>CM057339.1:361431439-362733289 GCA_030015575.1 Agapanthus africanus | reverse complement strand
CCGGATACAACATGACCTAAGAACTTCACTTCTTCAAGCCAAAATTCGCACTTTCTCATCTTAGCATTTAACTTTTCTTATCTCAACGTTTGCAATGCGATCTTCAAGTGTTATGCATGCTCTTCTTTGCTCCTTGAATAAACCAGAATATTGTCAATAAACACCACTACGAACTGATCCAGGTATGGTGAAATGATTCGGTTCATCAAGTCCATAAATATTGTCGGTGCGTTAGTAATTCTAAATGGCATCACTAAGTATTTGTAATGCCCATATCGAGTTCAGAACGCCGTCTTGCAAATGTCTTCTGATTTCACCCGAACTTGATGATACCCAAATCGCAAGTCCAACTTCAAGAATACCCTCGCGCCACTGAGTCGATCGAATAATTCGCCGATGCGAGGGATTGGGTACTTGTTCTTAATAGTCACCATATTTAATTCCCGATAGTCGATATACATCCTCCATGTGCCATCCTTCTTCTTGAATATAAGAACTAGAGCTCCCCATGGTGAACTGCAGCTGCGAATCCAACCCTTCTCAAGTAATTCGGAAACTTATTTCTTTACCTCTTCCAGTTTCACCGGTTCCATTGGATAATAAGCCTTTGAAATCGGTGTTGCTCCAGAAATAAGATCAATCGCGAACTCCACATCTCGTTTTAGCAGTAAACCCGAGATGTCCTCGAACACATCCATAAAATCCTGAACTACTACTGGCTGTTTGTCCTTGTTTACTTCGATCGATGAAAAAACGACACTAGTCGGCCTAGCCCTAAATTCGACTGGCCGGACAGATCTACTACCTCCCAAAAATATGAACTCCAGATGTCCGGAAATCTGGAAAATCACTTTCTTTGCCCTACAATCAATGTGAGCGTGGAAAATGCCAAGAAAATCCATTCCTAAGACAACATCATAGCTGCCAGTATCAATCACCAAGAAATCCATGAATAACTCCCATTTGCAAATAACAATCGAGCAACCCTTGCACTCCCTGCTGGATACAATTCTTCCATTCCCAGTGTGTATGTCCCAGCAACTAGACAGGGCCGTGTGTGGAACAGAGTGTGAACTAATAAACTTAGACGACATGAAATAATGGGATGCACCTGAATCGAATAATGCTAATGCGAAAAAATTATAAACAAGTAGGATACCTGAAACAACATCATCTGACGCCTTGGCCTTCTCGGACATCAAGGTGAAGGCCCGTGCTTGATTAGGCCTCTGAGTGATTAGCTTCTGCCCATGAATCTACTTCTTCGGTGGTTTCTGAATATCGTCTCTCGATCGTAGCTTCGAAGGGCAAGCACTGATGGTATGGTCAACTGATCTACAAACTAAACAAAGTCCGAGCCTCCTTCGACAGTCCTTCTGCGTGTGTCCAAGTAGACGGCAAAAGTCACAAATCGCAGCCCTTTTTTGATCGGATACAAAAAGTTTCTTCATAGGTACAGTGTCTCGTTTGTTTACCGGAATGCTTCTACGTACAGGAGCTCTGTTTGGCATAAATGCCGGCTTCCTCACTACAACCTCTTGTTGTAGATTACCCTTTGTCTTCACCGATAAACTCTGCTGCTCCCTGGCTGCCTTGAGAACTTAGGAGAAGGTGGTTAATCTCAGAGATATGATGTGTCTCTGAATCTCCACATCCAAGCTACGCATAAACCACCGTGCCCTATCTGCCTCATTGGCAACCAAAAGCCCCGCAAATCGACTGAGCCGGGTCCACTCAGCCACATGTGTATCATCGGATCCGCCATTCTGCTTCAAGATAATGAACTTCTGTTCTATTTCCTCCCGAGCAGACTACGGAAAGAACTTCTCCAAGAAACTACGTGAAAAAGTTTCCCAACTGATCGGCTTGGTTAGACGGGTCTTCTCTACGAGCCACCACTCATGAGCGTAATCTACCAATTGGATGCATACTATATCCACCCTTTTCTCATCTGGAATCTGCGCGGCAACGAGCAGGTTCTCTGTGTCAACTAGCCACTGCTTCTGTGGCAATGGCTCCTCCAATCCTGTAAATGTGGACGGACCGAGCTTTCTAAATTCTGCCACGGTGCCCTCACGCTGTGTTGTCCTGGGTGCTATTGCAACTACGGACTGCTGGACCGTCCGCAGACTCTCCTGGAAAGTCTCGGCCTGCCGCTGATTTAGCTCAGTTTGACGCTTCTTTTTTTCCAGCATACCACTTACTGCTCTAAGTAATGCGGCATTATCAACACAACTCTGGTATGGCTGCAAATCTCTATCCGCCATGGTTCTGAACCAAATACACTGAAGGGGATTAGTAACGGTAAACATGATTCAATAAACAAGATATTGATAGCTATAGATTCAAGACTGGTAAGGTAGTAATGTGGCAGGACATGTTCCTAATTCTGGGTTTCCTGGTTAGTGTATTGGGTTCAATACCCAACTACAAAATAACCAAACCTGACTAACCCTAAATCCTATGGCTCTGATACCAAACAAACCCTGTCACGCCCCTCTTCCCAAAATACGTAAATACGGCACATAACAAAGCCAACCATGCTACCTATGAATAGGAATAATCCCTCTATAGTCATATTGCGGCCATCAAGCAAATATCAAGAACAGTAAAATAAAATCTAGCAAACACATGTCCATCTGCCACAATAAATAAAAGTCAAGAAATGCATATAGCGGAAACGAATCAAGTTCCAAATAAAACTAATCTCTTAATCATGTCCCTTATGGGATCACATCGATAAAATAAAACTGTGGAAATAAATAAACTAAGCATCTCTGAAACTAAACATCTAGCTCCTCATTGCTCGGCTTGCTTGCTAAAATACTCCTGATCTTCCTGCTATAATGTCAGAGGAACTGGACCATACAAAACCCAGACGTCGGTGCATCATAATATCAAAATAATAGTGATAATCAGGATAGGATGCTATGATTAAACATGAGTATAAATAATAAACACAGGTGTAAAACAGTAAGGTATATATATGTGATATGTATCCTAAAGTCTGTGTTTCTAGGTTATCTATTCTACAAGTCTTTAAAATCAATTTAATGGAATCGTTGATGTAACTCAATAGTATCTCGTGCGTGTCCGGGGCCACGGTCAAGACTCTCGGTACTGAATCCGAGATGTGTCTTTAAGCAGTAAAACAGGTATCATGTACAAATGAATGATGTCAGCAGCATCATTCCGGGGCCAGCCAAGCCCGTATAGACTGATCTGTATCTGGAAGTATCGAACAATTGAGTTACAAGTCAGGTTTCATTATTGATTTCCCATTTTCCCCCAGGTTTTGTGTTCAATTCGGGTATTAATGATATAAAACTAATGCCAACACAGGATCAAACAGGTACAGGTCTTGTCTATGTAGACAAAAAGTTACGTCCGTTGGGACAACAAATCAGGATTGTTGGTATTAGCGGATAATCCAAGTAACAGGTCTGGTAATGGGTCGAGAACATGTCATGCAATATATTTTAACCAGAATAGATACCAATTGTAAAACTGTAACCAATATCTAAACATGGTAAACACAACTAATGCTAGGATGTATATGTATCTATCTGTAATAATCGTTTCACGTCCATTTCCATGTATATTGCAATCTAAATAATATACTGAACTGATATAGTAGTATGATAATATTGTGATGATCCGGCATGCAACTTGATAAATCATTATCAGTACGGATACAGACTAATAATATAAAAATTTAAATCGATAATATTTACTGAATATTAAAACATATTTACCATAATCAATCCTATAAATATTAATATAATCAAAATAGCATGTTGCAAGTTTAGAACTTGCCTGGTCGAATCTCACTACGAGATACGAATATCATGTTCCGACGCCGAATAACGTCACGATGCAAAACTCACATACGTAGGAATTGACCTGGCGGAGCAACTGCGTGATATAGTAACTGGGCTAGACGACGACGGTGACTAGGTCATCTAGATCGTTGGCGACCTATGCAAATCTAGAGAACCGATCAGAGATCAAGAAAAGAAAAGAAAAGAATAAAGAAGAAGAAGAAAGAAATGGGGAAAAGATAGGGTTTTATGGATTTGGCAAGGACAGAAGAAATGATGGCGACGAGGTGATAGGGAGGCCGACAGTGACGGGGTGTCATGACCGTGAGGGTTGAAGGTGATCGGAGATAAGAAGGAGGTGCGGTGGCGGTGGTGTGTGGGTGTTCTGGTGTTGCCGACGAGACGAGGAGGTGATGGAGGGTGAGGGTGGTGCTCATGTTCCAGCGACGAGGGGGTTGAAGGTGGGTTCTGGCTTGGGGTCGGCTCGGGTGGTCTTTATTCGAAGTCTTGGGGAAAAGGAGGAGGAGGAGGTGCTGACGGCGAGGGGGAGGCGAGGAGATGGGGACAACGACAACAAGAGCGGCAGCGACGAGAGGGTGATAGCATGGGTTTAGGGTTCTGGGGTTAGCGAGTGTTGGATATAGTGCCCTCATGGCAATTATTATGATTGCGAGTAGGCAATTATGATAATTGAGGGAGGATCTATACAGGTATAACAATCTTACTCGAGATGATAGTATGCTATCTGGTTTATCTTCATTGTTGATGAAGCCCGTAGGATTGTTGCTTGACGACCAGCATTGTGATGCGATCATATATGTGGGAGCTGGGTTGTTCATAAGCACATCCTTAAATGTCCCTAGTCGTGGGAGTATCGAGACTGGGCATCGATACTCTAGAGTAGACTAGTGTATACGCTTCCAGACCCCGACGAGGAGCGGTGGCCGGTCTCACAAGCCATTGGTTTTGTGACACCTAAGATAGTATATAGGTGCTCATTGGAGGTGTGTACACTGGACAGACTCACCGAGAACTTCTAGATGGTATTATACCTATCGTCAGATGGAAGTTCTCATGTGGCATGAGTTCAAGTTAGTCCTTTGACCTGAATTCGTCATTTGTCTCGTGTGAGTTTCCACTGTGCTTTGATTACTACCCTACCAGGGCTTAAAGGAGTCGTGAAAACAAGTTTTAGTTGGGTAGTCCCGAGCCACATGGAGGCAGTGGTCGATTGTCAGGGATTTGTCTCTCCTGGTATTAGGAGTCGATATCGCTCTGTGTTCAGTTGGCTATCACCAGAAATCCATAGCCATGGTAGGTGAGATTTACTGATAGCTAATCAGTAGTATCTCAATTTGTGATGAGATTGACTCAGACATGACTTATCGGGTTAGTAGGGGTCTGACGTTATCCACCCCCTAGACCCGATATGCGATACTCTTTGATGAAAATACCGGACTGTACAGAGATTGTCACATTCAGGCTTAGTAGGGTAAGGACGCACTTGATTGTCAACCCTCTTTCGACAAGTACCTGGGTAGCTGTTATGTACGCTAGTGTCGTTGATGTGCTTATAGTTAAACCCACTACCAGCGTATTGTCGAGTCTTTAGAGTCCGACACAAAAGGTTTTCCCGGTTCAGGCGACAGATGTAGGAGCCGTACGTTGGTACGTGCAGGGGTCCGATTAAATACGTGTACGCGATACACGGGCTTTAATCGGATGGTTGATAATACTAGCCGGCTTAGGATTAAGCCGGATTATTAAATCAGGTTTTGATTTAATAATTTATATATGTATTTTGATACATATATTTTAGTATTATTGTTCACTATTCATTTTCTCTCTTTGGTGCTATCCGTATTTTTATACGGATACGCGTATATATAGCGATACATATACCAGGTGAAGTATTCCGTATTTATACGGGAATGCTTCTAGAAAAAGAACGCCTCATATTTATTTTTCTATTTGGAGAAATAAAAGGGAAATGAGGAGTTATGAAGCATGGTGTAAACAATGTAGTGAGGTATGGCTTTATTTTATATTGTTAAAATTCATTTGGATGCACTATTGCACCATGGTTGGATTATATAGCCATTCTTTTCTATATGTGATCACTTGATGATATTTTCTTCTTCTTAACATGGGCTCATGCTCTACGATTCCTTCATGCTTCATCCTCCTTCACCTCCTTCTTCTTCTTGCTCTCATTTTTTAGCTTGGTTCAAGAGAGAAATTTTTAGTGGAGTATTCCTACATCACCGGCCATCCAAACCTAGCGAATTTGGGTCGTCGCTTTCTGATCGCACACTTTCGGCGTGTCGAGTTTTAAGTTCTAAAGTTTAACCGCGATCAGGATGGTGTCGCTTTGCAGTTAGCCGCGATTAGCACGGATCGTCCGCAGGGAGACGGAGCGTTTTAGGTTCTTGTCGTAACGAGTTAATGCGCGTGGGCAGAAAGTTCTTTATCTATCCTATGTGTTATATGCAAAGTTAAACTTGTTAGGAAACGATAGGATAATGTAAGTTAATGGATTCCGTATTCAAGTCTTTTGAGCCGAACTCAACCAATGAAGCTAGAGCAATCGGCAACAACATGGATTAGGGTATTTAAGCACGGTATTCGTGGAATCCGGCTTATTGACCCTTGTCCTTCCGTTCTTGTCTCTTGCTTCCGCCTCCGGCCAAACCGAATGCAACCGGTCGCGGTTAGGAATCACTGATACCTTGGTAGGGTAGGGTGCTTAACGGAGTGGTTTCGTAAGGTTTGGACGAAGCTTCAAATGGAAAAGACGGGAAAAGAAAATGATAAACGAAATGTTAACTTACTATATCGGTTTCTTTTCCTAACAACATATATTCACAAACATCAAAACAACGAACCAAAAAGAGCAAAGAAAAGATAAACAAAGAAAAGAAAAGAGCCATACATGTAAGTAAATGACATAGTAAGAAAGAACAAGTAAAGTATGGTAATAAATTGCATGAATGTAAAAGCACGTAAGAAAAGAGCAAGAAAGAAAATAACTAGGAACCAAAGAGAAAAATACAAGACATGGGTTCAATAACATAATTTTAAACTTGCAAGCTCAATTAAGAAGTTGCAAGATCAAGAAGAGGCAAAGAACCACGACCAGGACATGTCGCTTTGCAGCTAGCCGGTTGAGTACGGGTCGATCCGCAGGGAGATGGTTGTATGTTCGTTCGAGTTTTAGACGAGTCAATAAAGAATGTGTATATGCTTGTTCAGTTCTATTCTAAGTGTTTGTATTTTATGTTCAAGTAAGCTTGTTAAGCTTAAGGTTGGTTGGTAGAGTTAGGATTAGTCTTGTGCTTATCTTTTGTCATTCTTAAAACGATGTTGGGATAATCGAAAGTAGCGGGGATTAGGAGGACATAGGAATGGGATTTGCGAGTTTAAGCAAGCTTTCCAATGCTAAATCCATTCCTAGTGCCCCTTGTCTGTCCGCTAAATGCGCTTATTTCCAACTCTCGGCCAAACACCCGCAACCATGTATCCAATTAAGTCACAACTACATGTCACGTTGTAGTGTTCTTAAAGGACTCCTCGACTTAGGTCGCGGCTACATGTCACGTATAGCGCGCCTAAGTGAGGGGGTTGAATTTGTTTGGTCGGGGTTCGTTTCAAGATTTTTGGCGAAAAGAAAAACAAGGGATTTTTCCGTCTCTCATACCACCTTCCTGAGCCTTAACAAGTGTGGAATTATTCACACATTATAAAAGAAAATAGAACAAGACAAGAAGGATGAAAAGAAGGAAAAGGAAAATACAGTTTTACAAATGGTGAAAGCTAACTCTTGGGTCCTCACCTAAGCAAGGAACTCCGTCGAAATATCATCGCTTGAAAATAATACGGAAAAGAAGAAAAGAAAAGAGAACAAGCAAAGAAATAACAACAACTAATTAACAACAAGAATTAAAATTACAATACAAGATAATAAAATTACAAGATAAGAAATAAAAGAGACAAGATAATAAAAAGAGGCATGAAAAGAAGACCCTTGGCTTGGCACAAAACTGGACTATTTATAGGCTGGGTGCTGAAACCCTAGGGCAATATTCTCTGCCCAAATGAAGTGTCCAAACTATCCCAAAAATATCTTCTGTGTCACGCCCCGCTTCCCAGGGTGCGCTAAGATCGGCATGTAACAGAGCCAACCATGCTACCTGTGGATAGAAAACATCCCTCCACAGTCACATTACGGCTGTCTATAAGGTATCAAGAACAGAAAAGTAAAATAAACTATCTGGTACATGTCCATATGCCAGAATAAACGAGTCAAGAAATAATATGCGGAAGCAATAAATCCAATAAACAGTAACATCTGGAAAGTACGGAAATAACTAAACTAAATGGATACTAACAGGATCCTTACTGCTCGTCCTGACGGCGGAAATACTCCTGATCAGCCTGCAACAAAGGTAGAAGATCTGGGTCATACAAAACCCAGACGTCAGTGCGTCATAATATCAACAATAATATAATCAGGGGGTAGCAAGACATGCAGGCACGAGTATGAACAGTAATAAAAGTAGAACAGTAATACGAATAAGGAACAGTGAAGGGTAAAAGCATATGTGATGTGCAGTGAGTAATCTGAACTAAGCTACTGGGTTAATTACTCTCAAGTCTTTGAAATCAATTTAATGAATCGTCGATGTAACTCAATAGTATCCCGTGCATGCCCGGGACCACTGTCAAGACTCTCGGGCTAAATCCGAGACGTGCCGCCAGGCAGTAAACAGGTAACATGTACAGACGAATGATGTCAGCAGCATCATCCCGGGGCTGGCCTAGCCCGTAAAACTGATCAGTATAAGCGTCGAACTGTTGAGTTACAAGTCAGGTTTCATCATTGATTTCCCCATACCCCCAAGTTATGTGTTCAAATCAGGTATTGATAAATCTGAAGCTAATGCCAACACATGATCAAGCAGGAACAGGTTTGTCTATACAGACAACAGGATATGTCTATCGGGACAACATGTCAGGATTGTCGGCATTAGAAATAGGATCAGGTAACATGTCAAGTAGTGATATATCAGGTCATGTCAGGTAGTGTGCATGTATCAAGTCATGTCAAGTAGTGGTGTATCAGGTCATGTCAAGTAGTGTACAGGTGTCAAACGGGTGCTCATAATCAAACTGTAGCAAGTATTGAATCAAGGTGAAAGTACGGATGTACAATAAAAGCATGGATGCACAAATATCGATCAGGGGCCACATCATGACTAAGTAGGATGCACAATTATCAAGCATGGTGCACTAATACAACAGTAACATAAAATAATATGGTCTCGGCGTGCAACTAGATATGTAATAAACCGTACGGATACAGACGGATACTATAAAACTGTAAATCAGTAAAATTTGCCGAATATTAAAACATAAGAACTATTATTTATTAAATAGATATTGATAAAATAATATTAACATGGATAACATATTCAAACCGATTAATAACTATAAAAGTGGTATTGATTAACCATGCACAAGAAAGTTCCGTTCAGAAATTCAGCGTCACCCTGATTTGTAAAATAGCTTAAAAATAACAAACGTTCTCAAAAAGGGACGTGTCTTATACCAAAACAAAGATAATTCAATAAGGTTTTCATTTTTATAAGTATAAGAATCTCAGGTTGTCCCTACAAAAAGGTATGAACATTCGAAATTGAAAGTTTGCTGCTGGAATTTTCCTGGACAGCAGTTTAGAGATATTTTCATTTGCATTTTACGTTATTTAAACAATTTATTTTGCAAGTAAATATTTCATATAGTTATAGTATTCTGACTTATCTTCGTAACGAACTAAATAACGTATACTAATGATTTTTCTATGATTTATAATGAATTTTATAAGGTAAGGTGTACAGTAAATTTCAGATTTGTCGTATCCGCTTTTCAACGACGTTTATGTGTAAACTATAATATTTTCAAATGTATAACATTATAAAAATGCAGATTATAAACTAATTAAAGATAATAATAAGAAATATTACGACGATATATATTTTAAATGATATGGATGCAAACGGGTATCACATAATCGTAAAATGATAAACTAACAAGTGCGGAACATATAACTAAGCAATATGAAATGTAACTATTCAATTTGATGCACTATATGATAGTATAGTATGTAACAAGATAAGTTTTCATGACCTAGATCTTAAATGATATGAATGGATGCAAACGGAATATCGAAAAGTTATAAAACTAAACATGGGGTGCATGATTTTAAATACAGGTATTCCATTTGTTAAAATAGATGAGTCTAAAGTAATGTTGCATGTAATTAAGATTGGTTTGCATGCCCTAGATCTGAAATGCACTATACAAATGTAAACAGAACGTCGAAAGGCTGTAATATGAAACATGGGATGCTTGATTTAAAATACAGGTGTGATATTTATTTAAATAGGTATATAATGAGTTATATAGCATGTAGCAATATTAACTTGCCTAGACGGAACAAGAACGGATGTATACGGAACGTCCTTCGTCGGCGAAATGTCGCGACGCGCGCACGGTACACGGAACGGTTCCAAACAACACACGAAGGTTATCACGCAAGTCAGGTACGTTCACTGGATCACTCGGATCATCAACGACGAGCACGGCTCCGGCGGTGATCACCGGAATCAAGAAACAAGATCAAGAAAAAGAAAGAAGAAGAAGTAAGAAGAAGAGGCTGTGTATTAAATAAGGAAAGAAAAAATTAAATATATATAAATATATATATGCAGAGGAGAGAGAGAGAAAGGGGTTGTTAGTTTGTTAGCAAATTAGTTTAGATTTAAATTTAAAAAAATCTTTTATTAGTTAACTAAATTTTAATTTGTATCAATTTATAAAATTAATATTATATAAATAAAATTTAATATTTTGGTAAATACAAACATAGTCCAAAACATGTCCGGGTAGGGTCTAAAATTCAGTTTTAAAATACGAAAAATATACATGTCGACCAAAATAAAAAAATGAATGTCCGGATAACGAAAAATGCATACCCACAAGAACGGATGCACGCACGTGCGCGTAGCCATCTAAACAAGTCCGTTTCACTGAACGGGACGAGAACAAGATGCACGGATGCTACCACGGGGATAGGGGTATCATGCAGGCCATGCAATGTATTTTTAAAATATTTTACGTGACTTAAAATGTTATATGGTAAAAGATGCAATGCCAAATAAAATGCCAGTATGCAGTATTCATGAAAATGCACATGTCTATGTAACAAGTCAAGATAATTCATAAATATGAATCAAACAAGTTCAAGCAAGCGGGTCGGGTCGAATGCAAAGTAAAATGTAAAATACCATTCGCACCCAAATCACGATAAATCAAGAAATACCACAAATAAGAAAATACGAGAACTGGAATTGGTATAAATGAACTAGGTTGTTACATTCTGGCACCGAGTCGCCAATTTGGCCGCGGTTCCGCGGCCAAGTTGAGGAGTTAGGTTGTTGGATTTTGTGGGGCTTCTTGTGTTGCTCTCTTCTGTTGTTCTACATACTCCAAATTGCAAATTGCTTCAACAATTTCTTCAGATCTGCAACAGTCCAAAGTGGCATCAAAAATAGTACTTTTGACCTCATCTCCCACGAGCTCCGCGCACCCATTGATTCTTGTGCTGCCCCCTCGTGCTCCGTGCTTGTCCAAGACACGAATGACCACTGTCATATGTCTTGTCTCTGGAACTGGTACGCGGCACTGGACGGATACGGATGACCGGAACCCGACTTTTATCTGTTGTCAACAGATGTTCTGGATTTTGGCGTAACAGTGGAGATTTTGTATGATTTGCATTATTTTGGATTAGGAACCTGTAGCCTGTAAATATGTATCAAACACGGATTAAAAGCACCCACCTATAAACAAACGAGCGTAACAATGGGCGGTATTAAATGCTATATTCTGGTATGAACACGTTCCCTCAGGTGGATCGTCTTCGGCGAAGGGTGGTCGATTCTCAAGCGCGATCTCGGTGGCTACAAGCTTGGAGAGATCTTCCACAATTGGGTGGACACACGACAAAGCTTGCATTTCTCAAACCTTGCATGTTTTAGATTTCTAGTTTATGGTGTTTGGATCGAATCCTGGGTTTGCGCGTATGGTGCCCGCAAAAAGTTTTTTTGCGCTTCCGCCTCGCCCATGGCCTCCGCGGCATGGTCACCAGATCCCAACATGGTATTAGAGCCACCCAAACACCATAAATTAGTGTTTGACGATGCTTCAAGTTTCAAAACCGAAAACTCCATTTTAAAAACCCAGTTTCTGTTCGAAATATTTTTGGTCTCTAAAATTTTTTAAACAAGTGCAGAAACTTATTCTTGACTAGATAGTGACACACAATGAAAACGAGAGGATTTCATCATGATTGGATCGACAAGAATGAGGTTTTGGCCGGCCTCACCTTTTCACTATTCACCTATGAACCTCGTTTTCATGTTGTGTCTTGGGTTTTGTAAATTGGTATTTTTGGTGTTGTTTGATTTGTCCCAAATTTCACTTTGTGTAATCTTAGCTTTGGGACAACTCGGGAGTTTTAAAAACTCGAAACTTTTGCATCATCTGTATCTGTGATGTTATATATGTGTTACTGAACATCGTCTAATTACTATATGTTCATTTAGACGGGGTTGCACACATTCTGCTGTTGCTTGCTTCTGCGGTTATATATATATATATATATATATATATATATATATATATATATATATATATATATATATAGGTTTGTACGGATTGTCGTGATGGATAGCCTTGTGTGCAATATTAGATGTACAGTTCTAATTCAGTTTGTATATTCATTATTGCGGGGCGAGCGTCCGACTTGTGGACAGACGTTTCTGCCGTTATGTATATTCTTTTATTGGGGCACGACCGGGTTGAGGTCGATGTCGCCGTTGTATATATATTTTCTTTTCTATACTAGGATTATCCCGTGGAGGAGTGATCGAATAGCCGGGTTCTAGAGGGCAACGAGCCCGCATCTCATGGCGTTGAGACCGAGGGGTATTACTCTAGAATTGGTGGGCTATTCGCCGCACTCGTAGGGAGTATAGGTTGACCCACGGAGGGGTGCTCAAGTTATCACATTCCGTGAAGTGCTGGGTGGTCCAATCACTTTGTTGATTGGGGTTGCCTCACTTCAGGGATTGGCGGGTAACTTGCCGCACTCGTAGGGGTCTAGGATCTTCATTGCACTGGCTATCCACACGACCGGAGAACGTCACGTCTCATTTATGGCTCAAATGAAATGCGGGGCTCCTAGATTATCCGTTATTCCATATTGTTTTTCGCATACTTGTGATGATTTTTATCTGCCTGTGATGATTATTATCTGCCTGCGATGTTGATATATATATATATATATATATATATATATATATATATTATATGTATTTTGTAAATGCTTCTATATGTTTTGAATCCGTGCTAGTCTAGCCATCGTTCTGCCATTAGTTAAGTAACCTAACGGTGCATGACGAGGCCTCGCGGCGAATGCGGATGGCATATAAAAAGTATGTTATTTTGGTTGTCTGTTTTGTGGTTTGGAAACATAAAATGATGGGAACGCGTTATCAAAATAATGCAAGGAAAAATAAACCTAAATGATGCTGTCGGAACCAATTTTAAAACTACTCAGTTTTCTTCAAAACTCATAGTCGTATTATTTTGCTTTACATAGAGGTATTCGGTTAGGAATATCCCGTACCTCATTCTATGAGGGAAGAGCCTTGATCCTTTCATTGGGAGTTCGCTCTTAAGCAAAAGTTTATGTTACTAGTTTTAAAATGCGGAGCTTAAACCACTCCATTTCAAAGCCACTCGAGTTCTTTCAACGATATCAAGTTCATTACATTAAAAGTTTTTCGTCAAAAACCAGTCGTTGCCCTCTGTCATTTCATATTAGTATTACTTAGTATTCGTACTACGTTTGTCATTGCTATTCGCCGAGGCGTAGTGTGCGGTAGCTCTGTTATACTTTTCTGTCGCAAGGATATGTGGATTGGTTAGGACAGTCGAACGACTTTGTTGATCATTTGTCAAGAGTCGTGCGGGTGGGGTTGACGCAGTCAAGATAATGACGGGTTGAACTTGACTATGACCCTTGATTTGTTGATTATTCGTCAAGGTCATTGGGTCATAGGGGCAAAAACCATATCGAGAGTTTCAAACATACGGGAAACTTTCCAGGCATGCTCATACCTTATGGAGTGTAGTGACTTGAGTGGATTCCGTCAAGTTATCACATGATGATAGTTGGGTCTCGATTCCCACTGATGAGTATGTATTACTCCTCGGGAGATTTCTTCACTTCGCAATTAGCTAACTTATTATGTGTCTAAAAAGTGTTAACGAGGTTACGCCTCTACGAAAACGAGGTTATTAATTGGGTCCGTGCGAAAGCACGAGGGACCTCCCTTGGAGTACCAACACTGGCCTGGCTGAATGGTTTAACATACTTGTAAAGTGTGAATGATCTCGACTAGTTCTCTTTTTAGGGTTTGAAGGAGAATTCGAGGAAACGGTGGAAGCCATCCTGATCAGAAAAAGTGATAATCAATATGATCTTGATAGAGTGCATGCTGAGTGTTTCTTTTCTCTCTCTGGTACAGCGACCCATGACTTACCTTAAAAACTCATGAACTAATTTGACCGAACCTTCTTACACCCTTTGGCTTTGGTTTGTCTTGATTCACGATAAAGTCGCCTATATCCCTGCCACTCCTACTCTACCCTTTGCATTTTTTCAGAACACGCCGTATCGCTACGATGATCTATATTGCTTAGAACGTCCATCGTATAGTTACATACGAACTCGAAAAAGTTACTTTAGTCGAGGATACCCATAGGTTCTAAAGAAATTGAATAGAATTATTCAGTTGTATCTTCCTTTTACCTTCTCTCAGGATGCGAGAGCTCCTTGATTAGGAGAGTATACATGTTATGCTTATTGGATAGTCTTCTTCCAAACCTCAGGCTAGTGCCGAAAGGTAGGGAAGGAAGAAAACCAGTTAGCGTAAGGACGGTGTGCAGAAGGTAAGAAGTAGAGACATATAAATGGACTGAAGTGAGAGCAAAGGAAATTGCGATTACTGTCATGAATCTGGATAATGGAAAATGCATTACTAAGAATACCTGACCATCCCCTATGAAACATTTTCATGTTTTAGTTTTTCCGTGTATGTGTCATAGAGAACTGTTTTCCCAATCAATTCTAACTCCAGGGTATGTATTTACCATTTTTGGATCTCATATCTGTACGGTGTTACAGATGATGAGTAGGAGCAGAATATTGGGAAATGGACAATTTGATCCTCAATATCGGAATTCGTTGTAATTGGTGATATTGGATTAAATCGCCTGGTTTTTGCCTGATAGAAAATATTTGGTATCGAATAACTATTGTTATGCACCAAATTTTAAAATGAAATATCTGTACCTTTATTTTTATTAAGTGAGATATACATTTTGAAAATTGTGTTGTAAACATTTATCTTTATCAGATGAGGATAAGGTAACGTGCATTGAATAACGGTGTAAGATATTCTTAACCAAGATACAGTTTTCAATTTACAAAACACAGAATTTGAGTTAGTATACTCTTGGGACTTATACATAAAAGTGTATGTTGTCCAGTATCCTTCAGGACAAGAGGTTGGTACTCTTGCTTCATTCAAGATTACCTATGAGTTCTCCGGTTTTAGACACGCATTCGTAGTAATGCAAGGTCAAAGATTTCGAGAAGTTCGTAAGTATAAGAATAAAGTAGAGAACCATACGTTGAAAGTATCGGGATTCTTCGAGGTGATCGAAGATGTAGATACTTTTGCTAGGTATTCCATCATAGTAATATCGAGAACTTGATTCTCTCACAGGTTACTCATCCGTGGACGTGGTCCATGATAAGTAATGTCGTATTGGCCTTTTTCCATTAGGTGATATGCACTGGAAACATCTGCATGAATTTTGAATCTGGTTCCATCTAAATTAATACCTTGATTTTATATGGATATAGAATGGTTGCATATCTTGAGGTTGTTAAGATATAGAGATATCCGGTTTCTGTATGAAAAGCAGAATCCGGACAAACTTGAAGGACGCTTCGGTAATGGAAATTTGTGGATTATCCTAAGCATTCGCTAGGATTTTGTTTCTACCATTTTCAAGGTCAATGGTTACATTGTTATTAACTCACCACCATTTTATAAAAATGATCTTTTTCCAAAAGAAACTAGTGGGAGTATGGTAGAATTGGAAGTGATTCGAGAACCACAAACGGTTAATGAAAATTTAATAGAACCTAAGAATTCAATTGGACTTGACAAACCGTTAGCCACTCCGCAGATTTTAATATGTGACCTCAGACACCCGAGAGACACTTCAATTTTCTCATAGACGGTGACAGGGAGGTCAGCATCATAGTGATGATGACCCTAGTAGTTATCAGTAGGTCATACGAAGTGGTAACTTTCAGATGACCAGATGCTTCATATCCAAGATAGACTCCACGGACTTCAGCAAATTATGGATTTTGGATTTTGCTGGGTGCTCCTGAACAGGGTAAAACCCATTAGGAGCAAGTAGATCTTTCGAGATCTGTGCAGGTGGAATGGTGCTAACCTAATAAGGCTAGACTTGTTGTAAAGAGTTTTCATCAAATACCCATCGTGGACAGTGATATGACTTTTACTTCAGTGTCTATGCCGAAGTCCATGTGGATCTGACTTGACACTGCTATTCCCCTACTTGTTATCAGCAGGTCATAAGAAGTGGTAACTTCCATGTGACCAGGTATTTCATACCCGAAAAGGACTCCGCACACTTCAGCAAATCATGGATTTTGGACTTTGCGAGGTGCTCCTAAAGGGATAAAACCCATTAAGAGCAAGTAGATCTTTCGAGATCTGTGCAGGTGGAAAGGTGCTAACCTAATAAATCTAGACTTGTTGTAAAAAGTTTTCATCAAATACCCGTTGTGGATTGTGATGTGACTTTTACTTCAGTGTCTATGCTGAAGTCCATATGGATATGTTTTGGCGCTAATACAATTCATGGCTATGATATCTAGTAGGTGGGTGATTGTAACATCTTTCCATATGGGATTTTGGAAGTGCACGTGTATATGACTCTGCCATAGGGTTATCGTAGTAAGTGGGAGCAGCGGAAGATGTGCAAGATACTTATGTCTATTCCTAGACTAAACCAAGGATAGCGGAGACGGATCATCTGTTATTGATGTGACAGTCAAGGTGATTGACTTCGTCAAAATAAAGGTGAACCCAGTAAGAAGGATGTAGGGAGTACTGTCCATATTTTAGATGACATACTCCGGATAAGAAGTGATGTTCCTATAATACAATTGGTCAGATTTTGGTTGTCACACAGTGTTTTCTCCACGTTGGATATGGATAGTATATCAGGAGTTCTGGTTACTAGATCTATGGTTTAAGATCTAGATGTGGGAAGTTTCCCAAATCAGGTACTCGAACAGCATTCTAAAAGTATTTTAGAATAGACGACTCCTGACGTGGTAGTGTACCTGCAGGTGATAGAGTCACATTCTCTAAAAGGATGTCTTTTTGGACTGATGAGGAGAGCGACTGGCATGAATGACATATCATTTGCTTAGGCAATTGAGTCAATCATGCAAAGTCTTGTACAATATCATATATTGCTTTTGCACTAGTTACAACAAGCATATATTAATCCAATCCTCGATAAACAAAGAGAAGCAGTAAAGAACATAAGAGGGTGTTCTTGGTATATGATAACGGCAGCCTCCTATAGGAGGCGGTTATCAGTTCAGGCTTCCAAGGTGACGTGGATGACAGAGATGCTGTCAGAGTCATGAGTTTACCATCTTCTGAGAATTAGTATATTGGATATTGTTCCAATAAAAATACTGAGGTAGTCATGGTGCAGGATGCCGGTTATAACTCAACAGAGAATATAGCCCAAGAAGTTTGTTGGATAGGAGTTGTTCATTGATGAACTTGGTCCCATCAGGTATCCAGACAAATTCTTGAGGCGGGGTATCGCTCAGATTGGGAAATTGTTAATCTCCGCAAAGTTGAGATATAGAGAGATGAAATTGGAACATTGTAGCGAGTCTACTCACTGAGACTATTTCTCGAACACGTTAAGTTTCACAAATATAGTTTGCGAAACTGATTAGTGGAGAAGTTGGGTATTCGGTAGCACACGAGCTGTGAGTACGCGATACCACAATAATTGGCCTTAAGTGCAAGTGGGAGATTGTTACATATAGTGTCCTCAAGGCAATTATTATGATTGCGAGTAGGCGATTATGATAATTGAGAGAGGACCTATATAGGTATAACAATCTTACTTGAGATTATAGTATGCTATCTGGTTTATCTTCATCGTTGATGAAGCCCGTAGGATTGTTGCTTGACGACCAGCATTGTGATGTCGATCATATATATGGGAGCTGGGTTGTCCATAAGCACATCCTTAAATGTCCTTAGTCGTGGGAGTATCGAGACTGGGCATCGATACTCTGGAGTAGACTGGTGTATACACTTCGAGACCCCGACAAGGGATGGTGGCCGGTTTTATAAGCCATTGGTGTTGTGACACCTAAGATAGTATACAGGTGCTCCTGGAGGTGAGTACACTGGACAGACTCGCCGAGAACTTTTAGATGGTATTATACTAATCGTCGAATGGAAGTTCTCATGTGGCATGAGTACAGGTTAGTCCTTTGACCTAAAGTCGTTATTTGTCTCGTATGAGTTCCCATTGTACTTTGATTACTACCTTACCACGGATCAAAGGAGTCGTGCAAACAGGTTTTAGTTGGGTAAAGTCCCGAGCCACATGGAGGCAGTGGTCGACTGTCAGAGATTCGTCTCTCCTGGTATTAGGATTCAATGTTGCACTGTGTTCAGTTGGCTATCACCAGAAATCCGTGGCCACGGTAGGTGAGATTTACTGATAGTTGATCAGTAGTATCTCAGTTGGTGATAAGCTTGACTCAGACACGACTTATCGGGTTAGTAGGGGTCTGACGTTATCCACCTCCTAGACCCGAAATGCGATACTTTTTAACGAAGAGACCGGACTGTACGGAGATTGTCACATTCAGGCTCAGTAGGGTAAGGACGCACTTCATTGTCGGCCCTCCTTTTCGACAAGTACCTTGGTAGCCGTTACGTACAGCTAGTGCCGCTGACATGCTTATGGTTAAACCCACTGCCAACGTATTGTCGAGTCTTTATTCCCACACAGAGGGTTTTCCCGGTTTAGGCGACAGATGTAGGAGCCGTACGTTGGTACGTGCAGGGGTCCGATTAAATACGTGTACGCGATACACGGGCTTTAATTGGATGGTTGATAATACTAGCCGTCTTAGGATTAAGCCGGATTATTAAATCAGGTTTTGATTTAATAATTTATATATGTATTTTGATACATATATTTTAATATTATTGTTCACTATTCATTTTCTCTCTTTGGTGCTATCCGTATTTTTATACAGATACGCGTATATGTAGCGATACATATACCAGATGAAGTATTCCGTATTTATACGGGAATGCTTCTAGAAGAAGAACCCCTCATATTTATTTTTCTATTTAGAAATATAAAAGGGAAATGAGGTGGAAATGAGGAGTTATGAAGTATGGTGTAAACAATGCAGAGAGGTATGGATTTATTTTATATTGTTAAAATTCATTTGGATGCACTATTGCACCATGGTTGGATTATATAGCCATTCCTTTCTATATGTGATCACTTGATGATATTTTCTTCTTCTTGACATGGGCTCATGCTCCATGGTTCCTTCATGATTCAACCTCCTTCGCTTCCTTCTTTTTCTTGCTCTTATTTTTTAGCATGGTTCAAGAGAAAAAAATTTAGTGGAGTATTCCTACATCACCGACCATCCAAACCTAGCGAATTTGGGTCGTCGGCTAGAGCCTCCTTCGCGTTCTCTCGGATGGATCTTCTTCGGCGAAGAGTGGTCGATTCTCAAGTGCGATCCCGGCGACTATGAGTTTGGAGGGGTCTTCCATAATTGGGTGGACACGCGACAAAGCTTGTATTTCTCAAACCTTGCATGTTTTAGATTTCTAGTTTAGGATGTTTGGATCAAATCCTGGGTTTGCTCGCAAAAAGTTTTTGTTTTCACTTCCGCCTCGCCCGCGGGCGCCGGATCCCAACTACGAGGGGAGAAGAAAGAAAACGAGGGAGGAGAGAGAGGGTTATAATAAATATTATATTTATATTATTATATATATTATATATATAGGGTGGGAGAATGGAGCAGGGACGGTGTGAGAGAGAGAGACAAAGAGAGAGTCTTTTAATAATTAAAATTAATATAATATATATTTTATATATATATAAACTTTTGTATATATTAGTTATAAGAAATTATAATATATATATATATATGATAGGATTTTACAGATAATACCGCATCTCTCCAAATATTACCCGTATCCTTTAAAAATCTTGTTTTTAAGTATAAAGAATATACGTAAGAATTTTAACCATAATACAAATGTCTATAATTAAAAACATATACCCCCCAATAAAATCTACGTAAATATACGTAGCGATCCAATAATCTGTTTGTCTAACTCTCAGGATACGAACATGATGTATGGGCGCAACCACCTGATATGGGGTATTTTACCATGCAAGGCTAGATAAGAAAAGAATATTATTTGGTTTTATATTGTATTATAAAAAGATATATAGAGTCTAAAATATATTATATATGTATCTAATACTCGATTCTCATGGATACACTGTATTAGCAAATATTTGATATAATCTCGAACCATATCGGGTTTCAAACATGCGGGTCGGGTCGGATAGTAATCACAGCCACCAATTGCACCATTCGCAACAATAGCAACAATAGTAAAGAATTTTACCGCAAGATTTGAAATACCCAAATATATAGTATAAAAGTACCAGGGTGTTACACATATCCAAACTAGGTTTAATTCCTGAATGCTTTCCTGCTAGTAATGATAAATGTCAAATATGTATTAAAGCAAAATTTTCTAGAAAGCTTTTTACTAAAGTAGAAAGAAAATCCAACTTATTAGAATTAATTTATTCTGATATATGTGAATTAAATGGAATATTAACTAAATGAGGTAAAAGATACTTTATTACATTTATAAATGATTTTTCTAAGTATAGTCATGTTTATTTGTTAAGGACTAAGGATGAGAATTTAGATAAGTTCAAAGCATATAAAACTGAAGTGGAAAATTAATTAGGCATGAAAATTAAAATTCTTAGATCTGATAGAGGAGGAGAATATATGTCTAATGAATTTAGTGTTTTGGTGAAAATTATGGTATTATCTATCAAGTCACTACTCTATATAGTCCACAACAAAATGGAATAGCAGAAAGAAAAAATAGGATCTTAGTAGAAATAGTTAACTTATTTTTATTATCTTCTGATTTAAATAAAAATTTATTGGAGGAAGCACTTATGAAAGCTTATTATATATTAAATAGAATATCTAATAAAAGAACTAATGTGACTCCCTGTAAATATTTGAAAAAGAAAAAGCCTTCTCTTGGACATTTCAAAGTTGGGAATATAAAGTATTGGTAAGATTATCTGATCCTAAAAGACCAAAAATAGGACTTAAAGCAATCGAATGTGTTTTTATTGGATATTCACAAAATAGTAAAATATATCAATTTCTATCTAAAGAATCCATGGATTCTATTGGCCAATACAATTTTGGAGTCAAGGGATGCTGAATTCTTGAGAATTCTTTCTCTAGAAAAGATTGCGGGAAGACTTGGACGAAGAGGTTCAGAAATCCGTTCAACCTTTTACACCTATAATAAAACCTGTAGTAGAAGAAATACCAAGTCCCGGAAGAAGTAAGAGAATAAGAAACGAAAAATCTTTTAGACTAGATTTTATAGTTTATTTAGTAGAAGGAAATAGAAATCATATTTTATCTTCCACTGAATATGATTAATTCTGATGATAATATATGAATTTATAATACTGAGAATGATCCTATGACATATAGAGAAGCCATGAATTATAGGGATTGTGATTTTTGGCATGAAACTATAAATGATGAAATAAATTTTATTCTAGTAAATAAGACTTAGTTTTTAGTAGATTTACCCCCTGGTTATAAACCCATTGATTCTAAATGGTATTTAAACATAAACTTAAACCTGATGATTCTATTGACAAATTCAAATCTAGACTTGTAGCTAAAGATTTTAGTCAAAAAGAAGGTATCAATTACAATGACACTTATGCACCAGTAGCTAGAATTATTACTGTAAGAGTATTAATTGGTTTAGCATCTATATATAAATTAGTTAAATACCGAATGGATGTTAAGACAGCCTTTCTAAATGATGGTTTAGAAGAATAAATTTACATGAAACGGCCAGAAGGGTTTGTTTTGAAAGGTCAAGAAAATAAAATTTGTAAACTTGTCAAATCTTTATATGGCTTAAAACAAGCACCTAAACAATGGCATGAAAATTTTGATAAAACTATTATGGCTAATGGTTTTAAGGTAAATGAGTCTGACAAGTGTGTATATTCTAGGGTAAAATAAGGAAAATATTTTATGATTTATTTATATGTAGATGACATGCTAATCTTTGGTAGTGATAAAAAAGTAGTTGTAGAAACAATGAAATCTCTTTCTTCATGTTTTGATATGAAAGATATGCGAGAAGCAAATGTAATTTTGGGTATCAAAATTATAAAATCCTTTGATTCAATTTCACTATCATCTCTTTATATTGAGAAAATACTTAAGAAATTCAATCATAGAAAGTGTAAGACAGCTTCAACACCATATGATTCTTCTATCAAGATAACCAATAATGAAGAAAGGAGTGTTTCACAACTAGAATATGCCAGTATTATAGGTAGTCTTATATATGCAATGCACTGTACCCGACCAGATATAGCTTTTGCAATAGGAATTTTAAGTAGATTTACTCATAATCCTGGACAAGTTCATTAGGATGCAGTCTTACAAGTACTTAAATATTTAAAAGGTACAATAAACTATGCATTAAGTTATAATGCATATCCTGCAGTATTAGAAGGGTATACAGATGCAAATTGGATAACAAATTCTGGTGAATTAAAGTTTACAAGTGGGTGGATTTTTACCCTGAGGAGCAATTTCTTGGGGTTCAAAGAAACAAACTTTGATTTCACATTCAACTATGGAATCTGAATTTATTGCTTTGGCAACGACAATAAAGGAAGCAGAATGGCTTAGGAATTTACTACTAGAGATCCATCTATGGTATAAACCGATATCTACTATTTTGATCTCATGTGATAATGAGGCCGCATTATCACGAGCGTATAATAAGATGTATAATAGGAAGTCAAGACATATAAGTATAAGACATAGTTATGTAATGGAACAAATTGAAAAAGGAATTGTGACTATTAAATATGTAAAGTCAAAGGGAAATTTGGCGGATCCTTTCACAAAAGGCCTAGACATGGATGTAATACGGAAGACTTCTAGAGAGATGGGTTTAAAACATTTAGAATAAAAGGTATTCTATGTGTGAAACCCAACCATTCACTAGAGTAACATCTAGTCTTATGGTTCAATGGAAAATCACATGTAGTTGTAACCAGTTATGCAATTGCATGCTTGGAAATAACTAATTATCAAGACCATCTTAAAAAAAGTGCATGCTTGTATGGAGAATAACAGAGGTTGGAAAATATTTCTTTAATGAATCTATGCAACATCCAGATCATACATGTGGATTTATTTTAGATTCACCTATATAAGTGTGGGAAGTGAGGTCGCTTTTGCAAAGATTGAAAGTTTGTCTTTAAAGACACTTATGAAACATAAGATAGCGCACAATGCCATTAAATGTGTGGGGGTTTTAAAAAAACATACACTGGGTAAACTATATGTTTATTATGTCCGGTTTGTCACTAAAGGATCCTTAGTTCAAAACTATGACTACTCTGTACCCTGATAAATCTTGATATAGTTAAACTACGTAAAGATTTAAAGCTATGGCTATCTTTATTGATGTATAGTCTACTAAAGAACACAGAAAGGTTATTTAAAAAACTTAAATAATTTAGAAAATAGGAGAAAATTGTTGGAAATTTCTAAATATTTAATTTATCAGTATATAAACATATATTAGATGCTTCTTTCAACAAAGCTTGTATAGCCTAGTGGTTAAGAAATATGAGAGAGAATGAGGAAGTTTGGACTCGAATGGTTGCAACAGTTCCTTCTATGTGCGAATGTGGCTGGTTCGGTTTGATCCAACGGGTACAAGCATCCGAATAGTTGTGGATTCAAACGAAAAGATGCAGCCAGATCCGGTTCGAACCGAAATGGTACCGGATGTGATCTTTGATTCAAGTCCGAAAGGGCACCGGTTGTGCCCTTTGATTCAAGTCCGAAAGGGTAATCAAAGACCTATAAATAGAAGGTCTGGTTTGCTCTCAAATACAAAAATTCTAAGAGAATTTTTTCATCTCACCCTTTTTTTCTCTTCTGTGTTCTAGTGTAGTTATGGTTAAGTAATTTATTCTGTAAATAAATACTTAATAACAGAATTATTCTGGAGCCAACTTTATCTTGGGAGGCAAATTTACCATAACTCGTTGCGGTATAGGATACAAATATTGTCTTAAGGATAAAGTAATTCTCGACTCATGCAATTAAGTTTTGTCTCTACACCATCGTATCTCCAAACCAAATGTTCCTATATATAAAATATATTATTTTTACAACACTTGTAACTTTTTCATTGAAGTTACAAGTTTAAGTTTTAGGTACTTGATCTCAAGAGTTTGTAGTTCAAGTTCAATTCAATAAAGATTTCTATTTCAAGCTTCTTAGTTATGTGTTTGGTGATATTTGCACTTAGAACTTGAATTCTTTGGTTCTCTCTCATTTTGCAAGCTTTTTATTGAGCTTGCAAATTTAGATTGAGACTATTGGATTCATTTGATTGTACTTGGACTTCTACATATAATATAGCTTTCATTTCATTGCACATGGTTAATTTGGTTCCTCGTATTTCTTGCACTTTACTTTCTTGCAATGTTTCTTATGATCTCTTCTCTCTGGTGTTTTATTTTTGTTTATGAGATGAATTGTGAGTAGTTTTCTTACTTTTTAGAGAAAGAGAAAGGTAAGTTTGAGTTAGGAATTTCTTACCTTTTCCTTTGCCCGACACTTTATAGATTGAACTACGACCAAAGACTCGCAATCTGCTTCTTAAAGCACCCTATCCTTCATGATAGTGGTGATTCCTAATTGAGACCGGTTGCATGTATTTGGCCGATGATCGGGACTAAGAGCAAAGAACAGAAGGACAATGGTCAATTAGAACGGATTTAGTGTATGGAAAGCATTGCTTAAATTCACAATTATCCTTTTAAAGCACCGTAATCCACGTTGTTCCCGATTACCCTAACTTCAATATCAAGAGAGGCTTAAAGGAAAGAATACGTATTTAAACTAACCTAATTTTATCCTTAACAAGCCCTCTTTGAACATAGGCGCAACACATAGGATAGCAACAAACACGCTCCGTGTAACATTTCAGGAAAATAAAATATTATTTTCGGAATTTAAATAAATAGAATAATAAATTCCATGAATATTATAAAGATATAGAAATTGGTTTTAATGAAGTAGTTTGGTTATATACTATAGTTTGAAGAATAACTGGAAAATGGATAAAAATTATTGTTTTTGAAAGAAATTATGTGATTTAGATATTTTATGAACTATTATACAACTAATTATATACAAGTTAATACTAAACTTGATTAATATTTCATTAATTGTGCATTAATCTTGTTTATTCATGTGACATGCAACATAATATGTTGCAAGAGACTTATTACATTTTTATTTGTTGAACCATGGCCTAAATTCTTCATTTGCCTTTATATATGGTTTTGTTTTATAAAATAAAAAGAAAAAAAGAATAAAGAGAAGATATTTTGTTGAGAGTGGGACATGGAGGTATGGGCAAAGAAGAGAGAGAGAGGGGTCTTTCCTTGGCATGGCACCTCACCTCATTTCTTTTCATCTCTTCAAAATCCTTCATCTCCTTCATCTCTTTCATCTCTTCACCACCTCAACCTCCACCTCCTACTACCACCCTCTACCACCTCAAAAACTACAATTAAACCTTATGCTCTTTTCATAAAAAATGATCACAGGACTATCACAAACACCATGGGTAGATCAAGATTGGACTTTGAAGACTTTGGGCAACACAAGAAAATTCTTGAGTTGCCAAATGAGGTATAATCCTACACCCTTAGTTTAGAATTTTAGTTTCTTTACCTCCGAGTGTGTTTTAGAGTTAAACAAATGAGGTTTAGCGATGTTAGAAATTTCCAAGTTGAGGTTTAGGTGATATTATGAATTGAAAAGGTGCAATTGAGATTTAGTAGTGACCTTAAACCCCTCTAGTGTCAAAACCTGGACCAAACCAAAAACTAAACCCCAAGACTTGAACTTTGAAATTTGCCGATATCGGAATTTGTGGAATTTGTGATGATATTTAGGGATTTGCTATGATCCGGAGGACCTGAAAAATATATAGCGATTACAAAGAGTCGTGCAGGTGACCTAGAAGGTACCCTAAAGACCCGAGACCCTATCTCCAAAACATGGCCGCAAATATATGGGTTTTGGCCGCAAATTGCGGCCTGGGTACGAGGGATTTGGCTCGTGCTTGGTTCATGGCTCCTATACCTGTTAATTAGACCCACCATATATGCAAAATTGGTTAATTTCACCTGAGGCAAAATCTGAAAGTGTTTTTCAAAGTTTCTGATTTCGGTTTGCGACTTTTAATGACTTGGGTTTTGGTATTTGTGTTTTATCTCGTTCGATTGACGTTCATACGTCAATGTCGAGAGTTGATAATTATTCTTGCATGCGCATGCCGTAGGTTTTAACCTATGTGCACTCCACGTGCCGCTTTGGTTTTTTCGTATTTGATTCGTGTTTACGATACGACGCATTTGAATTGTAGGTACCTCCGCGTGGACTTTGGGACGACAAAGAGAGCAAGACGTCATCAATTTTAGTAAGCAAGGATCGAAGGTGAGTAGATATATATCTACGGGGAAAGTTGGGTGGATGGCATATAACACCTCGCAACCGTAGGATAGGTTATATGTGTGCATGCGTGCGTGTGTGTGTGTGTGTGTGTGTGTTGGTACAAGATATGGATACTTAGAAAATAGGGTTTTAGAAAACCGTAGGATTAGAATAAACGTGTTCGTAGAAAGGTATAACCTTAGTTTATTTTACCTTAGTCATGAACCTTAGGTTATGTGTTGTCACACACGCATACACGCATACGCTTGGTATTTATATTTGTGTATATGTATGTATATGTGTGTGTGTGTGTATGTTCACACACACACACACACACACACACATACGTATACACGTGTGGTGATGATATAATATGATATGTTTTATGGATATGAGTCGATATGATCGGACATGATGTCGTGAGGCTATGATACGTGATCGAGTGAGACCTGATATTGATATATTAAAGGATAGTTAGGAGAAATACATGAAACATGTGATAACATGTGATTTGATGATATTAGAATGTACGAGACTTTAGATCTGTATCCCTGATTATGATATTGTACGATGATTGACACCGTATGAACTATATGATATTTTGACCCGTACCCTCAATTTTGAGGATGTCGTACGACGGATTCTACCGTACGAGATGTATATGATAATTGATCCGCACTCTTGACTCGAGGATGCCGTGCGATGGATATTACGGTACGTGATGATATGAGGCTGGATCACCGACTATTGGATATCGACTCGGAATACTATAGATTTCTTATCACCATCGACTAGGTTCTTAATTAGTCTTTAGTTGCTTAGATATATGTTAACTTAGGTTCGAGGCATACCTATTTTCAAAACTGACGAATCATAGTTTTTTTCAAAGAATAAACAGAAGGACGCTACGGATTTTCAAAAATACATCTCTTTTCTCAAAAATACCGTAGTCCCTACTTGTCTAAAAACACGATTCGTGCTATTTAAACATAATAAACGGTATGGCTCATATATAGGTTTATATACCTTATCGTTGCTTTCACTGTTTACTTTCTGTTATGATATCATCTGCTAGGACACCTGCACCATTACCGATGATGCGTATGTTGCACGTACACTCGCTTGCCGGCTCACACACATCATCATCGGTAATTTCTATGTCACGCACACTGTAGTAACCTTTATTATATTGTTTACGCTGTTAGTTGTAGCCAAGCAGCATTGTTTAGCATTCCGATATCATATGCTAGTTTTGACATTGCATTTCGTACTTAGATGCCACATGCATTTATTTACCTACATTCTGATTATATACTGTAGTTGGACTCTATGCCGATATTCATTGTTCATTATTAACTCATGATTTTAAGATTCTGATTTTCATGAGATTTCTGGATTTGGAGAAACCGCATGTGAATTTGAAAACATATACTAAATTTTAAAAGAAAATGCAGTTTCTCGTGATATAATGTGTGGCGTCCACCATGAGTTTTCTTGGTTATTGAGCCATGTATGTACATATACCCGATTCGAGGAGTGAAGAGATGCCGTCTGGGGGTACATGGTGGACCGGTACGGTACCCCGGGGCAAGAAGATCGTATAAAAAGGCGTTGAGCCCGGCAGGGGAGCACTACCGACCAGTGATATTTGGCGCGGCGGATATCCGGAGGATACCGACCGTAGTCATGAGATCAGATGATATAGGTCGATCCGGACAGACGAAGCCGGAGATATATGAGGATTTTGTGTCGCGGATGGACACGGTTTTCCTGATACTTTCGAGTGTCGATGTTGGGCACTCATATTTTCTCATGATTTTGTGTGTCGATGCTGGACACACCCACTTGCTGATGCATTTGCATTCATGCATAACATATATGACATGTAGTTACCTTGTGACACGGACATGAGTACTTGACCTTACACATCGGCCTATGTAATTACTCATACTGCTAATCACTGTTACTGTGTTATTACTATTATTGTATTTTACTGTATGACCTAGGAGATAGTCATACATTCAGTTTCTTTTCGGTGATGTCTTCTACTCACGAGTTGGCATCTCATCCTCGTTGTGCCAGAGTTTCTTGCAGGTTTAGCCGTACAGATTCCGTAGCGGCTTCGCTGGCACACCACTTCCTTCCGGGTGATTGCTTTGGTAGGTGGGTTCACTCGCATCGTGACCACCATTGTACCTTTATTTTTATTTCAATTATATCTAGTTAAAGGCTCAATCAATCAGACTTGTATATTTAGTAGACTAAGAAACCACCGTTTGTATATTCTTTTGGATCTTGAGTCGTGATTATGTATTTACTCTTATTCCTGTTTTCTTGATTATGCTTGTTTTCTTATTCTCTTTCTGAGTTTTGATCCTCGTCTTCGGCGTTGTATATTTATTATCTTGCGTGGTTGTTTTCGCCATTTGGCGAAGAGTTAGCCCCCGCTTAGGGATGCCTTTTATCATATTGCTTGTACCGTTTTCGGGCTAAAATATACAAAGGAGGTGCTGCCCAAATTTTCAATGACGAAAATGTTTTTAAGTTAGATAAAAGGATTGTGTTTTCATGTATTATATTACCTATGACTTGAAGAAAGAGCTTGATTTCAGTGTACCTTTATTTCAAAACTGCACCTCCACTATTTTCCCTAAAAAAGTTTAGATTTCTGGGTTTTTAGCTTACTTGAATTAGGTGGAGTCCTATAGACTTCACATGATTCAAGTGTCAGTCACGTGACTTTTCTGGATCATGACAAAGTTGGTATCAGAGCGTTAGGTTTAACCTTAGTTCGAGTCTAAGTTTGACTATGCGGAGTCTAGAGCGTATATATATTTCGTAACCTAGGCTTGACCTTACGGAACTTAGACTTGGCCGAGGGGGTATTAGACCCGAACTTTTCTCGCGTAGGTTGACCTTGGTTGATGGAGTAGGTGACTTAAGTAGAGTGGTGTACCGTGTGTACGTTCTGCGGCATACTTACGATACACTACTCCGCTTAAGAAGTCTTAGGATGTACATTTCTTATGCGCCTTATTCTATTCGTTCTTCTGATCTATTCTCATCGATATCAGATTGTGGTTTCTGTTACCTTGGCTACACGAGCAGAGGGAGCTGTGGCTAAAGTTGCGGTCAGCACGAGCTCATCAGGGACGAGGACTGACCAGGATATATTTCGGTGGTGCACAAACGCATTGAATTATTGTCTTACTAAGATTTCTTGTTGACCCGAGCGTACGAGATCTACACTAGATGATCAGGCCATTGATATAGGCCAGCCAGATTGCGGAGGTTATTAAAGTACCGTCTACTCCAGATAATTGAGGCGTTGTCTACCGTACGGACAGATGAGCCAGCTGTTGCTGAATTGATAAGATATCGCCCCCAGATGTTTAAAAGCTATTGCAGCATGAGGTTACACCAGAGATGTAATAGAAGATCGCTAGTTGCCCTTGGTTAAATGACTAGGATAGTTGTTCATTTGAATGCTCCAAGCGAAGCCATCAATTGCTTAGCTTTAGGCAGAAGGAGACCCCACTCAGACGCGTTGAGAGTCGATCGAGAAGGGACGAGCAAAGGCGCATTACCTCGGTGATTTAGATGAGTTCCTGAGGACGTATTTAGCCAGATGCCTTCTAGAAGACGCTAGAGATGCCGAGTTCGTAGTTTCGAAAGGACTCCAGATACGACTGCAGCCAATTGGAGCGTCGTTCACACAGCTACGAAGAGTTGATTCTGAATTGGTCCATATTGAAGTAAAGCGGAGTAAGAGATTCGTGCGAGATCCTTACAAGTTGACGTTCCTTTCTGTTGATCTCAAAGATTTACTACGCATGCAGAGGCGTTGGATATGGACATGTTTTTCCAAAGGAAAGTCATGATGAGAATGCAGCTGTCTCGGAATAAGGAACGGATTAAGTAAAGGGTGATAACTTCCGGGCAGTCCTGCAGAGATGAGTTTGGAAGAGACCCTGACAAGATCTTTCGGGAGTACTTCACGATAAAGACTTAAACCAGGATCGATTGTATCGTGCACACTCAGTGGACCAGAGATCGCCATCATTGACGTGATACTTTACGAGTGACCACGATAATTGGTCAGGAAATCTTCAGAGAAGTGCCAGAACGGGAATGTTTCCGTCAGTACCCCGAATCGGGCTGTCGAGCTGAGAAGGCACGTAACTGGTAATCCGCAGGGAGAAATAAGGATCTAAGAGCATAGGACGCCAGATCGTGGGCATGAGGAAAGTAGACATTCTTGCTCTGCCAGCCTTAGATGCACCGACACCTTTCGACCATAGAGGAGGGGCACATCGACGACAATTATTTATGATTTGTGACTTAGTGATTCGGATATTACGTTTTAATCATTTTGGATTTCGGTATTGTAGGGTGTTTTTCGTTACCCCATTGAGATGGGAATACGCGCGTGCTTGCCAGGCGTACTACAGATTCCCTCTGCCTAGGGTGGGCCGGGGTTTAATGATTGTGGGGATCCGAATCTCCGGCAGCCGCGGACTAAGCTGTCGTTAATTACCCATCGCCTTTGGAGTGAGGGAACCTCCGATTGACGGGTTAAACTGGTCATGCGAACTCAATGCGCAGTGTGCGTGTGTTGTGTTTTGAAATGGGGTTTTGGATATATCGGGAGCCACGCAGAGTTTTTACGGGGGTCCTGCTACCCGGATAGCGGGCTAGGGGTCAAGGGGGCTGGCAGCCCCCTTGCGGGGTGCGGGGTAGTGCCCCGTAAGAAATTTTTTTCTAACAGGGACAGTATCGCGGAGTATGCGTGTGTGTGTATATATATGTGTATATATATATGTGTATGTGTGTGTGTGTGTGTATATATATATATATGTATATATATAAAAAGGGGGAAAAAGACATCCAAAGGATACGTGGGGCCAGCGCCTGGGCGCTTGAGCGCAAGTGCGCCACGTGTCGGCACGTGGGCGCTTTGCGCTCGAGCGCAGAGTGTTGGAGCGCAATGCGCCACGTGTCGGCACGTGGGCGCTTTGCGCTCAGACGCTAGGCGCTTGAGCGCAAGCGCGCCACGTGTCGGCACGTGGGCGCTTTGCGCTCGAGCGCAGGGCTTTTTGCGCTCAAGCGCAGGGCGCTGGATCGCAAGCGCGCCACGTGTCGGCACGTGGGCTTTTTGCGCTCGAGCGCAGGGCGCTGGAGCGCAAGCGCGCCACGTGTCGGTACGTGGGCGCTTTGCGCTCGAGCGCGGGGTGCTGGGGCGCAAGCGCGCCACGTGTCGGCACGTGGGCGTTTTGCGCTCGAGCGCGAGGCGCTGGAGCGCAAGCGCGCCACGTGTCGGCACGTGGGCGCTTTGCGCTCGAGAGCTAGCGCGCCGGCGAGGAAAAGGGGGCTTTTAGCCCCGGAAATTCTCTAAAGAGAAAATAGGGTGGAGTTAAACTCCTAAGATGCTTTGGGTTAAGGAAATGGGTTCTTCTTCTTTCTTTGCTGGCCGGATCTTGGAGATAAAGAGATGTGAGATTTAAAAATCTTTTTTTTTGAGATCTGATGGCAGATCTGAGTTCCCCTTAGTGGGTTTTGTGGTGAAAAACTATTTAGTTTTGAAAAAGGAAGAGTAAAACTCTTGATTTAATTCAAAAGAAAGAAGAAGGTTTGGAACCCTCAGAAAGGGGAAAGAGGCACAAACCCTAGGTTTTTGAGAGAATGAAAATATTGTTTGTTTATTCATCATCATGTTGCCTTTTATAGGCTTACATATTTACATATAGCCCCTTGGGCTTCACAAAATGGCATTTTGCCTATCCCATGGCTCATATGCCATTTCATTTTTGCACATAAGCCATGGGCTTACAAAATATTGGCTTTATGCCCATTTTGCGTACATTCATGTATAAAAAATTACATAAACATTATTTATTACATGATTTTGTTGTTGGCATGGGAAGGCTGGCCGTGGGCTTGACTTAGGCATGGGCCCGCTTGACCTGGGTTTGGGCCCACCTAGCTTGGGGGTTGACCTTGACTTTGACTCGGTCAACCGGGGTGTAAATTTTTACCCCAACAAATTACCCCCCATCAATGAATGCACACCGCACATGTGGGTCGTGTGCATAAAATTGATGGATCTTCTTTTACGTGGAGGCGACTTGCTTTGGTTCCCACTTTTTGGGATGCACTGCCCTTTTTACGACGTGGACGGTCGGCGCTTAACGCGTCTCCGAGACGGAGTGTCCGTGGTAGACGTTTCCCTGGCCCGGAGCGATCTGGTTCCTGCTTTGTAGGAAGCCTGCACTGTCCTTTTGGGACATGGACAGTCGACGCTCTGATCCGAAGTGATTTGGTAGACGTGTCCCCGGCATGGAGTGTCTGCTTGACGTTTCCCCGGCACGGAGTGTCGCTGGGTGACGTGTCCCCAAGACGGAGTGTCTGCTTGACGTTTCCCCGGCACGGAGTGTCGCTGTTGGACGTTTCCCAGATGCGGAGTGTCTGTGTTGAACGTTTCCCCGATGCAGAGTGTCGCTAGTTGACGTTTCCCCAGCACGGAGTGTCGCTGATCGACTTTTCCCCGGCGCGGAGTGTCGGGTTGACTTTTCCCCGACACGGAGTGTCGCTGATCGACTTTTCCCCGGCGCGGAGTGCCGTGTTGACTTTTTCCCGGCACGGAGTGTCGCTGATCGACTTTTCCCCGGCGCGGAGTGCCGGGTTGACTTTTCCCCGGCACGGAGTGTCGCTGATCGACTTTTCCCCGGCGCGGAGTGTCGGGTTGACTTTTCCCCAGCACGGAGTGTCGCTGATCGACTTTTCCCCGGCACGGAGTGTCGCTGGTCGACTTTTCCCCGGCACGGAGTGTCGCTGATCGACTTTTCCCCGGCGCGGAGTGTCGGGTTGACTTTTCCCCGGCACGGAGTGTCGCTGATCGACTTTTCCCCGGCGTGGAGTGTCACTGGTTGACTTTTCCCCGGCACGGAGTGTCGCTGATCGACTTTCCCCGGCGCGGAGTGTCGGGTTGACTTTTCCCCGGCACGAAGTGTCGCTGATCGACTTTTCCCCGCGCGGAGTGTCGCTGGTTGACTTTTCCCCGGCACGGAGTGTCGCTGATCGACTTTTCCCCGGCGCGGAGTGTCGCTGGTTGACTTTTTCCCGGCACGGAGTGTCGCTGATCGAATTTTCCCGGCGCGGGGGTTGACTTTTCCCCGGCACGGAGTGTCGCTGATCGACTTTTTCCCGGCGCGGAGTGTCGCTGGTTGACTTTTCCCTGCCACGGAGTGTCGCTGATCGACTTTTCCCAGCGCGGGGGTTGACTTTTCCCCGGCACGGAGTGTCGCTGATCGACTTTTCCCCGGCGCGGAGTGTCGCTGGTTGATTTTTCCCCGGCACGGAGTGTCGCTGATCGATTTTTCCCCGGTGCGGAGTGTCGGGTTGACTTTTCCCCGGCATGGAGTGTCGCTGATCGACTTTTCCCCGGCACGGAGTGTCGCTGGTCGACTTTTCCCCGGCGCGAAGTGTCGCTGATCGACTTTTTCCCAGCGCGGAGTGTTGGGTTGACTTTTCCCCGGCACGGAGTGTCGCTAATCAACTTTTCCCCGGCACGGAGTGTCGCTGGTTGACTTTTCCCCGGCACGAAGTGTCTCTAATCGACTTTTCCCCGGCGCGGAGTGTCGTTGTCGGACGTTTCCCTGATGCGGAGTGTCTGTGTTGGACGTTTCCCCGATGCAGAGTGTCGCTGGTTGACGTGTCCCCGGCACGGAGTGTCTGCTTGATGTTTCCTCGGCACAGAGTGTCATTGTCAGACGTTTCCCTGATGCGGAGTGTCTGTGTTGGACGTTTCCCCGATGCAGAGTGTCGCTGGTTGACGTGTCCCCGGCACGGAGTGTCGCTGTCAGACGTTTCCCTGATGTGGAGTGTCTGTGTTGGACGTTTCCCCGATGCAGAGTGTCGCTGGTTGACATGTCCCCGGCACGGAGTGTCTGTTGTCCGACGCAGAAGTCGATGTTGGAATTGGTTGGTTTGATTTGTTTGATTTGAGTCGACATCAGCATCGCTACAGTAGAATATGGTACCAGGAGCGAATCATCATTTGTCATGAAAGAATTCTGGGATTGGTATTTTGGTTTGGCATCTGCATTGCTTCACTGGAATAATGCCAGGAGCAACTCATCATTTGCCCCGAGAGGATTTGGGAATTGGTTTTTGTTTGGCATCTGCATTGCTGCACTGGAATAATGCTAGAAGCAACTCATCATTTGCCCCGGGAGGATTTGGGAATTAGTTTTTGTTTGGCATCTGCATTGTTGCACTGGAATAATGCCAGGAGAAACTCATCATTTGCCCCGAGAGGATTTGGGAATTGGTTTTTGCTTGGCATCAGTATCGCTACACTGGAATATGGTACCATGAGCGAATCATCATTTGCGCTTGCTTATCAGGAAGCGATGGCTTAGGAGACAGGTTTTAGGTCCCTATCACCTAAGACTTTTCAATTTTGTGAGCCGTAAGGGTCTCACAAAGCATTTTCTCCCTACGGATCGTAAGGATCCCGTAAGTGTATTTTCTCCTTGGGAGTCGTGGGGACTCCCAAGTGTGTTGCTCCTTTGTGAGTCGTAAGGATCTCATGCGAGAATTTTCTCCTCACAAAGTCGAGAGGACCTTGTGAGTGCATTTCATATCTTTCCCATGAGTTTGCGCCCTTTCGGGTTTTCACAAACTCGCCGGCAGTCCTACTGTTTTTACTCACGGAGCCCTTTCGGGTTTTCATCCGTGCCTATTTTGCTTGTGGAAATACCATTTATTTATTTTTTTTATTTTTTCTTTTGGACTTTGAATGTGGTCTCACCAGTAGGACTTGGGAGAGATTAGGATCGTTTTACGCCCGTGGATTGTATACGGTTTTGCAGGATGTATGATCCAGACCGTAGGGCCAGAAACATTTCGGGACTTTGTTGGCGTCTACATCGCTGCACTAGAACATAGTACCAGGAGCGACTCATCATTCGCCGTTGGGGTATAGGATTTGGAATTTGGTTGGCGTCTGCATCGCTGCACTGGAACATAGTACCAGGAGCGACTCATCATTCGCCGTTGGGGTATAGGATTTGGAATTTGGTTGGCGTCTGGATCACTGCACTGGAATGTGATACCAGGAGCGACTCATCATTCGCCATTGGGGTATAGGATTTGGAATTCGGTTGGCGTCTGCATCGCTGCACTGGAATGTAGTACCAGGAGCGACTCATCATTCGCCACTTGGGGATTGGAGAGCGATGGCTTAGGAGACAGGTTTAGATCCCTATCACCTAAGACTTTTCAATTTTATGGGCCGTGAGGGTCCCTTAAAAGCATTTTCTCCCTGCGAGTCGTAAGGATCCCGCAGGTGTATTTTCTCCTTCAGAGTCGTGAGGACTCCTAAGTGTGTTTTTCCTTTGTGACTCGTAAGGATCCCACAAAGGTTTGTTCTCCTCTTGTATCGTGAGGACACAGGAGTGGATTTCCCTCGTTCCCAGTTTAATGACTTAGAGGTCGACTGTTTCCAGTTTAACGACTTAGAGGTCATCTGTTTCCAGTTTAATGACTTAGGGGTCTATTGTGCCCAGTTTAACGACTTAGCGGTCATCTGTTTCCAGTTTAACGATGTGGTGGTCATCTGTTTCCAGTTTAACGACGTGGAGGTCATCTGTTTCCAGTTTAACGACGTAGAGGTCATCTGTTTCCAGTTTAACGACTTGGAGGTCATTTGTTTCCAGTTTAATGACGTAGAGGTCATCTATTTCCAGTTTAACGACTTGGAGGTCATCTGTTTCCAGTTTAATGACGTGGTGGTCATCTGTTTCCAGTTTAACGACTTGGAGGTCATTTGTTTCCAGTTTAACGACGTGGAGGTCATCTGTTTCTAGTTTAACGACTTGGAGGTCATCTGTTTCCAGTTTAATGACGTGGAGGTCATCTGTTTCCAGTTTAACGACTTGGAGGTCATCTGTTTCCAGTTTAACAACGTGGTGGTCATCTGTTTCCAGTTTAAAGACTTAGAGGTCTACGGATGGCGAGCTTGGAATTTTGGGGTAGGGGTCGGCATCAGCGTTGCTAACACTGAAGCAGAGGTGCCAGGAGCAATTCATCATTTGCTTTTTCCTGTTAGGGAGTGATGGCTTAGGAGACAGGTTTAGGTCCCTATCACCTAAGGCTTTTCAATTTTATGGGCCGTGAGGGTCCCATAAAAGCATTTTCTCCCTGTGAGTCGTAAGGATCCCGCAGGTGTATTTTCTCTTTAGGAGTCGTGAGGACTCCTAAGTGTGGTTTTCCTTTGTGAGTCCTAAGGATCCCACAAAGGTTTCTTCTCTTTTTACGGTCTCTTTGATTCTGGCAGTTGTAGACCGTTTCTTAGGGCGTCCCTGAATATCTTGTGGACATTTTCCCTCTTGAAGGAATAGACCTTTTCCAGCTTCTCTTTCAGAGGCGATTCCCCCCGGTGTATGTATCGGAGGGACTGGAGGCTGATTGCGGCCGTTTTTCGCGAAGGCGCTCCGCTTTTAGGTTGAAAGGAATATCAGTTGGCTGCCCCCGGGTATCAATCCCTGGCTCATGAGCCAAAATTTGATTCTGCTGTAATTGCAATCGGGCGACTTGGGTTGCGAGATCTGCCACGACGTTTGCCAGCTCGTCGACTTTGGAATAGACCTCGGCCATCTTTTCATCCCTGTCCTGAAATTGCCTTTGAAGCCATTGGAATAATGCTTGTTCTGTAGTTCCGGCTATGACAACCGGGTAATCTTTATTGCCTGAGCTCAATTCCGTAGGAACCATGGGCTCCTCTGGCTTATCGGCCTGAGCGGGCTCTTCATCATTTAGATCGAGCCGATGCTGGGTAGCTTCAACCATATCATCACCATGGCTGTGAAGAAGAGGAGGGTTCGTTTCTTCATGTCCGGCCATGTAGACAGCGTGGATAACACATTCAGCTATTCTTTCATCACTGGCAGCTGGTTTCGCGGAGCGGTCCGAGCTTTGGAAATTCATAAATTTTAACATGGCCAGAGCCCTAGTCCTTTTGTTGGCTCCATAACCAAGCCTTTTCTGCCTCAGCTTCTCGATTTTGAAGGCTTGGCGGGCACCCGTTATCCGGGAAGCCACTGTGAGTTGATCAGCGGGGAGCTTAGAGAAGACATCCGATCGAGCAGTTGTCAGGGGCACCGCCGGAGCTTGCTCGAGATGCCTTGTTGCTTTGTTGGTGTTGATGGCCTTACCCCCAGCCGGGGCCAAGGAGAGCCGCTCAAACACCGACTTGCGTTTGAGTTGGGGCGCCTTTGAGACCACCACATTTGGCCTCTTCCCCTTTGAGACCGATTTTTCTGTTACCGGAGCTTGAGGAGCTGGGACGGCGTTAGCTGACACGAACATAATAGAGCCAAATGGTAGCGGCTCCTCCTCCCATTGTCGCCCGAGACTGGCCGGAAGGACCGTCCTGGAGTCTATCTTCATCGTGTAGGAGATGGGAGCTGTATCGAGAGCTAAGTTCATCTTTGGAGACATTGTTGGGAAGTAATTGCTTGGAAAACCTGCATGAAAGAGCATTATTTGAGTATAAATATAGACATGTATATAGATTGAGTTCGCATGAACGTTTAACCCGAAATATGGGAGGAGAGATTGGTCCCACCGGGCGTGCCAGAATCTGTAGGGTGTTTTTCGTCACCCCATTGAGATGGGAATACGCGCGCGCTTGTCAGGCGTATACTACAAATTCCCCCTGTCTAGGGTAGGCCAGGGTTTATTGATTGTGGGGATCCGAATCTCCGGCAGCCGCGGACTAAGCTGCCGTTAATTACCTCGCCTTTGGGGCGAGAGAACCTCCGATTAACGGGTTAAACTGGTCATGCGAACTCAATGTGCCGTGTGCGTGTGTTGTGTTTTAAAAGGGGGTTTTGGATATATCGGGAGCCATGCAGAGTTTTTACGGGGGTCCCGCTACCCGGATAGTGGGCTGGAGGTCAAGGGGGCTAGCAGCCCCCTTACGGGGTGCGGGGTGCGGGGCAGCGCCCCGTTAGAAATTTTTTTCTAACAGGGACAGTGTCGTGGAGTATGTGTGTATGCATATATGTATACATATGTATATATATATATATATATGTATGTATATATATAAGAAAAAAAGAGGGGGAACAGGCATCCAAAGGATGCGTGGGGGCAGCACCTTGGGCGCTGAGCGTCTAGGGGCTGTGCGCTCAGGCGCTAGAGTGCCACGTGTCGGTACGTGGGCGCTCTGCGCTTGAGCACTTGAGCACAAGCGCGCCACATGTCGGCACATGGGAGCTTTGCGCTTCAGCGCCTGACGCTCGAGCGCAAGCGCGCCACGTGTCGGCACCGGGGCGACTTGCGCTCGAGCGTTTGCGCTTGAGCGCAAGCGCGCCACGTGTCGGCACGTGGGCGCTTTGCTCTTGAGAGCAGGGCGCTTGAGCGCAAGCGCGCCACGTGTCGGCACGCGGGCGCTCTGCGCTTGAGCGCAGGCGAGAAAAAGAGGCTTTTAGCCAAAAAAAAATTCTCGGAAGAGAAATCAGAGAGGAGTTGGACTCCTGAGTGTGTGTTTTTTTGGGTTTAGTGAAAGGGGTTCTTCTTCTTCCTCCTCCGTTAGCTGGATCTTGAAGATCAAAAGATGTGAGATCTCAAAATCTCTCCTTTTTGGGATCTAAAGACAGATCCAAGTTCCCCTTTGTGGGTTTCGTGGTGAAAAACTATTTTGTTCCCCTTTGTGGGTTTCGTGGTGAAAAACTATTTTGTTTTGGAAAAGAAAGAGTAAAACTCTTGATTTAATTCAGAAGAAAGAAGAAGGTTTGAGACCTTCAGAAAAGAGAAAGAGATACAAACCCTAGGTTTTTTTGAGAGAATGAAAGAGTTCTTTCTTTTATTCATCATCATGTTGCCTTTTATAGGCTTACATATTTACATATAGCCCCTTGGGCTTCACCAAATGGCATTTTGCCTATCTCATGGCTCATGTGCAATTTATTTTTGCACATAAGCCATGGGCTTACAAAAATTTAGCTTTCTGCCCGCTTTGTATACATTCATGTATAAAAAATTACATAAAAATTATTTATTACATGATTTTGTTGTTGGTATGGGGAGGCTGGTCGCGGGCTCGATTTGGGCATGGGTCCGCTTGACCTGGGCTTGGGCCCAACTGGCTTGGGGTTGACCCTTGACTTTGACTCGGTCAACCGGGATGTAAATTTTTACCCCAACAGGTATTTGAGGATTTCGTTTCATGATTGATATTTCTTAAGTGCACCACAGTTGCACTTGATTTATATTCTCATGTATCAGTTGTACTGATTTTCGTTTTTGCGCATACCCATTTGCCCTTGATTTTGATTTCGTGCATACAGTATGCACATGATTTGGACTTATGCATTCGATGTGGTTTACGAGCACTTTCAGTATTTGATATGGTTTTGTGCATGCAGCTACACACGTTCATGAGTTTATATATCGCGGTATACGTGATTGGATTTGGTGTATATCATATACCGTTGATTTCGACTTTGATATTCGACATTTGTTTTTGTGTACCCTAGTGCACTAGATTTATGTTTTCGTGCACCTTGTGCACTTAATTTTCGCTTTCGTGCACCCTACTGCACTGGATGCTTTTGTGCGGACCCGACGCACTTGATTTAGATTCTTGCGCATACTTCGTGCACTTGATGTGATTTTGTGCACACCATATGCACTAAATCGAGATTCCTCGTGCATAGCAAATGCATCTAATTTTATTTTCGTGCACACCCAATGGACTTAGTTTTGTCTCTGTGCACATTAGTGGCATCTGTACTTGATTTCGATTTCCGTGCGCACCAGATGCACGTGGCATTCTTTCTATCCATTTTTGGGATTGATTTCTTTAAAGTAGCATGTGTTATGATATATACTATACGGTTTAGTAACCGAGCAGGACTGGTCTGAGAATAGTACCTAAGTATTTTTGCATGTATCGATATTTATGGAAGGGATTTTCAAAAAGAGCTATAGTCTCAATATTTTCTCACGTTCCCCTAATGACACAAAACTTTACAAAGAAAACCCTTCTAAATTCGTTTTCAAAAGGCGTGACGTATATACTGAACAAAGGATATGTATATGTGTATATTGTAACAACTCCATTTTTGGTGTACAAAAATTTGCTTTAAAATTAATGTATACTTGGAGTATTTACTTCTGCTGTTATCACTTTAAGTATTTAATTCATTCCTTAATTATAAGAAGGAGCTTGTAGCTCATTGGTAATACCTAGCATTACTGAACCAAGCCACTAGAGTTCAAATCCCATACCCCACATTATTTTTAATTTTATTTTGGTATAAATTTTTCAGAAGCCCAACAGTCAACACGTGATAACTCCCAAATTTCCCACTACACATGAAAATGTTAATGCACCAGAGGCTACACCTGAAGACCCCCCACCTCCCTGGCACCTGACTCGGCCCGACTCGGTCGAGTCGGGCCGGCGGACCGGCCGACTGGGGCCGGCGCCGCCGGCCGGACTCGGCCGGAAGGCCGAGTCGCCTGAAGAAAAATTATGCCTTTTGGAATTCTCAACTCCCCTACATGTTTCATTTACTGAGATCGTTTCCAGAGACACCATTAACCCCCATTTACTCCATTTTTAATGATTTTTTAATACATTTTTACATTTTTTTAAAATTAAAACCATTCATCTACCCTAACCCTAGCCTAACCCTATAAATACCAACCCTACACACTACCCCCTCACCCCAAACTCTGAGCCAACTCTCAAGAATTTTCAAGAAACCTTGTGTACTTTGAAAACGAGCAAGAAGCGAAACTACGACGAATTTTCCGGCGAACTTCCGACGACCATCCTAGGAGCTCCCGGCGACGAAACAACGCACCGGCGACTCCTCCCGATCCATCTCCCTCTCCTTGTTGTTCTAAACCCGTAAGTCCCGTTTCTATCTTCCTTTTTCTTTCTAAAAATACGGAATTACAAAACCCGATGAAATCAGAACAAATCTGATTTCAGATTCGGTTTCTTTATAAAACCTCACTTTCTTTAATACAATTATGCTTAAACCATTACATGTTGATTATTAATCACTAATCAACCATATTGATCAAGTTTCATATCATAAAGTAATTGCTATTTCATTTTATCGTATTTTTCATTTAAATACCACATAGTTTTAATTCTACATTTAACATCACAAAACTTGCTATACCTTTAAGTAGATCACGGGGTAATGACCTACCTCCTCACACACTCATACGCAATATAGCACAATACCCTCGGGAACATAGAATACGGGAAATCGACATCTTTACAAATAAATACCATAATTAATAAAACCGTTTTTCCTTAATAATTAGTATATATACAAATCTTTGCAAAGCGCCGCTACAACCCATTTGGAGAACCCGTTCGGGATGGTGCGGATTATCCCACATTCTCGGGCTTAGTAGTACGAGATGCAGACCTCCGCAAGGAGCATTCAGTCTCGAAAGATTTAAAATACGACATCTTAAGAAAACGAGATTTCTAGAATATTATATATATACAAAAAATTATTTTCATATAAACATATGTATATGTAACATAAAAATATCTATTTTGAATTATTATAAATATTCCACTTTTTTTTCTAAAAATGTCACAAGAATCATTTTACACTAAAATACCATGAATTCCATACAAATCAATATTACAAATAAATACCTTTATTTATGAAATTAGGATATTTTCACTAGAAATATCACAATATAAAATCCGCATTCATTACAACTCTAAAGACGAATAATAAATACTTGGGGTATATTTTGAAAAGTATATAAAAGTATTTTTACATAAAACCCTCTCAAGTTCTATAAATTACCCTAAGGACCCTAGTAAACATAGGTTTAAGCGGGACCAATCTCTTGAGCCTCAGGGAGCCGGAGAAGTGGGTGCTTGCCTATTTAAGGTAGATAACTTAATAATGGTGTTATCAATACGGTAATCGTCTTTGAAAAAGACACAAATCATGCCGTCTATGTGCAGCGGTTACCAATAATATCAAAACAATCAGGACTTCAATTTACTTTTCTAATTGTCTGACTCAGAGTGAGTCTCATTATAATCTGACTTGAATATGATTCAAGTACAATCTACAATCTACAATCTACAATCTTCAATATTACAATTCAACATGAATCCATGAATCCAGTTATCAATCTATACAACTTGACTGAACCAAACCATGGATATGGATTCCATTTATATGGTTCTCCAGTTATTCCATTTACATGATTCTACGGTTACATCCGTTTACTGATATCATGGTTTCGGTCAGTCTTCCAATTATACAATCAATACAATTTACAATACAATACAATACAAACAAGTCATCTTGGGGTTTAAGAGGTAGATTGGTACGGAAGGTGTTAGAAGTGGCACGAGACAGTAAGACTTAATACACCTAATATGAATCCAGTTGTTGTTGTACCGTGGCATAAACGGTTCCTTGTACTATACTTGCCTCTAGTCTCTGGCATAGAGAGACTCCTTTCGTATACACTGGCATTCTTCTGTACCAAGCTACAAACAACAGCGTTAAACATCACAATATAATATAACTTTAAAAGATACCTTCTTATTCTGTTTATTCTATTTCTCCCTTATCTCTGGGACTTACCGAGCGATCTGTTCGCTGACGACATTCTCTTTCTTTATTCTTTAAATGTCGTCAGGTGATCTGGACCCGTCAGAGATCGAGCCCACTGCTGAAGACTTGGACCAGTTCAGTGAAAACCCCGAGCTCTAGTCATTGTACACTTTCCATTTCAGTACTTTTCTTTTCTGTTATGCCATTGTTTAGGTATTGCTTTTTATTTCAGTTGTATTTACTTTTCATGTATTGTACAGAAAGAATGTGAATAAATAAAGTTGTTGTTTATTTATATCTTGTCTCTTGTGCTTTACTTTTATATTGCTTAGATACGCTTAGCGTATTTACTTCACAGTAAATACGTAGCGGCCTCGTCGCGTCCTCTGGCCGTATACTGGGATGCGGGGTGTGATAGGTTTTGTTGGTGGCTCATGCAAGTCAGAGCTGTATAGAACCATACTATGCAGTTCTGTTCTGTGTGAACAACCTAAGCAATATAACACAAGAACCAACAACTAAAATATTCTTTACAATTCATGTTCCTTGAATCTTATCATCTGTCCTAACCCAAATTTTTCTTCAAGGTTATGGATTCCCAAACAACACAAGCGCCAACTTCAACAACATCCACCTCCACTACCAATCGTTCCTACTGTTCCTACTCCACCCACCGAGCAAACTGTTCTGCTTGAGGCGATCCGCAGCCTCCTTGAGGGACAGCAGCAGCTTTTGAACCGTCCCGAGACTAACGCGCCTGGGATAAAGCAATTCAGGGCTTTGCATCCTAAACAGTTATCCGGAAAGGGAAGCCCACTTGAAGCTGAGGAATGGGCACAGAGCATAGAAGGTGATATGGCGGCAGCACAAGTACCAGACATAGCTTGGGTCCGTGTGGAGAAACTGCAGCTCACGGACAATGCTCGCAACTGGTGGAAGGCGGAAGAAAGCCGTCTTGATCAGCCCATTGAATGGAAGACTTTTCGCGATAAGTTCGACGCGAAGTACTTCCCTGTGACTGCCAGGTTTGCCATGGAACAGCAATTCATTCATCTACAACAAGGTTCTATATGGGTCAAGTCGGTAGATGAGTATGACACTGAGTTCACCATACTCAGTCGGTAAGATATGTCACAATATTTCAAATTTTTAAATATCACATACTACACAGCTAACACAATCCTTTAAACAGATTCGCGGCACACTTGATACCGACGAACGAGAACAGAGCCCGTCGATTTCAACAAGGCCTGGACACGGAAATTTAGGCTGCTCTAGCGACAGGAAAATTTCCAACTCATGAGGATGCTCTGGAAGCTGCCCGTAGTTATGAGGAGTGATAAAAGCAAGGGGCAGACCTCAGTCTGCAGGAGTTAAGCGCCCTGCCAACCAGATGGCAGGAGGAGCCTCGTCCAGGCCATCTTTTGTGCCAAGGCAACCCGGAGTACCAAACAACAGGCTCAGCCTAGCCTTTTGTAACTACTGCAAGAGAAATGAGCATCTGGCGAAAGATTGCCGGCGTGCGAACAACCTTTGCTTGATCTGCGACTCAACTGCTCATGGTATTGGGTCTTGTCCTCATAAACAAGATCCAATTGCTGCACCCAGGCCAGCAAACAATTGCCCACAGCGCCCAACCATCCAAGCATCTGCTCCAAGACTTGCACTACCTTCACCACCCAGAGGACCACAAGCTGCACCACCTCCTTGTCAGTTCCATCAAGCTCAAAGGAACGTTCTGAGGAATGCTCCTTGGGCCAGGAAGAGTGTACCAAGGCGCCAGGCTTTCACGATGACCGTGGAAGAAGCTGAGGCCAATGGCCAAGTTATCACTAGTAACCCTTTCTTTCTCAAAAATTTCTTTCAGTCTTGATATTTATCCTACATACTTTTCCTATACCTACAACATATCCCACATACCTTAGGTATAATCTTAATATCCTCAATACCTGCACTAGCACTGTTTGATACTGGAGCATCTCACTACTTTATGTCGCAATGGTTCGTCCGAACCCATGCGATTCCAGTCTCACCGCTTGTATCCAGCTGGAATGTCAGTTCCGGAAATGGCATTCTAAAGGCAACAATAGGATACAGCTTATGTCCGGTAGTCGTCTGCAGCAGAGAGTTTTATGCTGACTTCAAAGTGCTGGACATACCAAACTTCGATGTGGTTCTAGGTATGGATTGGCTTGGAACTTTTTATGCTACCATCGACTGTCGTTAAAGGAGGGTAGTATTCGAGATTCCAGACCATCCGATCTTCTATTTCAAAAGCGGAGACCGTACCCTGGAGCCAAGTACCTACAAAGCGAAGCCAAGGGAAGCAGTAGTTGCAGCAGCTTAAGCGGAGGAAGAATCAAGACAAGATGTGGTTCGAGAGTTTGACGATGTGTTTCCTGACGATATATCAGGTTTGCCTCCCGATCGAGCTCTTGAATTCAGTATTGATTTAGTACCAGAAGCACAACCGGTGATCAAAGCACCTTATCGACTAAGTCCGGAAGGGTTGAAGGAAGTTCGAATACAGTTGGACGAATTATTGGCGAAAGGATGGATTCGTCCCAGCACTTCAAATTTGGGATCACCTGTACTACTTGTGAAGAAGAAGGAAGGTTCATACAAAATGTGCATCGATTATAGAGCCTTGAACGAAGTCACGATAAAGAACAAGTATCCACTCCCGCGCATCGACGATTTATTCGATCAGCTAAGTGGATCTTGTGTTTTCTCTAAATTGGATCTTCGTTCAGGTTATCATCAAGTGAAGCTCAAGGAAGCTGATATTCACAAAACAGCTTTCAGAACTCGCTATAGACATTACAAATTTCTAGTGATGCCATTTAGAGTGACCAACGCACCAGCAATACTCATGAACCTAATGAATCAAGTTTTCCGGGAGTACTTAGACAGGTTTGTTGTCATCTTCATCGACGACATCCTGGTGTATTCAAGGAGTCGGAAAGAGTATGCAGAGCACCTACGAATTGTCCTGGAAACTCTTCGACAACATCAGCTCTATGCCAAGTACAGTAAGTGCGAGTTTTGGCTAAAACAAGTTGGTTTTCTTGGACATATCGTATCAGGAGAAGAAATATCTGTGGATCCAGCGAAGGTTTCAGCAGTCAGCGAATGGCCTACACCAAAGTCAGTGAAGGACATTCAGAGTTTCTTGGGTTTAGCTGGATATTATAGAAGGTTTATTGAAGGCTTTTCAAAGATAGCAACACCCTTGACCAAGCTCACACATAAAGATGAAGATTTTGTGTGGTCAGAAGTATGCGAACAAGCTTTCGTAGAACTCAAGTCAAGGTTGACATCAACGCCTATTCTCGTCATATCGGATCAATCTGGAGGATTCGAAGTGCATTACGATGCATCCGGTAAGGGATTAGGATGTGTTCTACATCAGAACGGGAAGGTTGTGGCTTATGCTTCAAGACAGCTGAAGATTCATGAGCGGAATTATCCGACGCATGATCTGGAGTTGGCAGCCGTCATCTTTGCTCTCAAGATTTGGCGTCATTATCTACTTGGTGAACGAGTGAACATATACACATATCACAAGAGCCTGATATATGTGTTTACTCAGAAGAAGTTGAATATGCGGCAGAGAAGATGGTTAGAACTCATGGTGGACTTTGACATCAACTTACAATATCACCCAAGGAAGGTGAATGTGGTACCTGATGCTCTTAGTCGTCAACCATTATTGATGAATCTCACCGCTCAGTGGAAGCTTTAACAAGACTTGCATTAGATGAGATTGAAGTAGTCATGCCAGGTAATGCTTCAAGTTTGATGAATTTACAAGTTCAATCAACCATTGTCAATCAGATCAAAGCGGCTCAAGCAAGTGATGCTAAGTTGCAAAAGATCAGAGAACAAGTGGAGAATAGACTCAGAACAGACTTCATCATCCATGAAGACGGATCTTTGAGATACGGTCGCAGATTGTGTGTACCAAAAGGTCCTGTTCAGAAAGAGTTAATGAAAGAAGCTCACAGCTCTCCCTATTCAGTACACCCTGGAGGTACCAAAATGTACAAAGATCTACGTCAGAATTATTGGTGGCATGGAATGAAGCCTGAAGTAGCCAGAAGCGTCGCAAAATGCTTGGTGTGTCAGCAAGTAAAGGCTGAACATCACAGGACAGCTGGACTACTTCAACCGTTACCAATCCCAGAATGGAAGTGGTAACACATCACGATGGATTTTTTGACTGCTCTTCCTCGCAGCACAAAGGGTAACGATGCCGTATGGGTCATTTTGGATCGACTCACAAAGTCGGCTCACTTCATCCCATTTCGAGTTGGCCAATCAACTGAGACACTAGCAAAGAAGTACATGGAGGTAATAATCTATTTAAAGATTTAAACTCTTCATAATGTACTATCTCTGATACCCATGAACTCATACAGGAAATTATGAGACTTCATGGAGTACCGGTCTGCATTGTCTCCGATCGTGACACCATGTTCCGATCGCAATTTTGGTAGAGTCTGCAAGCAAGCTTGGAAACAAGTCTGAACTTCAGCACGGCTTATCATCCACAAAAAAATGGTCAGTCTGAGCGAACTATTCAGATCTTAGAGGATATGCTCAGAGCGTGTAAGTTAGACTTCAAAGGATCGTGGGAAGATCACTTGCATTTTGTGAAGTTCTCGTACAACAACAGCTATCAAGCAAATATAGGAATGGCACCTTTTGCAGCATTGTATGGAAAGAAGTGTCGATCATCATTAAGTTGGGACGAAATCGGAGATAAGGAACTTCTCGGACCAGAGATGATAGTAGCGACTGTTGATGTGGTTCGTACTATCAGGGAAATGATGCGCATAGCCCAAGATCGACAGAAGCACCGGGCTGATGCAAAGAGACGTCACTTGGAGTTCCAACCAGGAGATCACGTATTCTTGAAGATATCTCTGAACCGCGGAGTGATCCGATTTGGAAGACGGGGTAAGCTAAGTCCGAGATATATTGGACCATTCGACATACTCGAACGAGTCGGAGAAGTGGCATACCGCTTAGCGCTTCCACCCTCATTGGAAGGAGTGCATAATGTGAGTGATCCCAGCCATGTTCTCGACCATTCCGAGCTCACTAAACAGCCTAACTTATCTTGTGAGCAACAACCTGTGGAGATCCTGGACAGGAAAGTAAAGACATTTCGGAACAAGGAAGTCAACTTGGTACGAGTGATGTGGAGAAAAGACACTCCGGGAGAGTCCACTTAGGAAAGGGAAGATGAAATGCGTGCAAGATATCCACACCTCTTTGCAAACTAGTCCTCAAATAAAAGTTGTAAATTTCGAGGACGAAATTTTTGTAAGAGGGTAGACTGTAACAACTCCATTTTTGGTGTACAAAAATTTGCTTTAAAATTAATGTATACTTGGAGTATTTACTTCTGCTGTTATCACTTTAAGTATTTAATTCACTCCTTAATTACAAGAAGGAGCTTATAGATCATTGGTAATACCTTGAATTGCTGAACCAAGCCACCAGATATCAAATCCCATACCCCACATTATTTTTAATTTTATTTTGGTTTAAATTTTTAGAAGCCCAACAGTCAACACGTGATAACTCCTAAATTTCCCACTACACACGAAAATGTTAATGCACCAGAGGCTACACCTGAAGACCCCCCACCTCTCTGGCACCTGACTCGGCCCGACTCGACCGATTCGGGCCGGCGGACCGGCCGACTCGGGCCGGCGCCGCCGGCCGGACTTGGCCGAACTCTGCCGGACGGCCGAGTCGCCTGAAGAAAAATTATGCCTTTTGGAATTCACAACTCCCCTACATGTTTCATTTACTGAGATCGTTTCCAGAGACACCATTAACCCCCATTTACTACATTTTTAATGATTTTTTAATAAATTTTTACATTTTTTTAAAATTAAAACCCTTCATCTACCCTAACCCTAGCCTAACCCTATAAATACCAACCCTACACCCAAACTCTGAGCCAACTCTCAAGAATTTTCAAGAAACCTTATGTACTTTGAAAACGAGCAATAAGCGAAGCTACGGCGAATTTTCCGGCGAACTTCCGACGACCATCCTAGGAGCTCCCGGCGACGAAACGACGCATCGACGACTCCTCCCGATCCATCTCCCTCTCCTTGTTGTCCTAAACCCGTAAGTCGCATTTCTATCTTCCTTTTTCTTTCTAAAAATACGGAATTACAAAACCCGACGGAATCGGAACAAATCCGATTTCCGATTCGGTTTCTTTATAAAACCTCACTTTTCTTTAATACAATAATTTTTAAACCATTACATGTTGACTATTAATTACTAATCAACCATATTGATCAAGTTTCATATCATAAAGTAATTGCTATTTCATTTTATTGTATTTTTCATTTAAATACCACATAGTTTCAATTCTACATTTAACATCACAAAACTTGCTATACCTTTAAGTAGATCACGAGGTAATGACCTACCTCCTCACACACTCATATGCAATATAGCACAATACCCTCGGGAATATAGAATACGGGAAATCGACATCTTTACAAATAAATACCATAATTAATAAAACCGTTTTTCCTTAATGATTAGATTTATATAAATCTTTGCAAAGCGCCGCTACAACCCATTTAGGGAACCCGTTCGGGATGGTGCGGATTATCGCACATCCTCGGGTTTAGTAGTGCGAGATGCAGACCTCTGCAAGGAGCATTCGGTCTCGAAAGATTTAAAATACGACATCTTAAGAAAACGAAATTTCTAGAATATTATATATATATATATAATTATTTTCATATAAACATATGTATATGTAACATAAAAATATCTATTTTGAATTATTATAAATATTCCACTTTTTTTTCTAAAATGTCACAAGAATCATTTTATACTAAAATACCATGAATTCCATACAAATCAGTATTACAAATAAATACCTTTATTTATGAAATTAGGATATTTTCACTAGAAATATCACAATATAAAATCTACATTCATTACAACTCTAAAGACGAATAATAAATACTTGGGGTGTATTTTGAAAAGTATATAAAAGTATTTTTACATAAAACCCCCTCAAGTTCTATAAATTACCCTAAGGTAATAAACATAGGTTTAAGCGGGACCAATCTCTTGAGCCTTAGAGAGCCGGAGAAGTGGGTGCTTGCCTATTTAAGGTAGACAACTTAATAATGGTGTTATCAATACGGTAATCGTCTTTGAAAAAGACACAAATCATGCCGTCTATGTGCAGCGGTTACCGATAATATCAAAACAATCAGGACTTCAATTTACTTTTCTAATTGTCTGACTCAGAATGAGTCTCATTATAATCTGACTTGAATATGATTCAAGTACAATATACAATCTACAATCTTCAATATTACAATTCAACATGAATCCATGAATCTAATTATCAATCTATACAATTTGACTGAACCGAACCATGGATATGCATTCCATTTACATGGTTCTCCATTTATTCTATTTACATGATTCTACGGTTACATCCGTTTACTGGTATCATGGTTTCGGTCAGTCCTCCAATTATACAATCAATACAATTTACAATACAATACAAACAAGACATCTCTGGGTTTAAGAGGTAGATTGGTACTGAAGGTGTTAGAAGTGGCACGAGACAGTAAGACATAATACACCTAACATGAATCCAGTTGCTGTTGTACCGTGGCATAAACGGTTCCTTGTACTATACTTACCTCTAGTCTCTGGCATATAGAGACTCCTCTCGTATACACTGGCATTCTTCTGTACCAAGCTATAAATAACATCGTTAACATCACAATATAATAAAACTTTAAAAACTACCTTCTTATTCTGTCTATTCTATTTCTCCCTTATCTCTGGGACTTACTGAGCGATCTGTTCGCTGACGACATTCTCTTTCTTTATTCTTTGAATGTCGTCAGGTGATCTGGACCCGTCAGAGATTGAGCCCACTGCTGAAGACTTGGACCTGTTCAGTGAAGACCCCGAGCTCTAGTTATTGTACACTTTCCATTTCAGTACTTTTCTTTTCTGTTATGTCATTGTTTAGGCATTGCTTTTTATTTCAGTTGTATTTACTTTCCATGTATTGTACAGAAAGAATGTGAATAAATAAAGTTGATGTTTATTTATATCTTGTCTCTTGTGCTTTACTTTTATATTGCTTAAATACGCTTAGCGTATTTACCTCACAGTAAATACGTAGCAGCCTCGTCGCGTCCTCTGCCCGTATACTGGGATGCGGGGCGTGACATATATATAACTAATTTCTTTACCAATGAACGCCCGCTACTTATACCGTGAATTGCGCATCGCACAGCGATTTGAGAAAAGGATTTTTGCATCCTCTTTATTCCAGTTGTTTTGACGATTTCACGAGATGCGTACTATATATATGTTATAGTCCTAGTTATATCGCATACGATTCGTAACGGATTTGACCCTAGTGTTTTCACATTAACTCCGATGATTGCATGACGCTTGACGGAGGTTTGATTTGGAGTTTTGCACTCGTTTTTACGCGCATACGACGCGTTATGATATATTTTATGAATTCGTGACTTTGGAGCCCCGTTGACTTGATAGTTTTATTGATATGTTTTAGTATTTGGGGGGTTTAAATTTAAATTCGAGAACCGAATTTATTTAAGGGAGGAAGATTGTAACATTTCAGGAAAATAAAATATTATTTTCGGAATTTAAATAAATAGAATAATAAATTCCATGAATATTATAAAGATATAGAAATCGGTTTTAATGAAGTAGTATGGTTATATACTATAGTTTGAAGAATAATTGGAAAATGGATAAAAATTATTGTTTTTGAACGAAATTATGTGATTTGGATATTTTACGAACTATTATACAACTAATTATATACAAGTTAATACTAAACTCGATTAACATTTCATTAACTGTGCATTAATCTTGTTTATGCATGTGACATGTAATATAACATGTTGCAAAAGACTTATTACATTTTTATTTGTTGAACCATGGCCTAAATTCTTCATTTGCCATTATATATGGTTTTGTTTTATAAAATAAAAAGACAAAAAGAATAAAGAGAAGATATTTTGTTAAGAGTAGGACATGGAGGTATGGGCAAAGAAGAGAGGGGGAGGGGGGATTCCTTGGCATAGCACCTGATCTCATTCCTTTTCATCTCTTCAAAATCCTTCATCTCCTTCATCTCTTCTCCACCTCAACCTCTACCTCCTGCTACCACCCTCCACCATTTCAAAAATCACCACTAAACCCTATGCTCTCTTCATAAAAAATGATTACAAGATCATCACAAACACTATGGGTAGATCAAGATTGGACTTTGAAGACTTTGGGCAACTCAAGAAAATTCTTGAGTTGCTAAATGAGGTATAATCCTACATCCTTGGTTTAGAATTGTAGTTTCTTTACCTCCTAGTGTGGTTTAGAGTTAAACAAATGAGGTTTAGCAATATTAGAAATTTCCAAGTTGAGGTTTAGGTGATATTATGAATTGAAAATGTGCAATTGAGGTTTAGTAGTGACCTTAAACCCCTCTAGAGTAAAACCTAGACCAAACCCCAAGACTTGAATTTTGAAATTTTCCGATATCGGAATTTGTGGAATTTGTGATGATATTTAGGGATCTGCTATGACCCGGAGGACCTGAAAAATATATAGCGATTACAAAGAGTCATGCAGGTGACCTAGAAACTACCCTAAAGACCTGAGACCCCATCTCCAAAACATGGCAGCAAATATATGGGTTTTGGCCACAAATTGCAGCCTGGGTATGAGGGATTTGGCTCGTGCTTGGTTCATGGCTCATATACATGTTAATTAGACCCTCCACACATGCAAAATTGGCTAATTTCACCTGAGGCAAAATCTGGAAGTGTTTTTCAAAGTTTCTGATGTCGGTTTGCGACTTTTAATGACTTAAGTTTTGGTATTTGTGTTTTATCTTGGTCGACTGACGTTCGTACGTCGATGTCGAGAGTTGTTGGTTATTCTTGTATGCGCAGGTCGTAGGTTTCAACCTATGTGCACTCAACGTGCCGCTTTGGTTTTTTCGTATTTGATTCGTGTTTACGATACGGCGCAGTTGAATTATAGGTACCTCCGCGTGAACTTCGGAACGACAAGGAGAGCAAGGCGTCATCAATTTCAGCAAGTAAGGATCGAAGGTGAGTAGATATATATCTACGGAGGAAGTCGGGTGGATGGCGTATAGTACCTTCGCAACCCTAGAATAAGTTATATTATATATATATATATATATATATATATATATATATATATATATATATATATATATATATATCTGTTGGTACAAGATTTGGATACTTAGCAAATAGGGTTTTAGGAAACCGTAGGATTAGAATAAGCGTGTTCGTAGAAGGGTATAACCTTATTCTCTTTTACCTCAGTCGTGAACCTTAAATTATGTGTTGTCACACACGCATAAGTATTTATATTTGTGTATATGTGTATATATATGTGTTTGTGTGTGTTCTCATATATATATACACACACGCGCGCGCGTATACACATGTGGTGAGGATATGATATGATACGTTTTATGGATATGAGTCGGACATGATGTCGTGAGGCTGTGATACGTGATCGAGTAAGACCTCGTTTATGATATTGATATATTAAAGGATCGTTGGGAGAAATACACGAAACATGTGATAACATGTGATTTGATGATATTAGAATGTACGAGACTTTAGATCCGTACTTCTGATTATGATATTGTACGACGATTGATACTGTACGAACTATATGATATTTTGACCCGTACCCTCGATTTTGATAATGCCGTATAACGGATTTTACCGTACGAGATGTATATGATAATTGATCCGCACTCTTGACTCGAGAATGCCGTACGATGAATATTACCGTACATGATGATATGAGGCTGGATCGCCGACTATTGGATATATCGACTCGGAATACTATAGATTTCTTATCACCATCGACTAGGTTCTTAGTTAGTCTTTAGTTGCTTAGATATATGTTAACTTAGGCTCGAGGCATACCTATTTTCAAACTGACGAATCATAGGCTTTTTCAAAGAATAAACTGAAGGACGCTACGGATTTTCAAAAAAGACATCTCTTTTCTCAAAAACACCGTAGTCCCTACTTTTCTAAAAACACGATTCGTGCTATTTAAACATAATAAACGGTATGGCTCGTATATAGGTTTATATACCTTATTGTTGCTTTCACTGTTTACTTTCTATTATGATCTCATCTGCTAGGACACCTGCACCATTACCGATGATGCGTATGTTGCACGTACACTCGTTTGCCGGCTCATACACATCATCATCGGTAATTGCCATGTCATGCACACTGTAGTAACCTTTATTATATTGTTTACGCTGTTAGTTGTAGCCAAGTAGCATTGTTTAGCATTTCGATATCATATGCTAGTTTTGACATTGCATTTCGTACTTAGATGCCACATGCATTTGTTTACCTACATTCTGATTATATACTGCAGTTGGGCTCTATACGATATTCATTGTTCATTATTAACTCATGATTTTGAGATTCCGATTTTCATGAGATTTCTGGATTTGGGGAAACCGCATGTGAATTTAAAAACATATACTAAATTTTAAAAGAAAATGCGGTTACTCGTGATATGATGTGTGGCGTCCACAATGAGTTTTCTCAGTAATTGAGCCATGTATGTACATATACTCGATTCGAGAAGTGAGGAGACGCCGGGTACATGGTGGACCCGGTGCGATACCTCGGAGCAAGAAGATCGTATAGAAAGGCGTTGAGCCCGGCAGGGAAGCACTACCAACCGGTGATATTTGGCGCGGCGGATATCCGGAGGATACCGACCGTAGTCGTGAGATCAGATGATATGGGCCGATCTGGATAAACGGAGCCCGAGATATATGAGGATTTTTTGTCGCGGATGGACACGGTTTTTCTGATGCTTTCGAGTGTCGATGCTGGGCACTCGGTTTTTCTCATGATTTTGTGTGTTGATGCTGGACACGCCTACTTACTGATGCATTTGCATTCATGCATAACATACATGATATGTAGTTATCTTGTGACACGGACACGAGTACTTGACCTTACACATCGACCTATGTGATTACTCATACTACTACTCGCTGTTACTGTGTTATTACTATTATTGTATTTTACTGTATGACTTAGGAGATAGTCATACATTCGGTTTCTTCTCGGTGACATCTTCTACTCACGAGTTGGCAACTCACCCCCGTTGTGCCACAGTTTCTTGCAGCTTTAGTCGTACAGGTTTCATAGCAGCTTCACTGGCATACCACTTTCTTTCGGGTGATTGTTTTGGTAGGTGGGTTCACTCGCATCGTGACCACCTTGTACCTTTATTTTTATTCCAGTTGTATCTAGTTAAAGGCTCCATCAACCAGACTTGTATATTTAGTAGACTTAGAAACCACCGTTTGTATATTCATTTGAACCTTGAGTCGTGATTATGTATTTACTATTATTCCTGTTATCTTGATGATGCTTGTTTTCTTATTCTCTTTCTGAGTTTTGATCCTCGCCTTCGACGTTATATATTTATTATCTTGCGTAGTTGTTTCCGCCATTTGGTGAAGAGCCAGCTCCCGCTTGGGATGCCTTTTATCATATTGCTTGTACCTTTTTCGGGCTAAAATATACAAAGGAGGTACTGCCTAAATTTTCAATGACGAAAATGTTTTTAAGTTGGATAAAATGATTGTGTTTTCGTATATTATATTACCTATGACTTGAAGAAAGAGCTTGATTTCAGTGTACCTTTATTTTAAAACTGCACCACCACTATTTTCCCTAAAAAGGTTTAGATTTCTGGGCTTTTGGCTTACTTGAATCAGTTGAAGTCCTATAGACTTCACATGATTCAAGTGCCAGCCACGTGCATTTTCCGGGTTGTGACACTCCGACTTTTGAACCTAACTCGTTAGAACAATAACGAAAAACATACTCTTTATGGACGACCTGTACTCATCCCGGCTAGCTTCAAGCAACACCATCTTGAATGCAGTATATAGAATTATAGAACGCATACGAAAATGTAACAATCACCCCCACCCCACACCCCACACCCATGAGACCCACGAATTTGCCCCCAAAACGCTAATTTGTGGCCACTTCCCTTCTTGGAGTTTCTCGGGTTTGAGCCTCACACTTTTCACAAGAGTGGAAGTGTCCATACTAATTGAGTTACTGCTCATTAGGAATCTGTTTTCAAAACGATCTACAATAATTTTGGTAGTTATTTAATACCAGTAGAGATGATTATGTAGTTGTTAAATATTTGTTATAGAAAATTTTGAATTTAACTTTTTTTAAGGCTATGTTAGACCTGAAAATTGAAAATCAATTTAGGGACCGTCCCGATTTTATGGTTATGCTAGTAGAGATGGAGAGAGATATATTTTTAACTTAAATTCAAAAAACATTAGAGAAAATTAAAATTTATATGATACGAGTTGTTAATTTTTTTTCAAAATGATACACAATGATTCTGGTAGTTATTTATGATTAGTAAAAATGATTATATAGTTATTAAATATTTGTTATAAAAAAATTTGAATTTAATTTTTTTCGTGCTGATGTGACGCTATTTGAGGCTACATTAGATTGTCAAATTGAAATCAATTTAGGGACCACCACGTTTTTGTGGTTATAATAGCAGAGAAGATAGAGATAAAGATTCTTTTAAAATATTTAGAATATCCAATTTATTAAATCTTTAAGAATAAAAAGTCTTACCGGAAAAATGTTTATAATATATGTTATTTTAACTAATTATATAAAAGATCTTTTCAAATCTTTCGCCGACATCCTCAAAGATAACAAAATACATATGCGAGTCCGTGCATAAACCATTAAAAATTTAAAACACTCCCAAAATTAGGGTTTGTAATCTCTCTCTAAAACCCTAAAAAAACTCCCTTTTACCCTAATTTATAATTTATACATATTTCTTTGAGTCTCTCGAATTCAGTTTCTTCTCTTCGTGTAGCGATTCGTGGTTCGCGATTCGAGGGCTAGGGTTTCTCCTTCAATCGTAAAGGTTCGTACTATTTTCTTGATTTCTTAAAATCGTTTCATAGTACTGTGGTTGAGAATTTCTTGATTCATGATGATAGGAGTTTAACACAAAATGTTTTCTTTGGGCCTCGTAGAAGCAGCGAATTGAAATATTTTCTATGCGGTCTAATGATTTTTGTTTAGATCGGTTATTGATTGAATTCCTTGATTCATGATGATTATTTTGTGGAATTTTTCATATGGCTGTATATAGTGGCCTGAATCGGGTAAATATGGATTCTTTGTTTCGGATAGGTTAATATCTGCTCAAATCGAATAGTCAAGGAGTTGATTTTTATTCATAATTCATGACCACCTTATATTTTGAAAATAAAAATAATGATTCAGTTGTTAGTTCTCAGATTAATAAGTACAGCGAACATTTTTATATAATTATCATATTATTTAGGAACTGCCGTAATTCGTAGACACTCTGTGTTTCGTTTTGCAGGCTGTCAACGCTAACTTTTCTTTGTGGTATATCTATTGGTATAATTCGTGTTAATATATATTGTTACATGACATCCATTTTTCTTTAGAAGAGGTCCAATTTCTCTCTACGGAATCTAAGTTCATCATTGAATAGGTTAGGGAGTAGCAACATTGCCTTGTTCTTTTTTATATTTATTCTTCATCCAACTTGTAACAGGCAAACCATGGCCTCATCCGATGATGAGGATTTACTCGTGCCACAATCAGTCACAAACTATCATTTTGAAGACGCGAAGGGTGAACCCATCACATTTTCAGTTTTGCCTCTCTGTTTTGATTTCACTGAGAAGCTTGATGCTCCAAAGGAGCAAGTAACCTTACGTGGAAATGGAGATGGCCTTCAGAGTGTCTATATACAGGTTACTGCATGGAAGCTTGGGCTTGAAGATGCACAGCCCGTGGTAATGGTGCTCTCGAAGTATAGTAAGTGGATTAAGCTTTTGAAACCAAGGAAGATTTACGAGGACTCTGTCAGGACGATTTTTATTACGATCCAAGCGCTTCACATTTTGAGGAGAAAGCCTGAAATGTCAGAGAAGAGCCTTTGGGATCAGTTGCGCCAAACTTTCAGGTAGGTTGATAGTTGTCTGCTTTGTTATTTGTTTTTCTAGTACTAATTATTGCTGATTACTTTTGTTTTGCAGCTCATTTGAGGATCCACCTTCTGTTAATGACCTTGTAGATCATTATCCTTTAATGAAGACCGTCGTGGAGAGAGATGATGCACTGACCAAATCTCAGTTGCTGCTGATGTTGCTTAAGGAGAAGCCAAGGGAAAAAACTTTTGGTCAGGACCTTCAACATGATATAGATCCAAAAAAGTCATTTATAGATGATGATGAGGATGTAGAGGAGGATATGGAAAATGACGATGGATATGAGTCTGAGAAAGATGCTTGTGCCATTTGTGACAATGGTGGTAATCTTCTATGCTGTGAGGGTAGATGCATGAGGTCCTTCCATCCAACCCGAAAGGATGGTGAAGATTCGAATTGTAAATCTCTTGGTTTCTCTACAGCTCAAGTTAAGGCTATCCAAAACTTCTTGTGTAAAAATTGCGAGTATAAACAGCATCAGTGTTTTGTTTGTGGGAAATTAGGCTCTTCTGATAATTCATCAGGTGCTGAGGTTTTCGCTTGCGCTAATGCAACTTGTAGTTACTTCTATCACCCAAAATGCATTGCGGACTTAGTATTACCGGAGAATAAAACAGAAGCAGCAGAGTATGAGAAAAAGATTGCTGCTGGTGAATCATTTGCCTGCCCTGTTCATAAATGTCATGTTTGTAAGGAAGGAGAGAACAAAGCAGTTGAGGAGTTGCAGTTTGCAGTGTGCAGACGTTGCCCAAGGTCATACCATAGGAGGTGTCTGCCTAGGTATCTTCAAAGCCTTAACAAGTCTCCTCTGCAGTATAATACTTGGGCTTAGCTTCACCACCCAACAAATTAAAACTATACCCATTTGTCACTGAACTGTCAAAAACTTTATAGATTACTAGTAACTACCAAAATCTTTCATTATAACACTACCAATTCTTTTACTGAACTCCTATAGTTCCGTCTAACAAATTTTGTTATTGATATTGTTAGCATGAATTTTTTCCATAGTTTCTTGTAATTTACAAGGGTTTTTTTGTTGTTCCGTGAAAGAAAGAGTATATTGTCAATTGTTTGTAGTTTACTGAAATTAAGCCTAATATCTAAGTACTGTCTTCACCTGCTATCTTATGTTCTCTAATTCTCAGGAAAATTGCCTTTGATGGTATAGAAGAAGAAGGAATTATACAGAGAGCTTGGGAGGGACTGCTTCCTAATCGCATCTTGATATACTGCCTGTATGTTGTTGTGTATTTTTGAATTCCCCTTGCTTCTTACTTTATGTCTTTCGCATGTTCATGCACTTGTTACTCTACTTCTGTTAACTTTTCTTTCTTTTGTTTTTTGGTGACAGGAAGCATAAAATGGATGAAGACCTTGGAACTCCTATCAGAAATATAAAATTTCCAGAAATCCCTGAAAAGAGAAATATTTTGGATGTGCAGAAAAATAAATCCAAGGTTCTAGTCAAGAAGAACAGGCAGGTTTCAGATGGTCTTCCTCATGAACGTACCCTAAAAAAGCCAATAAAGGCAGCTGGAAAAATTTCTAGTTCTGAAGACAGTCAACCGGCGACAAAAAGAAAAATTACTGAGCAAGTGGTCAACTCCCAGAAATTCTTGAAACGCTTGAAGGTCGGTGCAGAACCCGATTTAGATGAACCAGCTCCATTGGAGAGCAAGAAGTTGCCAAAAGGAAAAGCAAATGCTGCAGTGCCTGTTATTAAATCAGCATCCACCGCTAAAGTTGCCATTAGTTCATATCCTAAGATTGACGCTGAAACAGAGAAGAAGTAAGATGCCTATCTTTTTCCTATCTTTTTGACATCTGTGGTCATCTGTAAATCGTCAATTCACATCACTATATGCTTCGACTTTGGTATGCTAATGCGAATTTAAATTAATAATGTTACTTTAATCAATGACATAATTTGTGTTTTAATTGGGAGACTTGATACTCCTTGATCATTCATACAAGTTTCTGTTGTTATAATATGTGCTGGTTGATAATCTAGAAATGGTCAACAATCACGCCTTACTATAAGGTTTATATCTTCATTATCATTCAACAGGTAGATACTTTGTAGTTTTAGATCATCTTCTCCTGAATGGGTCAAATTGTCAAGGTTGCAGGCTGTTGTTCATCGACTTCATTCCGGGAAAATATGTTCACCTGCATAGCTCTTTATTCACCTGATATGATTTAATATATTTTGATTTCTTGTACGCAGAATGATTGCCATAATGGAAAGCACACCACCTTATCTAACTAAGGAAAGCATCACTAAAAAGCGGATGATGCCATCGACTCATACGCACACACATTCTGCCAGAAATATTGACCAGGCTATTACTTTAGGCAAGGTTGAGGGCTCTGTTGAGGTACATTATTTATTGAAAGGATGAAATATGAATGAATTTAATAACATTATATATTTATTGCATAGGTTAATATTTGCTAGTTTATGTTGTATCTATAGGCTGTCAAAACAGCTTTAAAGAGATTAGAAGACGGCGGCAATGTGGAGGATGCCAAGACTGTCTGTGAGCCTGGTGTTCTTAACCAAATACTAAAATGGAATGTATGTATTTATATTTGCAAATACTAAAATGGAATGTATGTATTTGTAGTTTCACTTATCATTCTTTCATTTTATTATAGTCACATTATATAACTTTAAGAAAAGGTTCGATTACACTACCACGGATGCCTGCCATTAATACGGGAAATTACTTCCTCCAGATCCGCATACACTTTAGTGTCTGAGAAACTACATGTACCTTGCCAATTGTAAGAAACCACCTCATTGCTTTAAGTTGCCACTTAAAAACTACCTTAATTTTCGAGTTTAGCTTGAAATCCTAAGTTGGTATATTTGTTGCGAACTCCTCACAATGCTTTGATACAATATTTCGTTGCGTAGTCATTTTATGGGTTAACCTCATTGCTTTAAGTTGCGACTTAAAAACTACCTTAATTTTCAAGTTTAGTTTGAAATCCTATGTTTGGTATATTGTTGCAAACTCCTCACAATGGTTTGATACAATATTTCATTTGCTGTCATTTTATGAGTTAGCAGTAAAATAATTGTTAATAAATCTAACCACCATATCTATCCGCTTAAAATCATTATAGCCACCTCTACGTAAGTCACTTGTATCTCCAGCTACTAATTTGTACAGGAACTTGTGATGAGGAACACAAGCTCTGTAAGATATGATGCATAACACGGTGAAGGAGAAAATAAAAGATGAGGAGAAAGAAGGCCTTAGAGGGAAGATAACTAACACGAATGCCATCAAAAGAGAAAACACCTTCAGGGAGAAGGGAACACAAACAATGTTCTTACATTCTATTCTAAACTCAGATTTTTTCATCGATGACATAAATGATAGTTGTAGGAACTAAAAGCTAAAGTTTTACTGTAATCTAAAGCTGAAACTTCATATGACTGACACACGAAATTAAAAATACATTTGAAAGAAGATTCATTTATTCTCCGATTTAAAGTAAAATTCCATTTAAATAAATCACATCTAATTTTGATAACTCCAAAACATTTTGCCACTTCTGCAGATCATTCTGGTATGCATCACTTTTTGTGTTTTTTTTTGTGCGCACGCGTGCGCATTTGTGCTCTTTTTTGTGGATTGGTCCCTGAAAGAGATGCTGTAAGAAGGTGACTGATCAGTGGAAGTAGGAGGGTGAAGTACGAGGGCATATTAGAAAGGAGCATGAAATGAGGATACATGGATGAAGAAGTGGATGCTAATATCCGGGTTATCTTGGATTTGCACTTTATCATTGTTATGGTAAATTTTTGAGAAAAATGAGAGATTGAAGAACAAGATGGTACCTAGGTTTGTTGGTGGTGAGGAAGAATGCGGGGTTGGTCATGGTGAAAGTACGAGGGCATATTAGAAAGGAGCATGAAATAAGGGAGATGGATGAAGAGGTGCAAGTTAATGTTCGGGTTACTCGGGTTTGCACTTTATCATTGGTATGGTAAATTTATGAGAAAAGCGTGAGATTGAGAAAACGACAGTGCCTAGGTTTTTGATGGTGAGGAAGAATGTGGGGTTGGTGATGGTGAGGGAGAAGATAGTTTTGGTGAGTAAAGGATGGGGGTAATTGGGTAAAAGTGCAAATCATATGGTTAATTTGGTTAGAAAGGCATTGCATGCCAAAGCACATGCCAGGTTTTCGAATTGCTAGAGGATATTCATACGTAAAGTAGGCAGGGAATTTTGTTGTAGCTATTATAAATTGTGCATAGTTTATCGTCAACGGATATTTTTATGATTTAGCCTTCTTAAAATTTCTTCAGTGCCCTGTATACATGCCTGTTGCTGCATGCTTTTTGTTCCATGTTTAAGCAATTTTCTTGGCTAAAAGACTGCATTCCTTTCCTCTATGAGAGCTACTTTAACTTCTTTAGGTATTCCCATTCATCACCTTGATATTCTCCACATATACATTTAACTCAAGGTATTACCAGTTTGCCACTTATCCATCGTAACATTCTCATTTCATACACTAATTTTTTAGACATGTTTCTTAATTACCTAGCATTCCGATCTATATAGTAATACTGCTCTAATTGATGTTCGGTGGAATTTTCTTTTCAATTTTATAGGTATTTTTATGATTGCACAATACTCCAGAAGCACTGCCCATTTTAACTAAAGCGTTCTAATTGCATAGCGACATCCTTTTTTATTTCACCATCATGATGAATGATTGATACTAAATAATGGTTCTGGTCAGTAGTTGATATTTCCTATCCATAAATCTGCACCTTTCGTCATTTCTTCTCACTGATTTTCTAAAGTTACATTCAATGTATTCTATTCTGATTTTAAATCCTTCATATTATAATGCTTCTTTCCACTTTTATACCGCATAGATTCTCTTCTTATGTTTGATCCAATAAAGCTATATATAAGCAAGCAACATACACCACAAGTTGACGTTATGAATATGTCTAGTAAATTCATCATAATCAATGCAAAAGAGACTTGATGCTCATCCGTGGCGCAAGCCTATGGTGATAGACTGATCATAAATGGCTGTCTCCATTCATTCTCACTGCATAATTGCTTAATCATACATATACTTAAACACATATATGTATTTATGAGATACTTTATATGCCTATGAACCTCAAACAGTATAAATCGTAACGCTATTTATGCTGCTTTATGTTTTGTTGATGAAAATATATCTATATGGTTCAATTTGAACTTTTGGATCTGAAATTTCTAGTTTGTAGTGCATGTGCAAAACATGATGCATGACACCTGATAATCTAACTAATCATGATTGAGATTATTTGATGCTTCTGCAGAACAAACTCAAAGTGTATCTTGCACCTTTCCTCCATGGGATGCGTTACACATCTTTCGGTCGTCATTTCACAAAGATTGATAAGCTTAAAGAGGTACGCGATCTCTATGATAGCAGTGATAAATCCACATTGTGCTCTTTTTTTGTATTGTATTTGGTTCTGTAGTTTCATGAGTGTACTTTAAAATGAGACTGTCTCCTAGATATGAATTTGAATTTGATGTTGGGCACCACACTTTTTTAACTAACTTTATTATTTGACAATGATGCATGATCTTGTGTTACCGTTGATGCGGTCTCTTCTCAAACCAGTTGTTTTTTAGGTTGACAAATGAATTGGTATGATGTATACATCTATTTGTGTTAAACTAATGAAATTCATTTGAATGTCCTCATTTTAACCTCATCCCTTTCTTTTGCTAGTTAATTTATTTTCTAAAATGTAGGTATTAACATGTTAGCTATGATTATTAGTATTACCCTTTTCACTTTGTATTCAATTCCACTATTCTATCTCGAGTTGGGATTAATGATATATGTTTTTTCGCTTGCAGATTACAAATAAGCTTCAATGGTATGTGCAAAATGGTGACACGGTAAGGATTGCTGGTAACTTGGTATTATTTTTGTAGCAGCTTTGTTCCAGGTGTCCCATTATTGTTTAGTTCCCTTCTGATGTAAATCACCAACATAGTTTTGGACAACTACAGCCTTAAGGTTGTTCTTTGATGCCATGTCTTACTGTTCTGCTTGCGTATCAATTTTCGAGCAAAATGTAGGTTGTTTGACCAGAACAATTGTACTCATCATTGACTCAAAGGGGCTACCATAAAGCTTTATTTAGTTAAAAGTATGTAGAAGTGCCCATTATTAGATAACAGAATATTACTAAATAGGTAGGAGAGACAAACCAGAAAACATTTCTTTTACGAAAACTTGCATCTCATTTGACAATCTAATAAATAATTATCAATGTTATACGAGTGGAAGATAAGTTTAGTGCTCTCATGGATCATATGTAGAAGTAGCAGGAATGCTTTTGATGTGGATTTGCGCAGATAAGCTAGGGCTTCTTGGAACACAAATGTCGACAATTATATATTCCATAACCTTCTGCCACCTTACTGCAGCTACTTGTTTTTACAGAAGAATTTGAACACCTTATCAATGCTAATGCTAGTGGACGTGTGTGTTCTTATGATGTCTACATAAGCAAGTTACATAAGCAAGTTATTACATGTGCTATAATATTCAGGAGACTTTCCTAAAACCTGTCTGTTGTTTTTTCATGTTGGAAGATGAAACACATGTACATTGCCTGCCTGTGCTGATACAAATGTATATATAGTGATTTACTTGAAGATTATGCATAATATTAATGTGTTTGCCTGTTAGACTCTTGTGGAGTCAAACTGTAGTTTGTGAACCTTTATGTCAATATTTTGCCAAGGAACATGCACATTTGCATAAACATATTTGAATTCTTTTATATATATATTATCCACAAAGACCACATATATAGTCTTGTCCTTATCCCTCACTTTAGGAGAATTGCTGTGTCAGGTACCAATAGCTATGTTAGATTACAACGGTGAACACATTTGTATTTTGATCCATGCTGAAATTATAAATTGGAATCTGTGTTTTTTCCTTTATTGTATGTGTAAATACCTCTCTGCTATAATGTCATGTGGCAGATAATAGCAATGATATAATAGCATCAAGAGATTGCGCCCTTTGCACACCATACTTTCAACAAATTTACACCTTAAAATTCTTCAAACGTTTTTGGCTCCTATAGATGCGGTCGTCCTCTCTTGTTGGCAGCCTGTGGCAATCCTTGTGGGTTCATTTTTTTCAAAATAATAACATTACTTATCAATCTTCTTGTTGTAGAACAATTATATTTTACGAGTTGCATTCTGTTTTCAATCTGCTAATTCGAAAAACTTTAGAGTCCAAGCATTTTCTCCATCTTTCTACTCTGAAAATAATCATTTCTCTAGACCCATTTGCAAATTATTCATTTTCCAATATAGATTTTTTTAGTGGTAAAAAATGATTATTCGGTATGTTTATAACATATAATAGTTACAAAAAAGTACTGCTTTATGCTTGTACTTTTGGTTATGCTTGTGGACATATATTCCAATTTGTGCTATTTAATATCTTATACTTTTAAGGACCACTTGCTCACATTATTAAATGCAACCAAGAAACAAAGCCTGCTTGATTAAACGGAGAATTCATTAAGTCAACTTTCCAGTTCAGTACAAACTTAGCCATTCCATCCAGGGTTTCTAAACGCTACCAACTTTTGTACTGATCTCTTCCCAGTAATTGATTGTTGTGACCTGCAATTTTTTAATACATAGGATAACTGTTCATTATGATATACGATCCAGCAATATGTGTTGAAGTGTTATATTTTGAATATTAGTTGCCAATAACCCAAATATTATTCTGAAATCAGTTTGGTGCCAGCCTTATGTTTTATTCACCCTCTATCTTTTCAGATAGTCGATTTCTGTTGCGGTGCTAATGATTTTAGCCGACTAATGAAGGAAAATCTTGATGCAGCGGGGAAGAAATGCTCATTCAAAAATTATGATTGTATACAGCCCAAGGTAGGCTTTCCTTTTTGTAACTGTAGTTTGTCAGTTGGCAATTATAAAAGCATTTGTAGATTCTTTTTTTCGTTTCTTTGAAACTTAAAAAATTTCAAACCACGTCTCTTTGCGCGCGCGTGTATTTGGTGTAGGAGTTTAATTATAGGTTACCAACCATGTTTATATATGTTCTTCAATAAGCTCAATGTAAATTACAGCATTCTCTCTCTCCCTCCCCCGTTCTCTCCATGCATGTATGACTATTTGCGTATGTGTTTTTTTGGGTGGGGTGTGGGGTTGGGTGGGCGGCGCTAGGTGGGAGTGGGAATCAAAACACAATTGTTTATGAACAAGCACAGATAAGAGAGATGAAAATCGATAATTTGCAATCAAACAAGTAATGTAAACGTCATGCAAAATATGTACATGAATCATCAAGAATCATAGGTTCTGCTTTTTAAATATTTTTTTATATAAAAAGCGTATATTAATCATACAATATTCGTTCATATCTCAATATTATATTCAAGGAAAATTAAGCTTAAATAAATTTCAGTGCTAAAGTTATGAGAAGTGAAATTGTTGATGTTGATTCTTATATCTTAAGTCATTCAAACCAATTAGATATTCAACTATTAGATACTAAGCAAATTTCAATATATATTGTAGATCTTGCAAGTAGCAATCCAAAACACACACAATCTTAATTTCAACTCCAAATAGCTTCAACCAACAACGGAGATGATTCCAATTGGGATTAGCTCAGTTGGTATCAATTTCCTCTCCGATGTGAGAGGTCGCAAGTTCGATCCCCGAAGGGGTTGATTAAACAAACAATCGAGATGTAATGAAGTGGGGTTAGTTGAGAATTAAGTTCAGAGAAGGTTGTGGGAGGGAGCTAGGTTTGATACAGAGATGATACATTGGGTTGGTGTGGGTGGAGAGGGTTGTCAGGCAATGTAGCATGAATTCAGATATGAGATACGGTACAATACGATTCGCGGATTCACAATTTTCCAAAAACTTGAGATATGTGAATACATTTTTCATACCGATTTTTAGTTAAATAAATATAAATATATATTAAGATATACATATAAATATGTAGTAATATAAATAAAAAAGGCATTATGTTAGATATTTGATGCACTTTTTAAATTTTTGAGAGTCTTAATTTTCGAGAGAAAGAGAGGCATCGATTCAAGAGAGATTGGTGAGACATTTACAATTCCGCGGATACGAGAGTTTCGGACTCCGATTCACAATTGAGGACAATTCGTGAAGCATCTTCAAGTATTTGTTCTTCATAGTTGTTAGGGTTTGCGAGCAAGTACTAGGTCCAAGGTTGTTGCAGGGGTAGATTAGGACGAGGGCGGGTGAAGGCTGCGTGCGATGGTGATCGGGAATAGGTGGCGGGCAGTCGGGGGATAGGTTATGGAAAGGCTGTTCGGGTTTGAGTTATTTTTGTTGAGGGTTTAGGGTTTAGAGCTTTTGGAATCAAAATTTTAAAATCTTGGTATCAAGTCCCGTATTTGGCAGCCATTTTTGGAATTGAAATCGACAATCTCAACTGTACCGATCGTTTCTGAATGGAATAGTTAGTACTTTTATCGCTGTAGAAAAAACTTAATTAGAATTAGTTATTGTTGAAAATAATCAATAGTTAAAGCAACTCTATCCAAATTGTCAAATTCTTTACTAATTAATGATGCCTAAAATTGTATTAATGATGTCGGAATAATTTTAATAATGCAATGACCTATAATAAACCCCTTTAATCATAAATGATTCATTTACCCATTAATAAAACCACTAACCATTAACAAACTTAATAATAAAATCCCAGTTATCAAATGGTAAATCCGATACTACTTAGTATCGGAAGACATCGGTCTTGAAACTCGAACAGTCATTTTTGGTATCAGAATTGACCATCTCGGATTGAGATCGACCGAGATTTTAAAGTATGTTGGGAATATTGAACAATATAGATTAAAGCAATTTAATTGTGAGTAGCTAGAATTTACTTCTATCACAATCAAAAAACCTATGTAGTGAAATCGATATTAGCAAAATAAAACTATATTTAGTCTCTCATAAAACTTAAATCGTCTCTTTATATATGAAAGCCCTCATGTAAACGCCCTTTCTTGGAAACATAATTTAGATATGAAAATAAACTTAGCTTGAAAATAAACCAATAATCTTGCAATAAGAAAATACAAAAATATCCAGTTGATTTTTTTAATTAAAACACCTTTTATGCAAATCTAACAAAATATCTTTGTAAACTTTTGGTCCCACATCAGTAAGGCTAACAATTATAGATTTGCAACCATCGTTTATAAATGTTGATTACTATATTTAATTTGAATTGCAGCATAGGTTTTTCCTTTTTCTTTTGGGGTTTTTTAATATAACACCCCGAATGAAATGGTATTTTCAAAAATCACCTCAAAAAACCTGCGATTCTAAAAATCACCCCCAGAAGTTCTCCGATATGTTAAGAACACCCTTTGTTACCATTTCCTTCCAATATGAAACATAGGTTGGTTTAGGGCTAACTAAAGGCTTCGATACTTCAGAAAAAACATCCATTCCCTTCTTTATCAAGTCTTTCTGTATCCCTCTCCTCTCAAGTTTTCTAGCTCCCTATAATCCTTGAGACCTTGAAGAGGATCCATTTAAAATCCTTGTTTGTCATTTTGAACATTAAGAAAGCTCTCAATCATATTAAATAAGCTTCTTCATTTTCAAGGAAATCTTATTTTGGGATTATATTTCTCTTAGAATTAGTAATTGTTGCAATAAATTGTGCAACCTTACCGGCACCAAAGAATGGACTTGGATTAAAAGGAAAATCACTAATTTTCATGAAAAAGAAAGCCCAAATTTTCAATTTGGGGCAAAATCTCTAACCCTAACCCTTTTATCACATTCAAATGAGGAAGAAGACTACTGTTTGAGGTTAATTTGGTATTTTACTAACCCACAAACGGTTCTTATCTTGGTTAAAGGAATATTTCTTAGAAGATGCTGGGTTAAACTAACCAGATGGGTCTTTTTGGATACCTTGCGACCTTTCGGGGTGATTTTTAGAATATCAGGGGTTTAGGGTGTATTTTTGGGAAATACTATTTCTTTCCGGGTGGTATATCAAAAAACCCCTTTCCTTTTTGAATTTGAGGTTTGCAGACACTATGGTTCCATTTTAATTGTGTAACTGAACGTGGTATTCATGTAAATGTATTGCCATGGGAAATATATTAAAATCTTCTCAAGCATTCCTTTTCATGAGTGTATCACTAATGATGAACTCATGACGAACTATATAACTCCACTATTTATAGATAGGTTCATGCTGTACAAAAGGTTACAACAAAGTGAAGTCGTGGTTGATGTTTGGTGGAAATCAAACATATAGAGCTGAATGAAAGTAATTGTCATGCAGCGGACCTTAAAACTTTGGGATAAAGGCTAGTTATTGTTGTAAGCATCTCTTCTCAGCTTTGCTAAAAGAGAATAAGATTATATAATTGCAAGTTCTTTTTGGGTCAAATGTTAGAATCCTGTTTGTGTCCCCAGACTCAATCCAGATATTTTATGGATTACTTTTCATTTCATTATATGTTCCACATTATAGCTTGCGATCTCTTTTGGAAGGTTTCACGTCTTATACAACTCAAGTTCTATTTGAGCCTGAGGTTGGTCTTTTTGAACATAGCATCGGCAACTTTTTGTGCCTCAACATAGCATGCGTCATTATTGCTGCCATCCTTCTGAGATATCATGCAATGATGGTAGCAGGGACCGAATATTCCATCTTGTTGACACTTTTCATATCTTCTGTCTTTCCTTAACTGTGAATGGAATGAATGGATATATTCTAAAGCTCATTACCAATTACCATTCAAAATTAACTAAAGAAATTCATGGCCAATTCAAGCCCCTCTAAAACTAAAACCTTATTAGTCTGAACCTTTCACATTTGCTTTTACACAATCTCTAGGTGGATGGAGTATTCAAGCAGATATATCTATATTCCTTGAATTCTAGCGGCCTACTAATGCGTGGATTTTGACCACTTCTTTTGAATGTGCCGATTAAGTGACGCGTTCCTAATTTTCTTATAGCTTCAAAAGAGTAAATTGCCTTGGGAAGAAACTTCTAAGTTTTCTATTTGAAAAGCTTGCATCTTTCTGCTATTCCAAGGACCCTTCATAAATATTGTATTGTGTGATTCTGAGCCTGCTGTAAACTAATTGGATACAGTATCACTTCGTTGGTCTGTAATGTTGTGTTTTTCTACAAAGTTGGTCTGGACTAAGGGCATTCTGAGTTGCTGCCCAAGCAGTATATAGCCTTTACTAATCTTATCCAGTTTCAGTGAAAGAGAAAATATTAGTTATTCCTATAATGCCCAGATCACGCATGCTCTCTCCCTCTCCCCCTCTCCCTCTCCCTCTCCCCACACACGCGTGCGCGTGTTTGTGCACTTTTTTGGAACATGATTCCCTTTGTTAGCCACCTTTTAGACAAATTTTATATATATTTAGAATTTCTCACATGTATTTTTTTGTTCAATATACATTGTATAAACAAATTGAGTTGTCTATAGGCATTTAAGTGGTAACGGTGCTAATCGTATGCTCATTTCTGAAGAAATTATGTTGGTCATTTGAATGTTATTGCCTCCTTGAATTTACACGAGGAGTCATAATGATTGTGGATGGTGCTTGTAGTTGAGATCATGCATTTTACCTCATTTAGCCACATTGGCCATCCCACTCATCTAAAGTTGTCACTCATCATCATCATCCTTATTTTATAACTTGACTTCTTGGTTGATTTAAATTTTGTCTTATACTATAAATCTTCATGCAAACATTGAGCAACACTTGTAAATCTCTCAATTCCAAGATTAAAAAGAGGAGGTAAGGAAAACATAATTAGGTGTTCAATAAATCAGTGCATCCTACACGTAGGCGCCATAAGTTATTCCCTTTAACAGTTTTTCATAGTTAATGTTGCTTAGTTGAACTCTGCTGAGCAAACTATTCTCCTCCAAATCTGGATTTAAGTTTTGATGCAAAGTATATACTGTTTTCTAGTTTTATCTTTTCTCACGTATTTCTTTTTGAGATCGATCTGCCTCAACATTATCAGTCATATACTGCTTGAAATGGTTCCGCCAATCAAAAAGATGATATTTTATGGGAAAATGCAATTGCCACACTTCTTGACTATCTATATGATATATGTATTAATTCGATGTTAGGTCTAAGAAACCAGAATTAATGTGCTTTGGCATCTTGAATTCGTTTCAATTTCTCATGAGTTTTTATACTCGGTATCGCAAATTTTTTTTATCTTGCAGAATGATTTCTGCTTCGAGAAAAGAGATTGGATGACAGTGGAGCCTGAGGAATTACCCACTGGGTCACAGCTGGTATCGATATAAAAACATTTTTCTGAATGCTATATGATTCTGTACCAGACCTTTGTACCTTTAACTGCTCTTAAGATGTTCAAACTTCAAATCTTCTCTCGGTCACTTTTGATCTTGCGATTAAAGTTGCTTATATTACCTTGAAACAGATCATGGGGCTTAATCCTCCATTTGGGGTTAAGGCTGGACTTGCAAACAGGTTTATTAACAGGGCTCTATTATTCAAGCCAAAACTTCTTATTCTCATCGTTCCCAGTGAAACGGAGAGGTATTACTCTTTACTTATTTTCTTGGACGTCGTGCATAAGATTGAATGTGTCTGCAATTTGAATTCTGAGAAGTCAAATACAGATTCTTACATGGATTGCAATAGAATTATAAAACTTTATTGTATGGAGAATATATTATTTTTGTTTTTTAAAATTTATTTTAATAAGTTTAAATCTTGTATTGATATTATTTTTGAAAGGTAAATCTAGTTCTTTTATGCAAATATATTGTGGAGGTCTTTTCTTGCATATATATTTATATTCAAATGATTTAGATGTAGAACTGAAAAATGCCTCATAAAGATGGTTCTGTAGGGCCACATCATATAAATACTTATATCAGCATATTTTAAATATTTTAATTAATTTTTTTAAACCTTTCCTAGTGACTTCCAAAATGCTTTTTTGATGCAAAGTGGCAGTTCTATATTGAATATCTTGATTTGCAACCCAATGATTATGCGTTAATAATAGGAGAGAAATGGTTCTACAATGAATAATGAGAAGGATCATGCATTCACGTTCTCTTTGTATGTTAAACAGACTAGATCAGAAACCAACACCATATGATCTTATCTGGGAGGACAATGAAAAGCTAGCAGGAAAGGTATGAGGAAAACACTCGCATGTTAAATTCCATTTTAATCTTTTCAGAAATCCCTATACTATTTATAGGGCTTCACAATTTTTTTTTATTCATGGCAGTCTTTTTACTTGCCGGGTTCTGTTGATGTGAACGATATGCAAATGGAACAATGGAATAATAAACCGCCACCATTATATTTATGGAGCCGGCCGGACTGGACAGCAAAACACAAAACCATAGCTTTAAAGCAAGGCCACATAAAAATGGAGCACCAAGAGCGGCCAACTGAACAAAAAATTGAAAATAAGGAAGCTATTGCTCCAGTTAAAGAAGGTGACAATGAGAAAAACTCTTCAGAAAGTAAGAGGACAAGTCCTCCGGAAAATATCACTAGTAGCAGAAATAGCCGGAAAAAAAAACTGAGGAGACAGAAATTGGCGGAATTAAAGAGAAGAGAAAAAGAAGCTACAGATGTACATGTAAAGAAGGATGGTAAAAATTCTGATGTGACCATTTCACCTCCAAAGCATAAAGAAATTTCGTGTAGTTACGATCCTATGGAAACAATTGAAACCCCAAGAGAATCAATCCAAACAAATGCAAACTCTGTTGTTGAAGACATCCATGATATTGCAAAGAGATATACTACCAATTATAATACCAATCCTTTTGAGAATCGAGATTATATGATTCGAAACTCAGAAGAAAGATTTTCAGGATATAGTAATTTTGACAACAATTCCAGTGATAATAGGATGGGGGATCGAGATTATATGATTCGAAAGTCGGAAGAAAGATTTACTGGATATAGCAATTTTGACAACAATTCCAGTGATAATAGGATGGGGGGTCGAGATAACATGATTCGAAACTCGGAAGAAAGATTTTCAGGATATAATAGTTTCAACAACAGTTATAGCAGGAGCCCTTATGTTGAAAACTATTCCTCACAAAGGAGTATGTTTTCACCGGGGGTGCCTGACATTTCACCATCTTATGGGACATCGGCTTCTTTGACGACAGGATCATCAATAATGCAGAGATATGCTCCTCGGCTAGATGAGACAAACTTTTTGAGGGGCCCGGGCGGTCCGGTTCCAGGCTCACAGGGTCCGGGTATGCATGGGATGGTGAGGGGCCCGGGCAAACCGGGTCCGGGCATGCATGGGATGATGAGGGGCCCAGGCATACCGGGTCCGGGCATGCACGTGCCGCCCGATTCGTTTGGGTTTGTGCCGGGGCCTCACTTTCAACAGCATAACTCAGGTGGTGGTTGGCTTGATGACTAATTTACTTATAATTATTGATTTTTGCAGTAATTATGTACTTAGGCTGAGAGTTTTTCTGGACATGCAAGTAGAGTTTGACATTTTACTGTTTGAGCATGGGGCTACTTGTTTTACGCCGGCTCAACTGGGTTCAAATAATAAGTTGTTAAAAGTTATTGAAGGATTGAATGTTTGCATTTGCAGTTAAACTAGGCAGGAGTAAGATCACAGTTGTTGTTGATTATTATTTGCTTGCCTTGTTCTTTCTTTGATTCAGCCTCAGCCATGATATATGTAACTGGGGGAAAAAAATTCATGTGTTTCGGCCAGGTCATGAGAGAACAAAAATAGAATCACGGGAAGGGTGCTCAAAGAGCTTCATCTATCTCTCTTCCAGTCCGGGTGTGTTGTACCTAATATGCCGAATAATTTCTTGTTACGAGCAGTTTTCTTTTTGACAATGATATGTTATTAATTAACCATACCCCCCCCCCCCCCCCCCCCCGGGTTAATGTGGTTTCCTTCACAATCTTTGATGTTATCATGTCTTAGCCTCCTGATTCCTGTAATTGGTTTATGGCCCTTCTAACCTAGATGTACAATGAGACTTTTGTCTAAGGTGGATGCATGTTGCATAGCTCTGCAGGTTGGAGGCACTCCAACATCTTACATTATACATTTTCATTATACTCACGACTTGTCGACGTGTAAAATACCAAGTCGTGTGTGTGTGTGTGTGTATCAGTGATCTGGACGGATCGTTAGTCTATCATTGGAGCAGGCTGTCAAGGAGCAGATTAATTGTGTGACAGATTCTTTCAGACCATCCTCACGAGAAATTTAAAGCGACACAATCTGCACAAATTTTGCACCATAAGCTCTCATTTTGATCTCTATTTTGTTGGTTCTTTTATAGGCGAAAGCAGTTAAGAGGACAAGCAGTAATGGATGAATGTATAATACCAGTGTGTAATAGGCACCTCATGATATTGGTCTTCAATTCGGTTTTAACACATTAAAATGTTCAACTATGAAAAAATTATACATTTCATATATACCATGCATGCGACTCTCATCGAGCATTGCCTTCATTAACACAATTAATTATAACAGGCATAAAGCATCCGAACACACGAAAGAGAAAAGCCGTGATATTTGGTCATAGTTTATTTTCATTAGCATTTATTCCATTGAGATTAAGCCTACAAAATCGTGTACCGACATTTTATGTCTTTTAACTCAAAATTCCAAAGATTTGTCAAGCTGAATTATTCTTTGGAAGACGACATTTTTGTCTAGAGCATTTCTTCTTTGGCAAGTACCCTGCGCAATTGCGCAGGGCAAGTTAGCTAGTGCTTTTGCATAACCTTTTGCACACTGCTTTCATGACTCATGATCATTTGATTTGATTTATCCCTAAAAAATTTATTCTCTCTAGAAACATTATTTTATATCTTGATGCACTCTTTATAGTATCTTCTGTTATTTCAAATGCGAACATAATGTTAGTCGGTGATCAGCAAAATCTAATTATTTTGTATGCAATTTTTCGCATTTTAAGAAAAGTTAAATGTTCGTCACTCCAAGTAATGATGCATCCTAACTAAAGGTGGAATAGTATACATCGATTTAAATATAATATAGACATTTGGGTTTGAACTTTTCATGATTAGTTAGCAATTAAAAACTCGAGTTGTATTAATAGGTAGTAATTAAAAGTGGCACAACCTTTTATAGCAGAATATTACGACAGGTATCAACTCATCATCATAAGCAATATTTTTTTTAATTGATTCTAAATCATTCTCATATATAGGCGTCATTGCAATATAAGAGAAAACCGGACCTACAGGGTCGCTGTAGCCTCCCAGTAGGCTTCCAACTATGGCGACAAGACTCATGAGTTGTGAGGCTCAATCGGCTATTTGCAAAGTAGCCAGTGGCTTGTCGGTAAAACTATCACCCTCATGAGTCTTTGTGGCTATAGTTGGGAGCCTACAGAAATATTCTATCTTCCTGTTTCCTCGCAATATAAATGCTCTATCTAATTTTGATTAAATGCGAAAATTTTTGTGTTGCTTTCATTACCATTATGCATGGTTGATTAGATTGTTACTGTATAGTCTAACGAGCAAGGAATTAAGAGTGCATTGTTTATTACATAATTTTAGTTGTTAGCTAAAGCAAAACATAACAATACTCCTTTTAGAGTCAATATCCTTCATTGCTCCTAACGAATTTTAGTTGTTAGCTAAAGCAAAACATAACAATACTACTTTTAGAGTCAATATCCTCCATAGCTCCTAAAGACTCAAATAAGTTGGAATCAAATTTATTTTGGGCCTGTAAACCCTAAGCTATGCATTCAACACACAAAGCACATCCATAAACGCATCACACACAACACGCAAAAATCCAGAGACTCACGGATTTGCCTCAAAAGCGTTAATTTGTGACCGCTTTCCCTCTTCTGGGTTTCTTAGGGTTCGCATCTTGTACTCTTCCTAAGAGTACAAGATTTAGGTTGTACCATAAACATCTAATCTCTCTTTTTTTTTATCTGCATAGCAATAAATCAGTTACTCATTGTCGAGAACCTGAGACTTCTTTTAACCCTTGGAGATTGAAGGCTTTTAGACACTGTTTAGAAATGGAGTTGAGTTTTCTAAACTGTAGTTTCATAAAGTTAGCAAGACTTAACTTCAAAGCGCTAAATATACCATATTTGGCAATCAATTTGGAGTTCATTTTCAAGTTTGAGACAACAAAATTTAGGCTGTATCCATGCGTTCTTTTTTGATGACGGTGATCGTCATTTCTAGAACTGTCAAAAATGCATGTTACCCGACCGGAACCCGACCCAAAATCAGTGAACCAAACACGACCCGAACCCGATTAATTTTTTAACGGGCCGACCCGTACCCGACCCGTTTAGTAAACGGGTCGGGTACGGGTCAGAACGGTTGACCCTTTTGACCCGTTAAGGTCTTAGTTTTTATAATTTGTTGGCCCGTTTTAGACTTTGGACTGGAGGAGGCTAATTTTATAGGGCTTTAAACATTGAAGAAACCCAACCCATCAATTCATAGTTACAAACACTATTAACTTTGGAATTACATATTTAATTTCTAATTTTTTTATATGAAGTAGATGCAAAAATACAATATTAAAAGGTTTTTCTTAAAATGAGTGTAAAAAGACAATGGATTATTTCATGGATGGATATTTGCAAAAAAAATTCATGAATGGATCGGTTCGGGTTGACTCGATCCGACCCGCCTAATAAACGGATCATAACGAGTCAGCCGGGTTGATCCGTTTATTGTTGGGTTGGGTACGGGTCTGTATTTGTTGACCCGTTTTCGATCCGACCTGGCCCGTTTGACGGGCATAATCATTTCCCCCCTTTGAAATTGGTATTTAAAAGGGATGGGGAACAATTGAAGGACCGTTCATGTACTTGCAGAAGAGTGGGAGTACCCTGACGGATACCCCATGCATGAATGGACACCCCCAAATTGGAAACCCCCAGGCGGGTACCTTAAAGCGGATACCTTGTTATGGGTATCCATAAGCCGGGTACCCTCACAGCGGATACCCATCTTTAACCACCCAGTTGAAATGGCGGAGGATATCTCAAAATTATGATGTATTGGTATGCATACATCCTATTTTCTAGGAGTAACGGGGGTTATCGTCCCTCCACTCCCCTAAAACATGGGAACAGTGTATTCACTGTTCCTGCTATAAAATCACTTCAAGTGGGACAAAAATGAGCCATTTCTAGTTCATCGTCATAAGAAAATTTTTCATGTTCTAAAGGACCAAAATGATCTGAGCATAGAGATGATTTTATGTCCCCGTATATGAATCGTGACATGAATTCTATGCCACTTTGACACAGAAGAAACTCTATGTTTCAAACTTGAAAATCGGGAAAACTCCCATTTTCTCATACGAACGGAAAATAGGGAAAATCCTATTTTCCATGAACAAAATAAATAAATAAAGGAAACTATATTTTCCGTATATAACTTGAAAATATGAAGCAACTCTATATTCTTAAAATTCAAACAGAACATGAAGGAAATTCCATGTTCTCACACAAGTTTTGAACACAACACATAAACTTGTGTTCATAACAATACTTGGAAATAACACAAAAAGTTATTCCAAATTAAAAAAATAGCGAACTGGCCAAAATGCCAAATTCTTGTGTTAAAAAACCAACTTCAAATACTTCAAATGAAGTATCTGCCTCCGTTTGGCCCGAGCGGAAACCCCACTTTGGGTATCTCCCTTGCAAGTGGAGTGCGGAAACCCTAAATGGGGTTCCGCTTTACTATAGCATGGGCCTGGAACCCGCTTAAGGTATCCGTCCATGCTTAGCTAGGCTAGGTCTCATGTGGAGTATCTGCATATGCTTTTTTAATGCCAAATTTGACATTAAAACCATCACAATTTCGTTATTTACTCAATGCATTTGCACTATGCGTATCTAACTTCTCTTTCGTATTATTTAAGATTTTTAGGGAGTTGTAATCTGAGTTGTGCGTAGGAACAAATGTAACATGACGATTCTTAATGTAACAAATTTTTGTGTGATATTCTCTTGCAAGTACATCATTGCAATGTGATCTTCCTCCCTTTCTGTGATTTAAAGTGACCTAACAAAGTATCCCGTCAAGACATAGCCTGAGACGGTAGGGTGCAATTAATAATAAGTGTTTACGCTTATTGGAAGTCATGAACTTTATGGTCAAACTTATTAGAAATTGTAGATTGGAAAGAAGAAAAATATTATTGATGATTGATCAAAATACAATATATAATATATCTTTCTATATATAGCCCACAAGATAAAACCCTAATACGTATAATACACGTAAACTCCAATAAGAGATAAACTCCAATAAAAGATCTCGCGCGTTAGAAGTTCCTAAAGAGAGTAAACAAGAGCCAAGTTGAATGATGATGCCGGATTGTTACGAATCGAACGAAGCTGAAATGCTTTAGACGAAGCAATCTGTTATAGGGCAATTTTATTGGGAATAATGAGCGCATATCTTAATACTCAAAGTTCATAACCGAAACTCAATTGCCATGGAGACTCGAGGAATGTTGTCCCCCCCCCTCCCCGCCCCCCAAATCGGGATTCCTTGAACGGATCGGCTTTGGGAGCACCAACCACCCGATTGTAATCGTGCACTGGATCTCTTCGGGCCTTGAGAACCTGTGATGCTAGGTCGTTGTTTGGTGAATAACAGGTCACATCTCAGATCACAGTGATTAGCTCAAAGAGCAGATCAGATGGATAACCGATAGCCGAGCTAATTCCATGACGAAAGTCACAACCAAACGTGTCTCTGCGTCCAACTACCACATAAACCCCCTGGATGAGTAATAGGGAGCCTGGAGAAGTAACATGGAGTATCCTTCGGTTGCTTTCATGCTTTTTCCAAACAACCTCGTCGTTATCAGCTTTGGTGTACAATAAAAATATTAGTTCCTTTAAGGTTAAACGAGTTACATTTAATTATCTTATTTAATTTAATACTTTATTTTCATTATTAAACCCTTTGGCTTATGTTTTACCTTAATTTTTATTATTTCCGCTTAATACCTTCATAATAAGGCCGTATATAAACTAAATAAGAGGATATAGTGAAATAGATGATAAATTACTATAAATCAAGACAACTTGATAAAGTCTTCAGAGATAACTCCAGTTTCTTTTTGATTTATGGCTATTTCTTTATGGCTATTTCTTGATTTATTGTGTTTTGGGTGCGAATAATATAATTGGCATATGTATTTGCATCCGACCCGACCCGCTTGCTGGAAACTTGTCTTGATTCCTGTTTATAATTTATCCCGGCTAGTTATGAGAATTCGTGCACTTTCATATCGTTTATACTGCATACTTGCATTATAAATCCGGCATATGCATTTTTTAATAAAACAAATAAAGTCAAATAAAATATTTTAAAAATATCTGGCATGGCCTGTACCATTCCCCTAACCTTGTTGTAGCATCCGTATATCGTGTTCTCGTCCCGTTCAGTGAAACGGACTTGTTTGGATAGCTACGTGCACGTTACGTGCATCCGTTCTTAGGGGGTATACATTTTTGTTACCCGGATATCCTATTTTGATTTTGGTTTATACATACATTATCCGTATTTTCAAACCGTAATTTTAGACCCGATCCAGGTGTATTTTGGACTATTTTTATATTAACCAGAAAACTCAAATTTCTTATAATATTTTATTCTAATAGATTTTAACTTTATTTATATATATATATATATATATATATATATATATATATAGAGAGAGAGAGAGAGAGAGAGAGATTAATGGAGGAAAGAGGCCATAGGAGGGAATTCCCTCCTATGGCGTCGAAAAAATACCCCCTCCACCAATTTTTCCGACGATCGGCCCCTATCATCTTCATCGTCATCATTTAAGATGTGGGTACACCAAATTTCATGTGATTCTACAACTTTTTCACCGTTGATTTAGTGGGTTCAAAATTAACGGTTTACCGACAATAGAACTTTTTACATTGCTAAATCAACGGTGAAAAAGTTGTAGAATCACATGAAATTTGGTGTACCCACATCTTAAATGATGACGATGAAGATGATGGGGGCCGATCGTCGGAAAAATTGGTGGATGGGGTATTTTTTCGACGCCATAAGAAGGAATTCCCTCCTATGGCATCTTTTCTCCATTATTCTCATATATATATATATATATATATATATATATAATAAGTTTATAAAATTTTCTTTAACAAAATAATATTTTAAAAGATTTTTAACAACTCACGGATCACAACTCTCCCCCTCTCTCTATTACTTTATATACATATTAATTCTTTTAATATTTTCAAAAACCCCATAATCACACATTCTCTCTCTTCTTCTTCTCAATTTTTTTTCATCCTCCTCCGAGTAAACCCACTTGCGAGAGAACCTACGCCTTTCCTAGCCTCGTCGTCGCGAACCCTAACCCTAGCCTTCACCCTCGAACTCGCCTCGCGGTCGCCGCTCCACACTCGACCTCGCCTCCACCTTCTCCATCTTCTCCATCTTCTCTCCTTCCTCCTAACTCTTCTTTTCCCCGAGCCCCAAGACCCCGACAAAGAACCCAACAACCCACAACCCTCGCCTCGCCCCTCCACCTCACCGTCACCATATCGCCGTCGTCGACTCCACCCCGTCGACCACCTTCACTTCTCCCTCTCCCCTTCTTTCCCCCGACGAACCCCGAGCCTGCAACCTCACGCCAACCTCGCCTGTGACCCGACCCTGCACACCCTCCTCACCGGAGCTCGTCTCGCCGTCGACCTCAACCCTCGCCACCACTTTCTCCCACTCTCTCCTCTCTCCTACTTCCCAGAACCTGAGCAAGAACCCCGCACTGAGCCAATCCCCGACTTCAAGAACCCGCAGCCACCTCGCCGTGAAACCTCGCCGGAAACCAACGACCCATCGTCGACATTCCCCTAGCCTCGCCTCTGTCCCCGAGGACCAAACCCCAGACCACATCACCTTCATCTTCTTCTCTTTCTTCTTCTTCTTCTTCTTCTCTTTTTCTTCTTTCTTGGTTTCTGTTTTCCGGTGATCGCCGGAGCCGTACTGTCGCCGACGATCCGGGCGACTCAGTGGACGTTCCCAGCCAGCGTGGTCATCTTTTTGCTTTGCATGGTCCTGTCCCATGTGCGCGTGTGTACATTGCGACGTTTATCCGACATCGGACGCAGCGTACGCACCCCGTCGTGAGATCCGTTCAGGCAAGTTTACCTTGCTACATGCTTTGATACATATTTTGCATCCATATGAATAAAAATATCACATGTTGACTGCATTGTACATCCATATTATTATTTTACTGTTTTCGGATATCCGTACGCATCCATATCATTAATTACATATCTGGATGCATGCAAGTTAGCTTGATACAGGCTATATTATTATACTCGCATCTATATTAATAAGAATATTGCATGTTTATGGTATTGTGCATCCATGTTACAGTTTTACGATATCCGTTCGCATCCGTATCATTTATTATATATCTAGTTGCATGCCAGATCACATTATTTCATGTTACTGTCATATTAACACCCCATGCTTGATAATGCGCATCATGCATAGTCATGGAGTTGTAGATGTAATCCCTGATAGATATTTGTGCATCCGTGTTTTACTGTGCATCCATACTTTTATCGTGCACCTGTACTTGCTACAGTTTTATTATGAGCATCTGTTTGATACCTGTGCACTACCTGTCATGACCTAATATACCACTACCTGACATATTACCTGATTCTGTTTCTAATGCCGACAATCCTGACATGTTGTCCCGACGGACGTATCCTGTTGTCTGCATAGACAAACCTGTACCTGCTTGATCCTGTGTTGGCATTAGCTCTAGATTTATCAATACCTGACTTGAACACATAACTTGGGGGTAAGGGGAAATCAATGATGAAACCTGACTTGTAACTTAATAGTTCGACGCTTATACTGATCAGTTTTGGGGGCTAGGCCAATCCCGGGATGATGTTGCTGACATCATTCGTCTGTACATGTTTCCTGTTTGTGCTTAGCGGCACGTCTTGGATTCAACCCCGAGAGTCTGGACCATGGTCCCGGGTATGCACGGGATACTATTGAGTTACATCGACGATTCATTAAATTGATTTCAAAGACTTGAGAGTAATTAACCCAGTAGCTGTAAGTGCACGGCGGCGCCCCGGCCGTCAATCCGAGGCCAAATTGCGGAAACGATAATTTACTTTAACTTTTGAACCGGCACCACCGTGCACATTAAACCCGGATCGGGCCATTAACATAGTCCTAGCTAACTAGAGAAAGGGTAGAGAGATATACCGAGCGATCCGTGTCCTTCGGTCTTCTCGTCATCATCCCGATCTCCCCGCGAAATCTCCGGTCTTCACCTCCTTGCCGGAAGGGCACCACGTCGCCGGCTTCTTTTACGGGCTCCCACCTCTGGACCGAGGCAACTCGGGCATGAAATTGGCGAGCCGACGTGCCCAAGAATTGCTGCAGAATGTAGTGTAGTGCTATGTCTCATTTGGGGTCACTAGAAGTTGCCCATTTAGTGGAGGAAAGGAGATATGAACTTTTTGAGATCAACTTGGGGATTTTTGCAAGCATGAAGAGAGTGAAAAATCCCACACCAAAATGAATCCCTCCCTCCCTCCCTCAAATGTGGCCGGCCCATCTCTCCAAGAATGAGAATGGGGAGTTTTGAATGAATGAGCAAACCATAATCCAAGGGAGAGAAAGAGAAAAGGCTATCATGCATGAGAGAGAAAAAGGATGATGATGAAATATAATGATCACTAACCAAAACCAATACTCCATCAACCATCATCATACCCAAAGTCAAGCAATCATGAAGTGAAGAGGTCAAATGATGGTGCAACCATCATGAAGCAACAATTTGCAAATAACAACCCTCCAAAATGCTTATTTGCATAAATGCAAATAAGCCCTCCTCCACCATTTTTCCAGCTAACGAAAGATACAAAGAAAAATGGCTGAAAGGAAAGCAAACTGGCAACTTCATAAAACTCGTCCCGTAATAAATTACAGGAAAACCCCGCTACTGTATATACATACCCGCATTTGTATTCCGACCGAAATACAAATGCAATGAGACAAATCTACACTGTACAATACTAGGATCCGGCTTAAACCAAAGCCCGCTAGTATTATCCGTCCGATCATGATCATTGCAATACCGCACGTATCTGATCGAACCCTGCCATATCTCCATACGGCCTCTACAGCGTTTCGCCCGAAACTTGAGAAAACGGTCTGTGGGGGACTCTAAAGACTCGTCAATACTTTGGTTGTGGATTTAACCACTAGCACGTCAGAGGTATTAGCCTATACGTAACGGGCTACCAGGTATTGACCAAAAGGGACGTCGATGAGCGAACTCATCCTGACACCCTACTGAGCCTGTCAGTGACAATATCCGTACAGTCCGGTCCATTCGTCTATGAGCATCGCATGGCGGGCCTAGGGGATTGGTAAAAGTCAGACCCCCAAAAGCGGTACAAGTCGTGTCGGAGTGTAGCCCAGAACACCTTGAGATACTACTGGAATATCTACCAGTAAATCTCCTGCCTTGGCTAAGAACTTTTCATGTACTGGCTCTCCTAGACACAGCGCGACCTCACCCCCAATACTGGGAGAGACGAACCCCTGCAGATCCGCTCACTGCCTCCATGTGGCTCGGGACTGTACCCAACTAAAACCTGTTTGCACGACTCCTTTGAGCCGTGGTAGGGTAGTAATCAAAGCACAGTGGGAACTCACACGAGACTAATGACGATCTCAGGTCGATGAACTAACCTGTACACATGTCACCAGGGAACTGCTATCTGACGTCAGGTATAAGACCAACTAGCATGTTCCCAGCGAGTCATGTCCGGTGTACTCATAACCCAATGAGCACCTGTATACATCTTAGGTGAACCAACTGACACCAGTGGCTTGTGAGACCGGCCACCGCCCCTCGTCGGGGTCTCGACTGTATACACTAGTCTACTCTGGAGTATTGATGCCCTGTCTCGAAACTCCTACGACTAGGGACCTTTTAAGGATGTGCTTATAGACTACCAGCTCCCACGTATATGATCGCCCTCATACTGCTGGCAGTCAAGCAAGAATCCTAGGGGCTCTATCAACGCGCAATAGTGACCTGTAAGGTCACCTAAAGCAGTATACGATGATAAAGATAAACCAGATAGCATACTATTATCTTGAGTAAGACTGTCCTACCGGAATAGGTCCTCCCTCAATCATTGCAATCAAGTGCCTGTGATCCAATAATTGACTCTAAGGGCACTATCTCCAACAATCTCCCACTTGCACTCAAGGCTAATTATTGCGATGTCGCATACTCACAGCCCGTGTGATACCGAACACCCAACTCCTCTACTAGTCAGTCTCACAAAACCCGTTTATGAAACTATTGCGTTCGAGGAATAGCCTCAGCAAGTGGATCTGCTTTGATGTTTCTTTCCGTGTCTCTCTATATCTCAAATTCGCGGAGAAAGCCATCTCCCGAAAAGAGCAATACCTGTCTTAGAATGTGTCTGGATGTCTGATGGGACCTAGCTCATAAATGAACTCCAAATCCAAACTTCTTAGACTGTATCGTCAACTGAACTTAATCAGTATCCTGCGTCATGCCTCCCTCAGTATCTGCCTGGACCACCTGTCCATAGTACCGCCCCTCGTCAGAGGGAAAACTATAACTCTGACAACCTCTCTGTCATCCAGGTCACCTTGGAAGCTTGGAATGATAACTGTCTCCTAAAAGAGGCTGTTGTTATCATATCCCTAGAACATCCACTTATGTTCTAAAACTGCTTCCGTTCGTTTCTCTAGGATTGGATTAATATCAATTTATTGCATCTACTGCAAAAACAACATCTGGTGTGGTACTTGACATCTCATGATTGACTCAATTGCCTAAGCAAGTGATCTGCCAATCATGCACATCCCTCTCCTCTTTAGTCTGTAAGACACCTTTAGAGAGGGTGACTCCATCACCTGCAGGTACACCACCATGCCAGGAGTCGTCCATTCTAAATACCTTTAGAATGCTGTCTAAGTACCCTGATTGGGAAACCACCCAAATCTAGATCTAAAACCATAGATCTAGTAACTAGAATGTTTGATATTATATCTATATCCTTATGTGGAGAAACCACTGTGTGACAACCAAAGCATAACCGATCGTAGTATAGGAATATCACTTCCTACTCTGTGTATGTCATCCAAATACCAGGACATCACATGCTACTACCTTCTTAACAGATCCATCCCCTATTCTGATGAAGTCAAACCTATGACTGTCACATCAGAATTAGATGATCTATCTCCGCTATATCTGCTTTAGTCTATAAATAGACATAAGCCACTTGTCCACCAATGCTTCCGCTGCTCCCACTGACTACGACAACCCTCTGGCAGAGTCATATACACGTGCATTTCTAAAGCTAGTTTAGAACGACGCTATACTCATCCTCCTGCTTGGTCTCACAGTCTGGAACAACAGCAATGGCAAGTCTGGGTAAATAAGAACCTCCCTGCCACCGTCCTTGAGCATACCGAAGTACCTCTCGAGTGCCTGAGTTTAGCCACCATATCTGCGGAGTGGCCAATGGAATGCCAAGCCAAATTGAATCTTTAGGTTCTTAGCAAACTTTCAGTAATCATTTGCAGTTCTGGAATCACTTCCAGTTCTACCATACTCCCACTACTGTTTTCTAAAAAAATCCATTTTTGTTAAAACTGTGGCGAGTGAAGAACGATATCACTAATGATCTTCCAGATGGTAGAAAGTCAACCCTCGTCATAGCCTGGGTCAACCCACAAACAGCCATTACAGAAACGTGCCTTGAGTTATCCAGAGTCTGGTTTTAAGCATAAGCCGGACAACTCCCCGTACCTTAACATCGTTAAGATATGAACTGTTCTATATCCAATATAGAACCAGAGGCACTGATTTAATTGAACCAGATTCAAATCATGCAGCTGTCTCCAGTGCATGTCAACAAAATGGAAGGAGGCCGATCAGCGTTACTCAACTTAGGAATGCTTCCAATTATGAGTAACCTGAAAGAGAAGCAAGTTCTCTTAAACATTACTATCAACTGAATACCACACACGAGTATCTACATCTTCGATCACCTTGAAGAATCCCGATACTTGCAACACCTGGTTCTCTACTTTACTCTTATACCTATAACTTCTCAAAACTCAGACCTTGTGTTCCTACGAAACACTTGTCTAAGAAATAGAGAAGTCATAAGTAAACCGAATATAGTACGAGTACCAACCCCTCTGTCCTAATGGACGCTGGACAACATACAATACTCTGTATAAGTCCCTTGAGTCTAATAACTCATTCCATGTGTGTCGTAGGTTGAAAACTGTATCTATAGTTAAGAAGAATTACACCGTTGTTTAATGCTCCTTACCTAACCATCCACCGATATAGGTAAATGTCATCGACATAATTTCAAAAAGGTATATCTCACTCTATAAAAATAGACGTACAGATATATCAATTCGAAATTGGTGCATAACAGCGGATATTCAAGACCAAATATTTGTCGTCCGGCAAACAGCCCAGGAGATTTCCTCAAATATCACCAATTGCAACGAATTCCGATATAATGAGGATGGACACCTAATTCCCAATAACTTACTCCCACTCATCATCTGTAAAACCATACAGATGTGAGAATCATACCTGGTAAATACATACCCTGGAGCAAGATCTGATTGGGAAATCAGTATTCCTTTAACAGTACACAGTGAAACTGAAACATTGAAATGTTTCGATGGGGTATCCCGGTATTTCTAGTAATGCCTCTTCCATTATCCAGATTCATAACTGTAACCGTGTAATTCTTTGCCATCTTTCCAAATCCCTTTATATGTCTTTAGTCATTACTTTCTGCACACCCTCTTAGGCTAAATGGTTTTCTTCCTTCCCTACCGTTCGGCACCAGCCTATGGTTTGGAAGAAGACTATTCAATAAGCATAATGGGTGTACTGTCCTAATCCTAGGAGCATTCTCAATGCGAGAGAATGTGAAGATAAAAGACAACCGAATAAACCTTATTCCTATTTCTCCTGAACCAGAATCCATCCCCGAACTGGAACAAGTTCCTTTCGAGTTCGTATATAACCATACGATGGAGTATCCAATAAACTGTGGATCTTCATAGTGATACGGAGTGTCCTGGAAAAATACAAAGGTGAAGTGGGAGTGGTAATGAAATACTTGGTTTGGTCGTGAATATCAGTTGCAGTTCACTTTGCCCTCTTACTAATCCCTTGATATGTTTTTACTTAATACCTTCTGTACACCATCGTTAGGCTAATTGGTTTTCTTCATTCCCTACCGGTCGGCACCTGCCTATGGTTTGGAAGAAGACTATCCAATTTGCGTAATAGGTGTACTATCTCCTAAACCAAGGAGTACTCGCAACCTGAGAGAAGGTAAAAGGAAAAGACAACTGAATAGTCCTATTCGTTTTCTCCAGAACCGGAAACCATCCTCGAATAAATTCATTCGAGTTCGTATATAACCATACGATGGTTTTGTCCAATGTAAGTGGACGTTCGTAGTAATACGGGGTGTCCTGGAGAAAAGGGTAAAAGTAGGGGTGGCAATGAGGTATGCAACTCTGACAATCCAAAAGCCAGTGTTTAAGAAGGTTCGGTCAACTTGGTCACTGAGTCATAGTCTAGGGTCGGGTCAAAGGTCGCTGCCAAAGAGAGAGAGAAAAGAAACACTCAGCGTGCACTCTATCCTAGATCAAAATGGTTACCAATTTATCTAATCTGGAAACCTCCCACTGTACCGTCAAATTCTCCTCCAAACCTAAAAGAAGAATTAGTCGGGATCACCCGAGGAGTAAACCAACTCATCAGTGGGAATCGGGATCCAACTATCATCGCATGATAACGTGACGGACTACGCTCACGTTATCACACTCCAGAAGGTATGCGCATATCTGGCAAGTTTCAGTTTCTTTAGAAACTCCCGATGTGATTTTTGCCCCATGCTCTTATGACCTTGACTTTGGCCAACATATCATAAGTCACATGTCAAGTTCTACCCGTCATTCTCCAGGTTAATTTGAGCCCACCTGTACAAGCCCTTGACTTTGGCCAACAAGGCTATACGACTGCCCCAAACCAACGCATCTATCTATGCTGCATATGAATACCCAATAGCTACCAATCACTGTGCCTTTACTTTGGCCAACATACACAGCTTGAATACTTATTGACTATCCATATGAAACGACGGAGGGCTACGAATGGTTTCTGGCGAAAACCTTTAACGTAATGAACTTGATATCGTTGAAGGAACCAGATAGCCTTTTAAAATATAGTGACGAAAACCTTTGCTAAATAGGTCACTCCCGGAGAAGGGATCTCGGCTCTTTCCTCGTAGAATGAGGTGCAAGATATTCCAACTGAATACCACGATGCAAAGCAAAAGTAACCGGCTATAGTGATGTTATTGCCCTGACGCAAACTTCTGTCCAAGGGGTCACTCCCGGTGAAGGGATCTCGGCCCTTGCCTCGTCGACTGAGGAGCAGGATATTCCAACTGAATACCACTGTGCAAAACAAAAGTGAACGTCCTTGCAATAACAGCTTTTTGAAAAATTGTTCCAACAACATCAGAATAGGTTTGTTTAGCTTGCATTGATCCGAATCAACGCAGCCCCATCAATTGATCACACCAATAAAGAACGAAAATAATGATGTACGTATATGCCATCCGCATTCGCCACTGGGTCCCGTCATTACCCGTTAGGTTACTTAACTAACGACAGAGCGGGAACTGGACTAGCGCGGATGCAAAACATATACAACATCTACTAGTATATATATCAATATATAATATTCGCTCAAGGCGTGATAAAATGCAACATCACAGAAATGTAATAAGTATCACAGAACAATACAGATATCTGGGATCCTCGGGTTTCATAGAGCCGCTACTGAAACCCGACGTTTCCCTGGTCTTGTGGATAGCCTGTGCAATGAAATCCTAGACCCCTACGGGCGCGGCAAGTTACCCACCAAAACCTGAATCGAGGCAGCCCCCTTCAGCAACGTGAATGGACCACCCAGCACTTCACGGAATCCGGTAACTTGGGCACCCCTCCTGGGTCAACCTGTACCCCCTACGAGTGCGGCGAATAGCCTGCCAATTCTAGAGTGAGGCCCTCTCCGTCTCAATGCCATGAGATGCAGGCTTGTTTCCCTCTAGAACCCGGCTATCCGTGCACCCCATCTTGGGGTAATCCTAGTACAGAAAGTAAAATATACATGCAACGGGTACATCGACCTCACCCCGGTCGTGCCCCAAAAGAATAATATACAAACTGGCAGCGACGACAGTCCACATGTCGGACGCTCGCCCCGCAATATCAAATGTACATAATACAACAAAAACTGTACTACCATTGCATCCAGGCTATCTCCCATGACCAATTCGCAACATCACAGCACAACACAGAACATCAACGTGAATGTCACGTTCGCAAATCCGTCTAACCGGGCTATAGCAGTTAGACAGGATTTACCGATCAAGTGACATTCACGGTCGCAGATATAATGTAAATACTGTGAACTAACATGTTTAAAATATTCGATCGATCAAATTTACCCATGTGGGCCCCAAGCACTACTGTAGCACATAAAGAAATTCTGGGCCCAAAAAGAATATACCCAAACCAATATTTTCAAGTCATAAGCCTACTGTGCAAATTTGGTGCAGAGAGGAGTCAAGGTCGCGGCGGAACCGCGGCCAATGCATGGGTTTGGCCGTGGTTCCGCGGTGGAACTATGACGTAATGCAACCAAATTTCTACAGAAGTCTTAGAATTCCTTGCACATGTTTCTGCAACAACATGAAAAATTTTTAGAGCCCAAAAAATTTCGACAGAAACCTGATGCATTAGAAAATACGGTTTTTGGGATTTTTGTTCGATCGAGTCTTTAAACATACTAGAGCAAGCTAAACTAGGTTAATGGTGTGGCTCTGATACCATGTAAGTGCACGGCGGCGCCCCGGCCGTCAATCCGAGGCCAAATTGCGGAAACGATAATTTACTTTAACTTTTGAACCGGCACTACCGCGCACATTAAACCCGGATCGGGGCATTAACATAGTCCTAGCTAACTAGAGAAAGGGTAGAGAGATATACCGAGCGATCCGTGTCCTTCGGTCTTCTCGTCATCGTCCCGATCTCCCCGCGGAATCTCCGGTCTTCACCTTCTTGCCGGAAGGGCACCACGTCGCCGGCTTCTTTTACGGGCTCCCACCTCTGGACCGAGGCAACTCGGGCACGAAGTTGGCGAGCCGACGTGCCCAAGAATTGCTGCAGAATGTAGTGTAGTGCTATGTCTTATTTGGGGTCACTAGAAGTTGCCCATTTAGTGGAGGAAAGGAGATATGAACTTTTTGAGATCAACTTGGGGATTTTTGCAAGCATGAAGAGAGTGAAAAATCCCACACCAAAATGAATCCCTCCCTCACTCCCTCAAATGTGGCCGGCCCATCTCTCCAAGAATGAGAATGGGGAGTTTTGAATGAATGAACAAACCATAATCCAAGGGAGAGAAAGAGAAAAGGCTATCATGCATGAGAGAGAAAAAGGATGATGATGAAATATAATGATCACTAACCAAAACCAATACTCCATCAACCATCATCATACCCAAAGTCAAGCAATCATGAAGTGAAGAGGTCAAAATGATGGTGCAACCATCATGAAGCAACAACTTGCAAATAACAACCCTCCAAAATGCTTATTTGCATAAATGCAAATAAGCCCCCCTCCACCATTTTTCCAGCCAACGAAAGATACAAAGAAAAATGGCTGAAACGGAAAGCAAACTGGCAACTTCATAAAACTTTTCCCGTAATAAATTACAGGAAAACCCCGCTACTGTATATACATACCCGCATTTGTATTCCGACCGAAATACAAATGCAATGAGACAAATCTACACTGTACAATACTAGGATCCGGCTTAAACCAAAGCTCGCTAGTATTATCCGTCCGATCATGATCCGTGCAATACCGCACGTATCTGATCGAACCCTGCCATATCTCCATACGTCCTCTACAGCGTTTCGCCCGAAACTTGAGAAAATGGTCTGTGGGGAACTCTAAAGACTCGTCAATACTTTGGTTGTGGATTTAACCACTAGCACGTCAGAGGTATTAGCATATACGTAACGGGCTACCAGGTATTGACCAAAAGGGACGTCGATGAGCGAACTCATCCTGACACCCTACTGAGCCTGTCAGTGACAATATCCGTACAGACCGGTCCGTTCGTCTATGAGCATCGCATGGCGGGCCTAGGGGGTTGGTAAAAGTCAGACCCCCAAAAGCGGTACAAGTCATGTCGGAGTGTAGCCCAGAACACCCTGAGATACTACTGGAATACCTACCAGTAAATCTCCTGCCTTGGCCAAGGACTTCGTGTAATGGCTCTCCTAGACACAACGCGACCTCACCCCCAATACCGGGAGAGACGAACCCCTGAAGATCCGCTCACTGCCTCCATGTGGCTCGGGACTGTACCCAACTAAAACCTGTTTGCACGTCTCCTTTGAGCGTGGTAGGGTAGTAATCAAAGTACAGTGGGAACTCACACGAGACAAATGACGATCTCAGGTCGATGAACTAACCTGTACACATGTCACCATGGAACTGCTATCTGACGTCAGGTATAAGACCAACTAGCATGTTCCCGGCGAGTCCTGGCCGGTGTACTCATAACCCAATGAGCACCTGTATACATCTTAGGTGAACCAACTGACACCAGTGGCTTGTGAGACCGGCCACCGCCCCTCGTCGGGGTCTCGACTGTATACACTAGTCTACTCTGGAGTATCGATGCCCTGTCTCGAAACTCCTACGACTAGGGACCTTTTAAGGATGTGCTTATAGACTACCAGCTCCCACGTATATGATCGCTCTCATACTGCTGGCAGTCAAGCAAGAATCCTAGGGGCTCTATCAACGCGCAATAGTGACCTGTAAGGTCACCTAAAGCAGTACACGATGATAAAGATAAACCAGATAGCATACTATCATCTTGAGTAAGACTGTCCTACCGGAATAGGTTCTCCCTCAATCATTGCAATCTCGTGCCTGTGATCCAATAATTGACTCTGAGGGCACTATCTCCAACAGTAGCACAGTTTAGATGGATCACCGCACGTCACATACACTGATACACTTCACTGTTCCACATCCGTGTTTACTTATTTCATTCATATTACTGTTCATACTCATGCCTGCATATCTTGTTACCTCCTGATTATATTTTATCGTTTGATATTATGACGCACTGATGTCTGGGTTTTGCATGGCCCAGATCCTCTACCTTTGTCGTAGGCTGACCAGAAGTACTTCAGCCGACAGGCCGAGTAGTGAGGATCCTGTTAGTATTTAGTTTAGTTTATTTTTATTTCCGTACTTTTATTTTCTGATGTGAGACCGTATTTGGGACGTATTTTCCAGATGTTACTGTTTATTGGATTTATTGCTTCCGCACATTTATATTTTTTTGACTCGTTTATTCTGGTATATGGACATATACTAGATAGTTTATATTTTTTATTGTTCTTGATATCTTATAGACAGCCGTAATGTGACTGTGGAGGGATGTTTCCTAGCTACAGGTCGCATGGTTGGCTCTGTCACGTGCCGATCTTAGCGTACTCTGGGAAGTGGGGCGTGGCAGGGTTTGTTTGGTATCAGAGCCATAGGATTTAGGTTAATCGGGTTTGATTCTTTTGTAATTGGGTATTGGACCCAATACACGAATTAGAATACCCGTAATTAGAAACATGTCCTGCCATATTGTTATTGTGATTCTTGAATCATATCTTTCTCTTGACCCTTGTCTGACGATATGCAAAGACTTGAATCCTTCTGGTTCCCTACCGTTTCTCTCTATTCTGATATTAGGATTTGGGCGACTTGAACGGAGTTATGTGATTGTAACTATGAACTGCAGCATGGTTAAAATGCGGTACTCTATTTAAGTAACTTGGAGTCCTAGTCTTGATTCACTTCCTTGTTTTAAGGCCATTGTATTACCTTGCTTCTCTCGGTTTCATTGCTTACCAGTTTATGTTTTATCGCAAGTTTTGAATCTTGTTTACCATACTGATCCTCTTCGGTGTCTTGGTTTCAGGATCATGGCGGATAGAGAACTGCGATCGTACTGGAGGCGTGTTGATGATGCCGCATTGCTTGGAGTAATTCGTAGGATGCTGGAGAACCAGAAGCGGCAAACCGAGATAAATCAACGGCAAGCAGAAGCTTTTCAGGAAGGTTTGCGGATAGTCCAGCAGTCCGTAGACACTGTTGCAGCCAAGCCGGTACAACGTGTGGGTACCGTGGCGGATTTCAGGAGACCTGGTCCATCCATTTTCACTGGTTTGGAGGAGCCGTTGCCAGCGGAGCAGTGGCTAGTCAATACGGAGAATCTGCTCATTGCAGCACAGATTCTGGAGGACCAGAGAGTGGATGTTGTATGCATCCAATTGGTGGACTATGCCCGTGAGTGGTGGCTTGTGGAAGAGACCCGTTTGCCCAAGCCGATCAGTTGGGCAACTTTCTCCCAGAGTTTCTTGGAGAAGTTCTTTCCGCAGACTGCACGGGAAGAAATGGAAGAAAAGTTTATCAGTTTGAAGCAGAATGGCGGATTCGTGGATGCGCATGCGGCTGAGTGGACACGGCTCAGCCGATTCGCGGGACCTTTGGTGGTCAAAGAAGCTGATAAGACACGATGGTTCATGCGCAGTTTGGACGTGGAAATCCATAGGCACATTATATCTTTGGGATTGACCACTTTCTCGCAAGTTCTTAAAGCATCCAGAGAGCAGCAGAGCTTATCAGTGATGACGGGGGGTACGCAGCAGCAGGCAGTTGTGTTACGGAAGCCGGCATTTATGCCGAACCGAGCTCCTTTACGCAGAGGTATCCCAGTGAACAGACGTGGCGTGGTGCCGATGATGGAGCCAGTCGTGCCCGAGAAAAAGGGAAGGATGATTTGTGGGTACCACCATCTACTCGGACACGTGCAGAAGGAGTATCGAAGGATGCTAGGACTTTGTTTTGTTTGCAGGTCAGCTGACCATATTATCAATGCTTGTTCGTTGAAGCTTCGTTTGAAGGATGATACTCAGAAGCCACCGCAGAGGCAGATTCAGGGGCAGAAGCAGATAACTCAAGGACCCAATCAAGCTCGAGCCTTTACTCTGACGGCCGAAGAGGCCAAGGCTTCAGGGGAAGTCGTTTCAGGTATCCTACTTGTTCATGGTTTTTCCGTATTAGCATTATTCGATTTCGGTGCATCCCATTGTTTTATGCCGTCCAAGTTTATTGATGCACACTTGATTGCTTGCACGACCCTGTCTAGTTGTTGGGACATACACACTGGGAACGGGAAAATCATATCTAGTAGTGAGTGCAAGGATTGTTATGTTGTTATTTGCGGACGAGAGTTATTTGCAGATTTCTTGGTGATTGATACCGGCAGTTATGATGTTGTTTTGGGAATGGACTTTCTCGGCACTTTCCACGCTCACATTGATTGTAGGGCAAAGGAAATGATTTTCCAGATTCCCGGACATCCGGAGTTTGTTTTTGCTGGAGGTAGCAGTTCTGTCGGGCCAGTCGAGTTTAGGGCTAGGCCGATAAACACCGTTCTTGCATCGATGGAAGTTGATAAGGAGGAAGCGCCAGCTGTAGTTCGAGAGTTCATGGATGTGTTCGAGGACATCTCGGGTTTACTGCCAAAACGAGATATGGAGTTCGCGATTGATCTTGTTCCTGGTGCAGCGCCAATCTCAAAGGCGTACTATCCGATGGCACCAGTGGAATTGGAAGAAGTAAAGAAGAAGGTTACTGAATTGCTAGAGAAGGGTTGGATTCGCAGCAGCCATTCATCTTGGGGAGCTCCAGTTCTTCTAGTCAAGAAGAAAGATGACACAAGGAGGAAGTGCATCGATTATCGAGAATTAAACCGGGCGACTATTAAGAACAAGTACCCGATCCCTCGCATTGGCGAATTATTCGAGCAACTCAGTGGCGCGAGGGTATTCTCGAAGCTGGATTTGCGATCCGGATATCATCAGGTCCGAGTTAAATCAGAGGATATTTGCAAGACCGCGTTCCTAACTCGATATGGACATTACGAGTATTTAGTGATGCCATTCGGAGTAACGAATGCACCGGCGATATTTATGGACTTGATGAACCGAATCTTTTCACCGTTCTTGGACCATTTTATAGTGGTGTTTATCGATGATATTCTAGTCTACTCGAGTAGCCTAGAAGAGCATACGGAACACTTGAGGATCGCACTACAAACGTTGAGGCAAGAAAGATTATATGCAAAGATGAGCAAGTGCGAGTTTTGGCTTGAAGAAGTGAAGTTTTTGGGGCATGTCGTATTCGGAGATGGAATCGCCATTGACCCTGAGAAGATTGTAGCAGTTCAAGATTGGCCAATTCCGAGGAATGTAGCGGAGATCAGAAGTTTTCTGGGACTTGCAGGATACTACAGAAGATTCATGGAAAATTTTGCTCGATTGGCTGAGCCTTTGACCAAGCTTACACGGAAGGAGGTACCGTTCGTATGGACGGATAGTTGTGCATCATCTTTTGAGGCATTGAAGCAAAGGTTGATAACTGCTTATATTTTGACCGTACCAGACGGTTCCGGAGGATTGGTAATTCACAGCGACGCATCTGAGAAAGGTTTGAGATGTGTTTTGATGCAGCATGGGAAGGTTATAGCTTACGCATCGAGACAGTTGAAGACCTATGAGAAGAATTACCCAACTCATGATTTGGAGCTTGCAGTAGTGATTTTCGCTTTGAAAATTTGGAGACACTACTTATTGGGCGAAAGGATCGAAGTATTCACCGATCACAAAAACCTAAAGTACGTGTTCACACAGAAAGAGCTCAACATAAGACAACGCAGATGGTTGGAGCTGATGGCTGACTATGATCTTGATCTTAAGTACCATCTGGGGAAAGTTAATGTAGTGCCGGATGCGCTTAGTCGGTTGCCAGCAATTCGGATGTTGACTGCACAGAAGGAGCTTATCGAAGATTTTCGGAGATTCGAGTTGGAGATTGTGTTATCGCATTCTTCGGGACAGTTGATGCAGCTGCAAGTACAGTCATCATTGATCGATATCATTAAAGGAGCGCAGTCACAGGACCCAAGATTGCAAAAGTTTCGAGAACAGGTTGAAGCGGGACTTCGAACGGACTTGTTGATTCATGAAGATGGTTCGTTGCGATATGGTAGCCATTTGTGTGTGCCGAAAGGAGACATTCGTGAAGGAGTTATGAAAGAGGCGCACAGTTCCGCATATTCCGTACATCCAGGAGGCACGAAGATGTACCGTGATCTACGACAGCATTTCTGGTGGGTAGGCATGAAAAGGGAGATTGCCCGCTTTGTAGCGAAGTGCTTGGTGTGTCAGCAAGTTAAAGCTGAACATCAAAGGGTAGCTGGTTTATTGCAATCACTTCCAATTCCTCAGTAGAAGTGGGAACATATAACCATGGATTTCATGACAGCTTTACCGCGGAGTCCAAAGGGCAAGAATGCAATTTGGGTGATTGTTGATCGATTGACCAAGACAGCTCATTTCATTCCGTTTTGAGTGGGTCAGTCGACGGAAGCGTTAGCAGAACGGTACATGCAGAAGATTTTGAGATTGCATGGAGTATCTGTGAGCATCGTTTCCGATCGTGATACCCGATTCTTATCGCACTTCTGGAGGAGTTTACAGGAAAGTTTGGGGACGCTATTGAAGTTTAGCACCATTTATCATCCTCAGACCGATGGCCAGTCAGAGAGAACGATCCAAACTCTTGAAGATATGTTGAGAGCTTACATGTTGGACTTCAAGGGTTCATGGGAGGATCATCTACACTTGGTGGAGTTTTCTTATAATAACAACTTTCAGGCGACTATTCAGATGGCTCCATTCGAAGTATTGTATGGTCGCAAGTGTCGCTCACCCATTTGTTGGGACGATATTGGAGAACGAAGATTGTTGGGACCAGATTTGATCGTGCAAACCGTGGAGAAAGTTAATACTACCCGGAATCACAAGAAGGCAGCACAGGATCGGAAGAAGAGTTGAGCAGATACATCGAGAAGACCTTTAGAGTTTGATATTAGTGATCTTGTATTCTTGAAGATATCACCGACTAGAGGAGTGATTCGTTTTAGGAGTCGGGGCAAGCTTAGTCCTCGATTCGTGGGGCCTTTCGAGATTATTGAGCGTGTTGGAGAAGTGGCGTATCGATTGGCTTTACCACCATCTTTGGCGAATGTTCATGACGTGTTTCATGTATCTCAACTCCGTAAGTATGTTCGAGATGAAACACACGTGCTAGATCATTCGGAGCTGACTGTAAGGGAGGATTTGACCTTTGAGGAACGACCGATATCGATTGTTGACGAAGAGAAAAGGTCCTCAAGAACAGGGTTATCCCGTTCGTACTTGTTTCATGGGGGGATCGCTCGCACGAAGAATCAACTTGGGAATGAGAAGACGAGATTCGATAGAAGTTTCCACACCTCTTCTCGTAGTTTCATGCTTGTTTTTCTTTTCTTGTTCCGGGAATTTCGAGGACGAAATTCTTTCTGTAGTTGGGTATAATGTAACACCCTAGTTCATTTATACCGGTTCTATTTTGGGTATTTCTTTATTTATGGCTATTTCTTGATTTATTGTGTTTTGGGTATGAATAATATAATTGGCATCTGTATTTCATCCAATCCGACCCGCTTGCTTGAAACCCGTCTTTATTCCTGTTTATGATTTATCCCGGCTAGTTATGAGAATTCGTGCACTTTCATGTTGTTTATACTGCATACTTGCATTATAAATCTGGCATCTGCATTTTTTAATAAAACAAATAAAGTCAAATAAAATATTTTAAAAATATCTGGCATGGCCTGTACCATTCCCCTAACCCTGTTGTAGCATCCGTACATCGTGTTCTCGTCCCGTTCAGTGAAACGGACTTGTTTGGATAGCTACGTGCACGTTACGTGCATCCGTTCTTGGGGGTATGCATTTTTGTTATCCGGATATCCTATTTTGGTTTTGGTTTATACGTAAATTATTCGTATTTTCAAACCGTAATTTTAGACCCGACCCGGGCGTATTTTGGATTATTTTTGTATTAGCCAGAAAACTCAAATTTCTTAATATTTTATTCTAATATATTTTAACTGTGTGTGTGTGTATATATATATATAATAAGTTTATAAAATTTTCTATAACAAAATAATATTTTAAAAGATTTTTAACAACTCACAGATCACAACTCTCTCCCTCTCTCTATTACTTTATATACATATTAATTCTTTTAATATTTTCAAAAACCCCATAATCACACGTTCTCTCTCTCCTTATTCTCAAATTTTTTTCCCTCCGCCTCCGAGTAAACCCACTCTCGAGAGAACCTACGCCTGCCCTAGCCTCGTCGTCATGAACCCTAACCCTAGCCTTCACCCTCGTACTCGCCTCGCGGTCGCGGCTCCACACTCGGCCCCACCTCTACCTTCTCCATCTTCTCTCCTTCCTCCCAACTCTTCTTTTCCTCGAGCCCCAAGACCCCGATGAAGAACCCAACAACCCACAGCCCTCGCCTCGCCCCTGCACCTCGCCGTCACCATCTCGCCGTCGTCGACTCCACCTCGTCGACCACCTTCACTTCTCCCTCTCCCCTTCTTTCCCCTGACGAACCCCGAGCCTGCAACCTCACGCCAACCTCGCCTGCGACCCGACCCTGCACACCCTCCTCACCAGAGCCCGTCTCGCCGTTGACCTCAACCCTCGCCACCACTTTCTCCCCCTCTCTCCTACTTCCCAGAACCTGAGCAAGAACCCTGCACTGAGCCAATCCCCGACTTCAAGAACCCACAGCCACCTCGTCGTGAAACCTCGCCGGAAACCCACGACCCATCGTCGACATTCCCCTAGCCTCGCCTCTGTCCCCGAGCACCAAACCCCAGACCACAACACCTTCATCTTCTTCTCCTTCTTCTTTTTCTTATTCTTCTCTTTTTCTTCTTTCTTGGTTTCTGTTTTCTGGTGATCGCCGGAGCCGTGCCGTCGCCGACGATCCGGGCGACTCGTTCCCAGCCAACGTGGTCACCTTCTTGCTTTGCATGGTCCTGTCCCGTGTGCGCGTGTGTACATTGCGACGTTTACCTGACGTCGGACGCAGCGTACGCACCCCGTCGTGAGATCCGTTCAGGCAAGTTTACCTTGCTATATGCTTCGATACATATTTTGCATCCATATGAATAAAAATATCATATGTTGATTGCATTGTACATCCATATTATTGTTTTACTGTTTTCGGATATCCGTACGCATCCATATCATTAATTACATATCTGGTTGCATGCAAGTTAGCTTGATACAGGCTATATTACTATACTCGCATCTATATTAATAAGAATATTGTATGTTTATGGTATTGTGCATCCATGTTACAGTTTTACCGTTTTTTGATATCCGTTCGCATCCGTATCATTTATTATATATCTAGTTGCATGCTAGATCACATTATTTCATGTTACTGTTATATTAACACCCCATGCTTGATAATGTGCATCATGCGTAGTCATGGAGTTGTAGATGTAATCCCTGATAGATATTTGTGCATCCGTGTTTTACTGTGCTTCTGTACTTTTATCGTGCACCCGTACTTGCTACAGTTTTATTATGAGCATCCGTTTGATACCTGTGCACTACCTGTCATGACCTGATATACCACTACTTGACATATTACCTGATCCTGTTTCTAATGCCGATAATCCTGACATGTTGTCCCGACGGACGTATCCTGTTGTCTGCATAGACAAACCTGTACCTGCTTGATCCTGTGTTGGCATTAGCTCCAGATTTATCAACACCCTACTTGAACACATAATTTGGGGGTAAGGGGAAATCAATGATGAAACCTGATTTGTAACTCAACAGTTCGACGCTTATACTGATCAGTTTTGGGGGCTAGGCCAGTCCCGGGATGATGTTGCTGACATCATTCGTCTGTACATGTTTCCTTTTTGTGCTTAGCGGCACGTCTCGGATTCAGCCCCGAGAGTCTGGACCGTGGTCCTGGGTATGCACGGGATATTATTGAGTTACATCGACGATTCATTAAATTGATTTCAAAGACTTGAGAGTAATTAACCCAGTAGCACAGTTTAAATAGATCACCACACGTCACATACATTGATACACTTCACTGTTCCACATCCGTGTTTACTTATTTCATTCATATTACTGTTGTCACGACCCGAAAGAGCACGTGACTGGCCCTTGAACCATATGAAGTCTATAGGACCCCATCTGATCCAAGTAAGCCAAAAGCCCAGAAATCTAAAACCATTTAAAGAGTAAATAAGAAAAACTGGTTTCAGAAGTAAAGAAATCATGTTTCGAAAATCAAAGTTTTTAAATAACTAAGCCGAATATGCATTTTTAAAATGTGTAACCTTTCCTGAAAATTTCGGCAGAGTTTCCTTTGTAAAAACTGGCCCCGAACGGGGTACAACAAGAATAACATATATGAAATGATAAAAGGCATCCCCAAGCGGGAGCTAGCTCTACGTCAATCGACGGTCACAACCACGCACGCAATAATAATATACAACGCCAAAGGGCGAGGATCAAAACCCAAAAAGAACTCAAAACAGCCAGAAAACCGTAATACTACAAGCGCGACTCTAAGGTCGAAATAATACAACACTGTTTTCTAAGTCTGAACAATATACAAGTTTTGGTTGATGGAATTTCTAGATACAATGAATAATACAGGAACAATGGCGGTTTTGATACAAAAGAACCCACCTACCAACGCAAGTCACCCATAAGGAAGCAGTGTGCCAGAAATGCCGCTATGGAATCTGTACGGCAAAAACCTGCAAGGACTGTAGCACAACGGGGGTGAGTTGCCAACTCGTGAATAGAAAATATCTACAAGCAGAGATCGAATGTATGACCCATCCTAGGTCAATACGATCAGATATAAATAAACCTCAAAATGAATAAGTCTGAAGCATACTAAACTGGCAAGGTAATCTCTATATATGAGTGTAGTGCCAAGTGCTCGTGCCAGTGCCTCAGGTAATAGCATATCATAAATGTGAGGTATAATCAATGTAATCAAATCTGCATGTACGTGGATCCCGTCCACTCATCACCCAATGATAATAACCATCATGCATGTAAATATCATCAGCATATGCATGGAAATATGAGGATATAAACTACCTGTGTCCCTCGCGACACGTCAAAATCATGGAACCGGAGTGCCCAGCATCGACACTCGAAAACATCATGAAAACTGTGCCCAGCATCGGCACGTAAATCCTCATATATCGGGCTCCGTCGGTCCGGATCAGCCCACGGGCTCTGTCTGCGGTATCAGCCCTCGGCCCCGGCAGTACGCCCATATCCATCTATCGACTCTGGTCAGTATCCTCCGGATAACCGCCAGGTCCAACCAATCACCGGTAGGCAGTAGTCCCTCTGCCAGGCTCACCGTCTACTACACAGCGAAATCGTTCTCGCCCTGGGGTACCATACCGGGTCCACCATGTACCCGCATCGGCCTCATCCGCCTCCTCGAATCGGGTTTCACATGTCGCTCTCAGCACCGAGAAAACACATGGTGGACGCACTGAAATATCATATCAAGGGTAACCGGGTTTTAAAACAATTACATATTCTCCTTTTGAAACACCCACGGTTCCCAAAAACCAGAAATATCATGGAAACAACATATCTCAATGCGTATAATCCGAAAGCATGATGTATGCGACATGTAAAGAAATGTAAGCAACATACACTGAATGCAACCGTACTACAGTGTAGTGACATGGCAATTATCGATGATGAAGTGTGTGAGCCGGCAAACAAGTGTACGTGGAACATACGCATCATCGATAATGGTGCTGGTGTCCTAGCAGCATGACTGAAATATATCAACAATACAAGCGATGCAATGCAAATAGCATGAATATGCGGAATCGAATAATCAACGCAACAGTAAAGAACCTGCCTCAATAGATATATCATGCAGCCTTGCCTTTTGAAATAAGACGAATCAGGGCTTTTGGTAAAATAAGGGCTACGGTGTTTTAAGAAAAGATGCGTCGCTTGAAAATATCCGTAGAATCCCTTTTTGCCTATCTTTAAAATATCCCCGATTCGTTAGTTTTGAAATAGGTATGACTCGGGTCAAGTCTAACGCCTACTATGCGAACTACGGACCCAACTATCATGTCAATCGGGAGGGGCATGGAAACCACCTAAATCTGAGTCGATATACATATATATATATATATATATAGTCGGTGATCTCGCCTCAATAGTATCACGTACGATACAGTATATCATATAACATCCTTGAGTCATGAGTGCGGATCTAACATCAATATAAAGCTCGTACGGTAAATCGTCGTACGACATCCCAATAGCTGGGTACGGGTCAATATCACATTCATCTCATCACATATCCGGTATCACTACCATCATATCACATCTCAAATACGAACTCTGTCATATCGTCGAATCTCACGGCCTCAATCAAACTCATCGACTCATCTCAATCCCGTATATGAACACATAGTCCCATACCCATGTGTAGATATACACACCTCTATATGCGCACAGATAAATGAAAGAATGTATGCAAGTATATGTGTACGTGTATGTGTGGGTGCAACCACTACTCTAGGGTTCCGCGCTATACTAAATCAATACATCCTTATCATCAATAATTCCATTATTACCATCAATAATCCTAAACAACACATAATAAAATATGTGTGTATACGTATTCGTATACATCACCACGGACCGCGGGGGTGCTATACGCCATCCACCCGACTTCTCCCCGTAGATATAAATCTACTCACCTTGCTTTTCATGTGTCGTTGCCGATGTCGCCATCTTCATCTTCTTTGCCTCAACATCACGTAGGGTACCTACAAGTATATCACAAACGCTAAAGCACATGAAAATCACATCGGAAATCCAAAACAGCACACGCTACTCGCATAGGTAAAAACCTATCGTCTCGCATGCAAACACGATCAATATCCACTTGTCGTTGACGTCCAAACGCCACCCGACAGAAACGAATCACCAAATACCAAAATCCATGCTAAAACAAGTCGTAAATGATGCACCAAAATATGAAAATCAACCCAGATTTTACCCTAGATGGAATCATTCAAAACTAGACAAACCCAGGGTCAAGACTACTGGAAATAGGGCCATGCACAAAAATCGAGACAGTTCCCTCCTGCTCTGGCCGCAATTTGCGGCCAGAAGGAATTAATTGGCGGCCGGGAATTGGAGTTGGGGGCTAGGGTTTGGTGTGGTGGTTCCATGGTGCCTGCACATCTCACTGTCAACTCAGTTTTATTTTTGGGGTCTCGGGGTGATAGCAGATTTCTAAATACGATCACAGATTCACAGTTTTTCTCCGACATCGTCTCGTAAATCCGTATTCTGGTTTCAAGTTCAGGTTTGGGTCCAAATTAGCATCACACAAGGGGTTCTAAGGTCACAACAAGCCTCAATTTCACTTTGATTTCAGATCAAACCCTAAACCCTAACTTGAATTCTCCAAAGTCCACAAAACGACACAATATCGATACAAAACTAGTATTGATGCACAAGAAATGAGATACTACTCTAATAGGTGCAGAAATTACCTCCTTTGGCAACTCAAGAAAATTCTTGAGTTGCTCAAAGTCCTCCAAATCCAATCTTGCTAGGTTCAAAGTGTAGCTAGTGAGCTTGGGAGCAAGTTTTGTGAAGTGGGAATGGGGTTTTGGTGAGGAAAATGAGAGGGATCTATGAAGTGAAAGGGAGGGAGATGAGGGAGCAGGAGCAGGAGCAGCAGCAGCTCCATGAGAGGGGAGAGAGAAATGGGTGTGAGGAAATGATGGGTATAGTTCAAAAAGTGGGGGTTGACCTAGTCTCTCTCTCTCATCATCATCATACTTTTTCTTTCTTTTCTTTTCTTTTCCTTCTCACTCCAATAGTGAACCCAAAAGAACAACTATGGCAATAGAAATGCAACACAAGTGTAACAAGTGTGGAAAAAATGATATGTGCACATTTTTGCACAAAAATGCTAAAAATCCAATTAGCGATTTTTAATCGCGATTAGCAATAAATTAGCATATAACTAATCTTAAAACTTTAAAATGGCATAATTCCATAAAATACCCTATTTTAGAATTTTCCATAATTTTTCCCCATTTATTTGTATTTAATTATACCCGAATATTAAAATATTCATTAAAATAATATTAAATTATAAAAATTCCCGAAAATAATATTTTATTATTTTGGAAACGTTACAACTGTTCATACTCATGCCTGCATATCTTGTTACCTCCTGATTATATTTTATCTTTTGATATTATGACGCACTGACGTCTGGGTTTTGCATGGCCCAGATCCTCTACCTTCGTCGCAGGCTGACCAGGAGTATTTCAGCCGACAGGCCGAGCAGTGAGGATCCTGTTAGTATTTAGTTTAGTTTAGTTTTATTTCCGTACTTTCATTTCCTGATGTGAGACTGTATTTGGGACGTATTTTCCAGATGTTACTGTTTATTGGATTTATTGCTTCCGCACATTTATATTTCTTGACTCGTTTATTCTGGCATATGGACATGTACTAGATAGTTTATATTTTTTATATTGTTTTTGATATCTTATAGACAGCCGTAATGTGACTGTGGAGGGATGTTTCCTAACCACAGGTAGCATGGTTGGCTCTGTCACGTGCCGATCTTAGCACACTCTGGGAAGCGGGGTGTGACAACAACTACCAAAAAAAGATAAAGTCCGGATTCCGATCATCCACACCGGTCAGGTGCCGCTTACCAGTATAAGAGATAAAATCAAGCGATGGTCATTTGTGTCTGGGATAAGCACAAAGCACGAGGGTGGAAGCACAAGGATCAAGGTGTTGGGTTATGCAAGCGCCCTGGCCATCAAGCCCTGGCCATCAAACCGTGGCCGATTGCCGAACAAAAATTTTCAAAACCGCGTCCACCTGGTTCCAGTGTTTTAAGAAGGTTCGGTTAACTTGGTTCATGAGTTTTAGTCCAGAGTCGGGCCATGGTCTCTGCCAAAGAGAGAGAGAAAAGAAACACTCTGTTAGTTATATGTATGCCCTAGAGGCCATTACTGTAAATACGATGTATATTGTAGTGGATGCTTGGACATATATAGGGAGGACTTTCTTGCTCGACATGATAGTATGCTATCTGGTTACTCTTTATCTTAACATGTACTCTGATTATCTCTATGTTACATGTTGATAAAGCCCTTAGGATGAGTACTTGACTATCAGGACTATGATGCGGATCATACTAGTGGGGACAGTGTAGTCGCCAAGTACATCCTTCAAATGTTCCTAGTCGTGGGAGTACCGAGATAGGGCATCGATACTCCAGAGTAGACTAGTGTATGCCCTTCTTGACCCATATGATGGGCGATGGATGATCCCATTTCCATTGGTGTTTAACATCAGAGAAGGTATACGGGTGCTCAGTAGTGACTGGGTACACTGGACGGACTCGCCGAGAACTCCCAAATGGTATTATACCTCACGTCAGATGGCAGTTCTCTGGTGACACTGGTACAGGTTAGTCTGTAGACCCGAGATCGTCATAGAGTCTTGTATGATTCCCACTGTGCTTTGATTTCCATCATACCACGTGTTAGTGTATATGCCCTAGAGGCCATTACTGTATCATACTAGTTTGTATATTACTTAATGGAAGCTTGGGATATTCACAGTTGTATATACAATCTTGCTCAAAATGGTAGTATGCTACTTGGTTTGTTTCTACTTTAATGTGTACATGTATTTCTTTTAGCATATTATCTATACACATTAGTAGAGCCCTTAGGATCTTTGCTTGATTACCAGCGTTGTGATGGCAGTCACACTCGTGGGGGCTGGGTAATCTACAAGCACATCCTTATACATGTCCCTAGTCATGGGATTATCGAGACAGGGCATCGATACTCCGGAGTAGACTAGCGTATGCGCTTCTCATCCCAGTGAGGGAGGCGGTCTGTCCCACAGCCGTCAGTACGTCGTACTTGAGATAGTATGCGGGTGCTCGTTAGGCTACGAGTACACTGGACAGGACTCGTTGGGAACTGATGGTTGGTATTATACCTATCGTCAGTTATCAGTTCCCATGTGACATGAGTATAGCTTAGTCTGCTGACTTGACACTGTCACTTCGCCTCAAGTGTGTTCCCACTGTACTTTGACTACTACCCTACCACGGCTCAAAGGAGTCGTGCAAACAGGTAGTAGTTGGGTGCAGTCCCGAAGCACTTGGAGGCAGTGACGGTTAGAAAGGATTCGTCTCTCCCGGTATTGGGGGTTGACATCGCGCTGTGTCTAGGAGAGCCATTACACGAGTAGTCCCTGGCCAGGGCAAGCGAGATATACTGGTAGGTTTCCAGTGTTATCTCAGGGTGTTCTGGGCTTCACCCCGACACGACTTGTACCGCTACTTGGGGAATGACGTTTACCGCCCCCTAGGCCCGCCATGCAATGTATCAGACGAACAGACCGGACTGTACGGAGACTGTCACATTCAGGCTCAGTAGGAGTTCAGATGGGGTTCACCTCGTCAGTCTTCTTATCGGCATCTACCTGGGGACCGTTACGTACAGCTAGTGCCGCTTGCGGTCTGTGGTTAAACCCACTGCCAGCGTAGTGTCGAGTCTTTAGAGTCCCACACTGAGGGCTATTCGCCTTTGGGCAAAATGAGTAGAGGTCGCATGGTTTTGCGACAGGGTTCGTTCACATCCGCGCACTTGTGCACGTTTGTTGTCCGGACAGCTTATACTAGCGGGCTTTGGTTTAAGCCGGATCCTAGTATATGATTTGGGATTGGTTTTATCTCTTTGTGTTCGTGTTCCTCGGAACATGAACGCGGGTGTGTATGCACAGTTGATTGAGGTGGAGGAAGAGTTTTTTCATTGGGGTTTTGGAACGGGTGTGTATGCACAGTTGACAGTCGTCTTTTTCCAAACCCTAATGATCTTGTGACCTATCAATTAATAATATTAATTAAATGAAATTGTGTCATGGTTGGGCTTGTTGACTTGTTGACCAAGGTTGACTAGTTGACTAGGTTTGAAACTTTGACCATCATCATTAGCTTTTTAGATGCTCTTTGATCTTTGCAAAATCATTTATGGTGATATGATAATGGTCTATTCAAACTAACCATCACCTTTTCATTTTTGATTAATATTATTTTGATAAATCACTTATATTTTGTTATGGTTGTAAAAACCATTTCATTCTATCATATTCACTCTCTCTCCTCTCTTCTTCTTCCTCCTCCTTTAGTTCAAGGAGATTCATTCTCATGTGTTGAGAAACCTCTCCTTGAGATAAAAATACCCTAAACCACTCTCTACTCACTCTAGGGTTGAAGGTCCAGCAAGCCAAAGACCTTAGTTCTCTCAAAGTTCGAGAAAGGAGCCCAAGGTTGAACCCTCAGGTGGATCCATCTTTGACGAAAGAAGGCGACGAGGAAAGCACCATCCAACCTCTACAAAGGTTTCAAGAAGAAGGAGTTCAAGTGAGGTATAACATCTTTTCCGAGTAGCTAACTCTCTTTAGCTTGGTAGCTAGTTTTGTTTAGAAAAGATCCCGACTTTTGTTAGTTTATGTTGCCTAGTGCGCTAAAAATTTGATTTTTATACCGTTTCCGCCTCCCCGCAAGAACCGGGGTCGGCAACGTGGACTTACAGTGGTATCAGAGCCTAACTAAACATAAACTAGCTAGGTAGTAAAGTGTATAGAAGTTCGATCGGAAAAATCGCAAAACTACGACATGCAAAACCCTATGTTTCTGTTAAAATTTTTTCTGCTCTAAAAAATAAAAAGTCATACTCCAAAAATCATCTCAGGGTTTTGTGAAGAAGCCCACCAAAAATGGTCGAGTGATCCCTTCAAAGCGCCGCGGTTCCGCGGCAATGGGTATACTTTTGCCGCGGAACCGCTGCCGTTTTGACTCGGCTCATGACCGAGTTTGGTGCAGTGTTTTTAGGTTGTGGTTTTGGGATTTTTAAGATGGTTTATTTCAGCCCAGATTTTCCAGAAAAGAAATTTGTATTTGGGGGCCTAAATCCGTATTTTTGATCGAACTTCACTATACTTTGACTAATCGGTTATATCTGTGATGTTTTTATGTATTGAACGTCGGCTAATCGCTATATGTCGATTAGTGGGGGTTATACATATCTGTGATCTGTGTTTGATGATGGTATGTGTATATGAATGCGTTGGATTGTCGCGGGTGAATAGCCGGGGTGGATGTGAGATGAGTGTTTCTGTTTCTTTCATTCATGTAATATGTAAATTGATGTAATAATATTTGTATGGCCGCACAACCGGGTCGGGGTTGTAGCCGTCATTGTATAATTCTTTTTACTGTTTTTGCTCATAGGATAGACCCATGGAGGGGTGCACAAACTACCGGGTATCTCGAAGTGCCGAGTGGCCTACTCACGGAGTTGAGGGAGGTTGCTTCGCTTCGGGTACTTGGCGGGTAGTTTGCCGCACCCGTAGGGGTCTTGGGTGGGGTATTGGCTATTCACCGCGACCGTGTAATCCGCTTTTCGTTGCAGGCTCGAACGGATTGCGGATTCCTAGTATATCCAATGTATTCATCTGTGATCTGTAATGTCTATCATTGCTATATATTTATATATAATAACTATTTAGGCGTTGCTTATGTTTTACAGCCGCGCTAGCCCAGCCCCCGCTCTGTCGTTAGTTAAGTAACCTAACGGGTGATGACGGGGCCCCGTGGCGAATGCGAATGGCATAAACGTACGTCATATTTTGGTTGTTTTCTGCAATGGTAGGATTAATTGATGGGACGCATTAAAAGAACTAATGCAAGAAAATAAACCAAGCAAAAGTCGATTGGAACACTTTGAAAACCACTCGGTTTTTTTCAAAACTAAACTTTTAAATGCAGAGATTGAGCCACTCCTTTTAAAAGCTATCTCGTTCCATCGATTATATCAAGTTCACTACGTTCACGGTTTAGCCAAAACCATTCGTAGCCCTCCGTCGTTTCACATGAATAGTCAATGGTATTCAAGCTGTGTATGTTGGCCAAAGTCAAGGCATAGTGATTGGTAGCTATTGGGTATTCATATGTAGCATAGATAGATGCGTTGATTTGGAACAGTCGTACTGCCATTTTGGCCAAAGTCAAGGGTAGGTACGGGTGGGTTCAAATTAACCTGGAGAACGACGGGTAGAACTTGACATGTGACTTATGATATTTTGGCCAAAGTCAAGGTCATAAAAGCATGGGGCAAAAATCACATCGGGAGTTTCATAAGTACTGAAACTTGATAGCGCTGCATACCATTTGGAGTGTGATGATTCTGGTAGGATTCCTTCAGTTTTGTCACGCAATGATATTTGGATCCCGATCCTACTGTGAGTGTATGCTACTCCTCGGGAAATTTCTCACTAAACGATCAATGCTATAAACCTAGTAGGTGTCTAGAAAGGTGTTAGCGGGGCTACGTCCCTAGGGAAAAGAGGTTCTTAAATTAAGGAACTTCGCGAAAGCATTGGAAAACCTCCCTCGAAGTACCGACACTAGTCTGGCTGAACGGTTAAGCAAGTATTGTGCGGTGGGATTGATCCCGACTAATTCTTCCTTTATGGTTTGAGGAGGGATTCGAGAGACAGTGGGAGCCATCCTGTTTAGACAAACTAAAAACCACTCTAAACTTGCAAGAGCATCATGCTGAGTGTTTCTTTTCTCTCTCCTAATTGCAGCGACCATTCAAGATGACCGGACTTAAGTTATTACTAGATAAAAACATACTGACAGGGCCAAACTACAAAGATTGGCTCAAGAATGTCAAGATGGCAATCACTTATGACAAGTTGGGGTATCTTCTTACCACCAAAGCTCCCCCTGTCCCAGGTCCCAAAACCAGTGTCGTAGATAAGGAAATCTATAAGACCTGGGAACTAGACTGCGCGAAGGCCAAGTGCCTCGTGCTTGCCTCGATGGACAACGAACATCAGAGGAGGCATGAGAATATGGACCTTGAATCTATATTTCTCCATACAAAAGAACTGTATGGAGAGCAATCTCGTATCGCAAGATACGAAGTGTCGAAGAAGCTATTTTCGGCAAGATTGGCCGTCGGATCATCGGTAGCGGAACACGTGCTTAAGATGATTGGCTATATTGAGGAGCTCACGGACCTTGGGACCATGTTGGAGAATGAACTCTATACGGACTTGATTCTCCAGTCCCTTCCTTCCACTTACGCCCAGTTCATCCTAAACTTCAACATGCAAGGAAAGGAGGTTGAACTTCCCGAGCTTCTGAACATGTTGAGGACTGCTGAGGGCACCCTACAAAAGGGTAGGGAGACATCCACTTTGTTTGTAGGAGGATCTTCCTCTTCTAAGTCCAAGGTGAAAGCCAAGGGAAAGAAGAAGAAAGCCCCCGCCAAACCAAGGGGCGGTGTCAGTAAAGTGGATACGAAGGGAAAGACAAAAGCAACAAAGATAGCAGGGAAGCTTGTGGGGAAAGAAGAGTGCTTTTACTGTCACAAGAGTGGACACTGGAAAAAGGATTGCAGGGCTTGGAAAGCCAGGACACAGGATCTGAAGCAGGTTGCGGCTTCAGCTTCAGGTGTGTATGTTATTGAAAACTGTCTATCAATAAACTCTACTTCCTGGGTATTGGATACCGGATCAGGATCTCATATCTGTAATTCTTTGCAGGCGTTGAGAAAGCGTAGGTTTTTGAAAGCAGGTGACATGACCCTCAGAGTTGCAAACGGAGCTAGCATGGATGCTGAGGCCGTGGGGGACTATCACCTGGGTTTGTCAGATGGACATTTTTTGGTTTTGCGTGGTTGTTATTTTGTACCAAATGCAACTTGTAATATCATTTCTGTATCTTTACTATCTAAAGAAGGTTATGAATTTGCATTTGTAAGTAATGTTGTGAACATTCACCTTAAATCAAGTTCTGATTGGGTCAGGTACATTAAGCAACGGTATATACGTATTAAACCAACCACAGATTTTCAACGTCCAGAATACACACAAAAGAAAGTCACCTGATATCAATCAGGCTTTCTTATGGCATTGTAGACTAGGTCACATCAATGAGAGAAGGTTGACTAAGTTACATACAGAAGGATATTTGGATCCGTTCGAATATCAATCTTATGCAATTTGTCAATCCTGTCTCAAAGGAAAGATGACAAAGACTCCGTTCACTGGACACGGAGAAAGAGCGAGCGAGCTCTTGGGACTCGTACACAGCGACGTGTGCGGTCCAATGTCTACGCATGCACGAAGCGGTTTTTCTTACTTCATTACTTTTACGGATGACTTTTCAAGGTACGGATATGTCTTCTTGATGAAACATAAATCCGAAGCCTTTGAAAAATTCCAGGAATATAAGAATGGAGTAGAAAAACAAACAGGCAAAAGTATCAAGACACTGAGATCTGATCGAGGTGGTGAATACTTGAGTGCCGAGTTCCTGAATTACTTAAAAAAGAATGGAATTCTCTCTCAGCTTACTCCTCCATACACTCCGCAACATAACGGTGTATCGGAGAGACGGAACCGAACCCTATTGGATATGGTACGGTCCATGATGAGTAAAGCTGAGTTACCGCGATCATTCTGGGGATATGCGCTAGAATCAGCTGCATACCTTTTGAACCGAGTTCTTACTAAGACTGTGCCTACTACACCATATCAGATGTGGTGTGGGAAGAGACCCTATCTTAATCACATTAAGACATGGGGATGTCCAGCTTTTGTCAAAAAGCAGCATGCGGACAAGCTCGAGGCACGCTCAGTACAGTGCAAGTTTGTGGGATATCCGAAGAACTCCAAGGGATATTTCTTCTATTACGAAGAGGAACAAAAGGTTTTTGTTTCTCGTCATGCCCACTTCCTAGAACACCAGTTCTTGGAAAAGGAGATAAGTGGGAGCGCAGTAGAACTGGAAGAAATTCCAGAACCACAAGCTATTACTGAAAGCTTAGTAGAACCAGAGGGTTCGAAAGATCAGGACATTCCTACGCCGCTCCGCAGGAGTAGTAGGCAGTCTCATCCGCCCGAGAGATACTACGGTTTTCTTATAGACGAGGATAGAGAGGACTGCATCATTGATAGTGATGAGCCTATTAGCTTCCAGCAAGCCATTCAGAGTGTTGACTCGGTAAAATGGCTGGATGCAATGCGGACCGAAATGGAGTCCATGTACACCAACAAGGTATGGACGTTGGACATTGCTCCAGATGGGGTAAAACCCGTAGGATGCAAGTGGATCTTCAAAAGGAAGATTGGTGTAGATGGACAGGTTGAGACCTATAAGGCTAGACTTGTTGCAAAGGGTTTTCGTCAAAGACCTGGGTTGGACTATGATGAAACCTTTTCTCCAGTGGCTATGGTGAAATTCATTCGGATCCTTCTTGCCGTTGCTGCTTTCCACGATTATGAGATTTGGCAGATGGACGTAAAGACCGCTTTTCTAAATGGAAATTTAGAGGAGTGCGTCTATATGGACCAGCCAGAGGGTTTCATTCAGAGTGGGAGCAGCGGAAAGGTGTGCAAGTTGCTTAAGTCCATCCATGGACTAAAGCAGGCTTCGCGGAGTTGGAACATCTGTTTTGATGAGACGGTCAAAGAATTTGGCTTTATCAAAAATCCAGATGAACCATGCATCTATAGTAGATTTGTAGCAAGAACTGTCGTATTCCTCGTTTTGTATGTGGATGACATTCTGTTGATAGGAAATGACATTCCTATGCTACAATCTGTCAAGGGGTTCTTGTCACACAGGTTCTCCATGAAAGACCTGGGTGATGCCTCCTACATTCTGGGGATCCGGATTTATCGTGATAGATCCAAGAGGATATTAGGACTTTCGCAGTCCAGGTACATCGACACCATACTGAAAAGATTCAGTATGGAAGATTCTAAGCGCGGTAATCTACCGGCTTGTCACGGGATCACCCTCTCCAAAGAGATGTCTCCCAAGACTGATTTGGAAAGGGATCGCATGTCTATTATACCCTACGCTTCTGCGGTAGGCTCTATAATGTATGCGATGTTGTGTACCAGACCAGATATGGCTTATGCACTGAGTGTAGTAAGCAGGTATCAGTCAAACCCTGGGGAGAAACACTGGATAGCGGTAAAGAACATTCTCAAGTACCTGAGAAGGACTAAGGAGATGTTCTTGGTGTATGGCGGAAAAGACCTCCAGATCGAGGCCTTTGCTGACTCCAGCTTCCAGAGTGACAAGGATGATTCCAAGTCCATGTCGGGCTTTGTCTTTACCCTCAATGGAGGGGCGGTGTGTTGGAAGAGTTCCAAACAAGAAACCATTGCAGACTCGACTATGGAAGCGGAATACATCGCTGCATCTGATGCCGCAAAAGAAGCCGTCTGGATGAGGAAGTTCTTGAAAGAACTTCAGGTGGTTCCGTCCATTGTTGATCCAATACCTCTGTATTGCGACAACAACAGGGCTATAGCTTTAGCGAAGGAACCCAGGTCCCATCAGAAATCCAGACACATCTTGAGGCGGTATCACCTGATCAGGGAGATCGTGGATCGCCAGGAGATCGAGGTTCGGAGGGTTGCTTCAGAAGATAACACTGCAGATCCATTCACCAAGGCCTTGCCCCAGACTCAGTTCGAGCGGCTGATCGAGATGATAGGTCTTCGATACGCCAGTACAAGGCCTTAGTGCAAGTGGGAGATTGTTAGTGTATATGCCCTAGAGACCATTACTGTATCATATTAGTTTGTATATTACTTAATGGAAGCTTGGGATATTCACAGTTGTATATACAATCTTGCTCAAAATGGTAGTATGCTACTTGGTTTGTTTCTACTTTAATGTGTACATGTGTTTCTTTTAGCATATTATCTATACACATTAGTAGAGCCCTTAGGATTTTTGCTTGATTACCAACGTTGTGATGGCAGTCACACTCGTGGGGGCTGGGTAATCTACAAGCACATCCTTATACACGTCCCTAGTCATGGGATTATCGAGATAGGGCATCGATACTCCGGAGTAGACTAGCGTATGCGCTTCTCATCCCAGTGCGGGAGGCGGTCTGTCCCACAGCCGTCAGTACGTCGTACTTGAGATAGTATGCGGGTGCTCGTTAGGCTACGAGTACACTGGACATGACTCGTTGGGAACTGATGGTTGGTATTATACCTATCGTCAGTTATCAGTTCCCAGGTGACATGAGTACAACTTAGTCCGCTGACTTGACACTGTCACTTCGCCTCAAGTGTGTTCCCACTGTACTTTGACTACTACCCACGGCTCAAAGGAGTCGTGCAAACAGGTAGTAGTTAGGTGCAGTCCCGAAGCAGTTGGAGGCAGTGACGGTTAGACAGGATTCGTCTCTCCCGGTATTGGGGGTTGACATCGCGCTGTGTCTAGGAGAGCCATTACACGAGTAGTCCCTGGCCAGGGTAAGCGAGATATACTGGTAGGTTTCCAGTGTTATCTCAGGGTGTTCTGGGCTTCACTCCGACACGACTTGTACCGCTATTAGGGGACTGACGTTTACCGCCCCCTAGGCCCGCCATACGATGTATCAGACGAACAGACCGGACTGTACGGAGACTGTCACATTCAGGCTCAGTAGGAGTTCAGATGGGGTTCACCTCGTCAGTCTTCTTATCGGCATCTACCTGGGGACCGTTACGTACAGCTAGTGCCGCTTGCAGTCTGTGGTTAAACCCATTGCCAGCGTAGTGTCGAGTCTTTAGAGTCCCACACAGAGGGCTATTCGCCTTTGGGCAAAATATGTAGAGGTCGCATGGTTTTGTGACAGGGTTCGTTCACATCCGCGCACTTGTGCACGTTTGTTGTCCGGACAGCTTATACTAGCGGGCTTTGGTTTAAGACGGATCCTAGTATATGATTTGGGATTGGTTTTATCTCTTTGTGTTCGTGTTCCTCGGAACATGAACGCGGGTGTGTATACACAGTTGATTGAGGCGGAGGAAGAGTTTTTTCATTGGGGTTTTGGAACGGGTGTGTATGCACAGTTGACAGTCGTCTTTTTCCAAACCCTAATGATCTTGTGACTTATCAATTAATAATATTAATTAAATGAAATTGTGTCATGGTTGTGCTTGTTGATTTGTTGACCAAGGTTGACTAGTTGACTAGGTTTGAAACTTTGACCATCATCATTAGCTTTTTAGATGCTCTTTGATCTTTGCAAAATCATTTATGGTGATATGATAATGTTCTATTCAAACTAAGCATCACCTTTTCATTTTTGATTAATATTATTTTGATAAATCACTTATATTTTGTTATGGTTGTAAAAACCATTTCATTCTATCATATTCACTCTCTCTCCTCTCTTCTTCTTCCTCCTCCTCTAGTTCAAGGAGATTCATTCTCATGTGTTGAGAAACCTCTCCTTGAGATAAAAATACCCTAAACCACTCTCTACTCACTCTAGGGTTGAAGGTCCAGCAAGCCAAAGACCTTAGTTCTCTCAAAATTCGAGAAAGGAGCCCAAGGTTGAACCCTCAGGTGGATCCATCTTTGACGAAAGAAGGCGACGAGGAAAGCACCATCCAACCTCTACAAAGGTTTCAAGAAGAAGGAGTTCAAGTGAGGTATAACATCTTTTCCGAGTAGCTAACTCTCTTTAGCTTGGTAGCTAGTTTTGTTTAGAAAAGATCCCGACTTTTGTTAGTCCATGTTGCCTAGTGCGCTAAAAATTTGATTTTTATACCGTTTCCGCCTCCCCGCAAGAACCGGGGTCGGCAACGTGGACTTACACCACGTCTAAGAGGGCGTGCAAAAAGGTGGCTTTTGGGTACAGTCCCGAATCACATGGAGGCAATGAGCGATAGGAGGGGATTCATCTCTCCCGGTATAGGGAGTTGATGTTGCGCTGTGTTCGATTGGCTATAACTGGAAATCCCTGGCCAGGGTTGCTGAGATTTAATGGTAAGTGTTATCAGTAGTTTCTCGAACTGTTATGGACTTCATATCGACACGACTTATCAAGCTACTGGGGTCTGACGTTTTACCACCCCTAGACGAGATATGCGACATATCAGACGAAGAGACCGGACTGTACGGGAGTGTTGCTGTCTGGATTCGCAGGAGAAAGTACATGATTGCTTGTTGATCTTCTGATTGCTCAATACCTGGATGGCTGTTACGTTTAGCTGACCGCTTGCAGCTTGTGGGTGTTTGATATGATCATCACCTACTGCCGGCGTATTGACGATTCTTTAGAGTCCTACACAGAGGTTTCCTGGCTCAGGCAAAACGGAGTAGGAGCACATATATGATATGTGCGGGAACGAGAACAATACGTGTATGTGATACCGTATTAGATTCTCGCGATATGAGATATCGGCCGGGTATATGTGATATAGCCGGGTCATCGGATCAAGTGTTGATTCGATGAACTGATACAGATTATATTGGTCGGTTATTTATGAAATAGCTGGATTATCGGATCAAGTGTTGATTTGATAATTTAATGTATAATTATATATTTGATATATTAAATTACATTAACTAATATAAGCTCACTAAAAGATTCTTTTTCTCACTCGGGTAATACATTGATATATATACGATATATGTTAATTGTATTATTTTATTTTGTTACAATAAATATTATATATGTGATATATAATATTGTGACATGTTAGGGTTATTAATGCAACGTGATTTTTGGAGATTAAACATGATTAAGGTTTGATTTGGGTTAATTTTTCTAGAAGCTTCTAGAAGCTTTTTGTTTTGTTTTTGCAAAGATATTTTGTAAAGATATTTGTTATGATATTTGTTAACCCAACCAAACCCTTGACCATGGTTAAGTCTCTACATAGGTTAAGTTATCATACTTATCCCATGGTTGCATTTCTAAGCTCATATGGATTCATTATTCATCACAGAGAGAATTGTTCTTCTTCTTCTTCCTTCTTCTTTCATGAAAAGCTTTCTAGTTTTTTATGAAGTGATGAAAATGAGTGAGTTAAAGAAAATAAATGAGAGCTAAATTCCTACTTCATCATCCTAATCTATTCTTGCCATTTAGATTAGGGTGTTCACTTCATTTGTGAGTGAGAGCTTGTGTTAATGAAACTTCAAGGTAGATCATCTTTGTTATCGAAGATCGGAAGCAAGCATGCATCTTTCTCTTCGTGGAGCCTCTCTAGAGTCCGGGAACATGATGATCGCAGCGAAGGGACCTCAACACGGAGCTTATGAAGCGAAGGACCGGACTACAAAGGTTGTAATCCCAAACTCTTAGAAGTAAAGTTGTTTACTTGCTATATGTTTCGCCTAATCTCTAGTCTAAGATCTTGGTTAGGGTTGTTCGGCACGTCTAAAATTTAAATCGGGTATGGTTGATGCCTTGTAGAACCTTGTGAGAGTGCCTAGTAACCCTACTGTGGTATCAGAGCCATGCTAGAGCTTTAGGTGAAGTTTAGGCGATATTTAAAGTCCGATCGAACTCCGAATACCCGTAAAATCCTAGTTTCTGGAATTTTTTTTCAAAAGTTGACATTTTTCATATTAAAAATACTCAGAAAATAAAGCAGGTAAATCTAAGAATTACTGTGAAGTACGGACCACCAACTCGATCACGTGAGCGTGGAACCGCGGCCAAACCAAGCGTTTGGCGGCGGTTCCGCAGCCACAATTTGGAGTTGGTCCCTGATACTTCAGGTCTTAATTCTTGGGTCCTTTTTCAAAGTTCTGAGAATTTTTAATTCTACTCAAGTGTTGAGTTTTCTGGGTTGTATTGGGAACTCGTTGATTCGATCGAAAAGTTCAACTTCGTTTAAGTTTTTTTCCGGGTAATTTAGAACGTGTTAAAAAGTTCGAACGGATATCAATAACTCACTTTTTCCCCTGCCGGAAAATTTCCAAGTGTTGGATTTTTCCATAGTTTAAAAACGTTCTTAGTCGTGCAAGTAACGCGGTGGACCCTCTAGAAGAACACAAACCTTAACTCGATAATGTGACCGTCTGAACCGTCTCTAAACCTTAGGGTTTGTGGCAGTACGGCGTTGCCACATGTGAGGCGTTGGTTTGATCCTTCTACGGCTGGACCATTGGTACTGTGGTATGTGATGGATATTTTTTGAACTCCGCTCAAGTGTTGTGCTATTTGGGAAATCTTGGGTGTTTGTTTATTCGATCGGAAAGTTTAACATTGTCTATTTATCTGGAATGTGATACAATATTTGGAATCCACAAGTAGTTATGAGATAACTAATTTGAATGTTATAAATTTAGCAGTTCAGTCTCAGATGATCGGTTGCCACGGAATTTGATGCGATCAAAAGTCTGTCGCAATCACGTAGCGTACGCGGATACTCGCCGAGTAAACTTAATAGATAGCCACGCCCCATAGCCCCGACCAAGTGACTGTAGGAGAATCCCGTCGCCAAAAGCATCCGTTCGGGTGCTCGCGGCAGCGGTGTTCCGCCTTAGTGCACTTCGTCGACGGCATCCGGGGGTGCGGCCGTCTACTAAAGTTTGCGACGAGCATTCGATCAGGATGTCGGGAATCTTGTTGAATTGCCCGACTAGATATTGAAAAGTGTTTTCGAGATTGAGACAAAAATGCGAAGTTTATAATTGTTAGGCATGTGATGTCTAAGGAATTCATTTGGTTAGGTATGCGATGTCTAAGGAGGTTGCGGATTCCAACTGTTGTAGTTTTACTCTTTTTTTTTCTGTGGCCGTAAGCGTAGTATGTGGTGTATTGCCGACTTCGTTGCTATACATCAACGACAATCGGGATACGCATACTTGCTTACGTTGATGACATGTGATGTTATGTGTTGCTGTGATATGTTATATTGGATCGTCGCGTTTTGAATAGCCGGGTTTTTTTATATGAGATAAGAGTTTTTCTTTTTCATTCATATAAAATTCATTTGTATGTAATATTCTTTTATTGGGGCACTTCCGGGTTGAGGATGATGTCACCATTGTATATTATTTACTCTTCCGCATTAGGTAGACCCAAGGCGGTGAGCACAAGTAACCGGGTTCTAGGGTCCAGTAGGAGACCATCTCGAGGAGTCGAGACCGGGTCTCCTAACCCTAGAATTGGCAGTGTTGCTGTTGCTCTCGTAGGGGTCTAGGGATGTGGGTTTGGCTATTCATCGCGACCGTGGAATCCGTGTTTTATACATGCTCATATTAAAACACGGACCTCCTAGTATATCCAATATTTCATATATGTTCTTCTGCTGCAATGTTCTGTGATGAGATCATATTACTACCTGAGACGAATGCTTATATTATATATATGAGATATATGTTATATTGCAGATTTCGTTTCAAATGTGATGCTTGTGAAGTATAATAAAATGGGACTTCATTAATGAGATTAATGAAATAAAAGAAACCTAAAGATGTTGTAGAAACTTATTTAAAAACTGGTAGCTCTAGTTCTTGCTTTGCATAGCGGTGTTCCTTGTAGAACATCCAGCACCTTATTCGATAAGGAAAGAGCCGAGATCCCTTCACCGGGAGTGACCTCTTTAGCGAAACTAGCAGATGCTACAAACTCGGTTTGTCTTTTGATTGCTTCTATAGCTTTTTCTTTGCATAGTGGTATTTGCGAAATATCCTGCACCTTATTCGATAAGGAAAGAGCCGAGATCCCTTCACCGGGAGTGACCTCTTTAGCGAAACTAGAAAAGCCTTAAAAACACTCCTTTACAAAAATCACTCGATTCTACAACGATATCAAGTTCATTACGCAAAGGGTTTTCTTAAAAACCTGTCGTAGCCCTCCGTCATTTCAGATAAGTACTACTTAGTATTCGTGCTGCGGTAGTTTGGTATGCGTCAATGCGTAGTGTACGGTAGCTAACTAGTGCTTATCTGCTTGCATACGATGCGATTGGATTAGGGTATTCGTACGGCGTTGTTTGGCATGCGTCAAGGGTCGTACGGGTGGGTTTAATTCAATCAGGAAATGTACGGGTTGAACTTGACTGGCGGACTATGGGTTGTTTGGCATGCTTCAAGGTCATATCACGCGAAGGGTAAAATATTATTGGGAATTTCAAGTGTTGAAATTTGCAATGAGATTGCATACCTTCTATGAGATAGTTAGATCCCGATACCCGCTGCGAGTAAGAGTTACTCCTGGGAGAGTTTTACACATTACAATTAGCCGATCAAGTAGGTGTCTAGAAAGGTGTTAACGGGGTTACGCCCCTGGGAAAACGAGGTTTATTTTAATTAGGTCCGTGCGAAAGCACGGGAAACCTCCCTCAAAGTACCGGCACTGGCCTAGCTGAAAGATTGGCGAAATTGTAGGGTGTAATTAATCCCGGCTAGTCTTTCCTTTTAGGGTTTGAAGGAAGAATTGACTAAAACAGTGGGAGATATCCTGATTAGATAAATTGATAACCAATCTAATCTTGTAAAAGCGCACGCTGAGTGTTTTCTTCTCTCTCTCTCCTGGTTGCGACTATGTCACGCCTTAATCAAAATAATAATACGGATGTATTGACCGAACCCACTTGTTATACTGCGCTAGGGAACGTTGGTCCCGCTCCAACTTATAATTGTTATAAGACAGAGCAGGAAATTGGGGAATACCAGATTTCCCGTACCGTCCAAACGAAGAAAGTGCATACTGATGCATCTTCTTCGGGTGTGTTCATTACCGAGAACTATTTCTCAGTATCCTTTATGTCCTGGGTATGAGATACCCGATCAGGATCCCGTATATGTAATCTGTTACATGGGCTACAGAACTGAGAACGGGTGATAAGTTTCATGAGATAGAAACGGTGCAAGTGTTGCAGCCAAGTCTGTTGGGAGTTATCACCCTGTATTAACAAATACATTGATTCTGAACGAATGTTATTAGATACCGAACCTGATATATAACATCATATCAGTCTCTTTATTAGTAAAGAAGGATATAATTTTGTATTGTTGGATAATGTTTTGAACATTTCCTATATCAAGAGTTGATCGGTTCAGGCACGCTATCTAAAAGCATAGACGTTCTAAATCAAACTACAGTTCTTAACGTACAGAATACACACAAGAGGAAGAGTTCAGAAATGAACGGATCCTTCTTGAGGTATAATAGACTAGGTCATATCAATGTGACCCGACTAGCTGAAGTTACATTTAGATGCATATTTAAATTAGTTTGAATTTACATCTTGTGAAACTTGCCGGTCATGTCATAAACATAAGATGACCACAGTTCTGTTTATTGGAAACAGAGAAAGAGTTAGTGAACTCTTGGGATTGATACATGCCAAGACCGGTTCTTTGTACTTCATCACATTCACTGATTATCTCTCAAGATCCGGACATATGTTCCTGTTGAAACACAAGTCTGGAAATTTTGAGAAATTCAATGAATGTAAGTTAGAAGTAGAGAACCAAAAACGGGTAAAAGTATTATGTCCTTTGATGAGATCAAGTAGGAGAATACTTGAGCACGGAATTCCTGGACTATTCTAAAGGAGAATGAGATTCTCTCTCAGCATTACTCCTCCGTATACACTACAGCACGTCGGTGTATCGGGGCGGAGCAATCACACCCTATGTGATATGGCGCGCTCTATGATGAGTACTACTGAGTTTCCTATTTCCTTTTGGGAGTTATGCACTTGAGAAGCTGCATACCTATTGAATAGGGTTCCAATCAAATCAGTTGCCTACCACTTCATATGTGATATGGAATAGGAAGAGCCCATATCTTAAGTATGTTAAGATTTGGGGCTGTCCAGCCTATGTCTAAAAGCATAATCTGGACAAGCTCGAGGCAAAGTCAGTTCTGTAGAAGTTTGTTGGATATCCCAAGCATTCGCAAAGGAATATCTTCTACCTAACCGAGGAACAAAAGATGTTTTGTTTCTCAACATGCCACCTTTGTGAAAGGGAATTTCTTATGAAGAAATTAGTGGTCATGAGGTAGAACTGGAAACAGTTCCAGCTATACAAACTGCAGCTGATGATTTGGTAGAACCGAAGGATTCAGTAGTTTCTAACAAACCTCAGCCTCTCCGCCGATCTAGTAGGGTTCCTCACCCACCTGAGAGATACTTCGGTTTTTCTATGACAGTGGGAGCGAGGATTGCATCATGAGATGATGACCCAACTAGTTTCGAGCAGGCCATCAGGAGTGGGACTCTGTGAGAATGGCTGGATGCTTAGCGATCTGAGATGGAATCCTTATACACCAACAAAGTATGGACTTTGGTTGCTTTATCTGAAGGGTTAAATCCCCATCAGGAGCAAGTATATCTTGAGAAGATTACTTGGTGTACATGGAAAAGTTGAGACTTTCAAAGCTATGCTTAAGTCCATCCAGATCCTACTTGCCACGGCTACATACCATGACTACGATATCTGGTGGTTGGGTGTCATGACTGCTTTTCTAAATAATGATTTGGAAGAGAGCGTCTATAAGTACACAGCAAGAGGGCTTCGTAGACAGTGGGAACAGCGGAAACGTGTGCAAGATGTTTTATATGATAAAGCAGGCATTGCGGAGTTGGAACGTCTGTTTTGATGTGGTAGTCAAAGAGTTTGACTTCATCAAAATGGTAGATGAACCTTGTATATACAAAAAGGTTGTAGGGAGTATGGTGGTGATCCTCGTAGAGTGCGTGGATGACATACTCTTGATAGGGAAGTAGTTTCCTATGCTACGCTCGGTCAATCTCCGCTTATCACAAGGATTCTCCATATAGGATCAAAACGATACCTCCTAAATCCTGCGTTTTGATCTATGAGATAGATCTAATTGGATGTTAGGATTTTCACTAGGTGTAGTGAGATGGTATCAATCGATCCTGGGGAGAATCACTGGAAAGGTTCCAGGGTGATAAGGACGACTGAATGTCAGTCGCAGGCATTGTCTTTACCCTCAGTGGAGGGACGGTATGTTGGAAGAGTTCCAAGCTAGATACCGTGACTTACTAGACGATTAAAGGCAAGATACGTCGTTACCAAGGATGCTACCAAAGAGGCAGTCTGGATATATATAAGTTCATGAGATGAACTTCGTTCCTACCATTGTGTGACAATGGAGTTGTGGCTTATGCCAAGGAACCCCCGTCCCATCTGAAATCCAGATATAATTCTTATGCAGTATCACCTGATCATGGAGATGGTTGATCTTCAGGGAGATCGAGGTTAGGAGAGTAGACATAGAGGACAACAGCGCGGATCCACTCACAAAAGCCTATTTCCCAGTAGAGACTTTTATGGGATGGTTGAGTATGAGACACTTCAACCACAGCTGATTGTTGGGTATGCGATACCACAACAGATGGCCCTAGTGCAAGTGGGAGATTGTTAGTTATATGTATGCCCTAGAGGCCATTACTGTACATACGATGTATATTGTAGTGGATGCTTGGACATATATAGGGAGGACTTTCTTGCTCGACATGATAGTATGCTATCTGGTTACTCTTTATCTTAACATGTACTCTGATTGTCTCTATGTTATATGTTGATAAAGCCCTTAGGATGAGTACTTGACTACCAGGACTATGATGCAGATCATACTAGTGGGGACAGTGTAGTCGCCAAGTACATCCTTCAAATGTTTCTAATCGTGGGAGTACCGAGACAGGGCATCGATACTCCAGAATAGACTAGCGTATGCGCTTCTTGACCCATATGATGGGCGATGGATGATCCCATATCCATTGGTGTTTAACATCAGAGAAGGTATACGGGTGCTCAGTAGAGACTGGGTACACTGGACGGACTCGCCGAGAACTCCCAAATGGTATTATACCTCACGTCAGATGGCAGTTCTCTGGTGACACTGGTACAGGTTAGTCTGTAGACCCGAGATCGTCATAGAGTCTTGTGTGATTCCCATTGTGCTTTGATTTCCATCATACCACATCCAAGAGGGCGTGCAAAAAGGTGGCTTTTGGGTACAGTCCCGAATCACATGGAGGCAATGAGCGATAGGAGGGGATTCATCTCTCCCGGTATAGGGAGTTGATGTTGCGCTGTGTTCGATTGGCTATAATTGGAAATCTCTGGCCAGGGTTGCTAAGATTTACTGGTAAGTGTTATCAGTAGTTTCTCGAACTGTTATGGACCTCATATCGACACGACTTATCAAGCTACTGGGGTTTGACGTTTTACCACCCCTAGGCGAGATATGCGACATATCAGACGAAGAGACCGGACTGTAGGGGAGTGTTACTGACTGGATTCGCAGGAGAAAGTACAGGATTGCTTGTTGATCTTCTGATTGCTCAATACCTGGGTGGCTGTTACGTTTAGCTGACCGCTTGCAGCTTGTGGGTGTTTGATATGATCATCACCTACTGCCGGCGTATTGACGATTCTTTAGAGTCCTACACAGAGGTTTCCTGGCTCAGGAAAATCGGAGTAGGAGCACATATATGATATGTGCGGGAACGAAAACAATACGTGTATGTGATACCGTATTAGATTCTCGCGATATGAGATATCGGCCGGGTATATGTGATATAGCCGGGTCATCCGATCAAGTGTTGATTCGATGAACTGATACAGATTATATTAGTCGGTTATTTATGAAATAGCTGGATTATCGGATCAAGTGTTGATTTGATAATTTAATGTATAATTATATATTTGATATATTAAATTACATTAACTAATATATGCTCACTAAAAGATTCTTTTTCTCACTCGGGTAATACATTGATATATATGCGATATATGTTAATTGTATTATTTTATTTTGTTACAATAAATATTATATATATGATATATAATATTGTGACATGTTAGGGTTATTAATGCAACATGATTTGTGGAGATTAAACATGATTAAGGTTTGATTTGGGTTAATTTTTCTAGAAGCTTCTAGAAACTTTTTGTTTTGTTTTTGCAAAGATATTTTGTAAAGATATTTGTTATGATATTTGTTAACCCAACCCAACCCTTGACCATGGTTAAGTCTCTACATGGGTTAAGTTATTATACTTAACCCATGGTTGCATTTCTAACCTCATATGGATTCATTATTCATCATAAAGAGAATTGTTCTTCTTCTTCCTTCTTCTTTTATGAAAAGCTTTCTAGTTTTTTATGAAGTGATGAAAATGAGTGAGTTAAAGAAAATAAATGAGAGCTAAATTCCTACTTCATCATCCTAATCTATTCTTGCAATTTAGATTAGGGTGTTCACTTCATTTGTGTGTGAGAGCTTGTGTTAATGAAACTTCAAGGTAGATCATCTTTGTTATCGAAGATCGGAAGCAAGCATGCATCTTTCTCTTCGTGGAGCTTCTCTAGAGTCCGGGAACATGATGATCGCAGCGAAGGGACCTCAACACGGAGCTTATGAAGCGAAGGACCGGACTACAAAGGTTGTAATCCCAAACTCTTAGAAGTAAAGTTGTTTACTTGCTATATGTTTTGCCTAATCTCTAGTCTAAGATCTTGGTTAGGGTTGTTCGGCACGTCTAAAATTTAAATCGGGCATGGTTGATGCCTTGTAGAACCTTGTAAGAGTGCCTAGTAACCCTACACACTCAGCGTGCACTCTAATCTAGATCAGAATGGTTTATCACTTTATCTAATCAGGATGGATCCCACTGTTTCCTCGAATTCTCCCCCAAACCCAAAAGGAGAATTAGTCGGGATCATCTAAAATCACCAGAGGAGTAATTCTACTCTTCAGTGGGAATCGGTATCCAACTATCATCACATGATAACTTGATGTAATCCACTCAAATCACCACACTCCAGAAGATATGCGCATGCCTGGAAAGTTTCCTGTATGTTTGAAACTCCCGATGTAGTTTTTACCCCAAGCGGTTTATGACCTTGACTAGGTCAACATATCATAGGTCGCAAGTCAAGTTCAACCCGTCATTATCCTAGATTAATTAGACCTACCCGTATGAGTCCTTGACTAGGTCAACACGACCGTACGACTATCCTAACCAATCGCATATCCATACAGCAGAAAAGTACTACAGAGCTACCGAACACTACACCTTGACTAGGTCAACATACATAGCACGAATACTAAGCAATACTCGTCTGAAATGACGGAGGGCTACGGCTGGTTTTTGGCAAAAAACCTTTAACGTAATGAACTTGATATCATTGAAGGAATTCAAGTGGTTTTACAAGTATATAGTGGAGAAAATTTTTGCTAAAGAGGTCATTCCCGGTGAAGGGATCTCGGCTCTTTCCTCATCGAATGAGACACATGATATTCCCAATCGAATACCACTATGCAAAGCAAAAGAATTGACTATAGTGAAGTTGTTATGCTGACGCAAACTTCTGCCCAAGGGGCCACTCCCGATGAAGGGATCTCGGCCCTTGCCTCGTCGAATGAGGTGCATGATATTCCCAATCGAATACCACTCTGCAAAGCAAAAGAAAACGTCTGTAATGTCAGTTTTCAAAAACTTGGTTCCAATCAACATCATACATAGGTTTGTTTTCCTTGCATTGATCAGAATCAACGCAGTCCCATCAATTAAATATATCACACCAGAAAAGAACGAAAATATGATGTACGTATATGCCATCCGCATTCGCTACTGGGCCCCGTGATCACCCGTTAGGTTACTTAACTAACGACAGAGCGGGGGCTGGACTAGCGCGGGTGAAAAACATATACAACATCTACTAGTATATATATAAATATATATAACATTCGCCCCAGGCATGATATAAAGCAACATTACAGAATCTCAGCCAAGCAACACAGAGTGGCGGATAATCCTGGAGCCTCGGGTTTTACTTGAGCCGCAAATGAGACCCGACGTTCCCTATTGTGTGGATAGCCTGTGCAATGAAAGCCTAGACCCCTACGAGTGCGGCAAGTTACCCGCCAATCCCAGAAGTGAGGCAACCCCAATCAACAACGTGAATGGGACATCCAGCACTTCACGGAATCCGGTAACTTGGGCACCCCTGCGTTGGTCAACCTATACCTCCTATGAGTACGGCATATAGCCCGCCAATTCTAGAGTAAGGCCCCCTCCATATCAACGCCATGAAATGCAGACCCATTTTCCTTTAGAACCCAGCTATTCATGCACTCCGCCCTGGGGTAATCTTAGTACAGAAAAGAAAATAATATGTACAAGGGTGACATCGACCTCAACCCGGTCGTGCCCCAAACAAATAATATACAAACCGGCAGAGATGGCAGTCCACATGTCGGACGCTTGTCCCGCAATATCAAATGTACAAATGAATCTAAACTGTACCACTATCATTGCACCACTGGCTATCCACCATGACGATCCAACCACAACTATAACATAACACAGAACATCAACGTGAATGTCATGTTCGCAAACTCGTCTAAAAGAATATATAGCAATTAGACGAGTTGTACTGCTCTAATGACATTCACGGTCGCAGATAGTAATGCATGTACTGTAAACATTTAAACAATGTTAGAAATATCGACATCGAAATACCCTGAATTACCCCCAAACAAAAGATAACAATATATCCAACCTAGGAAAAAACAAACAATACCAAAATACCAATATTCTATAGACTGGAAAACACTCAAAACCCAAGACCCAAACCTCTTCACCAAACCGGCGACGCCAGATTTAGCCAAGTCTTGCCAGCCAAAGCAAGGTGTTTGGTGCTCATTTTTGGTGTGTGTTCTAGTAGTCACAATAGCAGTTTTTTGCAGTTGTTTAAATAATTTTTGAAGACTAATTTAAATTCGACAGAAACTGGAATATTTTCCGTATTGTTTTGGAGTTGTTTCGGTTTCGATACTTTAACATCGTCTAAAACTACTAGTAAGGGGTTAATGTGTTGGCTCTGATACCATGTTGGGTTATGCAAGCGCCATGGCTATCAAACCGTGGCCGATTACGGAACAAATTTTTTCAAAACTGGCGCTAACATAACCCGCTACCCGGATCTACCATGAACCCTAAACTAGCAAACTAAATATATAGGAGTTAAGAATGGTTATACCGAATTGATCCGTGTCCTTCGGTCTTCAACCACCTTCCTAAGATTCTAGAGGCCTCCATGATCAAGCTTGATCTTCGGACTCCCTCCATCGAAGATGATAACACCCAAGGATTTGTATTCCGAGCTCCTACCTCAATAGCCGAGGTAACTAGGGTACCTAGATCGCTAAACTAGATATCCTAGAGGATGTAGGGTGTGGTGATAGATTAATTTATCTCATAACACCCTAGGTTTCTCAACACATGAGACTTGTGTTGGAGATAGTGCCCTCAGAGTCAATTATTGGATCACAGGCACGTGATTGCAATGATTGAGGAAGGACCTATCCCGGTAGGACAGTATTACTCGAGATGATAGTATGCTATCTGGTTTACCTTTATCATCGTATAATGCTTTAGGTGACCTTACAGGTCACTATTGCACGTTGATAGAGCCCCTAGGATTCTTGCTTGACTGCCAGCAGTATGAGGGCGATCATATACGTGGGAGCTGGTAGTCTATAAGCATATCCTTAAAAGGTCCCTAGTCGTGGGAGTTTCGAGACAGGACATCGATGCTCCAGAGTAGACTAGTGTATATAGTCGAGACCCCGACGAGGGGCGGTGGCCGGTCTCACAAGCCACTGGTGTCAGATGGATCACCTAAGATGTATACAGGTGCTCATTGGGTTATGAGTACACCGGACAGGACTCGCCGGGAATATGCTAGTTGGTCTTATACCTGACGTCAGATAGCAGTTCCCTGGTGACATGTGTACAGGTTAGTTCATCGACCTGAGGATCGTCATTTGTCTCATGTGAGTTCCCACTGTGCTTTGATTACTACCCTAACACGCTCAAAGGAGACGTGCAAACAGGTTTTAGTTGGGTACAGTCCCGAGCCACATGGAGGCAGTGAGCGGATCTTCAGGGGTTCGTCTCTCCCGGTATTGGGGGTGAGGTCGCGCTGTGTCTAGGAGAGCAAGAACATGAAAAGTCCTTGGCCAAGGCAGGAGATTTACTGGTAGGTATTCCAGTAGTATCTCAGGGTGTTCTGGGCTGATCTCTGACACGACTTGTACCGCTTTTGGGGGTCTGACTTTTACCAACCCCCTAGGCCCGCCATGCGATGCTCATAGACGAACGGACCGGACTGTACGGATATTGTCACTGACAGGCTCAGTAGGGTGTCAGGATGAGTTCGCTCATCGACGTCCCTTTTGGTCAATAGCTGGTAGCCCGTCACGTATGGCTAATACCTCTGACGTGCTAGTGGTTAAATCCACAGCCATAGTATTGACGAGTCTTTAGAGTCCCCCACATTCAGTTACTCAAGTTTTGGGCGAAACGCTGTAGAGGCCGTATGGAGATATGGCAGGGTTCGATCAGATACGTGCGGTATTGCACGGATCAGGATCGGACGGTTAGTACTAGAGGCCGTATGGATATATGGCAGGGTTCGATCAGATACGTGCGGTATTGCACGGATCAGGATCGGACGGATAATACTAGCCAGCTTTGGTTTAAGCCGGATCCTAGTATAGTACAGTGTAGATTTTGTCTCATTGCATTTGTATTTCGGTCGGAATATAGATGCGGGTGTGTATACACAGTATCGGGGTTTTTCCTGTAATTTATTACGGGACCAGTTTTCTGGAGTTGCCAGTTTGCTTTCCGTTTCGGCCATTTTCATTTGTATCTTTCAATGGCCGAAGATTGGTGGAGGAGGGCTTATTTGCATTTGTGCAAATAAGCATTTGTGGAGAGTGTTCTTTGCATTTCGTTGCATCATGATGGTTTTCATGATGGGTGCACCATCCATTGACTTGATTAATCCATCATTGCTTGACTTCTATCTTCATGATGGCATGACTTTTGGAAGTGATGATTGTTGTTTGAGTGTTGGAATTTCCTAGTGATCATTTCTTTGCATGATAGCCTTTTCTCTCTCCCCCTTGGATTATTGGTTGGCTCACTCATTCTTTTGATTCACACACTCACTACACTCTCATTCCTCTCCTCTCATTTTTGGTGTGGCCGGCCAAGCTCATTAGAGGGGTTGCCCATTTTTTTGGGTGGGGATTTTTGGTCTTTTGGCTTCACAAAAATCCCAAGTTTCATCTCCAAAAGTCTTAGTTCCTTTCCTCCACCAAAGGCAACCTCCACTACCCCAAAATGAGACACAAGTTCTACCCTACATTCTACAGCAAATGTTGGGCACGTCGACTCGCCAACTTCGTGCCCGAGTTGCCTCGGTATAGAGGTGGGAGCCCGTAAAAGAAGCAGGCGACGTGGTGCCCTTCCGGCGAGGAGGTGGAGACCGGACATTCCGCGGGAGATCGGGACGACGGCGAGAAGACCGGAGGATACGGATCGCTCGGTATATCTCTCTTCCCCATTTTGTAGTTAGCTAGGACTAGTTTAATGGCACGATCCGGGTTTATAGTGCGCGGTGGTGCCGGTTTGAAAAGTTAAAGTAAATCACCGCTTCTGCATTCCGGCGTCGGATTGACGGCCGGGGCGCCGCCGTGCACTTACAACTTGAAGGGTGAAGGTAAGAGAAAAAGCTTAAGGATGAGGGTGTAAGGCAACTCAAGAATAATGGCTAAGTCTTTTTGTTGTGAGATATCTTGTGAGCAATAATGGAAGCCATCCAATAAATATCCCATGTCTTCAAAATATCTTAAGTCAACCAAAAATATCTCAAGTCTCCAAAATATCTCACAACAAACAAAAACTAAGCATGCTTGAATAGTGACCACAAGTCACTACAAAGCCATGCCACAATTAATGCAATAAACACCTCATCCTTTCCACTTCATTAACCATTTAATCCTAAATGGTTAAAACCAAATGAGGTGGCATCTTCTAGAAGAACCTTGTAATAAATTACAAGAATATCCCTCATCTGTATATACATACCTGTATCCGTATTCAGAAAAATATGAATACAATGAGATGAAAATAATCCAACAATATAATACTCGAATCCGGTTTAAACCAAAGCCACTAGTATTATCCGTCCGAATACTGATACGTGTACAAGTGCACGTAAATGATCGAACCCTACCGTAAGACCATACAGCCTCTACATTGTTTCGCTCGAAGCAGGAAAACCCTCTGTGTGGGACTTTAAAGACTCGTCAATACGCTGGCAGTGGATTTAACCACAAGCACATCAGCGAAACTAGCTGTATGTAATGGCTACCCAGGTATTGTGCGAAAGGGAGGTCGACGAACAAACTCATTCGAACCCTTACTGAGCCTGTCCGTGATAATATCCATCCAGTCCGGTCTGTTTTTCTAAGTGTATCGCATATCGAGTCTAGGGGGATGGATAAAATCAGACCCCTAATAACGCGACATTTCGTGTCGGTATGAAGCTCATCACCAACTGAGAAACTACTGATCCAAATCAGTAATTCTCGACTACCTTGGCCAAGGATTTCTGGTGATGGCCACCCGTGCACTGCGCGACATCAACCCCAAATACCGAGAGAGATGAATCCCCGACGATCCGCTCACTGCCTCCATATGGCTCGGGACTGTACCTAACTAAAACCTATTTGCACGACTCTTTTGAGCCGTGGTAGGGTAGTAATTAAAGCACAGTGGAAACTCACACGAGACAAATGACGATCTCAGGTCGACAGACTAACCTGCACACATGTTACCTGGAAACTGCAATCTGACAATTGGTATACTACCAACTAGCATGTTCGTGGTGAGCCCGTCCAGTGTACTCATAACCCAATGAGCACCTGCATACTATCTTAGATGAACAAACTAACACCAATGGCTTGTGAGACTTGGCCACCGCCCCTCGTCGGGATATCGATCAGTATACACTATTCCACTATGGAGTATCAATGCCCAGTCTCGAAACTCCCACGACTAGGGACATTTAAGGATGTGCTTATAGACTACTCAGCTCCTACGTATATGATCGCCATCATAATACCGGTAGTCAAGTAAGAATCCTATGGGCTTTATCAACATGTAATAGTGATCTGTAATACCACATAAAGCATGCACATGATGATAAAGACAAACCAGATAGCATACTATCATTTTGAGTAAGACTGTTCTATCCGTATAGGTCCTCTCTCAATCATCGCAATCGCGTGCCTGCGATTCAATAATTGACTTGAGGGCACTATAGCCAACACAAGGTGGCAACGTGGAGCTCGAGAGAGATCAAGGCCAAAAAACAAAAAAAGAGTTGCCAATTTGGACTGTTGTAAATCTGAGAATATTTTGGAACTATCTTGAAAATTTGAAACTGTCAAACAGAAGAAGAAAGCAACACGAGAAAACACAAGGAAAACGGCGCGCCAATTCCTCAAATCGACTGTGGAACCGCGAAGTTTACCCCCTATTGGCGGCGGATTTGCGGCCTAAACATTGTATCTCGTGACCAAATTTCAGGAGTGTTTTTTGTAATTGTATATGGACTCAGAATATTGCCATAAGGTTTCACTTCTCTTCCTATATATACTCCAGATGTGTGCCAAACCAAGGATGCTTTACTTTTCTTAGGATTACTATAGTTTAGTGTAGTTTTTCTCTTCTTCGTAATCTTTTCTCCACTGAAACGCAGTAAGAGCTTTTGAGTGGAAAAATAATGAAGATGATAGTTTTTATTTAGCTTGTATTTTTATTACTCGTTTGTTATTTTCTTAGTTGTTTAATTGTATTTTTCTTTGATAAGTAGTTGGAGGTTTTTTTATTTGTTCTTCTTCCTCTCTTCTCTTTTATTTTTCATTTGCAAAACTATAATGCTCAAGTGTGATTCTTACTTAGGCGAGATCTCAAGAAGCAAGTTTATGCCATCATTCTCATTTCTATTCTCCTCTTCAATTTTGTTTTCATTTTATAATGAGTGAGTAGTTTACTCACTTGTTAGGGTTAAGAAAGGGTAGTATGAGGGATGGAAAAATCGCTTGTGCTTCTTTTCGCCAAACAACTTGAAATTGAACCTAGACCAAATAAACACAACCCTCTCCCTTAGACACGCTATAAGTGACATATAGCCATGACCTAAATTGAGAATTCCTTTAGGCTCACTACAACATGACATGTAGTTGTGATCTAATTGGAAACTTGTTGTGTGTGTTTGGCCTAGGGTTGGAAATAAGAGCATGGAATGGACAGACAAAGGGTACTAGGAATGGATTTAGCGTTGAAAGCTTGCTTAAACTCGCAAATATCATTCCTATGTCCTCCTAATCCCCGTTACTTCCGATTATTTCAACATCATTTCAATGATGGCACAAGATAAGTACAAGATTAATTCCTAACTCTACTAACCAATCCTAACCCTTGCAAGCTCTCTTGAATATAAATATACAAACACTGAGGATAGAATTGACAAACTTGTACATTTTTACCTGACTCGTCTAAAATAAGAATAAAACACTAACCATCTCTCAGTGGACGACACGTACTCAACCGGCTAAGTACAAGTGAAACCGACTTGATTGCTGTAAGTACGAACATATAGAACGCATAGCAAAAACCCTACCAATCAAAACTTGAGTCATTTGGCTTGGTCCCATTTGATATGGGTTAGGGCTCAAGTTAATATGGTAAGAAAGTTCTCTTTCTCAATAATTCTAATCATTCTATCATCTATTCAAGGGTTAGGTTTTGAGAGAAAGAGAGAAGAGGAAGAGGGCAAGCAAAGAGGTTTTCTTACAAGTGCTCATTTGGATTGAAGATTCAACATTCTACGCCACTTTGAAGAAGATTGTTGCTGTTTCCCCCAATTAGAGAGCAAAACTCTATTTAAAATTTCAAAATTTGAAATTTGAAATGAGGCAGCGCTTCGTAAGAGCGCTAGCGCCAAGAGTGCCAGCGCTAGGAATCAAAGACTCTGAGACAGCGCTAGCGCTAAGTGCGCTAGTGCCAAAAATCAAAGACTCTAAGGCAGCGCCTCACATGCAAAGCACGAGAGCGCCAGTGCTAGAACTAAATGATCTCCACCCTTGGATCAATGATCCAATGAAGATGATTAAAAAATCATCAAATTACAGAATAAAATTATGTTAAGGAAATACTCCTCATATCTTTCCAAACAGGAAAGATTATGCTCTGTAAATCGGAGCACTGTTGGATCAAAGATCCAATGGTGATTAAAAATCACCAAGATACAGAATAAGTTATGTATGGGAAAATATTTTCCCAATCTTTTTAAAAATAAGAAGATTGTCTTCTGTAAAAAAGAAGCCCTAGGATCAAAGATCCAATGGCGGGGAAATATCCCCAAATCAATCAGAGAAAGATTTCCTTAACCGATTCAACAAATCAGCCTCCCCTATATAAAGGACCCAAGACTTCAAGTCTTAGAGAGAGGAACCCTCCATAAACTTCAAGTTTTCAAAAAAGAAAAAGAGAAGAGCAAGCTCTCAGAAGAAGAAATTTTCTTCAAGGTAAATGATAAGAAGTGAGATCATAACATCTCATCGATTCTTGAGAGTTTAGTCCTTACATCAGAAGAACTTAGTTCTTTTGCTAGATCACAGATCTGTAAGATAAAGTTTTTCACAAAAACAGAAGAGATCATAGCATCTCTTCATAAAAAGAAGAACTTAGTTCTTAGATCCATGAGACAAAGTCTTTTATAAACGAGAATTTAATTCTCAGAGCACAGAACTGACCAGAACTGCCAAAGAAGCGCTTCGGCGCTCTAAGTCTGGCGCTCACTCTTCACATGTGCGCTATTTCAGAAGAAGCACTTCAGCGCTCCAAGTCTGGCGCTCAGCGCCAAGCGTACCACGTGCTCCTCACGCGTGCGCTATTTCAGAAGAAGCGCTTCAGCGCTCCAAGTCTGGCGCTCAGCGCCAAGCGCACCACGTGCTCCTCACGTGTGCGCTATTTCACAAGAAGCGCCTTAGCGCTCCAGGTTTGGCGCTCAGCGCCAAGCACACCACTTGCTTCTCACGTGTGCTCTATTTCACAAGAAGCGCCTTAGCGCTCCAGGTCTGGCGCTCAGCGCCAAGCGCACCACGTGCTCCTCACTTATGCGCTATTTCAAAAGAAGCGCTTTAGTGCTCTAAGTCTGGCGCTCAGCGCCAAGCGCACCACGTGCTCCTCACGTGTGCGCTATTTCACAAGAAGCATCTTAGCGCTCCAGGTCTGGCGCTCAGCGCCAAGCGCACCACGTGCTCCTCACGTATGCGCTATTTCATAAGAAGCTCCTTAGCGCTTCAGGTCTGGCGCTCAGTGCCAAGCGCACCACGTGCTCCTCACGTGTGCGCTATTTCATAAGAAGCTCCTTAGCGCTTCAGGTCTGGCGCTCAGCGCCAAGCGCACCACGTGCTCCTCACGTGTGCGCTGAGAGAACACAAAGTGTTCTTTAAATAAATCCCAGCGCCATAAAAAGTGTTCAACACTCAGTAAAAGACAAAAGAAAAAGGGGTGTCAGAACCCAATTTAATGCTCAGCATTATTGAATCAAATGGGACCGAGCCTAAACAAATGTTCAATATTTTATTCAAATCTGAGTGGACTGAGCCCAAGTTGGCCATAAGTTCTCAATTCAGAGCCCATGTGCTCACAATCTCTTTACTTGGTCTTAGTCCCAGACCTTGACTACAGATCTCTCAACCAACATCGGTTCAAGGGTACATCTCTTCACACCTTTGATATGTGTCGTTGTAATTCTTCAACGTCTTCAGAGAGGTGGCGGGTCCCGACAACTAGAAAATTTACAGACTATGATGTCTTTAAACCCCATAGACTATAATGTCTTTAAACTTTACAGACTATGATGTCTTTAAACTCCATGGACTATGATGTCCTTAAACCCAGTGGACCGCAATGTCCCTAAACTAAAACGATAGAGTCCAAATACTCTTTCGTTGGATCTAAATGATCCTAAAATCCTGTTGAGTAGATCTTAGTCTAAAATTATACTAACGTATTCTCAACAAACGTTTAAGTTGATCTTATTAATGAGATTAACGATCCTTAAACCCAAATCAAACCCAAATCAAAGAAAATACGGATTTGGACTAATCCATGCCGTATGGGCGACAACATACATTAGTTTCCGTATACAATCCATGGGCAACCAAAAATAAAACAAATACACACGACACTAAGTGACCATATGGAGAAGGAGAAAGTGGTTACCGCTATGCGGTAGCGTAATTAATTGCAGGGGCTTGCGCGTGCAGGGAAGAGCGTCCCCACAATCAAAAACCCCTCGTAGACGAGGGGGAATCTAACGAAGTCTGCTACAACGGCCGCATCCGTCTAAATCTCCGATATACGGTGCCATAAATCAATTTGGCATCTTCGGAGATGTGGACGGATAAAACCCAAATAGCATCTGCCCCCAAAATTCAGGCCGGGCGTCCCAACATCCCGGCTGCGTCTTTCGGCGGAAAACAGATTCTGGCACGCCCGGTGGGACCATTTTCTCTTTTCACTCTACACTTCGTGTGTCGTGTTCACGAACGAATCGCGGTTTGATATGGTTACCCTTGGATTTGAGGTACTAAGATTTGGTGTCTTGCTCCCGTGCAGAGAAAATGGCTTCCAACTGCACTAGCTGCAACAACAACTCCCACTCCGTCCTCACCGGAGGAGTGACTTATGGGCCCCAAGCGGCCTCCATCTTCTCCATGCCTGTGGAACAGGTGACTCAGGCCACCACTGGACTGTTCTTCGGGACCATGCTCCCACCAATGAGTTTCAACGCCTCAGTGCCATCGCAAGAAGCTCCAAAGAAGTCGGTCTTTGATCGGCTTGCAACTACCGCGGCCCCTCTCTATGGGTCGCCCAAATCCAACGCCTCGGTCTTTAACAGACTGGGCCAAAGCTCCAATGAGCCCGTGAAGAAGCCCGCATTACCTGAAGGGGCTATCCCGAAATGGATAGCCATCCCTGCTCCAGTAAATGAAGTCATCAGAGAGACTTATCCTACTAAGGGGTCAATCTTCACAAGACTGGCTGTTCTAACTCCCACTCCAGGCGAAGTCACCAAGGTTACTACCCCTGCTCGAAAGTCTTCCTTCTACAGGTTAGCCATCCCCTTTCAACGGACTTCTGTCTTTGACAGGCTGACACCAACAACAGTTTCTCATCAAAGCATGAAGCACGATGCAGCTACCCCTACAATGGAGGTGATCCCATCTGCAAGACGCGCTCAACGTCGCCACTGGCGCCGAGTGAGGAAAGCTGGGGGCAGTTCCCCTTCTGGATTGACTCCACCAGCTCTGATGGTAGAAATTGACGCTGCTGTTCCAACTGGAAACAGTTTTGAACCACTCAGGAGGGTGCGCAAGAACTCTCCAACCGCCGTGCTTAAAAGATCTCCTCCGTCTGTGGAGAATGTTACTGAAACAAAGCCAGAGCAGTCCTCTCAGCGGCTGTCCTCCAAAATCCATAGGGTCTGGCGAAAAGTCCAAGACTCTGTGATCGACCAAGACTACTCCCGCTGACAGAAGAGAATGGAGATTCATCAAGAACATAATCTCACCGTCGTTGTAGCACGAAAAGCATCGGCTACAACAACCCCCGCAATTTCCACCGCCCATAAAAGGAGAAGGCCAGAGAAGATCCCTGTGTCTGCGACAAATCTCAAGGGTGCTGAATCCAAACGCCCCAAGTCTGGGGGCATGGTAGTGCACACCATCTACATGGCTTCCGGGAAGGAGGATATCCGTATCTCTACGGGTCATCGACCACTCACCCGATCTATGACAAAAGCCTAAGAGCAACAGCAAAAGCTCCAGGAAATGCTAACGAAGATGGCCACGCTCACTGGGCCGAAGGAAAACCCGGAGACATCGTCAGAGCAGCGCCAGGAACAAGAAACTGATGCCGAATTCCTCCAAAGAATGCTCAAGAGGAAAGACAAAGAGGCCGCGGAACAAGCGTCCAACATAAAACAAATGGCGCTAGTATTCCAAGATATGGTGGGCATCATGATCCAGCCAGACCACCCAGCCGAAGATCCTCCAGTAATAATTGAAGACGATAGAGGAGAGCCATCAAACCCTCTTCCGGTCTCTTCGGCTGCAAAGGAGGAAACAATCTCGAAAGCCACGCTCGATGATTATATAGCTCAACAGATACGAGCTCATCAAGCGAATGAAGCCGCTGGCTAAGTCGTCGGAACTGGGCGACCATACCCAAGCTGGTACGATCAGATTAAGTACCCGCCAGGATACACGATTTCTAAGTTCCACGTATACAAGGGGACATGCAATTCCCATCAACATGTCGCTCAGTTCAGGGCTCTCTGCGGCAATACCAGAGGTGACGACAAATTGCTACTTCGCCAGTTCGTCGGCAGCTTGGCGGAGACGGCGTTCGAATGGTATTCAGAGCTTCCCAACGACTCCGTCAAAACTTTTACGGAGATGGAATTGCTATTCACCCAGCGTTTCGCAAGTGCTAGCGAATGCACCCCAATCACGGTGTTGATCAATGCCAGGGTGAAGCCGGGAGAAACATGGGTTCAGTATGCAATCCGGTGGCGGAACCTATGGTCGAAATGCGAACAACGCATCGAAGAAGCTCCTGCAGTAGGCATGTTCGTGGGTACCTTGATCCGCAGGCGACCATATCCCAATTCATGATGCTTTTCAAGCCGACTACCTTCCAGGCCTTGATTGACAAGCTGGCCTAAACGGACCAGATGGGCCATAGACCGTCTTCCTCGAAAATGGAGCCTCGAAATGAAAAGGGGAAAAGGAAAGCGACCTTCGTCGCCAACGCTCAGTAGAAGCCCAATGGTCCAAAACCAGCTGATCGCCAAAACGATAAACATCGATTCTTCAACGAGAAGCTAAAACGCCCTTATTCGTTTCCCCGGGATAAAACGAGAATACTGTTCGAGATGGCGATGCGCAACAGGCTCATCACCTTGCCGGATCCAAAACGCCCACTGCAGCCCGGTGACGTCAACAGTCTCAACTATTGCCCCTACCATCGAATAATGGGCCATCTAATCGAAGATTGCTTTGTCTTCAAAAACTGGATTGAGGACCAGTACCAGCAAGGCAAATTCGCGTTGTCTGAAAACTGGAGGGTAAACCCGCCACAACCACACGCTCCGAAAAAAATGGACACGCCAGGGGCATCATGCTCATTTATAGAGGAAGCTGCATAAGAAGTTGTTCTTTCGACAGAAACTAAAAGAATGCTGAAAGATCTCCAAGCATGTCTGGCGATTAGGTGGAAGAGCCCGCTGGAGCCCGAGATTATTGAGGGGATGCTGAAGCCGCGCCCAACGCTGAAAGTTGGTGAAGGTGGACAAAACATTCAGGCCAAGCCTCCAAAGTCTTTAAAGAAAAAGAAGAAAGACAAGAAGCCCATCCAACCAGACGATAGCTGTACAGGTCTGCAGAAATACATCAATGCACTGGAAGAATATAACTAGAGGGCACGAACCCCAATCACATTGGACGAATTCTTTAAGCATGTTCTTGAAAATGAAGACGATGACGCTAACGAAGGAGACAATTCTTCGGAAAAGCCTAAGGATTATGCGGCAAGCTGCTACGTGATCTCTCACTCATCAATAGACGGTAAAGAGGATCCTGATACAGAGAAACTGGGGGCAGATCCAGAACCGGAACCAAAATCCCTGGAGCTATCAGACGAATTGATTGACATGCTGTTGAACGAAGCTCTTCAGAAAAGCAAAGCTGATAGAGAGCGGGAAATAGCCATATACGAGAGGGCTAAGCATCGGCATCAAGTTGAAGAAGCTCCGATATTGAGAAACCGTAGAATACCCCAACCAGATCGAAGCACGCCTACGACAGACAAAAGCAGGCTTAAGACAAGGAAGCAATTCGCCAAAGCCCTGTCAATGGGAATGAAGCTGTCGCCTTTTATGGGAAATACTCCTGGCAGCATACACCTTGACGAAGCGGATGCACATCCAAATTACTGCTTATACCATCGGAGGATCACGTACCCTACCGAAGAGTGCAACGCCTTTAAAAACTGGTGGCAGGGATATGGGTGTACAATATGTATGTACGCAAGTATGGGTGTACAATATGTATGTACGCAAGTATGGCATGCAAGGAGTCATATCCTGATGCAACAATCCTACTATGTAGTGACATGGCAATTATCGATGATGATGTGTGTGAGCCGGCAAGCAGGTGTACGTGGAGCACACGCATCATCGGTAATGGTGCTGGTGTCCTAAGAGCATGTGTTTAATATAATAATAAACACATTTAAACATGCAATACGATGTGAATAGCAAGAATATGCGGAAAATTAAGAATAAACGCAATAGTGAAGAATCTACATCAATATATATGAGTCATACAGTTTTGCCATTTGAAATAACACGAATCGTGGCGTTTAGAAAAATAAGGGCTACGGTATTTTTAAGAAAAGATGCGTCTTTTGAAAATATCCAAAGAATCCCTCGGCCCGCCTTTAAAATACTCACGATTCGTTAGTTTTGAAATAGGTATGACTCGAGTCTAGTCTAACATCTATACGTAAACTATAGGACTAAACTAACAGGCTAATCGAAAAGGTAAGGAAACTACCTAAATCTGAGCCGATACATATAAATATAATAGTCGGTGATCCCGCCTCAATAGTTTCACATATGATACAATATATAACATGGCATCCTCGAGTCAAGAGTACAGATCTAACTTCAATATAAAGCTCGTACGGTAAATCCATCGCAGCATCCCAATTTGGGTACGTGTCGAATATCATATTTATCTCGTCAATTATCTGGTATCCTTATCATCATATCTCATGAACTGGGGGTACTGATCTAAGTCTAGTACAAACTAATACCATCTGCATATATATACGTGGTATGAAAACACACGCCTAAAGGCCCGCTATAATCTCATGCCGTATATCATAATACGAATCAAAACATATCACCGATCTCATGGCATCATGTCTAATCTCATCGACTCATTTCCAAGTACCATAAACAATCCTCATCATCCAAGTATAAGTATACGTATATATATACATAGTCCCGTACCTATGTGTGTGTGTGTATATATATATATACATATCCCCATATACGCACAAGTAAAACAAAGTGAGCATGTGTGTGCATGTGGGTGTAAACTTATTCTAGGGTTCGCGACTAAGCTAACTAACGACACAATCATCCAATTATACTAAAATTATTCATGACTCCCAAAGTCTATCTAGATAATCATAATCTCACAATAACATATAAATATATCTATATAATATATACCATACACTACACTACGAACTACGGGGGTGCTATACGCCATCCACCAGACTTCCCCCGTAGATATATATCTACTCACCTTGATCCCCGCTTTCTGAAGTCGATGACGCCATGCTCATCCTCGTCGTCTCGAAGTCTACGTGAGGGTACCTACAATTTCCAATGCGTCATATAGTATCAAGAATCGAACATGAAAGCCAAAACGGCATGCGAATCGCTTATAGGTTAGAACCTATAGCCTACGCCTGCAAAACCATCAAACTGTTGGTGTGTAGTAGCGCCTCTAGTAAGGTTGCAACATCATAAAGTAGTGAACTTTTAAAATTCTAGAGGGCTATTACAAACAAACTACGAATCGTAACTAGAGATTAGGGTAATATCAACATAATAAGAAGTCTAAGCTAAAGGAAAAGGAAATACAACCTTTGTAGCCAACTCCTTCGGTCTTTAGGACTCATACGGCTTTGCTCGAAGCTTGGATCAACTCCGCTCAAGGTCCTTCGTCGTCTACGATGATCCACCCGGAGATTCCTAGGTCAAGCTCTTTGCCTCACTAAATCAAGATGAAGTGGAGCAAACACTCTACACTAAAGGGCTAGAGTGGTGTAGAATGGTTATGTGGTTTGTAAACTCACTTAAAAACCCTTTCTTTTTAAGTTCCTCACTCAAAACAAAACTCAAGAGAGCTTGATGAAGGAGGAAGATGAAGATGGCAAAGCTTTTGTCAATATAATGAAAAACCTTTTTAATAAAATGAAAAACAATGAATATATATATATATATGTGACACTCTAAAAAATAACCATGGTTATCTAAATATCTAGATATTTTTTGAATGAGTTAAAGAACAAAGGAAATCTAACTAGGGTTAAGTCAAAGGTCAACTAAGAATTGTGTAGAAAGAATGAGTCATTTAGCTAATTTCCTTTTTCTTTAATCCATAAATAAAATAGAAGATATTTATCAACCATGTAAGTCTTGTATTGCCATCTTCTATGTATCATCAACCATGATACATATGTATGTATGTATGTGTGCATGCACATCATGATGTGTATGTATAAACATATATGCATACATCCAAAAGAAAAGGTTTAATTAAAAGTGAGCTAAAAGTCAATATTAAATCAACACTTGATTTAATAAATCGGTCACATCAAATGCGGCCGGACCAATAATAAACGCCCGATTAAAATACGGTATCACATACTCGCATTTAGTCGAGCTTCCGCACATATTTCATATGCACTCTACATCATTTCGCCTGAGCTAGAAAAATCCTGTGTGGGACTCTAAGACTCGTCAATACGCCGGCAGTAGGTGATGATCATATCAAAACACCTACAAGCCGCAAACGGTCAGCTAAACGTAACGGCCACCCGGGTATTGAGCGATCAGAAGAAAAACAAGACAACCCGTCAAAACTCTTGTCGAGCCATTGGCAACAATTACCGTACAGTCCGGTCTCTTCGTCTGATATGTTACATATCAAGTCTAGGGATGGAATCGTCGAGCCCTAATAACTCAATAAGTCATGTCGATATAGTCTATGACCGGTCGAGAAACTACTGATAACACTTATCAGTAAATCTCATCAGCCCTGGCCAGGGACTTCAAGTCAGAGCCAATCGCACATTGCACAACATCAACTCCTAATACCGGGAGAGACGAAACCCCTCCTATCGCTCACTGTCTCCATTTGTCTCGGGACTATACCCAAAATCCACCTGTTTGCACGACTCAGTAGAGCCGTGGTAGGGTGGAAATCAAAGTACAGTTGGAGAACACACAAGACTCTATGACAATCTCGGGTCTACAGACCAACCTGTACCAGTGTCACCAGAGAACTGCTACCCGGCGATAGATATAAAAGCATATAGGAATTCTCGGTGAGTCCGTTCAGTGTACCCAGTCTCCACTGAGTACCCGTATACAATCTTCGATGTCACAACACCAATGGATATGTAATCATCCATTGCCCATCATATGGGTCAAGAAACGTACACGCTAGTCTACTCTGGAATATTGATGCCCTGTCTCGATATACCTATGACTAGGAACATTTAAGGATATGCTTATAGACCACACATGCCCCACTAGTATGATCTTCATCATAGCCATGGAAGTTAAGCAAATATCCTCAGGGCTTTATCAACATGTATCAAATGAACAGTATCAAGTAAACATGTCAGATAAAGTAAAACCAGATAACATGTCGAGCAAGAAAGTCATATATCAAATATACATATATACATGTCCAAGCATCCACTATACATATAATGGCCTCTAGGGCATACATATATCCAACAATCTCCCACTTGCACTAAGGCCAATTATTGGCGTATCTCATACCCAACATCTCAAAAAGTCGCTCATGTTGCGTCAGTGGAAGGGCCTTGGTGAGTGGATCCACGGTGTTATCCTTTGTATCTACTCTCCGAATCTCGATCTCTTGGCAATCAACTATCTCCCAGATCAAATGATATCGCCTGAGGATGTGTCTGGACTTTTGATGGGATCTGGGTTCTTTGGCTAACGCCATAGCTCCATTATTATCACAATACAATGGTATTGGATTAATAATGGTTGGACTACTCCTAGCTCCGCAACGAACTTTCCCATCCAGACGACTTCCTTGGCAGCATCATTTGCAGCAATATACTCAGCTTCCATCGTGGAGTCTACAATGGTATCATGTTTGGAACTCTTCCAACAAACCGCCCCTCCATTGAGGGTAAATACAAACCCTGAGATAGATTTACTGTCATCCTTATCACTTTGGAAGGTGGAATCGGTAAATGCCTCCATTTGGAGATCCCCATTACCATACACCAAGAAAAATTCTTTAGTCCTTCGTAAGTACTTAAGAATGTTCTTCACGGCTATCCAGTGTTGCTCCCTTGGGTTGGATTGATACCTACTCACTACAGCTAGTGCATAAGTTACATCAGGGCGAGTACATATCATCACATACATTATAGATCCTATGGCTGAAGTGTAGGGTATAATGCTCATGCGAGCTTTCTCTTCATCAGTCTTCGGACAGAAGTCCTTAGAGAGAGTGATTCCATGGCAAGCGGGCAAGGCACCACGCTTGGAATCTTCCATACTAAACCTTTTTAGGATGGTATCAATGTACTTTGATTGGGACAATCCCAATAATCTCTTGGATCTATCTCTATAGATCTTTATGCCCAAAATGCATGAGGCATCACCCAGGTCCTTCATGGAGAACCTTTGTGATAAGAATAATTTGACTGATTGTAGCATAGGAGTATCATTTTCTATCAAGAGAATGTCATCTACGTATAATACGAGGAAAGTGACAGTACTCCCTACAATCTTCTTATAAATGCATGGTTCATCTATATTTTTGATAAAATTAAACTCTTTGATTGTATCATCAAAATAGATGTTCCAGCTCCGAGATGCCTGCTTTAACCCATAAATGGATTTAAGCAATCTACATGCTTTCTCACTGCTCCCACTGTCAATGAATCCCTTTGGCTGATCCATATAAACGCATTCTTCTAAATCACCATTCAGAAATGCAGTTTTAACGTCCATCTGCCAGATTTCATAATCATAGTGAGCGGCAATAGCAAGTAGGATCCGAATGGATTTAAGCATTTCTACCGGAGAGAAAGTTTCATCATAGTCCAGTCCTGGTCTTTGACGAAAACCTTTAGCTACAAGCCTTTCTTTGAAGGTCTCTACCTGTCCATCTACACCAATCTTTCTCTTAAAGATCCATTTGCACCCAACGGGTTTTATCCCAGGAGGTGCAATGTCCAAAGTCCATACTTTGTTGGTGTACATGGACTCCATTTCAGATCTCATGGCATCCAGCCACTTCACTGAGTCTCCACTCGTGATAGCCTGTTGAAAACTAGTAGGGTCATCATCATCCATGATGCACTCTTCTCTATCACCATCAATGAGAAAAACATAGTATCTCTCTGGTGGGCGAGAAGTTCTACTAGATCTACGGAGCGGTTGAGGTTCTTGATGTTCTACTGCAACATCAGGTTCAACCAATTCTTCATGAGTAATTTGTGTCTCTAGAACCTCTTCTATTTCTACCTTATTGCCATCAGTACTATTTGTAAAAATTTCATTTTCTAAAAATGTGGCATGTTGAGAAACAAACACCTTTTGTTCCTCCTTGTGGTAGAAAAGATATCCATATGAATGTTTTGGATATCCCACAAATGTACACATGACCGATCGTGTTTTGAGTTTATCCGGATTCTGCTTTTTGACATAAGCCGGACAACCCCATATCCTAACTCTTTTAAGAGATGGTCTCTTCCCACACCACATCTCATATGGAGTGGTAGACACGGTCTTTGTTGGAACCCTGTTCAATAGATAAATTGCTGTCTTTAATGCATGTCCCCAAAAGGAAAGTGGTAACTCAACATCACTCATCATGGACTATACCATATCTAATAGGGTACGATTCCTCCATTCTGACGCACCGTTGTGCTGTGGTGTGTACGGAGGAGTGAGCTGAGAGAGAATCCCATTCTCTTTTAAGAAGTCTGAAAACTCAGTGCTTAAATACTCTCTACCTCGATCTGATCGAAGTTTCTTGATACTCGAGGCAGTTTATTTTTCTACTTCAAGTTTGTACTCCTTGAATTTCTTGAAAGTTTCGGATTTATGCTTCAATAAAAACACGTGTCCGAATCTTGAGAAATCATCAGTAAAAGTGATGAAGTATGAAAAACCACCTCTAGTATGTATAGACATTGGTCCGCATACATCACTATGTATGAGGCTTTAGAGTTCTGTAGCTCTCTCTCCGTGTCCTATAAACGGAGTTTTGGTCATTTTACCTTTGATACAAGACTGACAAGTTGCATAAGATTTATATTCAAAAGGTTTTAAATATCCATCTTTATGTAGCTTGTTTAGTCTTGTTTCATTAATATGACCAAATCTACAATGCCAAAGAAAAGATTCATTTATATCTGAATCTTTCTTTTATTTGTATGTTGTATATTGAAAACTGTGTGTTGGTTTAGGACGTAAATTCCGTTACTTAGTGTACTATACCCAATCAACTGTTGATTTAAGTTAATGTTCATAACATTATTTTGCAACACAAAATGATATCCTTCATTGTCCAACAAAGATACGGATATTATATTACATAGCATACCAGGTACAAAATAACAAGGGTTCAAAACCAAAATACATCCTGAAAGCAACCCCAGATGATACTCTCCTACGGATACAACATGTACATTGGAACCATTTCCAACCCGTAGAGTGTGGTCCCCAGTCTTCAAAACTCTACTGTTTCTCAATCCCTGCATATAATTACAGATGTAAGAACCAGAACCGGTATCTAATACCCAAGATGCAAAGTTTAATGAAAAACAATTTTCAGTTACAAACACACCTGAAGTGGAAGCATCAACATGCTTCTTCTTCTTGAGATCTGCAAGGTAAAAAGCACAATTGCATTTCTAGTATCCCGACTTGTGGCAGTAAAAACATTCTCCTTTTCCACTTCCCGCGGTCCCAGACTTGTCTTTCCCCTTCGCCTTTTCAACTCCACCTCTCGGCTTGGTGGGATTCTTCTTCTTCTTTCCCTTGGCCTTGGCTTTCGGGACTGAAGAGGAAGATGACCCATAAAGCAGAGCGGGAGTTTTCGCTATCTTAAGCGTGCTCTCTGCATTTCTCAACATATTGAGAAGTTCAGGCAATGATTTCTCCAAATCGTTCATATTGAAATTCACTATGAACGGAGTAAAGGCGGGGGAGAGAGACTGCAGAACAATATCTGTATATTGCTCATTATCCATAGTCCGTCCCAGTTCCTCAAGTTCTTCTATAAGACCAATTATCTTCAGAACATGGTCTCCTACTGATGCGCCGGGGGCCAACCGCATCTGAAACAGCTTTCGAGATGCCTCGTATCGTAAAGTACGAGATTGCTCTTCATACAACTCCTTTGTATGAAGAAAGATGGATTGCACATCCATATTCTCGTGCTGTTTCTGATGGATACTGTCCATAGAAGCAAGCGGGAGGAACGTGGCCGTGTTGCAATCAATATCCCATGTTTTTCGGATCTCCTTATCCGAAACAGATGATTCAGGTCCTGAGACGGGTGGGGCTTTGGTAGTCAGGACATATGATACTTTATCATATGTGAGGGCAATGTTCAAGTTCCTCAACCATTCTTTATAATTTGGTCCAGTCAGTTTGATTTTCTCTAAAAGAAACTTAAGTCCCGTCATCGGTATCTGCCATTAGAGAGAGAAAAGAATACACTCAGCGAAAAGCTCTTGCAAAGATCAGATTGGTTATTATTTTATCTAATCGATGTCTCCCACTGCTTTTATCAAATTTTCTTTCAAACCTGAAAAGAAAACTAGCCATGATTAATTGCATTCTACAGTTTCGCTAACCGGTCAGCCAGGCCAGTGTCGGTACTTTGAGGGAGGTTCCCCGTGCTTGTGCACGGACCTAATTAAAATAAACCTCATTTTTCCCTGAGGTCAAACCTCGTTAACACCTTTCTAGACATCTACCGGATTAACTAATTGTAAAGTGTAAAACTCTCCTGGGAGTAACTCTTACTCACAGAAGGATCGGGATCCAATTATCATATAGATGGTATGCAATCTCATTGCAAATTTCAACACTTGAAATTCCCGATATAGTTTTTACCCCTAGATACTTATGACCTTGGCTATGGTCAACATATCATAAGCACTGGTCAAGTTCTACCCGTCATTTCGTGATTAACTAGACCCACCCATTTGACCCTTGACTATGATCAACATAATCACATGAATGTCCTAACTTATCGCATCATATTCTTTGTAGAAAGACATCACTTAGCTACCGTACACTATGCCTTGACTATAATCAACATACGTAGCACGAATACTAAGTACTCTGCTTCCTAAAATGACGGAGGGTTGTGGATGGTTTTTACGAAAACCTTTAATACTTTGAACTTGATTTCGTTGTAGAATATAAATAGTTTTTAGAAAAGGAGTGGCTTAAGCTCCGCATCTTTTGAAACTTGCTTTTTTATAAAAATAGCCGAGTGGGTTTCAAATCCGATTCTACAACATCATTAGGTTTCTTTTCTTTACATTAATCTCATTAATGTATTCCCATCATTTAAGTTTCTAAGCCATTACAGAAAGAAACGAAAAACAGAATTACATATCACATATAAAACAATATTACATTCGTATCAGATATTAAGCAATCACATCACAGAATAATCAGCAGCAGAAACACATATATGAAAATATAGGATATACTAGAAACTCCGTATTTTATATTTAGCCTACGATAGAAAATACGGATTCCACGGTCGTGATGAATAGCCAAGCCCACACCCTTAGACCCCTACGAGAGCGGCAAGTGACCCTTCCAATTCTGGAGTTTAGGAGACCCGGTCTCGACTCCTCGAGATGGCCTCCCACTGAACTCCAGAACCCGGTCACTCGTGCTCCCCTCCTTGGGTCTATCCTAATGCGGAAAAGTAAAATATACATCAATGGAGACATCATCCTCAACCCGGATGTGCCCCAATAAAATAATAATATATACAATGAATTTTACATGAATGAAAAGATAAACTTTCATCTCACATAAAATCTCAGGCCATTCGATCACGACGATCCTATACATCATATCACATCAACAATTGAAAAGCATAGACGGCGTTAAAATATATTAATCACCACATCAACATACCCACTGTTGTAATAGATTGTAGGGTTGCTAGGCACACGCACAAGGGTCTATGAGGCATCAACCATGCCCGATTAAATTTTTAGCCGTGCCGAACAACCCAAAGCCGGATCTTTAAACTAGGGTTTAGGCGAAAACAAGTATGTTAAACAGATTAACACTAAGTGAGAGGGATTACAACCTTTTTAGATCCGGTCCTTCACTTCAATAGCTCCGTGTAGATGTCCCCTTCGCTGCGATCGTGAACTCCTGACTCTAAAGAAGCTCCACAAGAAGAACGAACGTGCTTGCTTCGATGACTTCGAGGCCGAAGATGATCTACGTCGGGGAGACACTAACTCAAGCTATTCCTTCACTAGGTCAAGAACTTTGTGAAGAGAACACACTACTACATGGCAAGTGGTAGAGAATGAAGAAGTAGGAAGTGGGCTCACTTTAGAATTGATTTTCTCACACTTTTTCTCATGGCACCATTAGATCTAGTAAGCTTTTCATGGAGCTTGATGAAGAAGAAGAAGAAGTGAATAATTCATCCAAATGAAAACTTATCCTTTGAATTATTGCACCATGGTTGAGTTAAGCCCTCATGCTTAACTCATGTAGAGAATTAACCAAGGTATGAGGTTAAGGGTTGGGTTAACTAATATCCTGAGGAATGACAAAAGAGTTGACTTTGTCAATGTTTCTTCAAGCTTCATGAAGCTTGATAACTTTGACCAAAGTCTCATCTCTTTTGTTATTTGTTAGGAAATAAGTAAACCCTAATTTAACCTTAATTTGGTTTAAGTCTCATACACCCAACTTGTATGTATCATCAAGCATGATACAAACATGTACACTTGCATATATCACATATAAACAATGTGCACAATCTAGTGAGAAAAATCAAGCAAACACCCACAAGCCGCAAGCGGTCTGCTAAACGTAACGGCCACCCGGGTATTGAGCGATCAGAAGATCAACAAGCAAGCCCGCTAGTACTTCTGTGAATCCAATCAGTAACACTCCCGTACAGTCCGGTCTCGTCGTCTGATATGTCGCATATCTCGCCTAGGGGTGGTAAACGTCAGACCCCAGTAGCTCGATAAGTCCTGTCGATATGGGGTCTATAACAGTTTGAGAAACTATTGATAACACTTACCAGTAAATCTCAGCAACCCTGGCCAGGGATTTCCGGTTATAGCCAATCGAACACAGCACAACATCAACTCCCTATACCGGGAGAGACGAATCCTCTCCTATCGCTCATTGCCTCCATGTGATTCGGGACTGTACCCAAAAGCCACCTTTTTGCATGCCCTCTTGGACGTGGTATGATGGAAATCAAAGCACAGTGGGAATCACACAAGACTCTATGACTATCTCGGGTCAACAGACTACTCTGTACCAGTGTCACCGGAGAACTGCCATCTGACGTGAGGTATAATACCATCTTGGAGTTCTCGGTGAGTCCGTCCAGTGTACCCAATCTCCACTGAGCACCCGTACACCATCCTTGATGTCAAACACCGATGGATATGGGATCATCCATCGTCCATCATATGGGTCAAGATGCGTATACGCTAGTCTACTCTGGTGCATCGATGCCCTGTCTCGATACACCCTCGACTAGGAACAGTTATAGGATGTACTCGTTGACTACCGTGGCCCCACTAGTATGATCTCATCATAGTCCCAGTAGTCGAGTACATATCCTAAGGGCTTTATCAACATGTAATATAGAGACAATCAGAGTACATGTTAAGATAAAGTACAACCAGATAGCATACTATTATGTCGAGCAAGAAAGTCCTCCCTATATATGTCCCAACATCCATTACAATATACATCGTATGTACAGTAATGGCCTCTAGGGCATACATATAACTAACAATCTCCTACTTGCACTAGGGCCATCTGTTGTGGTATCACATACCCAACAATTAGCTGTGGTTAAAGTATCTCATACTTAACCATCCCATAAAAGTCTCTACTGGGAAAAAGGCCTTCGTGAGTGGATCCGCGCTGTTGTCCTCTGTGTCTACTCTCCTAACCTCGATCTCCCTGAAGATCAACCATCTCCATAATCAGGTGATACTGCCTAAGAATTATATCTGGATTTCAGATGGGACGGGGGTTCCTTGGCAAAAGCCACAACTCCATTGTCACACAATGGTAGGAACGAAGTTCATCTCATGAACTTATATATATCCAGACTGTCTCTTTGGTAGCATCCTTGGTAACGATGTATCTTGCCTTTAATCGTCTAGTAAGTTACGATATCTAGCTTGGAACTCTTCCAACATACCGTCCCTCCACTGAGGGTAAAGACAATGTCTGTGACTGACATTCAGTCGTCCTTATCACCCTGGAACCTTTCCAGTTATTCTTCCCAGGATCGATTGATACCATCTCACTATATCTAGTGAGAATCCTAACATCCAATTAGATCTATCCCATAGATACAAAACCCAGGATTTAGGAGGTATCATCTTGATCCTATATGGAGAATCCTTGTGATAAGCGGAGATTAACCGAGCGTAGCATAGGAAACTCCTTTCCTATCAAGAGTATGTCATCCGCGTACTCTACGAGGATCACCACCATACTCTCCACTACCTTTTTGTATATACAAGGTTCATCTACCATTTTAATGAAGTCAAACTCTTTGACTACTACATCAAAACAGACGTTCCAACTCCGTGATGCCTGTTTTATCATATAAAACATCTTGCACACGTTTCCGCTGCTCCCACTGTCTACGAAGCCCTCTGGCTGTGTACTTATATACGCTCACTTCTAAAACATCATTTTAGAAAAGTAGTCATGACACCCAACCGCCAGATATCGTAGTCATGGTATGTAGCCGTGGCAAGTTGGATCTGGATGGACTTAAGCATAGCTTTGAAAGTCTCAACTTTTCCATGTACACCAAGTAATCTTCTCAAGATATACTTGCTCCTGATGGGGATTTAACCCTTCAGATAAAGCAACCAAAGTCCATACTTTGTTGGTGTATAAGGATTCCATCTCAGATCGATAAGCATCCAGCCATTCTTACAGAGTCCCACTCCTGATGGCCTGCTCGAAACTAGTTGGGTCATCATCTCATGATGCAATCCTCGCTCCCACTGTCATAGAGAAAACTGAAGTATCTCTCAGGTGGGTGAGGAACCCTACTAGATCGGCGGAGAGGCTGAGGTTCGTTGGAAACTATTGAATCATTTGGTTCTACCAAATCATCAGCTGCAGTTTGTATAGCTGGAACCTTTCCAGTTCTACATAACAGACCTTGCCTTGAGCTTGTCCGGATTTTGCTTTTAGACATAGTCCGGATAACCCAAATCTTAACAAACTTAAGATATGGGCTCTTCCCTTTCCATATCACATATGAAGTGGTAGGCAACTGATTTGATTTGAACCCTATTCAATAGGTATGCAGCTTCTTAAGTGCATAACTCCCAAAAGGAAATAGGAAACTCAGTAGTACTCATCATAGAGCACACCATATCACATAGGGTGCTATTGCTCCACCCCGATACACCGACGTGCTATGGTGTATACGGAGGAGTAATTCTGAGAGAGAATCTCATTCTCCTTTAGAATAGTCCAGGAATTCCGTGCTCAAGTATTCTCCTTCCTGATCATATCAAAGGACATAATACTTATACCCGTTTTTGGTTCTCTACTTCTAACTTATATTCTGTGATTATCTCAAAAGTTTCGGACTTGTGTTTCAACAGGAACATATGTCTGAATCTTGAGAGATCATCAGTGAATGTAATGAAGTACAAAGAACCGGTCCTGGCATGTGTAGACAGGGGACCTTCATACATCAGCATGTATCAATCCCAAGAGTTCACTAACTCTTTCTCTGTTTCCAATAAACAGAGCTATGGTCATCTTATCTTTGTGACATGACTGGCAAGTTTCACAAGATGTAAATTCAAACAAATTTAAATATGCATCTTTATGGAACTTCAGCTAGTCGGGCCGCATTGATATGACCTAGTCTACAATGCCTCAAGAAGGATTCGTTCATTTCTGAACTCTTCCTCTTGTGGTTGTTCTGTATACTAAGAACTGTAGATTGATTTAGAACGTCAATGCTTTTAGATAACGTGCCTGAACCGATCAACTCTTGATATAGGAAATGTTCAAAACATTATCCAACAATACAAAATTATATCCTTTCTTTACTAATAAAGAGACTGATATGATGTTGTATATCAGGTTCGGTATCTAATAACATTTATTCAGAATCAATGTATTCTGGTAATACAGGGTGATAGTGACCAACAGATTTGGCTGCAACACTTGCACCGTTTTCTGTCTCATGAAACTTATCACCCGTTCTCAGTTCTCTACCTTTCTGTAGCCCATGTAACAGATTACATATGCGGGATCCTGATCCGGTATCTCATACCCAGGACGTAAAGGATACTGAGAAACAGTTCTCTGTAATGAACACACCCGAAGAAGATGCATCAGCATGCACTTTCTTCATTTGGGTGGCACGGGAAATCTGGTATTCCCTAATTTCTTGCTCTGTCTTATAACAATCATAAGTTGGAGCGGGACCAACGTTCCCCAGCTCAGTATAACAAGCGGGTTCGGTCAATACATCCGTATTATTATCTTGATTAAGGCGTGATATGGTCGCTACCTGGAGAGAGAGAGAAGAAAACACTCAGCGTATGCTCTTGCAAGATTAGATTGGTTATCTAATATATCTAATCAGGATGTCTCCCGCTGTTTTAATCAAATCTTCCTTCAAACCCTAAAAGGAAAGACTAGCCGGGATTAATTACACGCTACAAGTTCGCCAATCTTTCAGCCAGGCCAGTGTCGGTACTTTGAGGGAGGTCCCCCGTGCTTTTGCACGGACCTAATTAAAGTAAACCTCGTTTTCCCAGAGGCGTAACCCCGTTAACACCTTTCTAGACACCTACTTGATCGGCTAATTGTAATGTGTAAAACTCTCCCAGGAGTAACTTTTACTCGCAGCGGGTATCGGGATCCAACTATCTTATAGAAGGTATGCAATCTCATTGCAAATTTCAACACTTGAAATTCCCAATAATATTTTACCCCTAGCGTCCCATGACCTTGACGCATGCCAACAAACCACAGTGTGCTAGTCAAGTTCAACCCGTCATTTCTTGATTGAATTAAACCCACCCGCACGACCCTTGATGCAGGCCAACAAAGTCGCACGACTACCCTAATCCAATCTGCATCATATGCATAAACAGATAAATACTAGTTAGATACCGCACACTACGTCTTGACGCAGGCCAACAAACGTAGCACGAATATTAAGTAGGACTTATTTGAAATGACGGAGGGCTGCGACAGGTTTTTATGAAAACCCTTTGCGTAATGAACTTGATATCGTTGTAGAATCGAGTGATTTTAAATGGAGTGTTTTTGAGGCTTTTCTAGTTTTGCTAAAGGGGTTACTCCCGGTGAAGGGATCGTCGGCCCTTTCCTCATCGAATAAGGTGCAGGATATATCATATATACCACTATGCAAAATAAGAACTATAGAAGCAATCAAAAGACAAACCGAGTTTGTAGCATCTGCTAGTTTCGCTAAAGAGGTCACTCCCGGTGAAGAGATCTCGGCTATTTCCTTATCGAATAAGGTGCTGGATGTTCTACAAGGAACACCGCTATGCAAAGCAAGAACTAGAGCTACCAGTTTTTAAACAAGTTTCTACAACATCTTAGGTTTCTTTTATTTCATTAATCTCATTAATGAAGTCCCATTTTAATATGCTTCACAAGCAACAGATATGAAACGAAATAAACAATATATAATATTTATCTCATATATATAATATAAACATTCGTCTCAGGTAGTAATATGATCTCATCACAGAACATTGCAGCAGAAGAACATATATGAAATATTGGATATACTAGGACGTCCGTGTTTTAGTACGAGCCTGTATAAAATACGGATTCCATGGTCGCGATGAATAACCAAACCCACATCTCTAGACCCCTACGAGAGCGGCAAGCAACACTGCCAATTTTAGGGTTATGAGACCCGGTCTCGACTCCTCGAGATGGTCTCCCACTGGACCCCAGAACCCGGTTACTTGTGCTCCCCGCCTTGGATCTACCTAATGCGGAAAAGTAAATAATATACAATGGTGACATCATCCTCAGCCCGGAAGTGCCCCAATAAAAGAATATTACATACAAATGAATTTTACATGAATGAAAAAGAAAAAACTCTCATCTCACATAAAACCCCCGGCTATTCAAAACGTGACGATCCAATATAACATATCACAGCAACACATAATATCTCATATCATCAACGTAAGCAAGTATGCGTATCCCGATTGTCGTTGATGTATAGCAATGAAGCCGGCGATACACCACATACTACGCTTACGGTCACAGAAAAGAAAGTGTAAAACTACAACAGTTGGAATCCGCAACCTCCTTAGACATCGCATGCCTAACCAAATGAATTCCTTAGACATCGCATGCCTAATAATTATAAACCCCGCATTTTAGTCTCAATATCGAAAAATCTTTTCAATATCAAGTCGGGCAATTCAACAAGATTCCCGACATCCTGATCGAATGCTCGTCGCAAACTTTAGTAGACGGCCGCACCCCCGGATGCCGTCGACGAAGTGCACTAAGGCGGAACACCGCTGCCGCGAGCACCCGAACGGATGCTTTTGGTGACGGGGTTCTCCTACAATCACTTGGTCGGGGCTATGGGGCGTGGCTATCTATTAAGTTTACCCGGCGAGTATCCGTGTACTCTACGTGATTGCGACAGACTTTTGATCACATCAAAATTCCGTGGCAACCGATCAATTTGAGACTGAACTGCTAGATTTACAACATTCAAATTAGTTATCTCATAACTATCCGTGGATTCCAAATATTGTATCACATTCCAGATAAATAGACAATGTTAAACTTTCCGATCGAATAATCAAACATCCAAGATTTCCCCAATATATCTCAACACTTGAAATCAGTTTAAAAATATCCATCACATGCCACAGTACCAATGATCCAGCCGTAGAAGGGTCAAGCCAACGCCTCACATGTGGCACGCCGTACTACCCCAAACCCTAAGGTTTAAAGGCAGTTCAAGACGGTCACATAATCGAGTTAAGGTTTGTTGTCTTCTAGAGGGTCTACCGCGTTACTTGCACGACTTAGAAAGTTTCAAACTCGAGAAAAAATCCAACTTTTGAAAATTTTTCCGACTGTGGAAAAAGTGAGTTATTGATATCCGTTCGAACTTTTTAACAGTTTCTAAAATTATCCGGAAAAACTAAACAAAGTTAAATTATCCGATCGAATCAACGAGTCCCCAATACAACCCAAGAAAACTCAACACTTGAGTGGAATTAAAATATTCCCAGAAAAAAATAACAAGAAAGGACCTAAGAATAAATATATGAAATACGAGGGACCAAATAATAATTTTGGCCGCGGAACCGCCTCCAAACCCTTGGTTTGGCCGCGGTTCCACGGTCATTTGAGCTCATTAATGGTCCGTACTTCACAGTAATTCTTAGTTTTTCCTTCTCTATTTTATGAGAATTTTTAATACAGAAAAAATCAACTTTTTGAAAATTATCCAGAGAGGGGTATACTCGGGTGTGTCGGAGTTCGATCGGACTTTAAACTTCGCTAAGACTTCGCCTAAAGCTCTAGCTTGTCTCTGATACCACTGTAGGGTTGCTAGGCACACGCACAAGGGTCTACGAGGCATCAACCATGCCCGATTAAAATTTTAGCCGTGCCGAACAACCCAAAGCCGGATCTTTAAACTAGGGTTTAGGCGAAAACAAGTATGTTAAACAGATTAACACTAAGTGAGAGGGATTACAACCTATGTAGATCCGGTCCTTCACTTCAATAGCTCCGTGTAGATGTCCCCTTCGTTGCGATCGTGAACTCCGGATTGAAACTTGCTTTTTTATAAAAATAGCCGAGTGAGTTTCAAATCCGATTCTACAACATCATTTGGTTTCTTTTCTTTACATTAATCTCATTAATGTATTCCCATCATTTAAGTTTCTAAGCCATTACAGAAAGAAACGAAAAACAGAATTACATATCACATATATAACAATATTACATTCGTCTCAGATATTAAGCAATCACATCACAGAATAATCAGCAGCATAAACACATTTATGAAAATATAGGATATACTAGAAACTCCGTATTTTATATTTAGCCTACGATAGAAAATACGGATTCCACGGTCGTGATGAATAGCCAAGCCCACACCCTTAGACCCCTACGAGTGCGGCAAGTGACCCTTCCAATTCTGGAGTTTAGGAGACCCGGTCTCGACTCCTCGAGATGGCCTCCCACTGAACTCCAGAACCCGGTCACTCGTGCTCCCCTCCTTGGGTCTATCCTAATGCGGAAAAGTAAAATATACATCAATGGAGACATCATCCTCAACCCGGATGTGCCCCAATAAAATAATAATATATACAATGAATTTTACATGAATGAAAAGATAAACTCCCATCTCACATAAAACCCCCGGCCATTCGATCACGACGATCCTATACATCATATCACATCAACAATTGAAAAGCATAGACGGCGTTAAAATATATCAATCACCACATCAACATACCCACTGTTGTAATAGATTGTAGGGTTGCTAGGCACACGCACAAGGGTCTACGAGGTATCAACCATGCCCGATTAAAATTTTAGCCGTGCTGAACAACCCAAAGCCGGATCTTTAAACTAGGGTTTAGGCGAAAACAAGTATGTTAAACAGATTAACACTAAGTGAGAGGGATTACAACCTTTGTAGATCCGGTCCTTCACTTCAATAGCTCCGTGTAGATGTCCCCTTCGCTGCGATCGTGAACTCCGGACTCTAGAGAAGCTCCACAAGAAGAACGAACATGCTTGCTTCGATGACTTCGAGGCCGAAGATGATCTATGTCGGGGAGACACTAACTCAAGCTATTTCTTCACTAGGTCAAGAACTTTGTGAAGAGAACACACTCTACTACATGGCAAGTGGTAGAGGATGAAGAAGTAGGAAGTGGGCTCACTTTTGAATTGATTTTCTCACACTTTTTCTCATGGCACCATTAGAGCTAGTAAGCTTTTCATGGAGCTTGATGAAGAAAAAGAAGAAGTGAATAATTCATCCAAATGAAAACTTATCCTTTGAATTATTGCACCATGGTTGAGTTAAGCCCTCATGCTTAACTCATGTAGAGAATTAACCAAGGTATGAGGTTAAGGGTTGGGTTAACTAATATCCTAAGGAATGACAAAAGAGTTGACTTTGTCAGTGTTTCTTCAAGCTTCATGAAGCTTGATAACTTTGACCAAAGTCTCATCTCTTTTGTTATTTGTTAGGAAATAAGTAAACCCTAATTTAACCTTAATTTGGTTTAAGTCTCATACACCCAACTTGTATGTATCATCAAGCATGATACAAACATGTACACTTGCATATATCACATATAAATAATGTGCACAATCTAGTGAGAAAAATCAAGCAAACACCCACAAGCCGCAAGCGGTCTGCTAAACGTAACGGCCACCCGGGTATTGAGCGATCAGAAGATCAACAAGCAAGCCCGGTAGTACTCCTGCGAATCCAATCAGTAACACTCCCGTACAGTCCGGTCTCGTCGTCTGTTATGTCGCATATCTCGCCTAGGGGTGGTAAACGTCAGACCCCAGTAGCTCGATAAGTCGTGTCGATATGAGGTCTATAACAGTTTGAGAAACTACCGATAACACTTACCAGTAAATCTCAGCAACCCTGGCCAGGGATTTCCGGTTATAGCCAATCGAACACAGCACAACATCAACTCCTTATACCGGGAGAGACGAATCCCTTCCTATCGCTCATTGCCTCCATGTGATTCGGGACTGTACCCAAAAGCCACCTTTTTGCACGCCCTCTTGGACGTGGTATGATGGAAATCAAAGCACAGTAGGAATCACACAAGACTCTATGACGATCTCGGGTCAACAGACTACTCTGTACCAGTGTCACCGGAGAACTGCCATCTGACGTGAGGTATAATACCATCTTGGAGTTCTCGGCGAGTCCGTCCAGTGTGCCCAGTCTCCACTGAGCACCTGTACACCATCCTTGATTTCAAACACCGATGGATATGGGATCATCCATCGCCCATCATATGGGTCAAGATGCGTATACGCTAGTCTACTCTGGTGCATCGATGCCCTGTCTCGATACACTCTCGACTAGGAACAGTTATAGGATGTACTCGTTGACTACCGTGGCCCCATTAGTATGATCTCATCTTAGTCCCAGTAGTCGATTACATATCCTAAGGGCTTTATCAACATGTAATATAGAGACAATCAGAGTACATGTTAAGATAAAGTACAACCAGATAGCATACTATCATGTCGAGCAAGAAAGTCCTCCCTATATATGTCCAAGCATCCATTACAATATACATCGTATGTACAGTAATGGCATCTAGGGAATACATATAACTAACATAGATCTCAACACTTGAACCTGCATAAAAATTCCCAGAGAGCATATATAGTACCTACGGATCAACGCAAGAGCGCACGGTCCAAGCCTCACCAACGGCGCCGCGGAACCGCCGCAAATACGCCTATTTGGCCACGGTTCCGCGGTCGTTGTGTCGAGTTAGGCGCTCGTTTTTCTTGGGGATCCACAGAAAACCCTGCTCTATTTTCTGAATATTTTTAATTACAAAAATTCTAACTTTTGAAAAAATTTCCAGTGAGCATGCAAAAACATCATTTTTCATGTTCGATTGAGTTTTTAAACGTCGTCCGGTTTACCCCAAAGCTCTAGTTAGGCTCTGATACCATGTTGGTGTGTATTAGCGCCTCTAGTAAGGTTGCAACATCATAAAGTAGTGAACTTTTAAAATTCTAGAGGGCTATTACAAACGAACTACAAATCGTAACTAGAGATTAGGGTAATATCAACATAATAAGAAGTTTAAGCTAAAGGAAAAGGAAATACAACCTTTGTAGCCAACTCCTTCGGTCTTTAGGACTCCTACGACTTTGCTCAAAGCTTGGATCAACTCCGCTCAAGGTCCTTCGTCGTCTACGATGATCCACCCGGAGATTCCTAGGTCAAGCTCTTTGCCTCACTAAATCAAGATGAAGTGGAGCAAACACTCTACACTAAAGGGCTAGAGTGGTGTAGAATGGTTATGTGGTTTGTAAACTTACTTAAAAACCCTTTCTTTTTAAGTTCCTCACTCAAAACAAAACCCAAGAGAGCTTGAAGAAGGAGGAAGATGAAGATGGCAAAGCTTTTGTCAATATAATGAAAAACCTTTTAAATAAAATGAAAAACAAAGAATATATATATGAGACACTCTCAAAAATAACCATGGTTATCTAAATATCTAGATATTCTGTGAATGAGTTAAAGAACAAAGGAAATCTAACTAGGGTTAAGTCAAAGGTCAACTAAGAATTGTGTAGAAAGAATGAGTCATTTAGCTAATTTCCTTTTTCTTTAATCCATAAACAAAATAGAAGATATTTATCAACCATGTAAGTCTTGTATTGCCATCTTCTATGTATCATCAACCATGATACATATGTATGTATGTATGTGTGCATGCACATCATCATGTGTATGTATAAACATATATGCATACATCCAAAAGAAAATGTTTAATTAAAAGTGAGCTAAAAGTAAATATTAAATCAACACTTGATTTAATAAATCGGTCACATCAAATGCGACCCGACCAATAATAAACGCCCGATTAAAATACGGTATCACATACTCGTATTTAGTCGAGCTCCCGCACATATTTCATATGCACTCCACATCATTTCGCCTGAGCTAGAAAAATCCTGTGTGGGACTCTAAGACTCGTTAATACGCCGGCAGTAGGTGATGATCATATCAAAACACCTACAAGCCGCAAGCGTTCAGCTAAACGTAACGGCCACCCGGGTATTGAGCGATCAGAAGAAAAACAAGCGAACCCGTCAAAACTCCTGTCGAGCAATTGACAACACTTACCGTACAGTCCGGTCTCTTCGTCTGATATGTTGCATATCAAGTCTAGGGATGGAATCGTCGAGCCCTAATAACTCAATAAGTCATGTCGATATGGTTTATGACCGGTCGAGAAACTACTGATAACACTTATCAGTAAATCTCATAAGCCCTGGCCAGGGACTTCAAGTCAGAGCCAATCGCATATTGCACAACATCAACCCCCAATACCGGGAGAGACGAAACCCCTCCTATCTCTCTCCGTCTCCATGTGTCTCAGGACTATACCCAAAAGCCACCTGTTTGCACGATTCAGTAGAGCCGTGGTAAGGTGGAAATCAAAGTACAGTTGGAGAACACACAAGACTCTATGACGATCTCGGGTCTACAGACCAACCTGTATCAGTTTCACCAGAGAACTGCTATCCGACGATAGATATAATACCATATAGGAATTCTCGGTGAGTCCGTTTAGTGTACCCAGTCTCCACTGAGCACCCGTATACAATCTTCGATGTCACAACACCAATGGATATGGGATCATCCATCGCCCATCATATGGGTCAAGAAACGTACACGCTAGTCTACTCTGGAATATCGATGCCCTGTCTCGATATACCTATGACTAGGAATATTTAAGGATATACTTATAGACCACACATGTCCCACTAGTATGATCTTCATCATAGCCATGGAAGTTAAGCAAATATCCTCAGGGATTTATCAACATGTATCAAATGAACAGTATCAAGTAAACATGTCAGATAAAGTAAAACCAGATAGCATACTATCATGTCGAGCAAGAAAGTCATATATCAAATATACATATATACATGTCCAAGCATTCACTATACATATAATGGCCTCTAGGGTATACATATATCCAACACAAACAACCCTCGTCGCTGACGTACAAACATCAGACGACGGAACACAAAAACAAATACCAAATCCCAAATTAAAATGAAGTCGCAAAACAAAGCAGCAACTCAAGAAAATGGTCCCAGATTTTACCCTAAGTGAAAATAGACAATTTTGCACATATGGAGGGTCTATTTTACTGGAGATAAAGCTCTGGACGAAACACGGATCATTTCCACTCTACCCAGGACGCAATTTGTGGCCAAAATGAGTAAATTTGTGGCCAGAACTTGGAGTGGGGGTCTCAGGTTTTGGGTATAGGTTCTAGGTTGCCTGCACATCTCTCAGTCTTCAATAAATATTTTTCAGGTCACCCGGATTATAGCAGATCACCAAAAGACATCACAATTCTCATAAATTCCCGATATCGGGGTTTCTAAGTTTGGGGTTTGGGGTTTAAGTCTCTATTTTAGTTCAAATTACCATCACTACATGGCTGTAGTCCCTAATTACACCTCAAGTGCACCTTTGGAATCAATTCAAACCTTAATCCCTAACTTGGAATTTTCAAAGTTCGCTAAACTACACAATATCGATTCTAAACTTGTATGGATGCTTAAGGAATTGAAATACTATTCTAATGATGCAGAAATTACCTCATTTGGCAACTCAAGAATTTTCTTGAGTTGCCCCAAGTCTCCAAAATGGAATTTTTCTTGGTCCAAAGTGCTTGTAATGGTCTTGTGCATGTTTTTAATGAAAGTGAGATGGACTTTTGGGTTGTTTTTGGGTGGTGTAGTGAGGAATTTGAGGGGGAGGGAGAGAGGGAAACAACTTTGAGAGGGAGAGGAGAAAAAAATGAAGAATATGATGAAGTGAGACCAAGAGCCATACCATGGTTGACCCCTCACATCTCTCTCTCTCTTGTCCATACCTTCTTAAAATAACCATTTCCTTTTTCTTTTCTTTTCTTTTCAATAAACCATGCATGAAAATAAAGAGAAAGCCATGATAAAAATGTAAAATGTGTATTTTGACATGGTGCATGTCATGTGCACAAAACTAGCTTAATGCACGATTAGCGATATTTAGTCGTGATTAGCATTAAAAGTTAATATAATAGATCATAAAAATTCATAATTTGCTTAATTCATTTAAAACACCCTCATTTCAGTAATTTCTATAATTTTCCAAATTTTCCCCAATTTATCTGTATTTTATTATACCGCACCATTAAAATATTCATAATATTTATTATTTAATTATAAAAATTCCCAAAAATAATATTTTATTTTTCTGAAATATTACAGTCTTCCCCCCATTAAAGAAATTCGGTCCCCGAATTTAAATTTAAACCCCTTAAATACTAAAACATTTCAGTAAAATGTCCAAGTCGTCGGGGCTCCGAAATCATAAATACATAAAACACATCGTAACGCAATGCATGCGCATGAAAAATGGGTATATAAACCAAAATCAAAACTCCGTCATGCATCCTGCAATCATCGGAGTTATGGAGAACATACCAATGTCAAAGCCCAAAACGAAAACCAACATGATATACATCAAAACTATAACACATACATAATACGCGTCGGTGTAAACTCGTCAAAACATCTGAAAGAAATGCATGCCAAACCATTCATATTGCTGTGCGATGCGTATAGCGTGGCACAGTGGAAGACGTTTATTGTAAGAAAATAATTATATATATGTATACATATCTTTTGTTTAACATACACGTCCCGCCGTTCTGAAAAATATTTAGAAGGGTTTCCTTTGTTAAAAGTTCCGTGTCATCTCGGACACGTAGGTAAATATTGAGACTATAGCTCCTTTTTGGAAATCCCTTCGATAGTTATCAATGCTTGCAAAATATATTCAGGTACTGTCCTCGGACTAGTCCTGCTCAGCTACTATATCAAATAGTAAATATTATAAAACATGCTGATCAAGGGAAATCAATCCCAAAAAGTGCATAAGAATGCCATGTGCGTCTGGTGCGCACAGAAATCGAAATCCATGAATGTGCCCTATATGTGCACAGAAATAAATTCTAAGTGCAACGGGTGTGCACGAAAACACCTGTCAAGGCAACGGGTGTGCTTGACAGCAATATCAGGTGCATCTGATATGTACGAAAAATCTTGATTTAGTGTATCTGGTGTGCATCAAAATCGCATCAAGCGCCCAAGCATGCGCAAGAATCCAAATCAAGTGTACGAAAACAAATATCGAATATCAAAATCGAAATCGACGGTATAAGACACATTTCAATCCAAATCCAAATCAGGTATACCGTGGTATATAATCTCACAATCATGTGCATCAGCGTGCACAAAATCAAATCAAATACTAAAAGTGCATGAAAACTATGTCGAAAGCATAAGTCCAATCACATGAATACCCTAGGTATGAAATCAAAATCAATATCTCGAATGACATCAAATCGAAATTAAGTGCAACTGTGGTGCACAAAATCTCAATCATGCAAATAAATCATCCAAAATACCGAAATAAAAAATAACGGAAATAGTACCGCTCTAGCACATCCTCTAAAGATCTCTGGCCAACTGTCATGGTCACTCATAACATATTTTGTCGACGATGCCGAACTCTGGTCTACTGGGTGTGTGTAATATGACCGATCATGGGTCCAAGTCTTCTTATATCGTATTCCAGAAAGGTGCTGTCGAGGTCTCTCCCGATCTCGTTTCTGCTGAAATGCCTGGAAGCTATCATCCTTTTGTTAAATCTATTTCTTGTTTCGGAACGGCTGCATACTCATCATGACTCCTTCTGTAACATAAATCTATATATAACGCCTCTGTATGAGTGTCGCATCTCTGATATCGGCGGAGTGGAACGTCATCTCATCAAGATCTCATACGAACCTTTTACTCCACTTTTCTCTACTGTCGACTGCTTCGGACTCGTCTCTTCGTGGCTGCATGGACTATGCTCCAACGGCTATACTCGTATCTGGAGTCTCCCAAGCAATGTATCCCATCACATGATATCCGAATGACGTCGAACCTTCCGATCGATTTGTCAAGGTTCCATAATCCCCCAAGAGCTCAATCATCTTGGTTACAGTTTAATAGTATCAAGTACATGTCACAGTACCTATAGACCAACCGTAGAAGGGCAAACCCAAGCCTCATTAATGGCACCGCGGAACTGCTACCAACCCTAAGGTTCAAAAGCGTTCCCATAGTCATTATGTCGATTTAGGGTTTCATTCTTCTAGAAGGTCCACGTAATTACTTGCATGTTTTTCCGAATAGTTTAAACTTGGAAAAAAATGGGTTCCTGACATTCGATTGTTTCCTTCGACTCCCAACGTACCTGCGTGAAGTCGTCTCTAGCTGGAATCAATCATTCTGATGACCTCGCATCGGGGTAGGCAACGAATCACATGTCCTAATCATTCATCCTTGGGTGACTAGCGATCTTCTGTCACATCTCTAAGTACAACTCGTGCGGCAAGAGCTCCAACATCTGGGGCGATATCTCATTATTCACGGCAACAACTGGTTCATTCGTCCGCACACTGAACAGTGCCTCAATCATCAAGTAATCGGTTCATCGACGGTCATCACATTCTAGCTGGCCTCTAGCAGTAGCCTGATCCTCTGGTGCTGACCTGCACGTCTGAGAAATCTCATAAAAGTGATCCATCAAACGCTCATGGCGCGAAAGCATAATAAAACGATGCATCTATGCAAATCGTATGTCCCTGGAATCACGCCCTGGTCAGTCCTCGTCCGTGATGAGCTCATGCTGACGCAACTCTAGCCGTAGCTCTCTCTGCCCGTGTAATCGTGGCAGCAAAACCATAAACCAATATCGACGAGGATAGATCATAGGAATGAGTATGATGCTGTGCAAGGAAATGTACATCCTAAGGCTTCTTAAGCGGAGTAGCATATCGTAAATATGCCGCGGAACATACACATGGTACGTTACTCTACTTAAATCACCTACTCCATCAACCAAGGTCAACCTACATGACGAAAGTACGGGTCTAATACCCCTCGACTAAGTCTATGTTCCGTAAGGTCAAGCATAGATTCCGTATATATACAAACGCCCTAAGCTCCGCATAGTCAAACATAGACTCGAACGAATGTTAACCTAGCGCTCTGAAACCAACATTGTCACGATCCGAAATGGCACGTGATTGGCACATGAATCATATGAAGTCTATAGGACCCCATCTAATTCAAGTAAGCCAAAAATCCCAGAAATCTAAACCATTATAAATGAGAAGTGAAGAAAACTTATTTAAAAGCAAGTGGTTTTAATAACATAAGCCGAAGTATTGCATTTTAAAAATCTCAAGTCTTTTTCTGAAAATTTCGGCAGAGTTTCCTTTGTAAATACTGGCCCCAAACGGGGTACAACATGAATAATATATGCACAATGATAAAAGGCATCCCTAAGCGGGAGCTAGCTCTTCGTCAATCGACGGTCACAACCACGCAAGCAATATAATATACAACGCCGAAAGGCGAGGATCAAAACTCAAAAGGAACTCAAAATATCAAAGAAACCATAATAATACAACGCGCGACTCTGAGGTCGAAAGAATAAACAACTGGTTTTCTAAGTCTGAAATAATATACAAGTCTGGTTGATGGAGTTTACTAGATACAACTGAATATAAATAAGTACAATGATGGTCACGATGCGAGTGAACCCACCTACCAAAGCAATCACCCGGAATGAAGACAGTGTGCCAGCAAAGCTGCAACGAACCTGTACGGCAAAACCTACAGGAAACTGTGGCACAACGGGGGTGAGTTGCCAACTCGTGAGTAGAAAACATCACAGAGCGGAAATCACATGTATGACTCAATCCTAGGTCAATACGATCAGTAATATATACCATAAATATGATAAAGTTTGGAGCATGATAAGGTGGCAAGGGTAAACATCTATACATCAGTGTAATACCAAGTGCTCGTGTCAGTGCCTTAGGTAGCAACATATCATAAATACGAGGTATGATCAATGTAATCAACATGAAATCAGTGTCAACTATATACTCAAGTCTATAAGTATGTGGATATCATCCAACTATGCAATCAATGCCTGTACGATTGTGGATCTCGTCCACGGGTCAACCAATGACACAAAAACATCATGCATGTAAATATCATAAAAGCATATGCATGAAAGTATGAGGGTATAAATCAACGTGTGTCCCTCGCGACACATCAAAATCATGGAACCTGAGTGTCCAGCATTGACACTCAAAACATCATGAAACCCATTTCCAGCATCGACACATAAATCCTTACATATCTCAGGCGCCGCATTCTCAGATCGGCCCTCATATATATCTTGCCTCAGGTGCCGCCTACTCTAGTCGGCCCTCATATCCATCTCATGACCCCGGTCGGTATCCTCCGGATAACCGACGAGTCCCAAATACTATCACCGGTAGGTAGTGCTCCCTTGCCAATCTCACCGTCTAACAATACGAGTCTTCTTGCCCCGGGATACCTCACCGGGTCCACCGTGTACCCGCAGACGGTGCCTACCGCTCCTCATCAGGTTTTACATGCCACTCTCAGAACTGAGAAAACACATGGTGGACGCACTGAAATATCATATCAAGAGAAACCGGGTTTTTTTAAAACAATATATACTCTCTTTTGAAATAACCACGGTTCCCAAATCCAGAAATCTCATGAAAACAATATATCTCAATGCGTATAAAAATAAAGCATGATGTATGCGATATCTAACAGAAATGTAAGCATATCCGTATATCATGCAACATGGAACCGTAATATTCACATATCAAGGGAAAACCGCTCTTTCAAATAAATCGAGTTTTAAAATATATCTTGTGGTTCCTAAATCTCCAAAATCAAGCCAGAATCATCTATGTATGTGCAAATATGTATGTACGCAAGTATGTGTGTACAATATGTATGTACGCAAGTACGGGTGTACAATATGTATGTACGCAAGTATGGCATGCAAGGAGTCATATCCTGATGCAACAATCCTACTGTGTTGTGACATTGCAATTATCGATGATGATGTGTGTGAGCCGGCAAGCAGGTGTACGTGGAGCATACGCATCATCGGTAATGGTGCTGGTGTCCTAACAACATGGGTTTAATAAAACAATAAACACATTTAAACATGCAATGCGATGCGAATAGAAAGAATATGCGGAAAATGAATAATAAACGCAACAGTGAAGAATCTACATCAATATATATGAGTAATACAGTTTTGCCATTTGAAATAACACGAATCATGGTGTTTAGAAAAATAAGGGCTACGACATTTTTAAGAAAAGATGCGTCTTTTGAAAATATCCGAAGAATCCTTTGTCCTGTCTTTAAAATACTCACGATTCGTTAGTTTTGAAATAGGTATGACTCGAGTCTAGTCTAAAATCTATACGTAAACTACAGGACTAAACTAACAGGCTAATCGAAAAGGTAAGGAAACCACCTAAATCTGAGTCGATACATATAAATATAATAGTCGGTGATCCCGCCTCAATAGTATCACATACGATACAATATATAACATGACATACTCGAGTCAAGAGTGCGGATCTAACTTCAATATAAAACTCGAACGGTAAATCCATCGTACGGCATCACAATTTGGGTACGGGTCGAAAATCATATGTATCTCATCAATTATCTGGTATCCTTATCATCATATCTCAAGAACTCGGGGTACTGATCTAAGTCTAGTACAAACTGATACCATCTGCATATATATACGTAGTATGAAAACACACGCCTAAAAGATCGCTATAATCTCATGTCGTATCTCATAATACGAATCAAAACATATCACCGATCTCATGGCATCATGCCTAATCTCATCGACTCTTCTCCAAGTACCATAAACAATCCTCATCATACATGTATAAGTATACGTATATATATATACATAGTCCCGTACCTATGTGTGTGTATATATATATACATATCCCCATATACGCATAAGTAAAACAAAGTGAGCATGTGTGTGCGTGTAGGTGTAAACTTATTCTAGGGTTCGCGACTAAGCTAACTAATGACACAATCATCCAATTATACTAAAATTATCCATGACTCCCGAAGTCTATCTAGATAATAATAATCTCACAATAACATATAAATATATCCATATAATATATACCATACACTACACTACGAACTGCGGGGTGCTATACGCCATCCACCCGACTTCCCCCTTAGATATATATCTACTCACCTTGATCCTCGCTTGCTGAAGTCGATGACGCCATGCTCATCCTCATCGTCTCGAAGTCTACGTGAGAGTACCTACAATTTCCAATGCGTTATATAGTATCAAGAATCGAACATGAAAGCCAAAACGGCATGCGAATCACTTATAGGTTAGAACCTATAGCCTACACCTGCAAAACCATCAAACAACCCTCGTCGCTGACGTACAAACATCAGACGACGGAACACAAAAACAAATACCAAATCCCAAATTAAAACGAAGTCGCAAAACAATGCAGCAACTCAAGAAAATGGTCCCAGATTTTACCCTAAGTGAAATTAGCCAATTTTGCACATTTGGAGGGTCTATTTTACTGGAGATAAAGCCCTGGACCAAACACGGATCATTTCCACTCTACCCAGGCCGCAATTTGCGGCCAAAATGAGTAAATTGGCGGCCATAACTTGGAGTGGGGGTCTCATGTTTTGGGTATAGGTTCTAGGTTGCCCGCATATTTCTCAGTCTTCAATAAATATTTTTCAGGTCACCCGGGTTATAGCAGATCATCAAAACACATCACAATTCTCATAAATTCCCGATATCAGGGTTTCTAAGTTTGGGGTTTAGGGTTTAAGTCTCTGTTTTAGTTCAAATTACCATCACTACATGGGTTGTAGTCCTTAATTACACCTCAAGTGCACCTTTGGAATCAATTCAAACCTTAATCCCTAACTTGGAATTTTCAAAGTTCGCTAAACTACTCAATATCGATTCTAAACTTGTATGGATACTTAAGTCATTAAAATACTATTCTAATGATGCAGAAATTACCTCATTTGGCAACTCAAGAATTTTCTTGAGTTGCCCCAAGTCTCCAAAATAGAATTTTTCTTGGTCCAAAGTGCTTGTAATGGTCTTGTGCATGTTTTTAATGAAAGTAAGATGGACTTTTGGGTTGTTTTTGGGTAGTGTAGTGAGGAATTTGAAGGGGAGGGAGTGAGGGCAGCAGCTTTGAAAGGGAGAGGAGAAAAAAATGAAGAAGATGATGAAGTGAGACCAAGAGCCATACCATAGTTGACCCCTCACATCTCTTTCTTTCTTGCCCATACCTCCTTAAAATAACCGTTTCCTTTTTCTTTTCTTTTGTTTTCTTTTCATAAAACCATGCATGAAAATAAAGAGAAAGCCATGATAAAAATGTAAAAGTGTATTTTGACATGGTGCATGTCATGTGCACAAAACTAGCTTAATGCACGATTAGCGATATTTAGTCGCGATTAGCATTAAAAGTGAATATAATAAATCATAAAAATTCATAATTTGCTAAAATCATTTAAAACGCACCCATTTCAGTAATTTCTACAATTTTCCAAATTTCCCCCAATTTATCTGTATTTTATTATACAGCACCATTAAAATATTCATAATATTTATTATTTAATTATAAAAATTCCCAAAAATATTTTTTTGAAATATTACAGTCTCCCCCTTAAAGAAATTCGGTCCCCGAATTTAAATTTAAACCCCTCAAATACTTAAACATTTCAGTAAAATGTCCAAGTCGTCGAGGCTCCGAAATCATAAATACATAAAACATATCGTAGCGCAATGCATGCGCATAAAAAATGAGTATATAAACCAAAATCAAAACCCCGTCAAGCATCCTGCAATCATCGGAGTTATGGCGAACACACCAATGTCAAAGCCCAAAATGAAAACCAACATGATATACATCAAAACTATAATACGTACATAGTACGCGTCGGTGTAAACTCGTCAAAACATTTGAAAGAAATGTATGCCAAACCATTCATATTGCTGTGCGATGCGCATAGCGTGACACAGTGGCAGACGTTTATTGTAAGAAAATAATTATATATATGTATATATATCCTTTGTTTAACATATACGTCCCGCCGTTCTGAAAAATATTTAGAAGGGTTTCCTTTGTTAAAAGTTTCGTGTCATCTCGGACACGTAGGTATATACTGAGACTATAGCTCCTTTTTGGAAATCCCTTCGATAGTTATCAATGCATGCAAAATATATTCAGATACTGTTCTCGGACTAGTCCTTCTTTGCTACTATATCAAATAGTAAATATCATAAAACATGCTGCTCGAGGGAAATCAATCCCAAAAAGTGCATAAGAATGCCATGTGCGTCTGGTGCGCACTGAAATCGAAATCCATGAATGTGCCCTATATGTGCATAGAATCAAATCTTAAGTGCAACGGGTGTGCACGAAAACACCTGTCAAGGCAACGGGTGTGCCTGACAGCAATATCAGGTGCATCTGATATGCACGAAGAATCTCGATTTAGTGCATCTAGTGTGCATCAAAATCGCATCAAGCGCCCAAGCATGCGCAAGAATCCAAATCAAGTGTACGAAAACAAATATCGAATATCAAAATCGAATCGACGGTATACGACACATTTCAATCCAAATCCAAATCAGGTATACCATGGTATATAATCTCACAACCATGTGTATCAGCGTGCACAAAATCAAATCAAATACTAAAAGTGTATGAAAACTATGCCGAAAGCATAAGTCCAATCACATGCATACCCTAGGTATGAAATCAAAATCAATATCTCGAATGACATCAAATCGAAGTTAAGTGCAACTGTGGTGCACAAAATCTCAATCATGCAAATAAATCATCCAAAATACCGAAATAAAAAATAACGGAAATAGTCCCGCTCTAGCACATCCTCTAAAGATCTCTGGCCAACTGTCATGGTCACTCATAACATATCTTGTCGATGATGCCGAACTCTGGTCTACTGGGTGTGCGTAATATGACTGATCATGGGTCCAAGTCTTCTTATATCGTATTCCAGAAAGGTGCTGTCGAGGTCTCTCCCGATCTCGTTTCTGCTGAAATGCCTGGAAGCTATCATCCTTTTGTTAAATCTGTTTCTTGTTTCGGAACGGCTGCATATTCATCACGACTCCTTCTGGAATATATATCTATATATAACGCCTCTGTATGGGTGTTACATCTATGATGTCGGCGGAGTGGAACACCATCTCATCAAGATCTCGTATGAACCTCTTACTCCACTTTTCTCCACTGTCGACTGCTTCGGACTCGTCTCTTCGTGGCTGCATGGACTATGCTCCAACGGCTATACTCGTATCTGGAGTCTCCCAAGCAATGTATCCCATCACATGATATCCGAATGATGTCGAACCTTCCGATCGATTTGTCAAGGTTCCATAATCCCCTAAGAGCTCAATCATCTTGGGTACAGTTTAATAGTATCAAGTACATGTCACAGTACCTATGGACCAACCGTAGAAGGGCAAACCTAAGCCTCACTAATGGCACCGCGGAACTGCTGCCAACCCTAAGGTTCAAAAGCGTTCCCATGGTCATTATGTCGATTTAGGGTTTCATTCTTCTAGAGGGTCCATGGAATTACTTGCATGTTTTTCCGAATACTTTAAACTTAGAAAAAAAATGGGTTCCTGACATTCGATCGTTTCCTTCGACTCCCAACGTACCTGCGTGAAGTCGTCTCTAGCTGGAATCAATTAATCTGATGACCTCGCATCGGGGTAGGCAATGAATCACATGTCCTAGTCATTCCTCCTTGGGTGACTACCGATCTTCTGTCACATCTCTAAGTACAACTCGTGCGGCAATAGCTCCAACATCTGGGGTGATATCTCATCATTCGCAGCAACAACTGGTTCATTCGTCCGCACGCTGAACAGTGCCTCAATCATCAAGTAATCGGTGCATCGACGGTCATCACATTCTAGCTGACCTTTAGCAATAGCCTGATCCTCTGGTGCTGACCTGCACGTCTGAGAAATCTCATAAAAGCGATCCATCAAACGCTCATGGCGCGAAAGCACAATAAAACGATGCATCTATGCAAATCGTATATCCCTGGAATCACGCCCTGGTCAGTCCTCATACGTGACGAGCTCATGCTGACGCAACTCTAGCCGTAGCTCTCTCTGCCCGTGTAATCGTTGCAGCATAAACCAATATCGATGAGGATAGATCATAGGAATGAATATGATGCTGTGCAAGGAAATGTACATCCTAAGGCTTCTTAAGCGGAGTAGCGTATCATAAATATGCCATGGAATATACACACGGTACGTTACTTTAATCACCTACTCCATCAACCAAGGTCAACCTACACGACGAAAGTTCAGGTCTAATACCCCCTCGACCAAGTCTATGTTCCGTAAGGTCAAGCCTAGATTCCGTATATATACAAACGCCCTAGGCTCCGCATAGCCAAACATAGACTCGAACCAATGTTAACGTAGCGCTCTGAAACTAACATTTTCACGACCGGAAATGGCACGTGATTGGCACTTGAATCATATGAAGTCTATAGCACCCCATCTAATTCAAGTAAGCCAAAAATCCCAGAAATCTAAATCATTTTAAATGAGAAGTGAAGAAAACTTATTTAAAAGCAAGTGGTTTTAATAACATAAGCCGAAGTATTGCATTTTTAAAATCTCAAGTCTTTTTCTGAAAATTTCGGCAGAGTTTCCTTTGTAAATACTGGCCCCAAACTGGGTACAACATGAATAATATATGCACAATAATAAAAGGCATCCATAAGCGGGAGCTATCTCTTCGTCAATCGACGGTCACAACCATGCAAGCAATATAATATACAACGCCGAAAGGCGAGGATCAAAACTCAAAAGGAACTCAAAATATCAAAGAAACCATAATAATACAACGCGCGACTCTAAGGTCGAAAGAATAAACAACTGGTTTTCTAAGTCTGAAATTATATACAAGTCTGGTTGATGGAGTTTACTAGATACAACTGAATATAAATAAGTACAATGGTGGTCACGATGCGAGTGAACCCACCTACCAAAGCAATCACCCGGAATGAAGACAGTGTGCCAGCAAAGCCGCAATGAACATGGACGGCAAAACCTGCAAGAAACTGTGACACAACGGGGGTGAGTTGCCAACTCGTGAGTAGAAAACATCATAGAGCAGAAATCGTATGTATCACTCAATCCTAGGTCAATACGATCAGTAATATATATTCTCAATATGATAAAGTCTGAAGCATGATAAGGTGGCAAGGGTAAACATCTATACATCAGTGTAATACCAAGTGCTCGTGCCAGTGCCTCAGGTAGCAACATATCATAAATACGAGGTATGATCAATGTAATCAACATGAAATCAGTGTCAACTATATACTCAAGTCTATAAGTATGTGGATATCATCCAACTATGTAATCAATGCCTGTACGCATGTGGATCTCGTCCACGGGTCAACCAATGACACAAAAATATCATGCATGTAAATATCATAAAAGCATATGCATGAAAGTATGAGGGTATAAATCAACGTGTGTCCCTCGCGACACATCAAAATCATGGAACCTGAGTGTCCAGCATCGACACTAAAAACATCATGAAACCCGTGTCCAGTATCGATACGTAAATCCTCATATATCTCAGACGCCGCATCCTCAGATCGGCCCTCATATATATTTCGCCTCAGGCGCGGCCTACTCTAGTCGGCCCTCATATCCATCTCATGACTCCGGTCGGTATCCTCCAGATAACCGACGGGTCCCAAATACTATCACCGGTAGGTCGTGCTCTCCTGCTAATCTTACTGTCTAACAATACGAATTTTCTTGCCCTGGGGTACCTCACCGGGTCTACCATTTACCCGCAGACGGTGCCTACCGCTCATCGAATCGGATTTCACATGCCACTCTCAGAACTGAGAAAATACATAGTGGACGCACTGAAATATCATATCAAGAGAAATCGGTTTTTTTAAAAACAATACATACTCTCTTTTGAAATAACCACGGTCCCCAAATTCAGAAATCTCATGAAAACAACATATCTCAATGCGTATAACCATAAAGCATGATGTATGCGATATCTAACAGAAATGTAAGCATATTCGTATATCATGCTACATGGAACAGTAATATGCACATATCAAGGGAAAACCGCTCTTTCAAATAAATCGAGTTTTAAAATTTATCTTGCGGTTCCCAAATCTCCAAAATCAAGCCAGAATCATCTATGCATGTGCAAATAGGTATGTATGCAAGTATGGGTGTACAATATGTATGTACGTAAGTATGGGTGTACAATATGTATGTACGCAAGTATGACATGCAAGGAGTCATATCCTGATGCAACAATCCTACTGTGTTGTGACATGGTAATTATCGATGATGAAGTGTGTGAGCCGTCAAGCAGGTGTACGTGGAGCATACGCATCATCGGTAATGGTGCTGGTGTTCTAACAACATGGGTTTAATATAACAATAAACACATTTAAAGATGCAATGCGATGCGAATAGCAAGAATATGCGGAAAATGATAAACGAAACAGTGAAGAATCTACATCAATATATATGAGTCATATAGTTTTGCCATTTGAAATAACATGAATCGTGGTGTTTAGAAAAATTAGGGCTACGGTATTTTTAAGAAAAGATGCGTCTTTTGAAAATATCCGAAGAATCCCTCGGTCCATCTTTAAAATACTCACGATTCGTTATTTTTGAAATAGGTATGACTCGAGTCTAGTCCAACATATATACGTAAACTATAGGACTAAACTAAAAGGCTAATCGAAAAGATAAGGAAACCACCTAAACCTGAGTCGATACATATAAATATAATAGTCGGTGATCCCGCCTCAATAGTATCACATACGATACAATATATAACATGACATCCTCGAGTCAAGTGTGCGGATCTAACTTCAATATAAAGCTCGTACGGTAAATCCATCGTACGGTATCCCAATCTGGGTACGGGTCGAATATCATATTTATCTCCTCAATTATCTGGTATCCTTATCATCATATCTCATGAACTGGGGGTACTGATCTAAGTCTAATACAAACTGATACCATCTGCATATATATACGTGGTATGAAAACACACGCCTAAAGGCCTGCTATAATCTCATGTCGTATCTCATAATACGAATCAAAATATATCACCGATCTCATGGCATCATGCCTAATCTCATCGATTCATCTCCAAGTACCATAAACAATCCTCATCATCCATGTATAAGTATACGTATATATATACATAGTCCCGTACCTATTTGTGTGTGTGTGTATATATATATATACACATATCCCCATATACGCATAAGTAAAACAAAATGAGCATGTGTGTGCGTGTGGGTGTAAACTTATTCTTGGGTTCGCGACTAAGCTAACTAACGACACAATCATCCAATTATACTAAAATTATCCATGACTCCCAAAGTCTATCTAGATAATCATAATCTCACAATAACATATAAATATATCCATATAATATATACCATACACTACACTACGAACTGCGGGGGTGCTATACGCCATTCACCCGACTTCCCCCTTAGATATATATCTACTCACCTTGATCCTCGCTTGCTGAAGTCGATGACGCCATGCTCATCCTCGTCGTCTCGAAGGGTACCTACAATTTCCAATGCGTCATATAGTATCAAGAATTGAACATGAAAGCCCAAACGGCATGCGAATCGCTTATAGGTTAGAACCTATAGCCTACGTCTGCAAAACCATCAAATAACCCCCGTCGCTGACGTACAAATATCAGACGATGGAACACAAAAACAAATACCAAATCCCAAATTAAAACGAAGTTGCAAAACAATGCAGCAACTCAAGAAAATGGTCCCAGATTCTACCCTAAGTGAAATTAGCCAATTTTGCAAATATGGAGGGTCTATTTTACTGGAGATAAAGCCCTGGACCAAACACAGATCATTTCCACTCTACCCAGGCCGCAATTTGCGGCCAAAATGAGTAAATTTGCGGCCAGAACTTGGAGTGGGGGTCTCAGGTTTTGGGTATAAGTTCTAGGTTGCCTGCATATCTCTCAGTCTTCGCTAAATATTTTTCAGGTCACCCGGGTTATTGCAGATCACCAAAATACATCACAATTCTCACAAATTCCCGATATCGAGGTTTCTAAGTTTGGGGTTTAGGGTTTGAGTCTCTGTTTTATTTCAAATTACCATCACTACAGGGGTTCTAGTCCCTAATTACACCTCAAGTGCACCTTTGGAATCAATTCAAACCTTAATCCTTAACTTGGAATTTTCAAAGTTCGCTAAACTACACAATATCGATTCTAAACTTGTATGGATTCTTAAGGAATTGAAATACTATTCTAATGATGTAGAAATTACCTCATTTAGCAACTCAAGAATTTTCTTGAGTTGCCCCAAGTCTCCAAAATGGAATTTTTCTTGGTCCAAAGTGCTTGTAATGGTCTTGTGCATGTTTTTAATGAAAGTGAGATGGACTTTTGGGTTGTTTTTGGGTGGTGTAGTGAGGAATTTGAGGGGGAGGGAGAGAGTGTAGCAACTTTGAGAGGGAGAGGAGAAAAAAAATGAAGAAGATGATGAAGTGAGACCAAGAGCCATACCATGGTTGACCCCTCACATCTCTCTCTCTCTCTCTTGCCCATACCTCCTTAAAATAACCATTTCCTTTTTCTTTTCTTTTCATAAAACCATGCATGAAAATAAAGAGAAAGCCTTGACAAAAATATAAAAAGTGTATTTTGACATGGTGCATGTCATGTGCACAAAACTAGCTTAATGCACGATTAGCGATATTTAGTCGCGATTAGCATTAAAAGTGAATATAATAGATCATAAAAATTTATAATTTGCTTAATTCATTTAAAGCACCCTCATTTCAGTAATTTCTACAATTTTCCAAATTTTCTCCCATTTATCTGTATTTTGTTATACCGCACCATTAAAATATTCATAATATTTATTATTTAATTATAAAAATTCGTAAAAATAATATTTTATTTTCTGAAATGTTACAATTTAAAATTTCAAAATTTGAAATTTGAAATGAGGCAGCGCCTCGTAAGAGCGCTCGCGCCAAGAGCGCCAGCGCTAGGAATCAAAGACTCTGAGGCAGCGCATACGTGCAAAGCACGAGAGCGCTAGCGCAAAGAGCGCCAACGCTGAGGAATCTGAGGCAGCGTCTCACGTTTAAAGCACGAGAGCGCTCGCGTCAAGAGCACCAGCGCCAAGAGCGCCAGCGCTAAGGACTCTGAGACAACGCCTCACGTGCAAAGCACGAGAGCGCTTGTCACGACCCAAAGTTCGGCCCGTGACCGGCATTTAACCACGTAACGTCTACATGCGCAACGCGATCAAGTAAGCCGAAACCCAGAAACCAAAACCATGAAATTAGTGAGTGAAGAAAAACATTAGTTTAAAACATTTAGAAAACCTTGAGTAATTGAGTAAAAATATTTAAAGTTTAAGTTATTTTCTTAAAAATTTCGGCAGCACCTCCTTTGTAAAAACTAGACCCGAAGACGGGTACAGAATATGATATAAGTAAAATGGCTGATAACAAGAGTATAACATCCCCAAACGGGAGCAATCACGCCAAACGGCGGAAACAATCACCACAAGAATAATATACGACGTCTAGCGAAGAAATAAGCAATATAAGTGAAAAACATTATAAAAGATAAAACTGCATAAATAAATAAAGCCGGCTCACACGAGCTCGACGTCCAGAGTACAAAATAATATACAACATCGTCCTCACAACTGGTCTCTAAGTCAATACATGAAATAGTAGATGGAGAGTACTAGATACAATAGAGTGTACAAATGGAAAATAACCGGATACCACAAACCCACCTATCAACAAAACAGCTCACGCGCCAACTGCAGTGGTATCCGTAGCAAAAAGATACAAGAGATAGCCCTGCCGCAACTACTCTGAGGGTCGACCTGCAAATACTGTGGCACAACGGGGGTGAGTTGCCAACTCGTGAATAGTAAATAACATATATAGGTAATCGCGAGTATGCACGTACTGCGATACTCTAACATGTGCAATCAGATAACATATAAATGATGAGCTGGGTAAGCAATAATCATGCATAACAAGTGAAATCTAATAACATCTATATGATGAGCCGGGTATGCAATAATCATGCCGAAGTACTCTATCAGGTACTACGACTACATAATGCAATGCATGATAGTGAATGCTGAGCGTGGGATAAAATATCAACCACACGGAATATCATCGTGGAAAACCTCGGTGTCTACCAAAACACCCCAAAATCCCGATAACTCAGGCGCCGTCACTCTATCCGGCCCTCAATCCTGTAAATCTCATAAAAGAGGGGTGCCCAACATCGGCACCCGAAAACATCATGAAATACTCGTGTCCAGTATCGACACGCAAATCCTCATATATCGGGCTCCGTCAGTCCGGATTGGCCCACGAGCTCCGTCTGCGGAATCTGCCCTCGGCCCCGGCAGTACGGGTCGGCCCATATCCATCTCTCGACTCTGGTCGGTATCCTCCGGATATCTGCTAGGTCTAACAATTCACCGGTAGGTAGTAGTCCCTCTGCCATGCTCATCGTCTGCAACACAACAATCCGTTCTCGCCCCGGGGTACCATACCGGGTCCACCATGTACCCACAATCGGTCTCATCCAGCTCCTCGATTCGGGTTCACATGTCACACGTCTCAGAACCGAGAAAACGCATGGTGGACGCACTGAAATATCATATCAAGAGAAACCGGGGTTTCAAACAGTGCATATTTTCTTAAAATAATACCACGGTTCTAAAATCCAGAAATCACACGAATCCAAAACTCAATGCGTAAATCCATGCAGTGTGTCGTATACCGCATAAAAATCGTACTATGAGTAAAAGGGGAAAAGCACTCTTTATAAAGGATCCAGTTGAAAACATTTCACGCGGTCCCCAATTGTTTAAATCAAGTCAGCACCATCAATGTGTGTCAAGAGTATGTATGTATGTAGGCATGGATGTACAAAGATATATATGTAAGCATGAGTGTACAATATGTATATGTGTCAATATAAATGTACATGTAGTATATACGCAAGCATGAGTGTACAGTATGTATATGTGCCAATATAGATGTACATGTGGTGTATACGCAAGCATGGGTGTACAATATGTATGTGTGCCAATACGGATGTACAAGTGGTATATATGCAAGCATGAGCGTACAGTATGTATATGTGTCAATATAGATGTACATGTGGTATATACGCAAGCATGAGTGTACAGTATGTATATGTGCCAATATAGATGTACATGTGGTATATACGCAAGCATGAGTGTACAGTATGTATATGTGGTGCATACACAAGCATGAGTGTACAGTATGTATGTGTGCCAATACGGATGTACAAGTGGTATATATGCAAGCATGAGTGTACAGTATGTATATGTGCCAATATAGATGTACATGTGGTGTATACACAAGCATGAGTGTACAATATGTATGTGTGCCAATACGGATGTACAAGTGGTATATATGCAAGTATGAGTGTACAGTATGTATATGTGTCAATATAGATGTACATGTGGTATATACGGAAGCATGAGTGTACAGTATGGGACAGAATCATGTCTAATCATTAAAGATGCGATAATCAAAATGATGTATGGTTCGTAGCAATCCTATAGTGCAAGTGTCATGGAAATCACTAACGGTGTGGGTGTAACATACAAATAGTGCTCATGCAGCTTGAACCGTTAGTGACAATGCGGTGTTACATAAATACTGTATCTATATGCAACAAAAGAGGGTACGCTACAATAGTACATATACACAAGCAATATATACACACACACACACACGACTAAAATATCCTATCAAGCCCTGACGCTTAACGCCATACGGGCGATTTCCCCGTAGATATTAAATCTACTCACCGTGGTCCCGTGCTAAGTGTAGCCGACTTCTTGCTTCCCCTTTCTTGCGGCGTCTGACGTACCCGCCTGCGAACCTAGAATTTACATAAAGAATACACATAAGCTAAAATCCTACAAAAACGCGATATCAAACCAAACGAGAAACTCGCGTGGCGAACTAAACGCGTGTGTATCCGATACGCTAAAACGCGTGTATACGAGTCTGAAACTACCCCGACACGCTGTGATACGCAGCAAACACTAAACCCACTCACATAACACACGTGTCGCGCAAGCTCAAAAGTATTGGAAATACGGTATTTTTTTCCAGATTTTGATACAGGAAGAATTAGAAAAAGTTGCATACACCAAAAATCTTAAATATGCAGCAGACTCCTACCCACCCAAACCCAACACACACATCACCTATCTGGCCGCAATTTGCGGCATGAACTAATATATTTGCGGCCTGGGGTAGGGAATATGATCTCGTGCTTTGTGTGTGTGGTCTAGGTCTAGTGTACATGCTCCAGTAATTGCAACTTTTGCCCGAAGCAACCGGGTTGAAAGCAGATCACAAAAGAGCACAATTCTTAACAAAAACGCTAATTTAACTCTAATTTGATACAAAAAGGTATTTTAGTGTAACCTGAGGAATTAACTTGGTTTAAACAACATTAATAGCGCCTAATTAAGTTAATCACACCTTAAAAACCCTAACTTACCCTAAACTTCACTTAATCCATCTCATTAGCACTAAAACGCACAAAACCCTAAATTTTAGCTAATAAAACTACAAGTTAAGCAAAAGAGTGATTTTGGTGAGTTTAATACCTCCAAATGATCTTAGGGAAGTCTAACTTGCTGCACTTGCCTTCAAAAGCAAGGATTTGCCACCAAGACCCACAAAAGAGGCATTTTTCAAAGCTTTTATGAAGAAAAGGTGAGTTTTTTTGTGTAGGGATTGTTGTTTGAATGCAAGGAGGATAAGAAGAAGAAGAAGATGATGAATATGCTGCTGCTGCTGCTGCTGCCGCCTCTGCTGTGTGCAGAAAAAAATGAGAGGGAGAGAGAGAGAAATGAGTGAGGGAGTATGGTCCAAAGTCAAGCCAATCTTCACCTAACCCCAACCATGCCTTCCATTCTTATATTTTCATTTTTAATTAAGGGTTTGACTTGATTTTTGTGAGGATAAATGAACCATGTAAGAGGGAAAAAGAAAATGAACACAAGTTAACACTTAACCTAGGTGATTAGGGTTGTGCATGCTAACTAAATTTAGCTTAGGAAAATTAGTTAAGAAAATTTGCTAATTATGTGAACACTAAACTAATTAATAATTAATAAAACACTATTATATATAAAAACACACCTTATCACAATTAAAACTGATTTTATTTTAGTTTAAGTGGAAATTTAAAATTTACGAGATTTTAAGAAAAACACGCATTACCGCTAATTAACGCGAAAATCAATCTAACGAATTTCAAAGCGTTACAATCTTCCCCCTTAAAGAAATTCGGTCCCCGAATTTAAAATCTAGCTACGCGTACCTTCAAAGAGATGGGGATATTTCTTCCTCATCTCGCCCTCGATCTCCCAGGTGACCTCCTCGCTGCTCGGGCCACGCCAAAGGACCTTGACGGACGGTATAACCTTCGATCTCAATTTCTTCACCTGCCGATCCAGGATGACCACCGGCTGCTCTGCAAAAGAAAGGTCATGCTCTAGCTGGATCGTTGGGTGCTGAATCTCATGCGAAGGATCGTGAAGATACTTGCGGAGCATCGAAACGTGGAAGACGGGGTGAACGTCTGGAAAACTGGGCAGAAGAGCCAACTGATACGCAACTGCACCAACCCTCTCAAGGATCTCGAAGGGGCCCACATATCTGGGACTAAGTTTCCCCTTCTTCCCAAATCTCATCACACCTTTCATTGGGGAGACCCTCAAGAAAACATGATCGCCAACAGAAAACTCAAGCCTGCGCCGACGACGGTCCGCATAAGATCTCTGCTTGCTCTGGGCTGCTCTCATCCTATCGTGAATCAACCGGATCTTCGCGGTCGTCTCCTCAACAATCTGCGGCCCCAAAATACTGCTCTCACTGAGCTCTGTCCAACAGACGGGCGATCTTCATCTCCTCCAATATAGAGCCTCGAATGGTGCCATCTGAATGGTCTCCTGGAAGCTGTTGTTGTAGGAGAACTCTACTAAGGGAAAATGGTGATCCCAGCTACCTCAGAAATCTAAGACGCACACTCGGAGCATGTCCTCGAGAATCTAAATAGTCCGCTCTGACTGGCCCTCGGTTTGCGGATGAAATGCTGTGCTGAAACTCAAACGGGTGCCCAAAGCCTCCTGAATCATCTTCCATAGTCCGCTGGTAAACTGGGTGCCTCGGTCGGACATGATACATGTCGGGACTCCATGCAGTCGTACGATCTCGTCGATGTATATCTGGGCATACCGATCAAATCCGAAAGTGGTCTTCACCGGCAGGAAGTGAGCCGCTTTCGTCAAACGATCCACGATCACCCAAATGGAGTCATACCCTTGACTAGTCCTGGGTAGACCCACAATGAAGTCCATAGAAATCTGCTCCCATTTCCATTCCGGAATGGGTAATGGCTGTAGCTCTCCCGCGGGCCTCTGGTGCTCGGCTTTGACTTTCTGACAAGTCAGGCATCTCGACACGAAGTCTGTGACGTCCCTCTTCATCCCGTCCCACCAGTAAACATCTCTCATATCATGGTACATCTTGGTGGAACCCGGATGAACACTGTACACCGATCGATGTGCCTCCTCAAGAATCTCAATCCGCAGTCCCCCAGCATCTGGTACGCACAGTCTAGTCCCAAATCGTAGTATCCCCTGATCATCGATCACGAACTCGAAAAATCTGCCCTGTCCAATCTGTGCCATGATCTCTGAACAACGGTCATCACTGTACTGTGCCTCATGTATACGGTTAAGCAACTGTGGGCATGCACGAACATGCGCAAGCTGTCCCCCGATCGGAGTGAACTCGAACTGCACTCGGCTGTCGTATAAAATCTGCCAATCTGCCGACGACTGCCTCTGCACTGCGCTCAAAAAAGATAGACTACCCCCGGGCCTCCTACTCAAAGCATCCGCCACTACATTCGCCTTGTCCAGGTGATAAAGGATCTTACAATCGTAGTCCTTCACTAACTCCATTCAACGGCGCTGTCTAAGATTCAGGTCTTGCTGCTGAAATATATACTTCAAGCTCTTGTGATCAGTGAATATCTGGCACGACTCGCCGTATAGGTAATGTCGCCAGATCTTGAGTGCAAAGATCACTGCAGCCATCTCCAAATCGTGAGTGGGGTAGTTCTGTTCGTGTTTCTTCAACTGCGGAGAAGCATACGCGATCACCCTGTCATGCTGCATCAATACGCACCCTAGCCCCACTCGAGAAGCGTCATAATAGACCACAAATCCGCCCGATCCCGAAGGCAATGATAACACCAGCGCCGTAGTCAAACGAGTCTGCAACTGCTGAAATCTATGCTCGCACGCCTCTGTCCAATCAAAAGGAACTCCCTTCCGGGTCAACCCGGTCAACGGTGCAGCAATACGGGAGAAGTCCTGTACAAATCGTCGGTAATATCCGGCCAGTCCTAGAAAGCTGCGGATCTCTGTAACTGATGCTGGTCTGGGCCAATGCTGAATGACCTCGATCTTCTTCGGGTCAATATATATACCATCTCGCGTAATCACGTGACCCAAGAAATCTACGCTGTCAAGCCAGAACGTGCACTTGGATAATTTTGCGAACAGCTGGTGCTCTCTCAAAGTCTGCAATGTGATCCGTAGGTGCTGCTCGTGCTCCTCTCGGCTCCGGGAATACACTAAAATGTCATCAATAAATACGATGATGAACAGATCAAGATACGGCCTGAAAATACGGTTCATCAAGTCCATAAATGCTGCTGGGGCATTGGTGTGTCCGAACGACATCACTAAAAACTCATAGTGGCCATAACGCGTGCGAAAAGCCGTCCTCGGAATATCCTCCTGTCGAACCCGTAACTGATGGTAGCCTGATCGGAAGTCGATCCTCGAAAAGTATCCTGCACCCTGAAGCTGGTCGAACAAGTCGTCGATGCGTGGTAAAGGTTATCTATTCCGTACGGTAACCCTGTTCAGCTGGTGGTAGTCAATATACAAGCGCAAACTGCCGTCCTTCTTCTTGACAAACATGACTGGAGCACCCCAAGGAGACACACTAGGTCGAATAAGCCCTTTATCCAGCAAATCTTGCTACTGACCTTTCAACTCTCTAAGCTCCGCCGGGGCCATCCGATAAGGCGGTATGGAAATAGGCCCCGTGCCGGGAATCAAGTCAATACAGAAAACAATATCGCGCTCAGGCGATAGCCCAGGAAGCTCGTCAGGGAAAACATCAGGGACTCACTAACAATCGGAACCTGGTCCAATGGAACCTTTGTAGCTCTAGTATCACAAACATAGGCGAGAAATCCCTGATATCCCTTCCTCAAAAGCTGTCTAGCGCGAAGAGACGAAATCAAACTGTGAGGGGCAGCACCACGGTCCCCCTGCACAACAAAAGCCGACTCGCCGGGAAAACAAAACCTAACTGTCTTCTCGCACCAGTCCACAGACGCGTAGCACATGGTTAACCAGTCCATGCCCAGGAGAACGTCGAAGTCCAACATCTCAAGAAGGATCAAGTCGACAAGCAACTCTCTCTCACCAATACGGACAATATACGACCGGAACACGTGTCTAGCAATAAACGCCTCGCCCATAGGAGTGGTCACAGTAAGCGGCTGATCAAGCAAACCAGACTCTCTACCCAAACTCGGCATGAAGTGTGTGGAAACATACGAGTGCGTGGATCCCGGATCAAACAACACGTGTGCGTCAATGGAACATACTGAAAGGGTACCTGAGACCACTGCATTGGACATCTGCGCGTCCCGATGAGTCAAAGCAAAAACCCGTGCTTGTCCTCTACCTGCGACTGGCGGTCCCCTACTAGCAACTGGCTGTCCTCTGCCGGCAACTGGCTATCCTCTGCCTCGGCCACCTCGTCCTCTCTGAGCAAACCCTCCGCGACCACGACCTCTCTGTGCATGAGTCTGACATGGAGTAACAGCAGGTATAAGAGGCAACGCCCTCTGGGATGGTGAAGGTGGTAAAGTGACGTGTGGTACGGCGGTCTCGTCCTCACGTGGCTCAGGACAATCTCGTTGTAACACCTCAGGATGTGTTTAGTGGCTAATTATATTTAAATAAATGGTTTTTAATAAAAAGTTTACCAAATTAAGTTTCAAATATTTTTCTAAATTTAATAAATATTTTTCTAGAATTTTCCTAGGCTTGCACACACATGTGCATGTAAACTAGGGTTTAAAATGAGGTTATACCATGATTAGCAACCATGGTGGGTTGAATAATGGGGATTAAGTCTTTTGGATTTTAATTAAGTTTATTTAGTTAATTGATGGTTGTTTTAATTTGAAATTTCTTTTGGAGTGTTGACTTGGTGAGAATGAGAGAGAGAGAATGCATCATGGCAAAGCCCATGCTTGCATTTAATGATGAGAGAGAAAGGAAGGGTTGACATTGGGAGTTATCATTTCCTCTCATTCTTGTGCTCATTTCTCTCAACCTCACTCTCACACTCACACCCCCACCATCTCAGCAGCAGCAGAAGCAAGCACAGCAGCAACCAGCAAGCACAGCAGCAGCAATAGTGAGCAGCAACAGCAGCAGCGAGCAGCAGCAACGGCACAACTTCAACTGCAGCTCCTTCCCTATACTCCTTCTTCTTCCTCCAGCTCCCTAGGGTCGAGTGTGGGGTATACTTCTTGAACTTACCCCTAGTTTGCTTAATTAGTGTAGCTTAGCTTCGATTAGTGATTAATGGTGCGTTTTAGTGTGATATGTGGTAATTAGGGGAAACCTTGATAAAGTGAAGTATGAATTGGTTTTAGTAAGTTGATGGAGTGTTGTTAGGGCCATGTTAACCTAGCTTAGCCCCCAATTGCACTAAAATATCACCAGATTCCTATTTGATGCAAATTCATCGTTTTTGAGCAAAATCTAGCTTTCTGCAAACTGCTATCGACCCAGTGAGTTCAGATTAAAATTAAGAAGACAGCAGTATAGTTGTGAGGAGCTGATCCCATGTGTAGAAGACGACCCCGAAATTCCGTACTATGGCCGCCGAAATATTAGTTCTGGCCGCAATTTGCGGCCAGATGGGGAGGGAATGGGGTTGGGTTTTGCTCTATAGGTGTCTGCTGCTATCCTTAGACTCATGGCATGTATAATTTTATTTAATTGTTGCTGTAGAAAAATCTGGAGCTAAATACCTGTTTCTCGTATTTTTAAACCTTCACGACACGCGTGATACGTGTGTGGGTTTGGGGTTTCTGCGTATCGCTATGCATCGGGGTAGTTTCAGGCGCGTAATCACACGTTTTAGCGTATCGCGCACACGCGCGCTTGGTTTGCGACGCGGGTTTCTAGTTTGACCTTAATATCACGTTTTTGTGGATTTGAGCTTATGTGTGATATATTGTGTGATTCTAGGTTCGCAGGCGAGTGAGACGGACGCTGCGAAGAAGGGGAAGCAAGTCGTCGGCTACACTTAGCGCGAGACCTCGGTGAGTAGATTTAACATCTACGGGGATATCGCCCGCATGGCGTTATGCGTCAGGGCTGATAGGACCTTATAGCTATATGTTGCATTTACCCCATTGACTGTCATGGATACTGTTGTTGCATACTGCATTCCCTGCTATATATATGTAAACTTAGAATTGATAGAACACCGCACTATTACTAACGGTTCATGTTGCACGAGCACTAATCTGCATGTTACACACACACCTTTAGTAATTGCCATGACACACTCACTGTAGAATTGCCATGATTATATTGCTGTAGTTCATTTCACATATGATTCGATATGATTTTCATAGAAATTGGGAGCCGCATGATGTCTTTAAAAACTGGAACTATTTTAAAAAGCGGTTTCCCCTTGTACCTATATTATGGCTTGATGTACATAGCACATCGCATTTGATTTACTTATTGGTGTTGGATTTTCATGTGATTTCTGGTTTTGAGGACCGTGGGATTATTTAAGAAAAGATGCACTATTTGAAAAACCCGGTTCCTCGTGATATGATATTTTGGTGCGTCCACCACGCGTTTTCTCGGTGCTGAGACATGTGCTTGAAACCCGATTCGAGGTGTTGGATGATCCGTTTGCGGGTTCGTGGTGGACCCGGTATGGTTCCCCTCGGCAAGATGATCGATGGACTTTGCCGATTGAGCCTGGAGGCGGGCGAGTACCTACCGGGGATTGGTTGGATCTGGCGGTTATCCGGAGGATACCGACCAGAGTCGAGAGATGGATGTGGGATGATCCGTACTGCCGGGGCCGAGGGCCGATACCGCAGACGGAGCCCGTAGGCTGATCTGAACTTACAGAGCCGATATATGAGGATTTGCGTGTCGATGCTGGACACGAGTATTTTATGATATTTTGAGTGCCGATATTGGGCACTCGTGATTCTCAGAGATTTACAGGATTTGAGTGCCGAGGAGAGTGCCGGCGCCTGAGTTTATTTGGGATTTGGGGTGCAGTTTTGTTCACCGATTACCTTTCCACGTTGATATTCCGTGTAGATGTTATTTATCCCATGGTCAGCATTGATTATCATGTATCTCATCCTGTAGTTATTTTACCTGACAGAGCATTTGCATGATTATTGCACCTACTGCTTGTCGTATATCGATCTTACTTGCTGGCATATGATAGAGTAGCGCAGTATGTGTATGCTCGCGATTACCTTTATATGTTATCTCTATTCACGAGTTGGAAACTCACCCCGTTGTGCCACAGTATTTGCAGGTTGCCCCTCAGAGTAGTCGCGGCAGGCTGCCTTTTGCATCTTTTGGCTACAGATACCACTACAGTTGGTGCGAGAGCTGTTTTGCTTTTAGATGGGTTATGGTATCTGATTACTTTTATTGTACCCATTTTGTATCTAGTATTCTCCATCTACCATATATGTACCGGACTTAGACACAGTGTGAGGACGATGATGTATATTTTGTATTCTGGTGTCGAGTTCGTGGGAGCCGACTGTTTTTATATGCAGTTTATTATTCTGTGATGTTTACTTATTGCTCATTCTTCGCTACGGCGTAGTATATTACTCTTGTGGTGATGGTTTCCGCCGTTGGGCGTGATTGCTCCCGTTTGGGAATGTTTCATTTCATTATATCTCATTTTCACTCATATCCTGTTTTATACCCGATTTCGGGGTTACTTTTACAAAGGAAATGCTGCCAAAATTATTTAAATGATGACGTAACTTTAAAAGAACTTATTGAACTATTCAAGGTTTTCTAAATGTTTTAACTAAATGTTTTCAACACTCGCTACTTTTATATGGTTTTGATTTCTGGGTTCGGCTTACTTAGTCGCGTTACGCCTGTAGACGTTGCGTGGTTAAGTGCCGGTCACAAGTTGAAATATTCGGGTCGTGACAAAGTTGGTATCAGAGCTTAGGTTTTACCTTTCGGAGTGTAGGATGACCTTGGTATGATGGAGTATGTAGCTGAAGCAGAGTGGCGTAGCGTGTGTATGTTCCGCGGCATACTCACGACACGGTACTCCGCCAAGGCGACCTTAGGACTTCTTGATTTAAATTCCTTCCTGAGTATATATATTCTTGTGATTCGATTTCTGTGTTCTTATCGAATCCTAATTTCCTTTCAGCCATTATGCTGCCAAAGAATACGAGGGCGCAGAGAGCGGCCGCGAGGGCCGAGATTCGAGTTTACTCGTCTGAGACGAGGATTGATCCGGGCAGTACACCGGTTGTACCCGAGCAGGTTGTTCCTCTCGTGACAGATCAGATCGCCACGCTAGGGGCTGGTATGCCGGAGATGCGCCAGACGGTGGGATCCAGCATGCAGGAGATGCGCCAGATGATAGGATCGCTAGTTGAGACGCTTCGAGCGCAGCGACCAGAGGTAGCTCCACCCGTTACAGAGACCGCGATGGTACCTACCGCACAGCCAGTTGCCCCTGCAGCCACGGAGGTGATTACAGTATCGCTATCAGAGTTCATGAAGCTGAAGCCTCCGGTCTTCACAGGCACTGATACAGCCGAGGACCCACAGTCTTTCATTGATAGGATGACTCGGACATGCCGTTCCCTTAGATGCGCAGATGCGAGATGGGTTGAGTTCGCGAGCTTTCGCCTGGAAGGTCTTGCGCAGAAATGGTGCGAATCAGTTGAGAAGGGTAGAGCGACAAGTCTTCCTCCTATGACCTGGACAGAGTTTGTGGCACTGTTCCTTGCCCGCTTCCTCCTACTGAGTGTCAGAGATGCTAGAGCACGCAGGTTCGAGTCCTTACGCCAGACTCCGGAGATGTCAGTGGCAGAGTATGACGTGCTATTTACAGAGCTAGCAGTTTATGCCCCGTATTTAGTGGCTACCGAGGAGTTGCGAGTCAAGAGATTTGTTCGAGGCTTGCTTACACTACTGTTCCTTGCGATCAGCGCGCAGTATTACGAGACATATGCAGCAGCGGTAGACGCAGCCCTATTAGTCGAGGAGCGCCTTGCTGAGACTTCGGTAGTTCCAGAGCCGAAGAGAGTTCGTACTGGTATATCTGCACAGAGACAGACATTCAGACGCCGCGGCAGGTATCGTTCAGGTACGAGGAGTGGCAGAGATTCGGGACGAGGCCAGATGTTTAGTTCGTATCCACAGGAGAGTCAGCAGTCGTCGCGGGGTTGCTATAGATGCGGCAGTCTACTTCACCTCGTCAGAGATTGTCCTGAGATACACCAGAGGGAGACAGCAGCACCGCATGTTACCTTACCACCTTCACCACCCCAGAGGGCGTTGCCCGTTGTACATATTGTCGCTCCGCGTTAGACTCATACACAGAGAGGTCGTGAGCGTGGAGGAGTTGCTCAGAGAGGACGGGATGACCGAGGCAGAGGGCAGTCAGTCACCGGTGGAGGACATGCGTGGGTTTTTGCTTTGACGCATCAGGACGCGCAGGCGTCCAATGCGGTGGTCTCAGGTATCCTTCCAGTATGTTCTTTTGATGCACACGTGTTGTTCGATCCCGGATCCACGCACTCGTACGTATCCACACACTTTGTGCCGAGTTTGGGTAGAGAGTCCAGTTTGCTTGATCAACCGTTTGTTATGACCACTCCTGTGGGAGAGTCGTTAGTTGCTAGGCACGTGTTCCGATCCTGTACCGTCTGTATTGGCGAGAGAGAGTTTTCTGTCGACTTGATTCTTCTTGAGATGTTGGACTTCGACGTTCTTTTGGGTATGGATTGGTTAGCCACGTGCTATGCTTCTGTGGACTGCCGTGAGAAGACAGTTAGATTCTATTTTCCCGGCGAGTCGGTTTTTGTTGTGTTGGGGGACCGTGGTGCCGCCCCTCACAGTGTGATTTCTTCCTTTCGCGCTGGACAGCTTTTGAGGAAGGGATGTCAGGGATTTCTCGCCTATGTTTGCGATGCTAGCGCTACAGAGGTTCCATTGGATCAGGTTCCGGTTGTTAGCGAGTTTCCTGATGTGTTCCCATACGAGCTTCCTGGGCTACCGCCCGAGCACGACATTTCTTTCTGTATTGATTTGGTTCCTGGCACGGGGCCTATTTCCATACCGCCTTATCGGATGGCCCCGGCTGAACTTCGAGAATTGAAGGGTCAGTTGCAAGATTTGCTGGATAAGGGGCTTATTTGACCCAGTGTTTCTCCTTGGGGTGCTCCAGTCCTGTTCGTCAAGAAGAAGGACGGCAGTTTGCGTCTGTGTATCGACTACCGCCAGCTGAACAGGGTGATAGTGCGGAACAGATATCCTTTGCCACATATCGACGATGTAAGTCGATGTACAACACCCCACGACTAGCGGGGAGGCGGAAAATTGAAAAACGATCTTGTTCTTTGCATAAACATCGACTAACCGAGAATCTTTGCTAAACTATAACTAACAAGAATCATAGAAGTTATCAACTACTATGAAAAGTGATTATACCTAATGAACCATGTCCTTCGTCTTTTCTTTCTCCACCTCCTCTCCGGCCTTCTCTATGTAGTAGATGATCCACCCGAGAGCTTTACTTCAAGCTTCACCTCTAACTTGAGGTAACTAGGTTTCTTAAAGTGCTAATCTAAGTAACCTAGGTGATATAGAGAAGGGTTATGAATTAAGTAGTCTATTCTAATCCTTGGTCTCAACACATGAGAGGGGAGGATTATGGTTTGAAGAGAGAGAGAGCTTGAGGAGAGAGAAGGTGAGCAAGAATAATGATATAATTGTTTCTCACTTCTAATATATCATGAAGCATAAGATTTATCAAATAAATATAATTAAGTGATTTATCACCATGCTTCATTTAATATAATCATCAAGTGAGTCATTAAGCAATTTAATGCTTCATTAACTCACTTGTATGATTCATCTAGTGAGTCACAAATGCATTTAATACAAATGCCACCTAAACCCTCAAGTCACCATGCTTCTAGAAGCTTCCCGCGAAATTACGAGAACGCCCCTCCTATCCGTGAAAACACGGAAAAACTTTAGACTGTATAAATCCAATAACCTGATACTAGAAACTGACTTAAACCAAAGCCGGCTAGTAAAAACTGTCCGAATTTCGTACGTGTGTAAATACACGTATGCGTCCGAACCCTTGTCGTAAAACCATACGACCTCTATATCGTTTCGCCTGGAGTTGGGAAACTCTCTGTGTGGGACTCTAAAGACTCGACTACTAGGCTGGCAGTGGGTTTAACCACAGACCGCAAGCGGCACTAGCTGTACGTAACGGTCCCCAGGTAGATGTCGATAAGAAGGCCGATGAGGAAACCCATCCGAACTCCTACTGAGTCCGATGTGACAATCTCCGTACAGTCCGGTCTGTTCGTCTAAGACTATCGCATATCGGGCCTAGGGGACGGCAAGCGTCAGTCCCCTAATAGCGGTATAAGTCGTGTCGGAGCGTAGCCCATTACACCCTGAGAAAACAACTGGAACCTACCAGTAAATCTTGCTTGCCCTGGCTAGGGACATTGCGTAATGGCTCTCTGACACAGCGCGATATCAACTCCCAATACCGGGAGAGACGAATCCTGTCTAACCGCCACTGCCTCCAAGTGCTCGGGACTGCACCCAACTGCTACCTGTTTGCATGACTCATTTGAGCCGTGGTAGGGTAGCAATCTAAGAACAGCCACTCGAGGCGAAGTAGCAGTGTCAAGTCTGCGGACTATGCTGTACTCATGTCACCTGGGAACTGTTAACTGACGACGGGTATAATACTAACCAACAGTTCCATATGAGTCCTGTCCGGTGTACCCGTAACCCAACGAGCACCTGTATACTATCTCCAGTATGACGTACTGACGGCTGTGGGACAGACCATCTCCCCAACTGGGATGAGAATCGTACACACTAGTCTACTCTGGAGTATCGATGCCCTGTCTCGATAATCCTACGACTAGGGACCTGTAAAAGGATGTGCTTATAGACTACCCAGCCCCCACTAGTGTGACTGCCATCACAACGCTGGTAGTCAAGCAAGATCCTAAGAGCTCTATCAATACGTATACTCACATATTAAGATAGATGAAACCAAGTAGCATACTACCATTTTTAGCAAGACTGTTATATAACTGTGAATATCCCAAGCTTCCATTAAGTAATATACAAACTAGTATGATACAATAATGGCCCCTAGGGCATATACACTAACAATCTCCCACTTGCACTAGGGCTATGTACTGGCATATCGAAGACCGATGATCTCGAGTAGCCTCTCGAACTGAATCTGAGGTAGGGCCTTCGTGAATGGATCAACAATGTTCTCTTCAGTAGCAACTCTTCGGACTTCGATCTCCCGACGATCAATGATCTCCCTGATCAGGTGATACCGCCTTAAGATGTGTCTGGACTTCTGATGGGACCTTGGTTCCTTTGCTAAAGCTATAGCTCCGTTGTTGTCGTAATACAGAGGTATTGGATCAACAATGGTAGGAACCACCTGAAGTTCTGTTAGGAACTTCTTCATCCAGACCGCTTCTTTTGCGGCATCGCAAGCAGCAATATACTCCGCTTCCATCGTCGAGTCAGCAACGGTGTCCTGCTTGGAACTCTTCCAGCACACCGCCCCTCCATTGAAGGTAAAGACATAACCTGACATGGACTTGGAATCGTCCTTATCACTCTGGAAGCCGAAATCAGCAAAGGCCTCCATCTTGAGGTCTTTTCCGCCGTAAACCAAGAACATCTCCTTAGTCCTCCTCAGGTACTTGAGAATGTTCTTTACTGCTATCCAGTGCTTCTCCCCTGGGTCTGACTGATACCGGCTTACCACGCTCAGTGCGTAAGCTACATCTGGTCTGGTGCACAACATCGCATACATTATAGAGCCTACTGCAGAAGCGTAGGGTATAATAGACATGCGTTCCCTTTCCAAATCAGTCTTGGGAGACATCTCTTTGGATAGGGTGATTCCGTGACAAGCCGGTAGATTACCGCGCTTAGAATCTTCCATACTGAATCTTTTCAGTACAGTGTCGATATACCTGGACTGCGAAAGTCCCAACATCCTCTTGGATCTATCACGATAGATCCGGATCCCCAGAATGTAAGAGGCATCACCCTGGTCTTTCATGGAGAACCTGTGCGACAAGAATCCTTTGACAGATTGTAGCATAGGAATGTCATTTCCTATCAATAGAATGTCATCCACGTACAAGACGAGGAATACGACAGTTCGTGCTACAACTTTACTATATATGCATGGTTCATCTGGATTTTTGATAAAGTCATATTCTTTGACCGTTTCATCAAAACAGATGTTCCAACTCCGCGATGCCTGCTTTAGTCTATAAATGGACTTAAGCAACTTGCATACTTTCTCGCTTCTCCCACTCTGATTGAAACCCTCTGGCTGATCCATATAAACGCACTCTTCTAAATTACCATTCAGAAAAGCCGTCTTTACGTCCATCTGCCAGATTTCATAATCATGGAAGGCAACAATAGCAAAAAGGACCCGAATGGATTTGAGCATAGCCACTGGAGAAAAAGTTTCGTCATAGTCCAAACCAGGTCTTTGACGAAAACCCTTTGCAACAAGTCTAGCCTTATAGGTTTCCACCTGTCCATCTACACCAATCTTTTTCTTGAAGATCCATTTGCATCCTATGGGTTTTACCCCATCTGGAGCAAAGTCCAAAGTCCATACTTTGTTGGTGTACATGGACTCCATTTCGGTCTGCATTGCATCTAGCCATCGTACCGAGTCGCCGCTCTGGATGGCCTGCTGGAAGCTAGTAGGTTCATCATCATCGATGATGCAATCCTCTCTATCCCCATCTATGAGAAAACCGTAGTATCTCTTAGGCGGATGAGACGGCCTACTACTCCTGCGGAGGGGTGCGGGAATGTCCTGTTTTTCTTGAACTACTGGTTCTACCAAACTTTCAGTAGTAGTTTGTGGTTCTGGAATTTCTTCCAGTTCTATTTCGCTCCCACTTATTTCCTTTTCTAAAAACTGCTGTTCTAGAAAATGGGCATTACGAGAAATAAAAACCTTTTGTTCCTCTGCGTAATAGAAATAATATCCCTTGGAGTTCTTTGGATATCCCACAAACTTACACTGTACTGATCGTGCCTCGAGCTTGTCCGCATGCTGTTTTTTAACAAAAGCTGGACATCCCCATATCTTCATATGCTGAAGATGGGGTTTCTTCCCACTCCACATCTGATATGGGGTGGTAGGCACAATCTTGGTAGGAGCCCTGTTCAGAAGATATGCCGCTGAATCTAACGCATAACCCCAGAAAGATCGCGGTAACTCAGCATTACTCATCATGGAACGTACCATATCCAATAGGGTTCGATTCCGTCTCTCCGATACACCGTTATGCTGTGGAGTGTATGGAGGAGTAAGCTGAGAGAGAATTCCTTTCTCTTTTAGGTAACCTAGGAACTCGGCACTTAAGTATTCACCACCTCGATCAGATCTTAGTGTCTTGATACTTTTGCCGGTTTGGTTTTCTACTTCATTCTTGTACTCTTGGAATTTCTCAAAAGCCTCGGATTTATGTTTCATCAGATAAATGAATCCGTACCTTGAGTAATCATCCGTAAAAGTAATGAAATAGGAAAAACCACCTCTTGCATGTGTAGACATTGGACCACATACATCGCTGTGTATAAGTCCTAAGAGCTCGCTCGCTCTTACTCCATGTCCAGTAAATGGAGTCTTTGTCATCTTTCCTTTGAGACAAGATTGACAAGTGGCATGAGTTTGATATTCGAATGAGTCCAAATATCCTTCTCTATGTAATTTAGTCAACCTTCTCTCATTGATGTGACCCAGTCTACAATGCCATAAGAAAGCTTTATTTAAATCTGGAGACTTTCTTTTTAGTGTGTTCTGGACATTGAAAATTTGGAGTTGGTTTAAGACATATATACCGTTATATAGTGTACCGGACCCAATCAAACTATGATTAAGGTGGATGTTAACAACATCACTTACAAACGTGAAATCATAACCTTTATTTGATAACAAGGAAACTGATATGATATTACACGTTAAGCTAGGTACACAAAAACAGTAATGTAAAACCAAAATGTGTCACTCGTCAATCCCAGGTGATAATCCCCTACGGACACAGCTCCCACGCTAGCTCCGTTAGCAACCATCAGGGTCATATCACCATCCTTCAGCACTCTACGGTTTCTCAGTGCCTGCAATGAATTGCATATATGAGATCCTGATCCGGTATCCAATACCCAGGAAGTAGAGTTGATTGACAGACAACTCTCAATTACAAACACACCTGAAGTCGAAGCCACAGCTTGCTTCGGTTCCTGGTTCTTGGCGTTCCACGCCTTGCAATCTTTCTTCCAGTGCCCTTTCCTATGACAATGGAAACACTCATCCTGGGCCACTACTGGTACCGCAAACTTTTTCTTTCCCTTCGCTCCCACCTTACTAACACCTCCTCTAGGTTTGGTGGCGGCCTTCTTTTTCCTTCCTTTGGCCCTAGCCTTGGACCCGGAAGAAGAAGCACTGCTAACAAACATAGCGGGTGTTTCCCTTGCCTTCTGCAAGGTGCCCTCTGCACTCCTCAACATGTTAAGGAGTTCCGGAAGTTCAACTTCTTTTCTTTGAATGTTGAAGTTCAGAATAAACTGGGCGTAGGTGGAAGGAAGGGACTGGAGAATAAGGCATGTATAGAGCTCATTATCCAAATTCGTCCCAAGGTCTGCGAGCTTTTCTATATAGCCAATTATTTTTAGGACATATTCTCCTACCGATGATCCGACGGCCAACCTCGCTCGAAACAAGTTCTTAGAGGTCTCGTATCTTGCTATACGAGATTGCTCTCCATAAAGTTCCTTTGTATGAAGAAATATGGCATCAAGATCCATATCCTCGTGCCTCCTCTGATGTTCATTGTTCATCGAGGCAAGCACGATGCACTTGGCCTTCGCGCAATCATACTCCCAGGTTTTGCGGATTTCCTTATCCGCATTACTAGATTTGGGACCTGGGACTGCAGGTGCCTTAGCGGTGAGGACGTACCCCAATTTGTCATAGGTCAAAGCCATTTTGACATTCCGCAGCCAATCTTTATAGTTTGGCCCTGTCAGTATATTTTTCTCTAAAAGTAACTTAAGTCCAGTCATTTTCAGGGTCGCTGCAAGTAGGAGAGAGAGAAGAAACACTTTAGCTTGATGCTCTTGCAAGTTTAGAGTGGTTTTTAATTTATCTAAACTGGATGGCTCCCATTGTTTCTCGAATCCTTCCTCAAACCATAAAAGAAGAATTAGCCGGGACTATTCTCACTGTACAATACTTGCTTAACCGTTCAGCCAGGCTGGTGTCGGCACTTCGAGGGAGGTTTTCCAACTCTTTCGCGAAGTTCCTTAATTAAATAACCTCTTTTCTCTGGGGGCGTAACCCCGCTGACACCTTTCTTGACACTTACTTGGTTTATAGCATTGATCGTTAAGTGACGAATCTCTTGATAAGTAGAATATACTCACAGTAGGATCGGGACCCAAATATCATCGTATGATAATGTTGAAGGAATCCTACCAACATTCATCAAACTCCAAATGGTATGCATCTCTTTGCAAATTTCAGTTTCTTTAGAAATTTCCGATAAATTTTTTTTTTGCCCCATGCTCTTATGACCTTGGCTTTGGTCAAAATGTCATAAGTCACATGTCAAGTTCTACCCATCATTATCTTGTCAATTTGAACCCATCCGTACATACCCCTGACTTTGGTCAAATGATAATACGACTGTCCCAAACTAACTCATCTATCTATGCAACAAATGAATACCCAGTAGCTACCAAACACTATGCCTTGACTTTGGCCAAAATGCATAGCTTGAATACTACTGAATATCCAAATGAAATGACGGAGGGCTACGAATGGTTTTGGCGAAACCGTGAACGTAGTGAACTTGATATGACCGAAGGAACCTGATAGCTTTTAAAAGGAGTGGTTAAAGCTCCGCCATTTAAAAATATCAACTGTTTTAAAATAACCGAGTGGTTTCTTTTAAATTGTTCCAACGATTCATCTTTTGGTTTATTTTCTTTGCATTATAAATAATGCGTCCCATCATTAACCTATCATTGCAGAAAACAACGAAAATACAACGTCCTCTTATGCCATCCGCATTCGCCACTGGGTCCCGTCATCACCCGTTAGGTTACTTAACTAACGGCAGAGCGGGGGCTGGGCTAGCGCGGGTGTAAAATATAAGTGACGTCTAAATAGCTATCATATATAGATATTGTACATTCGTCAGACGCAATAATAGGCATTCCAGATCTCATATGAACATTATTGGATTTGCAAGCAATCCGCGTTTGTTTAGAGCCTGCAACAAAAGAAGGATTACACAGTTGTGATGAGTAGCCATTACCCCACCCTAGACCCCTACGGGTACGGAAAACTACTCGCTAAATACCCGAAGTGAAGCGGTCTCCCTCAACAACGTGAGTAGGCCACTAAACACTTCAAAGTACCCGGTAGTTTGTGCACCCCATCTTGGGTCTATCCTAGAAGCAAAAGCAGTAAAATGAAATAATACAACGGTGGCTACAACCGCAACCTGGATGTGTCCCGCAAAAATAATATTACAACATATTACAATTACATTGAATGAATGAATATAACAACCCATCTCAAACCCCGGCTAATCATCACAACAGTCCAATACAGTTCACAACCACAAAAAGTAAAAAACATTACAGAAATGTGCAACCCCCTGCCAACTGACATACTAGCAGTTAGGGGAGGTTTACGAACACATTATACAATCACAGATATAATCAAATTAGCAAACATCGTAAGATTTCGATCGTGCAAACACTTTAGATTCTACTCCAATACTTCTCTGTGCACCTGAGACTTGAGCAGAAAAATAAACATCCCAGAAAACACAAAAATATCACAGAAGAGTGACTGGAGCAAACTGGGTTGAATCGGCTTCAACTCGGCCGCGGATCAGCGGCGGATCGGTGGGATCGGCCGCGGTTCCGCGGTCGTTTGGCCGATTCATGAACCCATTTTTCTCCAGTAACCTTATAATTCTCCGCTTGTTATTCTGCAGGTCCCTGAAAAATTTTTGGACCTCATTTTAAAATCGACAGAAACTATGTGATATCGATGTTTTTTCCGGTTCGTTTCGCGTTCGAAATTCATATGACTTTGCTAATGAGTTAATTATTGTTTAGCGAGGCTCTGATACCACTGTAAGTCGATGTACAACACCCCACGACCAGCGGGGAGGCGGAAAATTGAAAAACGATCTTGTTCTTTGCATAAACATCGACTAACCGAGAATCTTTGCTAAACTATAACTAACAAGAATCATAGAAGTTATCAACTACTATGAAAAGTGATTATACCTAATGAACCGTGTCCTTCGTCTTTTCGTTCTCCACCTCCTTTCCGGCCTTCTCTATGTAGTAGATGATCCACCCGAGAGCTTTACTTCAAGCTTCACCTCTAACTTGAGGTAACTAGGTTTCTTAAAGTGCTAATCTAAGTAACCTAGGTGATATAGAGAAGGGTTATGGATTAAGTAGTCTATTCTTATCCTTGGTCTCAACACATGAGAGGGGAGGATTAGGGTTTGAAGAGAGAGAGCTTGAGGAGAGAGAAGGTGAGCAAGAATAATGATATAATTGTTTCTCACTTCTAATATATCATGAAGCATAAGATTTATCAAATAAATAGAATTAAGTGATTTATCACCATGCTTCATTTAATATTGCAATGAATCATCAAGTGAGTCATTAAGCAATTTAATGCTTCATTAACTCACTTGTATGATTCATCTAGTGAGTCACAAATGCATTTAATACAAATGCCACCTAAACCCTTAAGTCACCATGCTTCTAGAAGCTTCCCGTGAAATTACGAGAACGCCCCTCCTATCCGTGAAAACACGGAAAAACTTTAGACTGTATAAATCCAATAATCCGATACTAGAAACTGGCTTAAACAAAAGCCGGCTAGTAAAAACTGTCCGAATATCGTACGTATGTAAACACACGTATGCGTCCGAACCCTTGTCGTAAAACCATACGACCTCTATATCGTTTCGCCTGGAGTAGGGAAACTCTCTGTGTAGGACTCTAAAGACTCGACTACTAGGCTGGCAGTGGGTTTAACCACAGACCGCAAGTGGCACTAGCTGTACGTAACGGTCCCCAGGTAGATGTCGATAAGAAGGCCGATGAGGAAACCCATCCGAACTCTTACTGAGTCTGATGTGACAATCTCCGTACAGTCCGGTCTGTTCGTCTAAGACTATCGCATATCGGTCCTAGGGGGCGGCAAGAGTCAGTCCCCTAATAGCGGTATAAGTCGTGTCGGAGCGTAGCCCATTACACCCTGAGAAAACAACTGGAACCTACCAGTAAATCTCGCTTGCCCTGGCCAGGGACTTTGCGTAATGGCTCTCTGACACAGAGAGATATCAACACCCAATACCGGGAGAGACGAATCCTGTCTAACCGCCACTGCCTCCAAGTGCTCGGGACTGCACCCAACTGCTACCTGTTTGCACGACTAATTTGAGCCGTGGTAGGGTAGCAATCTAAGAACAGTGGGACACACTCGAGGCGAAGTAGCAGTGTCAAGTCTGCGGACTATGCTGTACTCATGTCACCTGGGAACTGTTATCTGTCGACGGGTATAATACCAACCAACAGTTCCCCGTGAGTCCTGTCCGGTGTACCCGTAACCCAACGAGCACCTGTATACTATCTCCAGTACGACGTACTGACGGCTGTGGGACAGACCATCTCCCCAACTGGGATGAGAAGCGTACACACTAGTCTACTCCGGAGTATCGATGCCCTGTCTCGATAATCCTACGACTAGGGACCTGTAAAAGGATGTGCTTGTAGACTACCCAGCCCTCACTAGTGTAACTGCCATCACAACGCTGGTAGTCAAGCAAGTTCCTAAGAGCTCTATCAATACGTATACTCACATATTAAGATAGATGAAACCAAGTAGCATACTACCATTTTTAGCAAGACTGTTATATAACTGTGAATATCCCAAGCTTCCATTAAGTAATATACAAACTAGTATGATACAATAATGGCCCCTAGGGCATATACACTAACAGACGATTTGTTCGACCAGCTTCAGGAGGCAGGATACTTTTCGAGGATCGATTTACGATCGGGCTATCATCAGCTGCGGGTTCGACATGAGGACATTCCTAGGACAGCTTTCCGTACGCGCTACGGCCATTATGAGTTTTTGGTGATGTCGTTTGGACTCACCAATGCGCCAGCAGCATTCATGGACATGATGAACCTTATTTTCTGGCCATATCTGGATCTGTTCATCATAGTATTCATTGACGATATCTTGGTGTATTCCCGGAGCGGAGAGGAGCACGAGCAGCACTTGCGGATTACACTGCAGACCTTGAGGGAGCATCAGCTTTTCGCCAAATTCTCCAAGTGTGCTTTCTGGCTGGACAACGTAGACTTCTTGGGGCATGTGATTTCAAGAGACGGTATATGTGTAGACCCGAGGAAGATCGAGGCCGTTCAGCGTTGGCCTAGACCCACATCAGTTATGGAGATTCACAGCTTTTTGGGGTTGGCCGGTTACTACAGGCGATTTGTGCAGGACTTCTCCAGTATTGCTACACCTTTGACCGGGTTGACCCGGAATGGAGTTCCTTTCGATTGGATGGAGGAGTGCGAGCACAGTTTTCAGCAGCTACGGACTCGGCTGACTACGGCACTGGTGTTATCATTGCCTTCAGGATCAGGCGGATTTGTGGTCTATTGTGATACTTCTCGAGTGGGGCTAGGGTGCGTATTGATGCAGCATGACAGGGTGATCGTGTATGCTTCGCGATAATTGAAGAAACATGAACAGAACTACCCCACTCACGATTTGGAGATGGCTGCAGTGGTCTTTGCACTTAAGATCTGGTGACATTACCTATACGGCGAGTCGTGCTAGATATGCACTGATCACAAGAGTTTAAAGTATATATTTCAGCAGCGAGACCTGAACCTTAGACAGCGCCGATGGATGGAGTTAGTGAAGGATTACGACTGCGAGATCTTGTATCACCCGGGCAAGGAGAATGTAGTGGTGGATGCTTTGAACAGGAGGCCCGGGGGTAGTCTATCTGGTTTGAGCGCAGTACAGGGGCAGTCGTCGGCAGATTGGCAGATATTATGCGACAGCCGAGTGCAGTTCGAGTTCACGCCGATCGGAGGACAGATTACGCATGTTCGTGCACGCCCACAGTTGCTTGACCGTATACATGAGGCATAGCACAGTGATGACCGATGTTCAGAGATCAGGACGCAGATTGGACAGGGCGGATTTTCCGAGTTCGTGATCGATGATCAGGGGATGCTGAGATTTGGGACTAGACTATGCATACCAGATGCTGAGGGGCTGCGGCGTGAGATTCTTGAGGAGGCACATCGATCAGTGTACAGCGTCCATCCCGGTTCCACCAAGATGTATCATGATATGAGAGATGTTTACTGGTGGGACGGAATGAAGAGGGACATCGCAGATTTCGTGTCGAGATGCCTGACTTGTCAGCAAGTCAAGGCCGAGCACCAGAGGCCCGCGGAAGAGGTACGGCCGTTACCCATTCCGGAGTGGAAATGGGAGCAAATTTCGATGGATTTCGTTGTGGGTCTACCCAGGACTAGGCGAGGGTATGACTCCATTTGGGTGATCGTGGATCGTCTGACGAAAGCGGCTCACTTCCTGCCAGTGAAGACGACTTTCGGATTTGCTCAGTACGCCCAGATTTACATCGACGAGATAGTACGACTGCATGGAGTCCCGACGTGTATCGTGTCCGACAGAGGCACCCAGTTTACCAGCCGACTATGGCAGAGACTTCAGGAGGCTTTAGGCACACGCTTGAGTTTCAGCACGGCATTTCATCCGTAGACCGACGGCCAGTCAGAGCGGACGATTCAGACTCTTGAGGACATGCTCCGAGTGTGCGTTTTAGACTTTGGTGGTAGCTAGGATCATCATTTACCCTTGGTGGAGTTCTCCTACAACAATAGTTTCCAGGATACTATTCAGATGGCACCTTTCGAGGCTCTGTATGGGAGGAGATGTAGATCGCCCGTCTGCTGGACAGAGCTCAGTGAGAGCAGTATTTTGGGGCCCCAGATCGTACAGGAGACGACCGAGAAGATACAGGTGATTCGAGACAGGATGAGGACAGCTCAGAGCAGGCAGAGATCGTATGCTGATAGGCACCGCCGCTGATTAGAGTTCGCAGTTGGAGATCACGTTTTTCTGAGGGTCTCTCCGATGAAGGGAGTGATGAGGTTTGGACGGAAGGGGAAGCTTAGCCCCAGATTCATAGGTCCCTTCGAGATCCTCGAGCATGTGGGCGCAGTGGCTTATCGTTTGGCTCTTCCACCCGACTTCCCAGATGTTCACCCCGTGTTCCACGTGTCGATGCTTCGCAGATAGCTACACGACCCTTCGCACATGATTCAGCATCAGACCGTTCAGCTCAAGCGCGACCTTTCGTTCACCGAGCAGCCAGTCGTGATATTGGACCGGCAGGTGAAGAAACTTAGATCGAGGGTCTTGCCATCAGTGAAGGTGCTTTGGCGCGGCCCGAGTGGCAAAGAGATCACTTGGGAAGCCCAGGGCGAGATGCGGAACAAGTTCCCTCATCTCTTTGAAGGTATGCGTAGCTTTATATTTTTAAATTCGGGGACGAATTTCTTTTAAGGGGGGGGGGAGATTGTAACACCTCAGGATGTGTTTAGTGGCTAATTATATTTAAATAAAGGGTTTTTAATAAAAATTTTACCAAAATTGAGTTTCAAATATTTTTCCAAATTTAATAAATATTTTTCTAGAATTTTCCTAGGCTTGCACACACATGTGCATGTAAACTAAGGTTTAAAATGAGGTTATACCATGATTATCAACCATGGTGGGTTTAATAATGGGGATTAAGTCTTTTGGGTTTTAATTAAGTTTATTTAGTTAATTGATGGTTGTTTTAATTTGAAATTTCTTTTGGAGTGTTGACTTGGTGAGAATGAGAGAGAGAGAGAATGCATCATGGCAAAGCCCATGCTTGCATTTAATGATGAGAGAGAAAGGAGGGGTTGACATTGGGAGTTATCATTTCCACTCATTCTTGTGCTCATTTCTCTCAACCTCACTCTCACACTCACACCCTCACCATCTCAGCAGCAGCAGAAGCAAGCACAGCAGCAGCAAAAGCAAGCACAGCAGCAGCCGGCAAGCACAACAGCAGCAACAGTGAGCAGCAACAGCAGCAGTGAGCAGCAGCAACAGCACAACTTCAATTGCAGCTCCTTCCCTCTACTCCTTCTTCTTCCTCTAGCTCCCTAGGGTCGAGTGTGGGGTATACTTCTTGAACTTACCACCTAGTTTGCTTAATTAGTGTAGCTTAGCTTCGATTAGTGATTAATGGTGCGTTTTAGTGCGATATGTGGTAATTAGGGGGAACCTTGATCAAGTGAAGTATGAATTGGTTTTAGTAAGTTGATGGGGTGTTGTTAGGGCCATGTTAACCTGGCTTAGCCACAAATTGCACTAAAATACCACCAGATTCCTATTTGATGCAAATTCATCGTTTTTGAGCAAAATCTAGCTTTCTGCAAACTGCTATCGACCCAGTGGGTTCAGATTAAAATTAAGAAGACTGCAGTATAGTTGTGAGGAGCTGATCCCATGTGTAGAAGACGACCCCCAAATTCCGTACTATGGCCACCGAAATATTAGTTCTGGCCGCAATTTGCGGCCAGATGGGGAGGGAATGAGGTTGGGTTTTGCTCTATAGGTGTCTGCTGCTATCCTTAGACTCATGGCATGTATAATTTTATTTAATTGTTACTGTAGAAAAATCTGGAGCTAAATACCTGTTTCTCGTATTTTTAAACCTTCGCGACACGCGTGATACGTGTGTGGGTTTGGGGTTTCTGCGTATCGCGACGCGTCGGGGTAGTTTCAGGCGCGTAATCATACGTTTTAGCGTTTCGCGCACACGCGCGCTTGGTTTGCGACGCGGGTTTCTAGTTTGACCTTAATATCACGTTTTTGTGGATTTGAGCTTATGTGTGATATATTGTGTGATTCTAGGTTCGCAGGCGAGTGGGACGGACGCTGCGAAGAAGGGGAAGCAAGTCGTCGGCTACACTTAGCGTGAGACTTCGGTGAGTAGATTTAACATCTACGGGGATATCGCCCGCATGGCGTTATGCGTCAGGGCTGATAGGACCCTATAGCTATATGTTGCATTTACCCCATTGACTGTCATGGATACTGTTGTTGCATACTGCATTCCCTGCTATATGTATGTAAACTTAGAATTGATAGAACACCGCGTTATTACTAACGGTTCATGTTGCACGAGCACTAATCTGCATGTTACACACACACCGTTAGTAATTGCCATGACACACTCACTGTAGAATTTCCATGATTATATTGCTGTAGTTCATTTCACATATGATTCGATATGATTGTCATAGAAATTGGGAGCCGCATGATGTCTTTAAAAACTGGAACTATTTTAAAAAGCGGTTTCCCCTTGTACCTATATTATGGCTTGATGTACATAGCACATCGCATTTGATTTACTTATTGGTGTTGGATTTTCAAGTGATTTCTGGTTTTGAGGACCGTGGGATTATTTAAGAAAAGATGCACTATTTGAAAAACCCGGTTCCTCGTGATATGATATTTTGGTGCGTCCACCATGCGTTTTCTCGGTGCTGAGACGTGTGCTTGAAACCCGATTCGAGGTGTTGGATGATCCGTTTGCGGGTTCGTGGTGGACCCATAATGGTTCCCCTCGGCAAGATGATCGATGGACTTTGCCGATTGAGCCTGGGGGCGGGCGAGTACCTACCGGTGATTGGTTGGACCTGGCGGTTATCCGGAGGATACCGACCAGAGTCGAGAGATGGATGCGGGATGATCCGTACTGCCGGGGCCGAGGGCCGATACCGCAGACGGAGCCCGTGGGCTGATCCGGACTTACGGAGCCGATATATGAGGATTTGCATGTCGATGCTGGACACGAGTATTTTATGATATTTTGAGTGCCGATGTTGGGCACTCGTGATTCTCAGAGATATACAGGATTTGAGGGCCGAGGAGAGTGCCGGCGCCTGAGTTTATTTGGGATTTGGTGTGCAGTTTTGAGCACCGATTACCTTTCCACGTTGATATTTCGTGTGGATGTTATTTATCCCATGCTCAGCATTAATTATCATGTATCTCATCCTGTAGTTATTTTACCTGATAGAGCATTTGCATGATTATTGCACCTTCTGCTTGTCGTATATAGATCTTACTTGCTGGCATATGATAGAGTAGCGCAGTACGTGCATGCTCGCGATTATCTTTATATGTTATCTCTATTCATGAGTTCGCAACTCACCCTCGTTGTGCCACAGTATTTGCAGGTTGCCCCTCAGAGTAGTCGCGGCAGGCTGCCTTTTGCATCTTTTGGCTACAGATACCACTACAGTTGGTGCGAGAGCTGTTTTGCTTTTAGGTGGGTTGTGGTATCTGATTACTTTTATTGTACCCTTTTTGTATCTAGTATTCTCCATCTACCATATATGTACTGGACTTAGACACAGTGTGAGGACGATGATGTATATTTTGTATTCTGGTGTCGAGTTCGTGGGAGCCGACTGTTTTTATATGCAGTTTATTATTCTGTGATGTTTACTTATTGCTCATTCTTCGCTACGGCGTCGTATATTACTCTTGTGGTGATGGTTTCCGCCGTTGGGCGTGATTGCTCCCGTTTGGGAATGTTTTGTTTCATTATATCTCATTTTCACTCATATCATGTTTTATACCCGATTTCGGGGTTACTTTTACAAAGGAAATGCTGCCAAAATTATTTAAATGATGACGTAACTTTAAAAGAACTTATTGAACTATTCAAGGTTTTCTAAATGTTTTAACTAATATTTTCAACACTCGCTACTTTTATATGGTTTTGATTTCTGGGTTCGGCTTACTTAGTCGCGTTACTCCTATAGAAGTTGCGTGGTTAAGTGCCGGTCACGAGTCGAAATATTCGGGTCATGACACTCGCACACGATGATAAGTACTCCCACACCGGAAACATCTAGACGGTGTCTACTGCTGACCCCCCGTGGATAAGAGCTAAACAATCGACCTCGCCACAAGTCTCTGCCACCTGCATGAAGTCTGTCGCGGTGCCAAAACGGCCGTCTCTGTGCTGGCGTATCCGTACGAACTCTCTTCGGCCCTGGAACTACCGAAGTCTCAGCAAGGCGCTCCTCGACTAATAGGGCTGCATCTACAGCTGCTGCATAGGTCTCGCAATGCTGTGCACTGATCGTAAGAAACAATGGCGTAAGCAGGCCTCGAACAAACCTCTTGGCTCGCATCTCCTCAGTAGCTACTAGATATGGGGCATAAACTGATAGCTCGGTGAACTACACATCATACTCCGCCACTGTCATATCCGGTGTCTGGCGTAATGACTCGAACCTGTGCGCTCGGGCATCCCTGACACTCTGGGGAAGGAAACGGGTTAGAAATACCGTCACAAACTCGGTCCAGGTCATAGGAGGAAGACCTGCTGCTCTGCCCTTTTCTACCGACTCGCACCACTTTTGCGCAAGACCTTCCAGGCGAATGCTCGCGAACTCCACCCATCTCGCATCTGAGTATCTGAGTGAATGACATATCCGGGCCATCCTATCAATAAATGACTATGGGTCCTCGGCTGCATCGGTGCCTGTGAAGACCGGAGGCTTCAGCCTCATAAATTCAGATAGAGATACTGTAATAACCTCTGTAGCTACGGAGACAACTGCCTAAACTATAGGTACCATCGCGGTCCCTGTAACGGGTGGAACTGCCTCTGGTTGCTGCGCTCGAAGTGTCTCAACTAACGACTCTATCATCTGGCGCATCTCCTGCATACCGGCCCTTAGCATGGCGATCTGGTCTGTCGAAGGAGGAACGGTCTGCTCTGGTACAACGGGGGTACTGCCCGGGTCAGTCCTCGTCTTAGACGATTCAACTCTAATCTCGGCTCTCGCGGCCGCTCTCTACGCCCTCGTAGTCTTTGGCGGCATAATGGCTGAAAAAGAAAGTAGGATTCGATAAGGATACGGAAATCGAATTACAAGAATGTATATAATCATGAAGGAATTTCAATCAATAAGTCCTAAGGTCACTTAGGCGGAGTACCGTGTCATGAGTATGCCGCGGAACATACACACGCTACGCCACTCTGCTTCAGCTACCTACTCCATCATACCAAGGTCATCCTACACTCCGAAAGGTAAAACCTACGCTCTGATACCAACTTTGTCACGACCCAAAGTTCGGCCCGTGACCGGCACTTAACCACGTAACGTCTACAGCATCTGCTTAGCCGGTCGACATAAGCAGGGTCGCCGCGCAACGCGATCAAGTAAGCCGAAACCCAGAAATCAAAACCATGAAAATAGTGAGTGAAGAAAAACATTAGTTTAAAACATTTAGAAAACCTTGAGTAATTGAGTAAAAATCTTTAAAGTTTAAGTTATTTTCTTAAAAATTTCGGCAGCGCCTCCTTTGTAAAAACTGGCCCCGAAGACGGGTACAAAACATGATATAAGTAAAATGGCCGATAACAAGAGTATAACATCCCCAAACGGGAGCAATCACGCTAAACGGCAGAAACAATCACCACAAGAATAATATACGACGCCGTAGCGAAGAAATGAGCAATATAAGTTAAAAACATTATAAAAGATAAAACTGCATAAATAAATAAAACCGGCTCACACGAGCTCGACGTCCAGAGTACAAAATAATATACAACATCATCCTCACAACTGGTCTCTAAGTCAATACATGAAATAGTAGATAGAGAGTACTAGATACAATAGAGTGTACAAATGGAAAATAACCGGATACCACAAACCCACCTATCAACAAAACAGCTCACGCACCAACTGCAGTGGTATCCATAGCAAAAAGATACAAGAGAAAGTCCTGCCGCAACTACTCTGAGGGTCGACCTGTAAACACTGTGGCACAACGGGGGTGAGTTGCCAACTCGTGAATAGTAAATAACATATATAGGTAATCGCGAGTATGCACGTACTGCGATACTGTAACATGTGCAATCAGATAACATCTAAATGATGAGCTGGGTAAGCAATAATCATGCATAACAAGTGAAATCTAATAACATCTATATGATGAGCTGGGTATGCAATAATCATGCCGAAGTACTCTATTAGGTACTACGACTACATGACGCAATGCGTGATAGTGAATGCCGAGCGTGGGATAAAATATCATCTACATGGAATATCATCGTGGAAAACCTCGGTGTCTACCAAAACACCCCAAAATCCCGATAACTCAGGCGCCGTCACTCTATCCGGCCCTCAATCCTGTAAATCTCATAAAAGCGGGGTGCCCAACATCGGCACCCAAAAACATCATGAAATACTCGTGTCCAACATCGACACGCAAATCCTCATATATCGGGCTCCGTCAGTCCGGATCGGCCCACGGGCTCCGTCTGCGGAATCGGCCCCCGGCCCCGGAAGTACGGGTCAGCCTATATCCATCTCTCGACTCTGGTCGGAATCCTCCGGATATCCGCCAAGTCCAACCAATCACCGGTAGGTAGTAGTCCCTCTGCCATGCTCATCGTCTGCAACACAACAATCCGTTCTCGCCCCGGGGTACCATACCGGGTCCACCATGTACTCGCAATCGGCCTCATCCATCTCCTCGATTCAGGTTCACGTGTCACACGTCTCAGAACCGAGAAAACGTATGGTGGACGCACCGAAATATCATATCAAGAGAAACCGGGTTTTCAAACAGTGCATATTTTCTTAAAATAATACCACGGTTCTCAAATCTAGAAATCACACGAATCCAAAACTCAATTCGTAAATCCATGCAATGTGTCATATGTCGCATAAAAATCGTACTATGAGTAAAAGGGGAAAACCGCTCTTTAAAAAGGATCCAGTTGAAAACATTTCACGTGGTCCCCAATTGTTTAAATCAAGTCAGCACCATCAATGTGTGTGCAAGAGTATGTATGTATGTAGGCATGGATGTACAAAGATATATATGTAAGCATGAGTGTACAATATATATATGTGTCAATATAGATGTACATGTAGTATATACGCAAGCATGAGTGTACAGTATGTATATGTGCCAATATAGATGTACATGTGGTGTATACGCAAGCATGAGTGTACAATATGTATGTGTGCTAATACGGATGTACAAGTGGTATATATGCAAGCATGAGCGTACAATATGTATATGTGTCAATATAGATGTACATGTGGTATATACGCAAGCATGAGTGTACAGTATGTATATGTGCCAATAAAGATGTACATGTGGTATATACGCAAGCATGAGTGTACAGTATGTATATGTGCTAATATAGATGTACATGTGGTGTATACGCAAGCATGAGTGTACAATATGTATGTGTGCCAATACGGATGTACAAGTGGTAAATATGTAAGCATTGTTAGTTATATGTATGCCCTAGAGGCCATTACTGTACATAGGATGTATATTGTAGTGGATGCTGGGACATATATAGGGAGGACTTTCTTGCTCGACATGATAGTATGCTATCTGGTTACACTTTACCTTAACGTGTATACTGATTGCCTCTCTATTACATGTTGGTAAAGCCCTTAGGATGTGTACTTGACTACCTGGACTATGATGCGGATCATACTAGTGGGGACATGGTAGTCCATAAGTACATCCTTCAAAGTCCCTAGTCGTGGGTGTATCGAGACGGGGCATCGATATACCAGAGTAGACTAGCGTGTAGCTTCTCGACCCATACAGATGGGCGATGGATGATCCCATATCCATTGGTGTTTGACATCGGAGATGATATACGGGTGCTCAGTAAAGACTGGGTACACTGGACGGACTCGCCGAGAACTCCCAGATGGTATTATACCTCACGTCAGATGGCAGTTCTCTGGTGACACTGGTACAGAGTAGTCTGTTGACCCGAGATCGTCATAGAGTCTTGTGTGGTTCCCACTGTGCTTTGATTTCCATCTTACCACGTCCAAGAGGGCGTGCAAAACGGTGGTTTTTGGGTACAGTCCCGAGTCACATGGAGACAATGAGCGATAGGAGGGGATTCGTCTCTCCCGGTATGGGGAGTTGATGTTGCGCAGTGTTCGATTGGCTATAACAGGAAATCCCTGACCAGGGTTGCTGAGATTTGCTGGTAAATGTTACCAGTAGTTTCTCGAATTGTTATAGACCTCATATCGACACGACTTATCGAGCTATTGGGGTCTGACGTTTACCACCCCTAGGCGAGATATGCGACATATCAGACGATCAGACCGGACTGTACGGTAGTGTTACTGGTTGGATTCACAGGAGTGTGAGCGGGCTTGCTCGTCGATCTTCTGATCCCTCAATACCCGGGTGGCCGTTACGTTTAGCAGACCGCTTGCGGCTTGTGGGTGTTTGATATGATCATCATCTGCTGCCGGCGTATTGACGAGTCTTTAGAGTCCTACACAGAGGTTTTCTGGCTCAAGCGAAACGAAATAGGAGCGCATATGAGATATGTGCGGGACCGAGAATAATGCGTGTATGTGATACTGTATTCTATTCTCGCGATGGTTGTATCGAATGGTTGTATGCGATATAACCTAGTTATCGAATCAAGGATTGATTCGATAAGCCGATACATTGATATTAGTCGGTTATATGCGATATGACCGGGTCGTTAAATCAAGTGTTGATTTAATGATTTAATGCATAATTATATATTTGATATATTACTTTGCATTAACTAGTATTGGTTCACTTTAAATGGATTTTCTCACTCGGATGTGCGCATTGCATATGCGATATGATTTTGTGCACTTGTTTGTATCATGGTTGATGATGCATGCCTACATGGTTAAGTGCAAAGAATTAAACCATGGTTAACTAAATGATTAGGGTTTTATTTTCTTAAATTATTCATTTATTCCTTTTTGGAAATTATTTTGCATAAGAAGAATTGGTGGCTTTCTTTTATTCTTTCATGAACTTTCATGAATGTTTGACTTTGTCACCAATTTTGTCTCATGCTTAACCCTAACCATTTCTTTTAACCATGATTGATTCTCTACACCTAACCATGGTTCTAATATGATAAGTATTCATTTCTTTTCCAATTTTAAATAACTTATCATAACAATTAGCTTCTTCTTCTTCATCTTCTTCAAGGAAGAAAGCAAGCTCCATCAATGGTAATTGATGGAAATGAGTGAGAAATCCAAAACTAAAGTCTACCCACTTCTTATTTCTTCATCCTATACTTCTTGCCAAGTAGTAGAGTGTGTTTCCTTCACAAGTTTTCAAGACTTGGTGAAGGTGGAGCTTGATCTAGCGATGCTTCGACGTAGATAATCTTCGGCACGTCGTCGATGACCTAGCCCGCTCTTTCTCCGATGAAGCCGACGCTAGAGCCCGGGACTTGATATGGACAGCGAGGACACTTCATTGCGGAGCTATGGAGGTGGAGCACCGGATCTACAAAGGTTGTATTTCCGTATTCTAATAGTTAAGTGTTAACTAGTTATCTTTTCGCCTAAAATCTAGCCGACGATCCATAGTCGGGTCTCTCGGCACCCGTAAAATTTTGAAATTGGTATGATCGATGCCTTGTGAGACCTCACTAGGATGCCTAGGAACCCTACAGTAGTATCAGAGCCAAGCTAGAGCCTTAGGCGAAGTCTAGACGGATTTTGAACTCCGAACGAACCCGAAATCCTAACACACCCATGCTCTCTGTCCAATTTTCAAAAACAGGGATTTTTCAGTATTAAAAATATGCAGAAAAACATGCAGGAATATCTAAGAGTTACTGTGAAGTCGTGTGCCTAATTCCATTAAAGCGCCGCGTTTCCGCGGCACGAGCATGGCTCGTGCGGCGGAAACGCGGCCTGTTTGTCGTATTATGAGGTAATGTTTGCACAGTAACTCCTATTTGACAGTGCTGGTTTTCCTGGGTATTTTTAATATTTTTTCAAGAGTTGAATTTTTCTTGGTTGTTTTGGGGATTCGAATGTTCGATCGGATTATCAAATTTTGTCTGTGTGGCTTTCCGGATAAATTTTAGAATATGTTAAAAAGTTCGACCGGATATAAATACCCAACTTTTCCCCTGTCGGGAAATTTCCAAGTGTTGGATTTTTCCGTAGTTTAACGACGTTCTGAGTAGTGCAAGTAACGCGATGGACCCTCTAGAAGACAACAAACCTTAACTCGATTATGTGACCGTCTTGAACTGCCCTTTGAACCTTCGGGTTTGGGGCAGTACGGCGTGCCACATGTGAGGCGTTGGCTTGACCCTTCTACGGCTGGACCGTTGGTACTGAGGCACGAACTGAATGTTGTTAGACTTATTTCATGTGTTGAGCTGTATCGGGAAAACTTGGGTGTTCGATTGTTCGATCGAAAAGTTTAGCATTTTCTATTTATCCGGAATGTGATACAATAATTGGAATTCACAATAAGTTATGAGATAACTGAATGAATGTTATAAACATAGCAGTTTAGTCTCACTTGATCGGTTGCCACGGAATTTTGATGTGATCAAAAGTCCGTCGCAATCACGTAGCGTACGCGGATACTCGCCGGGTAAACTTAATAGACAGCCTCACTCCATAGCCCCGACCAAGTGACTGTAGGAGAACCCCGTCGCCGAAAGCATCCGTTCGGGTGCTCGCGGTAGCGGTGTTCCGCCTTGGTGCACTTCGTCGACGGCGTCGGGGGTGCGGCCGCCTACTGAAGTTTGCGACGAGCATTCGATCAGAATGTCGGGAATCCTGTTGAATTCCCCGACTTGGTATTGAAAAGTGTTTTCGATTTTGAGACTAAAATGCGGGGTTTATAATTGTTAGGCATGTGATGTCTAAGTAATTCATTTGGTCAGGCATGTGATGTCTGAGGTGGTTGCGGATTCCAACTGTTGTAGTTTTACACTTTCTTTTCTGTGACCGTAAGTGTAATATGTGATATCGCCGGTTTCGTTGCTATATGTCAACGACAATTGGGATGCGCATATTTACTTACGTTGATGACATGTGATGTTATGTGTTGCTGGATATGTTTTATTGGATCGTCGTGATTGAATAGCCGGGGGTTTTTATGTGAGATGAGTGTTTTTCATTTTCATTCATGTAAAAACTTGTATGTAATATTCTTTTATTTGGGGCACTTCCAGGTAGCGGAAGTTGTCACCCTTTGTATATTATTTACTTTTCCGCACTAGGATAGACCCAAGGAGGAGGGCACAAGTTACCGGGTTCTGGAGTCCAGTGGGAGACCAACTCGAGGAGTCGAGTCCGGGTCTGCTAACTCCAGAATTGGTAGGGTTGCTTGCCGCTCTCGTAGGGGTCTAGGGGTGTGGGTTTGGCTATTCATCACGACCGTGGAATCCGTGTTTTATACTGGCTCGTATTGAAAACACGGACGTCCTAGTATATACAATATTTCATATGTTTTTTCTGCTGCGATATCTGTGATGTGATCATGTGATGTTCTGTGATAGATACTGTATATAGTATATATGATATATTATATAGCCGTTACTTATGTTTTACACCCGCACTAGCCCTGCCCCGCTCTGCCGTTAGTTACCTAACCTAACGGTGCACGAGGGGACATCGAGGCGAATGCGGATGGCATAAGTGTACGTCGTATTTATCTGTGATGTTTAGGTAATTTAAATGATGGGACTTCATTAATATGATTAATGAAATAAAAGAAACCTAAAGATGTTGTAGAATCGAATTTCAAAATAAAACAGGTAGCTACAGTTCTTGCTTTGCACAGCGGTATATATGATATATCCTGCACCTTATTCGATAAGGAAAGGACCGAGATCCCTTCACCGGGAGTGACTCCTTTAGCAATAACTGGCAGATGCTACACACTCGGTTTGTCTTTTGATTGCTTTTAAGAGTTTTTGCTTTGCACAGTGATATATATGATATATCCCGCACCTCATTCGACGAGGAAAGGACCGACGATCCCTTCACCGGGAGTGACTCCTTTAGCAAAACTAGAAAAGCCTCAAAAACATTCCATTTTAAAATCATTTGATTCTACAACGATATCAAGTTCATTACGCAATAGGTTTTCAGAAAAACCTGTCGTAGCCCTCCGTCATTTCAGATAAGTTGTATATAGTATTCGTGCTGCATTTGTTGGCTTTCGTCAAGGTGCAGTGTGCGGTAGCTATATGCTGCTTATCTGCTAGCATACGATGCGATTGGATTAGGGTAGTCGTGCGGCTTTGTTGGCTTTCGTCAAGGGTCGTGCGGGTGGGTTTAATTCAATCAGGAAATGACGGGTTGAACTTGACTAGCGGGCTATGGTTTGTTGGCTTTCGTCAAGGTCATAGCACGTTAGGGGCAAAAAATTATCGGGAATTTCAAGTGTTGAAATTTGCAATGAGATTGCATACCTTCTATGAGATAGTTGGATCTCGATACCCGCTGCGAGTAAGAGTTACTCCTGGGAGAGTTTTATACATTACAATTAGCCGATCAAGTAGGTGTCTAGAAAGGTGTTAACGAGGTTACGCCTCTGGGAAAACGAGGTTTACATTAATTAGGTTCGTGCGAAAGCACGGGGGACCTCCCTCAAAGTACCGACACTGGCCTGGCTGAAAGATTGGCGAACTTGTAGTGTGTAATTAATCCCGGCTAGTCTTTCCTTTTAGGTTTTGAAGGAAGATTTGATAAAAAGCAGTGGGAGCTATCCTGATTAGATAAAATAATAACCAATCTATTCTTGCAAGAGCGCACGCTGAGTGTTTTCTTCTCTCTCTCTCCTGGTAGCGACCATATCACGCCTTAATCAAGATAATAATACGGATTATTGACCGAACCCGCTTGTTATACTGAGCTGGGGAACGTTGGTCCCGCTCCAACTTATAATTGTTATAAGACAGAGCAGGAAATTGGGAAATACCAGATTTCCCGTGCCGCCCAAACGAAGAGAGTGCATGTTGATGCATCATCTTCGGGTGTGTTCATTACAAAGAACTGTTTCTCAGTATCCTCCGTATCCTGGGTATATGATACCGGATCAGGATCCCAGATATGTAATATGTTACATAGGGCTACAAAAGGGTAGAAAAACTGAGAACGGGTGATGAGTTTCATGAGGCAGAAAACGGGGCAAGTGTTGCATCCAAGTCTGTTGGTCACTGTCACCCTGTATTACCAATACATTGATTCTGAACGAATGTTATTAGATACCGAACCTGATATACAAAATCATATCAGTCTCTTTATTAGTAAAGAAATGATAAAATTTTGTATTGTTGGATAATGTTTTGAACATTTCCTATATCAAAAGTTGATCGGTTCAGGCACGTTATCTAAAAGCATTAATGTTCTAAATCAAACTACAGTTCTAAGTATAGGGAACACACACAAGAGGAAGAGTTCAGAAATGAACGAATTCTTCTTGAGGTATTGTAGACTAGGTCATATCAATGCGACCCGACTAGCTGAGTTACATTTAGATGCATATTTAAATCAGTTTGAATTTACATCTTGTGAAACTCGCCAGTCATATCACAAAGATTAGATGACCATAGCTCTGTTTATTGGAAACAGAGAAAGAGTTAGTGAACTCTTGGGATGATACATGTTGATGTATGTTAGGTCCCCTGTCTACACATGCCAAGACTGGTTCTTTATACTTCATTACGTTCTCTGATGATCTCTTTAGATTCAGACATATGTTCTTGTTGAAACACAAGTCCGAACCTTTTGAAATATTCACAGAATATAAGTTAGAAGTAGAGAACCAAAATACAGGTAAAAGTATTATGTCCTTTGATGAGATCAAGGGGGAGAATACTTGTGCATGGAATTCCTGAACTATATTCTAAAGGAGAATGAGATTCTCTCTCAGCATTACTCCTCCGTATACACCATAGCATGATGGTATATCGGGGCGGAGCAGATACACCCTATTCGATATGGTGTGCTCTATGATGAGTACTACTGAGTTACCTGTTTCCTTTTTGGGAGTTGTGCGCTTGAGAAGCTGCATACCTATTGAATAGGGTCATGATCAAATCAGTTGCCTACCACTTCATATATGATATGGAAAGGGAAGAGCCCATATCTTAAGTTAGTTAAGATTTGGGGTTGTCCGGCCTATGTCTAAAAAGCAAAATCCGGACAAGCTCGAGGCAAGGTCCGTTATGTAGAACTGAAAGTGTTTCAGCTATACAAACTACAGCGGATGATTTGGTACAACCAAAGGATTCAGTAGATACCAACGAACCTCAGCCTCTCTGCCGATCTAGTAGGGTTCCTCACCCACCTGAGAGATACTTCGGTTTCTCTATGACAGTGGGAGCGAGGATTGCATCATGAGATGATGACCCAACTAGCTCCGAGCTGGCCATCAGGAGTAAGACTCTGTAAGAATGGCTGGATGCTTATCGATCTGAGATGGAATCCTTATACACCAACTGGACTTTGGTTGCTATATCTGAAGGGTTAAATCCCCATCAGGAGCAAGTAAATATTGAGAAGATTACTTGGTGTACATGGAAAAGTTGAGACTTTCAAAGCTAGACTTGTTAAAGGTTTGCATCATTAACCAGGCGTGGATAATGATGAAACCTTTTCCAATACCTATGCTTAAGTCCATCCAGATCCTACTTGCGACGGCTACATACCATGACTACGATATCTGGTGGTTGGGTGTCATGACAGCTTTTCTAAATGATGTTTTAGAAGATAGCGTCTATAAGTACACAGCCAGAGGGCCTCGTAAACAGTGGGAGCAGCGGAAACGTGTGCAAGATGCTTTATAGGATAAAGCAGGCATCGCGGAGTTGGAACATCTGTTTTGATGAAGTAGTCAAAGAGTTTGACATCATCAAAATGGTAGATGAACCTTGTATATACAAAAAGGTAGTAGGGAGTATGGTGGTGATCCTCGTAGAGTACGTGGATGACATACTCTTGATAGGGAAGGAGTTTCCTATGCTACGCTCGATCAATCTCCGCTTATCACAAAGATTCTCCGTATAGGATCAAAATGATACCTACTAAATCCTGGATTTTGGATCTATGAGATAGATTTAATTGGATGTTAGGAATCTCACTAGGTGTAGTGAGAAGGTATCAATCGATCCTGGGGAGAATCACTGGAAGTGTTCCAGGGTGATAAAGACGACTGAATGTCAGTCGCAGGCATTGTCTTTACCCTCGGTAAAGGGACGGTATGTTGGAAGAGTTCCAAGCTAGATACCGTGACATACTAGACGATAAAGGCTGGATACATCGCTACTTAAGATGCTACCAAAGAGGATGTTTGGGTGTATAATAGTTCATGAGATGAACTACGTTCCTACCATTGTGAGACAATGGAGTTGTGGCTTATGCCAAGGAACGCCCGTCCCATCAGTGATCCAGACTTATTCTAAGGCAGTATCACCTGATCATGGAGATGGTTGATCTCCAAGCTGATCGAGGTTAGGAGAGCAGACTCAGAGGACAACACGGCGGATCCACTCACAAAGGCCTATTCCCAGAGAGAGACTTTTATGGGATGGTTGAGTATGAGATACTTCGACCACTGCTACAGATGGCCCTAGTGCAAGTGGGAAATTGTTAGTTATATGTATGCCCTAGAGGCCATTACTGTACATAGGATGTATATTGTAGTGGATGCTGGGACATATATAGGGAGGACTTTCTTGCTCGACATGATAGTATGCTATCTGGTTACACTTTACCTTAACGTGTATACTGATTGCCTCTCTATTACATGTTGGTAAAGCCCTTAGGATGTGTACTTGACTACCTGGACTATGATGCGGATCATACTAGTGGGGACATGGTAGTCCATAAGTACATCCTTCAAAGTCCCTAGTCGTGGGTGTATCGAGACGAGGCATCGATATACCAGAGTAGACTAGCGTGTAGCTTCTCGACCCATACAGATGGGCGATGGATGATCCCATATCCATTGGTGTTTGACATCGGAGATGATATACGGGTGCTCAGTAAAGACTGGGTACACTGGACGGACTCGCCGAGAACTCCCAGATGGTATTATACCTCACATCAGATGGCAGTTCTCTGGTGACACTGGTACAGAGTAGTCTGTTGACCCGGGATCGTCATAGAGTCTTGTGTGGTTCCCACTGTGCTTTGATTTCCATCTTACCACGTCAAAGAGGGCGTGCAAAACGGTGGTTTTTGGGTACAGTCCCGAGTCACATGGAGACAATGAGCGATAGGAGGGGATTCGTCTCTCCCGGTATGGGGAGTTGATGTTGCGCAGTGTTCGATTGGCTATAACAGGAAATCCCTGGCCAGGGTTGCTGAGATTTGCTGGTAAGTGTTACCAGTAGTTTCTCGAATTGTTATAGACCTCATATCGACACGACTTATCGAGCTATTAGGGTCTGACGTTTACCACCCCTAGGCGAGATATGCGACATATCAGACGATCAAACCGGACTGTACGGTAGTGTTACTGGTTGGATTCACAGGAGTGTGAGCGGGCTTGCTCGTCGATCTTCTAATCCCTCAATACCCGGGTGGCCGTTACGTTTAGCAGACCGCTTGCGTCTTGTGGGTGTTTGATATGATCATCATCTGCTGCCGGCGTATTGACGAGTCTTTAGAGTCCTACACAGAGGTTTCCTGGCTCAAGCGAAACGAAATAGGAGCGCATATGAGATATGTGCGGGACCGAGAATAATGCGTGTATGTGATACCGTATTCTATTCTCGCGATGGTTGTATCGAATGGTTGTATGCGATATAACCTAGTTATCGAATCAAGGATTGATTCGATAAGCCGATACATTGATATTAGTCGGTTATATGCGATATGACCGGGTCGTTAAATCAAGTGTTGATTTAATGATTTAATGCATAATTATATATTTGATATATTACTTTGCATTAACTAGTATTGGTTCACTTTAAATGGATTTTCTCACTCGGATGTGCGCATTGCATATGCGATATGATTTTGTGCACTTGTTTGTATCATGGTTGATGATGCATGCCTACATGGTTAAGTGCAAAGAATTAAACCATGGTTAACTAAATGATTAGGGTTTTATTTTCTTAAATTATTCATTTATTCCTTTTTGGAAATTATTTTGCATAAGAAGAATTGGTGGCTTTCTTTTATTCTTTCATGAACTTTCATGAATGTTTGACTTTGTCACCAATTTTGTCTCATGCTTAACCCTAACCATTTCTTTTAACCATGATTGATTCTCTACACCTAACCATGGTTCTAATATGATAAGTATTCATTTCTTTTCCAATTTTAAATAACTTATCATAACAATTAGCTTCTTCTTCTTCATCTTCTTCAAGGAAGAAAGCAAGCTCCATCAATGGTGATTGATGGAAATGAGTGAGAAATCCAAAACTAAAGTCTACCCACTTCCTATTTCTTCATCCTCTACCTCTTGCCAAGTAGTAGAGTGTGTTTCCTTCAAAAGTTTTCAAGACTTGGTGAAGGTGGAGCTTGATCTAGCGATGCTTCGACGTAGATAATCTTCGGCACGTCGTCGATGACCTAGCCCGCTCTTTCTCCGATGAAGCCGACGCTAGAGCCCGGGACTTGATATGGACAGCGAGGACACTTCATTGCGGAGCTATGGAGGTGGAGCACCGGATCTACAAAGGTTGTATTTCCTTATTCTAATAGTTAAGTGTTAACTAGTTTTAGTTTCGCCTAGATATCTAGCCAACGATCCGTACACTAGGGTTTCTCGGCACCGTATTTTTGAAATTGGCATGATCGATGCCTTGTGAGACCTCACTAGGATTCCTAGGAACCCTACAAGCATGAGTGTACAGTATGTATATGTGCCAATATAGATGTACATGCGGTGTATATGCAAGCATGAGTGTACAATATGTATGTGTGCCAATACGGATGTACAAGTGGTATATATGCAAGCATGAGTGTACAGTATGTATATGTGTCAATATAGATGTACATGTGGTATATACGCAAGCATGAGTGTACAGTATGGGACAGAATCATGTCTAATCATCAATGATGTGATAATCAAAATGATGTATGGTTCGTAGCAATCATATAGTGCAAGTGTCATGGAAATCACTAACGGTGTGGGTGTAACATACAAATAGTGCTCGTGCAGCTTGAACCGTTAGTGACAGTGCGGTGTTACATAAATACTGTATCTATATGCAACAAAAGAGGGTACACTACAATAGTACATATACACAAGCAATATATATATATATATATATATATATATATATATATATATATATATGACTAAAATATCCTATCAAGCCCTGACGCTTAACGCCATACGGGCGATTTCCCCGTAGATGTTAAATCTATTCACCGTGGTCTCGTGCTAAGTGTAGCCGACTACTTACTTCCCCTTTCTTGCGGCGTCCGACGTACCCGCCTGCGAACCTAGAATTTACACAAAGAATACACATAAGCTAAAATCTTATAAAAACGCGATATCAAACCAAACGAGAAACTCGCGTCGCGAACTAAACGCGTGTGTATCCGATATGCTAAAACGTGTGTATACGAGTCTGAAACTACCCCGACACGCTGTGATACGCAGCAAACACTAAACCCACTCACATAACACACGTGTCGCGCAAGCTCAAAAGTATTGGAAATACGGTATTTTGTTCCAGATTTTGATACAGGAAGAATTAGAAAAAGTTGCATACACCAAATATCTTAAATATGCAGCAGACTCTTACCCACCCAAACCCAACACACACATCACCTATCTGGCCGCAATTTGCGGCTATAACTAATATATTTGCAGCCTGGGGTGGGGAGTATGATCTCGTGCTTCGTGTGTGTGGTCTAGGTCTAGTGTACATGCTCCAGTAGTTGCAACTTTTGCCTGAAGCAACCGGGTTGAAAGAAGATCATGAAAGAGCACAATTCTTAACAAAAACGCTAATTTAACACTAATTTGATACAAAAAGGTATTTTATTGTAACCTGAGGAATTAACTTGGTTTAAACAACATTAATAGCGCCTAACTAAGTTAATCACACCATAAAAACCCTAACTTATCCTAAAATTCACTTAATCCATCTCATTAGCACTAAAACGCACAAAAACCCAAATTTTAGCTAATAAAACTACAAGTTGAGCAAAAGAGTGATTTGGGTGAGTTTAATACCTCCAAATGATCTTAGGGAAGTCTAACTTGCTGCACTTGCCTTCAAAAGCAAGGATTTGCTACCAAGACCCACAAAAGAGGCATTTTCCAAAGCTTTTATGAAGAAAATGTGAGTTTTTTTGTGTAGGGATTGTTGTTTGAATGCAAGGAGAAGAAGAAGAAGAAGAAGAAGAAGATGAATATGCTGCTGTTGTTGCTGCTTCCTCTGCTGTGTGCAGAAAAAAATGAGAGGGAGAGAGAGAAATGAGTGAGGGAGTATGGTCCAAAGTCAAGCCAATCTTCACCTAACCCCAACCATGCCTCCCATTCTTATATTTTCATTTTTAATTAAAGGTTTGACTTGATTTTTGTGAAGATAAATGAACCATGTAAGAGGGAAAAAGAAAATGAACACAAGTTAACACTTAACCTAGATGATTAGGGTTGTGCATGCTAACTAAATTTGGCTTAGGAAAATTAGTTAAGAAAATTTGCTAATTATGTGAACACTAAACTAATTAATAATTAATAAAACACTATTATATATAAAAACACACCTTATCACTATTAAAACTGATTTTATTTTAGTTTAAGTGGAAATTTAAAATTTACTAGATTTTATGAAAAACACGCATTACCGCTAATTAACGCGAAAATTAATCTAACGAATTTCAAAGCGTTACAGCGCTAGCGCACTAAGTGCGCTAGCGCCAAGAGTCAAAGACTCAAAGGCAGCGCTTCACGTGCAAAGCACGAGAGCGCCAGCGCTAGAACTAAATGTTCTCCACCCTTGGATCAAATATCCAACGAAGATGATTAAAAAATCATCAAATTACAGAATAAAGTTCTGTTGAGGAAATAGACCTCAAATCTTTCCAAACAGGAAAGATTATACTCTGTAAATCGGAGCACCGTTGGATCAAAGATCTAATGGTGATTAAAAATCACCAAGATACAGAATAAGTTCTGTATGGGAAAATATTTTTCCAATTTTGTTAAAAACAAGAAGACTGTCTTCTGTAAAACAGAAGCCCTAGGATTAAAGATCTAATGGTGGGGAAACATCCCCAAATCAATCAAAGAAAGATTTCCTTAACCGATTCATCAAATCAGTCTCCCCTATATAAAGGACCCAAGACTTCAAGTCTTAGAGAGAGGAACCCCCCCATAAACTTCAAGTTCTCAAAAAAGAAAAAGATAAGAGAAAGCTCTCAGAAGAAGAAATTTTCTTTAAGGTAAATGATAAGAAGTGAGATCATAACATCTCATCAATTCTTGAGAGTTTAGTCCTAACATCAGAAGAACTTAGTTCTTTTGATAGATCACATATCTGTAAGAAAAAGTCTTTCACAAAAACAGAAGAGATCATAGCATCTCTTCATAAAAAGAAGAACTTAGTTCTTAGATCCATGAGACAAAGTCTTTTATAAATGAGAATTTAATTCTCAGAGCACAGAACTGACCAGAACTGCCAAAGAAACGCTTCAGCGCTCCAAGTCTGGCGCTCAGCGCTAAGCGCACCACATGCTCCTCACGTGTGCGCTATTTCAGAAGAAGCACTTTAGCGCTCCAAGTCTGGCGCTCAGCGCCAAGCGCACCACGTGCTCCTCATGTGTGTGCTATTTTAAAAGAAGCGCTTCAACGCTCCAAGTTTGGCAATCAGCGCCAAGCGCACTACGTGCTCCTCACGTGTGCGCTATTTCATAAGAAGCACCTTAGCGCTCCAGGTTTGGCGCTCAGCGCCAAGCGCACCACGTGCTCCTCATGTGTGCGCTATTTCAAAAGAAGCGCTTCAGCGCTCTAAGTCTGGCGCTCAGCGCCAAGCGCACCACGTGCTCCTCACGTGTGTGCTATTTCAAAAGAAGCGCTTCAGCGCTCTAAGTCTGGCGCTCAGCTCCAAGCGCACCACGTGTTCCTCACGTGTGCGCTATTTCACAAGAACCGCCTTAGCGCTCCAGGTCTGGCGCTCAGCGCCAAGCGCACCATGTGCTCCTCACGTGTGCGCTATTTCATAAGAAGCGCCTTAGCGCTTCAGGTCTGGCGCTCAGCGCCAAGCGCACCACGTGCTCCTCACATGTGCGCTGAGGGAACACAAAGTGTTCTTTAAATAAAGCCCAGCGCCATAAAAAGTGTTCAACACTCAGTAAAAGACAAAAGAAAAAAGGGTGTCAGAACCCAATTTAATGCTCAGCATTATTGAATCAAAAGGGACTGAGCTCAAACAAATGTTCAACATTTTATTCAAATCTGAGTGGACTGAGCCCAAGTTGGCCATAAGTCCTCAATTCAGAGCCCATGTGCTCATAATCTCTTTAATTGATCTTAGTCCGAAACCTTAACTACAGATCTCTCAACCAACATCGGTTCAAGGGTACATCTCTTCACACCTTTGATATGTGTCGTTGTAATTCTTCAACGTCTTCAGAGAGGTGGCGGGTCCCGACAACCATAAACTTTATAGACTATGATGTCTTTAAACCCCATAGACTATGATGTCTTTAAACTTTACAGAATATGACGTCTTTAAACTCCATGGACTGTGACGTCCTTAAACCCAGTGGACCACAATGTCCCTAAACTAAAACGATAGAGTCCAAATACTCTTTCGTTGGATCTAAATGATCCCAAAATCATGTTGAGTAGATATTAGTCTAAAATTAGACTAATGTATTCTCAAAAAATGTTTAAGTTGATCTTAATCTCAATGAGATTAACGATCCTTAAACCCAAATCAAACCCAAATCTAAGAAAATATGGATTTGGACTAATCCAAGCCCTACGGGCGACAGCATACATTAGTCTCCGTATACAATCCACGGGCAACCAAAAATAAAACAAACACATACGGCACAAAGTGACCATCTGGAGAAGGAAAAAGTGGTTACCGCTACGCGGTAGCGTAATTAACTGCAGGGGCTTGCGCCTGTAGGGAAGAGCGTCCCCACAATCAAAACCCCCTCGTAGACGAGGGGGAATCTGACGAAGTTTGCTACAGCGTCTGCATCCGTCTAAACCTCCGATATACGGTGCCATAAATCAATTTGGCATCTTCGGAGAGGTGGACGGATAAAACCCAAATAGCATCTGCCCCTAAAATTCAGGCCGGACGTCCCAACGTCCCGGCCGCGTCTTTCGGCGGAGAACAGTTTCCTTCTATTTGTTTGAGGAGGAGTTGTCTTAAGTGGGTTAGTGGATTTGGAGCTAGTGAGATAATCTTGTATTTTCTCATTATATCATTGATCCCAAAGTTATGCTTTGGTGATGTTGTATCTCTCTTGTTGTTGATTGATAGTGGAAACTCTCTCTTGCATCCTTTTGGATTAGGTCCAATCAGAGCCGGATCACGTTAAATCTTGGTGTCTTTTCTTGTGGCTTTTATGCTTATTATTATTACGTATTATTATTCGTTGTTTTCTAACATAGATCCGAGGTTGGGGTTGTTTTGCCCCATCAAAATGGTATCAGAGCCAAGTTTCCCACAAGGTGTTTGTGGAATTGTTTCAAAGTGATTTTGGTCTCTTTTGTTGTATGTGAGAGATGGATAGTACCACAAGCCGTATGATTAGCCTAAATGGAGGAAATTGGAGTATATGGAATTCAAGAATGGAGGATCTCTTATATTGCAAAGATCTTTATACGCCTTTGGAAGGCGATATCGCAAAGCCCACCGATATGTTTGATTGTGATTGGAAGAAGCTTGATCAAAAGGCTATTGGGTTTATACGGCAATGGTTGGATGATTCCGTTTTCCTTTGCGTTTCCACCGAAAGTTTGGCGTATTATCTATGGAAGAATTTGGAGAGTCTTTATAAAAGAAAAACTATGTGCAATAAGGCATTCTTAATTTGGAAGCTTGTAAATATGAAGTACAAGGATGACTCTTCTATATCCGAGCACTTGAATGAGTTCCAAAGTGTTGTGAACCAAAACATTTCTATGAAAATGACGCTTGAAGATGAGTTGCAAGAATTGTTGTTGCTTAGTTCCTTGCCGGAAAGTTGTGAGACATTGTTAGTGTCCCTTAGCAACTCCGCTCCAGATGGTGTTGTCACAATGAGCTTAATGACAAATAGTTTGTTAAATGAAGAATTGAAAAGAAAAGATCCCAGAGTTTCTCATTCGGAGGCAATTGTCGCGGAAAATAGAGAGAGGTCAAAGCCTATAGAAAGAGGCGATCGTTCCAAATCAAGAAGCAAATAAAGATCGAAAATTGATGTCACATGCAATTATTGTAAGAAGAAAGGGAACATTTTGAAATATTGTTACAAATTGAAGAATAAGTAAAAGAAGGGGATGAATGAAATCATGTCCGACTTCAAAGAGAACACCACTGCCACACTTGAGGGAGATATGGTTATTGTCTCTACTAATGGCGAATCGAGCCTTAGTATTGCGTGTCATGACACCGATTGAGTGGTTGACCCAGGAGCCTCCTATCATACCACTCCTAGGAGAGATTTTTTTGCATCCTGCAAGCCTGGTGATTATAGCATTGTGAGGATGAGTAACAAAGGCACTTCATAAATTGTTGGTGTAGGTGATTCATGTTGAGACCAATCTTGGCAATAAATTGGTAATCAATTATGTGCGGCATGTGCCGGAACTTTGTATCAATATTTTATTCGCCAGAAAGCTTGATGAAGAGGGTTACAGTAATATGTTTGGTGGCAGTGCTTGGAAGCTCACCAAAGGCTCTCCTGTAGCGGCAAGAGGAAAAAGATGTTGCACCCTTTATAAAATACAAGCAAACTTTTGCATATGTAAGGCAAACACAATGTTGGACAACTCTATGGAGTTGTGGCATCGGTGGCTAGGCCATGTGAACGAGAAAGGCCTACAAGTTCTTGCAAAGGGCAATTTCATTCCTAATATGAAATGTGAGCATATTGATACTTGTATTCATTGTTTGATGGGCAAGAAAAATAGAGTTTCCTTTGCAAGAAAAGTTTCAAAAAGAAAGTCAAATATTTTAGATTTGTTTTATTCTGATGTGTATGGTTCTATGAGGGACAAAACTCTTGGTGGTGTTTTATATTTTGTCACTTTTGTTGATGATCATAGCTGGAAAGTTTGAGCCTATGCTTTGAAAAGTAAATATCAAGTTTTTGAAGTTTTCAAGCAATTTCATGCTTTAGTTAAGAAGTAAACCGGAAAGACTCTCAAGTCCATTCGTTCAGATAATGGTGGTGAATACATTGGTCCATTTGATGCATATTGCAAGTTGCATAGCATTCGGCATGAAAGAACAGTTCTGAAAAATCCCGAGAAAAATGGTGTTGCGAAAATGATGAATCACACTATTGTGGAGATAATTAGGTGTATACTTTCACACGCCAAATTGTCTAAACCTTTTTGGGGGGAGGCATTTGGAATGGCGGTGGATTTAATTAATTTATCTCCGGCGGCTCTTTTAGATGGCGATATTCCGAAAAGAGTATGGAGCAACACAAATGTTTCCTATAAAGACTTGAGAGTGTTCAGATGCCGTGCGTTTGTCTATATTTCGAAAGATGAGAGGTGCAAACTCGATAGTAAAACAAAGCAATGTGTTTTCTTAGGATATTCTCATGATGAGTTTGGTTATAGGTTATGGGATCCAAAAAAGAAAAGGATTGTTCAGAGTCGAGATGTGGTCTTTCTTGAAGACCAAACCATCGATGATATTAATGATGATGATACTCCTAATTCTCCGGATGGAATTATTGATTTGGATCCGGTTTCTTCTCCAATTGTAAATGACAACGGGGGAGATGTGCAAGAAAATATTGATGGTAATGCTAGTATTGAAGTCTTTACTTCCAATGTTACTCATGATGAAGTGGGGGAGCAAGTCACTCAAGAGACATAAATTCGGTGATCTACTAGAGAGCAACAACCTTCAAAGAGGTACTCCAGTAATGAATATGTTTTGCATACCGATGGTGGTGAATCATAATTTTTTTTATGAAACTTGTGAATGTGATCACAAAAGTGAGTAGTTGAAAACTATGCAAGAGGAAATTGATGCTTTGCAAGCAAATCGTACTTAAGATTTAGTGAAGCTTCCGAATGGTAAAAAGGCGTTGAAAAATAAATGGATTTTCCGTTTGAAGCATGAGGAGAATAGCTCATATCCAAGATATAAAGCAAGGTTGGCTATGAAAAGTTTTGGCCGAAGAGAAGGTGTTGACTTCGATGAAATTTTTTCTCCGGTTGTGAAAATGTTGTTCGCACCAATTTTGACGTGCAAACATGCTAGGTGCACACCTGGAATATAGAGACTAAGAAACTTGCGCAAGCATATCAAATACGCACATGGTGAAAACTCACTTTGATAACATGCGCATCATTATACATGTGCATGTGTAAGCTAGTGCGCATGTGATATCCGTGTGGGGCCAATGCTATCTCTTTGGCAGCGCCCACGTGCATGGCATGTAGCGCCAATACCATCTCTTTGGCAGCGCCCATATGTATGACACGTGGCGCTCATGCCAACCCATTGGACATTGCCTTACATACATAGCACAGGCACCGATGCCAAAAGTTGTGAGCATCACTTCAGATAGAATTAAATTCTGTATGGGAAAATATTTTCCTAATATTTCTAAAACGAAAAAGGTTTGCTCTGTTAAACAGAAAACCCCTGGATTAAAAAATCCAATGGTGATAAAAATCACCGTTCAAATCAAAAGATAGAATTAAATTTTATATGAAAAATATTTTCCTTCAAACTTGTTAAAAAGAAGAAAAATATACTCTGTTAAAAAGAGGGCCCTTAGATCAAAAATCCAATGGTGATTAAAAATCAACACTTGATTACGAAATCAAGTCGAGAACTCTTAAATCAGAGATTCTCTCAACAAATCAACCGTTTCTCATACCCTATATAAAGAGCATAAGAGATTAAATCTCAGAGAGACCCCTATAAGCTTCTACAAAACTAAGAATTGAATTCTCCTTGAAAACCATCTTCATCCTCCAAAACTCTAGGTAAAAACAATGGAGAAATATATCTCTTTTTACCTATCATATATGTAAAAATAGAGTTTAGCCCTTCATAAGAACTTAGTTTTTTCTCTGGATCTATGATCTATAAGACAAGTCTCTCATAAAAGAGAATTTAATTCCCACAGAGTGATCTTGATCTTAAATTTAAAACCCAGAGAATAAATCTATTGTTTTTCTATCATCATGATAAAAAAAGAAAAAGACTGATGAGAAAAGATGAAGTTTAACTTCAAAAGACTCTATAATGATGAACCATGCAAAACAGAGGATCATTAAATATTGATCTTGGTGATCGTTAATAGTCAAAATAACATTAATAGAAATTAAGCTCCAGAAAACTTAAGATTTCTAAAAATAGAGATTAATCTCTAAGGAAGAAGCGCCTCACGTGATACCGACGTGAGTGCTAAGGAGAAAATCAAAAGTAAACGCCTCACGTGTTGAACACATGAGCACCCAAAAGAAGCAAATAGGAAGTGCCTCACGTGATATCCACATGAGCGCTTAGAAATTGAAGACCCAGTGTCTCACGTGCCATACATTTGAGCGTCTAACATTGAGCATCTCACGTGATGCACACGTGAGCACTCAAAGGATGAAAACTCAACGTCTCACGTGCCATCTACGTGAGCGCCAGAGACTCGACGCCTTACGTGATGCACACGTAAGTAGTATATATTTAAGTGCTTAACACTGCTGGGTGACGTAGAAAACCAATCTTAGCTCCAAATTGGCTAAGTCTATAAAGCTTAAACTTCTTCGAGCCCATATGCACATCTATATTTAGGTAGATTTTAATCTAAAATAAGATTAACGATCCTTAATCGTATTTCTAAGCTAATCTTAGTCACGTATACGACTAATGATCCTTAATCCATGATACATATATCGATCTTAGTCCCATATACAACTAAAGATCCTTCAAAAGTATGCTCATGATATCCAAGTTGATCTTAGTCACATATACGACTAAAGACTCTCAACCCATATTTCCTAAGTTGATTTTAGTCTCATATAGCACTAACGATCCTTAGTCCAACATGTTCTCTTCTCTCATATACGGGATTTGGTTCAAGGGTACATCCTTCCACACCTCTGATATACGACATTGTAATTTATCGGCGTCTTCGGAGAGGTGGTGGGTCCCGACAACCAACGACTCTTTTTTCGTCCCAACTTGATGAAAAATATGAAATTTCATCAAGACAGGGAATATCTTACACCCATATTGGTGCATCCCATATTGATGCGCACCTTATATTGATACGCACTCTCATATTGATGTGCATCCTATATTGATGTGCACCCCATATAGATGTGCACCCCATATAGATGTGCACCATCCCAACAACCACCACTCCAAGCATACATATATGTATATGTATATCTTTGAAGAAAATATAAATGTCTTTAAATTGGATTGCACCCAAATATTGGGCGCATCCCTTGTTTCCATTGTCCACTTCGCAATGTAATAAATACACATGCGTGCAAGCTGAAAGATGGAATGCTTTGTCTCTAAACTAGTATTCTTTCCTGCGGACTGTATCCATATTGACTACTATATATTATCCACTGGCTGCCCATAGAAAACGCACTTGATGACAAACCAAATCTTGGAACTTAGCCAAAATATGCTAAGTATGGAAGTTTATGCTTCATATGTGATCAGATGATCAATGGAGCCTATATGCTCACTGTTATCTGAGTTGATCTTAGTCCCATATATGACTAAAGATCCTTATATCATGTTACCTATGTTGATCTTAGTCCCATATACAATTAACGATCCTTAGCCAAATCTTCTAAGTTGATCTTAGTCGCATATACGACTAATGATCCTTAGATCAAACACAAGTATCCCCCGAACTGATGGACCTCATTTATATGATATATGCATCCTAAGTTTATCCTAAATCTAATATGTATGGATTTGGACTAATCTAAGCCCTACAGACGACGATATATATTAGTCTCTGTATACAATCCAAGGGCAACTCAAAATAAATAATATATAACATGACACGATATATTTGTAGTAGGGAAAGTTGTTATCGCTTTTCGATAATGTAATTAACTGCAGGGGCTTGCGTCTGAAGGAAAAAGTATCCCCATAATCAAAACCCCTCACATAAGAGGGGGAATCTGATAAGTCAGCTACAATGGTCGCATCCTTCAAAACCTTCGATATACGGTACCATAAATCAACTTGGTATCTTTAGAGAGGTGGACGGATATGTTCCATATAGCATCTGCCCCCGTATTCAGGCTAGACGTGTTCCCCACGTTTTAGTCCGATTTCCGGCGGTAAACAGATTTTGGCACGCCCGGTGAGACCTTTTTCTCTTTCCACTCCACACTTCGTGTGTCGTTTTTTCGCGAACAAAATTGTGGTATATATGTTTATAGTTGCCCTTAGGTCTTGGGATACTGAAGCTGGCGTTCCGTCTCTATGCAGAGATCAATGGCTTCTAACTTCAACTCAAGCTCTGCCTCATCCGGTGGAGTCAAGTATGGGCCACTTGCGGCCTCAATCCTCTGCATTCCGGATTTTCAAGAAATGATGTTGATATTCTCACCTTCAACCTTTGGTACCTCAACGCCGAAGGAGGAAGCCCAGAAGAAGTCTTTCTTCCACAGGGTGGCTTTTCAAGCTTCAGTTTTGCCGAAAGCATCGGTCTTCAAACGACTGGCACCCGCCGAAGGCCAAGATCAACATGATGGGCATAATAGTCATGCTCTAAAAGAAAATAGAGGGCAAGCCCAGCCAGCTGCTGAGACTGAAATGTAGGGTTCCTAGGCACACCCATGAGGTTCTACAACTGATCAACCATGCCCAATTCAAATTTTTCATGTGCCGAGAAACCCTAAACTAGATCGTTAACTAGAGGATAGGCGAAAGCAAAAGCTAGCAAATAACTTTGCTACTAAGTGAATGGGAATACAACCTTTGTAGATCCGGTCCTCCACTTCCTTAGCTCCGTGATGACGTCCCTCCACTGCGATCAACCGGATCCCGGACTCTAGCGTTGGTTTCATCGGAGAAAAGATCGGGCTAGGTCATTGACTTCGATGCCGAAGATGATCTACGTCGAGGCAACTCAAACTCAAGCTCCATCTTCACTTGGTCATAAAACTTGTGAAGATAACACACTCTACTACAAGGCAAGTTGTAGAGGATGAAGAAATAGGAAGTGGGTTCACTTTGGATTTAGATTTCTCACTTGATTTCATCACTTGATAATTTTCAAGAAAGGTTTTCTTCACTTGAAGAAGATGAAGAAGAAGAAGAAAGAAAATGAATTATTCTTGAAATTAATAAATCAAGTGAATACTTATCATAATGCAACCATGGGTGAAGTAAACACATGTAGAGAATAAACTAGGATTTAGGTGTAATGGTTAGGTTAAGGAAAAAACAAAATGGTCAAACTTTTCAAAGCTTCATGAAGCTTCAAGTAAAGAAAGAAAGAAAGCCACCATTTTGTTTCTTGCCAAAAATGAATAAATAAATAAAATAAATAAATAAGTTAAAACCCTAACCATTAACCTAAACATGGTTTAAAGCATACACACACCCAAGTTTGCATGTATCATCAAATATGATACAAACTAGTGCACAAACATATATCATATATACAATATGCACAATCTAGTGAGAAAAAACAATCTTAAGTGAACCAATACTAGTTAATGTAAAGTAATATATCAAATATATAATTATACATTAAATCATTAAATCAACACTTGATTTAATGATCCGGTCATACTGCATATAACCGACTAATATCAAGTGTATCAATGTATCGAATCAACATTTGATTCGGTAACCCGGCTATATCTTATATGACCGTCCAATGATACAAATCGCGAGAATAGAATTCAGTATCACATACTGGTATTATTCTAGGTCCCGCACATATCTCATATGCGCTCCTATTTCGTTTCGCTTGAGCCAGGAAACCTCTGTGTAGGACTCTAAAGACTCGTCAATACGCCGGCAGCAGGTGATGATCATATCAAACACCCACAAGCCGCAAGCGGTCTGCTAAACGTAACGGCCATCCGGGTATTGAGCAATCAGAAGATCAACGAGCAAGCCCGCTCACACTCCTGTGAATCCAACCAGTAATACTTACCGCACAGTCTGGTCTGTTCGTCTGATATGTCGCATATCTCGCCTAGGGGTGGTAAAACGTCAGACCCCAGTAGCTTGATAAGTCATGCCGATGTAAGGTCCATAACAAGCATGAAACTACTGATAACATTTACCAGTAAATCAGTGCAACCCTGGCCAGGGATTTCCAGTTATGGCCAGTCGAGCATAGCGCAACATCAACCCCCAATACCGGGAGAGACGAATCCCCTCCTATCGCTCATTGCCTCCATGTGAATCAGGACTGTACCCAAAAACCACCTGTTTGCACGACTCAGTAGAGCCGTGGTAGGGTGGAAATCAAAGCACAGTGGGAGACACACAAGACTCTATGACGATCTCGGGTCAACAGACTAAGCTGTACCAGTGTCACCAGAGAACTGCCATCTGACGTGAGGTATAATACCATCTGGGAGTTCTCGGCGAGTCCGTTCAGTGTACCCAGTCTCCACTGAGCGCCCGCATACCGTCTCTGATGTCAAACACCAATGGATATGGGATCATCCATCGCCCATCACATGGATCGAGAAGATATACGCTAGTCTACTCTGGAATATCGATGCCCCGTCTCGATATTCCCACAACTAGGAACATTGAAGGATGTACTCATTGACTACCCAGGCCCCACTAGTATGATCTGCATCATAGTCCTGGAAGTCGAGCACACATCCTAAGGGCTTTATCAACATGTAATAGAGAGACTGCAAGTATATATGTTAAGATAAAGAGCAACCAGATAGCGTACTATCATGTCGAGCAAGAAAGTCCTACCTATATATGTCCCAGCATCCACTACAATATACATCCTATGTACAGTAATGGCCTCTAGGGCATACATATAACTAACAAGAAAAAGCTCTGGTCGCAAGATATGATCGACGTCGGTATTGGCGTCAAATAAGGCAAGCTGGGGGCAGTTCTCCGTCCGAGCTGATTCCCCCCCGCTCCAACTCCAATGGTGAATACTGTTGTTCCAAATGGGCACAGTTTCGAACTTCTACAATGGGCCAGAAAAAATTCCCCCACCGCAGTATTGAAGAAGTCTCCACAGCCCGTGGAGAACCAAGGAGAGCAAAAGCCAGTTCGCTCTCCAAAAAAACTTTCCTTGTCTATAAATAAAGTGTGGAAGGAGGTGAAGAATTCCGCCGTTGCCCACAACCATTCTCCTAAGTTCAAACCAATGAAGCGTCAGCTAAACACTGATAACTCTCCTTCCAGATACAAAGGGACTGTTCCCTCCAAAAAGAAATAATAATAAAATAACCTATGGGACTTAAGTCTATGCGCTAGAAAGCTGGGCGTTGCCATAAAGCATGTGCCAACAATTCCTGGCGCTACGCTAATACTTTAAGGCCCTCGCTTCTTTGACATTTGGAAAAATATTTTTCCAATCTGGTTAACCAGAAAATCTTTAAATAAAAGATTTAAAATATACACAGCTTAAACTATTTAAGATATTCTCTATCTTTCTAAAACAGAAAGATAATTTTTTTAATAAGAGATATACTCTTTTATATTTTTCTAAATAAAGAAAAATGTAAGTAGATATTAGCCCGGGTGCTTATGCACTGTTGGATCCATATAAAAGAGATTCCAATTCACAAAAGTTGTGATCTTGATATCGTTAATGGCTATAAAGAGATTCCAAATCACAAAAGTTGTGATCTTGATGTCCTTAATGGCCAAAATAGCCATTAAGCTTAAGCCTCATAAAACTTAAGTTTCAAAAGAAAAGATATTAATCTCTATGAAAAACCCTAAGTGACCATGCGCCAATAAGCATGCGTCACATAGAGATGCGCCGAAGACTTGTTCCAAAAGAGGCATATACACCAATATGGGCATATGCGCCAGAGACCCAACAAAGGCATATACGTCACAATCCATAGGCGTTAATACTGAACGCGCTAGCCCATGCACCAATATCCATTGTATACGCGACATGCGCCACAACCCTAACACGCCACAACCCTGATGCTCCAATGACTCAACATGTCACAGACCCATATATGTTTTTTTGTGTGACACGTGGCATGCACCAAAACTTCTGGACGCCAATATAAATGTTCCAAAGGCCCATTCTTAGTCTAAATTGACTAAGTGATATAAAGATTAAGCTTCCATGATATTTCTTGAGCCTATATACTCACATATTTTAAGTTGACATTAATCTAAAACAAGATTAACGACCTTTAGATATATTTCCTAAGTTGATCTTAGTCAGATACGACTAACGATCCTGTCGGGACCTAGTTCTTACTCACGGAATAAAGTGTCACACGGAACAAAGTGCCACGTCAAGTGTCATGCCAAGGGGGCGGGGGCCACCTCTTGAATCCGTGTGGGCCATATCTTGAGTCTGTGGGACCCACTGTAGAATAGTGGGGACTCTTCGGAATACATTTCGAAAGAGGGCAGATCTGTACTATAAATGGAATGATACCACTTCTTAATACAGAGGCACCTTTTAAATGAACCGGTACTATAAGAGCTTGATAACTCCATAGTTAAGCGTGCTTGAGCCAGGGAAGTTCTGGGATGGGTGACCTCCTAGGAAGTGGCCCTTGGTCGGGTCCGATTTTCCCCGAAGGACAAAACCGTGCGGTTTCGGCCAGAGCGGACAATACTCTCCGTATTGGGGGTGGGGTGTGACAGACGCTTATATGATATATTTTGAACCGATGGACCTCATTTATATAAGAAATGCTACCTGGGTTCAAACCAAATATGAGATTTATGGATTTGGACTAATCCGTGCCCTACGGGCGATGACATATTAGTCTCCGTATACAATCCAAGGGCAACCCTAAAATAAACAAACTATAACATGACACATGAAGATTTTTAGAGTAGAGAAAGTTGTTATTGCTTGGTAATAACGTAATTAACTGCAGGGGCTTGCTCCTGCAGGAAAAAAGTGTCCCCACAATAAAAAAAAAACCCTAATATATGGGGGGAATCTGATAAGTCTGTTACAATGGCCGCATCTATCCGAACCTCCGATATATGGTGCCATAAATCAACTTGGTATTTTTGGAGAGGTGGATGGATATATTCCATATAGCATCTTCTCCCAGACTCATAGCCTGGACGTGCTGTAACGACTCTGAAATTCCTATACAGAAATTTCTTTTTATTGTATAGAAAAGGATATTACAGCCTGTGTAAGAGTTAAACATTATTTTTGTTAAATAAAAACAAGAAGCAACTTGTAGCTCACTGGTAAAGCCTCTACACTGCTGTGACATAGCCTGTGCGTTCGATTCCCATTAGACCCAATTATTTTTAGATTTTTCTTTTTAATTTTTTGGAAACCCAAGAGTTGCACATGCAATTCACGGGGAAATGAAAAGTTTCAGAAAAATCAAACAGGCGCAATGAGGTATACACACCCAACTTGATACGTGGAATGAATCTCGAGGCAAGGCCTCAAGATCCGATCGCCCGTTTTTCCCCTAGGGCTGGCGCCGACGGTCAAGATGAGTCCAAATCCCCCCGCGCTTTTCACACTTGACTCTTCGACTCCCCTTAACTCTCCTTCACTATTTGATTTTCCTGCAATCAAATAGAGACCCTTCAATTCACCATATAACACTATTTAAATCCTTTTAATCCACATTTTTAATTCCCAAACCCTATTTCTTCATTATAAATACCACCCTATGCCCTAAATCTTCCCCATTCTGAAATTTCTAGCTAAAATTCTCTCAAACTCTCTAAGTACCAAGTGGAGTAGCAAGCCAATCTCAACGACCGGAGTATCTCCGACGAAACCACGACCCTAGAGGGCTTCTTCAATCTCTTATTAACCACCTAAAACACGTAAGTCCCTTCATCTCTATCCTTTTCCACCTCAAAACAAATTTCTAAAACAAAACGATAAAAGTGGAGTTATCTCTGATGTAATCTTCTTTTTAATTTTTGTATTCCACTTGATAAGAAACTTAGATCAAACTAACATCCTATATTAATCTTAACCTTATTTCCTATCATTTAGTTTTTAGTTTAACCAAAATTTCATGTGAAACAAACATATAACGAACTTTTTCATTAAATACCATGAACTTTAGTATAACCCTCATTTCAATAATTGTTAAAAAGATACCTTAGGAAAACTTCACGGGGTAATGTCCTACCCCACACACACACTATGGTTACATAGCACGATGTTCTAAATATATAGCTAATTTAAAAAATAACATTTTCATTAAAATACCACACCTTTACAAAACGGGTTTCTTTTGATCGATATTTCGAAATCCTTAGCAATTACGTCTCTACAACCCTCGTTAGAGGACCCGCTAATGGATGGTGCGGATTATCGCACATCCTTGGTAAAAATCTACCCTAACACCACCATGAGGTCTAAACCGGAATCACGCATGCAATTTTCTAAAAATTGGGGTGTTAAGCTGGACTATCCTAGAATCTAACTAGATGATTAGGGTTAACTATAATGATATCACAAAACCTAGCTAAGAGATGGAGGATACAACCTTTGTAGACCGTTTCCTTCTCTTCTCAAGCACCGTATAGTAGTCTACGCGACTCCACTAGGCTCTACTTGAAGTTGGATCGAGCTTCCTTTGCGATCTTCGTGCCGAAGATGATCCATCCGAAACTCCGCTAATCCAAGCCACCTCTTCACTACACTCTTTAGTGAAGGAAACCCACTACACTTGAGTGCTAATCAAGTGTAGGATGGTGAAGTAGGGGTTCTAAGCTCACTAGGATTTATCTCAAAACCTTATGATTCACATCTTATGTGAGGGTTAGGGTTATGTAGAAGAGGAAGAAGAAGATGGAAAAAATGGATAGAGCTCAAAAAGGCTAAGGCATGAACTCATGAATAACTCAAGTGAAGAATGGCTCCTCTCATGACCTCACTCATTCAAATATGGAATAAATTGCAATAATAAATTGCAACCATGCTTGAATAGTTAGTCAAGACTAATAAAGAAATGATAAATGCCATGCTTCACCCCACTCTTCATTTTCCACCTCATTTCTATTTTTCACAAAAATAGAAAATCCTACCATGCTTCATATAATATATATATATATATATATATATTAATATATATATTATGAAGAAAATAATTAGTGAGCTAATAATATTAGTTAATATATAATTATATCAAATACAAATATATATCATATTATTAAATCAACACTTGATTTAATAATCCGGTTATATCACATATAACCGACTAATATTATTTATCTGTAAATCACATTATCAAATCAATACTTGATTCGATATTCCAGTTATATCACATATAACCTAACTGATAACAAATAACTGCCAGATTATAATACGGTATCACATACTCGTATTTAATCAGGCCCCCGCACATATCAACATATGTGCCCTACTTCGTTTCGCCTGAACTAGGAATCTTCTGTGTGGGACTCTAAAGACTCGTCAATACGCCAGCAGTAGGTAATGATCACATCAGTTACCCACAAGCCGTCAGCAGTACTAGCTGGACGTAACGGCTACCCAAATATTGAGCGAATAGAAGATCAACAAGCAAGCTTGTCCAAACTCCCATGAAGCCTATAAGTAACACTTACCGTACAGTCTGGTCTCTTTGTATGATATGTCGTATATCGAGTCCGGGGGTGAAATCGTCAGACCCCAATAACTTGATAAGTCATGCCGATGTGTGGCCTATAATGGTACGAGAAACTATTGATAACTCTTACCAGTAAATCTCATCAACAGATGTGGCCAGGGACTTCCTGTTAAAACCAATCGGGTATAGCGCAACATCAACTACCTATACCGGGAGAGAAGAAACCCCTCCTATCGCTCATTGCCTCAATGTGACTTGGGACTATACCCAAAATCCACCTGTTTGCATGACTCCTTTGAGCCGTGGTAGGGAAGAAATCAAAGCACAGTGGGAACCTCACAAGACTCTATGACGATCTCGGGTCTACAGACTAACCTGTACTAGTGTCACCAGAGAACTGCTATCTGACGATAGGTATAGTACCATCTAGGAGTTTTCGGCGAGCCCTGTTCAGTGTACCCATTCTCTAATGAGCACTTGTGTACAATCTTTGATGTCAAACACCAATGGTTATGGGATCAACCATCGTCCCATACAGGGTCAAGAAACGTACACACTAGTCTTCTCTGGAATATCAATGCCCTGTCTCGATACTCTCTCGACTAGGAACTGTTAAAGGATGTGCTTGTAGACTACACAAGTCCCAGTAGTATGATCTGCATCATAGTCCTGGTAGCCAAGCAAACATCCTAAGGGCTTTATCAACATGTATCATAGAGACAGTATAATAATACAAGTGTACATGTTAAGATAAAGAGCAACCAGATAACATACTATCATGTTGAGAAAGAAAGTCCTATATATATATGTCCAAGCATCCACTATATCATACAATAATGGCCTCTAGGACATTCATATTCCTAACAATATCCCACTTGCACTAAGGCCAGTTGTTGAAGTATCTCATACCCAACGTCCTAAAATGTCTCTCAAACTGTGTCCGGGGGAGGGCATTTGTGAGTGGATCCGTTGTGTTATCCTTCGTGTCAACTCTTCTAACCTCGATCTCCCGGCGATCTACTATCTCCGTGATCAGGTGATACCGCCTAAGAATATGTCCGGATCACTGATGGGACCGGGGTTCCTTGGCCAAATCCACAGCTCCATTGTTATTACAATATACAGGTATTGGATGCTCAATGGATTGAACCACACCAAGTTCAGCTATGAACTTCTTCATCCAGACAGCCTCTTTGGCAGCATCGTTGGAAGGATGTATTTCAGCCTCCATCATTGAGTCTGCTACGGTATCTTGCTTGGAACTCTTCCAACATACCGCCCCTCCATTGAGGGTGAAGACAAAAACCAAGACCAAATTACTGTCGTCCTTATCACTCTGGAAGCTCGAATCGGTAAAGGACTCCACCTGGAGTTCACCGTTACCATACACCAAGAACATCTCTTTAGTCCTTCTCAAGTACTTAAGAATGTTCTTCACAGTTGTCCAGTGTTTCTCCCCTGCATCTGATTGATACCTACTCATTATACCTAGTGAGTAAGCTATATATGGTCTGGTACATAACATCGCATACATGATAGACCCGACCGCTGTTCAGTCAAAAATATTGTGCATTTGATATGGAATTTTCCTTACTATTTTTATATAATAAAAGGTGTTTATTATAAATATGACACATATGAGGGTTTATCTGTAAAAATACTATTTTCATGTGTTTATATATTATAATTAACATTATGAAGAAAAATGTAAGCATGTAATATCTATGTAATATTTATTCCATTTAAATATGCATACCATATCAAATATCTTTGACCAATTCTCTTAAAACTATAATATCATGTCAAATGGTTAAGATAATATCTCAATAAAAACAAATTCTACTAATATTATTTATTGAGATATGGTGCAAAAATTATTCCAGGACAGAAATCAAGAAAATCCGAGTTGGCGAGATCAAATCTGCTGAAATATTCAAGTAAATCGAAGAAATCAATTTTGGCAGAGACTTAGAGAAGATTTTCAAAGTCTATATATTCAAAAGATCACCATGTGTCAGAGAGATGAAGCCCCAGAAATTTGAGCCAAAGATCCCACCAAAGCGCGGCTAAACCGCGGCCAAAACCCACTATGGGCGGCGGATCCGCGGCCTGTTAGGGGAGTTGGGATATGGGATTTTCTACGCAGGATTGTCGCAACAAACCCTAATTTATAGAATCTAGGGTTTTCAACTTCTGTGACTATAAATAGAACCCAGAGCCTCTTGGAAAATTTATCTAACCGACGCGATCATAAAGTCCACGACAGATCAAGAATCCTGGTTGATCATTGACAGTTCATGTACCTCCTTAAGAAGAGATCGAGAAGCAAACTAGGGTTTTGTAATCATTTTCTAAAGGAACAAAGTGTACTTGATCTTGTTGATTAATAAAGGTAGTTTTATTCTATTGCATTTTATTTTCTTCATGATTTCTATCTTTTCTTTTCCCAACATGTGCGAGTAATTCTCTGCTTGTTAGGGTTCGTAGGATTAGGGTAGATTAATGGATGATGAAGATTCTTAAACTCTTTTTATATCCTATAAAGTTTATAAACTTTATCAAAAGAATAGTTAATATCCTAATCGGGCGCGCTATCAATTCATTGATATTCACGACCGCGATTAGAGATTAGATTAACGATTGTTTTAGTAAAGGCTAGACATAAACGGAGATCCATGTCAAGGTATGGGTTAAGAGTGGGAACCCTTTTCCCTCCAGAAACCCTAATCTACATGCATCATTGTCGATCTAGTTTTAAATCTATTAAAGGATAAGAGGAGTAATCTTTAATTAATCATCCAAGACTACTAAATCTTAACGAACCCTACAAGCCCCCTTCTAATATAAAACCTACATCCGTAGTTAATCTAGATCTATATCCTGCATCTGTGTTTGATGTAGATCTAGAATCTACAACCATTCTTCACCATTCTTTATTCTTCCCCTTAATCAACACACCTAAAGTAAGATTAAAGATTCAACGTTCCCTGATGACGACCCGTACTCATCTCGGTCTAGCTACACGCGACACCGTTATTGATTGCGGTTATCCTACAAACACAACTCTAAAAAAACAGAACCAATCAAATGGCGCCGTTGCCAGGGATACGTGCGTAATTTTTAATTCTTACTATTTGTGTTGAATTCTTATTCGATCTATATCATAAAAATAAAAAAAACTGCAAATTGTATATTTAACGATTATTGTGTGAATTTTGCAAGGGGATCTGGAGTCACATACTTGAGAAAACAGAGATTCAGAAACATTTATCAAGATCCAGAGAAGAAAGGGAGGCCACGTAGCAAAAATCTTCATTAGATCTTCCTAGTCGGCGGCGGAACCGCGGCACAAAGAGCATATTGGCGGCGGAACCGCGGTGCATTAGGGGATTTAGGGTTTCCAAATTCTCTGGTATCTTTTCTATATCTTTCTCTCTCCTCTGAAATCCAATAAAATATCTTTTCTGCAGGATTCTTTGCAAAATATCGCCGCTTAAAAATCTTTTTGCAAAGTCTTGTAATTGGTTTGTTTTTGCATATTTTAATACGGACATTAAGGAGCAAAGACCAAATTCAGATTAGGTGGGGATTTCATCACCCTTCCTAGGCCCCACAAATCACAAAACGAGCATCCGCATCAACCCTACATTAATTAAAAAAATATCTAGACAAGACTCTAAGGACTGTCGTGCTCAATAAGGACAGAGGAAGGTCGTGGGTAATCTATCGCTTATCTGCATTACTTTTGTGGTGCTTAGGCAAGTGTGTCTAAGGTAAGTGGTTATTTAATTAGGCCCGCTATTTTCGGTGATTCGTATAGCGGATACCTCCCACTTATCTGGCACTTACCTGGCCACAAGAGTAGTAAAGAGGTGGTAGAGGATTGATCCTGCGGCTTTTCCTTTGGAAGTCTAGGAGCGGTCTAGAGACTTGACGTAGGTAACCTTAGTTCTAGGGTTGTTTGTGCATTTTTGTGTGATTTGTATTGAGTCCCATTTTTTAAAAAATACAAACAAACCAATTTTAAATCACACACACGCTGCCACTTGCGCTAAAGCCGTTTAGTGGATTCTCGACTGGACACGGGATTTTAATGCCCGTCTTGTCCGCGTTTTGGCTATCGACTCCGAAGTCGGTGCTTCTTCATCTTCTTTTCCCCTACCACCCCCCACATCGACCGAGATGGATGGTACTTCATCAGATTATAACACCACCCAGCCACCGCCCGTAGGTGCGCAGAATCCACCGTGCATTTCTTTCCAAGAGAGATGCTATCCTATACGCGGTCCACTTCCTACCCGTTTATCCATTCCACCAGCTAACAGGGATGATTTTGAAATTAAACCCCACTACATCAACCTGTTGCCCAAATTTCATGGGCTCGAGTCTGAAGACGCATACGTTTTTATCGCCAAATTCGAAAACGTATGCGCAATGATGGGTACTTCACAACTGTCCGTGGATGCTTTGCGATTACGTCTTCTCCCATTCAATTTGTGCGACTTGGAAGAAAAATAGATTTATAATACTGCCGCACACTCTATTACCAATTGGGATGAATTTGTGATAGCATTCCTTAAAGAATTTTACCCAAATCATAAGACCGCCCGTGTTCGGAGCGAAATCAACCAGTTTACCCAGCTTCCCAATGAACCATTTTGGAAGTGCTTTGAACGGTTCAAGGATCTGCTTGTCCAATATCCTCATCATGGAATACATAGATGGGATCTATGCCGAATTATATATGAAGGCATTAATCCAGCGACAAAGCAGATGCTTGAAACCATATGTCAATGCAATTTCATGTCCAAAGACGATGGTGAAGCCTGGAAATATCTGGAAGATCTCGCTGAAAACACTTTGCAGTGGAAAGCGTTAGACCACCTTCATCTAGGGGAGCTATCCATCAGCTCGATGTTTCCATCGCAGTAAAAGCCGAAATGGCAGCGATGCAAAAGAAACTCAACGCTATAGAGAACAAATTCTCATCAGTCTCCCTAAACCAGGTAACGCTCCCCAAGACCGTGTGTGGTTGTTGTTCTGATCCATCACACTTGATGGAAGAATATCTTATGAATGCACAGTTTCAAGGTCAAGAACACACTAATACTGCTTTTCAACAGCGACCTAGAAATGATCCTTATTCTTCCACATACAGTTAGGGGTGGAGGAATCATCCTAACTTTGCATGGAACCAAAACCAAAACCAGTTCCAAAGAAATTATCAAAGACCTCCTCCACAGCAACAGCAACCACCACCACAGAGTCAGTACCCCTTTCAATCGCAACTTTTTCAAAAACCGGCCAATAATTCTTTCCAAACGGCCGGGAATGAAAACTCATCTGCACTCGAACGAAGCGTGGATATGTTTATTAAACATTCCATGCAATCGACGGATGAAATAAAGTCTTCTATTCGATCTTTAACACAGACCACCACCCCCCACGGTGAGAGTATAAAATCGATAGAAGCACAACTTGCACAAATAAATGTTGTGATGAGTGCGAGAGAAAAAGGGAAACTTCCATCTCAACCCCTACCGAATCCTGGCCACTCACAAAGTCATAATGTGAGTGCCGTTACAACGTTGAGATCAGGAAGAGTGTTGAACAATCAAATGGGTGAACAGATTGATGATGAGGAATCAATTGAAACCCCGGCTTCTACTTCTTGCCCTAATTCGTCTAGTCTCCTACCTTCTTCCGAGTCTATTCTTCGTTTTTCCCAAGGCTCGAACACTCCGCCCACTTCCTCAAATCTACCTAAAACGATCCCTACTCCAATTCTGGGATTGATTCCATCCACACAAGCTTCTCCACAAATGTTGGACCCAAGATTTATTGATAAAGCTCCGTTTCCAAACAGGTTGAGGGCCAACAAACCTAACGCACAAATGGAGAAAGTTGTGGAAATGTTTAAGCAAGTTAACATAAATATCCCTCTCCTAGATGCTATTCAACAAGTTCCATCTTATGCGAAAATACTTAAGAACTTGTGCACTAGGAAAAGAAAAACTCAAGTGCCGAAAAAGGTATTCATGACAAGTAACATGAGCACAGCTTTTACCAAACAATTGCCTAAGAAACGTAAGGACCCGGGTTGTCCTACAATATTTATAACTATTAGGGGTAAAAGCATCAATCGTGCTCTACTTGACCTCGGCGCTAGTGTTAACTTGGTTCCATTTTCCGTCTATGAGCAGCTAGGTATAAGAGAGTTGAAACCTGCACTCTCCAGATGGCAGATCGATCTATCGCCCAACCTAGGGGTGAACTAGAGAATGTGTTAATCAAAGTCGGGGAATTCATATTCCCTGTGGACTTTATTGTTTTAGATACACAGCCTGTGGCGAACCCACGCAATCAAATCCTGGTGATACCCGGTCGACCTTTCCTAGCAACTTCCAACGTTGTAATTAATTGTCGTAACGGTTCTATGAACTTATCCTTCGGGAAGATGACAATTGAGCTTAATATTTACAAGCTAGGAAGTCAACCATCTGAACCTTCTTCTCATTTAATCGATGTCTGTTCCATCAACGAGATAGCTTCCGACAGCTGCGAAGCTAAAGTACTTTGCTATGATGATCTCGACAACACTAGTGCGACATTGTTTGATATGGAAATCATTATAGTGAGGATATTTTTGACGAGTCCACCCCCGAGTTTGAATTTTTTGACTCGTCGCAAAAGTCAGTAGCGCTTTCCGAGTCAATATCCTATGCAAGTTATGAACCTCTTGGGGAGTTCGAACATTCCCTTACCCCTCTTTCTATCGTCTCTCCGCCGACTCTAGATCTCAAACCACTACCTTCTCATCTTAAATATGCATATTTAGGTGAGAATGAGTCTTTACCCGTGATAATATCTGGTTCTCTAGCTTTAGAGCAAGAGAACGATTTTTTGACGGTATTGAGATCGAATCGGTAAGTATTTGGTTGGACAATGGCTGACATCAAAGGGATTAGTCTCTTAATTGTTGAACATCATATACATTTGATGGATGAAGCCAAACCAACCCGAGACCCACAAAAACGGTTAAACCCCGTCATGAAGGAGGCGATAAAGAAAGAAATCGTCAAATAGATAGTGGTATAATTTACCCAATATCTGATAGCCAATGGGTAAGTCCTATTCATGTAGTCCCTAAAAAGTCTGGCATCACGGTCATAACCAATGAGGCTAATGAGTTAATCCAAACATGCACCCAAACTGGGTGGCGCTTATGTATTGATTATAGGAAACTCAATGCCGCAACGAGGAAAGATCACTTCCCACTACCTTTCATTGACCAGATGTTAGAACGATTAGCTGGACATGAATTCTATTGTTTCTTGGACGGATACTCTGGCTATAACTAGGTCCCCATTGCCGAAAAGGATCAAGATAAAACCACATTTACTTATCCTTTCGCTACTTTTGCTTATAGACGCATACCCTTTGGGTTATGCAACGCACCCGCTACATTTCAGCGGTGTATGATGGGGATATTTTCAGACATGATTGAGAATTTCCTGAAGTTATTTTATGGACGATTTCTTCATATTTGGGGACTCCTTTGAGGATTGCCTTCGTCATCTTGACGCGGTTCTTACCCGCTATAAGGATAAGAACTTAACTTTGAATTGGAAAAAATGTCAGTTTATGATCCAAGAAGGTATTGTCCTTGGACATATCATTTCACAAAAAGGCATTGAGGTTGACAAAGCTAAAATTGATGTCATCCAGAACCTTCCTCCTCCCAAATACGTCAAAGATATACGATCCTTCCTTGGTCATGCAGGATTTTATAGGAGATTCATTAAGGACTTTAACAAAATTGCTAGACCCTTAACTCTTCTCTTGGCCAAGGATACTAAATTTCACTTCGATTCGGATTGTGAGGCTGCTTTTGAATCGCTTAAAAGATATCTCACTACAGCCCCCGTTCTATCATCTCCGGATTGGAATCACCCGTTCGAGCTTATGTGTGATGCATCAGATTTTGCTATTGGTGCAGTCTTAGGACAACACATTGATAAGATACCACATGTAATTTATTATGCAAGTAAGACCTTGAATGATGCACAAATTAATTACACAGCTACCGAAAAAGAACTCTTGGCAGTTGTATTTGCATTAGAGAAATTCAGGCCCTACTAGATTGGCTCGCTAATAGTGGTTTACACTGATCACTCCGCCCTACGACACCTTTTATCGAAGAAGGATGCTAAGGCCATGCTAATACGTTAGATCCTGTTATTACAAGAATTTGATCTTGTCATCCGAGACGAGTGGATGTGAAAACGCAGTAGTTGACCATCTTTCACGCATCTCTTCTTCACCAACGTTGACCATGCCGATAAATGATTCATTTCCTGACGGACAGCTCTTGACCGTATCCTGCGAACCTTGGTACGTAGATATTGTGAATTATCTAGCGACGAGACTTATTCCTAGCAATTGGTCGAAACAAGATAAACTTCGATTTCTATCAAAGTAAAACATTTTTACTGGGATGAACCTTATTTGTTTAAGTATTTTTCCGATCAAACATTCGTAGATGTGTCCCTAACGATGAATTCAAGAGTGTGCTATCATTTTGTCATGATCAGGCATGCGACGATCACTTTGGTCCTCGAAAAACGGCGAAGAAAGTTTTGCAATGTGACTTTTATTGGCCAACATTATTTAAAGATGCATATGATCATTGCAAAACTTGCCCGTGGTGTCAACACTTGGGTCGGATTTCACGTAGAAATGAGATACCGCTCCAACCTATCTTGGTTGTGGAGATATTCGACGTTTGGGGTATTGATTTTATGGGCCCTTTTCCAACTCTTTTGGGAATTTATATATCTTGTTAGCAGTTGATTATGTCTCAAAATGGGTGGAAGCAATACCGTGTCGCACTAATGAAAATAAGGATGTTATAAAGTTTCTTAAAGAAAATATCTTTTCGCGGTTCGGACACTCTCGCGCTATAATTAGCGACAACGGGACGCATTTCTGTAATCGGTCTTTCGAGACTTTGATGCGGAAATATGTAATTAACCACAAACTTTCTACGCCCTATTATCCCCAAACAAGCGAACAAGCTGAGATCTCAAATAGGCAGATCAAGCAAATTTTGGAGAAAACGGTTTCTAAAAACCGTAAAGATTGGACAACCAAATTGACGGATGCTCTTTGTGAATTTCGTACCGCTTATAAGACTGATCTTGGTATGTCTCCATACCGCCTTGTATTTGGGAAGGCATGCCACCTTCCTGTCGAGATCGAACATAAAGCAATGTGGGTTATCAAAGAGCTAAACTTCGATTTTGATCAAGCCAGCAGCTATCGGAAGCTGCAATTGAATGAGCTAAGCGAACTCCGCGATGAAGCTTACGATAATGCGGTGATAGTAAAGAACCGGACTAAAGCGTTTCACGATAAAAACCTTTTTAGGAAAACTTTCACACCGGGACAACAAGTTCTTCTTTACGATTCCCGTCTCCATCTTCATCCAGGTAAGCTTAAATCTCGTTGGAAAGGACCTTTTGTGGTGCAGTATTTATACCCGCACGGGACAGTAGAAGTTGAAAATATAAAAATCGGTTCAATTTTTAAAGTAAATGGGCATAGATTAAAACCATATTTTTCTGCTGACCCAGCGGAGGAGCTCCTGTTTTTACAGTAGCCGCTTTATCATAACTAAATTTTCTCCGCCTCACCTCCATGTCTTGGTAACATTGTCTCATCTTAAGAATGGAGGTGAGTAAAATATGATTTAATTGAATATCCGTGCATGCCAAAGCATAAGTTTGGGGCTAGTTTTCATTTAACTATTATTTTACCCCTATCATTTTCTCATCCCAAGTCTACAGGTCTATGCATTCAAAGAACAATATCAGTGAGGACACTGCTGAAAACAGATTTTTTTTTGGGGGGGGGGAGGTTTGTATTAATTGAACTATAGTTTGGCACTAGGCACTATGCTAAAAAAATGATAATAAAAGATTAGAAAGTGAAGAATTGTAGGGTTCCTAGGCACTCTAATAAGGTTCTACAAGGCATCAACGAAACCCGATAAAAAAAAATAGCCCTGCCGAACAACCCTAACCAAGATCGTATACTAAAGATTATGCGAAAACTATCAAGTTAAACATTTTTAACTACAATTGAAAGGGATTACAACCTTTGTAGACCCGGTCCTTCACTTCTAAAGCTCCGTGTTGACGTCCCATCGCTGCGATCGTCGGGATCCCGGACTCTAGCGATGGTTTCTTCGGAGAAATGAGAGGGCTAGGTCGTTGACTTCGAGGCCGAAGATGATCCACGTCGAGGAGACTCAAACTCAAGCTCCATCTTCACTAGGTCAAGAACTTTGTGAAGAGAACACCCTAAACTAAATGGCAAGTAGTAGAGGATGATGAAATAGGAAGTGGGTTTACTTTAGATTTTGATTTCTCTCTTTGTTTCTTCACTTGAAAATTTTTCTAGCAAGCTTTCTTCTTCTTGAAGAAGAAGAAGAAGAAGAAGAAGAAAAGAATAAGAATGAATAATGAATTATCACAAAAGAATAATCAAGTGAATTCTATCATATTGCAACCATGGGTGAGTTTACCTTTGTAGAGACTAAACCATAGTTTGAGGTAATGGTTAGGTTAATGAAAATCTTATGCAAAACAAAATTAGTGGACTTTGTCAAAGATGCTTGAAAGTTTCATGAAGCTTCAAGCAAAGACAAAGAAAGCCACCATTTTGTTTTACCAAAATAAATAAAAACCTAAACCATTATCTTAAACATGGTGTAAGTCATACACACACCCAAGTTTGCATGTATCATCAATCATGATACAAACTAGTGCACAAACATATATCACTTATACAACTTGTGCACATCAAGTGAGAAAATCAATCTTAAGTGAACCAATACTAGTTAATGTAAAGTAATATATCAAATATATAATTATACATTAAATCATTAAATCAACACTTGATTTAACGATCCGGTCATATATCATATAACCGACTAATATCTAGTGTATCAATGTATCGAATTAACACTTGATTCGGTAACCCGGCTATATCTCATATAACCGTCCGATGATACAAATCGCGAGAATAGAATACAATATCACATACTGGTATTATTCTAGGTCCCGCACATATCTCATATGCGCTCCTATTTCGTTTCGCTTGAGCCAGGAAACCTCTGTGTAGGACTCTAAAGACTCGTCAATACGCCGGCAGTAGGTGGTGATCATATCAATCACCCACAAGCCGCAAGCGGTCTGCTAAACGTAACGTCCACCCGGGTATTGAGCGATCAGAAGATCAACGAGCAAGCCTGCTCACACTCCTGCGAATCCAATCAGTAACACTTACCACACAGTCCGGTCTGTTCGTCTGATATGTCGCATATCTCGCCTAGGGGTGGTAAACGTCAGACCCCAGCAGCTTGATAAGTCATTCCGATGTAAGGTCCATAACAAGCGTGAAACTACTGATAACTCTTACCAGTAAATTACTGCGACCCTGGCCAGGGATTTCCAGTTATGGCCAGTCGAGCATAGCACAACATCAACCCCCAATACCGGGAGAGACGAATCCCCTCCTATCGCTCATTGCCTCAATGTGAATCGGGACTGTACCCAAAAACCACCTGTTTGCACGACTCAGTAGAGCCGTGGTAGGGTGGAAATCAAAGCACAGTGGGAGACACACAAGACTCTATGACGATCTCGGGTCAACAGACTAAGCTGTACCAGTGTCACCATAGAACTGCCATCTGACCTGAGGTATAATACCATCTGGGAGTTCTCGGCGAGTCCGTCCAGTGTACCCAGTCTCCACTGAGCACCCGCATACCGTCTCTAATATCAAACACCAATGGATATGGGATCATCCATCGCCCATCACATGGGTCAAGAAGATATACGCTAGTCTACTCTGGAATATCGATGCCCCGTCTCGATATTCCTATGACTAGGAACATTGAAGGATGTACTCATGGACTACCCAGGCCCCATTTGTATGATCTACATCATAGTACTGGAAGTCGAGTACATATCCTAAGGGCTTTATCAACATGTAACAGAGAGACAATAAGTATACATGTTAAGATAAAGTGCAACCAGATAGCGTACTATCATGTCGAGCAAGAAAGTCCTCCCTATATATGTCCCAGCAGCATCCACTACATTATACATCTCATGTACAGTAATGGCCTCTAGGGCATACATATAACTAACAATCTCCCACTTACACTAGGGCCATCTGTAGCAGTGGTTGCAGTGTCTCATACTCAACCATCCCATATAAGTCTCTCTCTGGGAAAAAAGCCTTTATGAGTGGATCCGCCGTGTTGTCCTCTGAGTCTACTCTCCTAACCTCGATCACCCTGGAGATCAACTATCTCCATAATCTGGTGATACTGCCTTGGAATATGTCTGGGTCACTGATGGGACCTTGGTTCCTGGGTCAAAAACCACACTTCCATTGTCACATAATAGTAGGAACCTAGTTCATCTCATGAACTAATATACACCCAAACTGCCTCTTTCGAATTATCTTTGATAGCGATGTCACCAGCCTTTATCGTCTAGTTTGCCACGGTATCTCTCTTGGAACTCTTCCAACATACCGTCCCTCCACTGAGGGTAAAGACAATGCCTGCGACTGACATTCAGTCGTCCTTATCACCCTGGAACTTTTCCAGTGATTCTCCCCAGGATCGATTGATACCATCTCACTACAACTAGTGAGAATCCTAACATCCAATTAGATCTATCTTATAGATCCAAAACCCAGGATTTAGGAGGTATCACTTTGATCCTATATGGAGAATCCATGTGATAAGAGGAGATTGACCGAGCGTAGCATAGGAAACTCTTTTCCTATCAAGAGCATGTTGTCCACGTATAATACGAGGATGACCACCTTACCCTCTACTATATTTTTGTATATACAAGGTTCATCTACTATTTTGATGAAGTCAAACTCTTTGACTACCACATCAAAACAGACGTTCTAACTTCGCGATGCCTGCTTTATCCTGTAAAGCAACTTGCACACGTTTTCGCTGCTCCCACTATCTACGAAGCCCCCTGCCTGTGTACTTATAGACGCTCTCTTCTAAATCAATATTTAGAAAAGCAGTCATGACACCCAACCGCCAGATATCGTAGTCATGGTATGTAGCCATGGCAAGTAGGATCTGGATGGACTTAAGCACAACCACTGGAAAAGGTTTCATCATTATCCACGCCTGGTCGATGACGAAAACCATTAACAAGTCTAGCTTTGAAAGTCTCAACTTTTCCATCTACACCAAGTAATCTTCTCAAGATATACTTGCTTCTGATGGGGATTTAACCCTTCAGATATAGCAGCCAAAGTCCATACTTTGTTGGTGTACATGGATTCCATCTCAGATCGCTAAGCATCCAGCCATTCTTACAGAGTCCCCACTCTTGATGGCCTGCTCGAAACTAGTTGGGTCATCATCTCATGATGCAATCCTCGCTCCTACTGTTATCGAGAAACCGAAGTATCTCTCAGGCGGATGAGGAACCCTGCTAGATCGGCGGAGAGGCTGAGGTTCGTCGGAATCTATTGAATCCTTTGGTTCTACCAAATCATCTGCTGTAGTTTGTATAGCTGGAACTCCTTCCAGTTCCACCTCATGACCACTAATTTCTTCATAAGAAATTCCCTTTCACAAAGGTGGTATGTTGAGAAACAAAACATATTTTATTCCTCTGTTAGGTAGAAGATATTCCTTTCCGAATGCTTGGGATATCCAACAAACTTCTACAGAACTAACTTTGCATCGAGCTTGTCCGGATTTTGCTTTTAGACATAGGCCGGACAACCCCAAAATTTAACAAACTTAAGATATGGGCTCTTCCCATTACATATGAAGTGGTAGGCAAAGGATTTGATTGGAACCCTATTCAATAGGTATGCAGCTTCACAAGTGCATAACTCCCTAAAAGGAAAAAGGAAACTCAGTAGTACTCATCATAGAGCGCACCATATCACATAGGGTGTGATTGCTCCGCCCCGATACACCGACGTGCCGTGGTGTATACGGAGGAGTAATGCTGAGAGAGAATCTCATTCTCCTTTAGAATAGTCCAGGAATCCCGTGCTCAAGTATTCTCCTTCTTGATCACATCATAGGACATAATACTTATACCCGGTTTTGGTTCTCTACTTCTATCTTACATTCTTTGAATTTCTCAAAAGTTTGAGACATGTGTTTCAACAGGAACATGTGCCCGAATCTTGAGAGATCATCAGTGAATGTAAGGAAGTACAAAGAACCAGTCCTGGCATATGTAGATTGGGGACCTACATACATCACTATGTATCAGTCCCAAAAGTTCACTAACTCTTTCTTTGTTTCCAGTAAACAGAGCTATGGTCATCTTATCTTTGCGACATGACTGACAAGTTTCACAAGATATAAATTCAAACTGATTTAAATATGCATCTAAATGTAACTTAGCTAGTCGGGTCGCATTGACATGACCTAGTCCACAATGCCTCAAGAAGAATTCGTTCATTTCTGAACTCTTCCTCTCGTGTGTGTTCTGTATACTAAGAACTGTAGTTTGATTTGGAACGTCAATGCTTTTAGATAACGTGCCTGAACAGATCAACTCTTGATATAGGAAATGTTCAAAACATTATCCAACAATACAAAATTATATCCTTTCTTTACTAATAAAGAGACTGATATGATGTTGTATATCAGGTTCGGTATCTAATAACATTCGCTCAGAATTAATGTATTCTGGTAATACAGGGTGATAGTGACCAACAGACTTGGCTGCAACACTTGCACCATTTTCTGTCTCATGAAATTTGTCACCCGTTCTCAGTTCTCTACCTTTCTGTAGCCCTTGTAACAGATTACATATGCGGGATCCTGATCCGGTATCTAATACCCAGGACGTAGAGGATACTGAGAAACAGTTCTTTGTAATGAACACACCCGAAGAAGATGCATCATCATGCACTTTCTTCGTTTGGGCGGCATGGGAATCCTGGTATTCCCCTAATTCCTGCTCGGTCTTATAAAAATTATAAGTTGGAGCGGGACCAACGTTCCCCAGCTCAGTATAACAAGCGGGATCGGTCAATATATCCATATTATTATCTTGATTAAGGTGTGACATGATCGCTACCTGGAGAGAGAGAGAGAAGAAAACATTCTGCGTGCGCTCTTGCAAGATTAGATTGGTTATATATATTTTATCTAATCAGGATGGCTCCAACTGTTTTTATCAAATCTTCCTTCAAACCCTAAAAGGAAAGACTAGCTGGGATTAATTACACTCTACAAGTTCGCCAATCTTTCAGCCAGGCCAGTGCCGGTACTTTGAGGGAGGTTCCCCGTGCTTTCGCACAGACCTAATTAAAATAAACCTCATTTTCCCAGGGGCGTAACCCCGTTGACACCTTTCTAGACACCTACTTGATCGGCTAATTGTAAAGTGCAAAACTCTCCCAGGAGTAACAATTACTCACAGTGGGTATCAGGATCCAACTATCATATAGGAGGTATGCAATCTCATTGCAAATTTCAACACTTGAAACCCCCGATAATGGTTTTTACCCCTAGCACCTATGACCTTGGCTATGGTCAACAAATCATAAGCACTAGTCAAGTTCTACTCGTCATTTCGTGATTAATTAGACCCACCCACATGAACCTTGGCTAAGGTCAACAAAGTCACATGACTGTCCTAACTAATCGCATCATATGCTGTGTAGGAAGAAATCACTTAGCTACCGTACACTACGCCTCGGCTATGGTCGACAAACGCAGCACGAATACTAAGTACTCTACTTCCTAAAATGACGGAGGGTTGCGGATGGTTTTTAATAAAACCTTTAACGCTTTGAACTTGATCTCGTTGCAGAATCAAATGGTTTTAAATGGAGTGTTTTTGAGGCTTTCGCTAGTTTCGCTAAAGTGGTCACTCCCGGTGAAGGGATCTCGGCTCTTTCCTCGTCGAATGAGGTGCAGGATATTCACAATACCGCTATGCAAAGCAAGAACTAGAAAAGCATTCAAAAGACAAACCGAAGGTTGTAGCATCTGCTAGTTATTGCTAAAGAGGTCACTCCCAGTGAAGGGATCTCGGCTCTTTCCTTATCGAATAAGGTGCTGGATGTTCTACAAGGAACACCGCTATGCAAAGCAACAACTAGAGCTACCTGATTTTTGAAATTCGATTCCACAACATCTTTTAGGTTTATTTTCTTTCATTAATCTCATTAATGAATGTCCCATCAATTAAGTCCACCTAACCATCATAGATAAATACAACGTACACTTATGCCATCCGCATTCTCCTCAATGTCCCGTCTGCATCGTAAGGTTAGGTAACTAACGGCAGAGCGGGGCAGGGCTAGCACGGGTGTAAAACACAAGCAACGTCTATATAATATATCATATATACTATAAACAGTATCTATCTGAACATATCACATGATCACATCACAGATAACGCAGCAGAAAATATCATATGAAATATTGGATATACTAGGACGTCCGTGTTTTATTTTGAGCCTGTATAAAACAAGGATTCCACGGTCGTGATGAATAGCCAATCCCACACCCCTAGACCCCTGGGAGAGCGACAAGCAACCCTATCAATTCTAGAGTTAGGAGACCCGGATTCGACTCCTCGAGATGGTCTCCCACTGGACCCTAGAACCCGGTTACTTGTGCTCCCCACCTTGGGTCTATCCTAATGCGGAAAAGTAAATAATATATAATGGTGACATCATTCTCAGCCCGGAAGTGCCCCAATAAAAGAATATTACATACAAGTTTTTACATGAATGAAAATGAAAAACGCTCATCTCACATAAAAACCCCCGGCTATTCAAACACGACGATCCAATATAACATATCCAGCAACACATAACATCACATGTCATCAACGCAAGTAAATATGCCCATCCCAATTGTCGTTGACATATAGCAACGAAACCGGCGATATCACATATTACACTTACGGTAGCAGAAAAGAAAGTGTAAAACTACAACAGTTGGAATCCGCAACCTCCTTAGACATCGCATGCCTAATCAAATGAATTCCTTAGACATCGCATGCCTAACAATTATAAACCCTGCATTTTAGTCTCATTATCGAAAACTCTTTTCAATATCAAGTCGGGCAATTCAACAAGATTCCTGGCATCCTGATCGAATGCTCGTCGCAAACTTTAGTAGACAGCCGCACCCCCGGATGCCGTCGACGAAGTGCACTAAGGCGGAACACCGCTGCCGCGAGCACCCGAACAGATGCTTTTGGCGACGGGGTTCTCCTACAGTCACTTGGTCGGGGCTATGGGGCATGGCTGTCTATTAAGTTTACCCGGCGAGTATCCGCGTACGCTACGTGATTGCGACGGACTTTTGATCACATCAAAATTCCGTGGCAACCGATCAAATGAGACTAAAGTGCTAGATTTATAACATTCAAATTAGTTATCTCATAACTACTAGTGGATTCCAAATATTGTATCACATTCCAGATAAATAGACAATGTTAAACTTTCCGATCGAATAATCAAACACCCAAGTTTTCCCAATAGCACAACACTTGAGGGGAGTTTAAAAACATCCATTTCATGCCGCAGTACCAACGGTCCAGCCGTAGAAGGGTCAAGCCAACGCCTCACATGTGGCATGCCGTACTGCCCCAAACCCTAAGGTTCAAAAGGCAGTTAAAGACGGTCATATAATCGAGTTAAGGTTTGTTGTCTTCTAGAGGGTCCATCGCGTTACTTGCACGATTTAGACGTTCTTAAACAACGGAAAAATCCAACACTTGGAAATTTTCCGGCAGGGGAAAAAGTGAGTTATTGATATCCGGTCGAACTTTTTAACACTTTCTAAAATTACCCAGAAAAACTTAAACGAAGTTAAATTATCCGATCGAATCAATGAATCCCAAATACAACCTAGAAAACTCAACACTTGAGTATAAATTAAAAATTCCCAGAAGAATCAGGAAACACATACGGAGGTTACTGTGCAAAATACAAAGAATGATGTGACTGTACGGCCGCGGAACCGCCGTAGAAGCATGCTCATGCCGCGGTTCCGCGGCACTTTGATCGACTTAGGAGCACGTGCTGCACAGTAATTCCTAGAAAACCCTGCTGATTTTTCTGGGTATTTTTAATTCACAAAATATCACAATTTCAAAAAATATCCAGAGAAGGGTATTATCGGGGTTATCCGGGTTCGATCGGACTTCTAACTTCGTCTAGACTTCACCTAAAGCTCTAGCTTGGCTCTGATACCACTGTAGGGTTCCTAGGCACTCTAATAAGGTTCTACAAGGCATCAACCATGCCCGATAAAAAAAAATAGCCGTGCAAAACAACCCTAACCAAGATCGTATACTAGAGATTATGCGAAAACTATCAAGTTAAACATTTTTAACTACAAGAGAAAGGGATTACAACCTTTGTAGACCCGGTCCTTCACTTCTAAAGCTCCGTGATGATGTCCCATCACTGCGATCATCGGGATCCCGGACTCTAGCGATGGTTTCTTCGGAGAAATGAGCGGGCTAGGTCGTTGACTTCGAGGCCGAAGATGTTCTACGTCGAGGAGACTCAAACTCAAGCTCCATCTTCACTAGGTCAAGAACTTTGTGAAGAGAACACCCTAAACTAACTGGCAAGTAGTAGAGGATGATGAAATAGGAAGTGGGTTTACTTTAGATTTGGATTTCTCACTTTGTTTCTTCACTTGAAAATTTTTCTAGCAAGCTTTCTTCTTCTTGAAGAAGAAGAAGAAGAAGAAGAAAAGAATAAGAATGAATAATGAATTATCACAAAAGAATAATCAAGTGAAGTCTATCATATTGCAACCATGGGTGAGTTTACCTTTGTAGAGACTAAACCATAGTTTGAGGTAATGGTTAGGTTAATGAAAATCTTATGCAAAACAAAATTAGTGGACTTTGTCAAAGATGCTTGAAAGCTTCATGAAGCTTCAAGCAAAGACAAAGAAAGCCACCATTTTGTTTTACCAAAATAAATAAAAACCTAAACCATTATCTTAAACATGGTGTAAGTCATACACACACCCAAGTTTGCATGTATCATCAATCATGATACAAACTAGTGCACAAACATATATCACTTATACAACTTGTGCACATCAAGTGAGAAAATCAATCTTAAGTGAACCAATACTAGTTAATGTAAAGTAATATATCAAATATATAATTATACATTAAATCATTAAATCAACACTTGATTTAACGATCCGGTCATATATCATATAACCGACTAATATCTAGTGTATCAATGTATCGAATCAACACTTGATTTGGTAACCCGGCTATATCTCATATAACCGTCCGATGATACAAATCGCGAGAATAGAATACAATATCACATACTGGTATTATTCTCGGTCCCGCACATATCTCATATGCGCTCCTATTTCGTTTCGCTTGAGCCGGGAAACCTCTGTGTAGGACTCTAAAGACTCGTCAATACGCCGGCAGTAGGTGGTGATCATATCAATCACCCACAAGCCGCAAGCGGTCTGCTAAACGTAACGGCCACCCGGGTATTGAGCGATCAGAAGATCAACGAGCAAGCCTGCTCACACTCCTGCGAATCCAATCAGTAACACTTACCGCACAGTCCGGTCTGTTCGTCTGATATGTCGCATATCTCGCCTAGGGGTGGTAAACGTCAGACCCCAGCAGCTTGATAAGTCATTCCGATATAAGGTCCATAACAAGCGTGAAACTACTGATAACTCTTACCAGTAAATTACTGCGACCCTGGCCAGGGATTTCCAGTTATGGCCAGTCGAGCATAGCGCAACATCAACCCCCAATACCGGAAGAGACGAATCCCCTCCTATCGCTCATTGCCTCAATGTGAATCGGGACTGTACCCAAAAACCACCTGTTTGCACGACTCAGTAGAGTCATGGTAGGGTGGAAATCAAAGCACAGTGGGAGACACACAAGATTCTATGACGATCTCGGGTCAACAGACTAAGCTGTACCAGTGTCACCATAGAACTGCCATCTTACATGAGGTATAATACCATCTGGGAGTTCTCGACGAGTCCGTCCAGTGTACCCAGTCTCCACTGAGCACCCGCATACCGTCTCTGATGTCAAACACCAATGGATATGGGATCATCCATCGCCCATCACATGGGTCGAGAAGATATACGCTAGTCTACTCTGGAATATCGATGCCCCGTCTCGATATTCCTACGACTAGGAACATTGAAGGATGTACTCATGGACTACCCAGGCCCCACTAGTATGATCTACATCATAGTCCTGGAAGTCGAGTACATTTTTGAAGGGCTTTATCAACATGTAACAGAGAGACAATAAGTATACATGTTAAGATAAAGAGCAACCAGATAGCGTACTATCATGTCGAGCAATAAAGTCCTCCCTATATATGTCCCAGCATCCACTACATTATACATCTCATGTACAGTAATGGCCTCTAGGGCATACATATAACTAACAAGAATTACACATGAAAGATAGGAAAAATTTAAGAAAAGCAATAAAGCTAGATGTTTACTTAAACGAAACTAGTAATAATTAGTTATGAGTCGTTGTCCCAAGGGTTAGTAAGATAAAGAAAATTACTAATCGGAGGATAAAATTAAGTCTGAAAAATAGTCCTTATTCTTGACGCCAAATATTTGAACGTTGATACCCTACTATACGCACTTACACACATATTGAAACTGGGATAATAGATGATACCTTGAAATGCTCTTGTCTAAAAGCCTCAGTATATATATATATATATATATATATATATATATATATATATATATATATATATATATATATAAGTGGTGAAAAAAATTGAACACCGGTTTTGTAATTGCTTAAGACAGCCTAAAAAAAATATAGCGAGGGTGCTTTATCACCTAGTGCTTTAGACCAACTGGTTTGGGAGCCACTGCTAAGCCTTAGGTGTTGCGAAACGAGAAATTACGCCTAAATGCGCAAGCACATTTTGTAATCGGTTGGTTAGTACCTCAAGAAGTATTGACGGTCGCATGAAGAATGTGTGAGCAATTTTATCGAAAAATATTCACCAATTATAAAGTACTTTAGAAGATGGACAAGAGTATGATAGCTTGAATTGAATTCTCTAAGTGTAGGGACGTATTTTACACACACGTAGGGGTATATGATCAATGTTGGGATGAAAGATAGGGGGAAAACTAAATGCAATGTTTTATTGAGGGATGATGTGATTTCTAACATTTTTTTCAGGACCATTAAGATAGGGCTCATGACGACCGAAAAACTGGTGTAGTTGGAAACTCTTATTTTCAAGTTCTTTCTTTTATAGTTCTTATCTTTATATGTAAATTTCACCATCTTTCTTTTATAATAGGATTTTGTGGGTGTAATCCGCTGAAAACCCTCAGGAGACAACACTCCTCCTACTAGGGACACCTAGAGGTTTAACGGCATCTTGCACATGCTCAGTGCAATCGTGTTGCCTAAGAAAGTGTGTTGCTTAGGTTTTTCTTTTTCTCCTTCTCTTGAATAACTAGTTTACTCGGGATTATCAAAGTTAAGTTTGGGGGTATTTGTTCAGTCAAAAATATTGTGCATTTGATATGACATTTACCTTACTATTTATATATAATAAAAGGTGTTTATTATAAATATGACACATATGAGGGTTTATCTGTAAAAATACTATTTTCATGTGTTTATATATTACAATTAACATTATGAAGGAAAATGTAAGCATGCAATATCTATGTAATATTTAGTCCATTTAAATATGCATACCATATCAAATATCTTTGACCAATTCTCTTAAAATTATAATATCCTGTCAAATGGTTAAGATAATATCTCAATAAAAACAAATTCTACTAACATTATTTATTGAGATATGGTGCAGAAATTATTCCAGGACTGAAATCAAGGAAATCCTAGTTGGTGAGATCAAATCTGCCGAAATATTCAAGTAAATCGAAGAAATCAATTCTGGCAGAGTCTTAGAGAAGATTTTCAAAGTCCATATATTCAAAATATTACCATGTGTCAGAGAGATGAAACCCCAGAAATTTGAGCCAAAGATCCCACCAAAGCACGGCTAAAACCCACTATTGGCGGCAGATCCGCGCCTGTTAGAGGAGTTGGGATATAGGATTTTCTACGCAGGATTGTCTCAACAAACTCTAACTTATAGAATCTAGGGTTTTCAACTTCTGTGACTATAAATAGAATGCAGATTCAGGGTAAGCTTAATTCCCGAGCAATCGCAACTGAGAGCTTCTTGGAAAATTTATCAAACCGACGCGATCACGAAGTTCACGACGGATCAAGAATCTTGGTTAATCATCGACAGTTCACCTACCTCCTTAAGAAGAGATCGAGAAGCAAACTAGGGTTTTGTAATCATTTTCTAAAGGAATAAAGTGTACTTGATCTTGTTGATTAATAAAGGGAGTTTTATTCTATTGCATTTTATTTTCTTCATGATTTCTATCTTTTCTTTTCCCAACATGCGCGAGTAATTCTGCGCTTGTTAGGGTTCGTAGGATTAGGGTAGATTAAGCATAGCGACAGGAGTATGTTATCCACGTATAATACGAGGAAGAAAATCTTACTCTCTGCTACCTTTTTATATATACATGGTTTATCTACATTTTTGATGAGGTCAAACTATATGATAACTTTATCAAAACAGATGTTCCAGCTCTGCGATGTCTGTTTTAATCCGTAGATAGATTTAAGAAGATTGCACACATTTCCGCTGCTCTCACTGTCTACGAAGCCTTCTGGCTATGTCATGTACACGCTCTCTTCTAAATCACTATTTAGAAAAGCGGTCTTGACGTCCATCTGTCAGATTTCGTAGTCATGGTATACAGCAATAGCAAGTAGGATCCTGATGGACTTAAGCATATCGACAGGAGAACGGGTTTCATCATAGTCGACACCTGGTCATTGACGAAAACCTTTTGCTACAAGTCAAGCTTTGAAAGTCTCAACTTTTCCATCTACACCAAGTTTCTTCTTAAAGATCCACTTGCTCCCGATGGGTTTTACCCTTTCAGGAGCAACTTTCAAAGTCTGTACTTTTTTGGTGTACATGGATTCCATCTCAGATCGCATAGCATCCAGCCATTTCACAGAGTCTCCACTTGTGATGGCCTGCTCGAAACTAGATGGGTCATCATCTTCCATGATGCAATCCTCGCTCCCACCGTCTATGAGAAAACTGTAGTATCTCTCAGGTGGATGAGGAACCCTACTAGATCTGCAGAGTGGCTGAGATTTGTCAGGGACTATTGAATCCTCAGGTTCTACCAAATCGTCAGTTATAGTTTGTGTAGCTAGAACTTCTTCCAGTTCTACCTCATTACCACTAATTTCTTTCACAAGAAATTCCTTTCTAAAAAGGTGGCATGTTGAGAAACAAACACTTTTTGTTCCTCAGTATGGTAGAAAATATATCCATATGAATCCTTTGGATATCCCACAAACTTGCACAAAACAGACCTTGTCTCGAGCTTGTCCGGATTTTGCGTTTTAACATAGGCCGGACAACCCCATATCTTAACTCGTTTAAGAGATGGTCTCTTTCCATTCCATATCTCATATGGAGTGGTAGGCACGGATTTGGTCGAAACTCTATTCAATAGGTATGCAGCTATCTCAAGTGTATAACCCCAAAAGAAAATAGGCAACTCAACATTACTTATCATAGAGCGCACCATATCTAATAGGGTGCGATTCCTCCGCTCCGAAACTCTATTGTGCTGTAGTGTATACGGAGAAGTAAGCTGAGAGAGAATCCCATTCTCTTTTAAGTAGTCTCTGAATTTTGTGCTCAAGTATTCTCCTCTCCGATTAGATTGAAGGATTTTAATACTTTTACCCGTCTGGTTCTCAACTTCATATTTATATTCCTTGAATTTCTCAAAAGATTCAGATTTGTGTTTCATCAGGAACACATGTCCGTATCTTGAGAGATCATCAGTGAATGCAATAAAGTATGAGAAACCATTCCTGGCATGTGTAGACATATGACCGCATACATCACTATGTATCGGTCCTAAGAGTTCAGTAGCTCTTTTTCCGTGTCCAGTAAATGGAGTTTTGGTCATCTTGCCTTTAAGACATGACTGGAAAGTTTCATAAGATGAAAATTCGAACAGATTCAGATATCTATCCTTATGCAACTTAGCCAGTCTTGTCGCATTGATATGACCTAATCTACAATGCCACAAGAAGGTTTCGTTCATTTATGAACCGTTCCTCTTGTGTGTGTTTTGTATACTTAGAACTGTTTTGGGATTTAGAACGTATATACCGTTATAAAACGTATCATACCCAATCAACACTTGATTTAGGAAAACATTCACAATATTTTTGGTACGAAATAACAGTCGCTTAGAATCATTGTGTTACTACTTGGTAATACAAGGTGATATTCGCCAACTGCTTTGGCTGCAACAATTGCACCATCCCTTCTCTGAGGGACATAGTGAAGGGACGGCCTAGCACCCCGTCAAGGGTTCGGTAGCATCACACATGCCATAATCAAAATTTTGGAGGCGCTAAGCTAGCCCCGGCAGTGATCGGAACTAGAAGTTTTAGGGATTCATACAAATAAGCATCACATGCAATTGTAAAACTATCACTAAGAGGAAAGATTACAACCTTTGTAGATCTCCCTCGGTGACTCCTTGGCACTATGAGAGTTTGGAACGGATCGATGGTAGCCTTCCTTGTCCACGATGATCCACCCGAAGTCCCTTTGCCCAAAGCTCCTTACCTTACTTGTTTCGCAAACGAAGTAGAGTAAACACCCTACAGAAATCGGCTAGAGGTGTGTAGTATGATGATGTGGTTTATGTTCTTCAATTGAAATCCTTTCTTTTATCAACTTTCACTCAAGTAAGAAATCAAGAGAGGAAGAAGAAGATAATGGTGGCTTGAGCTTTCTATCATATCACATATGACAACTTGTTTTCACACCCTTGTTCACAATTTTTCTCTTGTTGTGTGCCTCTTGTTTCATATCACATATGAAGCTATTTATAGTGATAAGAAAGGAATAATCACCATTATTCCATTACCACCATAATTGTGAGTGGAAATTCTTTTCCTAAAGAATTAAGCATGGGTGGAAATTCTTTTCATTAAGTTAAGTAAAGCTTACCCACTAAAGAATAAAGGAGCATGAGTGGGTTTTCTTTTCATTAACTTAAAATGATAAATACAAATTAAAAGCTTCAATATAAGTCTTATATTGCCATCATTCTTGTATCAACAACCATGATACTATGTATGCATGTATGTGTCCATGCACATCATCATGTGCATGCATGCATGCATACAAAAGGATTTACTTAAAGAATTAATCTAAATGTAATTAGTTAAATCAACACTTGATTTAGCAAACCGGTCATATCACATACGATCCGTCAAATAGAAAATGCCCGATTAATATACGTTATCACATAACCGTATTTAATCGGGTCCCGCGCATATCTCATATGCACACCACATCGTTTTGCCTGAGCCAGGAAACTTCATTGTGGGACTCTAAGACTCGTCAATACGCCAGCAGTAGATGATGATCATATCAAACATCTACAAGCCGCAAGAGGTCAGCTAAACATAACGGCCACCCGGGTATTGAAACGATCAGAAGAAAACCAGCGAAGCTGTAAAAACTCCCGTCGAGCCAACTGGCAACACTTACCGTACAGTCCGGTCTCTTCGTCAGATATGCTGCATATCAAGTCTAGGGATGGTATCGTCGACCCCAGTAACTCAATAAGTCATGCTGGTGTATGGCTCATAACAGATCGAGAAACTACTGATAACTCTTATCAGTAAATCTCAGCAGCCCTGGCCAGGGACTTCATGTTATAGCCAATCGAGCATAGCACAACATCAACCCCCAATACCGGGAGAGACGAAACCCCTCCTATCGCTCATTGCCTCCATGCGCCTCGGGACTGTACCCAAAGACCACCTGTTTGCACGACTCAGTAGAGCCGTGGTAGGGTGGAGATCAAAGTATAGTGGGAGGACACACAAGACTCTATGAAGATCTCGGGTCTACAGACTAACCTGTACCAGTGTTCCCTGAGAACTGCTATCCGACGATAGATATAATACCACATAAGAGTTCTCGGCGAGTCCGTTCAGTGTACCCAGTCTCCACTGAGCACCCGCATACAATCTTTGGTGTCTCCTTACCAGATGGATATGGGATCATCCATCGCCCATCATATGGGACAAGAATGGTATACGCTAGTCTTCTCTGGAATATCGATGCCCTGTCTCGATACACCCTCGACTAGGAACAGTTCAAGGATATGCTTATAGACTACATGTGCCCCACTAGTATGATCCGCATCATAATCACATTAGTCAAGCAAATATCCTTTGGGCTTTATCAACATGTGTAAATGATTAAATCTACATGTACAGATAAAGTAAACCAGATAGCGTACTATCATTTTGAGCAAGAAATTCATCTATCTCCATAGATAATATGTCCAAGTTTCCACTATCCATATAATGGCCTTTAGGGCATACATATTACTAACAATCTCCCACTTGCACTAAGGCCAGCTATTGGCGTATCTCATACCCAACATTTCAAACAGTCGCTCATGCTGAGGCTGTGGAAGTGCCTTGGTGAATGGATCCACAGTGTTATCCTTTGTATCTACTCTCCGAATCTCGATCTCCTGGCGATCTACTATCTCCCGGATCAGATGATATCTCCTTAGGATGTGTCTGGATTTCTGATGGGACCTTGGTTCTTTTGCTAATGCTATAGCTCCATTATTATCACAATACAATGGTATTGGATCAACAATGGTTGGAACTACTCCTAGTTCCGCAATGAACTTCTTCATCCAGACGGCTTCCTTAGCAGCATCACTTGCAGCAATATACTCAGCTTCCATCGTGGAGTCTGCAACGGTGTCCTGTTTGGAACTCTTCCAACTAACCGCTCCTCCATTTAGGGTAAATACAAACCCTGAGATTGATTTACTGTCATCCTTGTCACTTTGGAAGCTTGAATCGGTAAAGGCCTCCATCTGGAGATCCCCATTACCATATACCAAGAACAATTCTTTAGTCCTTCGCAAGTACTTAAGAATGTTCTTCACTGCTATCCAATGTTTCTCCCCTGGGTTGGATTGATACCTGCTTACTACAGCCAGTGCATAAGCTACATCAGGGCGAGTACACAACATCGCATACATTATAGATCCCACGGCTGAAGCGTAGGGTATAATGCTCATGCGAGCTCTCTCTTCATCAGTCTTCGGACAGAAGTCCTTAGAGAGAGTGATTCCATGACTAGCAGGCAAGGCACCACGCTTGGAATCTTCCATACTAAACCTCTTTAGAATGGTGTCTATGTACTTTGATTGGGACAGTCCCAATAACCTCTTGGATCTATCTCTATAGATCCTAATGCCCAAAATGCGCGAGGCATCTCCCAGGTCCTTCATGGAGAACCTTTGTGATAAGAATAGTTTGACCGATTGTAGCATAGGAACATCATTTCATATCAGGAGAATATCATCAACGTACAATACGAGGAATGTGACAGTACTCCCTACAATCTTCTTATAAATACATGGCTCATCTTCATTTCTGACAAAATCAAACTCTTTGATTGTATCATCAAAGCAGATGTTCCAGCTCCTTGAGGCCTGCTTTAATCCATAAATGGATTTAAGCAATCTACATGCTTTCCCGCTGCTCCCACTATCAATGAAGCCCTCTGGCTGATCCATAAAAACACATTCTTCTAAATCACCATTTAGAAATGCTGTTTTCACGTCCATCTGCCATATTTCATAATCATAGTGAGCAGCAATAGCAAGTAGGATCCTAATGGATTTAAGCATTGCTACCGGAGAGAAAGTTTCATCATAGTCCAAGCCTGGTCTTTGACGAAAACCTTTCGCTACAAGCCTTGCTTTATAGGTCTCCACCTGTCCATCTACACCAATCTTTCTCTTAAAGATCCATTTGCACCCAACGGGTTTTATCCCACGAGGCGCAACGTCCAAAGTCCATACTTTGTTGGTGTACATTGACTCCATTTCGGATCTCATTGCTTCCAGCCATTTCACTGAGTCACCACTCATGATAGCTTGCTGAAAACTAGTAGGGTCATCATCATCCATGATGCAATCTTCTCTATCACCATCTATGAGAAACCCATAGTATCTCTCTGGTGGGTGAGAAGTTCTACTAGACCTCCTGAGCGGCTGAGGTTCTTGAAGTTCTACTGCAACATCAGTTTCAACCAATTCCTCCTGAGTAATTTGTGTCTCTAGAACCTCTTCTAGTTCTACCACATTGCCATTAGTACTTTCCGTAAAGAACTCATTTTCCAAAAATGTGGCATGCTGAGCAACAAACACCTTTTGTTCCTCTTTGTGGTAGAATAGATATCCATACGAATGTTTTGGATACCCCACAAATTTACACATGACCGATCGTGTCTCGAGTTTGTCTGGATTCTGCTTTTTAACAAAAGCCGGACAACCCCAAATCCTAAACCTTTTAAGAGATGGTCTCTTTCCATTCCACATCTCATATGGAGTGGTAGACACAGTCTTGGTTGGCACCCTGTTCAATAGATACATTGCTGTCTCCAATGCATGTCCCCAAAAAGAAAGCGGTAACTCAGCATCACACATCATGGATCGCACCATATCCAATAGGGTACGATTCCTCCGTTCTGACACACCAATGTGCTGCGGTGTGTAAGGAGGAGTGAGCTGAGAGAGAATCCCATTCTCTTTTAAGAAGTCTAGAAATTCTGTACTTAAATACTCTCCACCTCGATCCGATCGAAGTTTCTTGATGCTCAAGCCTGTTTGCTTCTCTACTTCAAGTTTATACTCCTTGAATTTCTCAAAAGCTTCAGATTTGTGCTTTATCAAAAACACGTGTCCGAATCTTGAGAAATCATCAGTAAAAGTGATGAAGTATAAAAAACCACCTCTTGCAAGTGTAGACATTGGTCCGCATACATCACTATGTATGAGGCTTAAGAGTTCACCAGCTCTCTCTCCGTGTCCACTAAACGGAGTTTTGGTCATTTTACCTTTGATACAAGATTGGCAAGTCGCATAAGATTTATATTCAAACGGATTCAAATATCCATCTTTATGTAGCTTGTTTAGTCTTGTTTCGTTAATATGACCAAGTCTACAATGCCAAAGAAAAGCTTCATTTATATCTGAAAACTTTCTTTTACTAGTATGTTGTATATTTAAAACTGTGTGTTGGTTCAGGATGTAAATACCGTTATTTAGTGTACCAAACCCAATCAACTCTTGATTCAGGTTAATGTTCATAACATTATTTTGCAACATAAAATGATATCCTTCATTGTTCAACAAAGAAACGGATATAATGTTACACAGCATACTTGGTACAAAATAACACGGGTTCAAAACCAAAATACTTCCTGAAGGCAACCCTAGATGATACTCTCCCACGGATACAGCATGTATATTGGAACCATTTCCAACCCGCAGAGTATGATCTCCTACCTTTAAAACTCTACTATTTCTCAATCCCTGCACACAATTGCAGATGTGAGAACCAGAACCGGTATCCAATACCCAGGATGCAGAGTTTAAAGAAAAACAGTTTTCAGTTACAAACACACCTGAAGTGGAAGCATCAGCATGCTTCTTGTTCTTGAGATCAGCAAGATATGCAGCACAGTTGCGTTTCCAATGTCCTGACTTTTTACAGTAAAAACATTCTCTTTTTCCACTTCCCACAGCCCCCACTTTGTCTTTCCCCTTCGCCTTTCTAACTCCACCTTTCTGTTTGATGGACTTCTTCTTTTTCTTTCCCTTGGCCTTAGCTTTTGGGAATGAAGAGGAAGATGGCCCAGCAAGCAGAGCAGGAGTACTTGCCGTTTTCAACGTGTTCTCTGCACTTCTCAACATATTGAGAAGTTCAGGCAATGATTTCTCCAAACCATTCATATTGAGATTTACTATGAACGGAGCAAAGGCAGGGGGGAGAGACTGTAGAACAATATCCGTATATTGCTCATTATCCATAGTCCATCCCAGTCCCTCAAGTTCTTCAATAAGACCAATCATTTTCAAAACATGGTCTCCAACTGATGCACCAGCGGCCATCCGCATCTGAAACAGCTTTCTAGATGCCTCGTATCTCAAGGTACGAGATTGCTCTTCATACAACTCCTTTGTGTGAAGAAAGATGGATTGCACATCCATATTCCCGTGTTGCTTCTGATGGACATTGTCCATAGAAGCGAGCGCGAGGCACTTGGCCGTGTTGCAGTCAATCTCCCAAGTTTTTCGGATCTCTCTATCCGCGACAGATGATTCAGGTCCTGGGACGGGTGGGGCTTCAGTATTGAGGACATATGATACCTTATCATATGAAAGTGCAATGTTCAAGTTCCTCAACCATTCTTTATAATTTGGTCCTGTCAGTTTATTTTTCTCAAGTAGAAGCTTAAGTCCTGACATCTGTAACTGCCATTCGGAGAGAGAAAAGGATACACTTAGCGAATTGCTCTTTCAAAGAATTAGATTGGTTATTATTTTATCTAATCGATGTCTCCCACTGCTTTTAATCAAATTTTCTTTCAAAACCTGAAAAGAAAACTAGCCAGGAATAATTTTCCTGGAAGTAACACTTACTCACAGTGAGATCGAGATCCAACTATCACATAGATGGTATGCAATCTCATTGCAAATTTCAACTCTTGAAATTCCCGATATGGTTTTTACCCCTAGTCACTTATGACCTTGGCTATGGTCAACATATCATAAGTACTAGTCAAATTCTACCCGTCATTTCGTGATTAACTAGACCCACCCATATGACCCTTGACTATGATCAACATAATCACATGAATGTCCTAACTAATCGCATCATATGCTTTGTAGGAAGACATCACTTAGCTACCGTACACTACGCCTTGACTATAATCAACATACGCAGCACGAATACTAAGTACTCTACTTCCTAAAATGACGGAGGGTTGCGGATGGTTTTTAAGAAAACCTTTAACGCTTTGAACTTGATCTCGTTGCAGAATCAAAACGGTTAAGAAAAGGAGTGGCTTAAGCTCCGCATCTTCTTGAAACTTGCATTTTTCATAAAAAGCCGAGTTTGTTTCAAATCCGATTCTACAACATCATTAGGTTTCTTTTCTTTACATTAATCTCATTAATGCGATCCCATCATTTAAGTTCCTAAGCCATCACAGAATAGAACGTATACTTATACCATCCGCATTCGCCACAGTGTCCCGTTATGCACCGTTAGGTTACTTAACTAACGGCATAGCGGGGCGGGACTAGCGCGGGTGTAAAATATAAGCAACGTTTATTATATATCATATATATAATAATAATCCATTCGTCTCAGATACTAAGTAATCACATTACAGAATATCAACAGCAGAAGCATATAAAAGGATATCTAGGATGTCCGTATTTTGTATCGAGCCAACAATAGAAAATACGGATTCCACGGTCGTGATGAATAGCCAAGCCCACACCCTTAGACCCCTACGAGAGCGGCAAGTGATCCCGCCAATTCTAGAGTTTAGGAGACTCGGTCTCGACTCCTCGAGATGGCCTCCCACTGAACCCTAGAACCCGGTCACTTGTGCTCCCCTCCTTGGGTCTATCCTAATGCGGAAAAGTAAATAATATACAATTGATTTATACATGAATGAAAAATAAAACTCTCATCTCACATAAAAACCCCCGGCTATTCAGTCGCGACAATCCTACTCATCATATCTCAGCAACACATAATATCTCATATCATCAACGTAAGTAAGTATGCGTATCCCGATTGTCGTTGACGTATAGCAACGAAAACGGCGATACACCACTTACTACACTTACGGTCGCAGAAAATAAAATGAAAAACAACAACATTTGGAATCCACAATCACCTTAGACATCATAAATTCGAAATATCACATACTTCGTATTTCATGCCTAACTATATGAATTCCACATATTGTATCACATTTCAGATAAATAGACAATGTTAGACTTTTCGATCGAATAAACAAACACCCAAGATTTCCCAAACTGCACAACACTTGAGCCGAGTTCAAAAGATTTCTAGAACATGCCACAGCCCCTTATGGACCAACCGTAGAAGGGCCAAACCAACGTCTCACATGTGGCAACGCTAAACTACCACAAACCCTAAGGTTCAGTGATAGTTTTGACGGTCACATAATCGAGTTAAGGTTATGTTCTTCTAGAGTGTCCACAGATACGCTTGCATGTTTTTCGAAAGTTTCGAACTAGGGAAAAATCCAACACTTGGAATTTTTCTAATACGGGAAAAAAAACTGTGTTTGTAATATTCGTTCAAACATTTTAACACGTTCTAAAAATCTGAAAATCTGAACGAAGTTAAACTTTTCCAATCGAATCACCAAATCCAATATATCTCAAGAACACTCAACACTTGAGTGAGTTTTAAATATTTCAGAGGCATTCTTGTAATTAATCAGGTGTACTGCAATAAAAATTTTCACCTGACCCCACAGTACGGCCGCGGATGCGCCGCTAAAGCCATGCTTTGGCCGCCCATCCGCGGCGCTTTGGAGGGATCGTTTAAAAATTTTTTTATGGTAATTTCTAAAATTGCCTGCTGAATTTTTTAGGACCTTTTAATTTGGAAAAATCCAATTTTCAAAAAAATTTCCAGAGAGCGGTCCAAATTGGTGTTTCGTGGTTCGATCGGACGTTTAACATCGCCTACGCATCGCCTAAAGCTCTAGCCTGGCTCTGATACCACTGAAGGGACGGCCTAGCACCCCGTCAAGGGTTCGGTAGCATCACACATGCCGTAATCAAAATTTTGGAGGCGCTAAGCTAGCCCCGGCAGTGATCGGAACTAGAAGTTTTAGGGATTCATACAAATAAGCATCACATGCAATTGTAAAACTATCACTAAGAGGAAAGATTACAACCTTTGTAGATCTCCCTCGGTGACTCCTTGGCACTATGAGAGTTTGGAACGGATCGATGGTAGCCTTCCTTGTCCACGATGATCCACCCGAAGTCCCTTTGCCCAAAGCTCCTTACCTTACTTGTTTCGCAAACGAAGTAGAGTAAACACCCTACAGAAATCGGCTAGAGGTGTGTAGTATGATGATGTGGTTTATGTTCTTCAATTGAAATCCTTTCTTTTATCAACTTTCACTCAAGTAAGAAATCAAGAGAGGAAGAAGAAGATAATGGTGGCTTGAGCTTTCTATCATATCACATATGACAACTTGTTTTCACACCCTTGTTCACAATTTTTCTCTTGTTGTGTGCCTCTTGTTTCATATCACATATGAAGCTATTTATAGTGATAAGAAAGGAATAATCACCATTATTCCATTACCACCATAATTGTGAGTGGAAATTCTTTTCCTAAAGAATTAAGCATGGGTGGAAATTCTTTTCATTAAGTTAAGTAAAGCTTACCCACTAAAGAATAAAGGAGCATGAGTGGGTTTTCTTTTCATTAACTTAAAATGATAAATACAAATTAAAAGCTTCAATATAAGTCTTATATTGCCATCATTCTTGTATCAACAACCATGATACTATGTATGCATGTATGTGTCCATGCACATCATCATGTGCATGCATGCATGCATACAAAAGGATTTACTTAAAGAATTAATCTAAATGTAATTAGTTAAATCAACACTTGATTTAGCAAACCGGTCATATCACATACGATCCGTTAAATAGAAAATGCCCGATTAATATACGTTATCACATAACCGTATTTAAACGGGTCCCGCGCATATCTCATATGCACACCACATCGTTTTTCCTGAGCCAGGAAACTTCATTGTGGGACTCTAAGACTCGTCAATACGCCAGCAGTAGATGATGATCATATCAAACATCTACAAGCCGCAAGAGGTCAGCTAAACATAACGGCCACCCGGGTATTGAAACGATCAGAAGAAAACCAGCGAAGCTGTAAAAACTCCCGTCGAGCCAACTGGCAACACTTACCGTACAGTCCGGTCTCTTCGTCAGATATGCTGCATATCAAGTCTAGGGATGGTATCGTCGACCCCAGTAACTCAATAAGTCATGCTGGTGTATGGCTCATAACAGATCGAGAAACTACTGATAACTCTTATCAGTAAATCTCAGCAGCCCTGGCCAGGGACTTCATGTTATAGCCAATCGAGCATAGCACAACATCAACCCCCAATACCGGGAGAGACGAAACCCCTCCTATCGCTCATTGCCTCCATGCGCCTCGGGACTGTACCCAAAGACCACCTGTTTGCACGACTCAGTAGAGCCGTGGTAGGGTGGAGATCAAAGTATAGTGGGAGGACACACAAGACTCTATGACGATCTCGGGTCTACAGACTAACCTGTACCAGTGTTCCATGAGAACTGCTATCCGACGATAGATATAATACCACATAGGAGTTCTCGGCGAGTCCGTTCAGTGTACCCAGTCTCCACTGAGCACCCGCATACAATCTTTGGTGTCTCCTCACCAGATGGATATGGGATCATCCATCGCCCATCATATGGGACAAGAATGGTATACGCTAGTCTACTCTGAAATATCGATGCCCTGTCTCGATACACCCTCGACTAGGAACAGTTCAAGGATATGCTTATAGACTACATGTGCCCCACTAGTATGATCCGCATCATAATCACATTAGTCAAGCAAATATCCTTTGGGCTTTATCAACATGTGTAAATGATTAAATCTACATGTACAGATAAAGTAAACCAGATAGCGTACTATCATTTTGAGCAAGAAATTCATCTATCTCCATAGATAATATGTCCAAGTTTCCACTATCCATATAATGGCCTTTAGGGCATACATATTACTAACACATATTACCTCTTCCCAGTTCTTTACCTTTACTTAACCCATGTAATAAATTACATACGTGGGATCCTGATACGGTATCCAATACCCAGGACGTAGAGCAAACTGAGAAACAGTTCTCAGTAACGAACACACCCGAAGAAAATGCATCAGCATGCTCCTTCTTCGTTTTGGGTAGCGTGGGAATCCAGGTATTCTACTATTCTTTGTTCAGACTTATGACAGTCATAAGATAGAGCATAACCTAGCCCAATATAATAAGTGGATTCGGTCAATACATCCATATTATTATCTTGATTCAGGCGTGTCATTGGTTGCTACCAGGAGAGAGAGAGAAGGATAATCACTTTTGCGTGCGCTCTTTGCAATATTAGATTATTTATTATCTTATCTAATCAGGATGTCTCCCACTGTTTTTATCAAATCTTCCTTCAAACCCTAAAATGTAAGATTAGCCGGGATTAATTATATACTACAAGTTTGCCAATTGTTCGGCCATGCAGGTATTGGTACTCCGAGGGAGTCTCCCCATGCTTTCGCATGGAACTAATTAAATAACCCCGTTTCCACAGGCGCATAACACCGTTAACTCCTTTCTTAGACACCTAATGGATAAGCTAATTGTAAAGTGGAAAACTCTTCCAGGAGTGACTCTTACTCCAAGTGGGTATCAGGATCCAACTATCATATAGAAGGTATGCAATCTTATTGCAAATTTCAACACTTGAAATTCCCGATATCTGTTTTTACCCTATGTGATTTATAACCTTGACAAGGCCAATAAACCATAAACCGCAAGTCAAGTTCAAACCGTTCATTTCGTGATTGAATTAAACCCACTCGCACGACCCTTGACAAAGTCAACAAGGCCGTATGACTACCCTAATCCAATCGCATCATATGAGGCATATAAGCACTAATCAGCTATCGCACACTATGCCTTGACAAGGTCAATAAACGCAGCACGAATACTAAATAGCACTTATCTCAAATGATGGAGGGCTACGACTGGTTTTGAAGAAAATCTTTAACGTAATGAACTTAATATTGTTGTAGAATCTAGTGATTTGAAAATGAGTGTTTTCTATAGCTTTTGCTAGTTTTGCTAAAGAGGTCACTCCCGGTGAAGTGATCTCGGTGTAAGTCCATATTGCGACCCCCGGTACTTACGGGGAGGTGGAAACGGTATAAAAAACAAATTTTTATCGCAAGAGGCAACATGGACTAAACTAGGTCGGGATCGTGTCTAAACTAAACTAGCATACAAGCTAAAGAGTTTTAGCTGCTCGGATGAAGGTTATACCTAAACTTGAACTCCTTCTTCTTGAAATCTTGTAGGGGTTGATGGTTCTCTTTTCGTCGCCTTCTTCCGTCGAAGATGGATCCACCTCGAAGGTTCGACCTTTGGGCTCTTCCTCGATCTTTGAGTGAACTAGGGTTTCCGGCTTGCTAAACCTTCAACCTAGAATGAGTAGAGAGAGACTAGGGTTTGCTTTTCCTTTTAAAGAGAAGGATTCTCAACACATGAGAAGGTTTCTCTTTTCTAGAGGAAGAAGAAGATGAAATGAGGAGAGAGAGAGGTTATGATAGAATGAGCTATATTTTTCTTTCTTGCAACCATAATACAAAAGAAAAGAATTATCTAAATGATAATAATTGAAAATAAGAATAGTTGATGGTAATTTAGAATGACCACTATCATGCTTCTTTAAATGAAGTGTAAGCATGAATCAAGGAGGATCTTTCAAAGCATGATGGTGGTCAATGGTCAACAAGTCAACCAAGGTCAATAAGTCAACAAAAATCAACCATAACATAATTCTCATTTAATTACTATTATTAATAGATAATTCATAAATCCATTAGGGTTTGGAAAAAGATAACTGTCAACTGTGCATACGCACCCGTTCCGAAACCCTAATGAAAAACCTCATTCTCCGCCTCAAGCAACTGTGCATACACACCTGCATTCTCGTTCCGAGGAACAAGAATACCAAGATATAAAAGCAACCCTAAAACATATACCAGTATCTGGCTCAAACCAGAGCCTGCCAGTATAATCCGTCCGGACTCCAAACGTGCACAAGTGCGCGGATGAGAACGAACCTTGTCGCAAAACCATGCGACCTCTACTCTGTTTTGCCCAGAGGCGAATACCCTCTGTGTGGGACTCTAAAGACTCGACACTACGCTGGCAGTGGGTTTAACCACAGACCGCAAGCGGCACTAGCTGTGCGTAACGGTCCCCAGGTAGATGCGGACAAGAAGGTTGACGAGGTGAAACCCTATCTGTACTCCTACTGAGTCTGTATGTGACAGTCTCCGTACAGTCCGGTCTGTTCGTCTGATACATCGCATGTCGGGCCTAGGGGGCGGTAAAACGTCAGTCCCCCAATAGCGGTACAAGTCGTGTCGGAGTGAAGCCCAAAACACCCTGAGATAACACTGGAACCTACCAGTGTATCTCGCTTGCCCTGGCCAGGGACTACTCGTGTAATGGCTCTCCTAGACACAGCGCGATATCAACCCCCAATACCGGGAGAGACGAATCCTGTCTAACCGGCACTGCCTCCAAGTTCTTCGGGACTGCACCCAACCACCACCTGTTTGCACGACTCTTTTGAGCCGTGGTAGGGTAGTGATCAAAGTGCAGTGGGAACACACTCGAGGCGAAGTGCCAGTGTCAAGTCAGCGGACTAAGCTGTACTCATGTCACCTGGGAACTGATGACTGACGATAGGTATAATACCAACCTGTCAGTTCCCGACGAGTCCTGTCCAGTGTACTCGTAACCTAACGAGCACCCGTATACTATCTCTAGTACGACGTACTGATGGCTGTGGGACAGACCATCTCCCACACTGGGATGAGAAGCGCATACGCTAGTCTACTCCGGAGTATCGATGCCCTGTCTCGATAGTCCTGCGACTAGGGACCTGTATAAGGATGTGCTTATAGATTACCCAGCCCCCACTAGTGTGACTGCCATCACAACGCTGGTAATCAAGCAAAGATCCTAAGGGCTCCACTAATGCGTATAAGTGATATAGTAAAATAAACACAAGTACACATTGAAGTAGAAACAAACCAAGTAGCATACTACTATATTGAGCAAGATTGTTTATACAAGGTGAATATCCCAAGCTTCCATTAAGTAATATACAAACTAGTATGATACAGTAATGGCCTCTAGGGCATATACACTAACACTCGGCTCTTTCCTCATCGAATGAGGTGCTGGATATTCATCATGGAATACCACTATGGAAAACAATACCTAGAGAAGCTATTAAAACAAAACCGAGTGGGTTTTAGCATTTTCTAGTTTTGCTAAAGAGGCCACTCCCGGTGAAGAGATCTCAGCTCTTTCCTCATCAAATGAGGTGCTGGATATTCATTTAGGAATACCACTATGCAAAGCAAGAACTAGAGATATCTTTTTAAAATTTCTATTCTACAACATGTTTAGGTTTCTTTTCTTTGCATTAATCTCATTAATGAAGTCCCATCATTTATGTTTCCATAAACATCACAGAAAAGAAACGAAAATAGAACGTACGTTTATACCATCCGCATTCGCCTTGGGGCCCCGTCATGCACCGTTAGGTTACTTAACTAATGGCAGAGTGGGGGCTGGACTAGCGCGGGTGCAAAACATAAGCAACGTTTATTTTATATATCATAGACGCCACTGCGCGATATCAACCCCTAATACCGGGAGAGACGAATCCTATCTAACCGCCATTGCCTCCAAGTGCTTCGGGACTGCATCCAACTACCACCTGTTTGCACGACTCTTTAGAGCCATGGTAGGGTAGTAATCTAAGAATAGTGGGAACACACTCGAGGCGAAGTAGCAGTGTCAAGTCGACGGACTAAGCTGTACTCATGTCATCTGGGAACTGCTACCCGACGATAGGTATAATACCCACCCGCAGTTCCCGACGAGTCCTGTCCACTGTACTCATAACCCAATGAGCACCTTCATACTATCTCCAGTATGACGTACTAATGGCCATGGGACAGACCATCTCCCCTACTGGGATGAGAGGCATATACACTAGTCTACTCTGAAGTAGCGATGCCCCGTCTCGATAATCCTATGATTAGGGACCTGTATAAGGATGTGCTTATAGACTACCCAGCCCCTACTAGTGTGACTACCATGACAATGTTGGTAATCAAGCAAAGATCCTAAGGGCTCTACCAATATGTATAAGCAATATGCTAAAAGAAACACATGCACATATTAAGATAGAAACAAACCAGGTAGCATACTACCATTTCGAGCAAGACTGTTACTATATCCATGTATATCGTAATCTTCCATTAAGTAATATACAAACCAGTATGATACAATAATGGCCTCTAGGGCATATATCACTAATAATCTCCCACTTGCACTAAGTCCATATATTGGCGTATCGCAGACCTATGATCTCGAATGGCCTCTCGAACATTGTCTGAGAGATGGCCTTTGTGAGTGGATCTGCAGTGTTGTTCTCCGTATCTCCTATTCTCACCTCGATCTCCTGGAGATCAACGATCTCCCTGATCAGGTGGTACCGCTTCAAGATATGTCTGGAACCCTGATGGGACCTGGGTTCCTCCGCTAAAGTTATAGCGCCGTTGTTGTCACAATACAGAGGTATTGGACCAACAATGGTTGGAACCACCAGAAGTTCAGTTAAGAACCTCCTCATCCAGACTGCATCTTTTGCGGCGTCACAAGCAGCGATATACTCCGCTTCCATTGTCGAGTCAGCAATGGTATCTTGCATGGAGCTCTTTCAATAGAACGTCCCTCCATTGAGGGTAAAGACATAACCCAACATGGACTTGGAGTCATCCTTATCACACTGGAAGCTGGAGTCAGGAAAGGCCTCGATCTGAAGGTCTTATCTGCCATACACCAAGAACATCTCCTTAGTCCTTCTCAGGTACTTGAGAATGTTCTTTACTGCTATCCAGTGCTTCTCCCCTGGGTTTGACTGATACCGGGTTACCACGCTTAGTGCATAAGCAACATCTGGTCTGGTACACAACATCGCATACATTATAGAGCCTACCGTAGAAGCGTAGGGTATAATCGACATGCGAGCCCTATCCAAATCAGTTTTAGGAGACATCATTTTGAAGAGGGTGATTCCGTGACAAGCCGGTAGACTACCGCGCTTTGAATTTTCCATACTAAATCTTTTCAGTATGGTGTCGATGTAACTTGACTATGAAAGTCCCACCATCCTCTTTGATCTATCACGATAGATCTGGATCCCTAGAATATAGTTGGCATCACCCAGGTATTTCATGAAGAACCTTTGTGACAAGAATCTTTTGACTGATTGTAGTGTAGGAATTTCATATTAAGAGAATGTCATCCACTTACTAGACAAGGAATCCCACAGTTCTCACTACAATCTTACTATAAATGCATGGTTCATCTGGATTTTTGATAAAGTCGAATTTCTTGACCGTCTCATCAAAACAGATGTTCCAACTCCGTGATGCCTGCTTTAGTCCATAAATGGAATTAAGCAACTTGCACACTTTCCTGCTTCTCCCACTCTGATTGAAATCCTCTGGCTGATCCATATAGACGTACTCTTCCAAATATGCATTTAGAAAAGCGGTCTATACGTCCATCTGCCAAATCTTATAATCATGGAAGGCAGCAATGGAAAGAAGGGTCCGAATGGATTTGAGCATAGCCACTGGAGAAAAGGTTTCATCATAGTCCAAACCAGGTCTTTGACAAACCTTTTGCAACAAGTCTAGCCTTATAGGTTTCAACCTGTCCATCTACACCAATCTTCTTTCTGAAGATCCATTTGCAGCCTACTGGTTTTACCCCTTATGGAGCAAAGTCTAAAGTCCATACTTTGTTGGTTTATATGGACTCCATCTCGGCCCGCATTGCATCTATCCATTTTACGGAGTCTCCGCTCTGAATGGCTTGCTGGAAGCTAGTTGGCTCATCATTGTCAATGATGCAATCCTGTCTATCCCCGTCTATGAGAAACCGTAGTATCTCTCGGGCGGATGAGACTGCTTACTAGTTCTGCGGAGTGGCGCAAGGATGTCCGGTTCTTCTGAAACTTCTGGTTCTACCATCCTTTCAGTAATAGCTTGTGGTTCTGGAATTTCTTCCAGTTCTATTGCTCTCCCACTAGTTTCATTTTCAAAAAATGATTTTCGAAAAAAATAGGCATGACGAGAAATAAAAAACCTTTTATTCCTCTGCGTAATAGAAAAGATATCCCGTGGAGTTCTTTGGGTATCACACAAACTTATACAGTACTGAGCGTTCCTCGAACTTGTCCACATGCTACTTTTTCATAAAAGCTAGACATCCCCATATCTTCAGGTACTGAAGATAGGGTTTTTTCCCACTCCACATCTGATATGGTGTGGTAGGCACAGTCTTGGCAGGAACCTTATTCAAAAGATATGCAGCTGATTCTAGTGCATAACCCCAGTAGGATCGCGACAACTCAGCGTTACTCATCATGGAACGAACCATATCCAATAGGGTTCAGTTCCGCCTTTCCGATACACAGTTGTGTTGTGGTGTGTATGGAGGAGTAAGCTGAAAGAGAATTCCATTCTCTTTTAAGTAATCAAGAAACTCAGCATTTAAGTATTCACCACGTCGATCAAATCTTAGTGTCTTGATACTTTTGCCTGTTTGTTTTTCCACTTCATTCTTATATTCTCGGAATTTCTTAAAGGCCTTAGATTTATATTTCAACAAGAAGACATGTCCATACCTAAAGAAATTATCCGTAGAAGTAATGAAATAGGAATAACCACTTCGTGCATTTATAGACATTGGACCACACGCGTCGCTGTGTATGAGTCCCAAGAGCTCGCTCGCTCTTACTCCGTTCCCAGTGAACAGAGTCTTTGTCATCTTTCCTATGAGACAAGATTGACAAGTTGCATAAGACTAATATTCGAACGGATCCAAATATTCCTCTCTATGTAACTTCGTCAACCTTGTTTCATTAATGTGACCCAGTCTACAATGCCATAAGAAAGCCATATTTAATTCTGGAGACTTTCTTTTAAGTGTGTTCTGGACATTGAAAATCTGAGCTTGATTTAATACGTATATACCGTCCTCTAGTGTACCTGACCCAATCAAACCATGATTAAGGTGGATGTAGACCACATCGTTTACAAATGTAAAATCATATCCTTCTTTAGAAAGTAAAGATACAGATATGATATTACAAGCTAGACTAGGTACACACAATCAGTTACGTAAAATCAATATATGCCCACTTGTCAATCCTAGGTGATATTCCCCTACGGATACAATATCCATGCTCATTCTGTTAGCAACCCTGAGAGTCATATCACCTGCCCTGATAACTCTACGGTTTCTCAAAGCCTGTAAAGAATTACAGATATGAGATCCTGATCCAGTATCTAGTACCCAGGAAGTAGAGTTAATTGGCAGACAGTTTTCAATCACAATCACACCCGAAACCGGAGCCACAACGTGCTTCGGATCCTGGATTTTGGCTTTCCAATCCCTGCATTCCTTCTGCTAATGCCCTTTCCCATGACAATAGGAACATCCCCCTTTCCTTACTGTTAGTCCTGAAACTTTTGCCCTTCACTTACCCTCTACTTTACTGACACTGCCTATCGGCTTTGTGGAGATCTTCTTCTTCTCATCCTTGGCTTTCGCCTTGGATCCAGAAGAGGAAGATTCCCTAATAAGAAGAGCGAGTGTCTTGCCGGTTTTCTTCAGGTTGTAAGTAAAAGGTAGGGACTGTAGAATCAAGTCAGCATATGACTCGTTCTCCCACGTAGTCTCCAGGTTCGTGAGCTATTTAATACAGCTGATCATTGTAAGGACGTGGTCCTCTACAGATGACCCGACAGCCAACCTCGCTTGAAGCAATTCCTTCGAGGTCTCATATCTTATGATACGATATTGCTCTCCATATAAATCTTTGTTATGGAGGAAGATGGAAGCAAAGTCCATCTTCTCGTGCTGACTCTGGTTTTCATCATCTATTGAGGCCAACACGAGGCACTTGGCATTCACACTGACTTTTTCCGATGTCTTACGGATATCCATATCCACGACGGTGGAATCTGAACCTGGGACTGCAGGGGCTTTAGTAGTAAGAAGGTGCATTCCAGATCATAGATGAACATATTGGATATACTAGTAATTCCACGTTTCGTTTAAGCGAAAGACGGATTCCATGGTCGTGATGAATAGCCAAAACCCCACCCAGAACCCTACGGGTGCGAAAAACTACCCGCCAAATTCCCGAAGTGAAGCAACCTCCCTCAGCAAAGTGAGTAGGCCACTCGACACTTCAAAGAACCCGGTAGTTTGTGCACCCCACCTTGGGTCTATCATAGGAGCAGAAAACAGTAAAAAAAATAATACAACGGTGGCTACAACCTCAACCCGGATGTACCCCACAAAATAATATTACATCAAATTGCAATTTATATCGAATGAAAGAAAAACAACTCTCTTCTCACATTCCCGGCTATTCATCCATGACGATTCAACAAAGTTCATATACACAAACCAACAGATATGTGCAACCTCAAACTAACCGTCATATAGCAATTAGCTGAAGTTTAAAAACACATATAACAACATAGAATATCCGATTAGCCAAGAACTTTAGAATTTCGATCGAAACATATTTTCCTTGTCTACCCCAACTGCAAACCAGCACACCAAAAAATACTGGGTAGAAACCAAATATTCCAGAAAACATAACACCAAAAATAAGAAACAACAGAGGAAAAATGAGATGAATCGTCCTCGACTCGGCTGCGGAACCACGATGAAACCCACCGTTTCGCCGCGCTTCCGTAGCCATCTTAGAGATTCAGTAGCTCATTTTTCTTCTTCCTTCTTCGAATACCCTGCACACATTTTTCATACCTCTGAAATAATTTTTCTGGCAGTTTTAAAATTCGACAGAAAGCATGGTATTCGGTGTTTCGTTTTCGTGTTTTTCCGACGATCGAAGTTCTAACACTTGCTAACAAGCTAGTAAAGGTTTAGTAGGCTCTGATACCACTGTAAGTCGATGTCGCGCACCTCGCGGCTTCGCAGAGAGACAGAATATTTAAAAAACGATTTTTACAAACCTCGCAACACCGACTTGAACTCCAGGATCGATGCTAAACCCTAACTAGCCAAATTACTATGAGGTTAACTACTTGGATAGAATGTTATACCTCATGATTTCTAGTCCTTCGGGTCTTCTTGTCACTGTCCTCCTCCTCGTCATAGGCTCCATGTTAGTTATGTATATGCCCTAGAGGCCATTGTTGTACATATGATGTATATTATGATGGATGCTTAGATATATACAGAGAGGACTTTCTTGCTCGTCATGATAGTATGCTATTTGGTTTCACTTTATCTTAACATGTTGACTTGTATTGGTTTACTGTTTTTCTCTCACATGTTGATAAAGCCCTTAGGATCTGTACTCGACTACTGGGACTATGATGATATCATACTAGTGGGGCCACGGTAGTCGATGAGTACATCCTATAACTGTTCCTAGTCGAGGGTATATCGAGACAGGGCATCGATACACCAGAGTATACTAGCATATACGCATCTTGACCCATATGATGGGCGATGGATGATCCCATATCCATCGGTGTTTGACATCGGAGATGGTGTACGGGTGCTCAGTGGAGACTGGGTACACTAGACGGACTCGCCGAGAACTCCCAGATGGTGATATACCACACGTCAGATGGCAGTTCTCCGGTGACACTGGTACAGGGTAGTCTGTAGACCCGAGATCGTCATAGAGTCTTGTGTGATTCCCATTGTGCTTTGATTTCCACCTTACCACGTCCAAGAGGGCGTGCAAAACGGTGGCTTTTGGGTACAGTCCCGAATCACATGGAGGTAATGAGCGATAGGAGGGGATTCATTTCTCCCGGTATAGGGAGTTGATGTTGTGCTGTGTTCGATTGGCTATAACTGGAAGTCCCTGGCCAGGGCTGATATAGAGATTTACTGGTAAGTGTTACTAGTAGTTTCTCGACCCGTTATGAGCCACACATCGACACGACTTATCGGTTACTGGGGTCTGACGTATACCACCCCTAGACTTGATATGCGACATATCAGACGAACAGACCGGACTGTACGGGAGTGTTACTGATCGGATTCACAGGAGAACACACAGGCTAGTTTGTTGATCTTCTGATCGCTCAATACCTGGGTGGCTGTTACGTTTAGCTGACCGCTTGCAGCTTGTGGGTGTTTGATATGATCATCACCTGCTACCGGCGTATTGACGATTCTTTAGAGTCTTACACAGAGGTTTCTTGGCTCAGGCGAAACAGAGTAGAGGCACATATGTGATATGTGCAGGACCGAGAATAATGCGATATGAGATACCGTATTATATTCTCGCGATATTTAGATATGAACCGGGACATCGGATCAAGTATTGATTCGATGAATCGGTACATGATATATTAGTCGGTAATATTCGATATAGCCGGATCATCGATTCAAGTGTTGATTCGATGATTTAATGTATAATAATATATATGATATATTGTATTACATTATCTAATATTGGCTCGCTTTATTATTTCATTTTCTCATTGGATGATACATTGATATATATGCGATATATGTTAATTGTATTATTTTCTTTTGTTGCAAATATATAATATATATGTGATATACATTATTGTGACATGATATGATTAATTGTTAAACATGTTTAAGGATGATTAATTGAGGTTAGGGTTTGATTAGGGTTAGTTGCTTCATGCACCTTCTAGAAGCTATTTCTTTTGTCATGGTTTAGATATTTTGTGATGACACATTCTTAACCCAACCAAACCCTAACTCTAGTTTATTCTTTACACATTCTTATCCACTCATCCTTAACCATGGTTTATATATCAATCATATACACTTCTTTCTATTCATCACAAAAGGATTAATCATTATCTTTTTCCATTATCATCTTCTTCTTCTCTCTTGAAGAAGCTTACTTGAAATTCTTTATGTGATGAATAAATATGAGAAAATGATTTAAAAAGAAAGCAAAAATACTACTCTCTCATCCTCATCTCATCTAGCCCATGAGATTAGTGTGTTCATCTCTTTAGAGTGAGAAAGCTTGAGTCTTTGCAACTTCGACGTAGATCATCGGAGATTTGGAACACTTCAAGCTAGCATGGATCGTTCGAGTCGTGGAGCCTCTCATGAGTCCGGGAGATCGTGGATCGCGGCAAAGGGACTTCTACTCGGAGCTTGTGAAGCGAAGGAGCGGACTACAAAGGTTGTAATCCCTCACACTTAGATAAAAGTTATCATCTTGCTTGTTTAAACCTAATAATCTAGCAAAGATCCCGGCTTTGGGTTGTTCGGCACGTCTAAAATTTTATCCGGGCATGTTTGATGCCTTTTGAATCTTCACAAGAGTGCCTAGGAACCCTACAGTGGTATCAGAGCCTAGCTAGAGCATTAGGCGATGTGTTTACGAAGTTAATACTCCGATCGAACCCGAAACGACAAATCTAGACCCCTCTCTGGAAATTTTTTAAAATTTGGGATTTTTCTGAATTAAAAATATGTAAAAGAATCGGCAGGGAATTCTAAGAATTACCATAAAACCCGAGCCCCAATTCGACCAAACGGCGGCGGAACCGCGGCGTAAGCAAGCTTACGTGGCGGTTCCGCGGCGGATTCATCGATTGGCGACTCGTGGCTTTTCTGGTAATATCCGTAGGTGCTTGTTGATGCTTCTGGATATTTTTAACAGTGATTCCAGTGTTGTTTAAATCTGGGGTTTATTTTGTAATCGTAGATTCGATCGGAATATTTAAATTCGTATTTCTTTCCGGATATTTAGAAACTGTTAAACTAGTTGAACGGATATCATTAACCTACTTTATCCCGGCACGGAAAAGTTTCAAGCGTTGAATTTTTATCGGGTTTAAATCTTTCGGAAAAATTGTACAAGTTAAGCGGTGGACCCTCTAGAAGACAACAAACCTTAACTCGATTATGTGACCGTCTTGAACTGCCTTTTGAACCTTCGGGTTTGGGGCAGTACGGCGTGCCACATGTAAGGCGTTGGCTTGACCCTTCTACGGCTGGATCACCGGTACTGTGACATATTCTGGGATTATTTGAACTCCGCTCAAGTGTTGAGCACTTTGGGAAATTTTGGGTATTTGATTATCTGTTCGGAAAGTTTAATACTGTCTATTTATCTGGAATGTGATACAATATTTGGAATTCATAGAGTTAGGCATGAAATGCGAAGTATGTGATATTTCGGATTTATGATGTCTAAAGTGATTGTGGATTCCAAATGTTGTAATTTTACACTTTCTTTTCTGTGACCGTAAGTGTAATATGTGATATCGCCGGTTTCGTTGCTATATGTCAACGACAATTGGGATGCGCATATTTACTTACGTTGATGATATGTGATATTATGTGTTGCTGTGATATGTTATATTGGATCGTCGCGTTCAGAATAGCCGGGGGTTTTATGTGAGATGAGGGTTTTTATTTTCATTCATGTAAAATTCATTTATAATGTAATATTCTTTTATTTGGGGCACTTCCAGGTTGCGGTTGATGTCACCAGTGTATATTATTTACTTTTCCGCATTAGGTAGACCCAAGGAGGGGAGCACAAGTAACCGGGTTCTAGGGTCCAGTGGGAGGCCATCTCGAGGAGTCGAGACCGGGTCTCCTAACCCTAGAATTGCCAGTGTTACTTGCCGCTCTCGTAGGGGTCTTGGGATGTGGGTTTGGCTATTCATCGCGACCGTGGAATCCGTGTTTTATACAGGCTCGTATTAAAAACACGGACGTCCTAGTATATCCAATATTTCATATATGTTCTTCTGCTGCAATGTTCTGTGATGAGATCATATTATTGCCTGAGACGAATGCTTATACTATAAATATATGCTAATATATAAATATTACTGCTTTCGTTTCTTCTGTGATGCTTAGGAAGCATAAGCTGATGGGATTTTTATTAATGAGATTAATAAAAGAAAAGAAACCTAAAGATGTTGTAGAATCAAAACTTTATAAAAGGGGTAGCTACAGTTTTGCTTTGCACAGTGATATAAATGATATATCCTGCACCTTATTCGATGGGGAAAGGGCCGACGATCCCTTCACCGGGAGTGACCCTTTTAGCAAAACTGGCAGATGCTACAAAACGCGGTTTGTCTTTTGATTGCTTTTAGAGTTTTTCTTTGCACAGTGGTATATATGATATATCCTGCACCTTATTCGATGAGGAAAGGGCCGACGATCCCTTCACCGGGAGTGACCCCTTTAGCGAAACAAGAAAAAACTCAAAAACACTCCTTTTCAAAACTTCACTCAATTATACGACGATATCAAGTTCATTACGCTCAGGGTTTTCTGAAAAACCTGCGTAGCCCTCCGTCATTTCAGATAAGTACTTCTTAGTATTCGTGCTGCGTTTGTTGACCATGTTAAGGCATAGTGTGCGATAGCTAATTAATACTTATCTGTTAAAACATATGATGTGATTGGATTAGGGTAGTCGTACGACTTTGTTGACCATGTTAAGGGTCGTACGAGTGGGTTTAATTCAATCGGGAAATGACGGGTTGAACTTGGCTAGCGCTTATGATTTGTTGACCATGTTAAGGTCATGAGTTGCTAGGGGCAAAAGTATTATTGGGAATTTCAAGTGTTGAAATTTGCAATGAGATTGCATACCTCCTATGAGATAGTTGGATCCCGATACCCATTGCGAGTAAGTGTTACTCCTGGGAGAGTTTTACACAAGACAATTAGTCATTCAAGTAGGTGTCTAGAAAAGTGTTAACGGGGTTACGCCTCTGGGAAAACGAGGTTTACTTTAATTAGGTCCGTGCGAAAGCACGGGGAACCTCCCTCAAAGTACCGACACTGATCTGGCTGAAAGATTGACGAAATTGTAGGGTGTAATTAATCCCGGCTAATCTTACCTTTTAGGGTTTTAAGGTAGATTTGATAAAAACAGTGGGAGACATCCTGATTAGATAAGATAATAACCAATCTAATCTTGCAAGAGCATACGCTAAAGTGTTTTCTTCTCTCTCTCTCCAGGTAGCGACGATGTCAGGCCATAATCAAGATAATAATATGGATGTATTGACTGAACCCGATTATTGTACTGAGCAAGGGAACGTTGGACCCATTTTTTCTTATAAAAGTTATAAGACTGAACAGGAAACAGGAGAATATCTGGATTCTCAAGCCGCCCAAAAGAACATGCATGTTGATGCATCTTCTTCGGGTGTGTTAGTTATTGAGAACTGTTTCTCAGTTCACCCTACGTCCTGGGTATTAGATACCGGATCAGGATCCCACATATGTATACAGTTACATGGGCTACGTAAAGGTAGAGAACTGGGAAAAGGTGATCATTCCGTTCAAGTAGGGAACGGTGCAAGTATTGTAGCCAAAGCAGTTGGCGAATATCACCTGGTATTACCAAGTCGTAATACACTGATTCTAAATGAGTGCTATTATATACCGAACATGATGTGCAACATTATATCAGTTTCTTTATTGAGTAAAGAGGGATATAATTTTGTAGTACAGGATAATGTTATGAACATATTCCTAAATCAAAAGTTGATTGCATCAGGCTCGTTACATAATGGCATATTCATTCTAAATCAGAATACAGTCCTGAATATACAAAACACACACAAGAGGAAAAGTTCAGATGTGAACGAATCCTACTTGTGGCATTGTAGACTTGGTCATATCAATGCAACATGACTGGCTAAGTTACATAAGGATGGTTATTTGAATCCGTTCGAATTATCATCTTATGATACTTGCCATTCATGTCTCAAAGGAAAAATGACCAAAGCTCCGTTTAGTGGACACGGAGAAAGAGTTACTGAACTCTTAGGACTAATACATAGTGATGTATGTGGTCCCATGTCTACGCATGCCAGGAACGGTTCTTCCTACTTCATTACATTCACTGACGATCTCTCCAGATACGGACATGTGTTCCTGATGAAACACAAATCTGATGCTTTTGAGAAATTCAGAGAATATAAGCACGAAGTAGAGAACCAAACGGGCAAAAGTATTAAGATTCTTCGATCTGATCGAGGAGGTGAATACTTAAGCAATGAGTTCCTAGATTATCTAAAAGAGAATGGGATTCTCTCTCAACTTACTCCTCCTTATACACCACAGCACAACGGTGTATCGGAACGAAGAAATCGCACCCTATTAGATATGGTGCGCTCAATGATGAGCACAGCTGAGTTACCTATTTCCTTTTGGGGGTATGCACTTGAGACAGCAGCATACCTATTGAATCAAGTTCCGTCTAAATCAGTGCCTACAACCCCATATGAGATATGGAGGGGAATGGGACCATATTTTAAACGGTTCAAGATATGGGGTTGTCCGGCCTATGTAAAAAGACAAAATCCAGACAAACTCGAGGCACGATCAGTTCTTTGCAAATTTGTGGGATATCCTAAGAATTCTCAAGGATATATTTTCTATCACGCTGAGGAACAAAAAGTGTTTATTTCTCAATATGCTACCTTTTTAGAAAAGGAATTTCTTGCAAAAGAAATTAGTGGCAAAGAGGTAGAGCTGGAAGAGGTTCCATCACTACAGACTACAACTGATGATTTATTGGAACCAGAGGATTCAGTAGTACCCGACGAACCCCAGCCTCTCCGCCGATCTAATAGGGTTTCTCGTCCACCTGAGTGATACTACGGTTTTCTCATTGATGGTGGAAGCGAGGATTGCATCATGGATAATGATGACCCGACTAGTTTCGAGCAGGCCATCACGAGTGGTGACTCTGTGAAATGGCTGGATGCAATGCGATCTGAGATGGAATCCATGTACACCTACAAAGTATGGACTTTGGAAAATGCTCCTGAAGGGGTAAAACCCATTGGGAGCAAGTGGATCTTTAAAAAGAAATTTGGTGTAGATGGAAAAGTTGAGACTTTCAAAGCTAGACTTGTAGCAAAGGGTTTTCGTCAACGACCAGGTGTGGATTATGACGAAACCTTTTCTCCAGTGGCTATGCTTAAGTCCATCCGGATCTTACTTGCCATTGCTGCATACCATGACTACGAAATCTGGCAAATGGATGTTAAGACCGCCTTTCTAAACGGTGATTTAGAAGAGAGCGTGTACATGACTCAGCCAGAGGGCTTCATAGATAGTGGGAGCAGCGGAAAGGTGTGCAACCTGCTTAAATCCATTTATGGGTTAAAGCAAGCATCGCGGAGTTGGAACATCTGTTTTGATGTTGTAGTCAAAGAGTTTGACTTCATCAAAAATATAGATGAACCTTGTATCTATAAGAAGGAAGCAGAGGGTAAGGTTGTCTTCCTTGTATTGTACGTGGATGACATACTCTTGGTAGGAAATGATATTCCTATGCCGCAATCGGTCAAGCTCTTCTTATCACAGAGATTCTCAATGAAAGATCTAGGTGATGCCTCCTGCATATTGGGAATCATGATCTATAGAGATAGATCTAAACGAATATTGGGATTGTCCCAATCCAGGTACATTGACACCATACTAAAGAGGTTTAGTATGGAAGAATCCAAGCGTGGGAACCAACCCACGATCTCTGGACTCACTCTCTCCAAAGAGATATCTCCCAAGACTGATTTGGAGAGAGCTCGCATGCAAGGGATACCCTATGCTTCGGCAGTAGGCTCTATCATGTATGCGATGCTATGTACCAGACCCGATGTAGCATACTCACTAAGTATAGTGAGTCGGTATCAAGCAGATCCTGGAGAGAGTCACTGGACAGCTGTAAAGAACATTCTCAAGTACTTACGAAGGACTAAGGAGATGTTCTTGGTGTATGGTAACGGAGAACTCCAGGTGGAGTCCTTTACCGATTCCAGCTTCCAAAGTGATAAGGACGACTCTAAGTCGCACTCGGGTTTTGTCTTTACCCTCAATGGAGGGGCGGTATGTTGGAAGAGTTCCAAACAGGATACCGTTGCAGACTCGACGATGGAGGCTGAATACATCGCTGCCAACGATGCTGCCAAAGAGGCTGTCTGGATCAAGAAGTTCATTAGTGAACTTGGAGTGGTTCCATCCATTGAGCATCCAATACCTCTGTATTGCGATAACAATGGAGCTGTGGCATTAGCCAAGGAACCCAGGTCCCATCAGAAGTCCAGACATATTCTGAGGCGGTATCACCTGATCAGGGAGATAGTTGATCGCCGGGAGATCAAGGTCAGGAGAGTAGATACGAAGGACAACACTGCGGATCCATTCACGAAGTCTATTCCCTAGATACAGTTTGAGAGATTATTCGGGATGCTAGGTATGAGATACTACAGCAGCTGGCCTTAGTGCAAGTGGGAGATTGTTAGTTATGTATATGCCCTAGAGGCCATTGTTGTACATATGATGTATATTATGATGGATGCTTAGATATATACAGAGAGGACTTTCTTGCTCGTCATGATAGTATGCTATTTGGTTTCACTTTATCTTAACATGTTGACTTGTATTGGTTTACTGTTTTTCTCTCACATGTTGATAAAGCCCTTAGGATCTGTACTCGACTACTGGGACTATGATGAGATCATACTAGTGGGGCCACGGTAGTCGATGAGTACATCCTATAACTGTTCCTAGTCGAGGGTATATCGAGACAGGGCATCGATACACCAGAGTAGACTAGCGTATACGCATCTTAACCTATATGATGGGCGATGGATGATCCCATATCCATCGGTGTTTGACATCAGAGATGGTGTACGGGTGCTCAGTGGAGACTGGGTACACTGGACGGACTCGCCGAGAACTCCCAGATGGTGATATACCACACGTCAGATGGCAGTTCTCCGGTGACACTGGTACAGGGTAGTCTGTAGACCCGAGATCGTCATAGAGTCTTGTGTGATTCCCACTGTGCTTTGATTTCCACCTTACCACGTCCAAGAGGGCGTGCAAAACGGTGGCTTTTGGGTACAGTCCCGAATCACATGGAGGCAATGAGCGATAGGAGGGGATTCGTCTCTCCCGGTATAGGGAGTTGATGTTGTGCTGTGTTCGATTGGCTATAACTGGAAGTCCCTGGCCAGGGCTGATATAGAGATTTACTGGTAAGTGTTACTAGTAGTTTCTTGACCCGTTATGAGCCACACATCGACACGACTTATCAGTTACTGGGGTCTGACGTATACCACCCCTAGACTTGATATGCGACATATCAGACGAACAGACCGGACTGTACGGGAGTGTTACTGATCGGATTCACAAGAGAACGCACAGGCTAGCTTGTTGATCTTCTGATCGCTCAATACCTGGGTGGCTGTTACGTTTAGCTGACCGCTTGCAGCTTGTTGGTGTTTGATATGATCATCACCTGCTACCGGCGTATTGACGATTCTTTAGAGTCCTACACAGAGGTTTCTTGGCTCAGGCGAAACAGAGTAGAGGCACATATGTGATATGTGCAGGACCGAGAATAATGCGATATGAGATACCGTATTATATTCTCGCGATATTTAGATATGAACCGGGACATCGGATCAAGTGTTGATTCGATGAATCGGTACATGATATATTAGTCGGTAATATTCGATATAGCCGGATCATCGATTCGAGTGTTGATTCGATGATTTAATGTATAATAATATATATGATATATTGTATTACATTATCTAATATTGGCTCGCTTTATTATTTCATTTTCTCATTGGATGATACATTGATATATATGCGATATATGTTAATTGTATTATTTTCTTTTGTTGCAAATATATAATATATATGTGATATATATTATTGTGACATGATATGATTAATTGTTAAACATGTTTAAGGATGATTAATTGAGGTTAGGGTTTGATTAGGGTTAGTTGCTTCATGCACCTTCTAGAAGTTATTTCTTTTGTCATGGTTTAGATATTTTGTGATGACACATTCTTAACCCAACCAAACCCTAACTCTAGTTTATTCTTTCCACATTCTTATCCACTCATCCTTAACCATGGTTTATATATCAATCATATACACTTCTTTCTATTCATCACAAAAGGATTAATCATTATCTTTTTCCATTATCATCTTCTTCTTCTCTCTTGAAGAAGCTTACTTGAAATTCTTTATGTGATGAATAAATATGAGAAAATGATTTAAAAAGAAAGCAAAAATACTACTCTCTCATCCTCATCTCATCTAGCCCATGAGATTAGTGTGTTCATCTCTTTAGAGTGAGAAAGCTTGAGTCTTTGCAACTTCGACGTAGATCATCGGAGATTTGGAACACTTCAAGCTAGCATGGATCGTTTGAGTCGTGGAGCCTCTCATGAGTCCGGGAGATCATGGATCGCGGCAAAGGGACTTCTACTCGGAGCTTGTGAAGCGAAGGAGCAGACTACAAAGGTTGTAATCCCTCACACTTAGATAAAAGTTATCATCTTGCATGTTTAAACTTAATAATCTAGCAAAGATCCCGGCTTTGGGTTGTTCGGCACGTCTAAAATTTTATCCGGGCATGTTTGATGCCTTTTGAACCTTCACAAGAGTGCCTAGGAACCCTACACTCCAAGGATCGTAACGGATCGATACTTCCTCGTCGGCCTCCTCAAGTCAAAGACGATCCACCCGAGAGTCTATAGTCCGGGCTCCTACCTCAAATCCGAGGAAACTAGGGCACCTAGTTCACTACACTAGATGACCTCGGTGATGTAGAGAGTATAGATGGATTGGTATGTCTCTCATAGCCTTAGGTTTCTCAACACATGAGACATGAAAGGCTAGAGCTAGAAGAAGATCAACTTGAGGAAAACTAGTGAAGTGTTTGCATAAAAATGGAGAGTGTACTCTCTTGTGTAAATCTGAACCACTCTCTATTTTTTCATAGAATAACCCACATTAGAAAATCAAGTATGGTTCATATTTCATCTTAGTGAGTCATGGCACAAAAACCCTCCATGTGTCACTAAGAGCCATGCTCCATATCATGCATACCTCCACCTCATTTCCTCCATCTCATAATGCATTAATCATTTAACCTAAAATGTTTAATACATAATATGAGGTGTCACCTTCTAGAAGCATCTTTGAACAAATTACGAAAATGCCCCTCATCCGTATATACATACCCGTATCCGTATTCCAAAAAATTCAAATACAAAAGAGACGAAAATAATCCATCAGTATAATACTAGGATCCGGCTTAAACCAAAGCCCACTAGTATTATCTTTCTAAATCATCATCCTGCATAAGTACACGTACGTGATCGAACCCTGTCGTAAAACCATACGACCTCTACATCTTTTGCCCGATGCAGGGAAACCCTCCGTGTGGGACTCTAAAGACTCGACACTATGCTGGCAGTGGGTTTAACCACAAGCCGTAAGCGGTACTACCTGCACGTAACGGATACCCAGGTATCGGTTGATAAGAAGGCCGATGAGCAAACTCATCCGAATTCCTACGGAGCCTATCCGTGACAATCTCCGTACAGTCCGGTCTGTTCGTTTAAGAGTATCGCATATCGGGCCTAGGGGGCGGTAATCGTCAGACCCTTAATAGCGCAATAAGTCGTGTCGAAGAGTATCCCAAAACACCCTTAGAAACTACTGGAGTACCTATCAGTAAATCTCGCTTGCCTTGGCCAAGGACTTTGTGTAATGTCTTTCCGAACACAGCGCGATATCAACCCTCAATACCGGGAGATGCGAATCCTATCTAACCACCATTGCCTCTAAGTGCTTCGGAACTGCACCCAACTACTACCTGTTTGCATGACTTCTTTGAGCCATGGTAGGGTAGTAATCTAAGAACAATGGGAACACACTCGAGGCGAAGTAGCAGTGTCAAGTCGACGGACTAAGCTGTACTCATGTCACCTGGGAACTGCTACCCGACGATAGGTATAATACCCACCTGCAGTTCCTAACGAGTCCTGTCCAGTGTACTCATAACCCAATGAGCACCTGCATACCATCTCCAGTACGACGTACTAATGGCTGTGGGACAGACCATCTCCTCTGCTGGGATGAGAAGCATATACACTAGTCTACTCTAAATTATCGATGCCCCGACTCGATAATCCTACGGCTAGGGACCTATATAAGGATGTGATTATAGACTACCCAGCCCCTACTAGTGTGACTGCCATCACAACGCTGGTAATCAAGCAAAGATCCTAAGGGCTCTACCAATATGTATAAGCAATATTCTAAAAGAAACACATGCACATATTGAGGTAGAAACAAACCAGGTAGCATACTACCATTTCGAGCAAGACTGTTACTATATCCGTGTATATCCCAAGCTTCCATTAAGTAATATAAAAACCAATATGATACAATAATGGCCTCTAGGGCATATATCACTAACACTGTCAACTTGCGTGCACGGGTATTTGTTACATTGCGAAGTAGACGATGTTGATATGGAATGTGCCTAATTTGGGGCACGATTTGATTTAAGGCATGCACGTCAATTTGGAAGTGCACCAAAGAGTTGTTGGTTGTCGGGGCCCGCCGCCTCTATAATGATGTTGAAGAATTACAACGACATATATCAGCGGTTTGGAGAGATGTACCCTTTAAACCAAGTCCCGTATTTGGGGGAAAGGGGGGTCATTGTGGACCTAAGTGTAAGTCGATGTCGCGCACTCCGAGGGTTCGCGGGGAGGCAGAATATTCAAAAAACGACTTTTCAAAGCTCGCAACACTGACTTGAACTCCAGGATCGATGCTAAACCCTAGCTAACAAACTACTGTGTGAGGTTAACTATTCAGAAAGAAGTTTATACCTCACGATACAAGTCCTTCGGGTCTTCTTGTCACTGTCCTCCACCTCATCATAAGCTCCAAGGATCGAAACAGATCGGGCAACCTCGCCGGCATCCTCGAGTCAAAGAAGTTCCACCCGAGAGTCTATAGTCCGAGCTCCTACCTCAAATCTGAGGTAACTGCGACATCTAGTTCGCTAAAATAGATGTTCTATATGGTGTAGAGAGAGTAGATGGATTTATTTGTCTTTTGGAACCCTAGGATTCTCAACACATGAAAGGTTTAGGGTTATGAGTAAGAAGAAGATCACTTGAGGAAATGAGAGTGAAGAAGCAACTAAAGAAAAAGCTTGGCCATTTGTGATGAATAGTTGAACCAAATTAAATAATTAGATGAGATAAAAAAATATCTCACAAAATATCTAGCGAGCTTCTAAAATATCAAGTTGTGAGTCATGGGCATGAGTCACCAAGAGCCAAGAGTGTCTTTTGTCAAGTTTACACCTCATTTCCTCCACCCAATTTTAGGATTAAGCAAAAAAAACCCTAATTAGGTGTTACCTTCTGGAAGCTTTCCCGAGGAATTACGAGAATGCCCCTCATCCGTATATACATACCCGCATCTGCATTCCGAAGAATACGAATACAAAGAGACGAAAATAATCCATCAATATAATACTAGGATCCGGCTTAAACCAAAACCCACTAGTATTATCCGCCTGATCATCATACGTGCACAAGTACACGTAAGTGATCGAAGCCCTGCCGTAAAACCATACGGCCTCTACACCTTTTGCCCGATGCAGGGAAACCCTCTGTGTGGGACTCTAAATACTCGACACTATGCTGGCAGTGGGTTTAACCACAAGCCGCAAGCGGTACTAGCTGCACGTAACGGCTACCCAGGTATATGTCGATAAGATGGTCGATGAGCTAACTCATCCGAACTCCTACTGAGCCTATCTGTGACAATCTCCGTACAGTCCGGTCTATTCGTCTAAGAGTATCGCATATCGGGCCTAGGGGGCGGTAATTGTCAGACCCCTAATAGCGCAATAAGTCATGTTAGAGTGTATCCCAAAACACCCTGAGAAACTATTGGAGTACCTATCAGTAAATCTCGCTTTCCTTGGCCAAGGACTTTGTATAATGGCCTTCTGAACACTGCGCGATATCAACCCCCAATACCGGGAGAGACGAATCCTATCTAACCACCACGGCCTCCAAGTGGTTCGAGACTGCACCCAAAAACTACCTGTTTGTACGACCCCTTTGTAGGGTTACTTAGCAAGGCAGCAAGGTTACGGATGGCATCGTCCATACCATTTTCATATTTTTACCGTTCTAATTAACCCTAACCCTAGAATCATAACTAGAGATTTAGACGAAACATAATGTAAACAACTTTACAACTAAGTGAATGCGGAATACAACCTTTGTAGACCGGACCTTCACATCAAATGCTCCGTGTAGAAGTTCCTTCGCTGCGAGTAATGATCTCCCAAACTCTTGAGAGGATCCACAAGGTGAAAGATGCAAACTTACTCGAAGTCTTCGAGGCCGAAGATGATCTACGTCGAGAAGACTCAAGCTCATACTACCTCTTCACTAATGGTGAAATTAGTGAAGCAAACACCATAAACTAAATGGCTAATAGTAGAGGATGATGAAATAGGAAGTGGGCTCTCGTTAGATTTGATTTTCTCACTTTATTTCATCACTTAATCAAAATCAAGAGAGCAAACTCATGAGGTAGAAGAAGATGAACAAGTGATGAAGTGATGAAGAATAAAGATGAGGTTAGAAGTGCAACCATGGTGAGTTAATATCATGCCTAACTCATGTAGAGAATAAACTATGGCTTAGGCTTAAATGTTGGGTTAATAAATATCTTAAGAAAAAACAAATCAAGTGGACTTAGTCAATGTTTCTACTAGCTTCCACTAAGCTCAAGCATGACTAATTCAAATGATTTGTGAATTACTTAATAATAAATAAAACCCTAACATAAACCTAAGCATGGTGTGATTTTCATACATACATGTTGCATGTGTAACCTAGCATGGTACATAAATATATATCACATATATATTTGTGTGCAAAAAGAAAAACAATATATTTAACATATATCACATATATATCAATGTATCATCAAGTGAGAAAAATAAATACTTAAGTGAACTAATATTAGTTAATATAATTTAATATATCAAATATATAATTCTACATTAAATTATTAAATCAACACTTGATTTAATAATCCGTCTATATCACATATAACCGACTAATATCAAATGTATCGTTTTATCGAATCAACTCTCGATCTGATAACCTGGTTATATCATATATAACCGATCGATACACATATCGCGAGAATATAATGCGGTATCATATACACGTATTAATCTCGGTCTCGCACATATCACATATGTGCTCCTACTCCATTTCGCATGAACCAGGAAACCTCTGTGTAGGACTCTAAAGACTTGTCAATACGCCGGCAGTAGGTGATGATCATATCAAACACCCACAAGCCGCAAGCGGTCTGCTAAACGTAACGGCCATTCGGGTATTGAGCGATCAGAAGATCAACAAGCAAGCCTGCTCATACTCCTGCGAATCCAATCAGTAGCACTACTGTACAGTCCGGTCTCTTCGTCAGATATGTAGCATATCACAGTCGGGGGGTGGTATAACGTCAGACCCCAATAGCCTGATAAGTCATGCCGATTCAAGGTCCATAACGGTTCAAGAAACTACTGATAACACTTACCAGTAGATCTCAGCAGCCCTGGCCAAGGATTTCGTGTTATGGCTAATCGAGCATAGCGCAACATCAACTCTCAATACCGGGAGAGATGAATCCCCTCCTGTCGCTCATTGCCTCCATGTGACTCGGGACTGTACCCAAAAACCACCTTTTGCACGATCTCTTGACAGTGGTATGGTGGAAATCAAAGCACAGTGGGAATCACACAAGACTCTATGACGATCTCGGGTCGACAGACTAACCTGTACTAGTGTCACCAGAGAACATCTATCCGACGATAGGTATAATACCATCTAGGAGTTCTCGGCGAGTCCGTTTAGTGTACCCAGTCTCCACTGAGGACCCGTATACCTTCTCTGATGTCAAACACCAATGGATATGGGATCAACCATCGCCCATCACATGGGTCGAGAAGCGTATACGCTAGTCTACTGTGGAGTATCGATGCCTTATCTCGATACTCCCACGACTAGGAACATTTGAAGGATGTACTTACCGACTACCTATGTCCCCACTAGTATGATCTGCATCATAATCCTGGTAGTCAAGTACTCATCCTAAGGGCTTTATCAACATGTAATAGAGAGACAATAAGTGTACATATTAAGATAAAGAGCAACCAGATAGCATACTATCATATGGAGCAAGAAAGTCCTCCCTATATATGTATAAGTATCCACTACAATATACATCCCATGTACAATAATGGCCTCTAGGGCATACATATAACTAACAATCTCCCACTTGCACTAAGGCCATCTGTTGTAGTATCCAATACCCAACAATATAGCAGTGGTTGAAGTATTACATACTCAACCATCCCAAAATCTCTCAAATAGTATTTGGGGAAGCAGGCCTTGGTGAGTAGATCCGCCGTGTTAACCTCAATATTTACTCTCCTTACCTTGATCCTTTGGAGATCAACCAACTCTCTGATCAGGTGATACTTGCCTCAGAATATGTCTGGATCACTGATGGGACGGGTGTTCCTAGGCCAAAGCCACAACTCCATTGTTGTCTCAATAACACTTATTGGATGCTCAATGGTACGAACCATGTTCATCTCATGAACAAGAAATGTCCAGACAACCACTTTGGTAGTATCGTTGGCAGCAATGTATTCAGCCTTTATCGTCTAGTATGCCACAATATCTAGCTTAGAACTCTTCCAACATACCGTCCCTCCATTGAGTGTAAAGACAATGCCTGTGACTGACTTTCAGTCGACCTTATCACACTGGAAGCTCGAACCAAGAACATTCTTTTAGTGCTTCTCAAGTACTTAAGAATGTCCTCCACAGCTTTCCAGTTATTCTCCCAAGATCCGATTGATTCCTAATCACTACACCAAGTGAGTTAGCTACATCTGGTCTGGTACATAATATCGCACACATGATAGAGCCTACTTCTAAAGCATTGGGTATCCCTTGCACGCGAGCTATCTCCAAATCAGTTTTCGAGAGAGTGATCCATGAGTAAGTGGGCGAACTACCACGCTTAGAATCCACCATACTAAGCCCCTTTAGTATGGTGTTAATGTACCTAGATTTGGGACACTCCCAACATCCACTTAGATCTATCAACACAGATCATAATCCACAAGATGTAGTAGGTATCATCCAGATCTTTCATGGAGAATTCTCGTGATAAGAGGAGCTTGACCGAGTGTAGAATAGGAAACCATTTCCTATCAAGAGTATGTCATCTTTGTACATTAAGTGTAAGACAACCTCACTCTCTACTACCTTCTTGTATATACAAGGTTCATCTATTCTTTTTGATGAAGTCAAACTTTTTGACCGCCACATCAAAACAGATGTTCTAACTCCGCGATGCCCGCGTTGATCCTGATGGACTTAAGCATAGCTTTGAAAGTCTCAACTTTTCCATCTACACCAAGAATCTTCTCAAGATCCATTTGCTCCCAATGGGTTTTACCCTTTCAGGTGCAACATGCAAAGTCATACTTTGTTGGTGTACATGGATTCCATCTTTGATCGCATAGCATCCAGCCTTTTCACAGCCACTCGTGATGGCCTGCCTGAACCTAGTTGGGTCATTATCTACCATGATGCAATCCTCGCTCCCACTGTCACCGAGAAGACCGTGGTTTCGCTCAAGTGGATGAGGAACCCTACCAGATTCGCGGAGAGGCTGGGATTCATTGGAGACTATTGAATCATTTGGATTCACCAAATCATCAGCTGTTAGTTTGTCTAGCTGGAACTCCTTCCAGTTCTACCCCATAACTAGTAATTTCTACACAAGAAATACCTTTACTTGAAAAGGTGGCATGCTGAGAAACAAAACACCTTATGCTCCTCAGTTAGGTAGAAGAAATTCCCTCGCTAATGTTCGGGATATCCAACAAACTTATACAGAACTGACCTTACCTCGAGCTTATCTGGATTTTTCTTTTCAACATAGGCCGGACAACCCCATATCTTAACTCATTTGGGACATGGTCTCTTCCCATACCATATCTCATATGTAGTGGTAGGCCCTGATTTGGATGGAACCCCATTCAATAGGTATGCATCTTCTTAAGTGCATAACCCCCAAAAGGAAATAGGTAACTCAGCAGTACTCATGATAGCGCACACCATATCTCATAGGGTGCGATATCTCCGCCCCGATACACCGTTGTGCTGTGGTGTATATGAAGGAGTAAGCTGAGAGAGGATCCTATTCTCCGTTTAGAAAATCCAGGAACTCCATGCCCAAGTATTCGCCTCCTCGATTACATCAAAGAACTATAATATTTCTACCCATCTGGTTCTTCAACTTTAAGCTTATATTCCTTGAATTTCTCAAAAGTTTCAGACTCGTGTTTCAACAGGAACACATGTCCGAATCTTGAGAGATCGTCGATGAATATAATGAAGTACAAAGAACCAACCCTGGCATTTGTAGATATAGGACCGAATACATCATCATGTATCCGTCCCAAGAGTTCACTAACTCTTTCTCTGTTTCCAGTAAACGGAGTATTGGTCATTTTACCTTTGAGACAAGACTAGCAAGTATCATAAGATGAAAATTCGAACAGATTCTCATATTCATTCTTATGTAACTTGGCTAGTCATGTCGCATTGATATGACCTAGTCTACAATGACACAAGAAGGATTCATTCATTTCTGAACTACTTCTCTTATGTGTGTTCGATATACTTTGAACTGTAGTTTGATTTAGAACGTATATGCTATTATATAACGTGCTTGATCCAATCAACTCTTGATTCAGGAAAATGTTCACAACATTATCCTCCAATACAGAATTATATCCTTCTTTAACTCATTAAAGAAACCGATGTAATGTTGTATATCAGGTTCAGTATGTAATAACATTCGTTCAAAATCAATGTATTAATACAAGATGATATCTACCAACTTATTTGGCTACGACACTTGCACCATTTTCTACACTTATAGACATATCACCCAATCTCAGTTCTCTACCTTTCTGTAGCCCATGTAACATATTACATATGCGGGATTCAGATCCGGTATCACATACCCAGGACGTAGAGGATATTGAGAAACAGTTCTAGGTAATGAACACAACCGAAGAATATGCATCAACATGCTTATTCCTCGAATGGGTGGCATGGGAATCCGGATATTCCCCTATTTCCTGCTCAGACTTATAACAATTATAAGATAGAGCGGAACTAATGTTCCCCAGCTTAGTAAAATAAGCAGGTTCGGTCAATGCATCCATATTATTATCTTGATTAAGGCGTGACATGGTTGCTACCAGGAGAGAGAGAGAGAGAAGAAAACACTCTGCGTGCGCTCTTGCAAGATCAGATTGGTTATTATTTTATCTAATCAGGATGGCTCACACTGTTTTTATCAAATCTTCCTTCAAGCCCTAAAAGGTAAGACTAGCCGAGATTAATTACACCCTACAAGTTCGCCAATTATTCAGCCAGGTCAGTGTCGGTACTTTGAAGGAGGTTCCCCATGCTTTCGCACAGACCTAATTAAAATAAACCTCATTTTCTCAGGGGTGTAACCCTGTTAACACCTTTCTAGACACCTACTTGATCAGCTAATTGTAATGTGTAAAACTCTCCCAGGATTAACTCTTACTCGTGGTGGGTATCGGGATCCAACTATCTCATAGAAGTATGCAATCTCATTGCAAATTTCAACACTTGAAATTCCCGATAATATTTTACCCCTAGCGTCCTATGACCTTGACGGAGGTCAACAAACCATAGGCTGCTAGTCAAGTTCTACCCGTACATTTTATGATTGAATTAAACCCATCCGCACAACCCTTGACGGAGGTCAACAAGGCCGCACGACTACCCTAATCCAATCGCATCGTATATAGCAGATAAGCACTAGTCAGCCACCGCACACTACGCTTTGACGGAGGTCAACAAATGTAGCACGAATACTAAGTAGCACTTATCTGAAATGATGGAGGGCTATGACAGGTTTTTAAGAAAACCCTTTGCATAATGAACTTGATATCGTTGTAGAATCGAGTGATTTTGAAAAGGAGTGTGTTGAGACTTTTACTAGTTTTGCTAAAAAGGTCACTCCCGGTGAAGGGATCTCGGCTCTTTCCTTATCGAATAAGGTGAAGGATATTTCACAAATACCACTATGCAAAGCAAAAACTATAGAAGCAATCAAAAATACAAACCGAGTGGGTTGTAGCATCTGCTAGTTTCGCTAAAGAGGTCACTCCCGGTGAAGGGATCTCGCTCTTTCCTTATCGAATAAGGTGCTGGATATTCTACAAGGAATACCGCTATGCAAAGCAAGAACTAGAGCTACCAGTTTTTAAACAAGTTTCTACAATATCTTTAGGTTTCTTTTATTTCATTAATATCATCAATGAAGTCCCATCTTGTATGCTTCCTAAGCATCACAGAAGAAACGAAAGCAGCAATATATATATATATATATATATAATAAGCATTCATCTCTGAACATATAAAGTGATCACATCACAGAATATCAGCAGCAGAAGAACATATATGAAATATTGGATATACTAGGAATTCCGTGTTTTAAATTAAGCCAGTATAAACCACGGATTCCACAGTCGTGATGAATAGACAAATCCACATCCCTGGACCCTTACGAAAGCGGCAAGCAACCCTTCCAATTCTAGAGTTAGGAGACCAGGTCTCGACTCTTCGAGATGGTATCCCACTGGACCCTAGAACCCGGTTACTTGTGCTCTCCTCTTTGGGTCTATCCTAATACGGAAAAGTAAATAATATACATCAATGGTGACATCATCCTCAACCCGGAAGTGCCCCAATAAAAGAATATTACATACAAGCTTTTACATGAATGAAAATGAAAAACTCTTATCTCACATAAAACCCCCGGCTATTCAAAACACGACGATCCAATATAACATATCACAGCAACACATAACATCACATGTCATCAACATAAGTAAATATGCGTATCCCAATTATCGTTGACGTATAGCAACAAAATCGGTGATACACAACATATTACACTTACGGTCGCAGAAAAGAAAGTGAAAAACTACAACAATTGGAATCTGCAACCACCTTAGATATCATAAACCCAATGTATCACATACTTTGGATTTCTTGCCCAACCAAATGAATTCCTTAGACATCACATGTCTAACAATTATAAACCCTGCATTTTAGTCTCGATATTGAAAACTCTTTCCAATAACCTGTCGGGTAATTCAACAAGATTCCCGATAACCTAATCGAATGCTCGTCGGAAACTTTAGTAGACAGCCGCACCCCCGATGCCGTCGATGAAGTGCACTAAGGCGGAACACCGCGGCCGCGAGCATCCGAACGGATGCTTTTAGCGACGGGGTTCTCCTACAGTCACTTGGTCGAGGCTATGGGGCATGGCTATCTAGTAAGGTTACCCGACGAGTATCCGCGTACACTACGTAATTGCGACGGACTTTTGATCCACATCAAAATTCTGTGGCAACCGATCAAATGAAACTAAACTGCTTGATTTATAAAATTCAAACTAGTTATCTCATAACTAATTATATGGATTCCAAATATTGTATCACAATCATAGATAGCTAGACGAAGTTAAAATTTTCAATCGAATAAACAAACACCAAAAATTTCCCAACAAGCTTAACACTTGAGCGGAGTCTAAAAAAGCACCCAGAACATGCCACAACACCTATGAACCATCCGTAGAAGGGTCAACCAATGCCTCACCTGTGGCACCGCTGAACTACCACAAACCCTAGGGTTTGATGGTGGTTCTGACGGTCACATAATCGAGTTAGGGTTTCGTTCTTCTAGACGGTCCACAGAATAACCTACATGATTTTCTGAATATTTTAAACTAAGAAAAATCCAACACTTGGAAAATTTCCAGCGAGGGAAAATATGAGTTATTGATATCCGTTCAAACCTTTTAACGTCGTCTAAATAACACAAATATATGTTAGAATTACGACTACGAAACACTCCGAATTGCCTTTGCAGAAAGTTAACATCACATGCAAATTTAGCAAAAACAAATAACACCTGAAACACCAAAATCCAGAGACTGGAACACACTACAAAATTCAACCCTGGATTCCCTCACAAAACTGAGCACACCGGTTTTAAGGTGCATCTGGCCGGCCAAAAACCGTCGAGAGGGGTTCAATTATGTTCCGTGTTCATGTTGCATCCCATACAACATTCTGCAGATGCTTAAAAAAAATTTTGACTCTCGGAAAATTTCGAAAGAAACTAGGGTTCGTTGTTTCAAGTTTCGGAGTTGTTTCGGTTTCGTAATCCTACAATATCCGTATAATTCTCTAACTTGTCTCTGATACCACTGTAGGGTTCCTTAGCAAGGAAAGAAGGTTTCGGGAGGCATCGTCCATGCCATTTTCATATTTTTGCCCTTCTAAATAACCCTAACCCTAGAATGTTAACTAGAGATTTAGACGAAACGAAATGTAAACAACTTTACAACTAAGTGAATGCGGAATACAAACTTTGTAGACCGGTCCTTTACTTCAAATGCTCCGTGTAGAAGTCCCATCGCTGCGAGTAATTATCTTCCAAACTCTTGAGAGTATCCACAAGGTGAAAGATGCAAACTTTCTCGAAGTCTTCGAGACCGAAGATGATCTACGTCGAGAATACTCAAGCTCATACTACCTCTTCACTAATGGTGAAATTAGTGAAGCAAACACCCTAAACTAAATGGCTAATAGTAGAGGATGATGAAATAGGAAGTGGGCTCTCTTTAGATTTTATTTTCTCACTTTATTTCATCACTTAATCAAAATCAAGAGAGCAAACTCATGAGGTAGAAGAAGATGAACAAGTGATGAAGTGATGTAGAATAAATATGAGGTTATAAATGCAACCATGGTGAGTTAATATCATACCTAACTCATGTAGAGAATAAACCATGGCTTAGGCTTAAATGTTGGGTTAATAAATATCTTAAGAAAAAACAAATCAAGTGGACTTAGTCAATGTTTCTACTAGCTTCCACCAAGCTCAAGCATGACTAATTCAAATGATTTGTGAATTACTTAATGATAAATAAAACCCTAACATAAACTTCAATATGGTGTGATTCTCATACATACATGTTGCATGTGTAACCTAGCATGACACATAAATATATATCACATATATATTTGTGTTTAAAAAGAAAAACAATACATTTAACATATATCACATATATATCAATGTATCATCAAGTGAGAAAAATAAATGCTTAAGTGAGCTAATATTAGTTAATGTAATTTAATATATTAAATATATAATTCGACATTAAATTATTAAATCAACACTTGATTTAATAATCCGGCTATATCACATATAACCGACTAATATCACATGTATCGTTTTATCGAATCAACTCTTGATCCGATAACCTGGCTATATCACATATAACCGATCGATACACATATCACGAGAATAGAATGCGGTATCACATACGCGCATTAATCTCGGTCCCGTACATATCACATATGTGCTCCTACTCAGTTTCGCATGAACCAGGAAACCTCTGTGTAGGACTCTAAAGACTCGTCAATAAGCCGGCAGTAGGTGATGATCATATCAAAAACCCACAAGCCGCAAGCGGTTTGCTAAACATAACGGCCACCCGGGTATTGAGCGATCAGAAGATCAACAAGCAAGCCTGCTCATACTGCTGCGAATCCAATCAGTAACACTACCGTACATCGGTCTCTTCGTCAGATATGTCGCATATCACAGCCGGGGGGTGGTATAACGTCTGACCCCAATAGCCTGATAAGTCATGCCGATGCAAGGTCCATAACGGTTCGAGAAACTACTGATAACACTTACCAGTAAATCTCAGCAGCCCTGGCCAGGGATTTCGTGTTATGGCCAATCGAGCATAGCGCAACATCAACTCCCAATACCGAGAGAGACGAATCCCCTTCTATCGCTCATTGCCTCCAAGTGACTTGGGACTGTACCCAAAAACCACCTTTTTGCATGATCTCTTGACTGTGGTATAGTGGAAATTAAAGCACAGTGGGAATCATACAAGACTCTATGACGATCTCGGGTCGACAGACTAACCTGTACTAGTGTCACCAGAGGACTTCTATCCGACGATAGGTATAATACCATCTAGGAGTTCTCAGCGAGTCCGTTCAGTGTACCCAGTCTCCACTGAGCACCCGTATACCTTCTCTGATGTCAAACACCAATGGATATGGGATCATCCATCGCCCATCACATGGGTCGAGAAGCGTATACGCTAGTCTACTCTGGAGTATCGATGCCCTATCTCGATACTCCCATGACTAGGAACATTTGAAGGATGTACTTACTGACTACCTATGTCCCCACTAGTATGATCTGCATCATAATCCTGGTAGTCAAGTACTCATCCTAAGGGCTTTATCAACATGTAATAGAGAGACAATATGTGTACATGTTAAGATAAAGAGCAACCGGATAGCATACTATCATATCGAGCAAGAAAGTACTCCCTATATATGTCCAAGCATCCACTACAATATACATCCCATGTACAGTAATGGACTCTAGGGCATACATATAATTAACACCCTTTGAGCTATGGTAGGGTAGTAATCAAAGTACAGTGGGAACACACTCGAGGCGAAGTAGCAGTGTCAAGTGGACGGAATAAGCTGTACTCATGTCACCTAGGAACTGCTACCCGATGATAGGTATAACACCCACCAGTAATTCCCAACGAGTCCTTATCAGTGTACTCATAACCTAATGAGCACCTGCATACTATCTCCAGTACGACGTACTAATGGCTGTGGGATAGACCATCTCCCCTGCTGGGATGAGAAGCGTATACACTAGTCTACTCTGGAGTATCGATGCCCCATCTCGATAATCCTACGACTAGGAACCTGTATAAGGATGTGCTTATAGAATACCCAGACCCCACTAGTGTGACTGCCATCACGATGATGGTAATCAAGCAAAGATCCTAAGGGCTCTACCAGTATGTATAAGCGATATGCTAAAAGAAACACATGCACATATTGAGGTAGAAACAAACCCGGTAGCATACTACCATTTCGAGCAAAACTGTTACTATATCCGTGTATATCCCAAGCTTCCATTAAGTAATATACAATCCAGTATGATACAATAATGGCCTCTAAGGCATATATCACTAACAATCTCCCACTTGCACTAAGGCCATATATTGGTATATCGCAGAACTAAGATCTCAAATAGCCTTTCGAACTCTGTCTGAGGGATGGCGTTTGTAAGTGGATCTGCAGTGTTGTTTTCCTAATCTACTCTCCTCACCTCGATCTCCCTGATCAAGTGCTACCGCCTCAAGATATGTCTGGATCTCTGATGGGATCTGGGTTCCTTCCCTAAAGCTATAGCGTCGTTTGTTGTCACAATACTAAAGTATTGGATCAACAATGGAAAGAACCCCTTGAAGTTCAGTTAAGAATTTCCTCATCCAGACTTCTTCTTTTGTGGCGTCTCATTACAGCAAAATACTCCGTTTCCATCGTCGAGTCTGCAGCGGTGTCCTTCTTGGAGCTCTTCCAACAGACCGCCCCTCCATTGAGGGTAAAGACATAACCTGAAATGTAATTGGAGTCATCCTTATCTTTCTGGAAGCTGGAGTCAACAAAGGCCTCGATCTGGAGGTCCTTTTCCGCTATACACCAAGAACATCTTATTAGTCCTTCTCAGGTACATGAGAATGTTCTTTACTGCTATCCAGTGCTTCTCCTTTGGGTTTGACTGATACCGGCTTACCACCCTGAGTGCATAAGCAACATCTGGTCTGGAACATGACATCACATACATTATAGATGTTAGTGTTTATGCCCTAGAAGGCCATTACTGTATCATACTAGCTTGTATATTACTTAATGGAAGCTTGGGATATTCACATGTATATAACAGTCTTGCTAAACATGGTAGTATGCTACTTGGTTTTTCTATCTTAATATGTGAGTGTACGTATTGATAGAGCTCTTAGGATCTTGCTTGGCTACCAGCGTTGTGATGGCAGTCACACTAGTGGGGGCTGGGTAGTCTACAAGCACATCCTTATTCAGGTCCCTGGTCGTTGGATTATCGAGACAGAGCATCGATACTCCGGAGTAGACTAGTGTGTACGCTTCTCATCCCAGTTGGGGAGATGGTCTGTCCCACAGCCATCAGTACGTCGTACTGGAGATAGTATACAGGTGCTCGTTAGGTTACGGGTACACCGGACAGGACTCACAGGGGACTGTTGGTTGGTTTGATACCAGTCGTCAGTGAACAGTTCCCAGGTGACATGAGTACAGCGTAGTCCGCAGACTTGACACTGCTACTTCGCCTCGAGTGTGTCCCACTGTTCTTAGATTGCTACCCTACCACGGCTCAAAGGAGTCGTGCAAACAGGTAGCAGTTGGGTGCAGTCCCGAGCACTTGGAGGCAGTGGCGGTTAGACAGGATTCGTCCCTCCCGGTATTGGGAGTAGATATCGTGCTGTGTCAGAGAGCCATTACGCAAAGTCCCTGGCCAGGGCAAGCGAGATTTGCTGGTAGGTTCCAGCAGTTTCTCAGGGTGTAATGGGCTTCACTCCGACACGACTTATACCGCTTTTAGGGGACTGACGCTTGCCGCCCCCCTAGGCCCGATATGCGATAGTCATGGACGAACGGACCGGACTGTATGGAGATTGTCACATCAGACTCAGTAGGAGTTCGGATGGGTTTACTCATCGGCCTTCTTATCGACAACTACCTGGGGACCGTTACGTACAGCTAGTGCCGCTTGCGGTCTGTGGTTAAACCCACTGCCAGCGTAGTAGTCGAGTCTCTAGAGTCCCACACAGAGAGTTTCCTACTCCAGGCGAAACGATATAGAGGTTGCATGGTTTTGCGACAAAGGGTTCGGACGCATACGTGCGTTTACGCGCGTACGACTTTCGGACAGATTTTACCAGTCGGCTTTGGTTTAAGCCAGTTACTGGTATCCGGTTATTGGATTTATACAGTCTAAAGTTTTTCCGTATTTTTACGGATCGGAGGGGCGTTCTCGTAATTACTCGAGAAGCTTCTAGAAGATGTGACTAAGGAGGTTTGTTTTGGAAAGAGAGTGAGTCATAGTGGTGATTCATTCACTTCATTAATGCTCATTTATTGCTTAATGACTCATGTTAATGAATCATCACAAGATATTTTGTGAAGCATGCTTATTCATTTCCTTTATTGATTTATTGAAAATAAGAATGCTTCATAATATTATGATACACTCTCTCTCTTCTCTCATTATCATATCACACATTCTCTCTCCTCAAGCTCTCATCTTCTAACCCTAATCCTTAATCCTCATGTGTTGAGATCAAAGGATTAGTTAGACTAAACAATCCATAACCTATACTCTATATCATCCTATCATCTTTGATTAGCAATCAAAGTTGATTAGTTACCTCAAGTTAGAGGTTTAGCTTGGAGTTTCGCTCTCAGGTGGATCGTCTACTACCTAGAGAAGGCCGAGGAGAACCAAGGAGGACATAAAGAAGAAGGACCGGTTCATTAGGTATAATCCCTAATCACTTATGTAAAGAAACTCATAGAATACGGTTTTTTAGGGTTTAGCTTCGATTCAAGCGGTTAGTCGATGTTCGTTGTTTAAACTTGATAGTTTTTTGTAAATTCCGCCTCCCCAAAAGAACTGGGGTGTACTACATCGACTTACAGTGGTATCAGAGCCTCGCTAAACACTAAATAACTTAATCGCAAATTTGTACGAATTTCGAACGAAAAAACGAACCCGGAAAACCCTAGTTCTGTTAAGTTTCTGTCGAAGTGAAAATGAAGTCCTAAAATTTTTCTGGAGTGTTCAGAGAGCTTGACATGATCACAGGAGAACACCCAAGAAATTCGAGCCCATGATTCGACTGTAGCGCCGCGGAAGCGCCGCGGATCCCACCGATCCGCCGCGCTTCCGCGGCCGAGTTGCCGAGTCATGAGCTCAATCTTTTTGGGTGGGTCCCCTGTGATATTTGGGGTTTTCTGGAATATTTAATTATTGCTCAGGTCACTGTTTAACAGAGCAGATTTTGGAGCAATTTTGAAGTTGTTTATTCGATCGAAAAATACAGTATTTGCGTATTGGATTATATCTGTGATTGTTTGATGTGTTCGTAAACCTCCCCCAACTGCTAGTATGTCGGTTGGCAGGGGGTTGCACATTTCTGAAATGGTTATATCTGTTTGTGCATATAAACTGTATTGGACTGTTGTGGTGTATAGCCGGGGTTAACAATGGTTTATTGATTTATTCATTTGTTGTAAATGTAATTTGTTGTAATATTATTTTCGCGGGGCACTTCCAGGTTGCGGTTGTAGCCACCGTTGTATTATTTCATTTTACTGTTTTTGCTCCTAGGACTGACCCAAGGTGGGGTACACAGACTGCCGGGTGGGTAGTTTGCCGTACCCGTAGGGGTCGAGGGTGGGGTAAACGGCTATTCATCACAACTGTGTAATCTGTCTTTTCTTGCAGGCTCAAAAGAAATACAGATTGCTTGCAAATCCAATATTGTTTATCTGTGTTCTGGAATGAATATCATTGCGTCAGACGAATGTAAAATATCTATATTTATTATAGCTAATTAGACGTCACTTATGTTTTACACCCGCGCTAGCCCAGCCCCCGCTCTGTCGTTAGTTAAGTAACCTAACGGGTGATGACGGGACCCCGTGGCGAATGCGGATGGCATAAGAGGACGTTATATTTTCGTTGTTTTCTGCAATGATAGGTTAATGATGGGACGCATTATCTGTAATGCAAAGTAAAACAAACCAAAGTTTAAACCGTTGGAACAATTTAAAAGAAACCACTCGGTTATTTTTAAAACAGATATTTTTTAAAATGCGGAGATTTAACCACTCCTTTTAAAAGCTATCAGGTTCCTTCGGTTATATCAAGTTCACTACGTTCACGGTTTCGCCAAAACCAGTCGTAGCCCTCCGTCATTTCTTATGAATGGTCAGTAGTATTCAAGCTATGTTTGTTTGGCCCTTAGTCAAGACATAGTGTTTGGTAGCTGCTGGGGTATTCATTTGTTGCATAGATAGATGAGTTGGTTTGGGACAGTCGTATTACTTTGTTTGGCCCTTAGTCAAGAGTATACGGATGGGTTCAAATCAACAGGATAATGATGGGCAGAACTTGACATGTGACTTATGATTTGTTGGCCCTTAGTCAAGATCATAAGAACATGGGGCAAAAACTTATATCGGGAATTTCTAAAGAAACTGAAATTTGCAAAGAGATGCATACCATTTGGAGTTTGATGAATGTTGGTAGGATTCCTTCAACATTATCATACGATGATATTTGGATCCCGATCCTACTGTGAGTATATGCTACTTATCAGGATATTCGTCGCTTAACGATCAATGCTATAAACCTAGTAGGTGTCCAGAAAAGTGTCAGCGGGGTTACGCCCCCAGAGAAAAGAGGTTATTTAATTAAGGAACTTCGCGAAAGCGTTGGAAAACCTCCCTCGAAGTATCGACACCAGCCTGGCTGAACGGTTAAGCAAGTATTGTACGGTGAGAATAGTCTTGGCTAATTCTTCTTTTATGGTTTGAGGAAGGATTCGAGAAACAGTGGGAGCCATCCAGTTTAGATAAACTAAAAACCACTCTAAACTTGCAAGAGCATCATGCTAAAGAGTTTTCTTCTCTCTCTCCTAATTGCAGCGACCCTGAAAATGACTGGACTTAAGTTACTTTTAGAGAAAAATATACTGACGGGGCCAAACTATAAAGATTGGCTGCGGAATGTCAAGATGGCTTTGACCTATGACAAACTGGGGTACGTCCTCACCGCTACGGCACCTGCTGTCCCTGGTCCCAAATCCAGCAATGCGGATAAGGAAATCCGCAAAACCTGGGATTTAGATTGCGCGAGAGCCAAGTGCATCGTGCTTGCCTCGATGAATAATGAACATCAGAGGAGGCACGAGGATATGTCCTTAGATGGCATATTTCTCCATACAAAGGAACTTTATGGAGAGCAATCTCGTATAGCAAGATACGAGACCTCAAAGAAATTGTTTCGAGCGAGGTTGGCTGTCGGGTCATCGGTAGGTGAACATGTCCTACAGATGATTGGCTATATAGAAGAGCTCGCAGACCTTGGGACGACTTTGGATAATGAGCTCTATACAGACCTTGTTCTCCAGTCCCTTCCTCCCACCTACGCCCAGTTTATCCTCAACTTCAATCTTCAAGGAAAAGAAGTTGAACTTGCGGAACTCCTGAACATGTTAAGGAGTGCAGAGGGCACCTTGCAGAAGGCAAGGGAAACACCCGCTATGTTTGTTGGCGGTTCATCTTCTTCCGGGTCCAAGGCTAGGGCCAAAGGAAGGAAGAAGAAGGCCGCACCCAGACCTAGAGGAGGTGTTAGTAAGGTGGGAAAGAAGGGAAAGAAAAAGATTGCAGCACCGGTAGTTGGCCTGGATGAGTGCTTCCATTGTCACAGGAAAGGGCACTGGAAGAAGGATTGCAAGGCGTGGAACGCCAAGAACCAGGAACCGAAGCAAGCTGTGGCTTCGACTTCAGGTGTGTTTGTAATTGAGAATTGTCTGTCAATCAACTCTACTTCCTGGGTATTGGATACCGGGTCAGGATCTCATATTTGCAATTCATTGCAGGCACTGAGAAACCGTAGAGTGCTGAAGGAAGGTGATATGATCCTCAGGGTTGCTAACGGAGCTAGCGTGGGAGCTGCGTCCGTCGGGGATTATCACCTAGGATTGACGAGTGGACACATTTTGGTTTTACATAACTGTTATTTTGTACCCAGCTTAACGTGTAATATCATATCAGTTTCCTTGTTATCAAATAAAGGTTATGATTTCACGTTTGTAAGAGATGTTGTCAACATCCACCTTAATCATGGTTTGATTGGGTCCGGTACTCTAAATAACGGCATATATGTGTTAAACCAACTCCAAATTTTCAATGTCCAGAACACACTAAAAAGAAAGTCTCCAGATTTAAATAAAGCTTTCTTATGGCATTGTAGACTGGGTCACATCAATGAGAGAAGGTTGACTAAGTTGCATAGAGAAGGATATTTGGACACGTTCGAATATCAAACTTATGACACTTGTCAATCTTGTCTCAAAGGAAAGATGACAAAGACTCCATTCACTGGACAAGGAGTAAGAGCGAGCGAGCTCTTAGGACTCATACACAGCGACGTATGCGGTCCAATGTCTACACATGCAAGAGGTGGTTATTCCTACTTCATTACTTTTACAGACGATTTCTCTAGGTATGGATATGTTTTCTTAATGAAGCATAAATCAGAGGCCTTTGAGAAATTCCTGGAATTTAAGAGTGAAGCGGAAAACCAAACAGGCAAAAGTATTAAGACACTAAGATCTGATCGAGGTGGAGAATACTTAAGTGCCGAGTTCCTTGGTTACCTAAAAGAGAAAGGAATTCTCTCTCAGCTTACTCCTCCATACACTCCACAGCACAACGGTGTATCGGAGAGACGGAATCGAACCCTATTGGATATGGTACGATCCATGATGAGTAATACTGAGTTACCGCGATCTTTCTGGGGTTATGCGCTAGAATCAGCGGCATATCTTTTGAACCAGGTTCCAACCAAGACTGTGCCTACCACACCATATCAGATGTGGAGTGGGAAGAAACCCTGTCTAAAACATTTTAGGACATGGGGGTGTCCAGCTTTTGTAAAAAAGCAGCATGTGGACAAGCTCGAGGCACGCTCAGTACTGTGTAAGCTTGTGGGATATCCAAAGAACTCCAAGGGATATTATTTCTATTACGCTGAGGAACAAAAGGTTTTTGTTTCTCGTCATGCCCACTTCTTAGAAACTGAATTTTTAGAAAATCAGAAGAGTGGGAGCGAAGTAGAACTGGAAGAAATTCCAGAACCACAAGCTGTTACTGAAAGTTTGGTAGAACCAGAGGTTCAAGAAGAACAGAACATTCCCGCACCCCTCCGCAGGAGTAGTAGGCCGTCTCGTCCGCCTGAGAGATACTACGGTTTTCTCATAGATGGGGATAGAGAGGATTGCATCATAAATGATGATGAACCTACTGACTTCAGGCAGGCCATCCAGAGCGGCGACTCGGTACGATGGCTAGATGCAATGCGGACCGAAATGGAGTCCATGTACACCAACAAAGTATGGACTTTGGACTTTGCTCCAGATGGGGTAAAACCCATAGGATGCAAATGGATCTTCAAGAAAAAGATTGGTGTAGATGGACAGGTGGAAACCTATAAGGCTAGACTTGTTGCAAAGGGTTTTCGTCAAAGACCTGGTTTGGACTATGACGAAACCTTTTCTCCAGTGGCTATGCTCAAATCCATTCGGGTCCTTCTTGCTATTGCTGCCTTCCATGATTATGAAATCTGGCAGATGGACGTAAAGACGGCTTTTCTGAATGGAAATTTAGAAGAGAGCGTCTATATGGATCAGCCAGAGGGTTTCAATCAGAGTGGGAGCAGCGGGAAAGTATGCAAGCTGCTTAAGTCCATTTATGGACTAAAGCAGGCATCGCGGAGTTGGAACATCTGTTTTGATGAGACAGTCAAAGAATATGACTTTATCAAAAATCCAGATGAACCGTGCATATATAGTAAAGTTGTGGCCAGAAGTGTCGTATTCCTCGTCTTGTACGTGGATGACATTCTATTGATAGGAAATGACATTCCTATGCTACAATCTGTCAAAGGATTCTTGTCACACAGGTTCTCCATGAAAGACCTGGGTGATGCCTCTTACATTCTGGGGATCCGGATCTATCGTGATAGATCCAAGAGGATGTTGGGACTTTCGCAGTCCAGGTATATCGACACTGTACTGAAAAGATTCAGTATGGAAGATTCTAAGCGCGGTAATCTACCGGCTTGTCACGGAATCACCCTCTCTAAAGAGATGTCTCCCAAGACTGATTTGGAAAGGGAACGCATGTCTATTATACCCTACGCTTCTGCGGTAGGCTCTATAATGTATGCGATGTTGTGTACCAGACCAGATGTAGCTTACGCACTGAGCGTGGTAAGCCGGTATCAGTCAAACCCAGGGGAGAAACACTGGATAGCAGTAAAGAACATTCTCAAGTACCTGAGAAGGACTAAGGAGATGTTCTTGGTTTACGGCGGAAAAGACCTCAGGTTGGAGGCCTTTGCTGATTCCGGCTTCCAGAGTGATAAGGACGATTCCAAGTCCATGTCGGGTTATGTCTTTACCCTCAATGGAGGGGCGGTGTGCTGGAAGAGCTCCAAGCAGGACACCGTTGCTGACTCGACGATGGAAGCGGAGTATATAGCTGCTTGCGATGCCGCAAAAGAAGCAGTCTGGATGAAGAAGTTCCTAACAGAACTTCAGGTGGTTCCTACCATAGTTGATCCAATACCTCTGTATTGCGACAACAACGGAGCTATAGCTTTAGCGAAGGAACCAAGGTCCCATCAGAAGTCCAGACACATCTTAAGGCGGTATCACCTGATCAGGGAGATCATTGATCGTCAGGAGATCGAGGTTCGGAGAGTTGCTTCAGAAGAGAACATTGCTGATCCATTCACGAAGGCCCTTCCTCAGATTCAGTTCGAGAGGCTACTCGAGATCATTGGTCTGCGATATGCCAGTACATGGCCCTAGTGCAAGTGGGAGATTGTTAGTGTTTATGCCCTAGAAGGCCATTACTGTATCATACTAGCTTGTATATTACTTAATGGAAGCTTGGGATATTCACATGTATATAACAGTCTTGCTAAACATGGTAGTATGCTACTTGGTTTTTCTATCTTAATATGTGAGTGTACGTATTGATAGAGCTCTTAGGATCTTGCTTGGCTACCAGCGTTGTGATGGCAGTCACACTAGTGGGGGCTGGGTAGTCTACAAGCACATCCTTATTCAGGTCCCTGGTCGTTGGATTATCGAGACAGAGCATCGATACTCCGGAGTAGACTAGTGTGTACGCTTCTCATCCCAGTTGGGGAGATGGTCTGTCCCACAGCCATCAGTACGTCGTACTGGAGATAGTATACAGGTGCTCGTTAGGTTACGGGTACACCGGACAGGACTCACAGGGGACTGTTGGTTGGTTTGATACCAGTCGTCAGTGAACAGTTCCCAGGTGACATGAGTACAGCGTAGTCCGCAGACTTGACACTGCTACTTCGCCTCGAGTGTGTCCCACTGTTCTTAGATTGCTACCCTACCACGGCTCAAAGGAGTCGTGCAAACAGGTAGCAGTTGGGTGCAGTCCCGAGCACTTGGAGGCAGTGGCGGTTAGACAGGATTCGTCCCTCCCGGTATTGGGAGTAGATATCGTGCTGTGTCAGAGAGCCATTACGCAAAGTCCCTGGCCAGGGCAAGCGAGATTTGCTGGTAGGTTCCAGCAGTTTCTCAGGGTGTAATGGGCTTCACTCCGACACGACTTATACCGCTTTTAGGGGACTGACGCTTGCCGCCCCCCTAGGCCCGATATGCGATAGTCATGGACGAACGGACCGGACTGTATGGAGATTGTCACATCAGACTCAGTAGGAGTTCGGATGGGTTTACTCATCGGCCTTCTTATCGACAACTACCTGGGGACCGTTACGTACAGCTAGTGCCGCTTGCGGTCTGTGGTTAAACCCACTGCCAGCGTAGTAGTCGAGTCTCTAGAGTCCCACACAGAGAGTTTCCTACTCCAGGCGAAACGATATAGAGGTTGCATGGTTTTGCGACAAAGGGTTCGGACGCATACGTGCGTTTACGCGCGTACGACTTTCGGACAGATTTTACCAGTCGGCTTTGGTTTAAGCCAGTTACTGGTATCCGGTTATTGGATTTATACAGTCTAAAGTTTTTCCGTATTTTTACGGATCGGAGGGGCGTTCTCGTAATTACTCGAGAAGCTTCTAGAAGATGTGACTAAGGAGGTTTGTTTTGGAAAGAGAGTGAGTCATAGTGGTGATTCATTCACTTCATTAATGCTCATTTATTGCTTAATGACTCATGTTAATGAATCATCACAAGATATTTTGTGAAGCATGCTTATTCATTTCCTTTATTGATTTATTGAAAATAAGAATGCTTCATAATATTATGATACACTCTCTCTCTTCTCTCATTATCATATCACACATTCTCTCTCCTCAAGCTCTCATCTTCTAACCCTAATCCTTAATCCTCATGTGTTGAGATCAAAGGATTAGTTAGACTAAACAATCCATAACCTATACTCTATATCATCCTATCATCTTTGATTAGCAATCAAAGTTGATTAGTTACCTCAAGTTAGAGGTTTAGCTTGGAGTTTCGCTCTCAGGTGGATCGTCTACTACCTAGAGAAGGCCGAGGAGAACCAAGGAGGACATAAAGAAGAAGGACCGGTTCATTAGGTATAATCCCTAATCACTTATGTAAAGAAACTCATAGAATACGGTTTTTTAGGGTTTAGCTTCGATTCAAGCGGTTAGTCGATGTTCGTTGTTTAAACTTGATAGTTTTTTGTAAATTCCGCCTCCCCAAAAGAACTGGGGTGTACTACATCGACTTACAATAGAGTCTACCAAAGAAGCGTAGGGCATAGATGTGATGCGAGCCCTTTCCAAATCAGTCTTGGGAGACATCCTTTTGGAGAGGGTGATTCCGTGACAAGCCGGTAGACTGCCGCTCTTTGAATTGTCCATACTAAATATTTTCAGTATGGTGCTGCTGTACCTTGACTGTGCAAGTCCCACCATCATTTTTGATCTATCACGATAGATCTGGATCCCCAGAAGGTAGTTGGCATCACCCAGGTCTTTCATAGAGAACCTCTGTGATAGGAATCCTTTGACTGATTGTAGTATAGGAATGTCATTTCCAAGAGAAAGTCATCCACGTTCTAGACGAGGAATCCCACAGTTCTCGCTACAATCTTACCATATATGCATGGTTCATCTGGATTTTTGATAAAGTCAAATTCTTTGACCGTCTCATTAAAAAAGATGTTCTTACTTCGCTATGCCTGCTTTAGTCCATAAATGGACTTAAGCAACTTGCATACTTTTCCGCTGCTCCCACTCTGATTGAAACCCTCTGGCTGATCCATATAGACGCACTCTTCCAAATAACCATTTAGAAAAGCCGTCTTTACGTCCATCTGCCGGATCTCATAATTTTAGAAGTCAGCAATGTCAAGAAGGATCCGAATGGATTTGAGCATAGACACTGGAGAAAAGGTTTCATCATATTCCAAACCAGGTCTTTGATGAAAAAACTTTTGCAAAAAGTCTAGCTTTATAGGTTTCAACCTGTCCATCTACACCAATCTTCTTTCTAAAGATCCATTTGCAGCCTACGGGTTTTACCCCTTCCGGAGCAATGTTCAAAGTGCATACTTTGTTGGTGTACATGGAATCCATCTCGGTCCGCATTGCATCCAGCCATTTTTCCGAGTCGCCGCTCTAAATGGCTTGCTGAAAGCTAGTTGGCTCATCATTATCAATGATGCAATCCTCTCGATCTCCGCCTATGAGAAAACCGTAGTATCTCTCGGGCGGATGAGACTGCCTATTAGTCCTATGGATTGGCACAAGAATGTCATGTTCTTTTGAAACTTCTGGTTCTACCATACTTTCAGTAATAGTTTGTGGTTCTGGAATGTCTTCTAGTTCTATTGCGCTCCCACTAGTTTCTTTTTCAAAAAATTAATTTTCTAAAAAAGTAGGCATGGCGAGAAACAAAAAACCTTTTTCCCCTCCGCGTAATAGAAAAGATACCCTTTGGAGTTCTTTGGGTATCCCACAAACCTACACAGTACTGAGCGTGCCTCGAGCTTGTCCGCATACTGCTTTTTGACAAAAGCTAGATATCCTTATATCTTCAGATACTGAAGATAGGGTTTCTTCCCACTCCACATCTGATATGGTGTGGTAGGCACAGTCTTGGTAGAAACCTCATTCAAAAGATATGCAGCCGATTCTAGTGCATAATCTCAGAAGGATTGCGGCAATTCAGCGTTACTCATCAAGGAACGAACTATATCCAATAGGGTTCTGTTTGGCCTTTCCGATACACCGTTGTGTTGTGGTGTGTATGGAGGAGTAAGCTGAGAGAGAATTCTATTCTCTTTTGGGTAACCCAGGAACTTGGCAATTAAGTATTCACCATCTCGATCAGATCTCAATGTCTTGATACTTTTGCCGGTTTGCTTTTCCACTTCATACTTATATACTCGGAATTTCTCAAAGGCCTCGGATTTATACTTCATCAAGAAGACATGTCCTTTCCTAGAGAAATCATCCGTAAAAGTAATGAAATAGGTATAACCATTTCGTGCATCTGTAAATATTGGACCCCACACGTCGCTGTGTATGAGTCTTAAGAGCTCGCTCGCTCTTGCTCCGTGTCCAGTGAACGGAGTCTTTGTCATCTTTCCTATGAGACAAGATTGACAAGTTGCATAAGAGTGATATTCGAACGGATCCAAATATCCCTCTCTATGTAACTTCGACAACCGTGTTTCATTGATGTGACCCAGTCTACAATGCCATAAGAAAACCTTATTTAATTATGGAGACATTCTTTTAAGTGTGTTCTGGACGTTGAAAACATGAGCTTGATTTAACACTTATATACCGTCCTCTAGTGTACCTGACCCAATCAGACTTTGATTAAGATGGATTTGGACCACATCGCTTACAAGCTAGACTAGGTACACACAAACAGTTACGTAGAATCAATATCTGCCCACTTGTCAATTCTAGGTGATATTCCCCTATGTATACAGCATCTACGCTCATTCCGTTAGCAACCCTGAGAGTCATATCACTTATTCTGATAACTCTACGGCTTTTTAAAGCATGTAATAAATTACAGATATGAGATCCCGATCCGGTATCTTATACCCAAGAAGTAGAGTTCATTGACAGATTGTTTTTAATCACAAACACACCCGAATTCGAAGCCACAACGTGCTTCGGATCCTGGATTCTGGCTTTCCAAGCCCTGCATCCCTTTTGCCAATGCCCTTTCCCGTGACAATAGGAACATCCCTCCTTCCCTACTGTTAACCCTGAAAATTTTGCCCTGCCCTTTCCATCTACCTTACTGACACCGCCTATCGGCTTTGTGGAGGTCTTCTTCTTCTCACCCTTGGCTTTCGCCTTGGATCAAGAAGAGGAAAATTCCCTAATAAGCGGAGCGGGTGTCTCCCTAGTTTCCTTCAGGGTGCCCTCAACTGGAAGTATAACTTTCTTCCCCTGGGCACAAGTAGAAAGTAAGAACTGTAGAATTAAGTCAGTACATGACTCGTTCTCCAACGTGGTTTCCAGGTCCTTGAGCTGTCTAATAGAGCTGATCATTGTAGGGACGTGGTCCCCTACAGATAACCCGACAGCCAACCTCGCTTGAAGCAATTCCTTCGAGATCTCATATCTTGCGATACGAGATTGCTCTCCATATAAATCTTTGTTATGGAGGAAGATGGAAACTAAGTCCATCTTCTCGTGCTGCCTCTGGTATACACCATCACCTGAGGCCAACACAAGACACTTAGCATTCGCACAGTCCTTTTCCCTTTTCTTACGGATATCAACATCCGCGACAGTGGAAACTGGACCTGGGATGGCGGGGTCTTGAGTAGTAATGAGGTGGTCAAACTTGTAATAGGTAATGGACACTTAGACAAACCTTTGTCAGTCAATATAGTATAACTCGGTCATTTTATTACCTAACTGTAACCTAATCTGGCCACCTGGTCGCTGCAATTAGGAGAGAGAGAAGAAAACACTTAGCATGATGCTCTTGCAAGTTTAGATTGATTTTTAATTTATCTAAAAAGGATGGCTCCCACTGTTTCTCGAATTCTTCCTCAAACCATAAAAGAAGAATTAGTCAGGATTAATATCACCGTACAATACTTGCTTAACCTTTCAGCCAGGCTAGTGTCGGTACTTCGAGGGAGGTTTTACGACGCTTTTGCGAAGTTCCATAATTAAATAACCTCTTTTCCCTGGAGGCGTAGCCCCGCTAACACTGTTCTAGACACCTACTTGGTTTATAACATTGATCGTTAAGTGAAAAATCTCCCGAGGAGTAGCGGATACTCACAGTAGGATCGGGATCCAAATATCATTGTGTGATAATTCTGAAGGAATCCTACCAACATTATCACACTCCAAATGGTATGCAGCACGAGCAAGTTTCAGTTTCTTTAGAAACTCCCAATGTGGATTTTTGCTCCATGCTCTTATAACCTTAACGAAGGCCAACATATCATAAGTCATATGTCAAGTTCTACTCGTCATTGTCCAGGTTAATTTGAACTCACTCTTATATACCCTTGACGAAGGCCAAAATAGTAATACGACTGTCCCAAACCAACGCATTTATCTATGCTACAGATGAATATCCAGCAGCTACCAAACATTATGCCTTGGCGAAGGTCAAAATACATAGCTTAAATACTACTGAATATTCAACCGAAATGACGGAGGGTTATGAATAGTTTTGGCGAAACCTTGAACGTAGTGAACTTGATATAATTGAAGGAACCTGATAGCTTTTAAAAGGACTGGTTTAAGCTCCGCATTTAAAAGTCTCCTGTTTTTGAAAAAAAAACGAGTGGTTTTAAAATTTATTCCAATGATTCAACTTTGGTTTGTTTGCTTTGCATTAATTATGCAGTCCCATCATTTACACCTACCATCACAGAAAAAAACGAAAATATGACATACACTTATTCCATGCGCATTCGCCACTGGGCCCCGTCTTAAACCGTTAGGTTATTTAACTAACGCCAGAGCTGGGGTTTGGACTAGCGCGGATGCAAAACATAAGCAATGTATATTATATAGCATATATATAATAACCATTCATCTCACGCAATAATATGCATTCCAGATCACAGATGAACATATTGGATATACTAGGAATTCCGCGTTTCGTTTAAACCTGTAATGAAAGACGGATTCCACGGTCGTGATGAATAGCCAAACCCCACCCTAAACCCCTACGGGTGCGGAAAATTACCCACCAAATACCCGAAGTGAAGCAACCTCCCTCGGTAAAATGAGTAGGCCACTCGGCACTTCAAAGTACCCGGTAGTTTGTGCACCCCACCTTGGGTCTATCCTAGGAGCAGAAAACAGTAAAAGAAATAATACAATGGTGGCTACAACCTCAACCCGGATGTGCCCCGCAAAATAATATTACATCACTTTACAAATTATATCGAATGAAAGAATGAAAACTCTCATCTCACATCCCCGGCTATTCATCCACGACGATCCAATAAAGTTCATATACACAAACCAACAAGAACAGCAACACATATATGTGCAGCCCCGACTAATCGACGTATAGAAATTAGTCGATGTTTCCAAAGACATATATCACAACTTGAAACTTTAAACGACGTTAAAACCGTGACTTCGAAACACTCTGTATTGCCACAGTAAAAAGATAACATTATATCCAAAATTGGCAAAAACAAACAACACCTGAGACCTTAGATCCAAGCATTTAGAACACAGACCAAAATTCAAAGTATTCCACCACAACAAGAAAGGTGATGCCGGTTTTTTGAGCTTGTGGCCGGCCAGAAAAAGGTGAAAATGCCTCAATTTTTTATGTGTGTTCATCTCACAAGAAGCAAAGCACTCTGCAATTGTTTAAACAAATTTTAGAGGCTCAGAAAAATTTGACAGAAACTTAGAGTTTAAGTTTCGTGATTCGGAGTTATTTCGGTTTCATAGTTTTACACTTCGTCTAAACTGTTAGCAATGGTTTAGTAGGCTCTGATACCACTGTAAGTCGATGTCGCGCACCCCACGGGTTCGCGGGAAGGCGGAATATACAAAAAACGATTTTTCAAATCTCGCAACACCAACTTGAACTCCAGGATCGATGCTAAACCCTAGCTAACAACTAATGTGTGAGGTTAACTACTCGGAAAGAAGTTTATACCTCATGATACAAGTCATTCGGGTCTTCTTATCGCTGTCCTCCACCTCATCATAAGCTCCAAGGATTGAAATGGATCGGGCAACCTCGACGACATTCTCGAGTCAAAGATGGTCCACCCGAGAGTCTATAGTCCAAGCTCCTACCTCAAATCCGAGGTAACTATGGCATCTTGTTTCCTAAACTAGATTTCCTAGATGGTGTAGAGATAGTAGATGGATTTATTTGTCTTTTGGAACCCTAGGATTCTCAACACATGAGAGGTTTACGGTTATGAGGAAGAAGAAGATCACTTGAGGAAATGAGAGTGAAGAAACAACTAAAGAAAAAGCTTGGCCATTTGTGATGAATAGTTGAACCAAACTAAATAATTAGATGAGATAAAAAACATCTTACAAAATATCTAGTGAGCTTCTAAAATCTCAAGTGGTGAGTCATGGGCATGAGTCACCAAGAGCCATGAGTGTCATTTGTCAAGTTTACACCTCATTTACTCCACCTAATTTTAGGTTTAAGCAAAAGAAAAACCCTAATAAGGTGTTACCTTCTAGAAGCTTTCCCAAGGAATTACGAGAATGCCCCTCATCCGTATATACATACCCGCATCCTCATTCCGTAGAATGCGAATACATAGAGACAAAAATAATCCATCAATATAATACTAGGATCCGGCTTGAACCAAAGCCTACTAGTATTATCCGCCCGATCATCATACGTGCACAAGTACACGTAAGTGATCGAAGCCCTGCCGTAAAACCATACGGCCTCTACACCTTTTGCCTGGTGCAGGGAAACCCACTGTTTGGGACTCTAAAGACCCGACACTACGCTGGCAGTGGGTTTAACCACAAGCCGCAAGCGGTACTGGCTGCACGTAACGGCTACCTAGGTATATGTCGATAAGAAGGCCGATAAGCTAACTCATCCGATCTCCTACTGATCTTATCAATGACAATCTCCATACAGTCCGGTCTGTTCGTCTAAGAGTATCACATATCTGTTAGTTGTATGTATGCCCTAGAGGCCATTATTGTACATATGATGTATATTATATTGGATACTTGGACATATATAGAGAGGACTTTCTTGCTCGACATGATAGTATGCTATCTGGTTGCTTTTTATCTTAACATGTACACTTGTCTCTTGATACTGTCTTATGGTTATATGTTGGTAAAGCCCTTACGATGTGTACTTGACTACCAGGATTATAATGCAAATCATACTAGTGGGACCATGGTAGTCTATAAGTTCATCTTTTAATGTTCCTAGTCGTGGGTGTATCGATACGGGGCATCGATATACCAGAGTAGACTAGCGTATACGCTTCTCGACCCATGAGATGGGCGATGGATGATCCTATATCTATTGGTGTTTGACATCAGAGATGGTATACGGGTGCTCAGTGGTGACTGAGTACACTGGACGGACTCGCCGAGAACTCCTAGTTGGTATTATACCTATCGTCAGCTAGCAGTTCTCTGGTGATACTGGTACAGGTTAGTCTGTAGACCTGAGATCGTCATAGAGTCTTGTATGATTCCTACTTTGCTTTGATTTCCACCTTACCACGTTCACGAGGACATGCAAAACGGTGGTTTTTGGGTACAGTCCCGAGTCATATGGAGGCAATGAGCGATAGGAGGGGTTTCATCTCTCCCGGTATTGGGGGTTGATGTTGCACTGTGCTCCATTGGCCATAACAGGAAAGTCCCTGGCCAGGGCTGTTTCAGAGATTTACTGGTAAGTGTTACCAGTAGTTTCTCGACCCTTTGTGAGCCTCATATCATCATGACTTATCGGTTATTGGGGTCTGAAGTTTACCACCCCTAGACTGGATATGTGACATATCAGACGAGGAGACCGGACTGTACGGTAGTGTTACAGACAGGCTTTACAGGAGCTAGAGCGGGCTTGCTTGTTGATCTTCTGATCGCTCAATACCCGGGTAGCCGTTACGCTAGTACCGCTGACGGCTTGTGGGTGTTTGATGTGATCATCACCTACTGCCGGCGTATTGACGAGTCTTTAGAGTCCTACATAGAGGTTTTACTTACTCAGGCAAAACGAAATAGGAGCACATATGTGATATGTGCGGGACCGAGAATAATGCAAGTATGTGATACTGTATTCATTTTCGCGATATTTGTATCGGACGGTTATATATGATATAGCCGGGTTATCGAATCAAGTGTTGATTCGATAAGTTTGTACATTTAATATTAGTCGGTTATATGTGATATAGCCGGATTATTAAATCAAGTGTTAATTTGATAATTTAATGTATAATTGTATATGTGATATACTAGATTAAACTAACTAATATTTGCTCACTTAAACATTTATTTTTCTCACATGTGTGCATGTGATACATATGCGATATATATTAATGTATATTTTTTGTGTCATGGTTGTTGATACACACTACATGGGTGTATGAGACTTACACCATACTAATTATAATGTAGGGTTTAATTATTTAAAGTAAATCCAAATTAGTGGATAAATGGTCACATGCATGAAGCTTGTAGAAACTTGTGGATGCATTGACTTAGTCCACTAGTTTTGTTTTACTTAAGATATTTATTAACCTAACCATTATAATTTAGCCATGGTTATTTCTCTACATGAGTTAGCTATATGATAGAAACCCACCCATGGTTGATTCTCTCATCTCATTAGTTCATTCTCATTTCTTTGACCTCATCTTCTTCCATGAGCAAAAAGCTTGCTAGGTTTTTCTAAAGAGAGAAAATATTTTGAGAAAAATAAAAATAAAGTAAGCCCACTTTCTATTTCATCATCCTCTACTAGATTAGCAATTTAGTATAGGGCGTTAGCTTCATTAATCTCTCAATTAGTGAAGTAGTAGCTTGAGTTAGTATCTCCTCGACGTAGATCATCTTCGGCCTCAAAGACTTCAAGCAAGATCGTTCTTTTCACCTTGAGAAGCCATGCAAGAGTCCGGGAGTACCATGATCACAGCGAAGGGACCACTACAAGGAGCTATTGAAGTGAAGGACCGGTCTACAAATGTTGTATTCCTAGTTCACTTAGTTATAAAGTAGTTTACTTTATATTATCACTCCTAAAACTCTATCTAGATCCTAAGTTAGGTTGTTTGGCACACTAGAAAATTTGAAATTAGAATGTTTGATGCCTTATGAAACCTTATGGTTGTGCCAAAGAACCCTACAATATCGGGCCTAGGGGGCGGTAATCTTCACACCCTTCATAGCGCAATAAGTCGTGTTGGAGTGTAGCCCAAAACACCCTGAGAAACTACTGGAGTGCCTACCAGTAAATATCGCTTGCCTTGGCCAAGGACTTTGTGTAATGGCCTTCCGAACACAGCGCGATATCAACCCCCAATACCGGGAGAGACGAATCCTATCTAACCGCCACTGCCTACAAGTGCTTCCGGACTGCACCCAACTACTACTTGTTTGCACGACCCCTTTGAGCCATGGTAGGGTAGTAATCAAAGTACAGTGGGAACACACTTGAGGCAAAGTAGCAGTATCAAGTCGACGGACTAAGCTGTACTCATGTCACTTGGGAACTGCTACCCGACGATAGGTATAACACCCACCGGCAGTTCCCAACGAGGTCTGTCCAGTGTACTCATAACCTAATGAGCACCTGTATACTATCTCTAGTACGACGTACTAATGGCTGTGGGACAGACCATCACCCCTGCTGGGATGAAAAGCGTATACACTAGTCTACTCTGGAGTATCGATGCCCCGTCTCGCTAATCCTACGACTAGGGACCTGTATAAGGATGTGCTTATAGACTACCCAACCCCTATAAGTGTGACTGCCATCACGACGCTGGTAATCAAGCAAAGATCCTAAGGGCTCTACCAATATGTATAAGCAATATGCTAAAAGAAACACATGCACATATTGAGGTAGAAACAAACCAGGTAGCATACTACCATTTTGAGCAATATTGTTACTATATCCGTGTATATCCCAAGCTTCCATTAAGTAATATACAATTCAGTATGACACAATAATGGCCTTTAGGGAATATATCACTAACACTAAGAATCATTTGTCGTACTTGAGACTAAGGTTACTTTAGGAGACATAGAATGAATATCATTTTGGATATCATCAAGAGAGATCATTCGTCATGTTTGGGGCTAAGATCAATTTAGGGAATCATGAGCACATAGGGGCTCAGTTGATTGGAAATCGAAGAGGTTTTGACTTTTGGAGAACTTAGCCAATTTGGGCTAGGTCTGGGTCTCTATAGTTACCCAACAGTGCTAAGCACTGGTAAATGCAGCACTCACGTGTATCCCACGTGAGGCGCTGAATCAGTGTTAAACACTGAACTCTGGAGGCGCTCACGTGTGAACACGTGAAGCCCCCCAAATATGGGCTCTGCTCTTTGGGTTTTATTCTCCCTGTTATACAGAACTGCTAGGCACTTGATTGGGGGTCGCATGCAAAGCACGTGACTGCCTTAGGAAGTGTTCCTTGCTCTTCTTTCACGCACTCGTGTGGGAAACACGTGAGGCAGACTCGGCCTTTTTATTTTTATTCATTAGAAGTACTCACGTGGAAAACACGTGAGGTCTCGTTATAGTGTTAAACACTAACAAATCACCAGGCTGTTCTTCTATGTTCTTGGAGATTTTGATCTCATATTGATGACATTTCTAGTCATTAGGCTTTGGGTTTAGAAGGTCTCAAATTATTATCGTCTGAGGGATCAAGTTCTCCTCTTGTTTGTGCAGGAATCAAATTCTTTATATAGGGTCAAACCCTAGTTTTCAGAGGAGTTAAATTCTCATATGTTTTTGTAAGAATTAAATTCTTTGAACTCAGTTCTTTTCCCCTAGGCTTTGAATTTTTATGACAGAATCTCCTCGATAAGAATTAAATTCTCAACTTGTAGGGAGATCTGCTTCTGCAGATCTCAACAAGAGGAAGAACTAAGTTCCTGCATGAAGGGTTAAACCCTTAGAGAGGCAAAGAAAAGATGAAAAAATCTCTGTATTTTTCTCTCTTCTTTTTACCTAATATATTCTAACGAAACAAATTTTCACTAAGAATCAAATTCTCTCTTTTTTGTCTCTACTTCTGTCTTCTCTCCTTCTGTGTGCGTCCCTTTTTTTTCTTCCTCGAGACTAGAAGTCTCTAGCTCTTTATATAGTGGAGAGAAGTTTGTTTAATTCTCAGAAAATATCTCATTGAGAGATCTCCATTGATTTAATTAGTTTCAGAATTGATTTGGGGAATTTTACCCACCGTTGGATCTTTGATCTAAGAACTTTTGTTTTTATAGAAGATATTGTTCTTGTTTTTAACAAGATTAAGGGTATTCTCCCATATATAAAATAAAATTCTCTCGAGCGGTGACATCTTAATCACCATTGGATTTTTAATCCAAGGGTGTTCAGTTTAACGGAGTTTAATCTTTCTCTGTTTAGGAAAATATAGGAAATATTTTGGATCTCTGATCCACCAACTCTCTGTTTAACAGAAAATATTCTTTCCAATAGAATTTAATTCTATATTTAATCACCGTTGGATTCTTGATCCAATAGTTTATTAAGTTATCAAATAGAATTTAATTCTATATAAGGAGGTGTCCTCGCGTGAGGGCTGCGGTTTAATTGCAGCGCTTAGGCGCTCACGTATTGGCACGTGAGGCTGGTTTAACCTAGTTGTAGTTTAATTGCAGTGCCTATTTACAAGCGCTCACTTGTTTGCATATGAGGCTTGTTTAGCCTTATAGTTTTAATGGCAGCGCCTATATGCCTTGCATATAGGCGCTCACGTGTTTAACACATGAGGCTCGAATTGTGGGGAGTTTCCCACTTTCTTTCTCTCATCTTCTTCTTCTTCTTTTTTATGAGGGAACAAATGCCCCTAAAGCGTTACTCTTTGTTAGTGTATATGCCGTAGAGGCCATTACTGTATCATACTAGTTTGTATATTACTTGATGGAAGCTTGGGATATTCACAGTTGTATATACAATCTTGCTCGAAATGGTAGTATGCTACTTGGTTTGTCTCTGCTTTAATATGTGCATGTGTTTCTTTTAGCATATTGCTGATATACATATTAGTAGAGCCCTTAGGATCTTTGCTTGATTACCAGCGTAGTGATGGCGCTCACACTCGTGGGAGCTGGGTGATCTATAAGCACATCCTTATACAGGTCCCTAGTCGTTGGACTATCGAGACATGGCATCGATACTCCGGAGTAGACTAGCGTATGCGCTTCTCATCCCAGTGTGGGAGACGGTCTGTCCCACAGCCGTCAGTACGTCGTACTTGAGATAGTATACGGGTGCTCATTGGGTTACGAGTACACTGGACATGACTCGTCGGGAACTGTTGGTTGGTATTATACCTATCGTCAGTTATCAGTTCCCAGGTGACATGAGTACAGCTTAGTCCGTTGACTTGACACTGTCACTTCGCCTCGAGTGTGTTCCCACTGCACTTTGATTACTACCCTACCACGGCTCAAAGGAGTCGTGCAAACAGGTAGTTTTTGGGTGCAGTCCCGAAGCACTTGGAGGCAGTGACGGTTAGACAGGATTCGTCTCTCCCGGTATTGGGGGTTGACATCGCGTTGTGTCCAGGAGAGCCATTACACGAGTAGTCCTTGGCCAGGGCAAGCGAGATATACTGGTAGGTTTCCAGTGTTATCTCAGGGTGTTCTGGGCTTCACTCCGGCACAACTTGTACCGCTATTAGGGGACTGACGTTCACCGCCCCCTAGGCCCGCCATGCGATGTATCAGACGAACAGACCGGACTGTACGAAGATTGTAACAGGCTCAGTAGGAGTTCAGATGGGGTTCACCTCGTCAGCCTTCTTATCGACATCTACCTGGGGACCGTTACATACAGCTAGTGCCGCTTGCGGTCTGTGGTTAAACCCACTGCCAGCGTAGTGTCGAGTCTTTAGAGTCCCACACAGAGAGCTATTCGCCTTTAGGCAAAATGAGTAGAGGTCGCATGGTTTTGCGACAGGGTTCGTTCACATTCGCGCACTTGTGCATGTTTGCTGTCCGGATAGTTTATACTAGCGGGCTTTGGTTTAAGCCAGATCCTAGTATATGATTTGAGATTAGTTTTTCTCATTGTATTCGTGTTCCTCGGATCACGGATGCGGGTGCGTATGCACAGTTGCTTGAGACAGAGGGAGAGGACCTTGATTAGGGTTAATGGCTATTGTCATTATATTAACCCTAATGTTTATGTGTGTATTATTATTAATTAATAATTAGTTTAATAATTGTCCATGGTTATGGTTGTTGACCATTTGACTTCTTTGACTTGTTGACCTTGGTTGACACTTTGACCATCATCATTTCATTTGGAAGATACTCTTTGATCCTTGCAATTTGCATTTAAAATGAAATGATAATGGTCATGTCTTGATTAAGCCATGACAATTATCTTACTAATTATCTAATTAAATTAATACACATATATTAGTGAGAATGGCTTTATTCTTTCTCATTCTCACATTTCATTTCTCTCTCTTGTTTTTCCTCTCCCTCAAGCTCTCCCTTCTCATGTGTTGAGAAACACTTGAGCTTGAGAAAAACCCTCTCTTGATCTTATCTACTCTCATCTAGGGTTCAAGTATTAGCACTTCTTGCACCCTAGTTACTCCTAGCTTGGAGTTGAAGCCAAAGGTTGAGGCTTTCGGGTGGATCTTTCTTTGACGGGAGAAGACGACAAGGTGACCTCCTTCTACTACTTCTAGGAGCAAGGAGAGAAGGACAAAAAGACCAAAGGTATAACCTTTCTAGCACTTAGCTAGTTTGTAGTTAGCTTTAGCAAGTTTTTGTTTAGCAAAGATCCTTATAGCATAGTCCATGTTGCCTATAGTTGATAAAAATCCGATTTTTATTATGTTTTCCGCCTCCCCGTAGGCACCGGGGTGGGCAACGTGGACTTACAGTGGTATCAGAGCCTAACTAAACATAAACTAGCTAAGTAGTGAAGTGTGTCGAAGTTCGAAACCGAAAAATCGAAAAACCAAGTTTCAAAAACCCTAAGTTTCTGTTAATTTTTTTTCTGGTCAAAACAAAATTTGTTATACTGCTAAAATCGTCTCAGGGTTTTTTAAAGATAACCACAAAACCCGGTCCAGTGATTCGTCTAAACCGCCGCGTTTCCGCGGCAATAGCAAGCTATTGCCGCGGAACCGCCGCCGTTTGGACTCCTCACTGGGTCGAGTTTGGTGCAGTCTATCTCTGGCTTGGTTTTAGGATTTTTAAGATATGTTATATATGCCCAGATTTTCCAGAATAGAAATTTTTTTTTGGGGGCCTATAAATCCGTATTTTTTTTTGAACTTCAATACACTTTGACTACAACGGTTATATCTGTGATGTTTGTATGTATTGAACGTCGGCTAATCGCTATATGTCGATTAGTCGGGGTTATACATCTCTGTGATCTGTGATTGATACTGGTTTGTGTATATGAATGGGTTGGATTGTCGCGGGTGAATAGCCGGGATGGATGTGAGATGAGTGTTGCTTTTCTTTCATTCATTTGTAATATGTAAATTGATGTAATATTATTATTTGTTTGGCCGCACAACCGGGTCGGGGTTGTAGCCATCATTGTATAATTCTTTTTACTGTTTTTGCTCCTAGGATAGACCCATGGAGGGGGTGCACAAACTACCGGGTATCTCGAAGTGCCGAGTGGCCTACTCACGGTGGTGAGGAAGGTTGCTTCGCTTCGGGTACTTGGCGGGTAGTTTGCCGCACCCGTAGGGGTCTTGGGTAGGGTATTTGGCTATTCACCGCGACCGTGTAATCCGCTTTTCATTGCAGGCTCGAACGGATTGCGGATTCCTAGTATATCCAATGTATTCATCTGTGATCTGTAATGTCTATCATTGCTATATATTTATATATGATAACTATTTAGGCGTTGCTTATGTTTTACAGCCGCGCTAGCCCAGCCCCCGCTCTGTCGTTAGTTAAGTAACCTAACGGGTGATGACGGGGCCCCGTGGCGAATGCGAATGGTATAAGCGTACGTCATATTTTGGTTGTTTTCTGTAATGGTAGGATTAAATGATGGGACGCATTAAAAGAACTAATGCAAGAAAATAAACCAAGTAAAAGTCGATTGGAACACTTTGAAAACCACTCGGTTCTTTTCAAAACTAAACTTTTAAACGCGGAGCTTGAACCACTCCTTTTAAAAGCTATCTCATTCCATCGATTATATCAAGTTCACTACGTTCACGGTTTCGCCAAAACCATCCATAGCCCTCCGTCGTTTCATATGAATATTCAACAGTATTCAAGCTGTGTTTGTTGGCCTTAGTCAAGGCACAGTATTTGGTAGCTGGTGGGTATTCATATGTTGCATAGATAGAATGCGTTGGTTTGGGACAGTCGTATTGCTTTGTTGGCCATGGTCAAGGGTATATACGGGTGGGTTCAAATTAACCTGGATAACGACGGGTAGAACTTGACATGTGACTTATGATTTGTTGGCCTTAGTCAAGGTCATAAGAGCATGGGGCAAAAATCCACATCGGGAGTTTCATAAGTACTGAAACTTGCTAGCGCTGCATACCATTTGGAGTGTGATAATTCTGGTAGGATTCCTTCGGTTTTATCACGCGATGATATTTGGATCCCGATCCTACTGTGAGTATATGCTACTCCTCGGGAAAAATCTCACTTAACGATCAATGCTATAAACTTAGTAGGTGTCTAGAAAGGTGTTAGCGGGGCCACGCCCACAGGGAAAAGAGGTTACTTAATTAAGGAACTTTGCGAAAGCGTCGGAAAACCTCCCTCGAAGTACCGACACTGGCCTGGCTGAACGGTTAAGCAAGTATTGTACGGTGGGATTGATCCTGACTAATCCTTTCTTTACGGTTTGAGAAGGGATTCGAGAGACAGTAGGAGCCATCCTGTTTAGATAAATTAAAAACCAATCTAAACTTGCAAGAGCATCATGCTAAGTGTTTTCTTCTCTCTCTCTCTCTTAACTGCAGCGACCCAATGACCGCACCTAGGTTACATCTAGATAATAAGATGACTGAATCTGACTGTTACGACTGGCAAAGGTCTGTCCAGATGTCCATTGCCCAGGACAAGCTGGGACACCTCTTGACTAATCCAACCCCTGCCGTCTCAGGTCCAGTTTCCCCTGTCACGGATATCGATATTCGTAGGACATCGGAAGAAGACTATGCGAAAGCCAAGTGCCTCGTGTTAGCCTCAGTTGATGGTATATACCAGAGGCAGCACGAGAAGATAGACTACGCTTCTATATTCCTCCATAACAAAGTTTTATATGGAGAGCAATCTCGTATCACAAGATATGAGACCTCGAACGAATTGCTTCCAGCGAGGTTGGCTATCGGGTCATCTGTAGGGGGCAACGTCCTTACAGAGACCAGCTCTTTTGAGCTCTCGGACCTTAAGACCACGTTGAAGAACGGGTCAGATGCTGACTTAGTTCAACATTCTCTTCCTACTACCCTGAAGGAAACCAGGGAAGTAGAAAGAAAGAGAAAGGCAGAAGTTTCAGGAACAGATGTAGTAAAAGAGGGATGTTCCTATTGTTACGGGAATGAACATGGACAGAAGGATTGCAGGGCTTGTAAAGCCAGTAGCCAGAATTCGAAGCATGTTGTGGCTTCGGCTTCGGGTGTGTTTGTGATAGAGAACTGTATGTCAGTTAACCTTACTTCCTGGGTATTGGATACCGGATTAGGATCTCATATCTGTAATTCGTTACAGGCTTTGAGAAACCGTAGGGTTATCAGGAAATGTGATATGACTCTCAGGGTTGCTAACGGAATGAGCATGTATGCTGTATCCGTAGGGGAATATCATTTAGGACTGACAACTGGGCAGATATTGATTCTGCGTGACTGTTTTTATGTACCAGGTGCGACTTATAATATCATATCTGTATCCTTACTTTCTAAGGAAGGATATGATTTTACTTTTGTAAGCGATGTAGTGAACATCCACCTAAATCAAGTACTGATTGGGTCGGGTACATTGAAATACGGTATATACGTTTTGAATCAAGCTCAGGTTTTCAGTGTCCAGAACACACTTAAAAGAAAGTCTCCGGAAACAAATCAGGCTTTCTTATGGCATTGTAGACTGGGGCACATTAATGAGACACGGTTGACAAAGTTACATAAAGAAGGATACTTGGATCCGTTCGAGTACCAGTCTTATGCCATTTGTGAATCTTGTCTCATGGGAAAGATGACAAAGACTCCGTTCACTGGACACGAAGAAAGAGCGAGCGAGCTCTTGGGACTCATACACAGTGATGTGTGTGGTCCAATGTCTACACATGCGCGAAGTGGTTATTCGTACTTCATTACTTTCACAGATGATTTCTCTAGGTTTGGGCATGTCTTCTTAATGAAGCACAAATCAGAAGCCTTTGAGAAATTTCGGGAATACAAGAATGAAGTTGAAAAACAAACAGGCAAAAGTATCAAGACACTGAGATCTGATCGAGGTGGTGAATACTTGAGTGCCGAGTTTCTGGGCTTCTTAAAAGAGAATGGAATTCTCTCTCAGCTTACTCCTCCATACACACCACAACACAACAGTGTATCGGAAAGAAGGAATCGAACCCTATTGGATATGGTTTGTTCCATGATGAGTAAGGCTGAGTTGCCGCGATCCTTCTGGAGTTATGCACTAGAAACAGCTGCATATCTTTTGAACCAAGTTCCTACTAAGTCAGTGCCTACCACACCATATTAGATGTGGAGTGGGAAGAAACCCAGTCTTAAACACTTTAAGACATGGGGGTGTCCAGCTTTTGTAAAAAAGTAGCATGCGGACAAGGTCGAGGCACGTTCGGTACAGTGTAAGTTTGTGGGATACCCAAAGAACTCCAAGGGGTATCTTTTCTATTACGCAGAGGAACAAAAGGTTTTTGTTTCTCGCCATGCCCGCTTCTTGGAAACTGAAGTTTTAGAAAATCAGATAAGTGGGAGCGCAGTAGAACTGGAAGAAATTCCAGAACCACAAGCTATTACTGAAAGCTTGGAGAACCAGAGGGTTCAAAAGAACAGGACATCCCAGCGCCACTCCGCAGGAGTAGTAGGCAGTCTCATCCGCCCGAGAGATACTACGGTTTTCTCATTGACGGGGAAAGAGAGGATTGCACCATGGATTATGGTGAGCCTACTAGCTTCCAGCAAGCCATCCAGAGCGGCGACTCGGTAAAATGGCTGGATGCAATGCGGGCCGAGATGGAGTCTATGTACACCAACAAAGTTTGGACTTTGGACTTTGCTCCAGAAGGGGTAAAACCCGTAGGATGCAAATGGATCTTCAGAAAGAAGATTGGTGTAGATGGGCAGGTTGAGACCTATAAAGCTAGACTTGTAGCAAAGGGTTTTCGTCAAAGACCTGGTTTGGACTATGACGAGACCTTTTCTCCAGTGGCTATGTTGAAATCCATTCGGATCCTTCTTGCCATTGCTGTCTTCCACGATTATGAAATCTGGCAGATGGACGTAAAGACGGCTTTCCTAAATGGAAATTTGGAAGAGTGCGTCTATATGGATCAGCCGGAGGGATTCATTCAGAGTGGGAGTAGCGGTAGAGTGTGCAAGTTGCTAAAGTCCATCTATGGACTTAAGCAGGCATCGCGGAGTTGGAACATCTGTTTTGATGATACTGTCAAAGAATTCGACTTTATCAAAAACCCAGATGAACCATGCATTTACAGTAAGATTGTAGGGAGAACTGTAGTATTCCTCGTCTTGTACGTGGATGACATTCTCCTAATAGGAAATGATATTCCTATGCTACAGTCAGTCAAAGGATTCTTGTCGCAGAGGTTCTCCATGAAGGACCTGGGCGATGCCAACTACATTCTGGGGATCCAGATTTATCGTGATAGATCTAAGAGGATGTTGGGACTTTCACAGTCAAGGTACATCGACACCATACTGAAAAGGTTCAGTATGGAAGATTCCAAGCACGGTAATCTACCGGCTTGTCACGGGATCACCCTCTCCAAAGAGATGTCTCCCAAGACTGATTTGGAGAGGGATCGCATGTCTTTTATACCCTACGCTTCTGCGGTAGGCTCTATAATGTATGCGATGTTGTGTACCAGACCAGATGTAGCATACGCATTGAGCGTTGTAAGCCGGTATCAGTCGAACCCAGGGGAGAAACACTGGATAGCGGTAAAGAACATTCTCAAGTACCTGAGAAGGACTAAGGAGATGTTCTTGGTGTATGGCGGAAAAGACCTCCAGCTTAAGGCCTTTGCTGACTCCAGCTTCCAGAGTGACAAGGATGACTCCAAGTCCATGTCGGGTTATGTCTTTACCCTCAATGGAGGGGCAGTTTGCTGGAAGAGTTCCAAGCAGGAGACCGTTGCTGACTCAACTATGGAAGCGGAGTACATAGCTGCTTGCGATGCCGCAAAGGAAGCTGTCTGGATGAAGAAGTTCCTCACGGAGCTTCAGGTGGTTCCTACCATTGTTGATCTAATACCGCTGTATTGCGACAACAACGGAGCTATAGCTTTAGCGAAGGAACCTGATTGAAAGATTTAAAGTTAACCGCAATCAAGACGGTGTCGCTATGCAGCTAGCCGGTTGAGCACGGGTCGATCCACAGGGAGATGGTTGTATGTCCTTTCTTGTTTTAGACGAGTCAATAAAGAATGTGTATGAGTTTGTTCAATCTAACCTATGTGTATTATTTGCAAGTATAAAGTTGTTAAGAAGAAAATACGAGATTGTAAGCTAAAGAAATCCGTACTCAAAACCTTTGAGCCGAGTCTTAACCAATTGAAGCTAGAGCAATCGGCAACAATGTGGATTAGGGGATTTAAGCGCGGTATTCGTGGAATCCGGCTTATTGACCCTTGTCCTTCCGTTCTTGTCTCTTGCTTTCGCCTCCGGCCAAACCGAACGCAACCGGTCGCGGTTAGGAATCACCGTTACCTTGTTAGGGTAGGGTGCCTAACGGAGCGCTTGCGTAACGTTTGGGCGGAGTTCAATGGAAAATAACGGGAAAAGGAAATGAGCAAAGAAACATTAACTTACAATACCGTATTTATTCTTAACAACAAAGATAATTACAACATTCACAAAATGAACAACAAAGAGCAAAAGAAAAGAACAAAGAAAAGAAAAGATTACAAGTAATTAAGTGCATGAATATAAATTGCAAGAAAGTAAAGCAAGGTAATAAAAAGCAAGTAATAAATAAGCAATAAAAATAACAAGAAAGTAATTACAAGAACATAGAACTCAAGACAAGCATGGGATCAATAGCCAACCCTTAAACTTGCAAGCTCAATCAAGAGGTTGCAAGATCAAGAGAAGGGTAGAGAACGCATGTGAAATGAAGCACTAATTCCATAAGAAAATACGACCCTTTAGATCAATAACAAACTCTTAACCTTTCAAGCTCAATGAAGAGGTTGAAAGATCAAGAGAAAGCAAGAATCTCAAGGGGAAGTTAAACAAAAGAGAATGATACAAAAGCCCTCATCTTCATTGATCTTCCACTCAAAAAGCTCTCACTACAATTTTCATGGAGAAAAGATGAAGAAGAAGAATAAAAAGACTAAATCCTAACAAAAAGAGGAACAAAGAATGGACCCTTGGCTTGGCTCAGTTCTGGAGTATTTATAGGAAGGGAAATGAAACCCTAGGGGCAAATTCTGACATAACATGAAGTACCCAAAGTGCCCCCAGAAAATGACAGTGAGGGGAGTCAGTACGGCCGCGGATCCGCGGCCTAGACCCCATGTTGGCCGCGGATCCGCGGCCATGTGGAGGAATTAGGGGGTCGGGTTTTGTGGGTTTTCCTGTGTTGCTGTTTTCTTCTGTTAAACATGTACAGATTTTCAATATTCTTCCATGATTGCTTCAGGTTCCAGAAGTCAACAATGATGGCTTCACTTTTCAACACATTTGAATTTATCTCCCTCGAGCTCTGCGCACCCATTGATTCTTGTGCAGCCCCCCTCGTGCTCTGTGCTTGTCCCAGACATGAATGACCACTGTCACATGTCTTGTATCTGGAACCGGTACTCGGCACTGGACGGATATGGATGACCGGAACCCGGCTTTTATCTGCTGTGACAGATGTTCTGTATTTTGGCGTAACTGTGGAGATTTTATCTTGATTTGCAATATTTGTACTGGAAACCTGTATTCTGTAAATATGTAATAAACACGGATTAAAAGTACCTACCTATAAACACACGAGCGTAAAAATGGGCGGTATAAAATGCAATATTCTGATATGAACAAATACCCCCAAACTTAACTTTTGCTCGTCCCGAGCAAAACCAATTATTCATAAAAATATAATGATAACCGCACTTTCGCAGGGAACGCGATTGCACTGAGCGTGTGCAACAAGCCGTTAAACCTCTAGGTGTCCCTAGTAGGAGGAGTGTTGTCTCCTGAGGGTTTTCAGCGGATTACACCCACAAAATCCCGTCAAGCTAGTGTCATAAGTTAACATTGATTCTACTCCTACAGTTTAGTATTTACGTTAGAAACTCTATCATCCTAAGTTAGGAATATCCAACCCTTATTTTTCACACCTCTAATCTATTTAACCTTAGATCATATACGTTCCAAAAAAGTTTAGAAAGATGTTGGTTCTCCTGAGTTTTCCTTCTAAAGTGAGGCCTCAAATCAGGGATTTTTATCAACTTTACAGAAAACACAAGTCTTATTCTTTATTTCTATCTTTTATTCAAACATCGATTGTATATCCCTACGTGTGTGTATATTTGCACCCCTACACTCGAGAATTCAATTCAAGCTATAGTATCCTTGTCCTAATACATAATACTACTTCTTTTCATTAAGGATGGACGGATTTGCTCACACACCTTTCATGCGACTATTAATGCTTCTTGAGGCACTAACGACCGATTACTGAATGTGTGAACTTTAAAGCGTAAATAGCAGTTTCCAGGTCTTGACTTTATTCTATTTTTCTTTTTCTTTTTCAAGACCGGATATATTTTTCAATATGCTCTTTTGGTGTTTAGCTTTAAATACCGTTTTTTTCTTTCATACTAGGCTTTCAGGCAAGAGTATTTCTAGGTATCCTCTACTATCCCAAGTTTCAAGGTGCGTGTAAGTGCAATTGTAGGGTATATACTTTCTAAATTTGAACTCAAGAAAAGAAACTATTTTTCAGACTTATCCTTCAGTAAAGCATCAATACTTTCCCTTCATCTTGACTTAACTAAAGAACTGAACTCAAGATTACCTATTTCTCAAACAAACTGTAAGGACGTATACTTACCAAGTTTAAACAGAATGAGGGTTATTTTTAGGGTTTTCAATTCCTAAGCCTAGAATTTAGTTATTTCTATCATATCAACTAATCTTTCGGAATAAAGATCTAAGTTACCCTATTAGCTAACTTGACGACAAAGTTTTTATATTTTTGGAAAATTTTCGATTTTTGTGGGTTTTTAATAAGGTATGCAAATGCAAAATATACAAATGAATGCGAAGGAAGAAAGCTTACCGAGCACACCCCCAAACTTAAACTTGACAGTGCCCTCACTGTCAGGTTATACCAAGAGGGTCAAAATTGCCGGCGCTCCCTAAAAACAAATTATATACAAAAAAGAAAAGAAAACAAAAAATATATACAAAAAAGGAGTCCCCCCCAAACTTAAATAAAACAGTGTTTCCACTGTTAAGTGATGAAGTTCAGGATTAGGGGGGAAAGAACAGTATCAAGCTATACAAGGCCTTACACAGGCCAAAAGTTAACACCAACCATTCAAAGATCTTATCATGATAAAGCAGTGGCTGGTGAAAGAAGGCGTGGAGTAAAGAGATGGAGAATACGCGAGCCCATATGCGGAGAGAAGCGGGATACGGTCTCGGTATATGCGAGGAAGAAGAATGGCGGAAGGGAAAAAGAAGTGGAATACGAACTTGAGGATGCAAATGGAGTAAATAGATTAGCACAACTTGTGATGACCGATGTGTGAAAAGAGATTGTGCTAATATATTTACCCGTCGAGAAATGGGGTCAAATCCCTCAAGATTCGTAAGAAACCATGGGTACGCTGAACTTGGTAAACCAGACAATGAAAATGGAAATGGTACGGTTTCTTGCATGGTCGGAACGATGGAAAGGATGGAGGGAAGTGGTTGAGGAAGGTTATCGGTTAAAGGTTCAGGAGGGTGTACACAGTCAATGACAGGGACAGGATGAATGGGAAAATCCGACTCATCAATTAAAACTGGTTCATCCTCAAGACTATCCTCAATATTCTCCTCAAAATTTAGCACATCCATGCACTTCTCTTCAAAATCCAGACGCATATGGGGTTCGGGAAAAACATTTAATGACTCGGGATGATGATTTGAAGAGACAAACTCAGCCAAATCTACGGGTTCATCATCCAAAATATTCCCAGCGTCAATATCCTCAATCAAGTGAAAATCAAAATTCTCAGACACCTCATCAAAAGCATGGATTTCAATCGATTCTGGCTCTAAGATGGAAGTGTAGAGGTCAAAAGGTTTGGTATCGGTTTCACTTGGAAGGGACCCTTCACAATCGGGTAAATCAAACACTACGAAGTCACACAACTCATTATCTATTCTATCTGTAATCAATGAATCGGTTGGAACACTAGATAGACATTCAAAACCAGAGTTGTGGGAGTCAAGTTGAAACGGGTAGGTTTGATTTGGAAGGGTATACATCTCACTCGCTCCACTCAAATTCTCAGCCTGTCCTGCCGCCTCATCATACATTGAAAAATTAGGAGCTAGTTGGAAACTAGCTACCGGGTCAGTAGGTTGTATGAGAGCGGCCATGGACGCATTCAAATCCATCATCTGTTGGCTTGACGCTACCCTAAAGTCTTCCAACGACTGTTCCAGACTAGACATGGGTTGTGATGGGGTTTCAGTAAAAGATACGAAGTTGTTTGGATGCTGGAAACTCCCAAATGGCGGTTCTGAAGCAATGTCTAGGGAGGGTGAAAAAATAGGGTAGGATTGGTAGGAATTAAATGGCTGGACAGGAGCAGGATCAACATTTGGATAGAAAGGTGAATGGAGTTGTTGATCCCAAGAATTTGAAGTGGTGAAAGGAGTGAAAGATCGGCTACGGGATTGTTCAATACGTTCAGCGATGGACAAAGGATGACTTGCAAAAGGGGTATCAACATAAGCGGGTGGGGGAGGTTGAAAAGGTTGATACAAAGTGGATTGCGAAGGGCAAGTGTTTGTCCTAGACGCGTCTATCCGATCTTTCAAAGAGATTTTGGGCATGGAGGGATCGTTTGACGTTCGGCCAAAGCAAGAACCGTAAGAAGTAATGTCTGGTTGTGGGTACCAAAGTTCGGCAAGAGTTTTGCGAGGTGGGTACCCATGATATGAAGAGAGAAAGAGAAAAGGGAGGGGAAAAAGAATGTGATTTTTTTTTTTAGTTAACTATTAACAAAAAGAATGAAGTATACACAAAAAAGAATTTGGACAAAAATAATCACGACACAAAAATACCACACACCTAATCGTTCTAGGGTTCACTTAGGTCAACTAGACCTGCTCCAGAACTTGATTGTCGAAGTAAAACTGTGTCGAGAAACGGGCTCAAGATACACTGATCACGAGGCCAGGTAAGTGCAGAGATAAGGGGAGGTTTTCAAACGCTTTCGCGAAGTTCCTTAATTAAATAACCCTTTCTCTTTTGGCGGTTTCGCCGTTAACACTTTCCTAGACACCCCGTAAACAATGTACCGTTAAGCGAGGTTCTAAACACGGTTAACTTCTCCTAATGAGCGCGAAGTCCTTAAGGCTTAAAGTCTAGTTTCTTTTAAAATTTGTGCGGGTAAACGTTATGCTCAAGTTCGTGATTTGTGGGCCACGGAAAAGGTGATGAAATCCTTTACCGTATGTTGTGGGGTTCGCTTGCCCTTAAGTCCGTATTAATTGATGCAATGCGCAATTCAATAAAAATTCTATAAAGAATCAAAAAATCGTTTTTTAATTTAAGCGCGGCACTGCAACAAATACGGGTTAGTCAATTGTTTTGCGTTTTGCTAGCGAACTTGCAAAGAATCCTGCAAAGAATAGTATATTGGATGCGTCGGATTTGAGAAGAAGGTGTTAGTAAAGTACGTACCGTTAAGTTTTTGGGTTAGGAAACCCCCATTGAATCAAATCCGGTAGCTTGAAAAGTTCGCTTGCGCGGGTCAAACTACCCGGATCTTGGGCACTGTACTTTGCAATCACCTTAGCCTTGAATGTACACTTTGCTCCCCACAATCGCAGTTTGCAAATGCGCAAAAATCTGCACTCTTGCCCACAAAAATTATATAAAAACAAAAAGATTTTTTTTATATATACAAAAAGAATATTAACCCGAATAACAAGAAAAGAAATACGTTACCGTCTCCCCGGCAACGGCGCCATTTGATTGAAAGATTTAAAGTTAACCGCAATCAAGACGGTGTCGCTATGCAGCTAGCCGGTTGAGCACGGGTCGATCCACAGGGAGATGGTTGTATGTCCTTTCTTGTTTTAGACGAGTCAATAAAGAATGTGTATGAGTTTGTTCAATCTAACCTATGTGTATTATTTGCGAGTATAAAGTTGTTAAGAAGAAAATACGAGATTGTAAGCTAAAGAAATCCGTACTCAAAACCTTTGAGCCGAGTCTTAACCAATTGAAGCTAGAGCAATCGTCAACAACGTGGATTAGGGGATTTAAGTGCGGTATTCGTGGAATCCGGCTTATTGACCCTTGTTCTTCCGTTTTTGTCTCTTGCTTTCGCCTCCGGCCAAACCGAACGCAACCGGTCGCGGTTAGGAATCACCGTTACCTTGTTAGGGTAGGGTGCCTAACGGAGCGCTTGCGTAACGTTTGGGCGGAGTTCAATGGAAAATAACGGGAAAAGGAAATGAGCAAAGAAACATTAACTTACAATACCGTATTTATTCTTAACAACAAAGATAATTACAACATTCACAAAATGAACAACAAAGAGCAAAAGAAAAGAACAAAGAAAAGAAAAGATTACAGATAATTAAGTGCATGAATATAAATTGCAAGAAAGTAAAGCAAGGTAATAAAAAGCAAGTAATAAATAAGCAATAAAAAGAACAAGAAAGTAATTACAAGAACATAGAACTCAAGACAAGCATGGGATCAATAGCCAACCCTTAAACTTGCAAGCTCAATCAAGAGGTTGCAAGATCAAGAGAAGGGTAGAGAACGCATGTGAAATGAAGCACTAATTCCATAAGAAAATATGACCCTTGAGATCAATAACAAATTCTTAACCTTTCAAGCTCAATGAAGAGGTTGAAAGATCAAGAGAAAGCAAGAATCTCAAGGGGAAGTTAAACAAAAGAGAATGATACAAAAGCCCTCATCTTCATTGATCTTCCACTCAAAAAGCTCTCACTACAATTTTCATGGAGAAAAGATGAAGAAGAAGAAGAAAAAGACTAAATCCTATCAAAAAGAGGAACAAAGAATGGACCCTTGGCTTGGCTCAGTTCTGGAGTATTTATAGGAAGGGAAATGAAACCCTAGGGGCAAATTCTGACATAACATGAAGTACCCAAAGTGCCCCCAGAAAATGACAGTGAGGGGAGTCAGTACGGCCGCGGATCCTCGGCCTAGACCCCATGTTGGCCGCGGATCCGCGGCCATGTGGAGGAATTAGGGGGTCGGGTTTTGTGGGTTTTCCTGTGTTGCTGTTTTCTTCTGTTAAACATGTACAGATTTTCAATATTCTTCCATGATTGCTTCAGGTTCCCGAAGTCAACAATGATGGCTTCACTTTTCAACACATTTGAATTTATCTCCCTCGAGCTCCGCGCACCCATTGATTCTTGTGCAGCCCTCCTCGTGCTCTGTGCTTGTCCCAGACATGAATGACCACTGTCACATGTCTTGTATCTGGAACCGGTACTCGACACTAGACGGATATGGATGACCGGAACCCGGCTTTTATCTGCTGTGACAGATGTTATGTATTTTGGCGTAACTGTGGAGATTTTATCTTGATTTGCAATATTTGTACTGGAAACCTGTATTCTGTAAATATGTAACAAACACGGATTAAAAGTACCTACCTATAAACACACGAGCGTAAGAATGGGCGGTATAAAATGCAATATTCTGATATGAATAGAACACAGGTCCCATCAGAAGTCCAGGCACATTTTGAGGCGGTATCACCTGATCAGGGAGATCATAGATCGCCAGGAGATCGAGGTGAAGAGAGTAAATACGGAGAATAACACTGCAGATCCACTCACGAAGGCCCTATCCCAGACTCAGTTCGAGCGGCTGATCGAGATGATAGGTCTTCGATACGCCAGTACATGGCTTTAGTGCAAGTGGGAGATTGTTAGTGTATATGCCCTAGAGGCCATTACTGTATCATACTAGTTTGTATATTACTTGATGGAAGCTTGGGATATTCACAGTTGTATATACAATCTTGCTCGAAATGGTAGTATGCTACTTGGTTTGTCTCTGCTTTAATATGTGCATGTGTTTCTTTTAGCATATTGCTGATATACATATTAGTAGAGCCCTTAGGATCTTTGCTTGATTACCAGCGTGGTGATGGCGCTCACACTCGTGGGAGCTGGGTGATCTATAAACACATCCTTATACAGGTCCCTAGTCGTTGGACTATCGAGACAGGGCATCGATACTCCGGAGTAGACTAGCGTATGCGCTTCTCATCCCAGTGTGGGAGACGGTCTGTCCCACAGCCGTCAGTACGTCGTACTTGAGATAGTATACGGGTGCTCGTTGGGTTACGAGTATACTGGACAGGACTCATCGGGAACTGTTGGTTGGTATTATACCTATCGTCAGTTATGAGTTCCCAGGTGACATGAGTACAGCTTAGTCCGTTGACTTGACACTGTCACTTCGCCTCGAGTGTGTTCCCACTGCACTTTGATTACTACCCTACCACGGCTCAAAGGAGTCGTGCAAACAGGTAGTTTTTGGGTGCAGTCCCGAAGCACTTGGAGGCAGTGACGGTTAGACAGGATTCGTCTCTCCCGGTATTGGGGGTTGACATCGCGTTGTGTCCAGGAGAGCCATTACACGAGTAGTCCCTGGCCAGGGCAAGCGAGATATACTGGTAGGTTTCCAGTGTTATCTCAGGGTGTTCTGGGCTTCACTCCGGCACGACTTGTACCGCTATTAGGGGACTGACGTTCACCGCCCCGCTAGGCCCGCCATGCGATGTATCAGACGAACAGACCGGACTGTACGAAGATTGTCACATACAGGCTCAGTAGGAGTTCAGATGGGGTTCACCTCGTCAGTCTTCTTATCGACATCTACCTGGGGACCATTACGTACAGCTAGTGCCGCTTGCGGTCTGTGGTTAAACCCACTGCCAGCGTAGTGTCGAGTCTTTAGAGTCCCACACAGAGAGCTATTCGTCTTTAGGCAAAATGAGTAGAGGTCACATGGTTTTGCGACAGGGTTCGTTCACATTCGCGCACTTGTGCACGTTTGTTGTCCGGACAGTTTATACTAGCGGGCTTTGGTTTAAGCCGGATCCTAGTATATGATTTGAGATTGGTTTTTCTCATTGTATTCGTGTTCCTCGGATCACGGATGCGGGTGCGTATGCACAGTTGCTTGAGACAGAAGGAGAGGACCTTGATTAGGGTTAATGGCTATTGTCATTATATTAACCCTAATTTTTATGTGTGTATTATTGTTAATTAATAATTAGTTTAATAATTGTCCATGGTTATGGTTGTTGACCATTTGACTTCTTTGACTTGTTGACCTTGGTTGACACTTTGACCATCATCATTTCATTTGGAAGATGCTCTTTGATCCTTGCAATTTGCATTTAAAATGAAATGATAATGGTCATGTCTTGATTAAGCCATGACAATTATCTTACTAATTATCTAATTAAATTAATACACATATATTAGTGAGAATGACTTTATTCTTTCTCATTCTCACATTTCATTTCTCTCTCTTGTTTTTCCTCTCCCTCAAGCTCTCCCCTCTCATGTGTTGAGAAACACTTGAGCTTGAGAAAAACCCTCTCTTGATCTTCTCTACTCTCATCTAGGGTTCAAGTATTAGCACTTCTTGCACCCTAGTTACTCCTAGCTTGGAGTTGAAGCCAAAGGTTGAGGCTTTCGGGTGGATCTTTCTTTGACGGGAGAAGACGACAAGGTGACCTCCTTCTACTACTTCTAGGAGCAAGGAGAGAAGGACAAAAAGACCAAAGTTATAACCTTTCTAGCACTTAGCTAGTTTGTAGTTAGCTTTAGCAAGTTTTTGTTTAGCAAAGATCCTTATAGCATAGTCCATGTTGCCTATAGTTGATAAAAATCCGATTTTTATTATGTTTTCCGCCTCCCCGTAAGTACCGGGATGGGCAACGTGGACTTACACTCTTACGTGGCTTGCACGTGAGTACAACGCTGTCCACATTTACAGCCGTTGGATTGCCTAGGGGAACGGGGAGATGAACCATTCCCATCATGTCTTATAAATACAAGGGCTTGGCTCTTGAGATGGCCATTGTTTCTTCGTCTTCTTCCTTAGCCTTTCTTTTGAGAATTTAATTCTCCTTTCAAAGCACAGTTCTCTGCCCGTTGAAATTTCAGAGTTAAACTCTGTTAAAAAAACTCTTTTGGGTTACGATTTTGAACAACATTTATCTCTTAGGAACAAGAAACCCTTTTTCTCTAATTTTTCCTGGATTTTAAATCCACCGCAAGAGCTTTGCTCTCTTCTGGAACCGATCTCTTAGAGATCCAAAGACATAATCCTTTTTGTAGTAAACCCCAATGTCTTCGATGATCGAGCGTTTATCCTCTGATCTTTGAGGATATTTGGAGTTTTAATTTCATTTCTTCGTTTTCCATCATAGGGTTTTTGGAATTTAATTCCATTGCTTAAAAGGAATTTGATTCCTTATCAAAGAGCTTAGCTTTGAAAGATCAAGAGGGACTTTTGGGAATTTTATTTCCTGGTGTTCTTGAGCATATTTTCATTATAGGGTTTTACCCTTATTTTCACAAATTTGAATTTGTTGGGTATTTTAACAGAACTCATTTTTCTTTGAGGATGCCAAGAGTTGTTTAAACTCCAGTGTCTATTTAATGAGAATCCTTTTTGATTCTCGCAATGATTGTCTTGCCTCATCAATGTTTAGCCGCCATATTGATTTTATGGGGTCCAGTATTTTAACAGAACTCAATTTTCTTTTTTTCTTTTTTATTATATTTTTTTTAAATGGGTTATTCCTTTCCCCTCTTATTTCAGGAACAATGGCCTCACTTCCTTACTTCCCTTACACTCGCTAAGAAGTCGCTTTTCCGCAATCACCATCGGACGAAGAGGTTATGGCGATGATTAGGGCACATGACAAGGACCATATGAGTCTTTTCTTATGGGGGGTTTGGTACGGTCACATCATCAAGGGCCGCCGTAGCTTTACCTGTGAAGTGCCAACAGAACCCATCCATCCAATATCATTGATGGAACGCCCACGGACTTCTTATAAGGTGGAGGCAACTAATTGGACTCCCACGGGCCGACTCGAACCGTCAACGACCGGGATACCCAACCAACCCCTGGTGGTCATTGATATTCTAGGGCGCCGAGTATGTCAGGGTAAAGCTCAACCCTGGGGCAGGTTTATAAAGTAGGCGTTACCCCCCGCCACCAAGTGGGCTATCTTTCCTGGGCTAGATACATTCTCTCCACCCAACACTCACGGCTACAGAAGGTTGGGTTGTACCAAGTAGTGTATGCGTCATTATTCTATTATTACGTCCCCCATGTCTGATGGGTCAAGTCTTTCTTGAACCAATGGAATTTTCTTAGTCTCAATCTTACTGGAGGAGTTTCGTGAAGTTTCAGGGTTGCCGATCAGGGGAGAGCATTATAAAGAGTTACTGCCTCCTGATGAGTACATATTTGCTATGGCGCCTGCTATGCTTGATGGCCTGACGACTGAGAACGCTGTTTGCCATAAGTACCCGAGTCTAATCAAGGCCCTGGGTATTTTTGAAAAACTATTTGTAACATCGGAAGGGCAAGGTGTCACTTTTGACGCTTTTATTGCTTGCTTTCTCTACGTGAATTTCTTATCCAAGAAGACTCCAAAATTCGCGAAAATTGAAGACCCTTTTGGATTCAGGCTGAAGAAACTGCCGGCCTAAGAGGAACACCTACCGCAGTTTTATATTCCAAACTCGTCGGCCTTATCTTTCGATGCGATCTTGGCCCCTGGCATGGACGAAGAAACTTTCTTTATCGGCTTTATCAGTTTCTGGCTCAGCTGGTTTGCCATGCCGATACATCAACGTTTCAAGAGAGCCTCCGTCTTTTACCCTGCTCACCGCATATCTGAAGGGGAGCGATTAGCTGTTGGTGCTATAGGATTATCGCATTTATATCACGGGTTAAGCATTGCTGCTAATACTTCGAGCCCGGGTGCGGATACCGTGAATTTCTCCCTCCACTAGTTCACGTCGTATGATCGAGATGCACGTGTTAGGAGCGTTTGCTGCGCACCGGCGGCCAAGTTTTTATGATTCATATACCTTCTTACGGATCATGAGGTTAGTTGATTCTTCCGCTCCCGATCTGACCCAGTTAGGGGCTCTCCACGTACTGCTCAATCTATACTCGAATGAAGGCGGAATGGTTTTTAGTGATCGAGTCCTCTCTGATCCAGCAGAGCCCGTTCAGAAATTGTTTGATTTGTCGAATGGTAGAGCACCATCTCTAATGCCTAAAGAGATTATGCATCTATACTCAATCCGACCGGGCTATTTGTTGTTCCGCCAGAATGACATTGTTCTCTTCATGCGGTATAATCCGCATCGCTTTGCCCAGTAGTTAGGTTACAACCAGGGCGTTCCTCTCGAGGAATTTTTAGTTGAGCCTTCCCTCTCCCTGGATGTTACTCGCGATGTCATTCACCATTTCATGCGGTTAAACACTGGCTCCCTCTTCATGATCCCGGAGCCCGACTATCTTTCGAGGCCTGTGGGGTCTTTTAAGGGTTGGTATCGCCATTGGTTCGGCCCCGTCATTGCAGAGGAGAGACGGGTGCTTTTTGAGTGTAAAGCTCTCGTTCCAGCTCAGGTCACCAGCACCTCATTGTGGCCGTGGTCGGTGGTTCGCCCTCCTCTAAAGGATAGCGGTTCGGTGCTTATGCCTAAAGCCGCAGAAGTAGAATCAGACCCTCGCACTGCTGGTATGCCGGTGCATACTAAAGCCGAGGTGGAAGTTCCTGATAAGGCACTAGCAGTGGCGCCACCAAAGATGATACTGAAGGCGAGGTTGGGCAGCGCCGTGCTAAAGCACCGAAGGGGACAAACCGCTCCTCCGCTAGTGTTAGCTCCAGCTCAAAAAGGCGAAAGAAGTCAGTAACCGTCCTACTCGACGTCTTGCTTGAATCTGAGCCCCTTATCTAGGACGAGCCGATATCCTTGCAGGAGTCAGATGATGGTTTTCTTTTCCCCGGTTCGTCTGCCAAGGAGGCTGCTCAATTGGCCGAGGCTTTAAGGCGCTCACAAGATGAGACTGAAAATGTGTGGCCCCTGAAGAAAGCCTTCCCCCCGTTGTATTTTATGACGTTGACCCATTATTACCTAGGGTACCTGTAGGGTTTTTTTCGTCACCCCATTGAGATGGGAATATGCACGCGCTTGTCGGGCGTACTACAGATTCCCCCTGCCTAGGGTAGGCGGGGTTTATTGATTGTGGGGATCCGAATCTCCGGCAGCCGCGGACTAAGCTGCCGTTAATTACCCCTCGCCTTTGGAGCGAGGGAACCTCCGATTAACGGGTTAAACTGGTCATGCGAACTCAATGTGCAACGTGCGTGTGTTGTGTTTTGAAAGGGGGTTTTGGATACATCGGGAGCAACGCAGAGTTTTTACGGGGGTCCCGCTACCCGGATAGCGGGCTGGGGGTCAAGGGGGCTAGCAGCCCCTTTGCAGGGTGCGGGGTAGCACCCCGGCCCAAATTTTTTTTTTGGGAGGGACAGTGTTGTTGGGTATGTGTGTGTATATATATATACATGTATACATATAAAAAAAGGAAGAAAAAGCGCCCAAAGGACGCGTAGGGCCAGCGCCTTGAGCGATGTGCGCTTAGGCGCGAGAGCGCCAAGCGCCCACGTGCCGACACGTGGGCGCTTGGCGCTTGAGTGCTGGCGCGCCACGTGTCGGCACTTGGGCGCTTGGCGCTTGAGCGCTGGCGCGCCACGTGTGGGCACATGGGCGCTTGAGAGCCAGGCGCTCGAGCGCTGGCGCGCCACGTGGGCGCTTGAGAGCCAGGCGCTCGAGCGCTGGCGCGCCACGTGGGCGCTTGGCGCTCGAGCGCCAGGCGCTAGAGCGCTGGCGCGCCACGTGTCGGCACGTGGGCGCTTGGCGCTCGAGCGCCAGGCGCTCGAGCGCTGGCGCGCCACGTGTCGGCACATAGGCACTGGGCGCTCGAGCGCTAGCGAGCCACGTGTCGGCATGTGGGCACTGGGCGCTTGAGCGCAAGGGGCTCGGGCGCCGGCAAGAAAAAAGGGCTTTTAGCCCCGGAAACTCCCGAAAGGGAAATTAGAGTGGAGTTAAACTCCTAAGCTGTTTTGAAGCTGATGAAGGGCTTCTCCACTTGAGCCCTAGTTCTTCCCCAAAGTGGGGTTTCTGAAGATGAGTCTCCTTCTTTCTTTGTTGGCCGGATCTTGAAGATCAAGAAGTATGAGATTTTAAAAATCTCTCCTTTATGACATCTGATGGCAGATCTGAGTTCCCCTTTGTGGGTTTTGTGGTGAAAAACTATTTTGTTTTATAAAAGGAAGAGTAAAACTCTTGATTTAATTCAAAAGAAAAAAAAAGGTTTTAGAACCTTGGGGAAGAAGAAGATCACAGATCTGGATTTTTTTGGAGAGAGAAAAGGTTGTTGGGATATTTTCATTATCCTTGCCTTTATAGGCTATACACTTTACACATAGCCCCTTGGGCTTCACAAAATGGCATTTTGCCTATCCCATGGCTCATGTGTCATTTCTTTTTGCACATAAGCCATGGGCTTTATAAAATTTGCCTTTATGCCCATTTTTCTTACATTCATTCGTAAAATAAAATAAAAGAAATACAATAAAATTATTTATTACAAAAAATTTTTCTTGGCATGGGGGGAGGCCGCCCGCTTCTTGTTCGGACTCGACCTAGGCATGGGCCCACTTGGCTTGGGGTTGACTTTGATTTTGACTTGGTCAATCGGGGTGTAAATTTTTACCCCAACAAATTGCCCCCATCAATAAATGCACACCACACATGTAGGTCGTGTGCATAAAATTGATGGATCTTCTTTCACATGGAGGCGACTTGATTTGGTTCCCTCTTTTGGGAAGCTGGCACTGCCCTTTATACGACATGGACGGTCGATTCTGCCCTTTTTGCGACTTGGACGGTCGATGCTGCTCTTTTAGCGACTTGGATGGTCGATGTTGCCCTTTTTGCGACTTGGACGGTCGGTGCTACCCTTTTAGCGACGTGGACGGTCGGTTCTGCCCTTTTTGTGACTTGGACGGTCGGTGTTGCCCTTTTAGCGACGTGGACGGTCGGTTCTGCCCTTTTTGCGACTTGGACGGTCGGTGCTGCCCTTTTAGCGACGTAGACGGTCGGTGCTGCCCTTTTAGCGACGTGGATGGTCGGTTCTGTCCTTTTTGCGACTTGGACAGTCGTTGCTGCTCGTTTAGCGACGTGGAAGGTCGGTCCTGCCCTTTTTGCGACTTGGACGGTCGGTGCTGCCCTTTTAGCGACGTGGATGGTCGGTGCTTCCCTTTTAGCGACGTGGACTGTCGGTGCTGTCCTTATAGCGACGTGGACGGTCGGTTCTTCCCTTTTTGCGACTTGGACGGTCGGTGCTGGATTTGACTTGCTCTGCTTCTTACGGTGTCAGAGATGAAGTTGACTTGTTTCCGAGGTGGAATTTGATTCTCCTAAGGAGGTCATTGGTTGTTTTGCTGATTTGATGTGATTTGGGTTGACATCAGCACCGCTACACTGGAATATGGTACCAGGAGCGAATCATCATTTGCCATGAGGAAATTTCCCTCGTTCCCAGTTTAACGACTTAGGGGTCATTTGGACTGGAGTTTGGAATTTTGGGATTAGGGTAGGCATCAGCGTTGCTAACACTGAAGAACATGTGCCAGGAGCAATTCAACATTTGCCTTTTCCTGTTGGGAAGTGTTCACACCATAATATTGTATTATTATATTTCCTATTCTTATTCGTTTTATAAATAAACAGGTGCTTTTGACGCATGTCTGCTACATATTACAGGTTACAGGTTCTTGGACAGAAAACAGTGAAAACGATGAAAAGACGATGCAAAAGTGGACTTTGACCAACAAACAGAAAACTCTTGATCAAGCCTACATCAAAGATAAAATTCACAAAGTATAACGCAATACAAGGTCCAAGAGTATAAAGCGAACGGTTAAAAGTCCACCGCAATTATTCACTGGAGATCTGGAAGAAACATAGAAGCTATTTTAATAAAAGAACCAAATAATAAGGAAGCCCAAAGATTCAAGGCCCAATACTTCCTTTTAAAGAGACAGAGACATAAAATTTTACCAAAGCTTGGAGTCTACTTTGACTAGGTCTTCCTAAGGATATTTTGGTAAATGTAGACGTGTGAATCAATTGTAACCTAGGGTTTCTATGTCCTATAAATAGAACCCAAATCATTGTATTTTCTCATGCCTCCCTATGCCTCTTTTTTTGAATAAAAATTAGATTTCTTTTGGAGAGCATCGATGCCTCTTTTCATTTCAGAAATTCAGATCTGACAAGTCTTGTGTTGATGTTTGGAGAGAGCCATCTGTAAAGTAAGTAGGTAATTTCAATTCTTGCCTTAGGTGATTTTTCATTCTCTGCCCTAGATTAAATTTAATTCCTTGCCCTAGTTAGATAGTTAGATTTTTAATTCAATTGCCCTAGATTAATTTAGTTTTTAGATTTAATTAATCCATTCACACCGTTTGGAATTAACTCGTAAGAGCGATTAGGAAATTCACAATATCCCTGTGGACCGACCCGTACTCACCGGCTAGCTGCAAAGCGACGCCGTTCTTGATTGCGGTAATTGATAGTTTTTGAGATCAATCAGGAAGCGGTGGCTTAGGAGACAGGTTTAGGTCCCTATCACCTAAAGCTTTTCAATTTTATGAGACGTAAGGGTCTCATAAAAGCATTTTCTCCCTACGAGTCGAAAGGATCTCGTAGGTGCACTTTCTCCTTAGGAGTCGTGGGGACTCCCAAGTGTGTTTTTCCTTTGTGAGTCGTAAGGATCCCACGAAGGTGTTTTCTTACGAGTCGTGAGGATCCCGTAAGTTGGTTCTCCTCATGTATCGTGAAGACACATGAGTGGGTCTTCCAAAATGGAGCACAAGTCCAAGGCCGAAGACCGGCCGCTGGACTGGTGATTGCGGTGGGGTATGGGTATGATGAGAATTATTTGAGCCTGTGGATTGTATACGGTAGTCAATTTGGGGACCAACCGTAGGGCCGGGAGAATTTTGAGAAATTGGATTTTGGTTGGCGTCTGCATCGCTGCACTGGAACATGATATCAGGAGCGACTCATCATTCGTCGTTTGGGGACTTGGAATCTGGATCTTGTTTGGCATCAGCATTGCTGCACTGGAATAATGCCAGGAGCAACTCATCATTTGCCCCGGGAGGACTTGGGATTTGGTTTTTGGGTTGGCATCAGCACCGCTAACACTGAAGCGTAACGCCAGGAGCGACTCATCATTTGCCGTTGCCCGTTGGGGAACGATGGCTTAGGAGACAGGTTTAGGTCCCTATCACCTAAGGTTTTTCAATTTTATGAGCCGTAAGGGTCCCATAAAAGCATTTTCTCCCTACGAGTCGAGAGGATCTCGCAGGTGTATGTTCTCCTAAGGAATCGTGAGGATTCCTAAGTGTGTTTCTCCTTTGTGAGTCGTAAGGATCTCACGCATGGATTTTCTCCTCACAAGGTCGAGAGGACTTTGCGAGTGTATTTCATCTCTTTTCACGAGTTTGCGCCCTTTCGGGTTTTCACAGACTCGCCGGTAGTCCTGCTGTTTTTACTCACGGAGACCTTTCGGGTTTTTGACGCATGTCTGCTACATATTACAGGTTACAGGTTCTTGGACAGAAAACAGTGAAAACGATGAAAAGACGATGCAAAAGTGGACTTTGACCAACAAACAGAAGACTCTTGATCAAGCCTACATCAAAGATAAAATTCACAAAGTATAACACAATACAAGGTCCAAGAGTATAAAGCGAACGGTTAAAAGTCCACCGCAATTATTCACTGGAGATCTGGAAGAAACATAGAAGCTATTTTAATAAAAGAACCAAATAATAAGGAAGCCCAAAGATTCAAGGCCCAATACTTCCTTTTAAAGAGACAGAGACATAAAATTTTACCAAGGCTTGGAGTCTACTTTGACTAGGTCTTCCTAAGGATATTTTGGTAAATGTAGACGTGTGAATCAATTGTAACCTAGGGTTTCTATGTCCTATAAATAGAACCCAAATCATTGTATTTTCTCATGCCTCCCTATGCCTCTTTTTTTGAATAAAAATTAGATTTCTTTTGGAGAGCATCGATGCCTCTTTTCATTTCAGAAATTCAGATCTGACAAGTCTTGTGTTGATGTTTGGAGAGAGCCATCTGTAAAGTAAGTATGTAATTTCAATTCTTGCCCTAGGTAATTTTTCATTCTCTGCCCTAGATTAAATTTAATTCCTTGCCCTAGTTAGATAGTTAGATCTTTAATTCAATTGCCCTAGATTAATTTAGTTTTTAGATTTAATTAATCCATTCACACTTTTTGGAATTAACTCGTAAGAGAGATTAGGAAATTCACAACATCCCTGTGGACCGACCCGTACTCACCGGCTAGCTGCAAAGCAACGCTGTTCTTGATTTCGGTAAAATATCTTTGATCGTTAAAATCCTACACCAATCAAATGGCGCCGTTGCCGTGGATGGCGTGTTATTTCCTTTTTGCAATTTCGGGTTAATCAAAATTAAAAAATCATAAAAATCAAAAAAATATAAAAATATATCATCTGTTATTTTTGGGAAGGGTATTTTTGTGTGAATTTTGCAGGATCTACGAACAAATTCGGATCTGGAAATCTACAGAGATCAAAACAGAAAATATCAAATCCGAACAAACAGAAGATCACAACAACCGAGGAACAGAAGAAATTTGGAGGACCGAGTCTACAAGTCAACCGCGGAGATCTGGTGCAAAAAAAAAACTGTTGAACCGTCCAACCGGCCGCGGAACCGCCGCGCGACCCCCATTTTGGCCGCGGAACCGCCGCGGCCTGGTCGATTCAGGGCTTGAAAAAAAAAACTCTGTAAGTCTTCTGATCTCCTCCTCTGCAAATCTTGATATATCTTCTGTAAAATCTCCTGCAGGATTCTTTGCGCTTAAAAAATCTTCCCCCTTCCAATAACAAATCTTGTGCAGGATTCTTTGCGCCGCGCATAAAATAAAAAGATTTGATTGCAAGTGATTTACTGTTTTGCATATCTTTAATCGGACTTTAAGGGGCTTTTGACCAATTTAGATTGGGTGGGGATTTCATCATCCTTCCCAGGACCCCAGAAATCACATAAGGCATTTGCATTGACCATATCTTAATTAAAAAATACTAGACTCAGCCCTAAGGACTTCGAGCTCAATAGGACAGATGACTAGTTATAGGCATCAACCGTTAATCCTAACCTGACTTTGCGGTGTCTAGGAAAGTGTGTCAAGGCAAGTGGTTACTTAATTAGGACCGCTACTTATAGTGGGGAGCCTCCCACTTACCTGGCACTTACCTGGCCGCAATTGGCGATGAAGAGGCGGTTTGAGGTCCTATTTCTAACCCTTTGGAACAGTTAGGAGCTGTCTAGCTGACCTAGGTGACCCTAGATCTAGGCCTGATTGTGCATTTGTGGTTGATTGCATTTGTGTCTAAGCCCTTTATCGAAAATGTTTGCAAAACAAATAAAAAAAATAAGAGGAAATTTTTTTATAAAAAGACTTGCAACTTTTGTCGCTAAGAAATCCGTGCACTCCAATCTTCTTTCTCTTCTCTTTCTTCTATCATGGGTACCCCACATCATAAATCTCTTGCCGAACTTTGGTATCCCGAACCTAATTTTGCCTCGTACGTCAATTGTTTTGGTCGATTTAAGGAAGATCCCTCCGTGCCCAAAATATCTTTGAAAGATCAAATAGAAGCGTCTAGAAGAAACAGTTCGACTTTGCAACCCACTTGGTGTCAACCAAGTCAACCTTTACCACCTTCATATGTTGATACCACCTTTTCAAGTCCTGTTGTAACTCCTAAACCGATGTCCATTGCTGAGCATATCGCTCAAACTCGTAGCCGATCTTTCACCCCTCTCCCCTCATCTAGTTCTAGGAATCAACAAGTCCATCCACCTTTTTATCGACATGTTGATCCTAATCCTGTCCAACCATCCAATTCCTACCAGTCCTACCCAACTTTCCCTCCTTCCCTAGACCCTGTCTCTACACAGCCATTAGGGAGTTTCACGTATCCAAACAGTTTCGAATCTTTTACTGAAACCCCTTCACAACCTATGTCTAGTTTGGAGCAGTCGTTGGAAGTTTATATTTCAGCAACAAACAAAATGGTTAGGAATGTGGAAGCATCCATTACCGCCCTTAGACAACCTTGTGAACCGGCAGCTAGTTTCCAACTAGCTCCAAATTTTCCAATGTATGAGGAGGCGGTTGGACAGAGTGAGAATGTGAGAGGATTTCCAAATCAAACCTACCCATACCCAATTGAATCTAACAACTCCAATTTTCAAACATGTGTCCAAAATGATGAGTTGTGCGACTTTGTAGTGCTTGATTTGCCAGATTATGAAGAACCCCTTTCGAGTGAAACCACACCTAATCCGTTTGAACTTTACACCTCCACTCTAGAACCGACATTGATAAATATCCATGCTTTTGATGAGGTGTCAGAAAAAATTGATTTTCACTTGATTGAGGATATAGACGCCGGGAATATTTTGGATGATGAACCTATCGATTTGATTGAAATTTTATGTCCAAGTCATCATCCCGAGTCATTAAATGTTTCTCCCGAACTTCATATGCGTCTTGATTTTGATGATAATGGCATGGATAAGCTAAATATTAAGGAGAATTATGAGGATAGTATTGAGGATCATATTGAGGTTGAACCATTTTTGTTTGATGTGTCGGATTTTCCAATTCATCCTCCTGAACCTTTAACTGTTATATCACCCTCACTCCTTTCCATCGTTCCGACCACACAAAAGATCACGCTTGAAGACTGTGAGCTTGAAAAATTTCCCTTTGAATTTGACACAGTTCTCACAGCCGATAACACTTACGAGTGTTTCACTTTTTCGGATGATGTTGAAGACTCACCGCCCGAGTTTGAGTCCTTTGAATTTTCAGATGAGTTAGTTGAACCATAAGACTCGGTTGCTTACAGTCGTTTCAAACCATTAATGGAATCTTTCAAGTTCGAGACAGTTTACTACGGTGAGAATGAGACTATCCCTAATTCACTCCCTTTCGTCCTTCCTATCGTTCCGACCGTGCAAGAGACCGTTACTCTTTCATCTCCAATACCAAGTTCGGCGTACCCATGCTTTCTTACGAATCTTGAGGGATTTGATCTCATTGCTCGACGGGTTGATAGATTAGCACAATCGCTTTTAACACATCGGTTATCACAAATTGCGCTAATTTATTCACTCGATTTACACCCTCAAGATCGTATTCCACTTCTTTCTCTTTTCCTCCATTCTTCTCCCCTACCGAGACCGTATCCCGTTTCTACCTCCACACGGTCTCGTGTTCTTCTCATCTCTTTTCTTTCCACTCCATTCTTTCACCAACTCGACCATTACCACGATAAGATTTTTGAATGGTTGGTGCTAACTTTTGGCTTGTGTAAGGCCAAGCTTAAGTTTGGGGGGAACCTTGTTGTATATATGTATATATATTTTTTGTTTTCTTTTTCTATAAAAAAAATAGAAAAAAAAAAATATTTTGTAAATAAATAAACAGGGAAGTGCCGGCATTTTGACCCTCTTGGTGTAGCATGACAGTGAGGACACTGTCAAGTTTAAGTTTGGGGGTATGCTCGGTAAGTCTTCTTCCTTCGCATTCATATGTACATATTTTTGCATTTGCATATTTATTTGAAAACCCATAAAAATTGAAAAATCTCAAAAATTATAAAAATTAATGTATTCAATTTTGGCCTTATTTGACTTAAGTTTGACAAATAGGTTACTTAGCTAGGAACAACTAAATCTTAGACTTAGTAAATTAAAAGCCCTAAAAATAACCTTCCTTAAAGTTTAACGGTAGAAAGTGTATGTCTTTGTAGTTTATTTAGAAATAGGTAAATTTTGAGTTCAATTCTTGGGCTAAGTCAAAACAAGGGAAACGTATTGATATTTTTATTAGAGTATATAAGTTTGAAAAATAATTCCTAGCTTAAGTCTAGATTCTGAAAATGTATACCCTACAAATTGCACTAACACGCATCTTGAAACTTGGAATAGTAGAGGAGACCTTGAAATGCTCTTGTCTAAAGTCTTTAGTACGAAGAAAATAAAAGAAAAAAAAGTAAATAAAGAAAAAAAAAATGAACACTGGTTTTTGTGATTACTTAAGGCTGCAAAAATAGAAAAATATTTAGCGAGGATGCTTCATCACATAGTGCCTTAGACCAACTAGTTTGGGAGTCACTGCTAAAGCCTTGAGTGTTGCAAGACTAGGAATTATGCTTTAATGTGCAAACACATCTTGTAATCAGTCGTTGGTACCTCAAGAAGTATTAACGGTCGCATGAAGGATGTGTAAGATTAATTCATTTAAAAATTCACCAATTAATAAGTGCTTTGGACAAAAGGACAAGAGTATGATTGCTTGATTTGAATTTCCAAGTGTAGGGGTGATCTATATACACACCTAGGGATATGTGATTGGAGTTTAGATGAGAGAAAGGAATGAAGAATATAACTTGTATCTTTAGTAGAGTTGATAAAAATTCCTAAGTGGAGATGGAACCCTAGAAGGAAAACTTAAGAGATGCCGAAAGCTAAGTAAGTCTATAGAACATATATAATCTTAAGTTAGATGATGAGGAAGTGTGAAGAATATGGGTGGATAATTTGCAAGTCGAAGATAATAGAATTCCTTGTTAGAAAACCTAATTGGAGAACAAAAGTCGAAAAGCCAAATTGATAGGATTTTGTGGGTAGTATCCGCTGAAAACCCTCAGGAGATAACACTCCTCCTACTATGGACACCTAGAGGTTTAACGGCTTATTGCACAAGCTAAGTGCAATCGCGTTTCCCTGCGAAAGTGTGGTTAGGTTTTTTGTCGAGAATAAAAAAATAAGTTTGCTCGAGAACGAGCAAAAGATAAGTTTGGGGGTATTTGTTCACACCATAATATTGTATTATTATATTCCCCATTCTTATTCGTTTTATAAATAAACAGGTGCTTTTGACGCATGTCTGCTACATATTACAGGTTACAGGTTCTTGAACAGAAAACAGTGAAAACGATGAAAAGAAGATGCAAAAGTGGACTTTGACCAACAAACAGAAGACTCTTGATCAAGCCTACATCAAAGATAAAATTCACAAAGTATAAGGCAATGCAAGGTCCAAGAGTACAAAGCGAACGGTTAAAAGTCCACCGCAATTATTCACTGGAGATCTGGAAGAAACATAGAAGCTATTTTAATAAAAGAATCAAATAATAAGGAAGCCCAAAGATTCAAGGCCCAATACTTCCTTTTAAAGAGACAGAGACATAAAATTTTACCAAAGCTTGGAGTCTACTTTGACTAGGTCTTCCTAAGGATATTTTGGTAAATGTAGACGTGCGAATCAATTGTAACCTAGGGTTTCTATGTCCTATAAATAGAACCCAAATCATTGTATTTTCTCATGCCTCCCTATGCCTCTTTTTATGAATAAAATTTAGATTTCTTTTGGAGAGCATCGATGCCTCTTTTCATTTCAGAAATTCAGATCTGACAAGTCTTGTGTTGATGTTTGGAGAGAGCCATCTGTAAAGTAAGTAGGTAATTTCAATTCTTGCCTTAGGTGATTTTTCATTCTCTGCCCTAGATTAAATTTAATTCCTTGCCCTAGTTAGATAGTTGGATTTTTAATTCAATTGCCCTAGATTAATTTAGTTTTTAGATTTAATTAATCCATTCACACCGTTTGGAATTAACTCGTAAGAGCGATTAGGAAATTCACAACATCCCTGTGGACCGACCCGTACTCACCGGCTAGCTGCAAAGCGACGCCGTTCTTGATTGCGGTAATAGATAGTTTTTGAGATCAATCAGGAAGCGGTGGCTTAGGAGACAGGTTTAGGTCCCTATCATCTAAGGCTTTTCAATTTTATGAGACGTAAGGGTCTCATAAAAGCATTTTCTCCCTACGAGTCGAAAGGATCTCGTAGGTGCACTTTCTCCTTAGGAGTCGTGGGGACTCCCAAGTGTGTTTTTCCTTTGTGAGTCGTAAGGATCCCACGAAGGTGTTTTCTTACGAGTCGTGAGGATCCCGTAAGTTGGTTCTCCTCATGTATCGTGAAGACACATGAGTGGGTCTTCCAAAATGGAGCACAAGTCCAAGGCGGAAGACCGGCCGCTGGACTGGTGATTGCGGTGGGGTATGGGTATGATGAGAATTATTTGATCCTGTGGATTGTATATGGTAGTCAATTTGGGGACGAACCGTAGGGCCGGGAGAATTTTGAGAAATTGGATTTTGGTTGGCGTCTGCATCGCTGCACTGGAACATGATATCAGGAGCGACTCATCATTCGTCGTTTGGGGACTTGGAATCTGGATCTTGTTTGGCATCAGCATTGCTGCACTGGAATAATGCCAGGAGCAACTCATCATTTGCCCCGGGAGGACTTGGGATTTGGTTTTTGGGTTGGCATCAGCACCGCTAACACTGAAGCGTAACGCTAGGAGCGACTCATCATTTGCCGTTGCCCGTTGGGGAACGATGGCTTAGGAGACAGGTTTAGGTCCCTATCACCTAAGGTTTTTCAATTTTATGAGCCGTAAGGGTCCCATAAAAGCATTTTCTCCCTACGAGTCGAGAGGATCTCGCAGGTGTATGTTCTCCTAAGGAATCGTGAGGATTCCTAAGTGTGTTTCTCCTTTGTGAGTCGTAAGGATCTCACGCATGGATTTTCTCCTCACAAGGTCGAGAGGACTTTGCGAGTGTATTTCATCTCTTTTCACGAGTTTGCGCCCTTTCGGGTTTTCACAGACTCGCCGGTAGTCCTGCTGTTTTTACTCACGGAGACCTTTCGGGTTTTCATCCGTGCCCGTTTTGCTTGTGGACATATCGTTTTTTTTGGGACTTTAAAAGTAGTCTCACTAGTAGGATTTGGGAGAGATAGGGGTCGTTTACGCCCATGGATTGTATACGGTTTTGCAGGATGTATGATCCAGACCGTAGGGCTGGTATGCTCAATTCGCCTGCGACTTGGAGCATTCACGCATAGTATTTCTTGAGATATCGGCCATTGATGGGTGGCATGGGCCTTTCTCCCTCGGCACTTATTAGTTGGTAGGATCCTCCGTCGAACACTTTCTCGATGACGTATGGTACTTCCCAGTTTGGCTCGAATTTTCCCTTGGCATGTCGATTGGGGATGATCGGTCTTTTGAGGACCAACACCAATTCACCTTTCTTGAAAGCGCGGAGATAGGTTATCTTGTCATAGGCCCTTGACATTTGGGATCGGTATAGCTCTAGATTTTGCTGCACCGCGAGCCTCTTTTCTTCGAGGGCATCGAGCTCTTCAAGCCGAAAGAGCACGTTTTCCTCCTCCGTCAACTAGTGCTGAACGGCCATTCTTAAGCTTGGAACTTCGACTTCGAGGGGGAGGACCGCCTCCACTCCGAAGAGCAATGAGTAGGGAGTGGACTGAGTTGGAGTACGGTGCGTGGTATGATATGCCCATAATGCCTCATGAAGCTTGAGATTCCAGTCTCTCTTGTTGGCTGAAGCATTTTTTCTCAGGAGCTTGCATAGAGTCTTATTGAAGGCTTCAGCTAGTCCATTGGCTCTTGGATTATAGATGGAGGAATATCTCCAGTCTATCTTGTGCTGAATAGCGAACCTTGAGACTTTGAAGCTCTTGAAAGAAGGCCCGTTGTCAGAAATGATTCTTCTTGGTGTACCGAAGCTGTATAGAATATTATACTGGAAGAATGTCAGAATATCTTCTGTCTTGACTTCTTTTAGCGGGACAGCTTCAGCCTATCTGGAAAAGTAGTCTGTTGCAGCCAGTATGAACCGGTGGTCTTTGGATGACGGAGGATCAATTGGACCAACTATGTCGGTTCCCCAGACTTCGAAGGGCCACGCCACCACCGTAGGATGCAACGGATTGGGGTGCTTGTGAATGAAATCACCGTGAATTTGGCAGATATAACATTTCTTTGCGTGCTCTCCGCAATCCCGTATCATGGTGGGCCAGTAATACCCAAGCTGTTTAATTTGAAGTCGCATCTTGGGGCCAGATTGGTGAGCGCCGCAAACGCCCGAGTGAACTTCTTTCATGACTTTATGGGCTTCGGCCGATGACAAACATCTGAGCCAGAGTTGGTCATATGACCTGCGGTATAGCGTGTCATTTACAAACACGTATCGGAGAGCTCTCTTCTTCAGCTGAACCCCCGCAGATCTTCCTTCGGGCAGCTTGTCGTATCAGAAGTACTCTATGAAGGGTTCTCTCCAATCGGGCTCGTCTTGAACGATCGAAGCTTCTTCGGCGGGACTGCTCTTCTGTTCCGCGCTTTCCTCTTCTCGTAGAGAGACAGGGGGTAGAATTTGCCGGCTCCTGACTGTGATCAGAATTTCGTCCATGTCAGGATCAGCCAGCTCCTTGGCTAAGCAAGTGAGTACGTCGGCCTTTCCGCTCAACACTCTAGGGACTCTCGTTAGTTCAATGTGAGTGAACTGTTTCATGAGTTCCACCACCCGGCTTCTGTACCGAGCTAACTCGGGTTTGTATATCCTATAGTCGCCGCTTACTTGGTTGACGACAAGCTGGGAGTCACCGTAAACCCGTAGCCGAAGGATTTCCATTTCTATGGCGAGCTCCAAACCAACTATCAGAGCTTCATACTCGGCTTCATTATTTGTGCGAGGTTCGGTGAGAGCAAAAGAACGCCGTAGGGTTCCCATTGATGGCGTGATGAACACCAATCCTATCCCTGCTTTTATCTCCGGGACGCTTGATTTACTGGAGGCCCTTATAGATGAGGCCCCATCGAAGTAGAGCTCCCAACATGGCTCGTCATTCTCGAGGTGCAGCACTTGTTCGTCGAGTAACTCGCAATTGAGTGGCGACCCTTCTGGTATGGGACGAGCAGCGAGAAAGTCTGCAAGAGCTTGCTCTTTTACTTCTTTTTGAGGAGTATAAACTATGCCAAACTCAAGTAGCATGACAGCCCATCTTGCCATTCTGCCGGCTAGGCTTGCTTTGGTCATCAAGTGTTTGAGCGGGTCAACCTTGGAGATCAGCATAACCCGATGAGCGAGCAGATAGTGCCTCAGCTTCTTCACAGCAAATATCAGAGCCAGGCATTGCTTTTCGATTGGGGAATAGTTGTGTTCCACTCCGACTAGAGTTCGACTGAGGTAGTAGATGGCATTTTCTTTTCCCTCCTCGTTGTTCTGGGCAAGGAGCGCACCGAGTGACTCATCTAGCGCGGCAGTGTAGAGAATCAGCGGTTTATTTAGGATGGGAGCGGCCAGCACTGGAGGGTGTAACAAGTACTGTTTGATGCTTTCGAACGCTGCTTGACATTCGGCATCCCAGATAAAAGGAGCTCCTTTCTTCATGAGCTTTGAGAAGGGCCTACATCTCCGCGACAAATTTGAGATAAACCTTCGTATATAAGCAAGCTTTCCTTGAAATGATCTCAGCCGCGTCAGACTCTTTGGAGGGGGCATCTCCATGATGGCCTTTATCTTGGACGGGTCAACTTGAATCCCTCGATGTCGGACTATGAATCCCAAGAATTTTCCTGATGACACACCAAAAGCGCACTTCAGAGGATTCATTTTCAGATCGTACTCCCTCAGTCTGGTGAGAACGGTCCTAAGATCTTGGATGTGATCGGCCTTGGCTTTAGTCTTGACGACCAGATCATCAACATAACATTCGACGACTTTATGAATTAGGTCATCAAAGATATTAGTCATTGCCCTTTGATATGTAACACCTGCGTTCTTCAGTCCGAACGACATCACTTTGTAGCAGTATATTCCGATCAGGGTTCGAAATGCTGTGTGCCTCTCATCCTCAGGCGACATCTTGATCTGATTATACCCAGAAGAGCCATCTATAAAGGTGAACAACTCGTAATTTGAGGTGTCATCGACCATCATTTCCGTGACCGGTAGCGGGAAGTCGTCTTTAGGACATGCCCTGTTGAGGTCCCTGAAATCGACACAAACTCGGATCTGCCCATTTTTCTTCTTCACTGGGACTATGCATGCGATCCAATCCGCATATTTCTCTTCCCTGATGAAGCCGGCATCGATGAGCTTCTTAGTTTCCTCGATGACCTTTTCTTCTAGTTCCCTTCTCATTCTTCGAGGAGCTTGTTTGACTGGCATAGCATCAGGAGATATAGCCAGCTTATGCACGGCCACTTCAGGGGAAAGGCCTGGCATTTCTTTGTATGTCCACGCGAAGCAGTCGACGAACTCATGCAGCAGGGCAATTATCTGCTCTTTCAGTTCCTCCGACAAGAGTGAGCTGATGTAGGTCGGCCCTGGATTATCGGGCGTTCCTAAGTCAATCTCGTCTAGTTCGTCGAAGGTTGCTTGTCCGCCATCTTTGAGCTCCTTAGGAGCTTCATCTGGCTCGGCTAGCTCGTCTTCATCATTTGACTCTTCGCTGGCTTCCCCAATATGGATCATGTAGCATGCCTTAGAATTCGGTTGAACGTAGCCTATTCCCCGTCTATCTGGAATTCGTCCATCGATGAGTGCTCGAACCTGGGGTGGATGCCATAGCCCTTCGTAAAACTTTGCTTCGGACTCCGTTTGATATAGCCGGCATCCGCACTTTTTAAAGTATTCCCGCATCTCGGGCGCATAGTATCTGGGATTCAGGACGGCTCTTATGACTCTCTCATATGGAAGGCACGTGACAGACAAATCGTCCGGGTGCACAACGGGGTTTAACCCATAAAACAGGATGCCTTTCTGTCCACTTTTCCTTCCGAGGACGTAGAAAGTTTTCAGCTGGTCCACGGTGGAGACTAACAATGCATCGAGCTCTTTGTACATCTGCTCCGGTACCTTTGTGATGGCTAGGGACCCTTCCGCAATTTCGAAGGTCTCTTGTAGTTTCGCTTGTTGCATGGGGGTCCAATCTGCACCGTTGTTGCACGGCAGGTCCTCTTCTTCCGACTCTTTAGTGTCGCTGCCAAGATGAGGGCAGATTTTGCTGCTAGACGGGCCTTCACCATCAGATTCGTCCGTATCGCTACCAAAACAAGGGCGAGTTTTACAGAAGGACGGACTTCCAGCGTCGGACTCATTAGTGTCACTACCGAAATGCGGGCGCACTTGGGCGTTTTTGCTTATGAAAGTGACAGCTGGCTCAGATTTGCTTTTGAGTTTCGGGGCTGTTCTGTCTTTGGTCAGCTGTGGCTCAGCATTTTGGACGTTCATAAAGTACCGAGAATCCTCATATCGGACATTATGCACACCGAACGGCTGGATGTCTCCGTCAATGCGTCTTTCTTCGCCATTTTTAGTATACTTCATGCATTGATGGAGAGTTGACGGAATGATGCCGTAATCGTGGAGCCACGGCCGCCCCAAGAGAATTTTATAAGACGAGTCAGCGTCGATCACGTATATCTTAGCTTCGGTCTGCAGATCTCCGAATTTGATTGGCAAAGCTATAGACCCCAGAACTTGCTGGCAGCTTTGATTGAAGCCTTGAATGACAATCCTTTCCCTTAACAGGTGTCGGACGTCCATTGACAAACTCTTCAGTGTCCGCAAGTTCATGATGTTTACTGAGGACCCCGGATCAATCAATATGCGATTAATCCGATCTCCGTCGCTGTACCCGGTCACGTAAAGCGGCCGATTATGCTCAGCCGTTCCCAGTAGCAAGTCTTCATCCTTAAACGTGACTGCGGAGGCTTGCAAAATGTACTGAGCTTCTTTCATATTAATTTCCGCAAAGCATGCCTGATACCGCTCGGGGTTTTGTAGAGCGTGAATGAGAACATCTCTAAGCTCCTTAGATAGGACCAAGGCATCGTAGATGCTAAGGAGAGACGGAAGCTTTCGGAGGTGAGCCAAGACATTGTAGTCCACTGAGGAAGGACTTGAGTTCTCATTAGCCGGCTCCGTTTCGTCTTCCTCATTAGCCACCTGTTTTTTCTTTCCTTTTGAGGCATTTCCCTGATTTGGCGGTAGAGCCTGCCGCTTCTGAGCTGGACTTGGTTGGCCTTTGTGGCGAGCTCCTCGTCCTCTTCGGGAAAACAGAGATCCTCCTTAGAGTTGCTGCCCAGATGGATGGCGTAGCAGGTCATTATAGGGATCTCTTCATTGGAGCCTTCTTCCAACTCCTCCAAAATCTCCGCTGCTTCTACGGGGAAGAACTCTTTCAAGTGAATTAGAGTTCTTTCCTTCTGTTCATAGTCTTCGAGGGAATCGATATATTTTTGAATGGTCGATCTTCCTGCAGACTCTTTTTCGTGCCGAGCTGCACTTTTCTTCTTCTTGAGCTTCTTGGATTTTGAGCCTGATGGAGCTGCATTGGCAGCTGGGCTGGTAGGCTTCTTCTGTCCTTCCCATTCCGTCCTGGGCTCTTTCCGAAGTAGCTTTATCATCTTATTCGTCTTATTAGATATGTGCGTACTCCATGGAGGCCGCGGTGAGTCCATTTCATTTCTCAGGGTAGCGGGTTCGACTATCTGCTCCCAAAAAGCTTCAGCTTCTGTCTGTATAAAGTTGGGGGTTGCAACTTGATTGTTCACCAACACACTTTTGGACAGCTCGATCTCTCCAGCCTTGTACTGCTTCTCAACCCAGTCTTTGAAGATATAGCAATCCTCGATCGCATGGCTTACTACTCGGTGGTACGGGCAATACAGGGGATTGTCGGTCATTTTTGCTTCTTGAGGTCTTTTCGACTCTGGCAATTGTAGACCGTTGTTCAAGGCATCTTTAAATATCTTTCGGACCTTGTCCCTCCTGAAAGAGCAAACCTTGTTATTTTTCTCCTCTAGGGAAGGCCCTTCTCCTCCTAGCACTGGCTTTCGAGACCAGTTGGTTTTAGAGTCGCTCGCCCTTCGCTTTTCTTCATTGTCGGACGCATTGAAGACATTAGTACTGCTGGAACTCCCGCTTCTACGGTTGTCATCCCGCTTGCTTTTCCAAGTCTTGTCTCTCTGAGAGTCCGGCGGGGACTCTTGCTTCGAGCGTTCCAGCATTTGGACTTTCTTGGTTAGCTCCTGAAATGTCTTGAGACCTGCTTTACATAAGAATGGGACCATCCAATTGCTGAGGTTCCTAATGAGAAGGCTGACGGACTGGTCCTGCTCCAGTGGCGGTTTGCACTTGACCGTGAGATTACGCCATCGGGTGATAAAGTCGGTGTTGCTTTCATTCTTCCCCGGCTTGGTCCTCACAAGGTCGGCAATAGAGATTTTATCACTGACACTCATGACCCTTTGCAAAAACAGAGACTCCATTTGGGCAAAGGTAATGACGGACCCGTCTGGTATACTCGCGTACCAGTAAAAGGAGACACCGGTCAGGATGTTGACAAACTGACGAAGAAGGAGCGTGTCATTGCCCCCTGTATTTCCGCACGAGGCTTTGAAGTAGCGACGTGCTAATTTGCATTTCCCGTCCCGTCGAACCTTCCGAACTTAGGAATGACGTAGGCACTCGGGAACTCGATCAGATCGTACTGTGCGGGATATGGCCGCCCACTACTGCCAATTTCTTTCTGAGCTTTAGCTTCGGCCACCAATGTTTTAACCTTGCTGGTGACCAAATCCATTATCCGATCTTGTGTTAGTGGGATAGTGCTATATGGGGCCAAGGCGTCCCAGAAGCGGAATGTGGCCGGCTTTCGTGTGGCTCGACCAGTCTTGGACCCGAAGGAACAGGCATTGGCTGCTTCGGATTGTCATCACCCGGCTGATAAGTAGCGACTTGTGCTTGATTGGGAGGCGCTCGAGCAATTTGAGCCGTAAGCTGCATCACAACATTCGTTAGGTCGTCGATCTTCAAATAGAGCTTGGTCATCTCTTTATCTTTGCTCTTGAGCTGTTTTCGAAGTTCTTGAAGCAGCTCTTGCTCCGCGGTCCTGGGGCAGAAAGTCGGCTCTTCCTCACTGTCCGAGCTTGACTCTACATGGACCGAGGGGACTTCTGCCTATCATCCTCATCGAGAGGGTTTTCTTCATCCAGCGGAGGCGGCTGTTCTTGGGCAGCGGCAACCACATTCAAGCCAGATTGGGCTTGGGATGTGGTGGCCCCATCCTTGCCTTTGCTGCGAAGGTTATCGCTGGGGCGCCCGCCCGCCATATAGACCGTATGAATAATATATCCAGCCATCTTTTTATTATCGGCGGCTGGCCTGACCAGGTTCTTGAATGGTGCTGGTGTTAGTTATATGTATGCCCTAGAGGCCATTACTGTACATACGATGTATATTGTAGTGGATGCTAGGACATATATAGGGAGGACTTTCTTGCTCGACATGATAGTACGCTATCTGGTTGTACTTTATCTTAACATGTACTCTGATTGTCTCTATGTTACATGTTGATAAAGTCCTTAGGATACGTACTCGACTACTGGGACTATGATGAGATCATACTAGTGGGGCCACGGTAGTCGACGGATACATCCTATAACTGTTCCTAGTCGAGGGTGTATCGAGACAGGGAATCGATGCACCAGAGTAGACTAGCGTATACGCATCTTGACCCATATGATGGGCGATGGATGATCCCATATCCATCGGTGTTTGACATCAAGGATGGTGTACGGGTGCTCAGTGGTGACTGGGTACACTGGACGGACTCGCCGAGAACTCCCAGATGGTATTATACCTTACGTCAGATGGCAGTTCTCTGGTGACAATGGTACAACTTAGTCTGTTGACCCGAGATCGTCATAGAGTCTTGTGTGATTCCCACTGTGCTTTGATTTCCATCATACCACGTCTAAGAGGGCGTGCAAAAAGGTGGCTTTTGGGTACAGTCCCGAATCACATGGAGGCAATGAGCGATAGGAAGGGATTCGTCTCTCCCGGTATAGGGAGTTGATGTTGTGCTGTGTTCGATTGGCTATAACCGGAAATCCCTAGCCAGGGTTGCTGAGATTTACTGGTAAGGGTTATCAGTAGTTTCTCAAACTGTTATAGACCTCATATCGACACGACTTATCGAGCTACTGGGGTCTGACGTTTACTACCCCTAGGCGAGATATGCGACATATCAGACGACGAGACCGGACTTTACGGGAGTGTTACTGATTGGATTCATAGGAGAATGTACAGGCTTGCTTGTTGATCTTCTGAGCGCTCAATACCTGGGTGGCTGTTACGTTTAGCTGACCGATTGCAGCTTGTGGGTGTTTGATATGATCATCACCTACTGCCGACGTATTGACGATTCTTTAGAGTCCTACACAGAGGTTTCTTGACTCAGGCAAAACGGAGTAGGGACACATATGTGATATGTGCGGGACCGAGGATAATGCGATATGAGATACCGTATTCTATTCTCGCGTTATATGATATCAGCCGGGTCATCGGATCAAGTGTTGATTCGATGAATCGGTACGGATAAATATTAGTCGGTTATATGTGATATAGCCGGATTGTTGGATCAAGTGTCGATTCGATAATTTAATGTATAATAATATATATGATATATTAAATTTCATTAACTAATATTAGCTCACTAAAAGATTCTTTTTCTCACTCGGGTAATACATTGATATATATGTGATATATGTTAATTGTATTATTTTATTTTGTTACAATAAATATTATATATGTGATATATAATATTATAACATGATATGATAACTAATGCAACATGTTTAGTAGAGATTAAACAAGATTAGGGTTTGGTTTGGGTTAATGCTTTCTAGATGTTTCTAGAAGGTTTTCTTTTGTTTTGGAAAAGATATTTTCAAGTGACTCATTCTTAACCTAACCCAAACCCTAGCCTTGGTTAATTCTCTACAATGGTTTAGTCAACCACGGTTGCATTATTGATCATCTTTATCCTTTCATTATTCATCACAAAAGGATTCTAATTATTCATTCATCTTCTTCCTTCTTCTTTTTTTTCATGAAAAAGCTTACTAGCTTTTTCCAAGTGATGAATAAGTGTGAGAAAAAGATAATAAAAGAGAGCAAAAATCCTACTTCATCATCCTCATCTATCCTTGCCATTTAGATGAGGGTGTTCACTTCATATTATGAGTGTTAGCTTGTGTTGACGAAACTTCAAGGTAGATCATCTTTGTATCGAAGATCGGAAGCAAGACTGCATCTTTCTCTTCGTGGAACCTCTCGAGAGTCTGGAACACGATGATCGCAGCGAAGGGACTTCAACAAGGAGCTTTAGAAGTGAAGGACCGGATCTACAAAGGTTGTAATCCCTCTCACTTAGTAGCAAAGTAGTTTGCTTGCTTTTAGTTTCGCCCAATCTCTAGTATACGATCTTGCATAGGGTTGTTCGGCACAAAAAATTTGATTTTGGCATAGTTGATGCCTTGTAAAACCTCATGAGTGTGCCTAGGAACCCTACAGTGGTATCAGAGCCTAGTTAGAGCTTTAGGTGACGTGTAGACGAAGTTAGAAATCCGATCGAACCCCGAAACCCTAATCTATACCCTTCTCTGTCCTTTTTTTAAAACTGTGGATTTTTCCTAATTAAAAATACTCAAAAAATTCAGCAGGGTTTTCTAGGAATTACTGTGCATCACGTGACCCCAATTCAATCAAGGCGCCGCGGAACCGCGGCCTTACCCTAGGTGGCGCGGCGGTTTCGCGGCCATTCTGTAGCTTTATGCTACACTGTTTGCACAGTAATGTTCTTGTATAGTTCCTGTGTTTTCTGGGAATTTTTAATTTATACTCAAGAGTTGAGTTTTCTGGGTTGTATTGGGGACTCGATGATTCGATCGGATTGTTTAACTTTGTTTATTTTGTCCGGGTAATTTTAGAAAGTGTTAAAAAGTTCGACCGGATATCAATAACTCACTTTTTCCCGACCCGGAAAATTTCCAAGTGTTGGATTTTTCCGTTGTCTAAGAACGTCTAAATCGTGCAAGTAACGCGATGGACCCTCTAGAAGACAACAAACCTTAACTCGATTATGTGACCATCTTGAATTGCCTTTTGAACCTTAGGGTTTGGGGCAGTACGGCGTGCCACATGTGAGGCGTTGTCTTGACCCTTCTACGGCTGGACCGTTGGTACTGTGGCATGAAATAGATGTTTTTAAACTCCCCTCAAGTGTTGAGCTATTGGGAAAAGTTGGGTGTTTAATTATTCGATCGGAAAGTTTAACATTGTATATTTATCTGGAATGTGATACAATATTTGGAATCCACAAGTAGTTATGAGATAACTAATTTGAATGTTATAAACATAGCAGTTTAGTCTCAGATGATCGGTTGCCATGGAATTTTGATATGATCAAAAGTCCGTCGCAATCACGTAGCGTACGCGGATAGTCGCCGGGTAAACTTAATAGACAGCCACGCCCCAAAGCCCTGACCAAGTGACTGTAGGAGAACCCCGTCGCCAAAAGCATCCGCTCGGGTGCTTGCGGCAGCGGTGTTCCGCCTTAGTGCACTTCGTCGACGGCATCCGGGGGTGCGGCCGTCTACTAAAGTTTCCGACGAGCATTCGATCAGAATGTCGGGAATCTTGTTGAATTGCCCGACTTGATATTGAAAAGAGTTTTCGATAATGAGACTAAAATGCGGGGTTTATAATTGTTAGGCATGTGATGTCTAAGAAATTCATTTTGTTAGGCATGCGATGTCTAAGGAGGTTGCGGATTCCAACTGTTGTAGTTTTACACTTTCTTTTCTGTGACCGTAAGCGTAGTATGTGGTGTATCGCCGGCTTCGTTGCTATACATCAACGACAATCGGGATACGCATACTTGCTTACGTTGATGATATGAGATATTATATGTTGCTGTGATATATTATATTGGATCGTCGTGTTCTGAATAGCCGGGGGTTTTATGTGAGATGATAGTTTTTCTTTTTCATTCATGTAAAATTCATTTGTATGTAATATTCTTTTTTAGGGCACTTCCGGGCTGAGGATGATGTAACCGTTGTATATTATTTACTTTTCCGCATTAGGTAGACCCAAGGCGGGGAGCACAAGTAACCGGGTTCTAGGGTCCAGTGGGAGATCATCTCGAGGAGTCGAGACCGGGTTTCCTAACCCTAGAATTGGCAGTGTTGTTTGCCGCTCTCGTAGGGGTCTAGGGATGTGGGTTTGGCTATTCATCGCGACCGTGGAATCCGTGTTTTATACAGGCTCGTATTAAAACACGGACATCCTAGTATATCCAATATTTCATATATGTTTCTTCTGCTGCAATATTCTGTGATGAGATCATATTACTGCCTGAGACGAATGTTTATATTATATATATGAGATATATGTTATATTGCAGATTTCGTTTCAAATGTGATGCTTGCGAAGCATATTAAAATGGTACTTCATTAATGAGATTAATGAAACTAAAAGAAACCTAAAGATGTAGAAACTTGTTTAAAAACTGGTAGCTCGAGTTCTTGCTTTGCATAGCGGTGTTCCTTGTAGAACATCCAACACCTTATTCGATAAGGAAAGAGCCGAGATCCCTTCACCGGGAGTGACCTCTTTAGTAAAACTAGCAGATGCTACAAACTCGGTTTGTCTTTTGATTGCTTCTATAGTTCTTGTTTTGCATAGTGGTATATGTGATATATCCTGCACCTTATTCGATGAGGAAAGGGCCGACGATCCCTTCACCGGGAGTGACCCTTTTAGCAAAACTAGAAAAGCCTAAAAACACTCCATTTAAAATCACTCGATTCTACAATGATATCAAGTTCATTACGCAAAGGGTTTTCTTAAAAACCTGTCGTAGCCCTCCGTCATTTCAGATAAGGACTTTTTAGTATTCGTTGCTGCGTTTGTTGGCCTTGTCAAGGCGTAGTGTACGGTAGCTGAATAGTACTTATCTGCTTATGCATATGATGCAGATTGGATTAGGGCAGTCGTGCGACCTTGTTGGCCTTTGTCAAGGGCCGTGCGGGTGGGTTTACTTCAATCAAGAAATGACGGGTTGAACTTGACTAGCAGCCTATGGTTTGTTGGCCTTTGTCAAGGTCATAGGAGGCTTGGGGCAAAATATTATCGGGAATTTCAAGTGTTGAAATTTGCAATGAGATTGCATTCCTTTTATGAGATAGTTGGATCCCGATACCCACTACGAGTAAGAGTTACTCCTGGGAGATTTTTACACATTACAATTAGCCGATCAAGTAGGTGTCTAGAAAGGTGTTAACGGGGTTATGCCCCTGGGAAAACGAGGTTTATTTTAATTAGGTCCGTGCGAAAGCACGGGGAACCTCCCTCAAAGTACCGACACTGGCCTGGCTGAAAGATTGGCGAACTTGTAGCGTGTAATTAATCCCGGCTAGTCTTTCCTTTTAGGGTTTGAAGGAAAATTTGATTAAACAGTGGGAGACATCCTGATTAGATATATTAGATAACCAATCTAATCTTGCAAGAGCATACGCTGAGTGTTTTCTTCTCTCTCTCTCCAGGTAGCGACCATATCACGCCTTAATCAAGATAATAATACGGATGTATTGACCGACCCGCTTGTTATACTGAGCCGGGGAACGTTAGCCCCGCTCCAACTTATAATTGTTATAAGACAGAGCAGGAAATTAGGGAATACCAGATTTCCCGTACCGCCCAAACGAAGAAAGTGCATGTTGATGCATCATCTTCGGGTGTGTTCATTACAGAGAACTGTTTCTCAGTATCCTTTACGTCCTGGGTATGTGATACCGGATCAAGATCCCGTATATGTAATCTGTTACATGGGCTACAGACAGGTAGAGAACTGAGAACGGGTGATAAGTTTCATGAGATAGAAACGGTGCAAGTGTTGCAGCCAAGTCTGTTGGTCACTATCACCTTGTATTACCAGAATACATTGATTCTGAACGAATGCTATTAGATACCGAACCTGATATACAACATCATATCAGTCTCTTTATTGGTAAAGAAAGGATATAATTTTATATTGTTGGATAATGTTTTGAACATTTCCTATATCAAGAGTTGATCGGTTCAGGCACATTATCTAAAAGCATTGACGTTCTAAATCAAACTACAGTTCTTAGTATACAGAACACACACGAGAGGAAGAGTTCAGAAATGAACGAATCCTTCTTGAGGCATTGTAGACTAGGTCATATCAATGCGACCCGACTAGCTAAGTTACATTTAGATGCATATTTAAATCTGTTTGAATTTACATCTTGTGAAACTTGCCGGTCATGTCACAAAGATAAGATGACCATAGCTCTGTTTATTGGAAACAGAGAAAGAGTTAGTGAACTCTTGGGATTGATACATGCTGATGTATGTTGGTCCCCTGTCTACACATGCCAAGACCGGTTCTTTGTACTTCATTACATTCTCTGATGATCTCTCAAGATTCAGACATATGTTCCTGTTGAAACACAAGTCCGAACCTTTTGAGATATTCACATAATGTAAGTTAGAAGTAGAGAACCAAAATACGGGTAAAAGTATTATGTCCTTTGATGTGATCAAGGAGGAGAATACTTGAGCACGGAATTCCTGGACTATTTTAAAGGAGAATGAGATTCTCTCTCAGCATTACTCCTCCGTATACACCACAACATGTCGGTGTATCGGGGCGGAGCAATAGCACCCTATGTGATATGGTGCGCTCTATGATGAGTACTACTGAGTTTCCTATTTCCTTTTGGGAATTATGCACTTGTGAAGCTGCATACCTATTGAATAGGGTTCAAATCAAATCAGTTGCCTACTACTTCATATGTGATATGGAAAGGGAAGAGCCCATATCTTAAGTTTGTTAAGATTTGGGGTTGTCCGGCCTATGTCTAAAAGCAAAATCCGGACAAGCTCGAGGCAAGGTCTGTTATGTAGAACTGGAATGGTTCCAGCTATACAAACTGCAGCTGATGATTTGGTAGAACCAAAGGATTCAATAGTTTCCAACGAACCTCAGCCTCTCCGCCGATCTAGTAGGGTTCCTCACCCACCTGAGAGATACTTCGGTTTTCTCTATGACAGTGGGAGCGAGGATTGCATCATTAGATGATGACCCAACTAGTTTCGAGCTGGCCATCAGGAGTGAGACTCTATAAGAATGGCTGGATGCTTAGTGATCTGAGATGGAATCCTTATACACCAACAAAGTATGGACTTTGGTTGCTTTATCTGAAAGGTTAAATCCCCATCAGGAGCAAGTATATCTTGAGAAGATTACTTGGTGTACATGGAAAAGTTGAGACTTTCAAAGCTATGCTTAAGTCCATCCAGATCCTACTTGCCACAGCTAAATACCATGACTACGATATCTGGTGGTTGGGTGTCATGACTGCTTTTCTAAATGATGATTTGGAAGAGAGTGTCTATAAGTACACAGCTAGAGGGCTTCGTATACAGTGGGAGAAGCGGAAACGTGTGCAAGATGTTTTATGTGATAAAACAGGCATCACGGAGTTGGAATGTCTGTTTTGATGTGGTAGTCAAAGAGTTTGAGTTCATCAAAATGGAAGATGAACCTTGTATATACAAAAAGGTAGTAGGGAGTATGGTGGTGATCCTCGTAGAGTACGTGGATGACATACTCTTGATAGGGAAGGAGTTTCCTATGCTACGCTCGGTCAATCTCCGCTTATCACAAGGATTCTCCATATAGGATCAAAGTGATACCTCCTAAATCCTGGGTTTTGGATCTATGAGATAGATCTAATTGGATGTTAGGATTCTCACTAGATGTAGTGAGATGGTATCAATCGATCCTGGGGAGAATCACTGGAAAGGTTCCAGGGTGATAAGGACGACTGAATGTAAGTCGCAGGCATTGTCTTTACCCTCAGTGGAAGGACGGTATGTTGGAAGAGTTCCAAGCTAGATACCGTGACTTACTAGACGATTAAAGGCAAGATACATCGTTACCAAGGATTCTACCAAAGAGGCGGTCTGGATATATAAGTTCACGAGATGAACTTCGTTCCTACCATTGTGTGACAATGGAGTTGTGGCTTTTGCCAAGGAACCCCCGTCCCATCTGAAATCCAGATATAATTTTTAGGCAGTATCACCTGATCATGGAGATGGTTGATCTCCAGGGAGATCAAGGTTAGGAGAGTAGACACAGAGGACAACAGCGCGGATCTACTCACAAAGGCCTTTATCCCAGTAAAGACTTTTATGGGATGGTTGAGTATGAGATACTTCGACCACAGCTAATTGTTGGGTATGTGATACCACAACAGATGGCCCTAGTGAAAGTGGGAGATTGTTAGTTATATGTATGCCCTAGAGGCCATTACTGTACATACGATGTATATTGTAGTGGATGCTAGGACATATATAGGGAGGACTTTCTTGCTCGACATGATAGTACGCTATCTAGTTGTACTTTATCTTAACATGTACTCTGATTGTCTCTATGTTACATGTTGATAAAGCCCTTAGGATACGTACTCGACTACTGGGACTATGATGAGATCATACTAGTGGGGCCACGGTAGTCGACGAGTACATCCTATAACTGTTCCTAGTCGAGGGTGTATCGAGACAGGGCATCGATGTACCAGAGTAGACTAGCGTATACGCATCTTGACCCATATGATGGGCGATGGATGATCCCATATCCATCGGTGTTTGACATCAAGGATGGTGTACGGGTGCTCAGTGGTGACTGGGTACACTGGACGGACTCGCCGAGAACTCCCAGATGGTATTATACCTTACGTCAGATGGCAGTTCTCTGGTGACACTGGTACAGCTTAGTCTGTTGACCCGAGATCGTCATAGAGTCTTGTGTGATTCCCATTGTGCTTTGATTTCCATCATACCATGTCTAAGAGGGCATGCAAAAAGGTGGCTTTTGGGTACAGTCCCGAATCACATGGAGGCAATGAGCGATAGGAAGGGATTCGTCTCTCCCGGTATAGGGAGTTGATGTTGTGCTGTGTTCGATTGGATATAACCGGAAATCCCTGGCCAGGGTTGCTGAGATTTACTGGTAAGGGTTATCAGTAGTTTCTCGAACTATTATAGACCTCATATCGACACGCCTTATCGAGCTACTGGGGTCTGACGTTTACCACCCCTAGGCGAGATATGCGACATATCAGACGACGAGACCGGACTGTACGGGAGTGTTACTGATTGGATTCATAGGAGAATGTGCAGGCTTGCTTGTTGATCTTCTGAGCGCTCAATACCTGGGTGGCTGTTACGTTTAGCTGACCGCTTGCAGCTTGTGGGTGTTTGATATGATCATCACCTACTGCCGGCGTATTGACGATTCTTTAGAGTCCTACACAGAGGTTTCTTGACTCAGGGAAAACGGAGTAGGGGCACATATATGATATGTGCGGGACCGAGGATAATGCGATATGAGATACCGTATTCTATTCTCGCGATATATGATATCAGCCGGGTCATCGGATCAAGTGTTGATCGATGAATCGGTACGGATAAATATTAGTCGGTTATATATGATATAGCCGGATTGTCGGATCAAGTGTCGATTCGATAATTTAATGTATAATAATATATATGATATTTTAAATTACATTAACTAATATTTGCTCACTAAAAGATTCTTTTTCTTACTCGGGTAATACATTGATATATATGCGATATATGTTAATTGTATTATTTTCTTTTGTTACAATAAATATTCTATATGTGATATATAATATTGTAACATGATATGATAACTAATGCAACATGTTTAGTAGAGATTAAACAAGATTAGGGTTTGATTTGGGTTAATGCTTTCTAGATGTTTCTAGAAGGTTTTCTTTTGTTTTGGAAAAGATATTTTCAAGTGACTCATTCTTAACCTAACCCAAACCCTAGCCTTGGTTATTCTCTACAATGGTTTAGTCAACCACGGTTGCATTATTGATCATCTTTATCCTTTCATTATTCATCACAAAAGGATTCTAATTATTCATTCATCTTCTTCCTTCTTCTTTTTTTTTCATGAAAAAGCTTACTAGCTTTTTCTAAGTGATGAATAAGTGTGAGAAAAAGATAATAAAAGAGAGCAAAAATCCTACTTCATCATCCTCATCTATCCTTGCCATTTAGATGAGGGTGTTCACTTTATATTATGAGTGTTAGCTTGTGTTGACGAAACTTCAAGGTAGATCATCTTTGTATCGAAGATCGGAAGCAAGACTGCATCTTTCTCTTCGTGGAACCTCTCGAGAGTCTGGAACACGATGATCGCAGCGAAGGGACTTCAACAAGGAGCTTTAGAAGTGAAGGACCGGATCTACAAAGGATGTAATCCTTCTCACTTAGTGTTAAAGAGTTTAACATGCTTGTTTTCGCCTAAACCCTAGTTTAAAGATCCGGCTTTGGGTTGTTCGTCACCGCTAAATTTTAAATCGGGCATGGTTGATGCCTCGTAGACCCTTGTGCGTGTGCCTAGCATCCCTACAGCTGGCGCTTCTTTTCTGGGTTTGCCCCGCTGCTTTCGTGCGGCACAGAGCGCCTGATAGACTCTTAAAGAGACAGTGTCATACTTCTACTGTTGGGGCCGGGGCACATCTCTTTGTAGCGACGTTCAGACCACTGTCTTCTTGATTCTGGCGGTCATTGCATTTTTCTGAACCCACCTTAGAGGTTCGAAGGAATTGCTGATTTTTATGGCCGATTCAGCCGTCGTCGCTGGATGACCCTGCTCTTGGAATCTCATAAGATTCCATCTGGCCGGAGCCCTGGCCCTCTTGTTGGCTCGATACCTAAGCCGCTTCTGCCTTAACATTTCTATTCTAAGCACCTGGCAGACTTCGGCTATTTAGGAAGACGCCGTAGACCGGGCGATGGAGGATTTTGGAGATACGCTCGATTGTGCATTTGTTGGAGTCATCGCCTGAGCTCGTCCGCAACATTTGATGTTGCCCTTTGTACCGGAAGTCTTTCCCCACGCTGGAGCGTGAGAGAGTCATTTAAGCTTCGGTTGTGGTGCCTTAGTGATCACAACATTCGGCCTCTTGCCCCTTGAGACCGGCTTGGCCACCTGTTTTGCCATGATTTCTGCCAGATAAGCGCTTTCGGCAGGGTAGATGATGACAGAGCCAAACTGGCGGGGCAGTTCCTCCCACTGTCAACTGAGGCTTGCGGGGAGAACCACACGAGCATTGACCTTGACCATATACGGGATCGGGGTCGCGTTGGAAGCTGAATTCGTCTTGGGAGGCATTGTCGTCGAAAGTTGATTGATGCACGGAAAAAAAACATCATTTCAGTATAGGCAATCGATATGTATATTGATTGAGTTCGCATGAATGTTTAACCCGAAATATAGGAGGAGAGAAAGGTCCCACCGGACGAGCCAGAATCTGTAGGGTGTTTTTCATCACCCCATTGAGATGGGAATACGCGCGCGCTTGTCAGGCGTACTAAAGATTCCCCTTGCATAGGGTAGGCCGGGGTTTATTGATTGTGGGGATCCGAATCTCCGGCAGCCGCGGACTAAGCTGCCGTTAATTACCCCTCGCCTTTGGAGCGAGGGAACCTCCGATTAACGGGTTAAACTGGTCATGCGAACTCAATGTGCTGCGTGCGTGTGTGGTGTTTTGAAAGGGGGTTTTGGATACATCGGGAGCCACACAGAGTTTTTACATGTATACATTTAAAAAAAGGAAGAAAAAGCGCCCAAAGGACGCGTGGGGCCAGCGCCTTGAGCGCTGTGAGCTAAGGTGCTGTGCGTTTAGGCGCTAGCGCGCCACGTGGGCGCTGGGCGCTCGAGCGCTAGCGCACCAAGTGTCGGCACATGGGCGCTTGGCGCTTGAGCGCCAGGTGCTCGAGCTCTAGCACGCCATGTGTCGGCACGTGGGCGCTGGGCGCTCGAGCGCTAGTGCGCCACGTGTCGGCACGTAGGTACTGGGCACTCGAGCGCTAGCACACCACGTGTCGGTATGTGGGCGCTGGGTGCTTGAGCGCAAGGCGCTCGGGCGCTTAGGCGCCGGCAAGAAAAAAGGGGCTTTTAGCCCCGGAAACTCCCGAAAGGGAAATTAGAGTGGAGTTAAACTCCTAAGTTGTTTTTAAGCTGATGAAGGGCTTCTCCACTTGAGCCCTAGTTCTTCCCCAAAGTGGGGTTTCTGAAGATGGGTCTCCTTCTTCTTTCTTTGTTGGCCGGATCTTGAAGATCAAGAAGTATGAGATTTTAAAAATCTCTCCTTTATGAGATCTGATGGCAGATCTGAGTTCCCCTTTGTGGGTTTTGTGGTGAAAAACTATTTTGTTTTATAAAAGGAAGAGTAAAACTCTTGATTTAATTCAAAAGAAAAAAAAGAAGGTTTTAGAACCTTGGGGAAGAAGATCACAGATCTGGATTTTTTTTGGAGAGAGAAAAAGTTGTTGGGATATTTTCATTATCCTTGCTTTTATAGGCTATACACTTTACACATAACCCCTTGGGCTTCACAAAATGGCATTTTGCCTACCCCATGGCTCATGTGCCATTTCTTTTTGCACATAAGCCATGGGCTTTACAAAATTTGGCTTTATGCCCATTTTTCTTACATTCATTCGTAAAATAAAAGAAAAGAAATACAATAAAATTATTTATTACAAAATTTTTATCTTGGCATGGGGGGAGGCCGCCCGCTTCTTGTTCGGACTCGACCCGGGCATGGGCCCACTTAGCTTGGGGTTGACTTTGATTTTGACTTGGTTAATCGGGGTGTAAATTTTTACCCCAACAGTACCCATAGATCCACAGTCAATGGAAGAAGAACGGGCTCTCAAACATCCTATCTGGGTTGTTTCTGAAGACGAGCTTGCACTGAAGATGGGCAGTCATTTACTTGCAATTGAAACCCGGCGAGCGCATTTGATCAGAAAAGAACAACGGCTCGAAAAAGTCATACTTCAGGCTCCCTAGCGTATTGGTATGCGTATTTTTTGTGTCTTTCTTTTGGCGAGTAATTTGTATTACTTTCACGTCTCCTTATCTTTACAAAAACTTTTCCGGGACTTCTGCAGCGGAAGGGGGTTTGAGCCCAGATCGAGCCATGGCTACGGATTCTATGAATATCTCCCGTGACGCATCGGAGGGTGTCGAGGAGATTACTGAAGCTAATATCCCTGCTGTGGAGCTTTCGGTGATGGCTTCTGTTCCTTCAGCGTCTACTCCTCCGGTAGAGATGGTATTGCCGGCTATAGATCCCATGGATATCTCTAGTGACGCACTGGAGGGTATTAAGAGATTGCTGAAACTGTTATCCCCATCTTGAGGCCTTCAGCGGCGGCCTTTGTCCCTCTATTGGAGACTGCCATGCTGGATATAGATTTCACAAATATGCTCAGTGATGCACCTGAGGGTGTAGAGGAGGCTGCCGAAGCTGCCATCCATCTAGTTCAGGGCGGGCGAAGTATCGTAAGTAATCTTATATACATACAAATTTTGTTTAACGACCCCTCCGTTATATGAACCTTTCTTTCCCTCAGAATTGTGGGAGCTAGCGGCTTCCATCTTGGATCTTTCTTTGATGAAAACCTTCCAGCGTTTGCTTGACATGGCAGCCCCACAAGCGATACCTCCATAAAGCATAGTGCTCTCTTCTGGCCAAGGTCAGTATTCTTTTTCCCTTTTTGTTTTATATTTTTATAATGATGCTGATATGCCTTTCATTCTAAACCACAGTTCTGGAAGCTGACGACGAAGTCGAGATTCTTGATTGACCTAAGGATCTCTCAAACCCGCCTTGCATGACTGTGGGTAAGTGACGTTTTAACTTTGGCATCGTTTTGTTTATTCTATATTCGGAAATACAACTGACCGCACATATATCTTTACAGCTTTGCCGGTCCTAACCACATTAGAGTCTCGGATATCCATGCTACCAGGCCCTTACGTCCGACGCATATCTGAGAGGATGGCAAAACAGAGCGTTTATTCTCTTGCAGCTCTCATCGAAGATCTTCGCGCTGGTACTTCTGTCGCGGCCGAAGAATTCGCTGCTGAAGCCAACGCTTCCTTATCTGTTCTTGCTACTTAACATGATGAGACATTGGTGCGTACCTAGGTTGAGTACTGCTGCAGTGTGGAGGCCTGTCTACATGGGATTGAATGCAAACACCTTCCCTCCGATATCTTGTCTGTAAAGGCGATCCTGCGTGGGTGGATCGAATGATGTGCAAAGGCTTAACCGGAAGTTTTCGGCAAAGGAGTTGGCTTCAAAGACTTTAAGGGAGCTTCAAGCCCAGCTCACTGTCAAGACCACTCGTGCATACGAAATTTGGCGGGTGCTTCAAGAAGCCATTACAGAGGTGGTGGCTCTTGACAAAGCCGTTATTTTTACACGTGAGATGGTTGAAGCCCAGAAGGTCGCCGAGAAAGATCTTGAGAGTCGGTTTGCTTCATACCAGAATCAACAGATTGCGGCATTGATAGAGCTTGAAGCAGAAGTCCAGCGAAAAAATGACGAACTTGCTGGCTTATTGAACCGTCCACCGACTTAGACATTTTTGTTGCTGTATATTCTCCTTTTTTGTATTCATTTTGATTCATAAATAAGAGTATCTTGTATTCATTTTGATTCATGAATAAAAGACATATTTCATTTCACACTAGCACTTCTCTTTCATTCGATGTCTTGATATGGCGTAAAGTAGTTTATGTACTCATTGCGGAGTTTCTAGTTTATGGACTTATTTCGGAGTTTGTATGTCACGCCCTGCTTCCCAGTGTACGGGCAGAAGACGCGACAAGGCCGCTACGTATTTACTCAGAAGCAAATACGCTAAGCGTAACTAAGCAATATAAAATAAATATACACAAGAGACAAATGTAATGAAACAAAAATTTTATTTATTAACATTCTTTTGTACAATGCATAGAAAGTAAATACATCTGAATGAAAGCAATGCCTAAATAGTGGCATAACAGAATGGAAAGTACTGAAATGAAATAAGTACAAGTGGCTAGAGCTCTGGATCTTCGGTGTACTTCTCAAGGGCCTGCTCCGAATGCTCCTGAATGGTCTCGTGCTCTAGTGAGTCCGATCCACCTGACAACATTCGAAAGAAGAAAGAGAAGGAATGTCGTCAGCGAACAATCGCTCGGTAAGTCCCAAAGATAAGGGAGGAATAGAATAGACACACACACAGAGAGAGAGAGAGTGTGTGTGTGTAGCTTTTAAAGGTGTATTATATTGTTATAATGTTGTATTTGGTGTTAACGCTATTGTTTGTAGTTTGGTACAGAAAAAGCCAGTGTATACGAGAGGAGTCTCAGTATGCCAGAGACTAAGGCAACGGAATATAGAGTACAAGGCTCCGTTAGAATGCCCGGAACAACGGCAATTGAATTCAGATTAGGTGTCTTAAATCTTGCAGTCTCGTGCCACTTCTAACACCTTCTGTACCATTCTACACCTTAAAACCCCGCGATGTCTTGATTGTATTGTTTGAATTGTATTGTAAATTGTAATGTTTTGTATTATAGCTTGTACAGATGGATGACTTGCCGAAATCATGATATCAGTAAATGGATGTAACTGGAGAATCATGTAGATGTATAAATCATGTATATGGATGTATATCCATGGTTCGGTTCAGTCAAGTTGTATAAATTGATAGATTGAACAGATTGAATATATAGATTCATGGATTCATATTGAATTGTAGTTTGTACTTGAATCATATTTAAGTCAGATTTATTATAATGAGACTCGGTCTGAGTCAGAACCATTAGAAAAGAAATTGAAATCCTGAATTAAGTTTTTGATGTTATCGGTAACCGCTGCACATGGACGGCAGGATTTGTGTCTTTTTCAATGACGATTACCGTGTTGATAACACCGTTTGTTAAGTTATCTATCTTAAATAGGCAAGCACCCATATCTCCAGCTCCCTGAGGCTCAAGAGACTGGTCCCGCTTAAACCAATATTTACTAGGGTCCTTATTGTAATTTATAAAACTTGAGGGGGTTTTATGTAAAAGTAATTTTGTACAATTTTCAAAATACACCTCAAGTAATTAATTATCGTCTTTAGAGTTTTCATAGATATAAATTTTATATATGTGACATCTCTAGTGAATAAGACCTAATTTTCCTAATATAGGGTATTTATTTGCAATATTGAACTTGTATGGAATTTCATGGTATTTTCATGTAAAATGATTCTTTTAACTTAGAAAAGTTGGAATATTTATATTATATTAAAATAGATATTTTGATGATACATATATATATATATATATTTATTTATTTATATAAAATAATTTTAATTATTATTTTTCTAGAAATCTCATTTTTCTTAAGATATTGTATTTTTAAATATTTCGAGACCGAATGCTCCTTGCGGAGGTCTGAATCTCGCACTACTAAGCCCAGGGATGTACGATAATCCATACCATCCCAGTCGGGTTCCCCAAAATGGGTTGTAGCGGCGGTTTGCAAGGATTTGTTTAAAATAAATAATCTTGTGAAAATGATTTTTTATAAGTTAGAGGTAGTTTTGTGTAAAATGGTATTTCCCGAATCTATATTTCCCAAATGGTATCGTGCTATGTTGAATATGAGTGTTGTGAGGAGGTAGGTCATTACCTCATGATCTGTAACACCTTAGAATGTGTTTTGTAGCTAATTATATTTTAATATATGGTTTTTAATAAAAAGTTTACCAATTTGGGTTTTAAATATTTTATCCTATTTTAATGAATATTTTATTAGATTTTTCCTAGCCTTGCACACACTTGTGCATGATAACTAGGGTTATTTTGGAGGGTTAACCATGATTAGCAACATGGTGAACTAACCATTCCCTAATCTAGTTTTATAGTTTTTTTTATGTGTTATGGGTTTTAAGCATGATGGTTGTTTTAAAATGAAAAATGAATTTAAAAGGATTTAAATTTGGGTTGAAGTGTTGACCATGTGAGAGAGGGAGAGAGAGAGAGTGCATGATGGGGCATGATGGCCTTGCCATGCTCCAATCAATGAAGAGAGAGAGAGAGAGAGGGAAGGGGGTTGACTTGGGTGTGTTATCATTCTTGCCTCTCATCCTTTTCACTACTCTCATTTCTCTCACTCTCTCAAACACACACACACACACTTACCTCCTTCAGCTCCAGCAGCAGCACCAGAAACAACATCAGCACCATCAGCTTCAGCATCCATCAGCAGCAGCAGCAGACATCATCTTCATCATCAAAAGCAGCAGCAGCAGAGGCAAGCAGCAGCAATAGCAGCAACAGGAACCCCAGCACTTGCAGAAGCTCTTCTCCACTTCTTCACCTGCTTCTTAGGGTTCATTAGGGTATATTTCTGAACCCCATTTCATGTTTGCTTAAGTTGTGTGTGGTTTTGTGTCGATTGGTGTTAAATAGCTAATTTAGTGCTAGATTTTGGTGATTTGTGAGATGTTGTGGCAAAGTGATGATTGTGTTGGTTAACCCTACTTGTTTAAGTGTTTCTAGGGTCACCTTAACTAAGTTTAACCCCAGATTACACTAAAATACCATAGGGTTTGCCTATTGTGCCAATTGGTGATTTTAAAGCGATATATTGGCAATCTGGAATCTGCTTTTGACCCGGACCCTTCAGGGTAAAATTGAGGAAACTGAGACATATACACTAGGTATATACACCACCACCAAAACACGAGCCCCTATTTCCCTAAACAGGCCGCAGATTTAATGTGTTTGGCCGCAATTTGCGGCCAAGTAGGGGGCAGGGGTGTTGGGGTCTTCGCTAGGGTTCTCTTCTGTGTTGTGTAGTGTTTTGGCATGTCTAGTTTTGTAATATTTGTCCTGTAGGGAAATCTGGGATCATATATCGTTTTTGGTGTTCGTTGTGTTTGCGCGATACGAGCGATACGTGAGAGGGTTCTGTGATCCAGCGTATCGCGGCGTGTCGCGATGGTTTTAGACGCGTACACACACGATTCAGCGTACCGTGCACACGCACGTTTAGTTCGCGACGCGAGTTTCTCGTTTTGGTTCGATATCGCGTTTCGCGGAATATTTGGCTTATATATGATTTTCGTGTCTTATTTCCAGGTTTGCAGGCAGGGACTACGGACACTGCTACAGGGGGGAGCACATGGTAGGATTCACCTAGCGTGGAGTGTAGGTGAGTAGATTTAACATCTACAGGGGAATCGCCCGCATGGCGTTATGCGTCTGGGCTAGGATTCTAATATTTGTCGCATATTCTACGTCACTGTTAGAATTGCGCCTTTAGTTTATTTCCTTGATATAGTTGTGCTGTGACTAGCAGCCGTAGGACACTGCACATATTATTGACGGTTCTTGTTGCACGAGCACGGATTGTATGCTACACACACACCGTCAATAATTGCCATGTCACACACAACCCCTTGTAGATACTTTATTGCTTATCAGACTTGACATCTAGTTTATCGGTATACCTATAGTGTATCTTACCATTAGTGATAGGTACATCTACACCTTGCGATACAGCTACAGGTATACCTTGTACATATTTTACTTATACCCGGGGGGGTATCCTTCATATTCTACTTATACCCAGGGGGGTATACGACATCTTTTACTTATAGGTAGATACCTATACTTAGCTGTACCTTATTGATTTTGCATACATCTGGTTTCAGCTAAATACCTTCATTTACATGCTTGCATTTAGATATATCGTATATATTTATTTCTGGATTTGCGTATTTATTATTTGGATTTGTACATGGTGTTTTCGGGATTTGGGAACCGCGGGAGTTCATGAAATTATGCATACATTGAAAAACCCGGTTTCCTTGATATGATATTTGCGCGTCCACCATGAGTTTTATCGGTGCTGATTATATACTCCATACGAGGTGTGTTTGCCGTATGAGGGTACATGGTGGGGCCCGGTATGGTTCCCCTTGGCAAGAAGATCGATGGATTTTGCCGATTGAGCCTGGAGGCGGGCGAGTACCTACCGGTGACAGTACCCATGACTCGGTGGGGGATCACGGAGACACCGCTGGGAGTCATGTACGTATGCATACGTCGAAAGGCGAGGGTCAGAGCTAGGCACTCGTGCTTTCGGGATAGCATATGATACGTGATCAGGATTTCTGTGTCGATGCTTGGCACATAGTTTTCATGATATTTCTTTAACACCTTTGTATATATAACAGGGGATTTAGCCGTTGTTATATATACCCTTACACCAATATTAATGGAATGGGACGCTAATATATGTGTATTTCCCCCATCATGCTTATTTCTGTATATATTTACCTTAGGATGTTAAATTGTTACTTGAGATTTGACTTGGGATATTAGGTGATCCATTGAGATTGGATATTGGACAAACCTATGTGATTACTGATTTGTACATTCGGGATATAGGAGATTACTCGATATTGTACATTGAGGAGATGTGAGACTTATATGATGTGAGAGCCCAGTTTAGGGGCTGATTTGAGGATTTGTGGATTGGAGGGTCTTGATGGATTGTGATCCTGCCACGATGTCAGGTTTCCGTGAAAATGACATATTCCACCCTATTTCTCATACTTATCTATTTTATGCACAGTTTCATATACTGGTAGTACCTGTTAGTGTACCCTTATGATAGTTGCATATTTACATTCTCATATCCCCCTTTGCATGGTTATCGCATACTATTGTCATGTTACTATTGCTTCACATATCGATTGTACCTGCTAGTGTACTTTCCCATTATTTTGCATTCACATGACATGTTATTACTGCAATCGCATATCTTAGATTCATGATGTACGTACATTCCTGCGATTACCTGCATATGTTATCTACTATTCACGAGTTGGCAACTCAGCCCCGTTGTGCCACAGGTGTTTCAGGTTGTTCCCCAGAGTAGTTGAGGCAGGCTATTCAGTACCCATCTATCATCTTTTGCTACAGATACCGCATCAGCTCACAGTACTATTTTGCTTAGATGGGTTAGGTGATTATCTGTATTTCATATTGTATATTCGTTGTATTTCGTACTCTCCATCTACTATTGTATTGTTGACTTAGAGACTTGGTGAGGACGTTATTGTATATTATTTGTGGATTTGTTGTCTTTTATATACAGCTTTCTCTCTATTGTCTCTGATTTCTTCGCCACGGCGTCGTATACTTATGATGTTATTGTTTTCCGTCTTGAGCTAGTTTTTACAAAAAGGGGTGTTGCCAAAATTTTAAAGAAAGAAAGTGGGACTTTTAAAGAATCTGGGTTGTGATTTCAAATGTTTATACTATACTATCTTTTCCGTATTTTCTTGGTTTAGATTTCTGGGTTTTGGCTTTCTTTTACTGCGTTACGTCATTTGGCGTTGCGTAGTATTAGGGCCGTCACGGGCCAATTTTGGGTCGTGACAAAGTTGGTATCAGAGCGTTAGGTTTTACCTTTCGGAGTGTAGGATGACCTTAGTATGATGGAGTAGGTAGTTTAAACAGAGTAACGTAGTGTGTGTATGTCTGCAGCATACCCACGGTGCGGTACTTTGCATTAAGTGACCTAAGTACAATTTTGCTTGAAATTTCTTCCTTGATGATTCGTTTCCTTAAGATTTGATTCCTTATTCTCATCGAATCTTATATCTATTTATAGTCTTGCCGCCGATGACTATGGGGACTCAGAGTGATGCAGCGAGGGCCGAGGTCAGAGTTGGCTCGGGTGAGACGAGTACTGACCAGGATGGCACTATAGTTGCACAGGTGCAGACGGATCAGCCTACGACATATACTATTGATAGGCTTGTGGCAGAGATGCAGGATTTCCGCCAGACTATGAGTTCATTGGTTGATGTCGTTCGGGAGCTACGACAGGAGGTTGTCACCCCTGTTACTCAGTTGTCGCTTACGATCAGCGTGCAGCAGTCCGTCACCTACATAGCACCAGTGGTTGCAGCTCCAGTTGATGAGGCACATATTCGAGAAGCTCAGAGAGTTCCAGGACAGTGGAGGACTCGTACCAGTGTACCCGCCCAGAGACAGAGGTTTGGTCATCGAGACAGATTTCATGGCCGTCGCGGGAATAGCAGAGGCTTAGGACGAGGACAGTCTTTCAGCTCTCATCCTCAGGATGGTCAGCAGTCAGCGCGTGGATATTTTCGATGCGGGTGCCTTCAGCACTTCGTCAGGGATTGTTCCTTAGCACCTCGTCAGGATCATTTTCAGAGAGGCCGTGGACGTGGAAGGTTCGCTCAGAGGGCTCAGTCTACCAGAAGAGTTCATCCAGCTGCGAGTAGAGGGCAGACACAGGAGTTTGCTTCTACTCATCGGGACGCGCAGACGTCTAATATAGAGTTTTCAGGTACCCTTGATTTTTATGTTCTTTTCATGTATTCGGTTGTTTTCTTGCTTGTACCATGGTTGGGTAGATTAGTCGTAGTTGTTGTTTTAACTTCTGTCAGCGATTCTTTTGTTGCGCGACACGTATTCAGTTGTGTGCCAACCGGATAGGAGATAGAGATTCGTCCGTCGTTTTGATCCTTTTAAAGATGTTGGATTTGACGTTCTCCTGGGCACGGACTGATTAATTACGTGCTAGGCGTCTGTGGACTACCGTGAGGAAACAGTCAAGTTTGTTTTCCCGGCAGGTCAGTTCTTGTTGTGCAGGCGGATAGTTGTGCCGCCTCTCACAGCTTGAATTCAGCCTTTTTCGCTAGTCGGCTGCTGAGGAGATGTCGTGGATTCTTGGCGTTCATTCGTGATACCGAAGCCACAGTGGGATCGTCGGACCGGGTTCCTTTCGTGCGAGAGTTTTTCCGACGTTGTTCCGGATGAGCCGGCGAAGCTTGGGAGCTAAAGGATCAGCTGCAGAGTTGTGGTTTGGGGAGTTTTGTGCGTCTGAGTGTTTCGCTTTTGGAAGCTCCTATTCCTTTTCGTCAAGGAGAAAGACAGCAGCTTAGGGTTGCGTTTCGACGGATCGTCAATTGAACGGGCTTACGGTGCGGATATGTATCCTTTACCTCGCCGTGACGATTTCTTCGATCAGCTCCACAGTGCGAGACATTTCTAAGTTTGCTTGGGATTAGGTCATCATTATTGCGGATTCGGGATGATGGCATTCCGAAGACTGCCTTATGCGTGCTACGGGCTTTGTATGTATCAGTGAGTCGTTGGATTCCCTGATGCCCTAGCAGCATTCGTAGATATGATGAACCAGATTTCTGCAGGCCGTTCCTCGACCAGTTTTGTTGTGTTATTTACGACATTCTGGTCTATCTAATGTGTCTTGAGGGACAGTAGTAGCACTTGAGGAATTGTTATGCAGATACTGGAGAGAGCACTAGCAGTTTGCTAAATTCTCGGAGTGTTTCTTCAGGCTTGTTTTGTGTTGACTCTTAGGTCTTGTAGTCACGGGAGACGGCTTCGTATGGTTCCAAGGGAGATCGTGGCCGTACAGCTTAGGCCCAGACTTGTGTGCAGGACGGAGGTCCGCAGATTTTGGGCTTAGCAAGTTTTTACCGCCGTTTCGTGCAGGATTCCTAGAGCAGGGCTGCACCGTCGACTGAATTGACCAGAATGGAGGTTTTTTTTCTTGGGACTGAGGCATGTGTGCGGAATTTTCGGCAGTTGAAGATTTGGTTAACCACCGCATTAGTCCTTTCTTTGCTTTTGGTTCGGGCGACTTTGTTGTTTAACTGTAATGTTTCTTGAGTGGGCTCGATTGTGTACTGAGGTGACACTATAGAGTTATCACTTTTTCTTCCTTACATCTGGAGGAAGTACTAGAAGGATATTCCACTCATGATCTGGAGATGGCCGCGGTGGTTTTGCGTTGGAGATTTAGAGACACTACCTGTTCGAGAGTCATGTCAGATTTTCACGGACTACCAGAGCTTAATGTACATCTTCCTGCAGCGGATTTGATTGTTGTGATAGTCTTCTGCAGATTTACAATTCTTGTGTGATCGTTGAGTACAGCTTAAGTTCGTCTCTATGGAGGGGACAGCTTGCTCATGTCCGCGTCCGACCACTTTTCTTAAATCGTTTTCGCGAGACACTGCCCGCCCATGCTCGTTCATCAGTGATACTTGAGCATACTCGGCTAGGTAATGATTCGGAGTCCTTGATTTATGACAATGATGTGCTAAGTTAAGGACACGTTTGTGTACCTGACCTTATCAGGTAGAGACGTGCAATCCTAGAGTAAGCACATCAGTCAACTCTCTGTATTCATTCAAGTTCCGCCAATATTGACGTGACTTGTGAGATAGTTACGGGTGGACAGGAATGTAAAGAGAAGTTTCAGGGTTCGATTCAAGGTGTCTGTTTTGTTGCGTGCTTGGGTCGAGCATCTGAGGCCGGCTGGAGAGTTGCAACCTTTTACCGTTCCGAAGTAGGAGTGGGAGCAGATCTCCACGAATTTCGTTATAGTTTCTACCCAAGTTTAGTCAGGGTGTGACTCCATTCGGATTCTTGTCGTCCGGTTATACTCAGTTTTCTCAGTTGTTCCTTGTTAAGTTATGTGTTTGTGTTGATTGTTGTCAGTAGTTGGGGATCGTCACTCGCCATTGTTAGGGTTCTTCTTCGATAGCTGTTATCAGGAGATACTCCAATTGGCCACCTTTAGGTTTAGGGGTTAGGTCGTGTCGATCACCAGTCTGTTTTTTTTCGGACTCTGCGTAAGTAGGACTTTGGACCCCAGCTAGTCTAGAGACTTCGGAGATGGTCCAGTTGTGTTAGGTCAGGATGGGAATTGTCCATTGCGAACTGAGGTCTTATGCCGACTGCCTTGGTCATAGACTCGAGTTCGCAAGGACAGATCATGTATTCCTACGGACCTTCCGATGAATGACGTGTTGGATTTTGGGGAGCTTGTCCCAGGATTTTAGGTCCTTTTGAGATCCTATAAGCGAGTTAGTTTCGTTACCTTTAATTTGGCACTTCCGCCCAGATTATTGGATTTTCACCCCGTATTCCTTGTTATAATACCTTACAATTACCTTCTTGACCTTCTCACATGATCTAGCATCAGACCATTTAGCTTGATGCGATCTTTCGTTCACCAGCAGCCAATTGTGTTAATGGCTCGGCAGGTGGAGGGACATCGGTCAAGAGTCTTGCCATCTGTGAAAGGTTTTTCTTGGACGTAGCCGTATAGTGAGGTAATCACTTGGGAGGCTGCGAGCGAGATTTAAGAGTTGTAATCTTCGCTTTGAAGGTACGCGTAACGGTATATTTTTAAATTCGGGGACGAATTTCTTTTAAGGGGGGAGATTGTAACACCTTAGAATGTGTTTTGTAGCTAATTATATTTTAATATATGGTTTTTAATAAAAAGTTTACCAATTTGGGTTTTAAATATTTTATCCTATTTTAATGAATATTTTATTAGATTTTTCCTAGTCTTGCACACACTTGTGCATGATAACTAGGGTTGTTTTGGAGGGTTAACCATGATTAGCAACATGGTGAACTAACCATTCCCTAATCTAGTTTTATAGTTTTTTTTAAGTGTTATGGGTTTTAAGCATGATGGTTGTTTTAAAATGAAAAATGAATTTAAAAGGATTTAAATTTGGGTTGAAGTGTTGACCATGTGAGAGAGGGAGAGAGAGAGTGCATGATGGGGCATGATGGCCTTGCCATGCTCCAATCAATGAAGAGAGAGAGAGAGAGAGGGAAGGGGGTTGACTTGGGTGTGTTATCATTCTTGCCTCTCATCCTTTTCACTACTCTCATTTCTCTCACTCTCTCAAACACACACACACACACTTACCTGCTTCAGCTCCAGCAGCAGCACCAGAAACAACATCAGCACCATCAGCTTCAGCATCCATCAGCAGCAGCAGCAGCAGAGGCAAGCAGCAGCAACAGCAGCAACATGAACCCCAGCACTTGCAGAAGCTCTTCTCCACTTCTTCACCTGCTTCTTAGGGTTCATTAGGGTATATTTCTGAACCCCATTTCATGTTTGCTTAAGTTGTGTGTGGTTTTGTGTCGATTAGTGTTAAATAGCTAATTTAGTGCAAGATTTTGGTGATTTGTGAGATGTTGTGGCAAAGTGATGATTGTGTTGGTTAACCCTACTTGTTTAAGTGTTGTTAGGGTCACCTTAACTAAGTTTAACCCCAGATTACACTAAAATACCATAGGGTTTTCCTATTGTGCAAATTGGTGATTTTAAAGCGATATATTGGCAACCTGGAATCTGCTTTTGACCCGGACCCTTCAGGGTAAAATTGAGGAAACTGAGACATGTACACTAGGTATAGACACCACCACCAAAACACGAGCCCCTATTTCCCTAAACAGGCCGCAGATTTAATGTGTTTGGCCGCAATTTGCGGCCAAGTAGGGGGCAGGGGTGTTGGGGTCTTGGCTAGGGTTGTCATCTGTGTTGTGTAGTGTTTTGGCATGTCTAGTTTTGTAATATTTGACCTGTTAGGAAATCTGGGATCATATATCGTTTTTGGTGTTCGTTGTGTTTGCGCGATACGCGCGATACGTGAGAGGGTTCTGTGATCCAGCGTATCGCGGCGTGTCGCGATGGTTTTAGACGCGTACACACACGATTCAGTGTACCGTGCACACGCGCGTTTAGTTCGTGACGCGTGTTTCTCGTTTTGGTTCGATATCGCGTTTCGCGGAATATTTGGCTTATATATGATTTTCGTGTCTTATTTGAAGGTTTGCAGGCAGGGACTACGGACACTGCTACAGGCGGGAGCACATGGTAGGATTCACCTAGCGTGGAGTGTAGGTGAGTAGATTTAACATCTACAGGGGAATCGCCCGCATAGCGTTATGCGTCTGGGCTAGGATTCTAATATTTGTCGCATATTCTACGTCACTGTTAGAATTGCGCCATTAGTTTATTTCCTTGATATAGTTGTGCTGTGACCAGCAGCCGTAGGACACTGCACATATTATTGATGGTTCTTGTTGCACGAGCACGGATTGTATGCTACACACACACCATCAATAATTGCCATGTCACACACAACCCCTTGTAGATACTTTATTGCTTATCAGACTAGACATCTAGTTTATCGGTATACCTATAGTGTATCTTACCATTAGTGATAGGTACATCTACACCTTGCGATACAGCTACAGGTATACCTTGTACATATTTTACTTATATCTGGGGGGGGGTATCCTTCATATTCTACTTAAACCCAGGGGGGTATACGACATCTTTTACTTATAGGTAGATACATATACTTAGCTGTACCTTATTGATTTTGCATACATCTGGTTTCAGCTAAATACCTTCATTTACATGCTTGCATTTAGATATATCGCATATATTTATTTCTGGATTTGCGTATTTATTATTTGGATTTGTACATGGTGTTTTCGGGATTTGGGAACCGCGGGAGTTCATGAAATTATGCATACATTGAAAAACCCGGTTTCCTTGATATGATATTTGCGCGTCCACCATGAGTTTTATCGGTGCTGATTATATACTCCATACGAGGTGTGTTTGCCGTATGAGGGTACATGGTGGGGCCCGGTATAGTTCCCTCGGCATGAAGATCGATGGATTTTGCCGATTGAGCCTGGAGGCGGGCGAGTACCTACCGGTGACAGTACCCATGACTCGGCGGGGGATCACGGAGACACCGCTGGGAGTCATGTACGTATGTATACGTCGAAAGGCGAGGGTCAGAGCTAGGCACTCGTGCTTTCGGGATAGCGTATGATACGTGATCAGGATTTCTGTGTCGATGCTTGGCACATGGTTTTCATGATATTTCTTTAACACCTTTGTATATATAACAGGGGATTTAGCCGTTGTTATATATACCCTTACACCAATATTAGTGGAATGGGACGCTAATATATGTGTATTGCCCCCATCATGCTTATTTCTGTATATATTTACCTTAGGATGTTAGATTCTTACTTGAGATTTGACTTGGGATATTAGGTGATCCATTGAGATTGGATATTGGACATACCTATGTGATTACTGATTTGTACGTTCGGGATATAGGAGATTACTCGATATTGTACATTGAGGAGATGTGAGACTTATATGATGTGAGAGCCCAGTTTGGGGGCTGATTTGAGGATTTGTGGATTGGAAGGTCTTGATGGATTGTGATCCTGCCACGATGTCAGGTTTCCGTGGAAATGACATATTCCACCCTATACCTCACACTTATCTATTTTATGCACAGTTTCATATACTGGTAGTACCTGTTAGTGTACCCTTATGATAGTTGCATATTTACATTCTCATATCCCCCTTTGCATGGTTATCGCATACTATTGTCATGTTACTATTGCTTCACATATCGATTGTACCTGCTAGTGTACTTTCCCATTATTTTGCATTCACATGACATGTTATTACTGCAATCGCATATCTTAGATTCATGCTGTACGTACATTCCTGCGATTACCTGCATATGTTATCTACTATTCACGAGTTGGCAACTCACCCCCGTTGTGCCACAGGTGTTTCAGGTTGTTCCCCAGAGTAGTCGAGGCAGGCTATTCAGTACCTATCTATCATCTTTTGCTACAGATACCGCATCAGCTCACAGTACTATTTTGCTTAGGTGGGTTAGATGATTATCTGTATTTCATATTGTATATTCGTTGTATTTTGTACTCTCCATCTACTATTGTATTGTTGACTTAGAGACTTGGTGAGGACGTTCTTGTATATTATTTGTGGGTTTGTTGTCTTTTATATACAGCTTTCTCTTTATTGTCTCTGATTTCTTCGCCACGGCGTCGTATACTTATGATGTTATTGTTTTCCGTCTTGAGCTAGTTTTTACAAAAAGGGGTGTTGCAAAAATTTTAAAGAAAGAAAGTGGGACTTTTAAAGAATCTGGGTTGTGATTTCAAATGTTTCAAATACTATACTATCTTTTCCGTATTTTCTTGGTTTAGATTTCTGGGTTTTGGCTTTCTTTTACTGCGTTACGTCTTTTGGCGTTGCGTAGTATTTGGGCCGTCACGGGCCAATTTTGGGTGGTGACATGATCTATCTAAAGATATAGCAAGATTAATGATATTTTAAAGTCGAAACTAAACTACATGGTATTTTACTGAAAAGGAGCGGTAAAAGTTACAAAATGAAATATTTTTCTATGAAACTTGCTCAACTTGGTTTGTTAATGATTAATAGTCAAGATGTAAGAGTTTGGAATAGTTGTGTTTACTGAAAATTGTACTTTTTAAATAAAACCGAATCGGAAGTCGGATTAACTCCACTTCCGTCGGGTTTTAGAAATACAAGTTTTAAGAATAGAGAATAGAGTAGAGAGGAGGGACTTACGGGATTTCGGATTAGAAGAGAGGGAGAGGGATTGGTAGTGGTTTTCGGTGCGTCGTTTCGTCGCCGGGAGCTCCTAGGGTCGTCATCGGAAAATTGCCGGATCTTCGTCCTTCGCTAACTTCACTTGCACATAAAATTCTAGAGAGTTTTCTTGAGAGTTTTGGAAAGAATTTGGAAGTGAGGAGGGTGTGTTTAGGGGTGGTATTTATAGGGTAATCTAGGGTTAGGGTTTGATAGGAAAATTTATTAAAATAAATTTCATTACAAAGTTTTCATTGAATTTTAATTGTCTCTGTTAAATTGCAGGTGATTTAAAGTGTGCAGGGGTTACCAGAAGATCAAAAGACACAACTCCACAGAAGGGTCAACTCGGATTTAACCGAGTCAAACCGTCCTGGCCGGCCGATCCAACCGCACCGCCGGCCGAGTCACGACGAGTCGGGCCGGGGCTCGCTGCCAGGGGTCCGTCGTCGTTTGGTCTTTTACCTAGGTCAGTTTGTTTTTAGTGTGACTTTTGGTTTTACGGGTTTAGCACGTGTAGACTCTTGGAATTCTAAAAAGATTAAAAGAAAACAGTATTAAAAATAATGTGGGTGATGGGATTTGAACTCTGGTGTTTTGGTTCAGTAGTGCAAGGTCTTACCAATGAGCTGCAAGCTCCTTCTTGCTATTAAAAAGCAAAAAAAAACTTATAACTTATGCTCTGGAATACCCCTTTCTGTATTTTTAAAAAAATTATATAGAAAGTTGTACAGAAAATTTAGGGTTGTTACATTCTACCTTCCTTATAAAAATTTCGTCCTCGAAATTTGTAAAAGGAAAGTGTAACAGATTCAAGGAAAGTTTGGTGGCTGAAGTACTGATAGTGTATGAAAAATAACAAAGTGATACAAGGGTTTTAAAAATGTGAAGGAGACTTACTAGTGTTATATTGGTCAACTGTCTCGGCTTCTACGGCTGCTAAGGTGTAAGCCTGTCGCCGGGGTACGTTTCTTCTAGCTGGAAGCACATTCCTCTGTCCTTGGGGCATGTCTCGCTGCCCTCGAGGCATGTTTCTCATTGCCTGTTGGAATTGGCGAGTAGTCGGTGCAGGTGGTAGGACTGTGAGTGCAAGACGATGTGCAGGAGCCTGGATAGATGGCCACTGCGGGTAGTTGATGGGTGTGTGATCTGAGTTGCTTCTATAAGGACAGTTTCCAATTCCGTGATTGGATGCGCCATAAATTAGACACATGACTTTTGCGCGCCTACAATCCTTCCATAAGTGTCCCTTTCTCCTGAAGTAGTAGCAGAAATCTGGACTCGACTGGTTATTGATTTCTTCAGTTCTCCTGGGTTCTAAAGATGGCCTGGAAGAGGCTCCTCTTACCATTTGAGTGGTAGGGCGCTTCACTCCGGCAGATTGAGGTCTGCCCTTCTTCTTCACCACTGCCTCATATCTTCGGGCAACTTTCAAAGCCATATCATGGGCTGGGAAATCCTCTGTAGCTAATACAGTTTGGATTTCCGGGTCCAACCCTTGCTGAAATCTTCTAGCTCTGATCTCAGCAGTCGGTATGAGATGGGCCGCAAACCTGTTATGGTCTTGTGTTAGCTGTGTAGTATGTGATATAAAATCGAACATTGAGACATATCTTACCTACTGAGCATGATAAACTCAGTATCATACTCATCTACTGATTTGGTCCACATTGAACCTTTTTGCAGATGTATGAACTGATGTTCCATATCAACGTGGGCAGTCTCAGGGAAGTACTTTGCATTGAACATGTCGCGAAAAGTCTTTCATTCGATGGGTTGATCAAGACGGCTTTCTTTCGCCTTCCACCAAACCCGTGCATTATGAGTGAGCTGCAACTTTGCAACTCGGACCTAAGCCATCTCTGGCACTTGTGCTGCTCCCGGATCATCTTCAATCCTCTGAGCCCATTCCTCAGGTTCTAGAGGGCTCTCTTTTCCTAAGAATTGTTTGGGGTGAAAAGCCCTGAATTGTTTCACCCCAGGTGCTTCTGCCTCGGGACGGTTCATTAAAAGAGCAATTTGCTGCTGCTGTCTTTCAAGGAGGATACGGATTGCCTCAAGCAGAACTGTCTGTTCGTTGATCGGAGCAGCGACGACAGGTGTGAGTGGTAGTGGGGGGGAGTGTTGTTGACATTTGTGCTGGTGTTGTTTGGGGAATCCATAACCTTTGAAAGAGGAATTTGGGTTAGGATAGATTCAAAGTATATGAAATGAAGAGATTCAAGAAGTATGAATTGTAAAGAACGTTTTCAGTTGCTGGTTCTTGTGTTATATTGCTTAGGTTGTCCACGCAGAACTGAACTGCATGGTATGGTTCCATACAGCTCGGACCTGCATGGGCCACCAACAATACCTGTCACGCCCCGCTTCCCCGTGTACGGGCAGAGGACGCGACGAGGCCGCTACGTATTTACTCAGAAGCAAATACGCTAAACGTAACTAAGCAATATAAAAGAAATATACACTAGAGACAAATGTAATGAAACAGCAACTTTATTTATTAACATTCTTTTATACAATGCATGGAAAGTAAATACATGTGAATGAAAGCAATGCCTAAACAGTGGTATAACAGAATGGAAAGTACTAAAATGAAATAGGTACAAGTGGCTACAGCTCTGGATCTTCGGTTTACTGCTCAAGGGCCTGCTCTGAATGCTCCTGAATGGTCTCGTGCTCTAGTGCGTCCGATCTACCTGACAACATTCCAAAGAAGAAAGAGAAGGAATGTCGTCAGCGAACAATCGCTCGGTAAGTTCCAAAGATAAGGGAAGAATAGAATAGACACACACAGAGAGAGTGCGTGTAGCTTTTAAAGTTGTATTATATTATTATAATGTTGTATTTAGTGTTAACGCTGTTGTTTGTAGTTTGGTACAGAAAAGGCCGGTGTATACGAGAGGAGTCTCAGTATGCCAGAGACTAAGGCAATGGAATATAGAGTACAAGGTTCCGTTAGAATGCCCGGAACAACGGCGATTGTATTCAAGTTAGGTGTCTTAAATCTTGCAGTCTCATGCCACTTCTAACACCTTCCGTACCAATCTACCCCTTAAAACCCCGCGATATCTTGATTGTATTGTTCGAATTGTATTGTAAATTGTAATGTCTTATATTATAGCTTGTAAAGATGGATGACTTGCCGAAACCATGATATCAGTAAATGGATGTAACTAGAGAATCATGTAGATGTATGAATCATGTAGATGGATGTATATCCATGGTTCGGTTCAGTCAAGTTGTATAAATTGATAGATTGAACAGATTGAATATATGGATTCATAGATTCATATTGAATTGTAGTTTGTACTTAAATCATATTCAAGTCATATTTATTATAATGAGACTCAGTCTGAGTCAGAACCATTAGAAAAGAAATTGAAATCCTGAATTAAGTTTTTGATGTTATCCGCTGCACATGGGCGGCAAGATTTGTGTCTTTTACAATGACGATTACCGTGTTGATAACACCGTTTGTTAAGTTATCTACCTTAAATAGGCAAGCACCCATATCTCCGACTCCCTGAGGCTCATGAGACTGGTCCCGCTTAAACCTATATTTACTAGGGTCCTTATTGTAATTTATAAAACTTGAGGGGGGTTTATGTAAAAGTAATTTTGTATAATTTTCAAAATACACCTCAAGTAATTAATTATCGTCTTTAGAGTTTTCATAGATGTAAATTTTATATATGCGACATCTTTAGGGAATAAGACCTAAGTTTCATAATATAGGGTACTTATTTGCAATATTGAACTTGTATGGAATGTCATGTTATTTTCATGTAAAGTGATTCTTTTGACTTAGAAAAGTTGGAATGTTTTTATTATATTAAAATAGATATTTTGATGATACAAATATATATATAAATTAATTTTAATTATTATTTTTCTAGAAATCTCATTTTTCTTAAGATATTGTATTTTTAAATCTTTCGAGACCGAATGCTCCTTGCGGAGGTTTGAATCTCGCACTACTAAGCCCAGAGATGTGCGTTAATCCGCACCATCCCAGACGGGTTCCCCAAAATGGGTTGTAGCGGCGCTTTGCAAAGATTTGTTTAAAATACATAATCTTATGAAAATGGTTTTTATAAGTTAGAGGTAGTTTTGTGTAAAACGTTATTTCCCGAATCTATATTTCCCAAAAGGTATCGTGCTATGTTTCATATGAGTGTTGTGAGGAGGTAGGTCTTTACCTCGTGATCTATCTAAAGGTATAGAAAGATTAATGATGTTTTAAAGTCGAAACTAAACTACATGGTATTTTACTAAAAAGGAGCGGTAAAAGTTACAAAATGAAATATTTTGCTATGAAACTTGATCAACTTGTTTTTTTAATGATTAATAGTCAAGATGTAAGAGTTTGGATTGGTTGTGTTTAATGAAAATTGTAATTTTTAAAGAAAACCGAATCGGAAGTCGGATTAACTCCACTTCTGTCAGGTTTTAGAAATACAAGTTTTAAGAATAGAGAATAGAAGAGGGAGGAAGGATTTACAGGATTTCAAATTAGAGGAGAGGGAGAGGGATTGGTAGTAGATTCCGGTGCGTCGTTTCGTCGCCGGGAGCTCCTAGGGTCGTCGTCGGAAAATTGCCGGAGCTTCTCCCTTCGCTAACTTCACTTGCACACAAAATTCTAGAGCGTTTTCTTGAGAGTTTTGGACAGAATTTAGAAGTGGGGATGGTGTGTTTAGGGGTGGTATTTATAGGGTAATCTAGGGTTAGGGTTTGATAGGAAAATTTATTAATATAAATTTCATTAAAAAGTTTTAATTGAATTTTAATTGTCTCTATTAAATTGCAGGTGATTTAAAGTGTGCAGGGGTTACTATAAGATCAAAAGACACAACTCCACAGAAGGGTCAACTCGGATTTAACCGAGTCAAATCGGCCTCGCTGGCCGATCCAACCGCGCCGCCGGCCGAGTCACGTCGAGTCGGCCCGGGGCTCGCTGCCAGGGGTCCGTCGTCGTTTGGTCTTTCACCTGGGTCGGTTTGTTTTTAGTGTGACTTTTGGTTTTACGGGTTTAGCACGTGTAGAATCTTGGAATTCTAAAAAGATTAAAAGAAAACAATATTAAAAATAATGTGGGTGATGGGATTTGAACTCTGGTACTTTGGTTCAGCAGTGCAAGGTCTTACTAATGAGCTATAAGCTCCTTCTTGCTATTAAAAAGTAAAACAAACTTATAATTTGTGCTCGGGCAAAAATACCCCTTTCTGTATTTTTTGAAAAATTATACAGAAAGTTGTACAGAAAGTTTAGAACTGTTACATTGTAGTTTATTCACTCATTCCGGGGTCTCTAGTTTATGGACTCATTTCGGAGTTTGTAGTTTATTCACTCATTCCGGAGTCTCTAGTTTATGGACTCATTTCGGAGTTTGTAGTTTATTCACTCATTCCGGAGTCTCTAGTTTTTGGACTCATTTCGGAGTTTATTCAGTTTACCTCCCTTGGGTTTATAGGAAAACATTTCCTAACATTATAGATAACCCCTGCTCTTTATGACAGAGGTCCGTTAGGTTTTGTGGTACTAGGGTTTTAGTCCGTGGTACCGTCGCGTTGGCTGATGCATTCCCTGATATGCAGACTTTACGCTGCTGTTCGAGTAGCCCCGCGACTATCGTGTCTCTGGTCCCTTTGAGTGCTGGACAAAACGTTTTCAAGTAATCTTCTTAGGAAGTTTGACCGTCGAAAGAGAAAGCATTAGGAATTTTGCCATGTCGCTTTTTACTTGAAGTTTGGCTTAGTTTGGGAGCCCCGATGAGTCATAAACACTCTGCACTGGTGTGGGATGATCTCCGATAGTTTTTCGGGTTTTATTTGAGTTGCCGTCAAGACCCTGAAGTTAGGAATTTTGCCTTCGCTTCCTTTTTTGTGTCTGTTTTGGAGCCTTTGTTGACATTACATCTGCTGTAACGAGAAGAATGTCGAGATTTTCTCAAGGTTGTATGTGAACAGTCGAGACTTGGAGCTAGGATTTTGCCATCACTCTTTTTTGATTTGTCTATTTGGAGCCTTGGTTGACATTACATCTGCTGTAACGAGAAGAATGTCGAGGCTGTCTCTAAGTTGTATGTGAACCGTCGAGACTCGGAGCTGGGATTTTGCCGTCTCTCCGCTTTGTTTTGACCGTGAGGTCTTTCGTTGACGTTACATCTGCATCCTGTTGAATTGAGAAGAAACGCCGTGGTTGATATTGCGTCTGCTGTAACGAGATAAATGTTGAGGTTGTCTCTAGGTTGTATGTGAACCGCCGAGACTCAGCCCTCCCTTTAACGGAGCCTGGTGGGAAAATATAGTTTCCTTTTCGTTTGTGCCCATGAATTGTATACAGGGGTTGATGTGGACTCACCTGAAGGGCAGAAAAGTTTCATTTTGATATGTTTTTAATTTTTTTTAATTTTTTTCCGCAATGCTCTATCTTTTCAGTTTTTATATCGCGAAAGTCACGGTTGCCCAATCATTTCGGCTATTTTTCATGGTGCCCAATCATTTCGTCTATGTATTTGTTTTATTTTTACTCGCTGTGTTTTTTTATTGCGAGTTGTCCAATCATTTCGGTTGTTTCATACATATATATGTTTTGCTCGCTGATTTCTTTTATTGCGGGTTGCCCCATCATTTCTGCTATTTCATATATATATACTTTTGTTGCGAGTCGGGAACTTGGATCCTGACACCAATTTCGGCATCAGCATTGCTGCGACTGGAATATTGCCAGGAGCAAATCATCATTTGCCTTGAGAGGTCTTGAAATTTGATATTGATTTAGATATGAGTATCGCTACAACTGGGATATTGCCAGGAGCAAATCATCATTTGCCTTTGTCGATTTGAACAAAAGTGGCTTAGTAAACAGGGTTAGGATCCTGTCGAATAAGGCTTTTTGACTTTATGAGCCGTAAGGGTCTCATAAAATTATTTATCCCTACGAGTCATGAGGATCTCATAGGTGTAGGTTCTCCCTTAGAAGTCGTGAGGACTCCTAAGTGGTATTTTCTCTTGTAAGTCGTAAGGATCTTACAAGAGTGTTTTCTCCTTACAAGTCGAGAGGACTTATAAGTGTCGTTCACCATATGAGTACATTCCTCTTCATTGGTGGAACTTGGTGGGGGAAATCGTTTATTTGTGCCCATGGATTGTATACAAGGGCCAATATTGGACCGCCTGTAGGGCAGCTTGTGGAACACGTCAGCTTAAGAACAGGTCTGGATCCCTGTAGCCTAAGGCTTTGAATCCTATGAGTTATGAGGGTCTCATAGGGGGGGTTCTCCTTACGAGTCGAGAGGATCTCGTAAATGAAAATTTTACGAGATTGTGCCATTTCGGGTTTTCACAAGCTCTCCGGTAGCCCTGCTGTTTTTACTCACGGTGCCCTTTCGGGATTTCATTCATGCTCAATTTTCTTGTGGACATACCGTTTTTTTACCCATCGGTTTGCCAATGGGACTTAGGTTGCAGTCTTCACCGTTGGAGCTTTGATTGCAATATAAATCTCAAGAGAAGATATCACCGTATTTGGGGTAATGCGCCATTTTTTAGGCGGAGCACTAGTTTAGGGACATTTCGGTCTATTATCGCCGCGTTTGAGGTGACGCATTAGTTTAAGGACATCTTGGTCCGTTATCACCATGTTTGAGGCGAGATTTTAGTTTAAGGACATTTCAGTCCTTTATCACCATGTTTGAAGCGAGATTTTAGATTTAAGACATCTCGGTCCTCCGTTCCCATCTCAGGGACGAGTATTAGTTTAGGAACGTCTCGGTCCTTTGTCTCCATATTTAAGGCGAGGTTTTAGTTTAAGGACATCTCGGTCCGTTGTTGCCATTTTGGAGATGAAAATTCTTTTAGATACTACTTTTAGAGTTTTGATTCAGGAAGATAGCGAGCGGACACAAGTGTCGTCATCTATCATTGACCTAGGTCATGACTTGTCAAGCATAGTATTTCTTGAGGAATTGTCCATTTATCGGTCGGAAGGGTCTTTCTCCGTGCATATCCATGAGCAGGTAGGCTCCACCTTGGTAGACCTTGTTTATGATGTACGGGCCTTCATAGTTTGGCTCAAACTTCCCTCGTTTGGCACAATTGGGGATCATTGGTCGTTTGACAACTAGCACGAGCTCGCCTTGGCGGAATGTCCTCACCTTATTCAGTCTTTCATATGAGCGCGTCATCCTTGCCTTGTAAGCTTCTAGGTTTTGCTGCTCCATGAGGCGAGTTTCATCGAGGGCGTCGAGCTCCTCAAGCTGAAGATGGGAATTTTCATCATCTGTTAGCTCGTATCGAACTGCTACTCGGAGAGAAGGGAGTTCTATTTCTAAAGGAAGGACTGCTTCAGTGCCGAATACCAACGCGTATGGTGTTGTATTCGTAGTCGTTTTGAACGTCGTTCGGTACGCCCAGAGAGTTTCGTGCAGTCTCTCGTCCTAGTTCTTTTTGTTTCTAGACATCGTTTTCTTTATAATCTTGGTCAAGGTCTTGTTGAAGGCTTCAGCTTGACCGTTGGCATGAGGATTATAGACTGAAGAGTATCTCTAGTCTATTTTATGCTGTTCTACGAAGCGGCTGATTTTATGGCTCCTGTAGGCTGGCCCATTATCTGAGATTATCTGTCATGGAGTGCCGAACCGGTAGTTGACATGTGTCTTGAAGAAATGGAGAATATTCTCCGTCTTCACTTCCCTTAGTGGTACTGCTTCCGCCGACTTAGAAAAGTAGTCAGTTATTGCCAGTATGAACCGGTGTCCTTTAGATGATGCTGGCTCAATAGGGCCGGTTATATCGGTTCCCCACATTTCGAACGGCTAGCTAGCTACCATTGGGTGTAGCGGATTTGGCTGTTGGTGGATGAAGTCCCCGTGAACTTGGCACAAGCGACACTGCTTCACATATTTGAGACAGTCCTGAATCATTGTGGGCCAATAGTAACCCATTTTCTTGATCTTCAGCTTCATCTTTAGCCCGGCCTAATGAGAACTGCAGAGTCCATCGTGAATTTCTTGAATGGGTTTCCTTGCTTCTTTTGGCCCCAAGCACCTTAGCCAAAAACCGTCAAGCGATCTCTTGTATAGAGTATCATTAAAGAAAGCGAAAGACAGAGCCCGTTTCATGAGCTGATGTCTTGACGACGCATTTTTGGGCGTTCGATGGGATTTGAAGTAGTCTATGAAGACTTCCGTCCAATCCTTGACCTTTTCTTTGTCTTTTATTTGGAGGACCGCTTGTTTGGTCGTTTCTTTTCCTTCAGATGGCTCCATTGAATCCTCTGAAGATATTTCTGCTGGCGCAAGAACCCGGCGGCTTTGAACAACGATCCTTACGTCATCGAGGTTTTCGTCAGCCATCTCCTTAGCAAGCTTGGCTAATGCATCCTCCTTGCTATTTTCCGCACGCAGTATGCTTTCCAAGATGTAGGAGGGGATTTGTGTTAGCAATTGCTGCACTCTCCTACCATATTTTATCAACTCTTGTTTGCACGTCTGATAGTCGCTATTTACTTGGCTAACGACCAGCTAGGAGTCTCCATATATGAGGAGGTTTTAGATTCCCGTATCGGTAGTGATATCAAGACCCGCTATCAAAGCTTTATATTCAGCCTCGTTGTTTGTTCTTGGTTCCGTTAAGGAAAGGGCAAAACGCGTTACCCCTCCTTGCGGAGTCACAAAGATGAGGCCCATCGCGTCTTTGATTATAAGGGTGTTATGCTTCTGCTTCTTCACGGAAGATGCTCCATCGAAGTAGAGTTCCCATTGGACAATATTTCCTTCCTCCCCCCTTCGATTGTGTTAAACGCGTGTCCATCTGGCAATTCGCAATTTAAGGGAGAATCGGCTGGTTTAGGATGCTCAGCGAAAAAGTCGGCGATGGCCTGACCTTTCACTATCTTGAGGGGTCGATACGTTATCAGGAACTCCATCAAGAGGAGGGCCCATTTGGCAAGCCTTCCTGTTGCTGGGATCTTTAGCACCCTCACTAGGTTTCGGAAGGCATCAACTATGCCATTTTAAAAAATTCTAAGGTGCTCAGAACCCTAACCTAGGATCTAACTAGAGGAATTAGGGTAAACCAACATGTAATCAAACATTACACTAAGTGAATGAGGAATACAACATTTGTAGACCGGTCCTTCACTTCTAAAGTTCTATGTAGTATTCTCTTCGCTCCAAGTAGTGATCTCCCGAACTCAAGTTAGGCTCCACAAAGCGAAATGAACAAGCATTCTTGAAGTCTTCGAGCTCGAAGATGATCTATGTCGAGGAGACTCTAACTCAAGCTACCTCTTCACTAATTGGGAATTAGTGAAGCAAACAACCTAAACTAAATGGCTAATCTAGTGTAGGTTGATGAAGTAGGATTTTTGCTCACTTTAGAATAATTTTTCTTACAATATTTATTCACCTGAAGAAAAGCTAGAGAGCTTTCTTTAGATGAAAAAGAAGATGAAGTGTAGAATCAATTAAGTGAGAATAGCAACCATGGGTGAAATAATATATCATATTAACTCATGTAGAGACTTAATCATGGTTTAAGATAATGGTTGGGTTAATAAATATCTAGGGTAAGAAAAAATTAAGTGGACTAAGTCAATGGTTCTACAAGCTTCCACTAAGCTTCAAACCATGTGATTATTCCACCTAATTTTGTATTTACCTAAATAAATAAAAAAAAACCAATTATCTATGACATGGTATGAGTCTCATACACCCATGTTAGATGTACCCTCAAGCATGACACAAATAATATATATCACATATATATTAAATGTGCACAAGTGAGAAAAAGAAATCCTTAAGTGAGCTAATATTAGTTAATGTATGTTAATATATCAAATATATAATTATACATTAAATTATTAAATCAACACTTGATTTAATAATCCGGCTATATCATATATAACCGACTAATATCATTTGTATCAACTTATTAAATCAACACTTGATTCGATAACCCGGCTATATCACATATAACCGAACGATATCATATATCGCAAGATTAGAATATAGTATCACATACGCGTATTAATCTCGGTCCCACACATATCACATATGTGCTTCTACTTCGTTTCGCCTGAGCCAGGAAACCTCTATGTAGGACTCTAAAGACTCGTCAATACGCCGGCAGTAAGTGATGATCATATCAGTCACCCATAAGCCGTCAGCGGTACTAGTTGGACGTAACGGCTACCCGGGTATTGAGCGATCAGAAGGTCAACAAGCAAGCCTGCTCATACTCCTGCGAATCCAATAAGTAACACTACCGTACAGTCTGGTCTCTTCATCTGATATGTCGCATATCCAGCCTGGGGATGGTAAACGTCAGACATCGATAGCCTGATAAGTCATGACGATGTGAAGCTCATAACGGTTCGAGAAACTACTGATAACACTTACCAGTAAATCTCAGCAACCCTGGACAGGGATTTCCTGTTATGGCCAATCAATCATAGTGCAACATCAACCCCCAATACCGGGAGAGACGAAATCCCCTCCTATCGCTCATTGTTTCCATGTGACTCGAAACTGTACCCAAAAACCACCGTTTTGCACGTTCTCTTGAAAGTGGTAAGGTGGATATCAAAGCACGGTGGGAATCATACAAGACTCTATGACGATCTCGGGTCTACAGACTAACCTATACCAGTGTCACCAGAGAACTGCCATCTGACGTAAGGTATAATACCATCTAGGAGTTCTCGCCGAGTCCTGTTTAGTGTACCCAGTCTCCACTGAGCACCCGTATACAATCTTTGATGTCAAACACCAATGGATGTGGGATTATCCATCGCCCATCATATGGGTTAAGAAACGTATACGCTAGTCTACTCTGGAATATCGATGCCCCGTCTCGACATTCCCACGACTAGGAACAATTGAAGGATGTACTTACGGACTACCCTGGCCCCACTAGTATGATCTGCATCATAATCCTGGTAGTCAAGTACTCATCCTAAGGGCTTTATCAACATATAACAGAGAGACAATAAGTGTACATGTTAAGATAAAGAGTAACCAGATAGCATACTTTCATGTCGAGCAAGAAAGTCCTCCTTATATATGTCCAAGCATCCACTATAATATACATCATATGTACAATAATGGCCTCTAGAGCATACATACAACTAACACCTGTTAGTGTGGCCCTTAACATTAGATATTTGAGAGGATCCACCTTTGATATGAGATGGATCTCATGTGCTAAGGCATAGTGCCTGAGCTTCGTTATCAGTGTCAGACAATGCTTTTCGATGGGGGAGTAGTTGTTTTCTTCCCCCAAGAGAACTCGAATCAAATAGTAGAGAGCTCTCTACTTTTCCTGATCGTTCTCCTGTGCCCATAGCACGCCTAAAGAACCTTCAAGGGCCGTTGTGTACAAGATGAGGGGCTTTCCTTTGACTGGAGCGGTTAGTATCGACGGGTTTTGCAGGTATTGCTTAATTTCGTCCAGTGCACTTTGGAATTTATAATCCCAAACGAACAAGGTTCCCTTCTTCATTATATGGCTGTAGGGGTGGCATTTGCCGGAGAGGTTGGCTATAAACCGCCAGATATACGCGAGCTTTCCTTGGAGAGACCGCAGTTGTTTAAGAGTTCTTGGCATGGGCATTTCCATAATCTCCTTGATCTTTGATGGGTCTATTTCGATGCCTCGGTGTCGTATGATGAATTATAGGAATTTGCCTGAGAAGATTCTAAACGCGCATTTCAGAGGATTCATCTTTAGATTGTATTTCCGAAGACGTTGGAACACTATGTTCAGATATTCCCAGTGCTCCTCGTACAATTTGCTTTTCACCACAAGGTCGTCAATATAGCATTCAAAAATCTCCTGTATGAGGTCATCAAAGATCTTTGTCATGGCCCTCTGGTATGTAGCGCCTGCGTTCTTCAGACCGAAAGGCATCACTTTATAGCAGAATATGCCTAGCGGAGTTCGGATGGCGGTGTGCTTTTCGTCTTCAGAATGCATTTTTATTTGATTGTAGCCTGAAAATCCATCCATGAAGGAGAAGACCTCATGAGTGGACGTGTTATCGATCATCAGCTCGGTAACAGGTACTAGGAAGTCATCTTTCGGAAAAACTTTGTTAAGGTCCCGAAAGTCCACGTAGATGCGCACTGTCCCATTTTTCTTCATCACTGGAACAATGTTGGAAATCCTGTCGGGATACTGAACTTCTTGGATGAAGCATGAGTCAATTAGTTTCTTGGCTTCGGCATTGATACTCATCTTGAGTTCGAGCCGCATTCTTCTTGGCATCTGTTTGACTGGCTTGACATTTGGCGATATAGCCAGTTTATGCACCGCTATTTTTGGATCCAGTCCCGGCATCTCGGAATAGTTCCATGCGAAGCAGTCTTCATATTGCATAAGCACGTCCTTTAGTGTGGCCACTTGTTTTTTAGACAACAGCTCACGGACGAACGTGGGTCTCGTCTCGTTTTCCGTCCCCAAGTAGATTTTTTTCAGGTTTTCCGTGTTCATATCATAATTTTGCATTATTATATTCCCCATTCTTATTCATTTTAGAAATAAATAGGTGCTTTTGATCCATGTCTGCTACATAGTTGCAGGTTACAAGTTCTCGGAACAAAACAGTGAAAATGATGAAAAGACGATACAAAAGTGAGACTACGACCAACAAACAGAAGAATCTTTATCATGCCGCATATAGTTTGAGGAACAAACGAAGATCAACAAACAGTTCGATTGCACAAAGGTAGTACAGTATTCAAGACTTCAACATGAAGCAAACGGTAAAAGTCTACGACATTATGCACTGTGGAAATCTGGAAGAGACTAGAAGACATTCTGAAGAACCAAGTGAAGAAAAGCCAAGTAAAAAGCAACAGAAAGAACACCAGAAGAATTCAGCCCAAGAGCCTCCAATATGGCCGTGGATCCACGGCCAAACAAGGCATATGGCCGCGGATCCGCGGCCATAAAGTACACGTGTCGGTGCAAATTTTTCGGTGGCGGTGGTGCGTTGACTAGGCTTCTCAGGGTAATTTTGTAAATGTAGATATGAATCAGATGTAACCCTAGGGTTTCTATAATCTATAAATAAGAACCCTACAGCTCTTTTTGGAGCATGCCTCTTCTTATGCCTCTTTTTAATTATCAATTTCAGAATTTTTATTCGCTGTAAATATTTGAAGAGTGCATCAAATAAAGTAAGTCCTTCTTTTTTATACCCTAGTTAATTTTCCTTTCTGCCCTAATTAATTTTATTTATCTGCCCTAGTTTAGCACTTTTATTTATCTGCCGTAGATTAGATAATTAGGTTATTAAAAACAAACAAAAAATGTCTCTTTTTATCAATTCCCTAATGAGTGAGTAGTTCCTCACTTGTTAGGGTTAGGAATAGGGAAGGTTTGAGAGATAAACTCTCACCCCTTTCTTGCCCATCATACATTTTTTTTATAGGACTCCATGCATGCATACATACACACACCGCTCACTACGGCACCCTATCCCAAGAGGTAGCGGTGATACCGTAGTTTAAAAGACCGGTTGTGTATGTTTTCCATGGAGGTTAGGGTAAGAATTAAGAAAGGATGGACAAGGGCCTAGAGGAAGAAACCTAGTTTCTTCCCGATTGTGCTAATCCCCTTTGTTAATTATTACCATAACACCTAAATAGATCTTAATTAGGGCATAGAAAGCGGTGAGAAATATTGAATTTCCAAACTTAACCTAAACCTAACCCTAGCAAGATTTTAATCCTAATCAAACTCATTTCAGTTTTTAGTGATAATCAATCCTACCACAATTGGAATTAACTCGTTAGAACAACTAGAAAATACACAAAATCCCTGTGGACCGACCCGTATCAACCGGCTAGCTACCAAGTGACGCCGTTCTTGATTGCGGTTAATATTCTTTGATTCATCTTTTAAAAGCGAAAGCGCACAAAAAAACCTCCAACAATCAAATGGCGCCGTTGCCGGGGATGACGTAGTTATTTTCTTTTTGTAATTTCGGGTTAATACAAAAATTAAAAAATCATTAAAAAACTGAAAAATATAAAAAATTTATCATCTTGTTATTTTTTGAAGGGTGTTTTATTTGAATTTTGCAGGATCGACGAACGGATTCAGATCTGGAAAATTCCAGTGAGCAAAACAGCAAACATCAGATCTGAACAGACAGAGGAAAATCAGAACAAAGAAACAGAAAAAACTTTGGGATCTGAACCGACGACTTGACCGCGTAACCGCCGCCAGAAGCTCCTTTTGACCGCGGATCCGCCGCAGGTTGATGACGTCAGCAACCCAAAACCCCTATGTAAGCTTTCTTTTCTTCTTCTGAACCCCCTGATATCCTTTGAAAAATTTTCCTACAGGGTTCTTTGCGCAAAAACTTCTCCCCTTTTCCAATAACTTGATCTTGTGCAGGATTCTTTGCGCCGCAATAAAAAAATTTTGCAAGTGTTTGTGTGTTTACTGCTTTGTGTAAGTCGATGTAGTACACCCCAGTACTTGTGGGGAGGCGGAAACAACAAAAACAATCAAGTTTAAGGAACGAACATCGACTAACCGCTTAAATCGAAGCTAAACTATAAATAACCGTACACAATGATTTTCTTATCACTTGTGATTAGGGATTATACCTAAAGAAACCGGTCCTTCGTCTTTGTGTCCTCCTTTGTTCTCCTCGACCTTCTCTAGGTAGTAGACGATCCACCCGAGAGCAAAACACCAAGCTACACCTCTAACTTGAGGTAACTAATCTACTTTAATTGCTAATCAAAGAAGAAATGATGATATAGAGTGAAGGTAATGGATGCTTAAGTCTAACTAAACCTTTGATCTCAACACATGAGGATTAAGGATTAGTCTCTTGAAGATGAGAGCTTGAGGAGAGAGAATATGAGATAAGATAATGAGAAGAGAGAGAGTGTATCATAATATATTATGAAGCATTCTCATTTATCAACAAAAGAAAATGAGTGATGAATAAGCATGCTTCACAAATATCTAATGGTGATTCATTAAGCATGTGTCATTATCATTTATGGTGCAATTAATGATAATGATGAATCACCTCATGACTCACAATCTCATCCAAAGTAACCTCCTTAGTCACATCTTCTAGAAGCTTCTCGTACAATTACGAGAACGCCCCTCCAATCCGCAAAAATACGGAAAAACTTTAGACTGTAAAAATCCAATAACCGGATACCAGTAACTGGCTTAAACCAAAGCCGACTGGTAAAAACTGTCCGAAAGTCGTACGTGCGTAAACGCACGTTTGCGTCCGAACCCTTTGTCGCAAAACCATGCAACCTCTATATCGTTTCGCCTGGAGTAGGAAACTCTCTGTGTGGGACTCTAGAGACTCGACTACTACGCTGGCAGTGGGTTTAACCACAGACCGCAAGCGGCACTAGCTGTACGTAACGGTCCCCAGGTAGTTGTCGATAAGAAGGCCGATGAGAAAACCCATCCGAACTCCTACTGAGTCTGATGTGACAATCTCCATACAGTCCGGTCCGTTCGTCCAAGACTATCGCATATCGGGCCTAGGGGGCGGCAAGCATCAGTCCCCTAATAGCGGTATAAGTCGTGTCGGAGGGAAGCCCATTACACCCTGAGAAACTACTGGAACCTACCAGCAAATCTCGCTTGCCCTGGCCAGGGACTTTGCGTAATGGCTCTCTGACACAGCACGATATCTACTCCCAATACCGGGAGGGACGAATCCTGTCTAACCGCCACTGCCTCCAAGTGCTCGGGACTGCACCCAACTGCTACCTGTTTGCACGACTCCTTTGAGCCGTGGTAGGGTAGCAATCTAAGAACAGTGGGACACACTCGAGGCGAAGTAGCAGTGTCAAGTCTGCGGACTACGCTGTACTCATGTCACCTGGGAACTGTTCACTGACGACTGGTATCAAACCAACCAACAGTTCCCTGTGAGTCCTGTCCGGTGTACCCGTAACCTAATGAGCACCTGTATACTATCTCCAGTACGACGTACTGACGGCTGTGGGACAGACCATCTCCCCAACTGGGATGAGAAGCGTACACACCAGTCTACTCCGGAGTATCGATGCTCTGTCTCGATAATCCAACGACCAGGGACCTGAATAAGGATGTGCTTGTAGACTACCCAGCCCCCACTAGTGTGACTGCCATCACAACGCTGGTAGACAAGCAAGATCCTAAGAGCTCTATCAATACGTACACTCACATATTAAGATAGAAAAACCAAGTAGCATACTACCATGTTTAGCAAGACTGTTATATACATATGAATATCCCAAGCTTCCATTAAGTAATATACAAGCTAGTATGATACAGTAATGGCCTTCTAGGGCATAAACACTAACAATCTCCCACTTGCACTAGGGCCATGTACTGGCATATCGTAGACCAATGATCTTGAGTAGCCTCTCGAACTGAATCTGAGGAAGGGCCTTTGTGAATGGATCAGCAATGTTCTCTTCTGAAGCAACTCTCCGAACCTCGATCTCCTGACGATCAATGATCTCCCTGATCAGGTGATACCGCCTCAAGATGTGTCTGGACTTCTGATGGGACCTTGGTTCCTTTGCTAAAGCTATAGCTCCGTTGTTGTCGCAATACAGAGGTATTGGATCAACTATGGTAGGAACAACCTGAAGTTCTGTTAGGAACTTCTTCATCCAAACTGCTTCTTTTGCGGCATCGCAAGCAGCTATATACTCCGCTTCCATCGTCGAGTCAGCAACGGTGTCCTGCTTGGAGCTCTTCCAGCACACCGCCCCTCCATTGAGGGTAAAGACATAACCCGACATGGACTTGGAATCGTCCTTATCACTCTGGAAGCCGGAATCAGCAAAGGCCTCCAACCTGAGGTCTTTTCCGCCGTAAACCAAGAACATCTCCTTAGTCCTCCTCAGGTACTTGAGAATGTTCTTTACTGCTATCCAGTGTTTTTCCCCTGGGTCTGACTGATACCGTCTTACCACGCTCAGTGCGTAAGCTACATCTGGTCTGGTACACAACATCGCATACATTATAGAGCCTACCGCAGAAGCGTAGGGTATAATAGACATCCGTTCCCTTTCCAAATCAGTCTTGGGAGACATCTCTTTGGAGAGGGTGATTCCGTGACAAGCCGGTAGATTACCGCGCTTAGAATCTTCCATACTGAATCTTTTCAGTACAGTGTCGATATACCTGGACTGCGAAAGTCCCAACATCCTCTTGGATCTATCACGATAGATCCGGATCCCCAGAATGTAAGAGGCATCACCCAGGTCTTTCATGGAGAACCTGTGTGACAAGAATCCTTTGACAGATTGTAGCATAGGAATGTCATTTCCTATCAATAGAATGTCATCCACGTACAAGACGAGGAATACGACACTTCTGGCCACAACTTTACTATATATGCACGGTTCATCTGGATTTTTGATAAAGTCATATTCTTTGACTGTCTCATCAAAACAGATGTTCCAACTCCGCGATGCCTACTTTAGTCCATAAATAGACTTAAACAGCTTGCATACTTTCCCGCTGCTCCCACTCTGATTGAAACCCTCTGGCTGATCTATATAGACGCTCTCTTCTAAATTTCCATTCAGAAAAGCCGTCTTTACGTCCATCTGCCAGATTTCATAATCATGGAAGGCAGCAATAGCAAGAAGGACCCGAATGGATTTGAGCATAGCCATTGGAGAAAAAGTTTCGTCATAGTCCAAACCAGGTCTTTGACGAAAACCCTTTGCAACAAGTCTAGCCTTATAGGTTTCCACCTGTCCATCTACACCAATCTTTTTCTTGAAGATCCATTTGCATCCTATGGGTTTTACCCCATCTGGAGCAAAGTCCAAAGTCCATACTTTGTTGGTGTACATGGACTCCATTTCGGTCCGCATTGCATCTAGCCATCGTACCGAGTTGCCGCTCTGGATGGCCTGCTGGAAGTCAGTAGGTTCATCATCATCTATGATGCAATCCTCTCTATCCCCGTCTATGAGAAAACCGTAGTATCTCTCAGGCGGATGAGACGGCCTACTACTCCTGCGGAGGGGTGCGGGAATGTTCTGTTCTTCTTGAACCTCTGGTTCTACCAAACTTTCAGTAGCAGTTTGTGGTTCTGAAATTTCTTCCAGTTCTATTTCGCTCCCACTTGATTCCTTTTCTAAAAACTGATGTTCTAGAAAATGGGCATTACGAGAAACAAATACCTTCTGTTCCTCTGCGTAATAGAATAGATATCCCCTGGAGTGCTTTGGATATCCCACAAACAAACACTTTACTGATCGTGCCTCGAGCTTGTCCACATGCTGCTTTTTAACAAAAGCTGGACATCCCCAAATCTTTATATACTGTAGATGGGGTTTCTTCCCACTCCACATCTGATATGGAGTGGTAGGCACAGTCTTGGTAGGTACCATGTTCAAAAGATATGCCGCTGATTCTAGCGCATGTCCCCAGAAAGATCGCGGTAACTCAGCATTACTCATCATGGATCGTACCATATCCAATAGGGTTCGGTTCCGTCTCTCCGATACACCATTATGCTGTGGAGTGTACGGAGGAGTAAGCTGAGAGAGAATTCCTTTCTCTTTTAGGTAACCTAGGAACTCGGCACTCAAGTATTCTCCACCTCGATCAGATCTAAGTGTCTTTATACTTTTGCCGGTTTGGTTTTCTACTTCATTCTTATACTCTTGGAATTTCTCAAAAGCCTCGGATTTATGTTTCATCAGATAAATGAATCCGTATCTTGAGTAATCATCCGTGAAAGTAATGAAATAGGAAAAACCACCTCTTGCATGTGTAGACATTGGACCGCATACATCACTGTGTATGAGTCCTAAGAGCTCGCTCGCTCTTACTCCTTGTCCAGTGAATGGAGTCTTTGTCATCTTTCCTTTGAGACAAGATTGACAAGTGTCATAAGATTGATATTCGAACGAGTCCAAATATCCTTCTCTATGCAACTTAGTCAACCTTCTCTCATTGATGTGACCCAGTCTACAATGCCATAAGAAAGCTTTATTTAAATCTGGAGACTTTCTTTTTAGTGTGTTTTGGACATTGAAAATTTAGAGTTGGTTTAAAACATATATGTCGTTATTTAGAGTACCGGACCCAATCAAACCATGATTAAGGTGGATGTTGACAACATCTCTTACAAACGTGAAATCATAACCTTTATTTGATAACAAGGAAACTGATATGATATTACACGTTAAGCTGGGTACAAAATAACAGTTATGTAAAACCAAAATGTGTCCACTCGTCAATCCTAGGTGATAATCCCCGACGGACGCAGCTCCCACGCTAGCTCCGTTAGCAACCCTGAGGATCATATCACCTTCTTTCAGCACTCTACGGTTTCTCAGTGCCTGCAATGAATTGCAAATATGAGATCCTGATCCGGTATCCAATACCCAGGAAGTAGAGTTGATCGACAGACAATTCTCAATTACAAACACACCTGAAGTCGAAGCCACAGCTTGCTTCGGTTCCTGGTTCTTGGCGTTCCACGCCTTGCAATCCTTCTTCCAGTGCCCTTTCCTGTGACAATGGAAGCACTCATCCTGACCAACTATCGGTACTGCTTTCTTTTTCTTTCCCTTCCCTCCCACCTTACTAACACCTCCTCTAGGTCTGGGTGCGGCCTTCTTCTTCCTTCCTTTGGCCCTAGCGTTGGACCCGGAAGAAGATGAACCGCCAACAAACATAGCGGGTGTTTCCCTTGCCTTCTGCAAGGTGCCCTCCGCACTCCTTAACATGTTCAGGAGTTCTGCAAGTTCAACTTCTTTTCCTTGAAGATTGAAGTTGAGGATAAACTGGGCGTAGGTGGGAGGAAGGGACTGGAGAACAAGGTCTGTATAGAGCTCATTATCCAAAGTCGTCCCAAGGTCTGCGAGCTCTTCTATGTAGCCAATCATCTGTAGGACATGTTCACCTACCGATGACCCGACAGCCAACCTCGCTCGAAACAATTTCTTAGAGGTCTCGTATCTTGCTATACGAGATTGCTCTCCATAAAGTTCCTTTGTATGGAGAAATATGCCATCTAAGGACATATCCTCGTGCCTCCTCTGATGTTCATTGTTCATCGAGGCAAGCATGATGCACTTGGCTCTCGCGCAATCTAAATCCCAGGTTTTGCGGATTTCCTTATCCGCATTGCTGGATTTGGGACCAGGGACAGCAGGTGCCGTAGCGGTGAGGACGTACCCCAGTTTGTCATAGGTCAAAGCCATTTTGACATTCCACAGCCAATCTTTATAGTTTGGCCCCGTCAGTATATTTTTCTCTAAAAGTAACTTAAGTCCAGTCATTTTCAGGGTCGCTGCAATTAGGAGAGAGAGAAGAAAACTCTTTAGCATGATGCTCTTGCAAGTTTAGAGTGGTTTTTAGTTTATCTAAACTGGATGGCTCCCACTGTTTCTCGAATCCTTCCTCAAACCATAAAAGAAGAATTAGCCAAGACTATTCTCACCGTACAATACTTGCTTAACCGTTCAGCCAGGCCGGTGTCGATACTTCGAGGGAGGTTTTCCAACGCTTTCGCGAAGTTCCTTAATTAAATAACCTCTTTTCTCTGGGGGCGTAACCCCGCTGACACTTTTCTGGACACCTACTAGGTTTATATCATTGATCGTTAAGTGACGAATATCCTGATAAGTAGCATATACTCACAGTAGGATCGGGATCCAAATATCATCGTATGATAATGTTGAAGGAATGCTACCAACATTCATCAAACTCCAAATGGTATGCATCTCTTTGCAAATTTCAGTTTCTTTAGAAATTCCCGATATAAGTTTTTGCCCCATGCTCTTATGACCTTGGCGTTAGGTCAAAATGTCATAAGTCACATGTCAAGTTCTACCCATCATTATCTTGTCAATTTGAACCCATCCGTATATATCCTTGACGTTCGGCCAAAATGATAATACGACTGTCCCAAACTAACTCATCTATCTATGCAACAAATGAATATCCAGCAGCTACCAAACACTATGCCTTGGCGTTAGGTCAAAATACATAGCTTGAATACTACTGAATACCCAGATGAAATGACGGAGGGCTACGAATGGTTTTGGCGAAACCGTGAACGTAGTGAACTTGATATAACCGAAGGAACCTGATAGCTTTTAAAAGGAGTGGTTAAATCTCCGCATTTAAAAATATCTGTTTTAAAATTAACCGAGTGGTTTCTTTTAAATTGTTCCAACGATTTAAACTTTGGTTTGTTTTACTTTGCATTATAGATAATGCGTCCCATCATTAACCTATCATTGCAGAAAACAACGAAAATACAACGTCCTCTTATGCCATCCGCATTCGCCACGGGGTCCCGTCATCACCCGTTAGGTTACTTAACTAACGACAGAGCGGGGGCTGGGCTAGCGCGGGTGTAAAACATAAGTGGCGTCTAAATAGCTATCATAAATATAGATATTTTACATTCGTCTGACGCAATGATATTCATTCCAGAACACAGATAAACAATATTGGATTTGCAAGCAATCTGTATTTCTTTTGAGCCTGCAAGAAAAGACAGATTACACAGTTGTGATAAATAGCCGTTACCCCACCCTCGACCCCTACGGGTACGGCAAACTACCCACCCGGCAGTTTGTGTACCCCACCTTGGGTCAGTCCTAGGAGCATAAACAGTAAAATGAAATAATACAACGGTGGCTACGACCGCAACCTGGAAGTGCCCCGCAAAAATAATATTACAAAAAATTATATTTACAACAAATGAATTAATCAATAACCCATTGCTAACCCCGGCTATACACCACAACAGTCCAATACAGTTTATATGCACAAACAGATATAACCATTTCAGAAATGTGCAACCCCCTGCCAACCGACATACTAGCAGTTAGGGGAGGTTTACGAACACATTAAACAATCACAGATATAATCCAATATGCAAATAATGTACAATTTCGATCGATTAAACAACATCAATATTGCTCCAAAATCTGCTCTGTTAAACAGTAACCTGAGCAAATATTAAATATGCTCAGAAAGCTAGAAAGGAGTCCAGGAGAACACCCAAGAAATTCGAGCCCATGACTCGGCTAAAGCGCCGCGGAAGGGCGGCGGATCCCACCGATCCGCTTGTTTTTGTTGTTTCCGCCTCCCCACAAGTACTGGGGTGTACTACATCGACTTACAGTGGTATCAGAGCTAAACTATAAATAACCGTACACAATGATTTTCTTATCACTTGTGATTAGGGATTATACCTAAAGAAACCGGTCCTTCGTCTTTGTGTCCTCCTTTGTTCTCCTCGACCTTCTCTAGGTAGTAGACGATCCACCCGAGAGCAAAACACCAAGCTACACCTCTAACTTGAGGTAACTAATCTACTTTGATTGCTAATCAAAGAAGAAAGGATGATATAGAGTGAAGGTAATGGATGCTTAAGTCTAACTAAACCTTTGATCTCAACACATGAGGATTAAGGATTAGTCTCTTGAAGATGAGAGCTTGAGGAGAGAGAATATGAGATAAGATAATGAGAAGAGAGAGAGTGTATCATAATATATTATGAAGCATTCTCATTTATCAACAAAAGAAAATGAGTGATGAATAAGCATGCTTCACAAATATCTAATGGTGATTCATTAAGCATGTGTCATTATCATTTATGGTGCAATTAATGATAATGATGAATCACCTCATGACTCACAATCTCATCCAAAGTAACCTCCTTAGTCACATCTTCTAGAAGCTTCTCGTACAATTACGAGAACGCCCCTCCAATCCGCAAAAATACGGAAAAACTTTAGACTGTAAAAATCCAATAACCGGATACCAGTAACTGGCTTAAACCAAAGCTGACTGGTAAAAACTGTCCGAAAGTCGTACGTGCGTAAACGCACGTATGCGTCCGAACACTTTGTCGCAAAACCATGCAACCTCTATATCGTTTCGCCTGGAGTAGGAAACTCTCTGTGTGGGACTCTAGAGACTCGACTACTACGCTGGCAGTGGGTTTAACCACAGACCGCAAGCGGCACTAGCTGTACGTAACGGTCCCCAGGTAGTTGTCGATAAGAAGGCCGATGAGAAAACCCATCCGAACTCCTACTGAGTCTGATGTGACAATCTCCATATAGTCCGGTCCGTTCGTCCAAGACTATCGCATATCGGGCCTAGGGGGACGGCAAGCGTCAGTCCCCTAATAGCGGTATAAGTCGTGTCGGAGGGAAGCCCATTACACCCTGAGAAACTACTGGAACCTACCAGCAAATCTCGCTTGCCCTGGCCAGGGACTTTGCGTAATGGCTCTCTGACACAGCACGATATCTACTCCCAATACCGGGAGGGACGAATCCTGTCTAACCGCCACTGCCTCCAAGTGCTCGGGACTGCACCCAACTGCTACCTGTTTGCACGACTCCTTTGAGCCGTGGTAGGGTAGCAATCTAAGAACAGTGGGACACACTCGAGGCGAAGTAGCAGTGTCAAGTCTGCGGACTACGCTGTACTCATGTCACCTGGGAACTGTTCACTGACGACTGGTATCAAACCAACCAACAGTTTCCTGTGAGTCCTGTCCGGTGTACCCGTAACCTAACGAGCACCTGTATACTATCTCCAGTACGACGTATTGACGGCTGTGGGACAGACCATCTCCCCAACTGGGATGAGAAGCGTACACACCAGTCTACTCCGGAGTATCGATGCTCTGTCTCGATAATCCAACGACCAGGGACCTGAATAAGGATGTGCTTGTAGACTACCCAGCCCCCACTAGTGTGACTGCCATCACAACGCTGGTAGACAAGCAAGATCCTAAGAGCTCTATCAATACGTACACTCACATATTAAGATAGAAAAACCAAGTAGCATACTACCATGTTTAGCAAGACTGTTATATACATGTGAATATCCCAAGCTTCCATTAAGTAATATACAAGCTAGTATGATACAGTAATGGCCTTCTAGGGCATAAACACTAACACTTTGCATCTTTAAAATTGACTTTAAGGGGATTTAACACCAATCCAGATTGGGTGGGGATTTCATTACCCTTCCTAGGACCCCAAAAATCACAAAAACCATATTGCTTTGACCATCGAGTTAAATAAAAAAGATTAGACTCAGCCTATAAGGACTTCGTGCTCAATAGGACAAAGGAATAGTTGTAGGCATCGATCGTTTATCTAAACCAGACTTTGTGGTGCCTAGGCTAGACAAGTAGGGAAAGTTAACTTTAAAAGGCCCGTCTCATGGTGATTCGTCAGCGGATCCCTCCTTTCTTTACTTGTGCTTACCTGGCCACAATTGGCGGTGAAGAGGCGATTTGAGGTCCTCACAACTTGCCCTTTGGAACAGTTAGGAGTAGTCTAGTTGACCTAGGTGACCCTAGATCTAGGCTTGATTGTGTATATTGTGATTGATTGAACGTGTGTCTAAGCTTCTTATTAAAAATCTTTTTGCAAAAAGCTCCTTATAAAACAAACACAAAACAAAAAAAAATTACAAAAATTTGTCAGTTGTCGCTAAGAAATCCATTGCACCCTACTTGCACCCACTTCCTTCCATTGACGTTTTCTTACCTCCACCTTCTGTTTTCACCTTTTGACTACACTACACCTCTTTAGTGTATGTCCGGTTGGACTAGGGACACTAGTGCCCGTTTAGTCCGTGTCTCGTTAGTGCCGACTGACGACGTTTTCGACTCCGAAGTCGAAATTCCCTCCACTTCTTTACCTTCATCATCATATTCTTTGTCTTCTAAGGAGATGTCGGGATTCAATCCTAACAACCCCTTACCCGCGGGACTAATTCCACCTCCACTAGGTGCGAATAACCCGCAACACCCTCCTGTCGAAGCGCCCCAACGAATCGTGCTCCAGGATCTTTTCTACCCTATCCGCACCGCTTTACCCACTTGTCTTTCACTTCCACCGGCTAATGGGAATAACTTTGAGATTAAACCCCACTTCATCAATATGTTGCCCAAATTTCACGGGCTGGAATCCGAAGATGCCTATATCTTCATAAACAAATTCCATAATGTTTGCGCAATGATGAAGACCACACAACTTTCTGATGATGCTATAAGTCTACGTGTCATTCCATTCACTTTATGTGACCTAGCCGAAAAATGGTTATATAGCACAGCATCACACTAGATAAAAAATTGGGAAGAGTTTGTTAAAGCTTTTCTAAAAAGGTTTTACCCACACCACAAGACCGCGAGAATTCGCAACGAAATTATTCAATTTTCCCAGCTTCCTTCCGAACCTTTTTGGAAGTGTTTTGAAAGATTTAAAGACCTACTTGTTCAATGCCCTCACCACGGTATCGAGAATTGGCAACTTTACCAAACTTTATACGAAGGATTGAACCCAGCAACTAAGCAATTGTTGGAAACCATTTGTCAATGTCACTTTCTTACAAAATCAAGCAAGGAAGCTTGGCAGTTTCTCGACGATCTTGCTGAACAAACACTTCAGTGGGAAAGCACTAAGACCACCTCATCTACTTCATTAGGTCAGTCTAGGGAAAGCATACATCAACTAGATATGTCGATTGCAATGAAGGTCGAAATGGTTGCGCTTACGAAAAAGCTAGAAGCAATTGAGAGCAAATTCTCATCACGTTCTCCTGCCCATGCTTTACCCCTACGCACTGTTTGCGCTTGTTGTTCGGATCCATCCCATCTTACCGAAGAATGTCCTTACAATCCACCTATTCAAGGACAAGATCAAGTCAATGCTGCCTTTCAGCAAAGACAAAGAAATGATCCATACTCTTCGACTTATAATCCTGGTTGGAGGAGCCACCCAAATTTTGCTTGGAATCAAAATAAACAATTCCAAGGCAATAACAACTTTCAAAGGCCTCCTCCTCCACAACAACAAGCACCTCAACAAACTCAATATCAGCAACCTTTCCAACCCCAACCTTACCCAAACCAAATGAACAATTTTGTACCCAACAACTCTTATCCTCAAAACAATTTTGTTCAACCGAATAACGATAAGGTTTCCTCGCTAGAACGAAGTCTAGATGCGTTTTTAAAACAATCTACACAATCCGCAGTAAGGTTGGAAACTTCCATTCAGTCTTTGGTGCAAAACAGTGCTTCACATGATCAAAGCATCAAATCAATTGAGGCCTAAATTGCACCACTAAATGCTGCGTTAAGCGAGCGAGAAAAGGGAAAGCTTCCGTCTCAACCATTGCCAAATCCCGGTCATACACACAACGCACACGTTTCTTATGAACAACAAAATCATAATGTAAATGCTGTGACCACGTTGAGATCTGGAAGAGTGTTGCACAATAATGTGGGTAATAGTGATGACACCCCTGCCGGTGCTGCTTCTTCATCTTCTTCTTCTTCATCTTCATCTTCTTCAGAGCCTATTCTTCATTCTTCATAAGGCTCTACTTCTTCTAATTCGAATGGACCCACATCTCACTTCACGAACACATCAACACTGGGATCCATTCCTACTCCGCAATCTACTCCACAAACATTGGACTCAACAAATTTTCAAAATGTTCCATTTCCAAACAGGTTGAGATCCAATAAACCAACTCCATAAATGGAGAAGATTGTGGAGTTATTCAAACAGGTTAGCATTAACATACCTCTCTTGGATGCAATCCAACAAGTCCCTTCTTACGCTAAAATCTTAAAGGACTTATGCACCAAGAAGAGGAAGTCACAAGTACCAAACAAAGTTTTCGTGGCTAGTGCTGTAAATGATACTCTTATCCAACATTTCCCCCAAAAACATAAGGACCCCGGCTGTCCTACAATTTCAATAACAATTGGGGATAAGAACATCAATCGAGCACTTTTAGATCTTGGTGCTAGTGTCAATTTGCTACCCTATTCATATATGAACAATTAGGCGTTGGGGAGCTTAAACCCACTCATTGTACTCTCCAAATGGCCGACCGATCCATCACCCATCCTAGGGGTGAGTTAGAGGATGTGTTAATTAAAGTAGGGGACTTCATTTTCCCCGTTGATTTCCTTGTTATGGACACACAGCCTGTGGCTAACCCCCGGAGTCAAATTCAAGTGATACTCGATCGACCATTCCTTGCGACTTCTAATGCGGTGATCAATTGTCGAAATGGTTCGATGAACCTATCTTTTGGAAATATGAAAATTTAGCACAACATATTTAAGTTGGGGAATCAGCCCTCCGAGCCTAATGCTAGTATACTTGATGTTTGCTCGATCCACGAGATCACGTAGGAGGACTGTGAGCTCAAAAAATTTCTGTTCGATCACAGCAGTTTTGACGCCACTAATGCGTTCCTCCTAGAATCTGACACAGCTTCCACACCGGATAACGATTACGAGTGTTTCACTTTTTTGGACAATTTTGAAGACTCACCACCCGAGTTTGAGTCCTTTGATTTTTCGGATGAGTTAGTTGAACCATCCGACTCGGTTGCTTACACTCGCTTTGAACCATTGTTGGAATTCTTCGAGTTCGAGACAGTTTCACCAATATTACCTTCAATTGTTTCACCTCCGAAACTCGAACTCAAGCTTTTGCCGTCTCACCTTAAATACGCTTACCTAGGTGAGAATGAGACCCTTCCTGTTATCATATCGGCATCTCTAGCCCTTGAGCAAGAGAAAGCCCTTTTAATGGTCTTACAAAATAACCGGCAAGCTTTTGGATGGACTATGGCGGACATCAAGGGGATTAGTCCCCTCATAATTGAACATCATATACTATGATGGATGATGCCAAGCCAGTAAAGGATCCACAGAGACACCTCGAGGATTTTGTGGTTAATCAACCTCCACCTATAGAAATTGAACCACCACCTTTTCTTCTAATAAAATACGAGAATGCCAATATTCCACTCATTTCTGATCATTCACATTCTTGTTTTTATTTATCATCACCTCTTATCTCCTCACATTCACATTCACGCAAACCCTGTCCATACCACCACTTATCTCTTCCCTACTTCTTCTTGGCTCTATATAACATGTTCTTCCACCGACCTATATGTTACATTGATAAATTCTTCGAATGGTTGGTGTTGACTTTTGGTCTTTGCAGATCTTGGCATTGATCGATAACTTAGACCCCCTCTTTAAAAAGCTTAGCATTGTTTAATTTATGTTTAGGGAGGGGGTTATAATTTGGCTCTTGAAAATAAATTTTTTTTAACTCAAAGTGGTGAGTCAAAAAATAAGTTTGGGGGGAACCTTTTTGTCTATATATTTTCTTTTAAAAATATAAAAAATTAAATAAATAAACAGGGGAGTGCCGACATTTTTGACCATCTTGGTATGGCATGACAGTAAGGACACTGTCAAGTTTAAGTTTGGGGGTGTGCTCGGTAAGGTTTCTTCCTTCGCATTCATATGTACATTTTTGCATTTGCATACTTATTTTAAAATGCATAAAAATCAAAAAATTATAAAAATTGAAAAATTCAATTTTGGCCATAATTGACTTAAGTTTGACAAGACGGTTAACTAGCTAGGAAAAACTAGATCCCAAAACTTAGCAAATTAAAAACCCTAAAAATAAGCTTTCTTAAAATTTAACGGTAGAAAATATATGTCATTGTGGTTTACTTAGAAATAGGCAAATTTTGAGTTCACTTCTTGGGCTAAGTCAAAATAAAGGAAGAGTATTGAAATTTTTATTAAAGTGTAAGTCTGAAAAATAATCCCTAAGCTTAAGTCTAAATTCTGAAAATATATACCCTACAAGTTGCACAAACACGAACCTTAAAACTTGGAATAGTATAGGAGACCTTGAAATGCTCTTGTCTATAGTCCTTAGTATGAAGGAATATAAAATAAAAATACAAGTGTGAATAAAGGGATAAAAAAAATGAACACTGGTTTTGTAATTACTTAAGGCTGCGTAAAATAAAATATATATAGCGAGGGTGCTTTATCACCTAGTGTCTTAGACCAACTGGTTTGGGAGTCACTGCTAAAGCCTTAGGTGTTACAAGACTAGGAATTACGCCTTAATATGCAAACACATTTTGTAATCGGTCGTTAGTATCTCAAGAAGTATTAACGGTCACATGAAAGATGTGTGGGCAATTTCATCTAAAAATTCACCAACTAAAAGTACTTTGGATAATGGACAAGAGTATAAGAGCTTGAATTGAATTTCCAAGTGTAGGGGTGATACATACACACACGTAGGGATATATGATTGGGGTTTGGATGAGAGATATGAATGAAAAATAGGACTTATATCTTTAGTAGAGATGATAAAAATTCCTAAGTTGAGGTGGAAGCTTAGAAGGAAAACTCAAAAGATGCTAAAAGCTAAATAAATTTACAGAACATATACAATCTTAAGTTAAATAATAAGGAAGCGTGAAAAATACGGGTTGATAATCTCTGAGTTGAAGATAATAGAATTTCTTGCTAGAAAACTGAATTGGAGAATAAAAGTCAATAGGCCGAATTGATAGGATTTTGTGGGTAGTATCCGCTGAAAACCCTCAGGAGACAACACTCCTCCTACTAGGGACACCTAGAGGTTTAACGGCTTGTTGCACGAGCTCAGTGCAATCACATTTCCCTGTGAAAGTGATGTTAGGTCTTTTTCGAGAATAAAACTAGTTTTGCTCGAGGACGAGCAAATGATAAGTTTGGGGTATTTGTTCATATCATAATGTTGCATTATTATATTCCCCATTCTTATTCATTTTACAAATAAACAGGTGCTTTTGATCCATATCTGCTATATAGTTGCAGGTTACAGGTTCTCGGAACAAAACAATGAAAATGATGAAAAGACGATACAAAAGTGAGACTACGACCAACAAACAGAAGAATCTTTATCATGCCGCATACAGTTTGAGGAACAAACGAAGATCAGCAAAAAGTTCGATTGCACAAAGGGAGCACAAGATTCAAGACTTCAACATGAAGCAAACGGTAAAATTCCACGACATTATGCACTGTGGAAATCTGGAAGAGACTAGAAGACATTCTGAAGAACCAAGTGAAGAAAAGCCAAGTAAAAAGCAACAGAAAGAACACCAGAAGAATTTAGCCCAAGAGCCTCCAATATGGCCGCGGATCCGCGGCCATAAAGTACACGTATCGGTGCAAATTTGTCAGTGGTGGCGGTGCGTTGACTAGGCTTCTCAGGGTAATTTTGTAAATGTAGATAGGGATCAGATGTAACCCTAGGGTTTCTATAATCTATAAATAGGAACCCTACAGCTCTTTTTGTAGCATGCCTCTTCTTATGCCTCTTTTTAATTATCAATTTCAGAATTTTTATTCGCTGTAAATGTTTGAAGAGTGCATCAAATAAAGTAAGTCCTTCTTTTCTATGCCCTAGTTAATTTTCCTTTCTGCCATAGTTAATTTTATTTATCTGCTCTAGTTTTGAACTTTTATTTATCTGCCGTAGATTAGATAATTAGGTTATTAAAAACAAACAAAAAATGTCTCTTTTTATCAATTCCCTAATAAGTGGGTAGTTCCTCACTTGTTAGGGTTAGGAATAGAGAAGGTTTGAGAGATGAAAATCTCTCACCCCTTTCTTACCCATCATACATTTTTTTATAGGACTCCATGCATACATACACACACCGCTCACTACGGCACCCTATCCCAAGAGGTAGCGGTGATACCGTAGTTTAAAAGACCGGTTGTGTATATTTTCCATGGAGGTTAGGGTAAGAATTAAGAAAGGACGGACAAGGACCTAGAGGAAGAAACCTAGTTTCTTCCCGATCGTGCTAATCCCCTTTGTTAATTATTACCCTAACACCTAAATAGATCTTAATTAGGGCATAGAAAGCGGTGAGAAATATTGAATTTCCAAACTTAACCTAAACCTAACCCTAGCAAGATTTTAATCATAATCAAACTCATTTCAGTTTTTAGTGATAATCAATCCTACCACAATTGGAATTAACTCGTTAGAACAACTAGAAAATACGCAAAATCCCTGTGGACCGACCCGTACTCAACCGGCTAGCTACCAAGCGACGCCGTTCTTGATTGCGGTTAATATTCTTTGATTCATCTTTTAAAAGCGAAAGCGCACAAAAAAACTGTAGGGTTCCTAGGCACTCTCAAGACGTCTCACAAGGCATCAACCATGCCAATTTCAAATTTTACGGGTGCCGAGAAACCCTAATACGGATCGTTGACTAGAAGTTTAGGCGAAAAACGAATCTAGTTAACTACTTAACTAAAGGAGAGAGGCTACAACCTTTGTAGATCCGGTTCTCCACTTCCTTAGCTCCACGTAGGCGTCCTCTCGCTGTCCATCTCGAATCCCGGGCTCAATCATCGTCTTGATCGGAGAAATAGGCGGACTAGGTCGTCGGCTTCGTGCCGAAGATGATCTACATCGAGGCATCACAAGTTCAAGCTCCGACTTCACAAATTTGTGAAACTTGTGAAGAAAACACCCAAAACAACTTGGCAAGAGGTAGAGGGTGAAGAAATAGGAGGTGGGTTCACTTTAGAATTGGATTTCTCACTTTAGAACTCAAGTTGCCATTGATGGCATCAAGCTTTCTTTCTTGAAGAAGAAGGAAATATTATGATAAGTTAATCAAAAATGAAAAAGAAATGAATACTTATCATAATAGGAACCATGGTTAGGTGTAGAGAATTGACCAAGGTAAGAAGAGTGGTTAGGGTTAAGCATGAAGACAAATTGGTCACTTTGGTCAAAGCTTCATGAAGCTTCACAAAGGTTCAAGAATGAAAGCAACCATTTTGTATTCTTATCCCATTCTTTTTCCAAAATCAATAAATAAAAGAATGGATAATTAAAACCCTGATCACTTTCTTAACCTAGGTTTAATTCTTTACACTTAACCAAATGAGCAAGCATCATCAAACATGATACAAAGATGTGCACAAAAGTATATCACATATACAACTTGCACATCAACTGAGAAAATCCATTTAAAGTGAACCAATACTAGTTAATGCAAAGTAATATATCAAATATATAATTATACATTAAATCATTAAATCAACACTTGATTTAACGATCCGGTCATATCGCATATAACCGACTAATATACAATGTATCGATTTATCGAATAAATGATTCGATAACTAGGTTATATCGAATATAACCAATCGATACATTCATCGCGAGAATGGAATACGGTATCACATACACGCATTATTCTCGGTCCTGCACATATCTCATATGCGCTCCTATTTCGTTTCGCTTGAGCCAGGAAATCTCTGTGTAGGACTCTAAAGACTCGTCAATACGCCGGTAGCAGATGATGATCATATCAAGCATCCATAAGCCGCAAGCGGTCTGCTAAACGTAACGACCATCCGGGTATTGAGCGATCAGAAGATCGACGAGCTAGCCCGCTCACACTCCTGTGAATCCAACCAGTAACACTTCCCGTACAGTCCGGTCATCTTCGTCTGATATGTCGCATATCAAGTCTAGGGGTGGTAAACGTCAGACCCCAATAACCGATAAGTCGTGCCGATGTGAGGCTCATAACGGGTCGAGAAACTACTGGTAACACTTACCAGCAAATCTCTGATCAGCCCTGGCCAGGGACTTCCCTGTTACGGCCAATCGAGCACAGCGCAACATCAACCCCCAATACCGGGAGAGACGAAACCCCTCCTATCGCTCATTGCCTCCATGTGACTCGGGACTGTGCCAAAAGACCACCGTTTTGCACGCCCTTATGGACGTGGTAAGGTGGAGATCAAAGCACAGTGGGAATCACACAAGACTCTATGACGATCTCGTGTCTACAGACTAACCTGTACAAGTGTCACCTGAGAACTGCCATCTGACGTGAGGTATAATACCATCTGGGAGTTCTCGGCGAGTCCGTCCAGTGTACCCAGTCTCCACTCAGCACCCGTATACCATCTCTGATGTCAAACACTAATGGATATAGGATCATCCATCGCCCATCTCATGGGTCGAGAAGCATATACGCTAGTCTACACTGGTATATCGATGCCCCGTCTCGATACACCCATGACTAGGGACCTTGAAGGATGTACTTATGGACTACCATGTCCCCACTAGTATGATCTGCATCATAGTCCAGGCAGTCAAGTACACATCCTAAGGGCTTTACCAACATGTAACTAAAAGACAGTTTAAAGAGACTAGTGTACATGTTAAGATAAAGAGCAACCAGATAGCATACTATCATATCGAGCAAGAAAGTCATCTCTATATATGTCCAAGCATCCAATATAATATACATCATCTGTACAATACTGGCCTCTAGGGCATACATACAACTAACAATCTCCCACTTGCACTAAGGCCAGCTGTTGTAGTATACCGAGCATCCCGAAGAGTCTCTCTAACTGTATCTGGGGTATGGCCTTCGTGAGTGGATCCGCCGTGTTGTTCTTCGTGTCAACTCTCCTGACCTCGATCTCCCGGCGATCAACTATCTCCCGGATCAGGTGATACCGCCTCAGAATATGCCTGGACCGCTGATGGGACCTGGTTTCCTTGGCCAAAGCCACCGCTCCATTGTTATCGCAATACAAAGGTATTGGATGCTCAATAGATGGAACCACTCCAAGTTCACTAATGAACTTCTTGATCCAGACAGCCTCTTTGGCAGCATCGTTGGCAGCGATGTATTCAGCCTCCATTGTCGAGTCTGCCACGGTTTCCTGCTTGGAACTCTTCCAGCTAACCGCCCCTCCGTAAAGGGTAAAGACAAATCCCGACTGCGACTTAGAGTCGTCCTTATCACTCTGGAAGCTCGAATCGGTAAAGGACTCCACTTGGAGTTCTCCGTTACCATACACCAAGAGCATCTCTTTAGTCCTTCGCAAGTACTTGAGAATGTTCTTCACAGCTGTCCAGTGACTCTCTCCAGGATCATCTTGATACCTGCTCACTACACTTAGTGAGTATGCAACATCGGGTCTGGTACATAGCATCGCGTACATGATAGAGCCTACAGCCGAAGCATAGGGTATCCCTTGCATGCGAGCTCTCTCTAAATCAGTCTTGGGAGACATCTCTTTGGAGAGAGTGATTCCAGAGATCGTGGGCAAGTTCCCACGCTTGGATTCTTCCATACTAAACCTCTTTAGTATGGTGTCAATGTACCTGGATTGGGACAATCCAAATATCCGTTTGGATCTATCTCTATAGATCCTAATTCCCAATATGCAGGAGGCATCACCAAGATCTTTCATTGAGAATCTTGGTGATAAGAAGAGCTTGACCGATTGCAGCATAGGAATATCATTTCCTATCAAGAGTATGTCGTCCACGTACAATACGAGGAAGACAACCTTACTCTCTGCCACCTTCTTGTAAATACAAGGTTCATCTGGGTTTTTGACGAAATCAAACTCTTTGATAACGACGTCAAAGCAGATGTTCCAACTCCGTGATACTTGCTTTAATCCATAAATGGATTTAAGCAGCTTGCACACCTTCCCGCTGCTCCCACTGTCTACGAAGCCCTCTGGCTGAGTCATGTACACGCACTCTTCTAAATCACCATTTAGAAAGGCGGTCTTAACATCCATTTACCAGATTTCGTAGTCATGATATGCAGCGATGGCAAGCATGATCCGGATGGATTTAAGCATAGCCACTGGAGAAAAGGTTTCGTCATAGTCCACACCTGGTCTTTGACGAAAACCCTTTGCAACAAGTCTAGCTTTGAAAGTCTCCACTTTCCCATCTACACCAAGTTTCTTCTTGAAGATCCACTTGCTCCCAATGGGTTTTACCCCTTCAGGAGCAACATCCAAAGTCCATACTTTATTGGTGTACATGGATTCCATCTCGGACTGCATAGCATCCAGCCATTTCACTGAGTCCCTACTCGTGATGGCCTGCTCGAAGCTAGTTGGGTCATCATCCTCCATGATGCAATCCTCGCTCCCACCATCCATGAGAAAACCGTAGTATCTCTCAGGTGGGCGAGGAACCCTACTGGATCGGCGGAGAGGCTGAGGTTCGTCGGGAGCTACTGAATGCTCTGGTTCACTAAATCTTCTGTTGTGTTTTGTTCAGCTGGAACCTCTTCCAGTTCTACCTCAGAGCCACTAATTTCTTTTGCAAGAAATTCCTTTTCTAAAAAGGTGGCATGTTGAGCAACAAATACTCTTTGTTCCTCACTGTGGTAGAAGATATACCCTCGCGAATGTTTGGGATATCCAACAAATTTACACAAAACAGATCTTGCCTCGAGTTTGTCCGGTTTTTGTCTTTTGACATAGGCCGGACAACCCCATATCTTTATAAAATTAAGATATGGTCTCTTCCCTTCTCATATCTCATATGGTGTGGTAGGCACAGATTTGGTGGGAACCCTGTTCAGTAGGTATGCTGCTGTTTCCAGTGCATATCCCCAGAAGGAAACAGGTAACTCAGCTACACTCATCATAGAGCGCACCATATCTAATAGGGTGCGGTTTCTCCGCTCCGATATACTGTTGTGCTGTGGTGTATATGGAGGAGTTAGTTGAGAGAGAATCCCATTCTCTTTTAGGAAGTCCAGGAATTCAATGCTCAAGTATTCTCCTCCTCGATCAGATCGTAGGATTTTAATACTTTTTCTGGTTTGGTTCTCAACTTCTTGTTTATATTCTCTAAATTTCTCAAAAGCTTCTGATTTGTGTTTCATCAGGAACACATACCCGAACCTAGAGAGATCGTCAGTGAATGTAATGAAGTACGAAGAACCATCCCTTGCATGTGTAGACATGGGACCGCATACATCACTATGTATAAGTCCCAAAAGTTCGGTAACTCTTTCTCCGTGTCCCGTAAACGGAGTTTTGGTCATCTTGCCTTTGAGACATGACTGGCAAGTGTCATAAGATGAAAATTCAAACGGATTTAAATATCCATCCTTATGCAACTTAGCCAGTCGTGTCGCATTGATGTGACCCAGTCTATAATGCCACAAGAAGGATTCGTTCAGTTCTGAACTCTTCCTCTTGTGTGTGTTTGTTATGCTCAGAACTTTTGATTGATTTAGAACATAAATGCCATTGCACAACGTGTCTGATCCAACCAACTTTTGGTTACGGAAAATGTTCATAACATTGTCCTGTAATACAAAATTATATCCCTCTTTACTCAATAAAGAAACCGATATAATGTTGCATATCAGGTTCGGCATGTAATAGCATTCGTTCAGAACCAATGTATTACCAGTCGGTAATACAAGGTGATATTCCCCGACAGTCTTAGCTGCAACAATTGCACCATTTCCAACTCTAATGTCTTTATCACCTTCTCCAAGTTCTTTACCTTTCCTTAGCCCATGCAACTGATTACATATATGGGATCCTGACCCGGTATCTAATACCCAAGACGTAGAGCAAATGGAGAAACAGTTCTCTGTAACGAACACACCCGAAGAAAATGAATCAACATGTACTTTCTTCATTCGGGTGGCATGGGAATCCTGGTATTCCCCTATATCCTGTTCATTCCTATAACTCTTATAAGAAAGAACGGAACCAACGTTCCCCAGCACAGTATAACATGCGGGTTCGGTCAATACATCCATATTATTATCTTCATTAGGGCATGAAATGGTCGCTACCTGGAGAGAGAGAGAAGAAAACACTTTAGCGTATGCTCGTGCAAGATCAGATTGGTTATTATCATATCTAATCAGGATGGCTCCCACTGGTTTTTATCAAATCTTCCTTCAAACCCTAAAAGGAAAGACTAGCCGGGATTAATTACACACTACAAGTTTGCCAATCTTTCAGCCAGGCCAGTGTCGGTACTTTGAGGGAGGTCCCCCGTGCTTTCGCACGAACCTAATTAATGTAAACCTCGTTTTCCCAGAGGCGTAACCTCGTTAACACCTTTCTAGACACCTACTTGATCGGCTAATTGTAATGTGTAAAACTCTCCCAGGAGTAACTCTTACTCGCAGTGGGTATCGGGATCCAACTATCTCATAGAAAGTATGCAATCTCATTGCAAATTTCAACACTTGAAATTCCCGATATTATTTTGCCCCAAGCATCCTATGACCTTGACGAAGGTCAACAAACCACAGGGTGCAAGTCAAGTTCAACCCGTCATTTCTTGATTGAATCAAACCCACTCGCACGACCCTTGACGGAGGTCAACAAGGTCGTACGACTACCCTAATCCAATCTGCATCATATGCATAAGCAGGTAAATACTAGTTAGCTACCGCACACTACGCCTTGACGGAGGTCAACAAACGTAGCACGAATACTAAGTAGGATTTATCTGAAATGACGGAGGGCTACGACAGGTTTTTCTGAAAACCTATTGCGTAATGAACTTGATATCATTGTAGAATCAAATGAAGTTTTGAAATGGAGTGATTTTGAGGCTTTTCTAGTTTTGCTAAAGGAGTCACTCCCGGTGAAGGGATCGTCGGTCCTTTCCTCGTCGAATGAGGTGCGGGATATATCATATATATCGCTATGCAAAGCAAAAACTCTTAAAAGCAATCCAAAAACAAACCGAGTTTGTAGCATCTGCCAGTTATTGCTAAAGGAGTCACTCCCAGTGAAGGGATCTCGGTCCTTTCCTCATCGAATAAGGTGCGGGATATATCATATATATCGCTGTGCAAAGCAAGAACTGTAGCTACCTGTTTTGTTTAAAATTTGATTCTACAACATCTTAGGTTTCTTTTCTGTCATTAATCACATTAATGAAGTCCCATCAATTAAGTCACCTAAAAATCACAGATAAATACGATGTACACTTATGCCATCCGCATTCGCCTCGATGTCCCCTCGTGCACCGTTAGGTTAGGTAACTAACGACAGAGCAGGGCAGGGCTAGTGCGGGTGCAAAACATAAGTAACGTCTATATAATATATCATATATACTATATACTGTATCTATCACAGAACATCACATGATCACATCACAGATATCGCAGCAGAAGAAACATATGAAACATTGGATATACTAGGACGTCCGTGTTTTGAATACGAGCCAGTATAAAACACGGATTCCACGGTCGTGATGAATAGCCAATCCCACACCCCTAGACCCCTACGAGAGCGGCAAGCAACCCTACCAATTCTAGGGTTAGGAGACCCGGACTCGACTCCTCGAGTTGGTCTCCCACCGGACCCCAGAACCCGGTTACTTGTGCTCCCCTCCTTGGGTCTATCCTAATGCGGAAAAGAAAATAATATACAAAAGGTGACAACTTCCGCAACCTGGAAGTGCCCCAAATAAAAGAATATTACATACAAGTTTTTACATGAATGAAAAGGAAAAACACTCATCTCACATAAAAACCCCGGCTATTCAAACACGACGATCCAATATAACATATCCAGCAACACATAACATCACATGTCATCAACATAAGTAAATATGCGCATCCCAATTATCGTTGACATATAGCAACGAAACCGGCGATATCACATATTACATTTACGGTCACAGAAAAGAAAGTGTAAAAATACAACAATTGGAATCCGCAACTTCTTTAGACATCGCATGCCTAATCAAATGAAATACTTAGACATCACATGCCTAACAATTATAAACCCCGTATTTTAGTCTCATTATCGAAAACTCTTTTCAATATCAAGTGAGACTAAACGGCTAGATTTATAACATTCATTCAGTTATCTCATAACTGTTTGTGAATTCCAATTATTGTATCCCATTCCGGATAAATAGAAAATATTAAACTTTCCGATCGAACATTCGAACACCCAAGTTTTCCCGAAACCGATCAACACATGAAATAAGTTCAAAGACATTCACTTCATGCCTCAGTACCAACGGTCCAGCCGTAGAAGGGTCAAGCCAACGCCTCACATGTGGCACGCCGTACTGCCCCAAACCCGAAGGTTCAAAGGGCGGTTCAAGACGGTCACATAATCGAGTTAAGGTTTGTTGTCTTCTAGAGGGACCATCGCGTTACTTGCACTACTCAGAACGTCATTAAACTACATAAAAGTCCAACAATTGGAAATTTCCCGGTAGGGGAAAGATTGAGTATTTGCATCCGGTCGAAACTTTTAACATATTCCAAATTTATCCGGAAAACCACATAGACAAAGCTTGATAATCCGATCGAATCGACGATATCCCAATACAACCCAGAAAACTCAACTCTTGAGTCAGATTTAAAAATTCCCAGAAAATACAGCAACAAGATATAAGAATTACTGTGCAGAAATTATTGCCAGAAGAGACCAAGTGACCGCGGAACCGCCGCAATAGGCATGCTATTGCCGCGGTTCCGCCGCGCTTTGATGGATTCAGGAGTACGGGCTTCACAGTAATTCTTAGAATCGCCTGCTGGTTTTTCTGCATATTTTTAATACTAAAAAATCCCAATTATCAGAAAATTTCCAGAGAGCAATTTGGGTTTTAGGGTTTCGGTTCGATCGGACTTCAAACGTCGTCTACACTTCGCCTAAGGCTCTAGCTAGGCTCTGATACCACTGTAGGGTTCCTAGTCACTCTCAAGAGGTCTCACAAGGCATCAACCATGCCAATTTCAAATTTTACGGGTGCCGAGAAACCCTAATACGGATCGTTGACTAGAAGTTTAGGCGAAAAACGAATCTAGTTAACAACTTAACTAAAGGAGAGAGGCTACAACCTTTGTAGATCCGGTTCTACACTTCCTTAGCTCCACGTAGGCGTCCTCTCGCTGTCCATCTCGAATCCCGGGCTCAATCGTCGGCTTGATCGGAGAAATAGGCGGACTAGGTCGTCGGCTTCGTGCCGAAGATGATCTACGTCGAGGCATCACAAGTTCAAGCTCCGACTTCACAAATTTGTGAAACTTGTGAGGAAAACACCCAAAACAACTTGGCAAGAGGTAGAGGGTGAAGAAATAGGAGGTGGGTTCACTTTAGAATTGGATTTCTCACTTTAGAACTCAAGTTGCCATTGATGGCATCAAGCATTCTTTCTTGAAGAAGAAGATCAAGAAGAAGGAAATATTATGATAAGTTAATCAAAAATGAAAAAGAAATGAATACTTATCATAATAGGAACCATGGTTAGGTGTAGAGAATTGACCAAGGTTAGAAGAGTGGTTAGGGTTAAGCATGAAGACAAATTGGTCACTTTGGTCAAAGCTTCATGAAGCTTCACAATGGTTCAAGAATGAAAGCAACCATTTTGTATTCTTATCCCATTCTTTTTCCAAAATCAATAAATAAAAGAATGGATAATTAAAACCCTAATCACTTTCTTAACCTAGGTTTAATTCTTTACACTTAACCAAATGAGCAAGCATCATCAAACATGATACAAAGATGTGCACAAAAGTATATCACATATACAACTTGCACATCAACTGAGAAAATCCATTTAAAGTGAACCAATACTAGTTAATGCAAAGTAATATATCAAATATATAATTATACATTAAATCATTAAATCAACACTTGATTTAACGATCCGGTCATATCGCATATAACCGACTAGTATACAATGTATCGATTTATCAAATCAATGATTCGATAACTAGGTTATATCGAATATAACCAATCGATACATTCATCGCGAGAATGGAATATGGTATCACATACACGCATTATTCTCGGTCCTGCACATATCTCATATGCGCTCCTATTTCGTTTCGCTTGAGCCAGGAAACCTCTGTGTAGGACTCTAAAGACTCGTCAATACGCCGGTAGCAGATGATGATCATATCAAGCACCCACAAGCCGCAAGCGGTCTGCTAAACGTAACGGCCATCCGGGTATTGAGCGATCAGAAGATCGATGAGCTAGCCCGCTCACACTCCTGTGAATCCAACCAGTAACACTTACCGTACAGTCCGGTCATGTTCGTCTGATATGTCGCATATCAAGTCTAGAGGTGGTAAACGTCAGACCCCAATAACCGATAAGTCGTGCCGATGTGAGGCTCATAACGGGTCGAGAAACTACCGGTAACACTTACCAGCAAATCTCTGATCAGCCCTGGCCAGGGACTTCCCTGTTACGGCCAATCGAGCACAGCGCAACATCAACCCCCAATACCGGGAGAGACGAAACCCCTCCTATCGCTCATTGCCTCCATGTGACTCGGGACTGTGCCCAAAGACCACCGTTTTGCATGCCCTTATGGACGTGGTAAGGTGGAGATCAAAGCACAGTGGGAATCACACAAGACTCTATGACGATCTCGGGTCTACAGACTAACCTGTACAAGTGTCACCTGAGAACTGCCATCTGACGTGAGGTATAATGCCATTTGGGAGTTCTCAGCGAGTCCGTCCTGTGTACCCAGTCTCCACTGAGCACCCGTATACCATCTCTGATGTCAAACACTAATGGATATGGGATCATCCATCGCCCATCTCATGGGTCGAGAAGCATATACGCTAGTCTACACTGGTATATCGATGCCCCGTCTCGATACACCCACGACTAGGGACCTTGAAGGATGTACTTATGGACTACCATGTCCCCACTAGTATGATCTGCATCATAGTCCAGGCAGTCAAGTACACATCCTAAGGGCTTTACCAACATGTAACTAAAAGACAGTTTAAAGATACTAGTGTGCATGTTAAGATAAAGAGCAACCAGATAGCATACTATCATATCGAGCAAGAAAGTCATCTCTATATATGTCCAAGCATCCAATATAATATACATCATCTGTATAATACTGGCCTCTAGGGCATACATACAACTAACAAAAACCTCCAACAATCAGTCCGCCGTAGTGTGTATTCCATCTTCCAGCTCTTTTGGTGCTGGTGGAAACTCTGAGATCACCTCATCTTCGTCTTCTTTTGCGAACCACCTGAAGGTGTCATCTATAGTCTCATGCCCTCCCTTCTTTGAAAGTGTTACCACATGGTAGGTATGGGTTTGCTTCCATTCTTGACATTGAGCTGGTCCTGTCCTCACGGTATAGGTCCTCTTTGGCTCATGCTTTTGCGGAGGGGTTACCTTTCAGCTGTCGGACAAAGCGAACTTACCTTGTTGATACTGATTTTCGACCCAGTCTTTGAAGGTGAAGCGGTCTTCAATGGGACGACCTATTGCTCGGTGATAGGAGCAATAATCCGGATGAGGGACCTCGTTTATTTGTTTGGGATGCCGAGACTCCGGAAGCGTCATCATTTGATATTTCATGACAAGGTTGAATATTTTCCTTGTCTTGTCTTGAGGGAAAGAGTATTCCCGGCCCATTTTCTTGATAAAGGACGGGTCTAACCACATTTTTCTTGATAGTGCGACTTCTTAGATATACCCTGTTGTTTGCGAACGTTGTTTGCGCTCTTTGTTCTGTTTTTGCCTCTATTTTGGAATTTTTCCTTCTTGTAGGGACATACAGCGAGATGGGGATAGAGGGAATTATAGTCTTCTTTCTCTGCGGACTGCTGGTTGAGGCGTTGTGCCTTGGACTTTTCATAAATAGCCATTTCGCGACCGTGGTCATCCCGAATCTTTTGACAGGCTTCTTTTACTAGCCTGTCAACTTGTTCTTCGAGCGATGGACTTAATATTCTTAGAGCGGGATCTCGTTCTGTTTCAATGGCACGGCTATTTGAAAGAGCGTTCACTTCTTCACCAGAGTTGTTTATGACGCGGCAGCCATGAAATCACTCTCGTTTCTTGGACTGAACGTATCTGAGCCCAGTTGTTTTCATTTTCCCGTTGGGCATTTTTCGCTGAGTCCCGGGAATGTCCCAAATCTTGTTGTAGAACTGGGCTTGTCGAGCGGTTTGTTTGAAGGATACACCTTGGCATCTTAATATCCTTTTCAATCCCTCTGCGTAATATCTAGACAGACGGTTTGGTTGAAACTGTACGGTTCCTATGAACGACAACAAGGTTTCGGGAGGCATCGTCCATGCCATTTTCAAAAATTTATCGTTTTAAAGAACCCTAAACTAGAATCGATAACTAGAGAATCATACGAAACAACATGTAAACTACTTTATATCTAAGTGAACTAGAAATACAACCTTTGTAGACCGGTCCTTCACTTCAATAGCTCCTTGTAGTGGTCCCTTCGCTGCGATCACGGAACTCCCGGACTCTAGCATGGCTTCTCAAGGTGAAATGAACGATCTTGCTTGAAGTCTTCGAGGACGAAGATGATCTACGTCGAGAAGACACTTACTCAAGGTACTACTTCACTAATGAGAGATTAGTGAAGCTAACACCCTATACTAAAGTGCTAATCTAGTAGAGGATGATGAAGTAGGAAGTGGGCTCACTTTAGTTTTATTTTTCTCACAATATTTTCTCTCTTTAGAAAACCCTAGCAAGCTTTTTGCTCAAGGAAGAAGAAGATGAGCAAAAGAAATGAGAATGAACTAATGAGGTGAGGTAATCAACCATGGGTGAGTTTGTATCATGTACTAACTCATGTAAAGACATAACCATGGCTAAATTATAATGGTTAGGTTAATAAATATCTTAAGTAAAACAAAGCTAGTGGACTAAGTTAATGCATCCACAAGCTTCATGAAGCTTCATGCATGTGACTAATTATGCACTAATTTGGATTTACTATAAATATTTAAAACCCAACATTATAATTAGTATGGTGTAAGTCTCATACACCCATGTAGTGTGTATCAACAACCATGATACAAAATAAAACACAATTAATATATATCACATATATATATTAAGTGTGCACATGTGAGAATAATAAATGCTTAAGTGAGCTAATATTAGTTAATGTAAATTAGTATATCAAATACACAATTATACAATAAATTATCAAATCAACACTTGATTTAATAATCCGGCTATATCACATATAACCGACTAATATTAAATGTACCAACTTATCGAATCAACACTTGATTCGATAACCCGGATATATCACATATAACCGTCCGATACAAATATTGTGAGAATAGAATACGGTATCACATACTCGCATTATTCTCGGTCCCTCACATATCACATATGTGCTCCAACTTCATTTTACCTGAACCAGTAAAACCTTTATGTAGGACTCTAAAGACTCGTCAATACGCCGGCAGAAGGTGATGATCACATCAAGCACCCACAAGCCGTCAGCGGTACTAGATGGACATAACGGCTAACCGGGTATTGAGCGATCAGAAGATCAACAAGCAAGCCCGCTCTTGCTCCTGTAAAGCCTGTCAGTAACACTACCATACAGTCCGGTCTCCTCGTTTGATAAGTCGCATATCAAGTTTAGGGTGGTAAACGTCAAACCCCAATAACCGATAAGTCATGCTGATATGAGGCTCATAATAGGTCGAGAAACTACTGATAACACTTACCAGTAAATCTTTGAATCGGCCCTGGCCACGGACTTTCCTGTTATGGCCAATCGAGCATAGCGCAACATCAACCCCCAATAACGGGAGAGACAAAACCCCTCCTATCGCTCACTGCCTCCATGTGACTCGGGACTGTATCCAAAAACCACCGTTTTGCATGTTCTCTTGAACGTGGTAAGGTTGAAATCAAAGCACAGTGGGAATCACACAAGACTCTATGACGATCTCGGGTCAACAGACTAACCTGTACCAGTGTCACCAGAGAACTGCTATCTGACGTGAGGTATAATACCATCTAGGAGTTCTCAGCGAGTCCGTCCAGCGTACCCAGTCTCCACTAAGCACCCGTATACCATCTCAAATGTCAAACCCCAATGGATATGGGATCATCCATCGCCCATCACATGGGTCGAGAAGCGTATACACTAGTCTACTCTGGTATATGGTGCCCCGTCTCGATACACCCACGACTAGGAACATTGAAGGATGAACTTATGGACTACCATGGCCCCACTAGTATGATCTGCATCATAATCCTGGTAGTCAAGTACACATCCTAAGGGCTTTACCAACATGTAACCATAAGACAGTATCAAGAGACAAGTATACATGTTAAGATAAAGAGCAACCAGATAGCATACTATCATGTCGAGCAAGAAAGTCCTCTCTATATATGTCTAAGCATCCACTATAATATACATCATATGTACAATAATGGCCTCTAGGGCATACATAAAACTAACAGAAACCTGTCAAGCTCAAGATCGGCACCCTGCCAGACTTCTTTCTCTACTTTAGTCTCCGTAGATTGGTAGAAGAGGATCGTCTTTTCACCTCTTCGCCTGGGAGGGACGTAGAAAGTCCGCAGCTCTTGTACGCTGTATGTATCAAGCGCATCAAGTTCTTTGCAATGTCGTGGCGAAACTATGGTAATTTGTAAACTCTGATCAGCTCCAGTAACAGTTTGTGCTGACGGGCGAGTGGAGAACACGGCGTTGGCCTCGTCCTCAGATTCACTGCCGAAGACCAAAATAGGAGCAGATGGGCCGAGCCTGTTGCCTTAGGGTTGCCCCGAGTAGACTGTCTCTTCATCCTCCTTGGTATCGCTCCTAAAGATCGGGATAGTGGAGACAGCTTTTTGTTTATTCTACGGCTTATGACATCTTTCCGTGTCTTTGAAGTCTGGTAGGAAGTACTTGGCGTCTTCATATTTTCGGACTTCGTTTACGAAGAATGGATTTAGATCCCCCATAACGGTGTACTTGAGGCCATCTTTGAAATACTTCATACACCGGTGTTGTGTAGAAGGGATGACGTTGTACTCGTGCAACCAAGGCCTGTCGAACAAAGCGTTGTAGCAAGTCTTGGCGTCGATGACATGAAATTTGATGTCAGTGATGAGTAAGCTAAAGCTTAACGTCAATATTATGGATGCAAGTGTCCATGATAACTGTGAGTCGAACCCAGATATGGTAATTTTGTCCCGAGCCAGGTGCTGAACGTTCATACAGATCTCCTTCAACACCTTCATGTTGAGAAAGTTGACGGAGGACCCGTTGTCGACCAGGATCTTTCTTATTTGATGTCGTAGCAGTACCCGGCGACATAAAGAGGACGGTTGTGCTCGCACGATCCGAGGATGAGATCTTCATCGCCGAATGTAATGTCAGCTGTATGAATCTCTGCCAGCTCGTCCTTCATCTTTTCTTCTGCAAGGAAAGCTTGGAACTGATCGGGTTCCTGTAATACCTTGATCAGAGAATCTCTTGCTTCTTTGGACAGGAGGAGAGCATCCAATATTCTTAGTTGTGAGGGTATCTTTCTCAGATGTGCCAGGACATTGTAATCCACCTTGTTTTTCTTAGGTGAGTCCTTGGCTGCGAGCTCTTCGACAACTCTATCATCGAGGGCAATTTCCTTAGGGACTTTTTCCTTCCGTTTGTCTCTTTTGCTCGAACCTTTGTTTGTAGGCGTGAGGTTCTTCTCAGGCAGCGTGCGATTACTCGGCTGAATGTTCTCACAGTTCTTCTGCTCCTCCTCTTTTCCGGAGGTGGATTCTTTGAAGAGAGGGCCGAGGGTTATTTCTTCCTCAGAATCACTCCCGAATGTAAGAACTTGGGATTTTCATTTTGTCGAACTAATACCAACCATATGACAGTTGCCAGCCGTTCCATCACGCTCATCTATCGCGCTTCATTGCTGTCGACAAGCTTTGCGCTTCATCCGCTTGAAGTGTTGTCGGTGAGCAACGTATCCTTACCACCACTTCTTGAAAGCATTGCACTCTTTGGTGGAGTAGGTGACCCTCCGATGATATAGGCAATAGTTCGGATGTGAAATCTCTCCGTTAAGGCATGTGGCCCCGGGAATATTTCCTTTGAGAGATGGCAGCTTCATTCCCATTGACGGGGCTTTGGCGAACCGTTTCTCCGTATTAAAACTGCTTTTGTTTTCCGCAGGTGTGCTTCGGTCTGGTTGGATTACTTTGTGACTCTTCCTCGCTGCGTCTTCTTCAACCTGACGCTGATGCTTGGCCTTTTCGTATATGTCCGTTTCATGTTCTCGGTCAGCTCTGCTCTTTTGAAAAGCTTCGTTTAGCAGCCTGCCAATTAGGTCTTCTAGCAGCTCTGGAGATTTTGGCACCAATTCTGCCCCTAGTTCCTCTGCGTTGCTTTCCGACGCCGAAGGAGTTTCTTTGTTATTTAGCAATGAATGAGAAACCATGTAGCAACTTGCTACATAATCTTCGGTTTCTCCCGACGAGCCATTCCCTCATCATCGCTACTATCTTCGTTCTCAAGTATATGGTTGAGAAACTTTTCAAGGGTGACTGGGGTCCGCGCCTTCTGTTTGTACTCCTCCAGCGCGTTGATGTACTTTTGCAGGTCTGTACGATTGTTGTCAGGCTGCACGGTTTCTTGGTATTCTTCTTTCCCTTCGAAGACTTTGAAGGCTTGACCTGGGTGTTTTGCCCATCGTTAGCAGTTTTCATATGGGACGCGGTTTAAGCATCCCCTCAATGATCTCGGGCTCCAGCGGGCTTTTCCACCTGATCGCCAGACATGCTTGAAGATCCTTTAGCATTCTTTTGGTTTTAGCTGAAATGAAAACTTCCCACAGAGCTTCTTCCGCAAACGAACATGATGCCCCCAGCGTATCCACCTTTTTAGGAGCGTGCCTCTATGGCGGGTTCACCTTCCAGTTCTTGGATAGCGTGAATTTCCCTTGGCGGTACTGGTCCTCGACCCAGTTCTTAAAGATGCAGCAATCCTCAATGGGGTGGCTTACCATTCAGTGATAGGAGCAGTAGTTGGGATTGTTGACGTCACCGGGCTGCGGTGGACGTTTTGGGTCTGGCAGAGTGATGAGTTTGTTGCGCACTTCCAGCTCAAACAGTCTCCTCGTCTTATCATAGGGAAACGAGTAAGCATGTCCTAGCTTCTCTTCTAGGGATTGGCGCGGGCATGCGTTGTTTTGGCGAGCAACCAGTTTTGGGTCACTCGGTTGTTGTTGAGTGTTGGCAAAGAAGTTCATTTTCCCTTTACCCTTTGCATTCTGAGTGTCCATTTTTGAAGAGGAAGGTCCGTGGTCCATCTGGTCTATTTGGGCCAACTTGTCGATCAGAGTCTAGAAGATAGTAAGCTTAAAGAACGTCATGAACTGGGACACAGTCGTCTGAGGATCCAGAGTCCCTATGAACATGCCCACAGTAGGAGCTTCTTCGATGCGTTGTTCGCATTTTAACCATAGGTTCCGCCACCGGATTGCGTATTGAACCCAGGTCTTTCCTGGCTTCACCCTGGCATTGATTAATGTCGTGATCAGGGTGCGCTCGCTCGCGCTGGCGAACCGCTGCGTGAATAGCAACTCCATTTCCATGAATGTTTTCACAGATTCATTTGGGAGCTCTGAGTACCATTCGAATGTTGTTTCCGACAGGCTGCCAATGAACTGGCAACGCAGTAGTTTGTCGTCACCTCCAGTATTGCCGCACAAAACTCTGAACTGAGCAACGTGCTGATGCGGCTTGCCTGTCCCTTTGTACACATGGAATTTGGGGATCGTATATCCCGGCGGGTACTTGATTTGATCGTACCAGCCTGGGTATGGTCGCCCGGTTCTGACGTCTTGGCCAGCCGCTTCACTCACTTGATGAGCTCTTATTTGTTGAGCTATGTAATCATCAAGGGCAGCCTTGGAGATCATTTCCTCCCTGGATATTGATAAAGCTGGAAGAGGGTTTGATGTTCCCCTCTGTCGTCTTCGATGATTATCGGTGGGTATTCAGCTGGAGGTTCTTGCTGGATCATCATTCCAACCATGTCTTGGAATAGGAGCGCCATCTGTTTTATATTAGCAGTTTGTTCCACGGCCTCTTTATCCTTTCTTTCCAGCACCCTTCGCAGGAACTCTGTATCGGTCTCCTGCTCCTGGCGCTGTTCAAACGCCGATTCCGAGCTTTCTTTCTGCCCGGTGAGTGCTGACATTTTCATCATCATCACTTGGAGCTTTTGTTGCTGCTCTTGAGCTTTTTTATATGACCAAGTTTGTGCTCGATGACTCACGGAAGAACGACTTTCCTCTTTTCCGGAAGCTATGTAAATCGTGTGCGCTGTTATGCCCCCAGACTTAAGACGTTTGGGTCCATTGCCTTTGGAATTTGCCGCCGGCTGTGGGAGATTCTCCGGTCTTCTCTTTTTGTAGGAGGTCGAAGTTGACGGGGCCGTTGTAACAGCCACCCATGTGGATGATGCCCTTCGTGGTATGGTGGAGGGATGTTCATCCTCTTGCTGAGCCTTCATTTTCTTCAGCCGGCGAGGGTAGTCTTTGTTGATCACAAAATCCTGGACTTTCCGCCAGACCCTGTGGATTTAGGAGGACAGCCGCTGAGGGGGCTGTTCCGGTTTTTCCTGTGTCATGTTTTCAACAGGAAGTGGAGATTTCTTCAACACCGCGGTTGGGGAGTTCTTTCGCACCCTCCTAACCAGATCAAAAATGTTTCTGGTCGGAACATCAGCGCCAATTTCCACCATTGGAGATGGTGGGCTGAGTTCAAAAGGGGAGTTGCCCCCAGCCTTTCTCATTCGGCGCCAGTGGTGACGTCAAACGTGTCTTGCAGATGGGACCACCTCAGTTGTGGAAGCGGCTCCGTCGTGCCCCAGGCTTTGATTAGGGGCAGCTGCTGGTGCTAGCCTGTCGAAGATCGACGTCCGTTGAGAGCGAATGACCAATCTTTTGAAGGCCGACTTTTTAGTAGGGGAAGCACTTTTGATGACTTTACCCATAGCAGGAGTTGGCATGGCCACTCTTGCGAAGACTGATCCTTTGGTAGGAGAAGCACCTTTGACGACTTCACCTGCTGGAAGAGTTGGGAGGACTATTCATTTTGGGATAGCCCTTTCAGGTATTGCGAGTCTCTTTGTGGGCCTACTTGAACTTTGGTTCAGCCTGTTGAAGACTGAAGTGGCAGACTTGGACGACCCGTTGAGAGGGTACGTGGTGGTTTCAAGTCGATCGAAGACCGACTTCTTGGGAGCTTACTGTGGTGGCATTGGGGCGCTGAAGCTTGCTGGCGGGAGCATGGTCCCAAAGAACAATCTAGTAGTGGCTTGAGTCACCTACGCTACGGGCATTGAAAAGATAGAAGCCGCATTGGGCCCGTATGTCACTCCTCCAGTTGGGGTGGAGCGGGAGTTGCTGTTGCAGTTTGTGCAGCTGGAAGCCATTGATCTTTTTTTTCTTCTTCTGCATAGGAGAAAGACACCAAATCTCAGTACCTTGAATCCAAGGGCAACCATAGCAAACCGCGATTTCTGTTCACGAAACACGACACACGAAGTGTGGAGTGGAAAGAGGAAAAGGTCCCACCGGGCATGCCAGTATCTGTTCACCGCCAAAAATAGGGACCGGGTCGTTAGGACGTCTGGCCTTGAATTTTGGGGGCAGATGCTATTTAGATTTATCTGTCCACCTCTTCGAAGATGCCAAGTTGATTTATAGCACCATAGATCGGAGGTTTGGACGAATGCGGCCGTTGTAGCAGACTTCGTCAGATTTCCGTTCATTTGTGAGGGTTTTTTTTTTATTGTGGGGATGCTATTCCCTGCAGGCGCAAGCCCCTACAGTTAATTACGTTACCGCATTGCGATAACCACTTTCTCCTGCTTCATAAGTTCACTTCGTGTCGTGTGTGTTTGTTTTATTTTTGGTTTGAGTTGCCCGTGGATTGTATATGGAGAATAATTTATGTCGTCGCCCGTAGGGCGTGGATTAGTCCAAATCCGTATATCTTTGATTTGGGTTTTTTTTAATTTAAGGATCGTTAATCTGGTTTGAGATTAAGATCGACTTAAATGTATGTGAGCAATTGGGGCTCGGTTGGTTTTTTTAAGGATACGTTAGTCCAATTTGAGACTAAGATCTACTTAACAAGCTTTTAGGATCATTTTTGTCTCAGATCCAACAAGAAAGTATTTAGGCTATGTTGTCTTAGTTTAGGCACATTTCGGTCCATTGTCGCCATTTTTTAGGCGAATTTTGTTTTAAGGACGTCTCGGTTCGTTGATCACCATTTTGGAGGTGAGATTTTAGTTTAAGGACGTCTCGATCCGTTATCGCCATTTTGGAGGCAAGATTTTATTTTAAGGACGTCTCGATCCGTTGATCACCATTTTGGAGGCAAGATTTTAGTTTAAGGACGTCTCGGTCCGTTGATCACCAATTTGGAGGCAAGATTTTTGTTTAAGGACGTCTCGGTCCGTTGATCACCATTTTGGAGGTGAGATTTTAGTTTAAGGACGTCTCGGTCCGTTGTCACCATTTTGGAGGCAACGGTTAGTTTAAGGACATTTCAGTCCATTGATCACCATTTTTGATGTGAAGTTTTAGTTTAAGGACGTCTAGGTCCGTTGTCGCCATTTTGGTGGCAACAATTAGTTTAAGGACATTTCGGTCCGTTGATCACCATTTTTGAGGTGAAGTTTTAGTTTATGGACATCTCGGTCCGTTGTCGCCATTTTGGAGGCAACGGTTAGTTTAAGGACATTTAGGTCCATTGATCACCATTTTTGAGGTGAAGTTTTAGTTTAAGGACATCTCGGTCCGTTGTTTCCATTTTGGAGGCAACGGTTTGTTTAAGAACATTTCGGTTCGTTGATCACCATTTTTGAGGTGAAGTTTTAGTGTAAGGACATCTCGGTCCGTTTTCTCCATTTTGGAGGCAACGGTTAGTTTAAAGACATTTCGGTCCGTTGATCACCATTTTTGAGGTGAAGTTTTAGTTCAAGGACGTCTCGGTCCGTTGTTGCCATTTTGGAGGCAACGATTAGTTTAAGGACATTTGGTCCTTTATCGCCATTTTGGAGGCGAATATTAGTTTAAGAACATTTTGGTCCATTATCGCCATGTTTAAGGCGAGATTTTAGTTTAAGGACATTTCGGTCCGCTGTCAACTTGCGCGGACGTGTATTTGTTACGTGGCGAAGTAGACGATGTTGATATGGAATGTGCCCAATTTGGGGCACGATTTGATTTGAGGCGTGCACGTCAATTTGGAAGTGCACCAAAGAGTTGTTGGTTGTCGGGACCTGCCACCTTTCTGAAGACATTGAAAAATTACAACGACACATATCAACGATGTGGAGAAATGTACCCTTTAAACCAAGTCCCGTATTTGGGGGAAAGGGGGGTCGATGTGGACCTAAGAATCATTAGTCGTACTTGAGACTAAGATTACTTTAGGAGACATAGAATGAATACCATTTTGGATATCATCAAGAGAGATCATTCGTCATGTTTGGGACTAAGATCAATTTAGGGAATCATGAGCACAGAAGGGCTCGGTTGATTAGAAATCGAAGAGGTTTTGACTTTGGGAGAACTTAGCCAATTTGGGCTAGGTCTGGGTCTCCATAGTTACCCAACAGTGCTAAGCACTGGTAAATGCAACACTCACATGTATCCCACGTGAGGCGCTGAATCAGTGTTAAACACTGAACTCTGGAGGCGCTCACGTGTGAACACGTGAGGCACCCCAAATATGGGCTCTGTGTTAGTTATATGTGTGCCCTAGAGGCCATTACTGTACATACGATGTATATTGTAGTGGATGCTTGGACATATATAGGGAGGACTTTCTTGCTCGACATGATAGTACGCTATCTGGTTGTACTTTATCTTAACATGTACTCTGATTGTCTCTTTTGTTACATGTTGATAAAGCCCTTAGGATTTGTACTCGACTACTGGGACTATGATGAGATCATACTAGTGGGGCCACAGTAGTCTATGAGTACATCCTACAACTGTTCCTAGTCGAGGGTGTGTCGAGACAGGGCATCGATACACCAGAGTAGACTAGCGTATACGCATCTTGACCCATATGATGGGCGATGGATGATCCCATATCCATCGGTGTTTGACATCAAGGATGGTGTACGGGTGCTCAGTAGAGACTGGGTACACTGAACGGACTCGCCGAGAACTCCTAGATGGTATATATACCTATTGTCAGATAGCAGTTCTCTGGTGACACTTGTACAGGTTAGTCTGTAGACCCGAGATCGTCATAGAGTCTTGTGTGGTTCCCACTGTACTTTGATTTCCTCCCTACCACGGCTCTACTGAGTTGTGCAAACAGGTGGATTTTGGGTACAGTCCCGAATCATATGGAGACAGTGAGCGATAGGAGGGGTTTCGTCTCTCCCGGTATAGGGGGTTGATGTCGCGCTATGTTTGATCGGCTATAACACCTAAATCCCTGGCCAGGGTTCTCGAGGTTTACTGATAAGTGTTATCAGTAGTTCCTCGAACTGTTATGAGCCATAAATCAACATGACTTATAAAGTTACTGGGGTCTGACATTTACCACCCCTAGACTTCATATGCGACGTATCAGACGAAGAGACCGGACTGTACGGTATGTGTTGCTAGTTGGCTCGACGGGAGTTTTTACAGCTTCGCTGGTTTTCTTCTGATCGCTTCAATACCCGGGTGGCCGTTATGTTTAGCTGACCTCTTGCGGCTTGTAGATGTTTGATATGATCATCATCTACTGCTGGCGTATTGACGAGTCTTAGAGTCCCACAATGAAGTTTCCTCGCTCAGGCAAAAAGATGTGGTGTGCATATGAGATATGCACGGGACCCGCTTAAATACGGTTATGTGATAACGTATATTAATCGGGCATTTTCTATTTGACGGATCGTATGTGATATGACCGGTTTGGTAAATCAAGTGTTGATTTAACTAATTACATTTAGATAAATTCTTTAAGTAAATCCTTTTATATGCATGCATGCATGCACATGATGATGTGCATGAACACATACATGCATACATAGTATCATGGTTGTTGATACAAGAATGGTGGCAATATAAGACTTATATTGAAGCTTTTAATTTGTATTTATCATTTTAAGTTAATGTAAAGAATACCTTCACATGCTTCTTTATATCTTTTCATTTTAAGTTAATGAAAAGAAAACATACACATGCTCCTTTATTCTTTAGTGGGTATCCTTTACTTAACTTAATGAAAAGAATTTCCACCCATGCTTAATTGTTTAGGAAAAGAATTTCCACTCATAATTATGGTGGTAATGGAATAATGGTGATTATTCCTTTCTTATCACTATAAATAGCTTCATATGTGATATGAAACAAGATGCACACAACAAGGAAAAAAATTGAGTGCAAGGGTGTGAAGAATACATGTTATCATATGTGATATGATAGAAAGCTCAAGCCACCATTATCTTCTTCTTCCTCTCTTAATTTCTTTTTTGAGTGAAGTTGATAAAAGAAAGGATTTGAATTATTGAATACAAACCACATCATCATACTACACACCTCTAGCCGATTTGTGTAGGGTGTTTGCTCTACTTCGTTTGCGAAACAAGTATGGCAAGGAGCTTTGGGCAAAGGGACTTCGGGTGGATCATCGTGGACAAGGAAGGCTTCCATCAATCCGTTACAAACTCTCATAGAGCAAAGGAGTTGCATCAAAGAGAAGACCCGAAGGACCGTATCATCAAGGTAAAATCCCTAACATAGTAGATAAGATCTCTAGTTGGGGTTTACGAGTTGTGGTTTAGACAAGATCTTCGGTTAAGTGCGTGTTGCATGCTAAGAAAATTTTTGTTCATCGCTTCCGCCGCGCCACAAGAGTTGTGGTAGCATGCAGCACCAACCCAACATGGTATCAGAGCCGAACTAAACTACAATTAGATGACAAAAACTGGTTCGGAGTGCGGCTGTCCAGAACAGTTCTGGCTGTCAATTCTCGTTTTGCAATGCTTTCTATCTTCTGTATGAAAATGATATTATGCGGAACTATATATCATAGTGAAGATAAATCTGTTAGCTAACCAATGAAAGTTGTTTCATTCGTTTCTAATGTCGTTTACTATTTAAAATGTATTTTAAATCAACAGAACGTATTGCAGTCCCTGACAGGGACAGAATGTATATCCCTGTGTTTATCAGGGCATAACTTCCAGTACCCAATGGATATTATTGATCCGTTTGATGCGTTGGAATCCTAACTGATAAACCTAAATTTTGTTCAACTGTAGCGTCGCCTAATTTTGAACACAACAAGGTGAAAACTGTGTTGCGAACTGGACAATCAGTTCAGAAACTGAAATTCCAGCAGCAAACACTTAAAATGAAACGACTGTAACTTGCAATCCGACATTCTCCAAGTGCCGAGTGGCCTACTCAATTGTTGAGGGAGGTTGCTACACTTCGGGAATTTGGCGGATAGTCTGCCGCACCCGTAGGGGTCTTGGTGTGGTTTTGGCTATTCATCACGACCGTGGAACCCTTTTTTTTTTCATTAAGGGCTTAAATGAAATACGGAATTCCTAGTATATCCAATGCATTCATCTGTGATCTGAAATGGCTATATTTATATATGAGATATATATAATAAACGTTGCTTATGTTTTGCACCCGCGGTAGTCCAGCCCCCGCTCTGCCGTTAGTTAAGTAACCTAACGGTGCATGACGGGGCCCAGTGGCAAATGCGGATGGCATAAGCGTACGTTCTATTTGTGTTTCTTTTCTGTGATGTTTGAGAAACGTAAAAGATAGAAAACGTAAATGATGGGACCACATTAATATGATTAATGTTAAAAGAAAAGAAACCTAAAGATGTTGTAGAATCAAACTTTTTGAAAAAGAGTAACTCTAGCTTTTGTTTTGCATAGTGGTATTCTTGAATATCCTGCACCTCATTCGATGAGGAAAGGGCCGAGATCCCTTCACCGGGAGTGACCCCTTTAGCGAAACTGGAAAATGTTACAAAGAACTCGATTTGGTTTTATAGTTGATCTATTGTTGCTTTGTATCGTGGTATTTACATATCCAGCACCTTATTCGATAAGGAAAGAGCCGAGATCCCTTTACCGGGAGTGACCTCTTTAGAAAAATTAAAAAGATACTACAAAACCATTCGATATTTAAAACTGGAGCTTAAACCACTCCTTCCCACTTGATTCTACAACGATATCAAGTTCAAAACGTTAAAGGTTTTCATAAAAAACCATCCGTTGCCCTCCGTCATTTTAGGAAGCAGAGTACTTAGTATTCGTGCTACGTATGTCGACCATAGCCGAGGCGTAGTGTTCGGTAGCTAAGTGATGTATTCCTACAAAGCATATGATGCGATTAGTCAGGACATTCATGTGATTATGTTGATCATAGTCAAGGGTCATGTGGGTGGGTCTGGCTAATCACGAAATGACGGGTAGAACTTGACTAGTACTTATGATATGTTGATCATAGTCAAGGTCATAAGGACTAGGGGTAGAAACCATATCGGGAATTTCAAGAGTTGAAATTTGCAATGAGATTGCATACCTTCTATATGATAGTTGGATCCCGATCTCACTGCGAGTAAGAGTTACTCCTGGGAAAGTTTTACACAAGACAATTTGATGAAATTATAGGGTGTAATTATTCCCGGCTAATCTTACCTTTTAGGGTTTGAAGGAGGATTTGATAAAAACAGTGGGAGACATCTGGATTAGATAAATAACCAATCTAATCTTGCAAGAGCATACGCTAAAATGTTTTATTCTCTCTCTCTCAAGATAGTGACCATATCATGCCTTAATCGAGATAATAAATATGGATATTTTGACTGAACCCGCTTGTTATACTAAGCTGCGGAACGTTGGTCCCGCTCCAACTTATAATTGTTATAAGACAGAGCAGAAAATTGGAGAATACCAGAATTCCTATGCCGCCCAAACGAAGAAAGTGCATATGATGCATTTCCTTCGGGTGTGTTCATTACAAAGAACTGTTTCTCAGTATCCTCTGCATCCTGGGTATTTGATACTGGATCATGATCCCAGATATGTAATCTGTTACATAGGGCTACAAAAGGGTAGAAAAACTGAGAACGGGTGATAAGTTTCATGAGACAGAAAACGGGGCAAGTGTTGCAGCCAAGTCTGTTGGTCATTGTCACCCTGTATTACCAATACATTGATTCTGAACAAATGCTATTAGATACCGAACCTGATATACAAAATCATATCAATCTCTTTATTAGTAAAGAAATGATAAAATTTTGTATTGATGGATAATGTTTTGAACATTTCCTATATCAAGTGTTGATCGGTTCAGGCACGTTATCTAAAAGCATGGACGTTCTAAATCAAACTACAGTTCTCAATATACCGAACACACACAAGAGGAAGAGTTCAGAAATGAACGGATCCTTCTTGAGGCATTGTAGACTAGGTCAGATCAATGCGACCCGGCTGGCTGAAGTTACATTTTAGATGCATATTTAAACCAGTTTGAATTTACATCTTGTGAAACTTGCCAGTCATGTCACATAGATAAGATGACCATAGCTCTGTTTATTGGAAACAGAGATAGAGTTAGTGAACTCTTGGGATTGATACATAATGATGTATGAAAGGCCCCCTGTCTACATATACCATGACCGGTTCTTTATACTTCATTATTTTCTCTGATAATCTCTCAAGATTCAGACATATGATTCCTGTTGAAACATAGGTCCAAAGCTTTTGAGATATTCACAGAATATAAATTGGAAGTAGAGAACCAAAAACGGGTATAAGTATTATGTCCTTTAATGAGATCAAGAAGGAGAATACTTGAGCATGGAAATCCTGGACTGTTCTAAAGGAGAATGAGATTCTCTCTCAGCATTACTCCTCCGTATACACCATAGCACGATGGTATATCGGGGCGGAGCAATTGCACCCTATGTGATATGGTGTGCTCCATGATAAGTACTACTGAATTTCCTATTTTCCTTTTGGGAGTTGTGCACTTGTGAAGCTGCATACCTATTGAATAGGGTTCTAATCAAATCAGGTGCCTACTACTCCATATGTGATATGGTATGGGAAGAACCCATATCTTAAAAATGTTAAGATTTAGGGTTGTCCGGCCTATGTCCAAAAACCAAAATCCGGACAAGCTCAAGGCAAAGTCAAAACTGTGGAAGTTTGTTGGATATCCCAAAGCATTAGCAAGGGAATATCTTCTACCTAACAGAGGAACAAAAGTTGTTTCTCAGCATACCGCCTTTGTGAAAGGGAATTTCTTGTGAAGAAATTAGTGGTCATAAGGTAGAACTGGAAAGGCGTTCCAGCTATACAAACTACAACAGATGACCTAACAAAGGAACAAAAGTTGTTTTGTTTCTCAGCGTGCCACCTTTGTGAAAGGGAATTTCTTGTGAAGAAATTAGTGGTCGTTAGGTAGAACTGGAAGGCGTTCCAGCTACACAAAAGATGACCTAACCGAGGAACAAAAGTTGTTTTGTTTCTCAGCATGAAAGGAAGTTTCTTGTGAAGAAATTAGTGGTCATAAGGTAGAACTGGAAGGCGTTCCAGCTACACAAACTACAAAAGATGACCTAACCAAGGAACAAAAGTTGTTTTGTTTCTCAGCATGCAGCCTTTTGTGAAAAGGGAATTTCTTGTGAAGAAATTAGTGGTCATGAGATAGAACTGGAAGGAGTTCCAGCTACAGCAAATGATTTGGTAAAACCAAAAGATTCAATAGACACTAACGAACCTCAGCTTCTCCGCCAATCTAGTAGGATTACTTACCCACATAAGAGATACTTTGTTTTCTCTATGACAGTGGGAGCGAGGATTTCATATTACCCCAGCGTATCCCGAGATCGGAAGGTGTTCCGACGGGTTGTAGTCCTCGCAATGGGGACTGCATAGAAAGTAGCTGCTGAGGGACTTTTTGGTGCCACGGCGACCCTATGGGATGGGGTTGTTGCCTGACCAAAATGGTATGACCTAACTAGTTTCAAGCAGGCCATCAGGAGTGAGGACTCTGTAAGAATGGTTGGATGATTAGCGATCTGAGATGGAATCCTTATACACCAACAAAGTATGGACTTTGGTTGCTTTATCTGAAGGGTTAAATCCCCATCAGAAGCAAGTATATCTTGAGAAGATTACTTGGTGTACATGGAAAAGTTGAGACTTTCAAAGCTATGCTTAAGTCCATCCAGATCCTACTTGCCACTGCTACATACCTTGACTGCGATATCTGGTGGTTGGGTGTCATGACTGCTTTTCTAAAAGAAGTTTTAGAAAAGAACGTCTATAAGTACACAGCCAGAGGGCTTCGTAGATAGTGGGAGCAGCGAAAAAGTGTGCAAGATGTTTTATATGATAAAACAGGCATCGCGGAGATGGAACATCTGTTTTGATGTGGTAGTCAAAGAGTTTGACTTCATCAAAATAAATAGATGAACCTTGTATATACATAAAAGGTAGTAAGGAGTATGGAAGTGATCCTCGTAGAGTACGTGGATGACATACTCTTGATAGGGAAGGAGTTTCCTATGCTACGCTCAGTCAATCTCCTCTTATTATAAAGATTCTCCATATAGGATCAAAGGTGATGCCTTCTAAATCCTGGGTTTTGGATCTATGAGATAGATCTAAATGGATATTAGGATACTCACTAGTTGTAGTGAGATAGTATCAATTGATCCTGGGGAGAATCACAGCGGAGTTGGAACATTTGTTTTGATGTGGTAGTCAAAGAGTTTGACTTCATCAAAATGGTTGAACCTCGTGGTATGGAGTATGGTGGTGATCCTCGTAGAGTACGTGGATAACATACTCTTGATAGGAAAGAGTTTCCTATGATACACTCGGTCAATTTCCGCTTATCACAAGGATTCTCCATATAAGATCAAGGTGATACCTCCTAAATCCTGAGTTTTTGATCTATGAGATAGATCTAAATGGATGTTAGGATACTCACTAGTTGTAGTGAGATAGTAACAATCGATCTTGGGGAGAATCACTGGAAAGGTTCCAGGGTGATAAAGACGACTGAATGTCAGTCGCATGTATTGTCTTTACCCTTAGTAGAGGGACGGTATGTTGGAAGAGTTCCAAACTAGATACCGTGACATACTAGAAAGGCAAAATACGTCATTATTAAAGATGCTACCAAAGATAAAGTCTGGATAAATATATAAAAGTTCATAAGATGAACTTCGTTCCTACCATTGTGTGACAATGGGGTTGTGGCTTTAGCCAAGGAACAACCGTCCCATCAGAAATCAAGATATAATTCTTAGGCAGCATCACCTGATCATAGAGATGGTTGATCTCCAGGGAGATCGAGGTAAGGAGAGTAGATACAGAGGACAATAGAGCGGATCCACTCACTAAGGCTTTTTCCCAATAGAGACTTTTATGGGATGGTTGAGTATGAGATACTTAAACCACAGCTGATTGTTTGGTATGTGATACCACAATAGATGGCCCTAGTGCAAGTGGGAGATTGTTAGTTATATGTGTGCCCTAGAGGCCATTACTGTACATACGATGTATATTGTAGTGGATGCTTGGACATATATAGGGAGGACTTTCTTGCTCGACATGATAGTACGCTATCTGGTTGTACTTTATCTTAACATGTACTCTGATTGTCTCTTTTGTTACATGTTGATAAAGCCCTTAGGATTTGTACTCGACTACTGGGACTATGATGAGATCATACTAATGGGGCCACAGTAGTCTATGAGTACATCCTACAACTGTTCCTAGTCGAGGGTGTGTCGAGACAGGGCATCGATACACCAGAGTAGACTAGCGTATACGCATCTTGACCCATATGATGGGCGATGGATGATCCCATATCCATCGGTGTTTGACATCAAGGATGGTGTACGGGTGCTCAGTAGAGACTGGGTACACTGAACGGACTCGCCGAGAACTCCTAGATGGTATATATACCTATTGTCAGATAGCAGTTCTCTGGTGACACTTGTACAGGTTAGTCTGTAGACCCGAGATCGTCATAGAGTCTTGTGTGGTTCCCACTGTACTTTGATTTCCTCCCTACCACGGCTCTACTGAGTTGTGCAAACAGGTGGATTTTGGGTACAGTCCCGAATCATATGGAGACAGTGAGCGATAGGAGGGGTTTCGTCTCTCCCGGTATAGGGGGTTGATGTCGCGCTATGTTTGATCGGCTATAACACCTAAATCCCTGGCCAGGGTTCTCGAGGTTTACTGATAAGTGTTATCAGTAGTTCCTCGAACTGTTATGAGCCATAAATCAACATGACTTATAAAGTTACTGGGGTCTGACATTTACCACCCCTAGACTTCATATGCGACGTATCAGACGAAGAGACCGGACTGTACGGTATGTGTTGCTAGTTGGCTCGACGGGAGTTTTTACAGCTTCGCTGGTTTTCTTCTGATCGCTTCAATACCCGGGTGGCCGTTATGTTTAGCTGACCTCTTGCGGCTTGTAGATGTTTGATATGATCATCATCTACTGCTGGCGTATTGACGAGTCTTAGAGTCCCACAATGAAGTTTCCTCGCTCAGGCAAAAAGATGTGGTGTGCATATGAGATATGCACGGGACCCGCTTAAATACGGTTATGTGATAACGTATATTAATCGGGCATTTTCTATTTGACGGATCGTATGTGATATGACCGGTTTGGTAAATCAAGTGTTGATTTAACTAATTACATTTAGATAAATTCTTTAAGTAAATCCTTTTATATGCATGCATGCATGCACATGATGATGTGCATGAACACATACATGCATACATAGTATCATGGTTGTTGATACAAGAATGGTGGCAATATAAGACTTATATTGAAGCTTTTAATTTGTATTTATCATTTTAAGTTAATGTAAAGAATACCTTCACATGCTTCTTTATATCTTTTCATTTTAAGTTAATGAAAAGAAAACATACACATGCTCCTTTATTCTTTAGTGGGTATCCTTTACTTAACTTAATGAAAAGAATTTCCACCCATGCTTAATTGTTTAGGAAAAGAATTTCCACTCATAATTATGGTGGTAATGGAATAATGGTGATTATTCCTTTCTTATCACTATAAATAGCTTCATATGTGATATGAAACAAGATGCACACAACAAGGAAAAAAATTGAGTGCAAGGGTGTGAAGAATACATGTTATCATATGTGATATGATAGAAAGCTCAAGCCACCATTATCTTCTTCTTCCTCTCTTAATTTCTTTTTTGAGTGAAGTTGATAAAAGAAAGGATTTGAATTATTGAATACAAACCACATCATCATACTACACACCTCTAGCCGATTTGTGTAGGGTGTTTGCTCTACTTCGTTTGCGAAACAAGTATGGCAAGGAGCTTTGGGCAAAGGGACTTCGGGTGGATCATCGTGGACAAGGAAGGCTTCCATCAATCCGTTACAAACTCTCATAGAGCAAAGGAGTTGCATCAAAGAGAAGACCCGAAGGACCGTATCATCAAGGTAAAATCCCTAACATAGTAGATAAGATCTCTAGTTGGGGTTTACTAGTTGTGGTTTAGACAAGATCTTCGGTTAAGTGCGTGTTGCATGCTAAGAAAATTTTTGTTCATCGCTTCCGCCGCGCCACAAGAGTTGTGGTAGCATGCAGCACCAACCCAACACTCTGCTCTTTGGGTTTTATTCTCCCCGTTATACATTAGTGCTATGCACTTGATTGGGGGTCACGTGCAAAGCACGTGACTGCCTTAGGAGGTGTTCCTTGCTCTTCTTTTAAGCACTCGCGAGGGAAACACGTGAGGCAGTCTCGGCCTTTTTTATTTTTATTCATTAGAAGTATTCATGGGGAAAACACGTAAGGTATCGTTATAGTGTTAAACACTAACAAATCACCAGTTTGTTCTTCTTTGTTCTTGGAGATTTTGATCTCATATTGATGACATTTCTAGTCATTAGGCTTTGGGTTTGGAAGGTCTCAAATTATTATTATCGTCTGAGGGATCAAGTTCTCCTCTTGTTTGTGCAGGAATCAAATTCTTTATATAGGGTTAAACCTGTTGGGATTCCTTAGCACCTAGCCTAGGGTTTGCAAGCATCACACATGTCACAACAAAAATTAAAGGGGGGTGCTAAGCAATCAACCTAAAGATCGAACTATAAAACTAGGGTAACAAAACTAGTAATCTAACATTACAAAAGAGAAGTGAATGAAAATACAACCTTTGTAGATCCGGTCCTTCACTTCTAAAGCTCCGTGTTGACATCCTTTCGCTGCGATCATTGAGATCCCGGACTCTAGTGACGGTTTCCTCGGAGAAGAGAACGTGCTAGCTCGTTGACTTCGAGACCGAAGATGATCTACGTCGAGGAGACTCAAACTCAAGCTCCATCTTCACTATGTCAAGAACTTTATGAAAAGAACATCCTAAACTAAATGGTAAGTAGTAGAGGATGATGAGATAGGAAATGGGTTCACTTTAGATTTTGATTTCTCACTTTATTTCTTCACTTAGAAAATTTCTAGCAAGGTTTTCTTCTTGATGAAGAAGAAGAAGAAAGAAAATGAAACTCAAGTGAAGATAATGATCAATTATGCAACCATGGGTGATATAATCATCCACTAACCTTTGTAGAGACATAACCATGGTTAATTATAATGGTTTGGTTAATAAATATCCTAATCAAGACAAAATGAGTGGATTTTGTCAAAGATGCTTTAAGCTTCAAGAAGCTTTGAGCCATGACAAAAGAATCCATCATTTTGAATAATTAAGATACATAAAAACCTAAATTATAATTAGCATGGTGTATGTCACACACCCACCCATGTTTGCATGTATCATCAAGCATGATACAATCTAGTGCACAAACATATATCACATATACATCATGTGCAAATCAAGTGAGAAAAGCAATCTTAAGTGAACCAATACTAGTTAATGTAAAGTAATATATCAAATATATAATTATACATTAAATCATTAAATAAACATTTGATTTAATGATCCGGTCATATCGCATATAACCGACTAATATCTAGTGTATCAATATATCGAATCAACACTTGATTCGGTAACCCGGCTATATCGCATATAACCGACCGATGATACAAATCGCGAGAATAGAATACAGTATCACATACTGGTATTATTCTAGGTCCCGCACATATCTCATATGCGCTCCTATCTCGTTTCGCTTGAGCCAGGAAACCTCTGTGTAGGACTCTAAAGACTCGTCAATACGCCGGCAGTAGGTGGTGATCATATCAGTCGCCCACAAGCCGCAAGCGGTCTGCTAAACGTAACGGCCACCCGGGTATTGAACGATCAGAAGATCAACGAGCAAGCCTGCTCACACTCCCGCGAATCCAATCAGTAACACTTACTGCACAGTCCGGTCTGTTCGTCTGATATGTCGCATATCTCGCCTAGGGATGGTAAACGTCAGACCCCAGTAGCTTGATAAGTCATGACGATGTAAGGTCCATAACATTCATGAAACTACTGATAACACTTACAAGTAAATCATAGCAACCCTGGCCAGGGATTTCCAGTTATGGCCAGTCGAGCATAGCGCAACATCAACCCCGAATACCGGGAGAGACGAATCCCCTCCTATCGTTCATTTCCTCCATGTGACTCGGGACTGTACCGAGAAACCACCTGTTTGCATGACTCAATAGAGCCGTGGTAGGGTGGAAATCAAAGCACAGTGGGAGACACACAAGACTCTATGACGATCTCGGGTCAACAGACTAAGCTGTATCAGTGTCACCAGAGAACTGCCATCTAACGTGAGGTATAATACCATCTGGGTGTTCTCGGCGAGTCCGTTCAGTGTACCCAGTCTCTACTGAGCACCCGTATACCATCTCTGATGTCAAACACCAATGGATATAGGATCATCCATTGCCCATCGCATAGGTCGAGAAGATATACGCTAGTCTACTCTGGAATATCGATGCCCCGTCTCGATATTCCCATGACTAGGAACATTTAAGGATGTACTCATGGACTACCCAGGCCCCACTAGTATGATCTGCATCATAATCCTGGAAGTCGAGTACACATCCTAAGGGATTTATCAACATGTAACAGAGAGACAGTAAGTATACATGTTGAGATAAAGAGCAACCAGATAGCGTACTATCATGTCGAGCAAGAAAGTCCTCCTTATATATGTCCCAGCATCCACTACAATATACATCTCATGTACAGTAATGGCCTCTAGGGCATACATACAACTAACAATCTCCCACTTGCACTAGGGCCTTCTGTAGCAGTGGTTGCAGTATCTCATACTCAACCATCCCATAAAAGTCTCTCTCTGGGAAAAGGCCTTTGTGGGTGGATCCGCCGTGTTGTTCTCTGAGTCTACTCTCCTAATCTTGATCTCCCTGGAGATCCACTATCTCCATGATCAGGTGATACTGCCTTGGAATATGTCTGGGTCACTGATGGGACCGGGGTTCCTAGGCCGAAGCCGCATGTCACGCCCCGCTTCCCAAAATACGGAATACGAGGGGTAGACAAGGCCAGCCATGCTCCTACGGTCAAGGAAAAGTCCTGCCGTAGTCACACTTCGGCTTCTAGTTTATCATGGTAAACAGTAAACGATGCGCAGGTAATGAGAAATGCAGTAACTGAAAGATACAATAATGTAAACTGACTTGAAATGGAACAAACGGATGTAACTAGAAACGGCAAGTCAGGAAGTCTGTGATGCACTGGTCCAGGCTAAATCTTCTCCCCACACTGAGCATGCATACTCAGGTCGTCAGAGCGACACAATAGCAATAATATATATATAAAACCAAGTAATAGTTCTAACAGTGGTAATGAAATGAATAACAGTAAATCAATGACAGTATAAATATGGATGTGCAGTAATCAATGCAGCGGAAACAGTAAATCAGTATCACGATATGTCACATATGCCACACAGTATATAGAGAATAAAAATGTCAGTATCCCTATCAGTCTCTAAGTCTCACTGTACAGGTCACTAAGCCTATCGTCAGTCCAAGTGTGAGAGTCAACCACTCGCGAGTGTCCTCCACCCAAGGGTAGAACCCAAGGGCAAGGGACCACGGGCCCAACATGTAACGAGTGTATCACGGTGTATATAGCACATACCCTGTAAATCTCCATATAACTCCCTAAATATATAAGCCGGCATGGGACTCCCGAGATTCTGTTGAACTCACACTTAAACTACCCCACACCCCGTGGTCTACATCAAACGCTAACCATCACCCTAAATACTGATCGATCCGTGACAAGTCTGCGCGAGAACTGGAGGCAGGACCTCCATCAAGCACGTCCCGACTAATACCTAAGATAAATGGCAGTGTCGGATGCCTTATCTGTGACACCCGTGCAAGCGCTTCCATAAGTGTCCCATACCACTTATAGTCACACGTACACGCATCCCACAGACGTCGACAATGCAATAGAAATATAGGGTCACTGATTGTGCACAAGTACGTATCACTTTTCACTTAATCACGAATGCACGAACACTGACGTACTTGCCACAATCAACACTAAAATCTAACACTGGGTAAATGCACGATGTCACTAGGTTATCAATACAATGATATGGGTATGATATGATGCGTGAACAAGTATATAAACATGATGAGGATGTTATGAAACCGTATTCTTTCACTTGCACGATTTATCATGAAACATATGTATATAATTTGGCGAAATGACAAACAGGTAGTAACTAATATGTTCAGTTATCTATCCATCTAATTTGGTTTCGAGCCAATCGGGTTTCAGGATCATTAGTTATAACTGTTTCATTTTAAGCGCACGCGGCAGGAAATCCGGTTTCAGAATCAGGAATCCAATTCGCAACGCATTTTAACCCTAATTGGGATCATAATTTAGCGATTCTATAGTTGAATGAATTCTAGGGTTTTCAGTAAAGTTTTCAACGCAACAAACGGATCTTCAATCGCGTCTGTACGTTAGGAGTTACAATCTGTTTAATATTAACATGTCAATTCTGATTCTGCTGGGACTGTTATGTGTCCCGATCTTCTAAATTACAATTTAAATATCAAACGGTAACGAAACAGAATGAAATCAATTGTGTTGTCTAGCTAACAGATTTACCTATAATGAACAGCGGGGTTCCGCAACCTAAGTGTTAAGGAACCCTGTGGTACACATTATGGAACAGCAACCAATAACTGAAGTCGCTCTGGACCGCAGTCCAGAGCCGTACTCCGATCCAAATATCATCATGGTTTAAATACAGAAATGTCTGGAAATTGGTATAGAGTTAAAGTTCGTCGAGTTGGCTTCGATTCGAGCCCTCGAACGCACCATTCTAATATGTATGTGATTTATGGTGAATTTAACGGTTTTCAGGTGCAACAGAATTATAGTTTTACGGTTAAACTTGGGGGCAGTTGTTTTAATCTTAAACGATCAAATTTTCCAGCGAAGTTTACACAGTAGGTCCACGACAATACGGGCCAAGCAATAATATCTAATTCCGTCAAATTGGATAATGTTTTTCTATGAGAACAAGCATCGAACGGTTTAATGGCTATATTTAGCATCAAGCAAAACCTGTATTATATCTACGATTTTGATTTGTAACTTAATAATGAATAGCATGAAAGCAAGTAAGAACTTGCCTGGAACGTCTTGGGGTTGTATGGCAGTAGCGGCAACGACCGAGGCAGCAGAGATCGATGACGTATGGAATGTGCTCGATGAAATGACCGAGGGCTTAGCTTGCTTGAGTTGGCTTGGGGCTTGAGCTCGGCTCCTCGATGTATTAGCTCGGTGCTGAAGCTTCAGAGGAGGTAGGCCGCCGGTGGTCTCGACGACAAGGGGTCGTGGATTGCAGAGGGTCGTCACTGTTGGTGAGGCAGTTGCCGCAAGGGGAGCTCGGGTGCGGGAAGGTGAGTGGGGGTAGTGAGTAAGTGAGAAAGAGAGAAGTTTGTAGAGAGGGAAAGAGAGAGGAAGGGAGAGAGGCTGAGTGTTAGAGAGAGATGAGAGAGTGAGAGAGTCGGCAGAGAGAGAGGGAGAGAGAGAGAGAGAAGCAGTGAGATTGAGAGAGATAAGCAGAGAGTGAAAAGAGAGAGGGAGCATTGTAGGGAGCTAGAGAGAGAGGAGAGACATAGAGAGGGAGAAAGAGAACAGATGAAGAGGGAAGAGAATTAGAGAGGGGGGGTGATCGGAGGTGGTGGTGACGACGAGGGAACGAGTGGGTTGGCCGAGGTTGGTGCAGGGGCTCGGCTCGAGCTTGGGTGCAGTGAAGGAGAAAGAAGAGGGAGCTCATGGCGTGGGTGATGGGTGACTGGAGAGGTTGGGGAGAGGGCTTCGTTGATGGGGAGAGGAGAATGAGGGAGTCGACGAGGTAGTGGTGGTCGCTCTCGTCGTCGACGGTGGAGGAAAGTTCGCAGGGAAGTTTGAGGAGGGAGCAATGGGGAAGGAGGCGGAGGAGTTATGAGAGGGGGTGCGCTTCGTGGGATAACGTCGCGACGACGTGGCGCAAGCGTGGGCGAAGGAGGCGGCGGGGAAAGGGGATTGCGAGCGGAAATGAGGGGTATAGCCGTTGGAATTTAAAGAGGGAGAAGAACAGTGATGGGTTGGGTGAGGTAGGCGCGCGGATGAGGAATAATGAGTGGGCCGGGCCTGAAAATCCAAAATAAATAAAAGGAAGAAGGCTGGGCCAGAAAGAATTGTGGGAGAAAAAGAAAAACGATTTAAATGGTAAAAGGAGGCGGCGGGCCGGGAAATGAGTTGGGCCGAGGAAAAGATAATATTGAGGGGAAAAATCTGTTGAGGGGGAAAAATGAAGCGGGCTGGGTTATGTTTAAAAGTAATGGGTTTAGATTTAAATTTATAGAACAATAGGCTGAGGTTTTAACAGTAAAGGAAAAGATGGTGCTAGGTTTTAGGGTTTAACTTATGGTAAAAATATTGAATGGCTTGGGTTAGGATTAATGGGAATAAATATAGGGAGTGGGTTTTAATCGCGGGCCGCAGGGAGTTTTGAAAAGAAATGGTAAAAGGAGTGGGAAAATTGGGCCGGGCCTAGCAAGCAAATAAATTAAAAGGGAGAGAAAGGCACGGGCCGGGCCAAAAGAATTTGAAGATTAAAAGGAGAAGAATAAATGGGGCCGGGCTTTGGAATTTAAATGGGAAAAAGAAATAGGTGTATTAAGAAACAAGATGGGTTGCTGGCTAAAGAAGGGAAAAATGGTGTTGGGTTCAAATGGGGTTTGAAAAATAATTTATAAATAAAATAAATAATTCCTAATTAGAATAAAGAGAATTCTAAAGTACAAAATACGGTCTTTGGTATAAAAGGGGCCGGGTGTTACACCGCACCTCCATTGTCACACAATGGTAGGAACCTAGTTCATCTCATGAACTAATATACACCCAAACTGCCTCTTTGGTAGTATCTTTGATAGCGATGTCACCATCCTTTATCGTCTAGTCTGCCACGGTATCTAGCTTGGAACTCTTCCAACATACCATCCCTTCACTGAGGGTAAAGACAATGTCTGTGACTGACCTTCAGTCTTCCTTACCACCCTGGAAGCTATCCAGTGATTCTCCCCAGGATCGATTGATACTATCTCACTACACCTAGTGAGAATCCTAACATCCATTTAGATCTATCTCATAGATCCAAAACCCAGGATATAGGAGGTATCACCTAGATCCTACATAGAGAATCAATGTGATAAGAGGAGATTGACCGATTGTAGCATAGGAAACCCCTTTCCTATCAAGAGTATGTCATCCACATACTTTATGAGGATTACCACCTTACTCTCTACTACCCTTTTGTATATACAAGGTTCATCTACTATTTTGATGAAGTCAAACTCTTTGACTACCACATCAAAACAGATGTTCCAACTCCGCGATGCCTGCTTTAACTTTTAATGCAACTTGCACATGTTTCCGCTGCTCCCACTGTCTACGAAGCCCTCTGGCTGTGTACTTATAGACGTTTTCTCCAAAGTCTATATTTAGAAAAGCAGTCGTGACACCCAACCACCAGATATCATAGTCATGATATGTAGCAATGGCAAGTAGGATCCGGATGGACTTAAGCACAGGCACTGGAAAAGGTTTCATCAATGTCCACTCCTGGTCGAAGACGAGAACCTTTAACAATTCTAGCTTTGAAAGTCTCAACTTTTCCATCTACACCATGTAATCTTCTCAAGATATACTTGCTCCTGATTGGGATTTAATCCTTCAGATATAGCAACCAAAGTCCATACTTTGTTGGTGTACATGGATTCCATCTCAGATCGCTTAGCATCCAGCCATTCTTACAGAGTCCCCACTCTTGATGGCCAGCTCGAAACTAGTTGGGTCATCATCTCATGATGCTATCCTCTCTCCTACTGTCATCGAGAAACCGAAGTATCTCTCAGGCGGATGAGGAACCCAACCAGATCGGCGGAGAGGCTGAGGTTCGTCGGGGACTATTGAATCCTTCGGTTCTACCAAATCATCAGCTGTAGTTAGTATAGTTGGAACTCCTTCCAGTTCTACAGAACTGACCTTACCTCGATCTTGTCCGGATTTTTCTTTTAGACATAGGCCGGACTACCCCAAATCTTAACTCACATAAGAGATGGGCTCTTCCCATACCATATCTCATATAGAGTGGTAGGCACTGATTTGGTTGGAACCCAATTCAATAGGTATGAAGCTTCTCAAGTGCATAACCCCCAAAAAGGAAACAGGTAACTCAGTAGTACTCATCATAGAGTGCACCATATCAAATAGGGTGCGTTTGCTCCGCCCTGATACACCGACGTACTGTGGTGTATTCAGAGGAGTAATGCTGAGAGAGAATCTTGTTAGTTATATGTATGCCCTAGAGGCCATTACTGTACATTGGATGTATACTGTAGTGGATGCTGGGACATATATAGGGAGGACTTTCTTGCTCGACATGATAGTATGCTATCTGGTTGATCTTTACCTTAACGTGTACACAGATTGTCTCTCTATTACATGTTGGTAAAGCCCTTAGGATGTGTACTTGACTACCTGGACTATGATGCGGATCATACTAGTGGGGACATGGTAGTCCATAAGTACATCCTTCAAAGTCCCTAGTCGTGGGTGTATCGAGATGGGGCATCGATATACCAGAGTAGACTAGCGTGTACCTTCTTGACCCATACAGATGGGCGATGGATGATCCCATATCCATTGGTGTTTGACATCAGAGATGATATACGGGTGCTCAGTAGAGACTGGGTACACTGGACGGACACGCCGAGAACTCCCAGATGGTATTATACCTTACGTCAGATGGCAGTTCTCTGGTGACACTGGTACAGAGTAGTCTGTTGACCTGAGATCGTCATAGAGTCTTGTGTGGTTCCCACTGTGCTTTGATTTCCATCTTACCACGTCCAAGAGGGCGTGCAAAACGGTGGTTTTTGGGTACAATCCCGAGTCACATGGAGGCAATGAGCGATAGGAGGGGATTCGTCTCTCCCGGTATAAGGAGTTGATGTTGCGCTGTGTTCGATTGGCTATAACAGGAAATCCCTGGCCAGGGTTGCTGAGATTTACTGGTAAGTGTTACCAGTAGTTTCTCGAATTGTTATAGACCTCATATCGACACGACTTATCGAGCTATTGGGGTCTGACGTTTACCACCCCTAGGCAAGATATGCGACATATCAGACGACGAGACCGGACTGTACGGTAGTGTTACTGGTTGGATTCACTGGAGTGTGAGCGGGCTTGCTCGTCGATCTTCTGATCGCTCAATACCCGGGTGGCCGTTACGTTTAGTAGACCGCTTGCAGCTTGTGGGTGTTTGATATGATCATCACCTGCTGCCGGCGTATTGACGAGTCTTTAGAGTCCTACACAGAGGTTTCCTGGCTCAAGCGAAATGAAATAGGAGCGCATATGAGATATGTGCGGGACCGAGAATAATGCGTGTATGTGATGCCGTATTCCATTCTCGCGATGAATGTATCGATATGGTTGTATGCGATATAACCTAGCTATCGAATCAAGAGTTGATTCGATAAGCCGAAACATTGGATATTAGTCGGTTATATGCGATATGACCGGATCGTTAAATCAAGTTTTGATTTAATGATTTAATGTATAATTATATATTTGATATATTACTTTGCATTAACTAGTATTGGTTCACTTTAAATGGATTTTCTCACTTGTTTGTACACATTGTATATGTGATATATTTTTGTGCACAAGTTTGTATCATGTATGATGATACTTGCTTCTTTGGTTAAGTGTATAGAATTAAACCATGGTTAAGATGATGATTAGGGTTTTGCTTAATCTTTTATTTATTTATTGATTTATTTGGAAAAGATTTTAAAGAGAATGGTGGCTTTCTTTGTTTCTAGTTGAAGCTTCATGAAGCTTTGACTTTGTAACCATTCTTGTCTTCATGCTTAACCCTAACCATTCCTTTAACCTTGGTCAATTCTCTACACATAACTATAGTTAAAATTATGATAAGTATTGATTTTCTATTCTATTCTAATAACTTATCATAATATTAGCTTCTTCTTCTTCATCTTCTTCAAAGAAGAAAACCAAGCATCCATCAATGGTGATTGATGAAAAAGAGTGAGAAATCCAAATCTAAAGTGAACCCACTTCCTATTTCTTCATCCTCTACCTCTTGCCAAGTAGTAGAGTGTGTTTTCTTCACAAGTTTCATGACTTGGTGAAGTGGGAGCTTGATCTAGTGATGCCTCGACATAGATCATCTTCGGCACGAAGCCGACGACCTTGCCCGCCCATTTCTCCGATGAAGCCGACGCAAGAGCCCGGATTTTGATTTGGACAGCGAGGAGACTTCATTGCGGAGCTATGGAGGTGGAGGACCGGATCTACAAAGGTTGTATTTCCGTTCCTTTAGTTATTTTGTTAGCTAGTTGCATCTTTCGCCTAGAATTCTAGCCAACGATCCGTAGTCTAGGGTTTCTCGGCACCGTAATTTTTGAAATTGGCATGGTTGATGCCTTGTGAGACCTCCTTGGGGTGCCTAGGAACCCTACAGTGGTATCAGAGCCTAGATAGAGCCTTAGGCGAAGTCTAGACGGAGTTTGAAACCCGAACGAACCAAAACCCTAACACAAACCATGCTCTCTGGACTTTTTCTAAAAACAGGGTTTTTTCCAGATTAAAAATTCTTAAAAAATTCAGCAGGAAGATCTAAGAGTTATGGTGCAAAACGACATCCTAATTCATCTAAATCGCCGCGGTTCCGCGGCCGTACGGTCGTATCTCACTGTAATTGTTGCACAGTAACTCCTCTTTTCTGATGCTGGATTTTATGGGAATTTTTAAATTTTATTCAACAGTTGAATTTTCTGGGGTTGTTTTGGGGATTCGGTGTTTCGATCGGAGTATCAGATTTTGTCTATTTGGCTTTCCGGATAAATTTTAGAATATGTTAAAAAGTTCGACCGGATATAAATACCCAATTTTTCCCCTGTCGGGAAATTTCCAAGTGTTGGATTTTTCCGTAGTTTAAAGACGTTCTAAGTAGTGCAAGTAACTCGATGGACCCTCTAGAAGACAACAAACCTTAACTCGATTATGTGACCGTCTTGAACTGCACTTTGAACCTTCGGGTTTGGGGCAGTACGGCGTGCCACATGTGAGGCGTTGGCTTGACCCTTCTACGACTGGACCGTTGGTACTGAGGCACGAACTGAATGTTTTTAGACTTGTTTCATGTGTTGATCTGTGTCGGGAAAACTTGGGTGTTCGATTGTTCGATCGGAAAGTTTGATATTTTCTATTTATCCGGAATGGGATACAATAATTGGAATTCACAAGAAGTTATGAGATAACTGAATGAATGTTATAAACATAGCAGTTTAGTCTCATTTGATCGGTTGCCACGGAATTTTGATGTGATCAAAAGTCCGTCGCAATCACGTAGCGTACGCGGATACTCGCCGGGTAAACTTAATAGACAGCCTCACTCCATAGCCCCGACCAAGTGACTGTAGGAGAACCCCGTTACCGAAAGCATCCGTTCGGGTGCTCGCGGCAGCGGTGTTCCGCCTTGGTGCACTTCGTCGACGGCGTCGGGGGTGCGGCCGCCTACTGAAGTTTGCGACGAGCATTCGATCAAAATGCCGGGAATCTTGTTGAATTGCCCGACTAAGTATTGAAAAGTGTTTTCGATATGAGACTAAAATGCGGGGTTTATAATTGTTAGGCATGCGATGTCTAAAGAATTCATTTGGTCAGGCATGTGATGTCTGAGGTGGTTGCGGATTCCAACTGTTGTAGTTTTACACTTTCTTTTCTGTGACCGTAAGTGTAATATGTGATATCGCCGGTTTCGTTGCTATATGTCAACGAAAATTGGGATACGCATGTTTACTTACGTTGATGACATGTGATGTTATGAGTTGCTGGATATGTTATATTGGATCGTCGTGTTTGAATAGCCGGGGTTTTTTTATGTGAGATGAGTGTTTTTCATTTTCATTCATGTAAAAACTTGTATGTAATATTCTTTTATTGGGGCACTTCCAGGTTGCGGAAGTTGTCACCTTTTGTATATTATTTACTTTTTCGCACTAGGATAGACCCAAGGAGGAGGGCACAAGTAACCGGGTTCTGGAGTCCAGTGGGAGACCAACTCGAGGAGTCGAGTCCGGGTCTCCTAACTCTAGAATTGGTAGGGTTGCTTGCCGCTCTCGTAGGGGTCTAGGGGTGTGGGTTTGGCTATTCATCACGACCGTAGAATCCGTGTTTTATACTGGCTCGTATTGAAAACACGGACGTCCTAGTATATCCAATATTTCATATGTTACTTCTGCTGCGATATCTGTGATGTAATCATGTGATGTTCTGTGATAGATACAGTATATAGTATATATGATATATTATATAGACGTTACTTATGTTTTACACCCGCGCTAGCCCTGCCCCGCTCTGCCGTTAGTTACCTAACCTAACGGTGCACGAGGGGACATCGAGGCGAATGCGGATGGCATAAGTATACGTCGTATTTATCTGTGATGTTTAGGTACTTAAATGATGGGACTTCATTAATATGATTAATGTAATAAAAGAAACCTAAGATGTTGTAGAATCGAATTTCAAAATAAAACAGGTAGCTACAGTTCTTGCTTTGCACAGCGGTATATATGATATATCCTGCACCTTATTCGATGAGGAAAGGATCGAGATCCCTTCACCGGGAGTGACTCCTTTAGCAATAACTGGCAGATGCTACACACTCGGTTTGTTTTTTGATTGTTCTTAAAAGTTTTGCTTTGCACAGTGATATATATGATATATCCCGCACCTCATTCGACGAGGAAAGGACCGACGATCCCTTCACCGGGAGTGACTCCTTTAGCAAAACTAGAAAAGCCTAAAAAACACTCCATTTCAAAATTCATTCGATCCTACAACGATATCAAGTTCATTACGCAATGGGTTTTCAGAAAAAACCTGTGGTAGCCCTCCGTCATTTCAGATAAGTACTAGTTAGTATTCGTGCTGCGGTAGTTTGGCATTCGTCAAGGCGTAGTGTGCGGTAGCTAACTAGTATTTATCTGCTTATGCATATGATGCAGATTGGATTAGGGTATTCGTACGGCATTGTTTCGCATTCGTCAAGGGTCGTGCGGGTGGGTTTAATTCGATCAAGAAATGTACGGGTTGAACTTGACTAGTGGACTATGGGTTGTTTGGCATTCATCAAGGTCATAGAACACTAGGGACAAAATATTATCGGGAATTTCAAGTGTTGAAATTTGCAATGAGATTGCATACCTTCTATGAGATAGTTGGATCCCGATACCCGCTGCGAGTAATTGTTACTCCTGGGAAAGTTTTACTCATTACAATTAGCCGATCAAGTAGGTGTCTAGAAAGGTGTCAACGGGGTTACGCCTCTGGGAAAACGAGGTTTACATTAATTAGGTCCGTGCGAAAGCACGGGGCACCTCCCTGAAAGTACCGACACTGGCCTGGCTGAAAGATTGGCGAACTTGTTGTGTGTAATTAATCCCGGCTAGTCTTTCCTTTTAGGGTTTGAAGCAAGATTTGATAAAAAGCAGTGGGAGCCATCCTGATTAGATAAAATAATAACCAATCTATTCTTGCAAGAGCGCACGCTGAGTGTTTTCTTCTCTCTCTCTCCTGGTAGCGACCATATCACGCCTTAATCAAGATAATAATACGGATTATTGACCGAACCCACTTGTTATACTGGGCTGGCGAACGTTGGTCCCGCTCCAACTTATAATTGTTATAAGACAGAGCAGGAAATAGGGGTACCAGATTTCCCATGCCGCCCAAACGAAGAGAGTGCATGTTGATGCATCATCTTCGGGTGTGTTCATTACAAAGAACTGTTTCTTTGTATCCTTTACGTCCTGGGTATATACCGGATCAGGATCCCGTATATGTAATATGTTACATGGGCTACAGATAGGTAGAGAACTGAGAACGGGTGATAAGTTTCATGAGGCAGAAAACGGGGCAAGTGTTGCAGCCAAGTCTGTCGGTCACTGTCATCCTGTATTACCAATACATTGATTCTGAACGAATGTTATTAGATATCGAACTTGATATACAAAATCATATCAGTCTCTTTATTAGTAAAGAAATGATAAAATTTGTATAGTTGGATAATGTTTTGAACATTTCCTATATCAAAAGTTGATCGGTTCAGGCACGTTATCTAAAAGCATTGATGTTCTAAATCAAACTACAGTTCTTAGTATACAGAACACACACAAGAAGAAGAGTTCAGAAATGAACGAATCCTTCTTGAAGTATTGTAGACTAGGTCATATCAATGCGACCCGACTAGCTGGAGTTACATAAAGATGCATATTTAAATTAGTTTGAATTTACATCTTATGAAACTCGCCAGTCATGTCACAAAGATAAGATGACCATAGCTCTGTTTATTGGAAACAGAGAAAGAGTTAGTGAACTCTTGGGACTGATACATGATGATGTATGCAAGGTCCCCTGTCTACACATGCCAAGACCGGTTCTTTCTACTTCATTACATTCTCTGATAATCTCTTAAGATTCAGACATATGTTCCTGTTGAAACACAAGTCCGAACCTTTTGAGATATTCACGGAATATAAGTTAGAAGTAGAGAACCAAAATAAGGATATAAGTATTATGTCCTATGATGAGATCAAGGAGGAGAATACTTGTGCATGGAATTCCTGGACTATTCTAAAGGAGAATGAGATTCTCTCTCAGAATTACTCCTCCGTATACACCATAGCACGATGGTATATCGGGGCGGAGCAGTCACACCCTATATGATAAGGTGTGCTCTATGATGAGTACTTCTGAGTTACCTATTTCCTTTTGGGGGTTATGCACTTATGAAGCTGCATACCTATTGAATAGGGTTCAAATCAAATCAGTTGCCTACCACTTCATATATGATATGGAAAGGGAAGAGCCCATATCTTAAGTTAGTTAAGATTTGGGGTTGTCCGGCCTATGTCTGAAAAGCAAAATCCGGACAAGCTCGAGGCAAGGTCAGTTATGTACAACTGGAAAGGTTCCAGCTATACAAGCTACAGCAGATGATTTGGTAGAACCGAAGGATTCAGTAGATGCCAACGAACCTCAGCCTCTCCGCCGATCTAGTAGGGTTCCTCACCCACCTGAGAGATACTTCGGTTTCTCTATGACAGTGGGAGCGAGGATTGCAACATGAGATGATGACCCAACTAGTTTCGAGCTGGCCATCAGGAGTGTGACTCTGTAAGAATGGCTTGATGCTTATCGATCTGAGATGGAATCCTTATACACCAACAAAGTATGGACTTTGGTTGCAATATCTGAAGGGTTAAATCCCCATCAGGAGCAAGTATATCTTGAGAAGATTACTTGGTGTACATGGAAAAGTTGAGACTTTCAAAGCTAGACTTGTTAAAGGTTTTCGTCATCGACCAGGCGTGGATAATGATGAAACCTTTTCCAGTACCTATGCTTAAGTCCATCCAGATCCTACTTGTCACGGCTACATACCATGACTACGATATCTGGTGGTTGGGTGTCATGACTGCTTTTCTAAATGATGTTTTAGAAGAGTGCGTCTATAAGTACACAGCCAGAGGGCTTCGTAGACAGTGGGAGCAGCGGAAACGTGTGCAAGATGCTTTATAGATTAAAGCAGGCATCGTGGAGTTGGAACATCTGTTTTGATGGATTAGTCAAAGAGTTTGACATCATCAAAATGGTAGATGAACCTTGCATAAACAAAAAGGTAGTAGGGAGTATGGTGGCGATTCACGTAGAGTACGTGGATGACATACTCTTGATAGGGAAGGAGCTTCCTATGCTACGCTCGATCAATCTCCGCTTATCACAATGATTCTCCATATAGGATCAAAGTGATACCTCCTAAATCCTGGATTTTCAATCTATGAGATAGATCTAATTGGATGTTAGGATACTCACAAGTCGTAGTGAGATGGTATCAATTGATCCTGGGGAAAATCACTGGAAGTGTTCCAGGGTGATAAAGATGACTGAGTGTCAGTCACAGGCATTGTCTTTACCCTCAGTTAAGGGACGGTATGTTGGAAGAGTTCCAAGCTAGATACCGTGACATACTAGACGATAAAGGCAGGATACATCCTCTACTTAAGATGCTACCAAAGAAGCTGTTTGGGTGTATATTGGTTCATGAGATGAACTATGTTCCTCCCATTGTGTGACAATGGAGTTGTGGCTTATGCCAAGGAACGCAGGTCCCATCAGTGATCCAGACATATTCTAAGGAAGTATCACCTGATCATGGAGATAGTTGATCTCCAGGGTGATCGAGGTTTGGAGAGTAGACTCAGAGGACAACACGGCGAATCCACTCACGAAGGCCTATTCCCAGAGAGAGACTTTTATGGGATGGTTGAGTATGAGATACTACAACCACTGCTACAGATGGCCCTAGTGCAAGTGGGAGATTGTTAGTTATATGTATGCCCTAGAGGCCATTACTGTACATTGGATGTATACTGTAGTGGATGCTGGGACATATATAGGGAGGACTTTCTTGCTCGACATGATAGTATGCTATCTGGTTGATCTTTACCTTAACGTGTACACAGATTGTCTCTCTATTACATGTTGGTAAAGCCCTTAGGATGTGTACTTGACTACCTGGACTATGATGCGGATCATACTAGTGGGGACATGGTAGTCCATAAGTACATCCTTCAAAGTCCCTAGTCGTGGGTGTATCGAGATGGGGCATCGATATACCAGAGTAGACTAGCGTGTACCTTCTCGACCCATACAGATGGGCGATGGATGATCCCATATCCATTGGTGTTTGACATCAGAGATGATATACGGGTGCTCAGTAGAGACTGGGTACACTGGACGGACTCACCGAGAACTTCCAGATGGTATTATACCTTACGTCAGATGGCAGTTCTCTGGTGACACTGGTACAGAGTAGTCTGTTGACCCGAGATCGTCATAGAGTCTTGTGTGGTTCCCACTGTGCTTTGATTTCCATCTTACCATGTCCAAGAGGGCGTGCAAAACGGTGGTTTTTGGGTACAGTCCCGAGTCACATGGAGGCAATGAGCGATAGGAGGGGATTCGTCTCTCCCGGTATAGGGAGTTGATGTTGCGCTGTGTTCGATTGGCTATAACAGGAAATCCCTGGCCAGGGTTGCTGAGATTTACTGGTAAGTGTTACCAGTAGTTTCTCGAATTGTTATAGACCTCATATCGACACGACTTATCGAGCTATTGGGGTCTGACGTTTACCACCCCTAGGCAAGATATGCAACATATCAGACGACGAGACCGGACTGTACGGTAGTGTTACTGGTTGGATTCACTGGAGTGTGAGCGGGCTTGCTCGTCGATCTTCTGATCGCTCAATACCCGGGTGGCCGTTACGTTTAGCAGACCGCTTGCGGCTTGTGGGTGTTTGATATGATCATCACCTGCTGCCGGCGTATTGACGAGTCTTTAGAGTCCTACACAGAGGTTTCCTGGCTCAAGCGAAATGAAATAGGAGCGCATATGAGATATGTGCGGGACCGAGAATAATGCGTGTATGTGATGCCGTATTCCATTCTCGCGATGAATGTATCGATATGGTTGTATGCGATATAACCTAGCTATCGAATCAAGAGTTGATTCGATAAGCCGAAACATTGGATATTAGTCGGTTATATGCGATATGACCGGATCGTTAAATCAAGTGTTGTTTTAATGATTTAATGTATAATTATATATTTGATATATTACTTTGCATTAACTAGTATTGGTTCACTTTAAATGGATTTTCTCACTTGTTTGTGCACATTGTATATGTGATATATTTTTGCGCACAAGTTTGTATCATGTTTGATGATACTTGCTTCTTTGGTTAAGTGTATAGAATTAAACCATGGTTAAGATGATGATTAGGGTTTTGCTTAATCTTTTATTTATTTATTGATTTATTTGGAAAAGATTTTAAAGAGAATGGTGGTTTTCTTTGTTTCTAGTTGAAGCTTCATGAAGCTTTGACTTTGTAACCATTCTTGTCTTCATGCTTAACCCTAACCATTCCTTTAACCTTGGTCAATTCTCTACACATAACTATAGTTAAAATTATGATAAGTATTGATTTTCTATTCTATTCTAATAACTTATCATAATATTAGCTTCTTCTTCTTCTTCTTCATCTTCTTCAAAGAAGAAAACCAAGCATCCATCAATGGTGATTGATGAAAAAGAGTGAGAAATACAAATCTAAAGTGAACCCACTTCCTATTTCTTCATCCTCTACCTCTTGCCAAGTAGTAGAGTGTGTTTTCTTCACAAGTTTCATGACTTGGTGAAGTGGGAGCTTGATCTAGTGATGCCTCGACGTAGATCATCTTCGGCACGAAGCCGGCAACCTTGCCCGCCCATTTCTCCGATGAAGCCGACGCAAGAGCCCGGATTTTGATTTGGACAGCGAAGAGACTTCATTGCGGAGCTATGGAGGTGGAGGACCGGATCTACAAAGGTTGTATTTCCGTTCCTTTAGTTATTTTGTTAGCTAGTTGCATCTTTCGCCTAGAATTCTAGCCAACGATCCGTAGTCTAGGGTTTCTCGGCACCGTAATTTTTGAAATTGGCATGGTTGATGCCTTGTGAGACCTCCTTGGGGTGCCTAGGAACCCTACAGTGGTATCAGAGCCTAGCTAGAGCCTTAGGCGAAGTCTAGACGAAGTTTGAAACCCGAACGAACCGAAACCCTAACACAAACCATGCTCTCTGGACTTTTTCTAAAAACAGGGTTTTTTCCAGATTAAAAATTCTTAAAAAATTCAGCAAGAAGATCTAAGAGTTATGGTGCAAAACGAAATCCTAATTCATCTAAATCGCCGCGGTTCCGTGGCATGAGCATGGCTCATGCGGCGGTTCCGCGGCCGTACGGTCGTATCTCACTGTAATTGTTGCACAGTAACTCCTCTTTTCTGATGCTGGATTTTATGGGAATTTTTAAATTTTATTCAACAGTTGAATTTTCTGGGGTTGTTTTGGGGATTCGGTGTTTCGATCGGAGTATCAGATTTTGTCTATTTGGCTTTCCGGATAAATTTTAGAATATGTTAAAAAGTTCGACCGGATATAAATACCCAATTTTTCCCCTGTCGGGAAATTTCCAAGTGTTGGATTTTTCCGTAGTTTAAAGACGTTCTAAGTAGTGCAAGTAACTAGATGGACCCTCTAGAAGACAACAAACCTTAACTCGATTATGTGACCGTCTTGAACTGCACTTTGAACCTTCGGGTTTGGGGCAGTACGGCGTGCCACATGTGAGGCGTTGGCTTGACCCTTCTACGACTGGACCGTTGGTACTGAGGCACGAACTGAATGTTTTTAGACTTGTTTCATGTGTTGATCTGTGTCGGGAAAACTTGGGTGTTCGATTGTTCGATCGCAAAGTTTGACATTTTCTATTTATCCGGAATGGGATACAATAATTGGAATTCACAAGAAGTTATGAGATAACTGAATGAATGTTATAAACATAGCAGTTTAGTCTCATTTGATCGGTTGCCACGGAATTTTGATGTGATCAAAAGTCCGTCGCAATCACGTAGCGTACGCGGATACTCGCCGGATAACTTAATAGACAGCCTCACTCCATAGCCCCGACCAAGTGACTGTAGGAGAACCCCGTTACCGAAAGCATCTGTTCGGGTGCTCGCGGCAGCGGTGTTCCGTCTTGGTGCACTTCGTCGACGGCGTCGGGGGTGCGGCCGCCTACTGAAGTTTGCGACGAGCATTCGATCAAAATGCCGGAAATCTTGTTGAATTGCCCGACTAAGTATTGAAAAGTGTTTTCGATATGAGACTAAAATGCGGGGTTTATAATTGTTAGGCATGCGATGTCTAAAGAATTCATTTGGTCAGGCATGTGATGTCTGAGGTGGTTGCGGATTCCAACTGTTGTAGTTTTACACTTTCTTTTCTGTGACCGTAAGTGTAATATGTGATATCGCCGGTTTCGTTGCTATATGTCAACGACAATTGGGATACGCATGTTTACTTACGTTGATGACATGTGATGTTATGAGTTGCTGGATATGTTATATTGGATCGTCGTGTTTGAATAGCCGGGGTTTTTTTATGTGAGATGAGTGTTTTTCATTTTCATTCATGTAAAAACTTGTATGTAATATTCTTTTATTGGGGCACTTCCAGGTTGCGGAAGTTGTCACCTTTTGTATATTATTTACTTTTCCGCACTAGGATAGACCCAAGGAGGAGGGCACAAGTAACCGGGTTCTGGAGTCCAGTGGGAGACCAACTCGAGGAGTCGAGTCCGGGTCTCCTAACTCTAGAATTGGTAGGGTTGCTTGCCGCTCTCGTAGGGGTCTAGGGGTGTGGGTTTGGCTATTCATCACGACCGTGGAATTCGTGTTTTATACTGGCTCGTATTGAAAACACGGACGTCCTAGTATATCCAATATTTCATATGTTACTTCTGCTGCGATATCTGTGATGTAATCATGTGATGTTCTGTGATAGATACAGTATATAGTATATATGATATATTATATAGACGTTACTTATGTTTTACACCCGCGCTAGCCCTGCCCCGCTCTGCCGTTAGTTACCTAACCTAACGGTGCACGAGGGGACATCGAGGCGAATGCGGATGGCATAAGTGTACGTCATATTTATCTGTGATGTTTAGGTACTTAAATGATGGGACTTCATTAATATGATTAATGAAATAAAAGAAACCTAAGATGTTGTAGAATCGAATTTCAAAATAAAACAGGTAGCTACAGTTCTTGCTTTGCACAGCGGTATATATGATATATCCTGCACCTTATTCGATGAGGAAAGGACCGAGATCCCTTCACCGGGAGTGACTCCTTTAGCAATAACTGGCAGATGCTACACACTCGGTTTGTTTTTTGATTGCTTTTAAGAGTTTTGCTTTGCACAGTGATATATATGATATATCCCGCACCTCATTCGACGAGGAAAGGACCGACGATCCCTTCACCGGGAGTGACTCCTTTAGCAAAACTAGAAAAGACTAAAAAACACTCCATTTCAAAATTCATTCGATCCAACAACGATATCAAGTTCATTACGCAATGGGTTTTCAAAAAAAACCTGTCGTAGCCCTCCGTCATTTCAGATAAGTACTAGTTAGTATTCGTGCTGCGGTAGTTTGGCATTCGTCAAGGCGTAGTGTGCGGTAGCTAACTAGTATTTATCTGCTTATGCATATGATGCAGATTGGATTAGGGTATTCGTACGGCGTTGTTTGGCATTCGTCAAGGGTCGTGCGGGTGGGTTTAATTCGATCAAGAAATGTACGGGTTGAACTTGACTAGTGGACTATGGGTTGTTTGGCATTCGTCAAGGTCATAGAACACTAGGGGCAAAATATTATCGGGAATTTCAAGTGTTGAAATTTGCAATGAGATTGCATACCTTCTATGAGATAGTTGGATCCCGATACCCGCTGCGAGTAATTGTTACTCCTGGGAGAGTTTTACACATTTCAATTAGCCGATCAAGTAGGTGTCTAGAAAGGTGTCAACGGGGTTACGCCTCTGGGAAAACGAGGTTTACATTAATTAGGTCCGTGCGAAAGCACGGGGCACCTCCCTCAAAGTACCAACACTGGCCTGGCTGAAAGATTGGCGAACTTGTTGTGTGTAATTAATCCCGGCTAGTCTTTCCTTTTAGGGTTTGAAGCAAGATTTGATAAAAAGCAGTGGGAGCCATCCTGATTAGATAAAATAATAACCAATCTATTCTTGCAAAAGCGCACGCTGAGTGTTTTCTTCTCTCTCTCTCCTGGTAGCGACCATATCACGCCTTAATCAAGATAATAATACAGATTATTGACCGAACCCACTTGTTATACTGGGCTGGGGAACGTTGGTCCCGCTCCAACTTATAATTGTTATAAGACAGAGCAGGAAATAGGGGAATACCAGATTTCCCGTGCCGCCCAAACGAAGAGAGTGCATGTTGATGCATCATCTTCGGGTGTGTTCATTACAAAGAACTGTTTCTTTGTATCTTTTACGTCCTGGGTATATGATATCGGATCAGGATCCCGTATATGTAATATGTTATATGGGCTACAGATAGGTAGAGAACTGAGAACGGGTGATAAGTTTCATGAGGCAGAAAACGGGGCAAGTGTTGCAGCCAAGTCTGTCGGTCACTGTCACCCTGTATTACCAATACATTGATTCTGAACGAATGTTATTAGATACCGAACCTGATATACAAAATCATATCAGTCTCTTTATTAGTAAAGAAATGATAAAATTTTGTATAGTTGGATAATGTTTTGAACATTTCCTATATCAAAAGTTGATCGGTTCAGGCACGTTATCTAAAAGCATTGATGTTCTAAATCAAACTACAGTTCTTAGTATACAGAACACACACAAGAAGAAGAGTTCAGAAATGAACGAATCCTTCTTGAGGTATTGTAGACTAGGTCATATCAATGCGACCCGACTAGCTGGAGTTACATAAAGATGCATATTTAAATTAGTTTGAATTTACATCTTATGAAACTCGCCAGTCATGTCACAAAGATAAGATGACCATAGCTCTGTTTATTGGAAACAGAGAAAGAGTTAGTGAACTCTTGGGACTGATACATGATGATGTATGCAAGGTCCAAGACCGGTTCTTTCTACTTCATTACATTCTCTGATAATCTCTTAAGATTCAGACATATGTTCCTGTTGAAACACAAGTCCGAACCTTTTGAGATATTCACGGAATATAAGTTAGAAGTAGAGAACCAAAATAAGGGTATAAGTATTATGTCATATGATGAGATCAAGGAGGAGAATACTTGTGCATGGAATTCCTGGACTATTCTAAAGGAGAATGAGATTCTCTCTCAGAATTACTCCTCCGTATACACCATAGCACGATGGTATATCGGGGCGGAGCAGTCACACCCTATATGATAAGGTGTGCTCTATGATGAGTACTTCTGAGTTACCTATTTCCTTTTGGGGGTTATGCACTTATGAAGCTGCATACCTATTGAATAGGGTTCAAATCAAATCAGTTGCCTACCACTTCATATATGATATGGAAAGGGAAGAGCCCATATCTTAAGTTAGTTAAGATTTGGGGTTGTCCGGCCTATGTCTGAAAAGCAAAATCCGGACAAGCTCGAGGCAAGGTCAGTTATGTACAACTAGAAAGGTTCCAGCTATACAAGCTACAGCAGATGATTTGGTAGAACCGAAGGATTCAGTAGATGCCAATGAACCTCAGCCTCTCCGCCGATCTAGTAGGGTTCCTCACCCACCTGAGAGATACTTCGGTTTCTCTATGACAGTGGGAGCGAGGATTGCATCATGAGATGATGACCCAACTAGTTTCGAGCTGGCCATCAGGAGTGTGACTCTGTAAGAATGGCTGGATGCTTATCGATCTGAAATGGAATCCTTATACACCAACAAAGTATGGACTTTGGTTGCAATATCTGAAGGGTTAAATCCCCATCAGGAGCAAGTATATCTTGAGAAGATTACTTGGTGTACATGGAAAAGTTGAGACTTTCAAAGCTAGACTTGTTAAAGGTTTTCGTCATCGACCAGGCGTGGATAATGATGAAACCTTTTCCAGTACCTATGCTTAAGTCCATCCAGATCCTACTTGTCACGGCTACATACCATGACTACGATATCTGGTGGTTGGGTGTCATGACTGCTTTTCTAAATGATGTTTTAGAAGAGTGCGTCTATAAGTACACAGCCAGAGGGCTTCGTAGACAGTGGGAGCAGCGGAAACGTGTGCAAGATGCTTTATAGATTAAAGCAGGCATCGCGGAGTTGGAACATCTGTTTTGATGGATTAGTCAAAGAGTTTGACATCATCAAAATGGTAGATGAACCTTGTATAAACAAAAAGGTAGTAGGGAGTATGGTGGCGATTCACGTAGAGTACGTGGATGACATACTCTTGATAGGGAAGGAGCTTCCTATGCTACGCTCGATCAATCTCCGCTTATCACAATGATTCTCCATATAGGATCAAAGTGATACCTCCTAAATCCTGGATTTTGGATCTATGAGATAGATCTAATTGGATGTTAGGATACTCACTAGTCGTAGTGAGATGGTATCAATTGATCCTGGGGAAAATCACTGGAAGTGTTCCAGGGTGATAAAGATGACTGAGTGTCAGTCACAGGCATTGTCTTTACCCTCAGTAAAGGGACGGTATGTTGGAAGAGTTCCAAGCTAGATACCGTGACATACTAGACGATAAAGGCAGGATACATCGCTACTAAAGATGCTACCAAAGAGGCTGTTTGGGTGTATATTGGTTCATGAGATGAACTATGTTCCTCCCATTGTGTGACAATGGAGTTGTGGCTTATGCCAAGGAACGCAGGTCCCATCAGTGATCCAGACATATTCTAAGGCAGTATCACCTGATCATGGAGATAGTTGATCTCCAGGGTGATCGAGGTTTGGAGAGTAGACTCAGAGGACAACACGGCGAATCCACTCACGAAGGCCTATTCCCAGAGAGAGACTTTTATGGGATGGTTGAGTATGAGATACTACAACCACTGCTACAGATGGCCCTAGTGCAAGTGGGAGATTGTTAGTTATATGTATGCCCTAGAGGCCATTACTGTACATTGGATGTATACTGTAGTGGATGCTGGGACATATATAGGGAGGACTTTCTTGCTCGACATGATAGTATGCTATCTGGTTGATCTTTACCTTAACGTGTACACAGATTGTCTCTCTATTACATGTTGGTAAAGCCCTTAGGATGTGTACTTGACTACCTGGACTATGATGCGGATCATACTAGTGGGGACATGGTAGTCCATAAGTACATCCTTCAAAGTCCCTAGTCGTGGGTGTATCGAGATGGGGCATCGATATACCAGAGTAGACTAGCGTGTACCTTCTCGACCCATACAGATGGGCGATGGATGATCCCATATCCATTGGTGTTTGACATCAGAGATGATATACGGGTGCTCAGTAGAGACTGGGTACACTGGACGGACTCGCCGAGAACTCCCAGATGGTATTATACCTTACGTCATATGGCAGTTCTCTAGTGACACTGGTACAGAGTAGTCTGTTGACCCGAGATCGTCATAGAGTCTTGTGTGGTTCCCACTGTGCTTTGATTTCCATCTTACCACGTCCAAGAGGGCGTGCAAAACGGTGGTTTTTGGGTACAGTCCCGAGTCACATGGAGGCAATGAGCGATAGGAGGGGATTCGTCTCTCCCGGTATAGGAAGTTGATGTTGCGCTGTGTTCGATTGGCTATAACAGGAAATCCCTGGCCAGGGTTGCTGAGATTTACTGGTAAGTGTTACCAGTAGTTTCTCGAATTTTTATAGACTTCATATCGACACGACTTATCGAGCTATTGGGGTCTGACATTTACCACCCCTAGGCAAGATATGCGACATATCAGACGACGAGACCGGACTGTACGGTAGTGTTACTGGTTGGATTCACTGGAGTGTGAGCGGGCGTGCTCGTCGATCTTCTGATCGCTCAATACCCGGGTGGCCGTTAAGTTTAGCAGACCGCTTGCGGCTTGTGGGTGTTTGATATGATCATCACCTGCTGCCGGCGTATTGACGAGTCTTTAGAGTCCTACACAGAGGTTTCCTGGCTCAAGCGAAACGAAATAAGAGCGCATATGAGATATGTGCGGGACCGAGAATAATGCGTGTATGTGATGTCGTATTCCATTCTCGCGATGAATGTATCGATATGGTTGTATGCGATATAACCTAGCTATCGAATCAAGAGTTGATTCGATAAGCCGAAACATTGGATATTAGTCGGTTATATGCGATATGACCGGATCGTTAAATCAAGTGTTGATTTAATGATTTAATGTATAATTATATATTTGATATATTACTTTGCATTAACTAGTATTGGTTCACTTTAAATGGATTTTCTCACTTGTTTGTGCACATTGTATATGTGATATATTTTTGTGCACAAGTTTGTATCATGTTTGATGATACTTGCTTCTTTGGTTAAGTGTATAGAATTAAACCATGGTTAAGATTATGATTATGGTTTTGCTTAATCTTTTATTTATTTATTGATTTATTTAGAAAAGATTTTAAAGAGAATGGTGGCTTTCTTTGTTTCTAGTTGAAGCTTCATGAAGCTTTGACTTTGTAACCATTCTTGTCTTCATGCTTAACCCTAACCATTCCTTTAACCTTGGTCAATTCTCTACACATAACTATAGTTAAAATTATGATAAGTATTGATTTTCTATTCTATTCTAATAACTTATCATAATATTAGCTTCTTCTTCTTCATCTTCTTCAAAAAAGAAAACCAAGCATCCATCAATGGTGATTGATGAAAAAGAGTGAGAAATCCAAATCTAAAGTGAACCCACTTCCTATTTCTTCATCCTCTACCTCTTGCCAAGTAGTAGAGTGTGTTTTCTTCACAAGTTTCATGACTTGGTGAAGTGGGAGCTTGATCTAGTGATGCCTCGACGTAGATTATCTTCCGCACGAAGCCGACGACCTTGCCCGCCCATTTCTCCGATGAAGCCGACCCAAGAGCCCGGATTTTGATTTGGACAGCGAGGAGACTTCATTGCGGAGCTATGGAGGTGGAGGACCGGATCTACAAAGGTTGTATTTCCGTTCCGTTAGTTATTTTGTTAGCTAGTTGCATCTTTCGCCTAGAATTCTAGCCAACGATCCGTAGTCTAGGGTTTCTCGGCACCGTAATTTTTGAAATTGGCATGGTTGATGCCTTGTGAGACCTCCTTGGGGTGCCTAGGAACCCTACAAATCTCATTCTCCTTTAGAACAGTCCAAGAATTCCATGCACAAGTATTCTCCTCCCTGATCTCATCAAAGGACATAATACTTATATCCGGTTTTGGTTCTCTACTTCTGACTTATATTCTTTGAATTTCTCAAAGGCTTCAGACATGTGTTTCAACAGGAACATGTGTCCGAATCTTAAGAGATCATCAGTGAATGTAAGGAAGTACAAAGAACCGGTCCTGGCATATGTAGACTGGGGCCCTTCATACATCACTATGTATCAGTCCCAAGGGTTCACTAACCCTTTCTCTATTTCAAGTAAACATAGCTATGGTCATCTTATCTTTGTGACATGACTGGCAAGTTTTACAAGATGTAAATTCAAACTGATTTAAATATGCATCTAAATGTAACTTAGCTAGTCGGGTCGCATTGATATGACCTAGTCTACAATGCCTCAAGAAGAATTCGTTCATTTCTGAACTTTTCCTCTTGTGTGTGTTCTGTACGTTAAGAACTGCGGTTTGATTTAGAATGTATATGCTTTTAGATAACGTGCCTGAACCTATCAACTCTTGATATAGGAAATGTTCAAAACATTATCCAACAATAAAAAATTATATCCTTCTTTTCTAAATAAAGAGACTAATATGATGTTGTATATCAGGTTCGGTATCTAATAGCATTCATTCAGAATCAATGTATTTGGTAATACAGGGTGATAACTGCCAACACCTTGGCTGCAACAATTGCACCGTTTTCATCTCTTGAAACTTATCACTCGTTCTCAGTTCTCTGCCTATCTGTAGCCCATGTAACAGATTACATATCTGGGATCCCGATCCGGTATCTAATACCCAGGACGTAGAGGATACTGAGAAACAGTTCTATATAATGAACACACCCGAAGAAGATGCATCATTATGCACTTTCTTCGTTTGGGCGGCATGGAAATCCTGGCATTCCCCTAATTCCTGCTCGGTCTTATAACAATTATAAGTTGGAGCGGGACCAACGTTCCCCAGCTCAGTATAACAAGCGGGTTCGGTCAATACATCCATATTATTATCTTGATTAAGGCGTGACATGGTCGCTACCTGGAGAGAGAGAGAAGAAAACACTCTGCGTGCGCTCTTGCAAGATTAGATTGGTCATATATTTTATCTAATCAGGATGGCTCCCACTGTTTTTATCAAATCTTCCTTCAAACCTTAAAAGGAAAGACTAGCCGGGATTAATTATGTTAGTTATATGTATGCCCTAGAGGCCATTACTGTACATACGTTGTATATTGTAGTGAATGTTTGGACATATATAGGGAGGACTTTCTTGCTCGACATGATAGTATGCTATCTAGTTACTCTTTATCTTAACATGTACTCTGATTGTCTCTATGTCACATGTTGATAAAGCCCTTAGGATGAGTACTTGACTACCAGGACTATGATGCAGATCATACTAGTGGGGACAGTGTAGTCGCCAAGTACATCCTTCAAATGTTCCTAGTCGTGGTGTATCGAGACAGGGTATCGATATACCAGAGTAGACTAGCGTATGCGCTTCTTGATCCATATGATGGGCGATGGATGATCCCATATCCATTGGTGTTTGACATCAGAGAAGGTATACGGGTGCTCAGTGGAGACTAGGTATACTGGACGGACTCGCCGAGATGTAACATTTTCAAAAATACAAAATATTAATTTTGGGAATTTTTATAATTTAATATTATTTTATTGATTATTTTAATATTAAATGCAATTAATTAGGAAAAATGTTAGAAAAATTTTGAAAAATTATGGAAAATTCTAAAATGGGTTAATTATTGAAATTATGACATTTTTAAGTTGTTGTGATCATTTTGACACTAATTTAGTGCTAATCGCGATTAAAATCGCTAATCGGGTTTTTTGGTAATTTTGTGCAAAACTTGCACATATCACATTTTCTACACTTGTGAATTTTCTAGCCATGGTTTTCATTTGGGTTTACTATTCTTGTGAGAAGGTTTATGGTTTAAAAAGAAAAGGGAAAAAAAAAGAAAAAGTGTAATGATGAGGGTAGGTAAGAGAGAGAGGTGGACTTTGACTTATCATGCTTAGCCATTCTCCACCAATTCCTTCACCATTTCCCTCTCCATTCATGGAGTTGCTGCTGCTGCCCTTCCTCATCTTCCTCCCCTCTTCAACTCCCCACTTCATCTCATAAAACACCCCCAAAACCCCAATCTCCTTACATTAAAAATGTGCAAAATCCCTAGATCTACACATGGAGCTAAAGAAGCATGGATTTGGCCACTAGAGGGCAACTCAAGAATTTTCTTGAGTTGCTAATGAAGGTAATTTCTGAACCATTTGCTTAATTATAGCTTTTCCTATAACCCCATGTTAAGATTTAATCGATATTGTGTGATATTATGGATTTGATAAAACCTAGTTAGGGTTTGAGAGGAACTTGGGTTGTATTGTGAAATTGAGTTCAATTGAGGATACACCAACACCCTAGTGTATGAAATGGGACCCTAACCTGAAGTTTAAACCCATAATACGGATTTTAGAAACCGATATCAGGGAAATTGTGTAATCTGCCACTGTTAAATTGAATCTGCTAACACCCCGAGAACCCTAAAATAATATTGAGTGGAAATTGAGGTGTGCAGGTAACATAGAGGCAACACCCAAAACCCTAGCTCCCCACTCCACCTTCAGGCCGCCAAAACCTCCATTCTGGCCGCAAATTGTGGCCAGACCAGTGAGGAAATTCCTCGTTTTTCGTGCATGCCCCTATTTCATCAATTCTTGGCCCTGGGTACTTCTAGTTTTGACAGATTCTCTCTAGGGTAAAATCTGGGACATATATCCTAAGTTGTTGTTTTGGATTCGTATTTCCGTATTCCGTATTTTTTATTCTGAAATGGTGGAACGTGTTTTGCCTCGACTATTTGTCGTTTATACGACGATATAGAGGAGTTATTGATGGTTTTGAAGGCGTACCATAGGTTTTCACCTATAGGCCCCTTATCGTATCGTATTGGATTTAGTGTGTCGTTTCAAGTGTTGATTTGGTTTTGATGCGATGCGATACGTGTGATTTGTGTAGGTACACCGCGACGATCCGAGGCGATGCGGAAGATGACGGAGACATCGACACCGACACACGGGTTACAGGTGAGTAGATTATATCTACAGGGGAAGTCGGGTGGATGGCGTATAGCACCCCCGCAGTCCGTTGATAGATTACTTTGCAGTTTATTGTGATATAGGTGTATTGTGGATAGTATAGGGTTAGAAGTGACTAGTGTAGTTCATAATCGCGAACCCTAGGATAGAATTACACCTATACACACACCCTTGCTTATCACTTGTACTTGCACTGTGATTGACGATATGTGATGACTTTGGAGATGAGTCGATGATGTGGGCTTGGTGCCCTGGGATCGGTGATTTGATACGATTCATATGTGGGATATGACTTATGATTCTCGCGGGCTTGGGATATGTGTTTACCCCCGCATGCATACTTACTGATGTTACCGTTTTGTACTAGACATAGAGTAGTACTCCAGACTATATGATCTGATGATGGTGATATCTGTTATGTGATGAGACAGTGAGATGTTGACCCCTACCCAGCTATGGGGATGCCGTACGATGATTTACCGTATGAGCCAATATTGATGATAGATCCGCACTCATAATTCGAGGATATCTTACGATATGACATTGAGGCGAGATCACCGACTACATATCTATATATATATACATTGACTCAGATTTAGGTGGTTTCTACACCTACCCCTCCTGATTGACCGGATACTTAGATGTAGTTTGCATAGTAGATACTTCACTGCGGTGTTGACTACTAGATATCTGCATTTTCCTGCTATTCGCATTGCTGGCATATGTTCATTATTATGCTATTATCATGCTGTTAGGACACCAGCACCATTATCGATGATGCGTATGTTTCACGTACACTATTTGCCGGCTCACACACTTCATCATCGATAATTGCCATGCCACTACACTGTAGTACTGTTGCATTCATGCTATGATTACTGCTTGGCATATTGTACACATGTACCTGTACACAAACATAGATGATTCATACTTGATTGAGATTGAGGACTGCAAGATATTCCATGTTACATGATTTCCGATATGATTACCTCTCTTTACTTGTTGCATACATCATGGATTGATTTTATAGCACGTTGCATTGGATTTACTTCTCGATGTGGATTTTCATGTGATTTCTGGTTTTGAGGACCGTGGGATTATTTAATAAAAGATGCTCTTTATGAAAAACCCGGTACCTCGTGATATGATATTTGGTGCGTCCACCACGCGTTTTCTCGGTGCTGAGACGTGTGCTTGAAACCCGATTCGAGGAGGTGATGTACCGTTTGCGGGTTCGTGGTGGGCCCGGTATGGTTCCCCTCGGCGAGATGATCGATGGGTTATGCCGATTGAGCCTGGAGGCGGGCGAGTACCTACCGGTGATTGTATTTGGGCTCGGCGGATATCCGGGGGATACCGCCTGGAGCTGAGAGATGGGCGTACTGCCGGGGGCCGACGGGCCGATACCGCAGACGGAGCCCAGAGATGGACATGGCTTGACTCGTACTGCCGGGGACCGAGGGCCGATACCGCAGACGGAGCCCCATATGGATGAGGATTTACGTGTCGATGCTTGGCACGGGTTTCATGATGAGTTTTCCATGATTTTGGTTATATCCTCACATTGCATACATGATGCTTGCTGTCAGTGGGTGACAGGTGGATGGGTTCCACAAATATACAGATATGGATCATATACAGACTGGATTTACACTTATCTTACACCAATATTAGTGGTATGGGACGCTAATATATGTGTATTGATATCTTTGATATTTCACCATATTTACTTCATGCAGACATACCTTATATTGATGACATGTTATTACCTGAGTACCTGGCACTACATACATGATTAGATGTTACCTTGCCACCTTGTTACACTCAGATGTACTCTTGTGGATTATATTACTGATCGTTGAATTAGGTTTATGTCTTGCATTCGGTTTCTGCTTGTAGATGTTTCTATTCACGAGTTGGCAACTCACCCCCGTTGTGCCACAGTTCTTGCAGGTTCTGCCGTACAGGTCCTATTGCGGCATTTCTGGCACACTACCTTCTTGCGGGTGATTTGCTTTGGTATGTGGATTCTTTCGTATCAGGAATCACCTTTGTATTTATTTATTTCATTGTATCTAGAAATTGTCCATCAACCAAAACTTGTTTATTCTTTCAGACTCAGAGACAGTGTTGTATTATTCGACCTAGAGTCGCGCTTAGTAGTATTGCGGTTTTCTCGCTACTTTTGAGCTTTCTTTTGGTTTTGATCCTCGCCACTTGGCGTTGTATATTATCATATCATTGCGTGGTTGTGACCGTCGATTGACGAAGAGCTAGCTCCCGCTTGGGGATGCCTTTATCATTTTATATATTGTTATTCATGTTGTACCCCATTCGGGGCCAGTTTTACAAGAGAAACTCTGCCGAAATTTTTAGAAAAGACTGTACTAATTTCAACTGCACATTCGGCTTAGTTATTTAAAACCTTGATTTCAAACCTGTATTTCTTCACTTCTTTAAACCAGTTTTCTTACTTATTCCTCAAAATGGTTTTAGATTTCTGGGCGTTTGGCTTACTTGGATCAGATGGAGTCCTATAGGCTTCATATGTTTCAAGGGCCAGTCACGTGCTCTTTCGGGTCGTGACAAAGTTGGTATCAGAGCGCTAGGTTGACCTTGGTTCGAGTCTAAGTTTGACTATGTGGAGCCTAGGGAGTTATTTATATACGGAACTTAGGCTTGACCTTACGGAACTTAGACTTGGTCGAGGGGGTATTCGACCCGAACTTTCTTCGCGTAGGATGACCCTTGGTTGATGGATTAGGTGACTAAGGTAGAGTGACGTACCGTTGGTATGTTCCGCGGCATACTTACGACACGCCACTCCTCTTAAGGAACCTTAGGATGTACATATTCTTCGAGATCAGTGATTCTCTTCATATCCTGGATTATACATCAATTTGAGATCCCCGATTCTATTAGTTTCATGATCATACCTTCATTGATGCTGTTCCTTCCTATGATCATGTATCCACTTTGGATCTGTTGTTTCCTTTCTTGCCATTGATGTGCTCTCTTTGATACTCGATTGAGGTTCATGTCACCATGTTTGAGCGCAGTTTGGGCTGCTGCTAGGGTTACGGCCGGTGTGAGCTCGTTTGGTACGAGGGCCGACCATTGTGTTTTCTGGTGACATGGGAACGTCTCGAGTTAGTATTGGTGTTTGTGACCTCTAGTGGAGGCGAGTGCTTGGTCTTGCACCGGATGATCGGGCCATTGTTAGAGCTGCCAGTTGAGATAGGACTGTGGATGTACAGCATACCTCAGAGATTGTAATGTCGCCTACCGTGCAGATAGATGGACCAGCTGTTGCTGAGATTGACAGGAGGTTGCTTCCGAAGCTTACGAGCTGAGATTGCCGGAGCTTTCGGGCAGATATGTGACGGTTGATAGCTAGTCTACCCGATTGGAGAGACGAAGGTAATTCGTCCGATTTTGCGCCAGAGCGGGCCCAGTTGAGTTGAAGATTTCCAGTGTGGAGAGTCTTACTCAGATCTAGAGCAGATCGACTCAGAGATGACCGCCAATGTGTTGCCTTTCCTGGAGGATTGAGGCGTTGTTCGGCGTACAGGCATATGAGCCAGTTGCTGCTGCAAATGATGAGATATCGCCCAGATGATTGGAGCTACTGCAGCATGAGCATGTTCTTAGAGAGATGTTAGCGAGTTGCTAGTCACCGAGGATGGATGACTAGGACGTGTGGTGAGTTCGCTTACCCCGATGCGAGGTCATCAGGCGGATTGATTCCAGATAGAGACGACTTCACGTAGGTTCGTTGAGAGTCGATTGAGACGATCGAATGTCAGGAGCCATTTTCCAAGTTTAAAGTATACGGAAAGACATGCAGGTGATTCTATGGACCCTCTAGAAGAATGAAACCCTAACTCGACTTAATGACCGTGTGACAGCCTTTGAACCTTAGGGTTTACGGCGGTTCCGCGGCGCCATTAGTGAGGCTTGGGTTTGCCCTTCTACGGCTGGACCACCGACGCTGTGGCATGTACTCGATACTATTAAACTGTACCCGAGATGTGAGCTCTTGGGGGATTATGAGGATCTGACGAGTCGATCGGATGGTTCGACATCTTTTGGATATCGTGATGGGACACTGCTTGGGAGACTCCAGATGCGAGCATAGCCGTTGGAGCACAGTACATGCAGCCATGATGAGACGAGTCCGAATCAGTCGACATTGACGCAGAGTGAAGAAAAGAGTTCGCGAGATATTTCGACGAGATGATGTCCCACTCCGCTGACATTAGAGATGTGATATGCACCCCGAGGCGTGGTATATGGATATATCTTCCAGAAAGAAGCGCGATAAGTATGCAGCCGTTCCGGAATGAGCTTTAGCTTCAGCATTGGATGACGACTTCCGGGCATTTCGGCAGGAATGAGATTTGAGAAAGGAACCTCGACAGGAATTTTCTGGAGTACGATACGAGAAGACCTAGACGAGGAGTGGTCGTATTGCGCGCACCCAGCAAGACAGAGTTCAGCATGGTCGACAAAGTGGTTGGCCAGGTTCGGATAGAGGAACTTACCCAGATGCGTTGCGAATCGATCAAGGACGGACGAGTGATGAGTATTCCTCCGATGGTCGGGACGTGTTCCCGAGGACCAGTTCGGCCTGACATCTGCTACAGAGTGATGAAGCTACAGAATACGCGATTTCGAGTCCGTGTGAGAGACTTCAGATTGACCGTGGCCGAGAACAGTGCAGTGCATAGTAGCTTGGCATGACGTCATAGTGGACGATGATAGAGACAGTTGAAACCAGAGGTTCGTGTGAGACACTGACGAGCTGTCATTGCTTCCCGTCGAGACTAGAGACTTGATTTGCTTACAGAGACGTTGGGATGTGACCAGTTTCTGAGAAATGTTGTTCTGAGGACACAGGTGTCGTTTGAGCGAGAAGAGGTTGTGCAGGAAAGCAAGCCTCTGTACAGATCGGCATAAGCATGATTGGAAGAGACCTTGAGCAGGATCCCTTCCAGGACGTTGCTGCAATGATGTTTGCACCCAGGATCAGATGTGTGACGTACATTCAGAGAGCCAGAGGCCGACGCCAGTGATATGCTGCCTTACGAGTGGTCGTGAGGTTTGACCGAGAGGTGACCAGAGAAGTGCCAGAACGGAATCGTCCCCGTTAGCACTCCTGACAGGGCCGATGAGCCGATTGACTGTGAGATTGGTAACCCACAGAGAAGATAAGGACCCAGAGAGTCAGAGGACGCCAGATCGTGAGCAAGAGGCAGGTAGATATCCTGCGCTGCTAGCAGTGGATTGCACCGACTCCTTCTCGACTTTGAAGGAGGAACTACCGAAGACGGTATTTATGATTTGTGATTTTGTGATTTGATTATCACGTATCCGTCATTTTGGATTTCGGTATTTTGGGCGTTCTGTTGCATGATTTAGTTTTGGTGACTGAGTTTCATGGTATTGGTTTCATGCACCCACTGGACATTTATATATTTTACGCAGAGTTTTCATGCATTTTAGTGTTATGCTTTGATTCGTGCACGCTGATGCACACAGTTGTGAGATTCTCCTTTGCGGTACACCTGATTTTGGTTTGAGCCGCATTATATCGTTGATTTTGACCCGGATTTTGATGGTGGATTTTTGCACTCCGTGCTGGTGATATGCTTTACGCCTATTCGGTGTTTGCTATTGGATTTCGTGATTCCGTGCATGTTGAGTGCGCAGGGCCTAGATTTTCATTCGTGCACGATGGATGCACCGGTTTGGATTTTCGCGCATGTTGGGCGCATGTTTTTAGATACGATTTTGGTGCACGCCAGATGCGCTAAATCGGGATTCTTCGTGCATGTCACATGCACCTGATTTATTTTGCTGTCAGGCACATACGTTACCCATGACAGATGCTTCGTGCACACCCGTTGCACCTAGATGTTGTTTTGTGCACCTGTTTAGCACATATATGGATTTTTGATTTCAGTGCGCACCAGACGCACAGGATGGTGTTATGTATGGATTAGATGTCTACATGTGTAGTATTGATCCATATCATATCGGTTTTGTATTGGATTTGACATGTGTTTTTACCTCGACTCCGATGATTGCGAGATGCTTGACGGAGTTTTTGCTTTTGAGTTATCTGCTCATTTTTCATGCGCATGCATTGCGCTGTGATGTTTTATGTGTTGATATTTTCGGAGCCCCGACAATGGATTATTACTGAAATTGTTTTTAGTATTGGGGGTTTAAATTTAAATTCGGGGACCGAATTTCTTTAAGGGGGGTAGATTGTAACATTTTCAAAAATACAAAATATTAATTTTGGGAATTTTTATAATTTAATATTATTTTATTGATTATTTTAATATTAAATGCAATTAATTAGGAAAAATGTTAGAAAATTTTTGAAAAATTATGGAAAATTCTAAAATGGGTTAATTATTGAAATTATGACATTTTTAAGTTGTTGTGATCATTTTGACACTAATTTAGTGCTAATCGCGATTAAAATCGCTAATCGGGTATTTTGGTAATTTTGTGCAAAACTTGCACATATCACATTATCTACACTTGTACATTTTCTAGCCATGGTTTTCATTTGGGTTTACTATTCTTGTGAGAAGGTTTATGGTTTAAAAAGAAAAGGGAAAAAGAAAAGAAAAAGTGTAATGATGAGGGTAGGTAAGAGAGAGAGGTGGACTTTGACTTATCATGCTTAGCCATTCTCCACCAATTCCTTCACCATTTCCCTCTCCATTCATGGAGTTGCTGCTGCTGCCCTTCCTCATCTTCCTCCCCTCTTCAACTCCCCACTTCATCTCATAAAACACCCCAAAACCCCAATCTCCTTTCATTAAAAATGTGCAAAATCCCTAGATCTACACATGGAGCTAAAGAAGCATGGATTTGGCCACTAGAGGGCAACTCAAGAATTTTCTTGAGTTGCTAATGAAGGTAATTTCTGAACCATTTGCTTAATTATAGCTTTTCCTATAACCCCATGTTAAGATTTAATCGATATTGTGTGATATTATGGATTTGATGAAAACCTAGTTAGGGTTTGAGAGGAACTTGGGTTGTATTGTGAAATTGAGTTCAATTGAGGATACACCAACACCCTAGTGTATGAAATGGGACCCTAACCTGAAGTTTAAACCCATAATACGGATTTTAGAAACCGATATCGGGGAAATTGTGTAATCTGCCACTGTTAAATTGAATCTGCTAACACCCCGAGAACCCTAAAATAATATTGAGTGGAAATTGAGGTGTGCAGGTAACATAGAGGCAACACCCAAAACCCTAGCTCCCCACTCCACCTTCAGGCCGCTAAAACCTCCATTCTGGCCGCAAATTGCGGCCAGACCAGTGAGGAAATTCCTCGTTTTTCGTGCATGCCCCCATTTCCTCAATTCTTGGCCCTGGGTACTTCTAGTTTTGACAGATTCTCTCTAGGGTAAAATCTGGGACATATATCCTAAGTTGTTGTTTTGGATTCGTATTTCCGTATTCCGTATTTTTTATTCTGAAATGGTGGAACGTGTTTTGCCTCGACTATTTGTCGTTTATACGACGATATAGAGGAGTTATTGATGGTTTTGAAGGCGTACCATAGGTTTTCACCTATAGGCCCCTTATCGTATCGTATTGGATTTAGTGTGTCGTTTCAAGTGTTGATTTGGTTTTGATGCGATGCGATACGTGTGATTTGTGTAGGTACACCGCGACGATCCGAGGCGATGCGGAAGATGACGGAGACATCGACACCGACACACGGGTTACAGGTGAGTAGATTATATCTACAGGGGAAGTCGGGTGGATGGCGTATAGCACCCCCGCAGTCCGTAGATAGATTACTTTGCAGTTTATTGTGATATAGGTGTATTGTGGATAGTATAGGGTTAGAAGTGACTAGTGTAGTTCATAGTCGCGAACCCTAGGATAGAATTACACCTATACACACACCCTTGCTTATCACTTGTACTTGCACTGTGATTGACGATATGTGATGACTTTGGAGATGAGTCGATGATGTGGGCTTGGTGCCCTGGGATCGGTGATTTGATACGATTCATATGTGGGATATGACTTGTGATTCTCGCGGGCTTGGGATATGTGTTTACCCCCGCATGCATACTTACTGATGTTACCGTTTTGTACTAGACATAGAGTAGTACTCCAGACTATATGATCTGATGATGGTGATATCTGTTATGTGATGAGACAGTGAGATTTTGACCCCTACCCAGCTATGGGGATGCCGTACGATGATTTACCGTATGAGCCAATATTGATGATAGATCCGCACTCATAATTCGAGGATATCTTACGATATGACATTGAGGCGAGATCACCGACTACATATCTATATATATATACATTGACTCAGATTTAGGTGGTTTCTACACCTACCCCTCCTGATTGACCGGATACTTAGATGTAGTTTGCATAGTAGATACTTCACTGCGGTGTTGACTACTAGATATCTGCATTTTCCTGCTATTCGCATTGCTGGCATATGTTTATTATTATGCTATTATCATGCTGTTAGGACACCAGCACCATTATCGATGATGCGTATGTTTCACGTACACTATTTGCCGGCTCACACACTTCATCATCGATAATTGTCATGCCACTACACTGTAGTACTGTTGCATTCATGCTATGATTACTGCTTGGCATATTGTACACATGTACCTGTACACAAACATAGATGATTCATACTTGATTGAGATTGAGGACTGCAAGATATTCCATGTTACATGATTTCCGATATGATTACCTCTCTTTACTTGTTGCATACATCATGGATTGATTTTATAGCACGTTGCATTGGATTTACTTCTCGATGTGGATTTTCATGTGATTTCTGGTTTTGAGGACCGTGGGATTATTTAATAAAAGATGCTCTTTATGAAAAACCCGGTACCTCGTGATATGATATTTGGTGCGTCCACCACGCGTTTTCTCGGTGCTGAGACGTGTGCTTGAAACCCGATTCGAGGAGGTGATGTACCGTTTGCGGGTTCGTGGTGGGCCCGGTATGGTTCCCCTCGGCGAGATGATCGATGGGTTATGCCGATTGAGCCTGGAGGCGGGCGAGTACCTACCGGTGATTGTATTTGAGCTCGGCGGATATCCGGGGGATACCACCTAGAGCTGAGAGATGGGCGTACTGCCGGGGGCCGACGGGCCGATACCGCAGACGGAGCCCAGAGATGGACATGGGTTGACTCGTACTGCCGGGGGCCGAGGGCCGATACCGCAGACGGAGCCCCATATGGATGAGGATTTACGTGTCGATGCTTGGCACGGGTTTCATGATGAGTTTTCCATGATTTTGGTTATATCCTCACATTGCATACATGATGCTTGCTGTCAGTGGGTGACAGGTGGATGGGTTCCACAGATATACAGATATGGATCATATACAGACTGGATTTACACTTATCTTACACCAATATTAGTGGTATGGGACGCTAATATATGTGTATTGATATCTTTGATATTTCACCATATTTACTTCATGCAGACATACCTTATATTGATGACATGTTATTACCTGAGTACCTGGCACTACATACATGATTAGATGTTACCTTGCCACCTTGTTACACTCAGATGTACTCTTGTGGATTATATTACTGATCGTTGAATTAGGTTTATGTCTTGCATTCGGTTTCTGCTTGTAGATGTTTCTATTCACGAGTTGGCAACTCACCCCCGTTGTGCCACAGTTCTTGCAGGTTCTGCCGTACAGGTCCTATTGCGGCATTTCTGGCACACTACCTTCTTGTGGGTGATTTGCTTTGGTATGTGGATTCTTTCGTATCAGGAATCACCTTTGTATTTATTTATTTCATTGTATCTAGAAATTGTCCATCAACCAAAACTTGTTTATTCTTTCAGACTCAGAGACAGTGTTGTATTATTCGACATAGAGTCGCGCTTAGTAGTATTGCGGTTTTCTCGCTACTTTTGAGCTTTCTTTTGGTTTTGATCCTCGCCACTTGGCGTTGTATATTATCATATCATTGCGTGGTTGTGACCGTCGATTGACGAAGAGCTAGCTCCCGCTTGGGGATGCCTTTATCATTTTATATATTGTTATTCATGTTGTACCCCATTCGGGGCTAGTTTTACAAGAGAAACTCTGCCGAAATTTTTAGAAAAGACTGTACTAATTTCAACTACACATTCGACTTAGTTATTTAAAAACCTTGATTTCAAACCTGTATTTCTTCACTTCTTTAAACCAGTTTTCTTACTTATTCCTCAAAATGGTTTTAGATTTCTGGGCGTTTGGCTTACTTGGATCAGATGGAGTCCTATAGGCTGTTTCAAGGGCCAGTCACATGCTCTTTCGGGTCGTGACACGAGAACTCCCAGATGGTATTATACCTCACGTCAGATGGCAGTTTTCTGGTGACACTGGTACAGGTTAGTCTGTAGACTCGAGATCCTCATAGAGTCTTGTGTGATTCCTACTGTGCTTTGATTTCCATCATACCACGTCCAAGAGGGCGTGCAAAATGGTGCCTTTTGGGTACAGACCCGAATCACATGGTGGCAATGAGCGATAGGAGGGGATTCGTCTCTCCCGGTATAGGGAGTTGATGTTGCGCTATGTTCGATTGGCTATAACTGGAAATCCCTGGCCAGGGTTGCTGAGATTTACTAGTAAGTGTTATCAGTAGTTTCTCGAACTGTTATAGACCTCATATCGACACGACTTATCAAGCTATTGGGGTCTGACGTTAACCACCCCTAGGCGAGATATGCGACATATCATACGAAGAGACCGGACAGTACGGGAGTGTTACTGGTTGGATTCACAGAAGAATGTACAGGCTTGCTTGTTGATCTTATGATTGCTCAATACCTGGGTGGCTGTTACGTTTAGCTGACCGCTTGCAGCTTATGGGTGTTTGATATGATCATCACCTACTGCCGGCGTATTGACGATTCTTTAGAGTCCTACACAGAGGTTTCCTAGCTCAGGCAAAACGGAGTAGGAGCACATATATGATATGTGCGGGACCGAGAACAATACGTGTATGTGATACCGTAATAGATTCTCGCGATATGAGATATCGGCCGGGTATATGTGATATAGCCGGGTCATCGGATCAAGTGTTGATTCGATGAACTGATACAGATTATATTAGTCGGTTATTTATGAAATAGCCGGATTATCGAATCAAGTGTTGATTCGATAATTTAATGTATAATTATATATTTGATATATTAAATTACATTAACTAATATAAGCTCACTTAAAGATTCTTTTTCTCACTCGGGTAATACATTGATATATATGTGATATATGTTAATTGTATTATTTTATTTTGTTACAATAAATATTGTATATGTGATATATAATATTGTAATATGTTATGGTTATAAATGCAACATGATTTGTGGAGTTTAAATATGGTTAGGTTTTGGATTAGGGTTAAGCTTTCATGAAGCTTTCAAGAAGCTTCTTGAAGCTTTGACTTTGACCTTGATATTTTGTGATATTTTGCAAAGATATTTCTTTAACCCAACCCAACCCTTTAACCATAGTTAAATCTCTACATGGGTTTAGTCTTCTTACTTAACCCATGGTTGCATTTATAACCTCACACTTGATTCATTATTCATCACAAATGGTTTTGCTTCTTCTTCTTCTTCCTCTTTGATGAAAAGCTTTCTAGTTTTTTCAAAAGTGATGAAAATGAGTGAGATAAAGAAAACAAATGAGAGCTAAATTCCTACTTCATCATCCTCATCTATTCTAGCCACTTAGATTAAGGTGTTTGCTTTGCTAATACTTGATTAGTGAAGCAAAAGCTTGGGCTTGAGTTTCTTCAAGGTAGATCATCTTTGTTATCGAAGATCGGAAGCACGCTTGTATCTTTCTCTTCATTGAGCCTCTCTAGAGTCCGGGTACTCGATGATCGCAGCGAAGGGACCTCAACACGAAGCTTTAGAAGTGAAGGAACGGACTACAAAGGTTGTAATCCCTAACTCTTAGAAGTAAAGTTGTTTACTTTCTTTGTTTCGCCTAATCTCTAGTCTAAGATCTTGGTTAGGGTTGTTCGGCACATGAAAATTTTGATTTTGGCATGGTTGATGCCTTGTAGAACCTTGTGACAATGCCTATTAACCCTACAAATTGCACTCTACAAGTTCGCTAATCTTTCAGCCAGGCCAGTGCCGGTACTTTGATGGAGGTTCCCCGTGCTTTCGCACGGACCTAATTAAAATAAACCTCGTTTTCCCAGGGGCGTAACCCCGTTAACACCTTTCTAGACACCTACTTGATCGGCTAATTGTAAAGTGCAAAATTCTCCCAGGAGTAACAATTACTCGCAATGGTTATCAGGATCCAACTATCTCATAGAAGGTATACAATCTCATTGCAAATTTCAACACTTGAAACTCCCGATAATGGTTTTTACCCCTAGCACTTATGACCTTAACTATGGTCAACAAATCATAAGCACTAGTCAAGCTCTACCCGTCATTTCATGATTAATTAGACTCACCCACATGACCCTTAACTAAGGTCAACAAAGTCACATGACTGTTCTAACTAATCGCATCATATGCTGTGTAGGAAGACATCACTTAGCTACCGTACACTGTGCCTTGACTATGGTCAACAAACATAGCATGAATACCAAGTACTCTACTTCCTAAAATGACGGAGGGTTGCGGATGGTTTTTAAGAAAACCTTTAACGCTTTGAACTTGATCTCGTTGCGGAATCAAATGGTTTAAAATGGAGTGTTTTTTAGGCTTTTTCTAGTTTCGCTAAAGAGGTCACTCCCGGTGAAGGGATCTCGGCTCTTTCCTCGTCGAATGAGGTGCAGGATATTCACAATACCAATGTGCAAAGCAAGAACTAGAAAAAGAAGTCAAAAGACAAACCGAAGGTTGTAGCATCTGCTAATTATTGCTAAAGAGGTCACTCCCGGTAAAGGGATCTCGGCTCTTTCCTCGTTGAATGAGGTGTTGGATATTCTACAAGGAATACCGCTATGCAAAGCAACAACTAGGGCTACCTAATTTTTTTTTGAAATTCGATTCCACAACATCTTTTAGGTTTATTTTCTTTCATTAATCTCATTAATGAATGTCCCATCATTTAAGTCACCTAAACATCACAGATAAATACAATGTACGCTTATGTCATCCGCATTCGCCTCGATGTCCCGTCATGCACCGTTAGGTTAGGTAACTAACGGCATAGCGGGGCAGGGCTAGCGTGGGTGTAAAACATAAGCAACGTCTATATAATATATCATATATACTATATACAGTATCTATCCGAACATATCACATGATCACATCACAGATAACGCAGCAGAAAACAACATATGAAATATTGGATATACTAGAATGTCCGTGTTTTATTTTGAGCCTATATAAAACACGGATTCCACAGTCGTGATGAATAGTCAAACCTACATCCCTAGACCCCTACGAGAGCGGCAAGCAACCCTACCAATTCTAGAGTTAGGAGACCCGGTCTCGACTCCTCGAGATGGTCTCCCACTGGACCCTAGAACCCGGTTACTTGTGCTCCCCTCCTAGGTCTATCCTAATGCGGAAAAGTAAATAATATACATCAACGGTGACATCTTCCTCAACCCGGAAGTGCCCCAAATAAAAGAATATTACATACAACTTTTTACATGAATGAAAATGGAAAAACACTCATCTCACATAAAAAAAAACCTGGCTATTCAAACACGACGATCCAATATAACATATCCAGCAACACATAACATCACATGTCATCAACGTAAGTAAATATGCGTATCCCAATTGTCGTTGACGTATAGCAACGAAACCGGCGATACTCCACATATTACACTTACGGACGCAGAAAAGAAAATGAAAACTACAACAGTTGGAATCCGCAACAACCTTAGACATCTCATGCCTAACAATATGAATTCCTTAGGCATCGCATGCCTAACAATTACAAACCCCGCATTTTAGTCTCGATATTGAAAACACTTTCCAATAATCAGTCGGGCAATTCAACAAGATTCCCGACATTCCGATCGAATGCTCGTCGGAAACTTTAGTAGACGGCCGCACCCCCCGATACCGATGACAAAGTGCACTTAAACGGAACACCGCGGCCGCGAGCACCCAGACGGATGCTTTTTGGCAACGGAGTTCTCCTACAGTCACTTGGTCGGGGATATGGGGCGTGGCTATCTAGTAATGTTACCCGGCGAGTATCCGAATACACAAAGTGATTGCGATGGACTTTTGATCGCATCAAAATCCCGTGGCAACCGATCAAATGAGACTAAATTGCTAGACTTATAAAATTCAAATGTTGTTGATTCCAAGTATTGTATCACAATATACTAGACTATGTTAAACGTTTCGAGCGGATCAACAAATCCCCACAACTCTCAATGAGCTCAATACTTGAGCGAAGTTAAAGTACCCAAAACGTGCCACAGTACCTACGATACAGCCGTAGAAGGGTCAAACCAACGCCTCACCTGTGACACCACGGAACCACGGCAAACCCTAAGGTTCAAACCTCGGTTCCGAGGGCATAGAATCGAGTTAAGTTTTATGCTCTTCTAGAGGGTCCATAGAGTTACTTGCACGAACATTGAATATAATTAACTTGGAAAAATTCCAACACTTGGAAATTTCAGAGGGGGTCATGGGGTGAGGTTTGAATTTCGTTCAAAATGTTAAACACGGTCTAGGTTACCAATACAATGCTAAAAATATGAATACGAAATACTCCGCAAAGAGTCCATAACACAATTATCATCACATGAAAATCTGGACCAAACAAACAATACCAGAAACCCCAGAATAGGAGTAAAAGATCATAGGTGCAATACGATGGGGAAGGGAGCCTAAGGGATCGGCGACGCCGGAAAAATTGGCTCTGTCGCCGGCCTAGGTCCGAGCACCCTCCCTTATATTCCCTCTGTGTTCTTAGAATCTCCAGTACATCACTCTGCAGTTGTTTAAATAATTTTCAGGCCACTTTTTAAAACAATTCCACAGTGCAAATCCTTGGGGTTTCCAAAATCGTATTTTGCGGGGTTTTTCGTTTTCGGATTGTCTTAACATCTTCTAAGTTTCTAATTAGGCTCTGATACCATATTGGGATTCCTTAGCACCTAGCCTAGGGTTTGCAAGCATCACACATGCCACAACAAAAATTAAAGGAGGGTGCTAAGCAATCAACCTAAAGATCGAACTAGAAAACTAGGGTAACAAAACTAGTAATCTAACATTACAAAAAGAAGTGAATGAAAATACAACCTTTGTAGATCCGGTCCTTCACTTCTAAAGCTCCGTGTTGACGTCCCTTCGCTGCGATCATCGAGATCCCGGACTCTAGTAATGGTTTCCTCGGAGAAGAGAACGGGCTAGCTCGTTGACTTCGAGGCCGAAGATGATCTACGTCAAGGAGACTCAAACTCAAGCTCCATCTTCACTAGGTCAAGAACTTTGTGAAGAGAACACCCTAAACTAAATGGAAAGTAGTAGAGAATGATGAGATAGGAAATGGGTTCACTTTAGATTTTGATTTCTCACTTTATTTCTTCACTTAGAAAATTTCTAGCATGGTTTTCTTCTTGATGAAGAAGAAAGAAAAAAGAAAATGAAACTCAAGTGAAGATAATGATCAATTATGCAACCATGGGTGATATAATCATCCACTAACCTTTGTAGAGACATAACCATGGTTAATTATAATGGTTTGGTTAATAAATATCCTAATCAAGACAAAATGAGTGGACTTTGTCAAAGATGCTTTAAGCTTCATGAAGCTTTGAGCCATGACAAAAGAAGCCACCATTTTGAATAATTAAGATAAATAAAAACCTAAATTATAATTAGCATGGTGTATGTCACACACACCCATGTTTGCATGTATCATCAAGCATGATACAATCTAGTGCACAAACATATATCACATATACATCATGTGCAAATTAAGTGAGAAAAGCAATCTTAAGTGAACCAATACTAGTTAATGTAAAGTAATATATCAAATATATAATTATACATTAAATCATTAAATCAACACTTGATTTAATGATCCGGTCATATCGCATATAACCGACTAATATCTAGTTTATCAATATATCGAATCAACACTTGATTCGGTAACCCGGCTATATCGCATATAACCGACCGATGATACAAATCGCGAGAATAGAATACAGTATCACATACTGGTATTATTCTCGGTCCCGCACATATCTCATATGCACTCCTATCTCGTTTCGCTTGAGCCAGGAAAGCTCTGTGTAGGACTCTAAAGACTCGTCAATACGCCGGCAGTAGGTGGTGATCATATCAGTCGCCCACAAGCCGCAAGCGGTCTGCTAAACGTTACGGACACCAGTGTATTGAGCGATCAGAAGATCAACAAGCAAGCCTGCTCACACTCCTGCGAATCCAATCAGTAACACTTACTGCACAGTCCGGTCTGTTCGTCTGATATGTCGCATATCTCGCCTAGGGGTGGTAAACATCAGACCCCAGTAGCTTGATAAGTCATGACGATGTAAGATCCATAACATTCGTGAAACTACTGATAACACTTACCAGTAAATCAAAGCAACCCTGTCCAGGGATTTCCAGTTATGGCCAGTCGAGCATAGCGCAGCATCAACCCCCAATACCGGGAGAGACGAATCACCTCCTATCGTTCATTGCCTCCATGTGACTCGGGATTGTACCCAAAAACTACCTGTTTGCACGACTCAATAGAGCCGTGGTAGGATGGAAATCAAAGCACAGTGGGAGACACACAAGACTCTATGACGATCTCAGGTCAACAGACTAAGCTGTATCAGTGTCACCAGAGAACTGCCATCTGACGCGAGGTATAATACCATCTGGGAGTTCTCGGCGAGTCCGTTCAGTGTACCCAGTCTCCACTGAGCACCCGTATACCATCTCTGATGTCAAACACCAATGGATATGGGATCATCCATCGCCCATCGCATGGATCGAGAAGATATACGCTAGTCTACTCTGGAATATCGATGCCCCGTCTCGATATTCCCACGACTAAGAACATTTAAGGATGTACTCATGGACTACCCAGGCCCCACTAGTATGATCTGCATCATAATCCTGGAAGTCGAGTACACATCCTAAGGTCTTTATCAACATGTAACAGAAAGACAAAAAGTATACATGTTAAGATAAAGAGCAACCAGATAGCGTACTATCATGTCGAGCAAGAAAGTCCTCCCTATTATGTCCCAGCGTCCACTACAATATACATCTCATGTACAGTAATGGCCTCTAGGGCATACATACAACTAACAAAACCCTAGTTTTCAGAGGAATTAAATTCCTATATGTTTTTGTAAGAATTAAATTCTTTGAACTCGGTTCTGTTCTCTAGGCTTTGAATCTTTATGACAGAATCTTCCTAATGAGAATTAAATTCTCAATTTGTGGGGAGATCTGCTTTTACAGATCTCAACCAGAGGAAGAACTAAATTTCTGCATGAAGGGTTAAACCCTTAGAGAGGTAAAGAAGAGATGGAACAATCTCTGTGTTTTTTTCTTCTTTTTACCTAATATATTCTGACGAAACAAATCTTCGCTGAGAATCAAATTCTCTCTTTTTTGGTCTCTACTTCTGTCTTCTCTCCTTCTGTGTGCGTCCCTTTTTTTCTTTTTTTTCTTCCTCGAGACTTGAAGTCTCTGGCTCTTTATATAGTGGAGAGAAGTTTGTTTAATTCTCATAAAATCTCTCATTGAGAGATCCCCATTGATTTAATTGGTTTCAGAATTGATTTGGGGAATTTTATCCACCGTTGAATCTTTGATCCAAGGACTTCTGTTTTTATAGAAGATATGTTTTTGTTTTTAACAAGATTGAGGATATTCTCCCATATATAGAATAAAATTCTATCGAGCAGTGACATTTTAATCACCATTGGATTTTTAATCCAAGGGTGCTCGGTTTAACGGAGTATAATCTTTCTCTGTTTAGGAAGATATAGGAAATATTTTGGATCTCTGATCCACTAACTCTCTGTTGAACAGAAAATATTCTCTCCAATAGAATTTAATTCTATGTTTAATCACCGTTGGATCCTTGATCCAAAGGTTTATTAAGTTATCAAGTATAATCTAATTCTACGTAAGGAGGTGTCCTCACGTGTTAACACGTGAGGTTTGCAGTTTAATTGCAGCGCTTAGGTGCTCACGTGTTGGCACGTGAGGCTGGTTTAGCCTAGTTGTAGTTTAATTGCAGCGCCTATTTATAGGCGCTCACGTGTTGGCACGTGAGGCTTGTTTAACCTTCTTATAGTTTTAATGGCGGCGCCTATATGCCTTGCATATAGGCACTCATGTGTTTAACACGTGAGGCTCGAATTGTGGGGAGTTTCCCCCTTTCTTTCTCTCATCTTCTTCTTCTCTTTTCTTTATGAGGGAACAACTGTGTCCTTCTCTTCTCAAGCTCCGTGTAGTAGTCCACGTGACTCCACTAGGCTCCACTTGAAGTTGAATCGAGGTTCCTTTGCGATCTTCGTGCCGAAGATGATTCACCCGAAACTTCGCTAATCCAAGCTACCTCTTCACTAAACTCATTAGTGATGGAAACACACTACACTTGAGTGTTAATCAAGTGTAGGATGGTGAGGTAGGGGTTCTAAGCTCACTAGGATTTATCTCAAAACCCTATGATTCACATCTCATGAGAGGGTTAGGGTTTTGTAGAAGAGGAAGAAGAAGATGGCAAAAATGGAGAGAGCTCAAAAAGGCTAAGGCAGAACTCATGAAAAACTCAAGTGAAGAATGGCTCATCTCTTGACCTCACTCATTCAAGCATGGAATAAATTGCAACCATGCTTGAATAATGAGTCAAGACTAATAAAGAAATGATAAATGCCATACTTCACCACATTCCTCATTTTCCACCTCATTTCTATTTTTCACAAAAATAGAAAATCCGACCATGCTTCATATAATATATATATATATATATATATATATATATATATATTAATATATATTATGAAGAAAATAATTAGTGAGCTAATAATATTTGTTAATATATAATTATATCAAATATAAATATATATCATATTATTAAATCAACACTTGATTTAATAATCCGATTATATCGCATATAACCGACTAATATTATTTATCTTTACATCACCTTATCAAATCAACACTTGATTCGATAATCCGGTTATATCACATATAACATAACTGATAACAAATAACCGTCAGATTAGAATACGGTATCACATACTTGTATTTAATCAGGCACCCGCACATATCAACATATGTGCCCTACTTTGTTTCGCCTGAACTAGGAAACTTCTGTATGGGACTCTAAAGACTCGTCAATACACCAGCAGTAGGTAATGATCACATCAGTTACCCATAAGCTGTCAGCGGTACTAGCTGGACGTAACGGCTACCCAGGTATTGAGCGAATAAAAGATCAACAAGCAAGCTTGTCTAAACTCCCATGAAGCCTATAAGTAACACTTACCGTATAGTCCGGTTTCTTCATCTGATATGTCACATATCGAATCTGGGGGTGAAATCGTCAGACCCCAATAACTTGATAAGTCATGCCGATGTGTAGCCTATAACGGTACGAGAAACTATTGATAACTCTTACAAGTAAATCTCATCAACAGCCTTGGCCAGGGACTTCCTGTTATAGCCAATCGAGCATAGCGCAACATCAACTCCATATACCGGGAGAGACGAAACCCCTCCTATCGCTCATTGCCTCCATGTGACTCGGGACTATACCCAAAATCCACCTGTTTGTACGACTCCTTTGAGCCATGGTTGGGAGGAAATCAAAGCACAGTGAGAACCGCACAAGACTTTATGACAATCTCGGGTCGACACACTAACCTGTACTAGTGTCACCAGAGAATTGCTATCTAACGATTGGTATAGTACTATCTAGGAGTTCTTGGTGAGTCCTGTTCAGTGTACCCATTATCTAATGAGCACATATGTACAATCTTTGATGTCAAATACCAATGGTTATGGGATCAACCATCGCCCCATACAGGGTCAATAAACATACACACTAGTCTACTCTGGAATATCGATGCCCTGTCTCAATACTCCCTCGACTAGGAACTGTTAAAGGATGTGCTTGTAGACTACACAAGTCCCAGTAGTATGATCTGCATCATAGTTCTGGTAGTCAAGCAAACATCATAAGGGCTTTATCAACATGTATCAGAGAGATAGTATAATAATACAAGTATACATATTAAGAGAAAGAGCAACCAGATAGCATACTATCATGTCGAGCAAGAAAGTCCTCTATATATATGTCCAAGCATTCACTATATCATACAATAATGGCATCTAGGGCATACATATTCCTAACACTTGGGACAGTAAAGCGAGATGCAGAACTCCTCACGGAGTATTCGGTCCCGAAAGGAAATAAAAATACAGTTTTTAAGAAACGCGACTTTTTTTAAACAAAACTAATTTTTGAAAAATTATATAAAAATCATAAATCTTTATTTTCAATAAAAACAAATTAAGAAACTATATTTTTAAAATGAAATATTAGAATTTTTAATAAAATACAACCAAATTTCCGAAAGAGCTAGTTTTCATAAAAATACCATAAACTTTCAAAAAACTAGGTTTTATCACCAAAACACCACAACAATTAAAATACATGTTCATGAAAACCCTAAATGTTATAAATCACTCTCGGGCTTTATTTTTAGACTATATTAAAGTATTTTTCATAAAACCCCCTCGAGATATACAAACAATACTAAGGACTCTAGATTAATATAGGTTTAAGCAGGATCAATTCTCTTGAGACCTAGAGAGCCGGAGAAAGTGAGTGCTTGCCTATTCAAGTTAGAAAACTTAACGCAGTTATCAATGGCAATTGTCTTGGAAAAAGACACAAATCCTGCCGTCCATATGCAACAGTTGGCGATTTCTCCCGAACATAAGATTTTTAACGGTTTAAATCAAATCCTATGAAAAAAGACATGAACTCGAATCCAAACTCGAACTCGAACTCGAACTCGAACTCGAACACAAACTCGAACTCGAACTCGAACCTAACTCGAATCTAAACTCGAATATGTATTCGAACCCAAATTACTCGAACCAACATGACTCGAACCAAGATTGTAATTGTCATGACTCGCATATTACTCGACTCGCTCGACTACATTTTACACCTTTTGCAATTTATGGTCTCGATCAAGACATGTTAATCAATCAATTAAACCAATTAAGTATATTAACCAGTTATAATATATTATACTCAAGGTGTTTAGGATAGTTTCTTGTGTGAATTCAACGGAGCTTCAAGAGTCCCGTATTAACCACTTTTTTATTTTACTCAAATATCAGTCGAGTTGACTCATCCACAGCCTAGAGCTCCGATACTAACACATGAAATGGGCTCGTGTTTCCTTGCTCCTGGGGCCCCACTCTTGAGCTCGTGAATACTTCTACGGCTGCATTGTGTAACGTTTTAAAAATAAATAAATAAATCCTTTAGGAGAATTTTTCCGATAATCGGTAAAATAAATTGTGTTTTCCGTAAAACTTAACTATAATTATTTTCATCATAAATTTAAATATGCCTATTTTAACTATGAAATTGCTAGTAATTGGTATTTATTAGGTCACTTATAAATTTCTAGTGTACTTAATATTTTTCCTTAATTAATTATTTTAAATATTATCATAAGCTTTTATTTATCCATTTAATTAGTATAAATTACAAATTTGAATGGGTTAATTATACAAATGTGAACCATGACAACTTAATAACAAGTTGATAATATATTCTCTTTTACTCAAATTGTTTACATGTTTCTAGAGTTTTCTAGGATAAGTTTAATTAGGAAATTAATTAATTAATAAAAGAAGTTAAAAGATGTCATAATGGGTGAAGTTTCCACACTCACCCACACATTTCTTTCTCTCTCTCTCCTCTCTTGGTGTGCTGGCCAAGCCTTCCCCATGGCAGCCCCAATTCTTCTCACCCCATTTTCCACTTTAAAATCCACAAAATTCATTCAAAAATCCATACAAAATCCCACAAACTCCTAATTAAACCTTTAACCAATTTTCTTTGGTCCAAACTAGCTTAGATTTAGGAACAAGAGAACCATCTTTGGAGGTCAAGTTGCAAGTTTGATCTCAAATTTTAGAGGTATAAATCCTAACCTGTCACAACCCGAAATGGCACGTGACCGGCACTTGAATTATATGAAGTCTATAGGACCCCATCTAATTCAAGTAAGCCAAAATCTCATAAATCTAAGCCATTTAAAGGAGAAAGTGAAGGAAAACATTAGTTTTAAAGTAAGTGGTTTAACAAAATAAGCCAAAGTATGTATTTTTAAAACCTCAAGTCTTTTCTGAAAATTTCGGCAAAGTTTCCTTTGTAAATACTGGCCTCAAACGGGTACAACATGCATAATATAAAGGCATCCCCAAGCGGGAGCTAGCTCTTCGCCAATTGGCGGATATAACCACGCAATGCAATATAATATACAACGTCGAAGGGCGAGGATCAAAACTCAAAAAGAAAACCAATAACCACAAGAAAACCATAATAATACAAGCGCGACTCTAAGGTCGAAATAATATACACCGGTCTTCTAAGTCTATAAATAATACAAGTCCGGTTGATGGAGTTACTAGATACAACTAAAATAATAAAAGTATAATGGTGGTCACGATACGAGTGAACCCACCTACCAAAGCAATCACCCGGAAAGAAGCACTGTGCCAGCAAAGCCGCCAAGAAAACCTGTACGGCAAAACCTGCAAGAAACTGTGGCACAACGGGGGTGAGTTGCCAACTCGTGAGTAGAAAACATCATCGAGCAGAAATCGCATGTATGACTCAATCCTAGGTCATACGATAATAATATCCTCAATAATATAACCCTGAAACATCTACACATAAGTGTAATATCAAGTGCTCGTGTCAGTGCCTCAGGTAGCAACATAATACATATATGATGTATGAATGCATTAAAATGAAAACAGAATATATCATGAATGAGAAAACTGTATTCTTTACTTAGTGAGATTTCTGTATATAAAAATCGAGGTATCATCAATGAAATCAACATAGAATCCGTGTCAAGCATCGACACAAAACATAAATCCCAATATCTAATTTCTCGGGCTCCGGCAATCCGGACTGGCCCATATCATATAGTCTCAATACCTCAAAGTCTCAATATCTCGGGCTCCGGCAATCCGGACTGGCCCCTGAGCTCCGGCTATCCGAACTGGCCACTCATCAAATCTCATGACTACATCGGTATCCTCCGGATATCCGCCGTGTCACAAATAATCGGTCGGTAGTGCTCCCCTGCCAGGCTCAACGCCATCATCCGCAACCTTCTTGCCCCGGGGTACTAATTGAAAGAATTAAAGTTAACCGCAATCAAGACGGTGTCGCTATGCAGCTAGCCGGTTGAGCACGGGTCGATCCACAGGGAGATGGTTGTATGTCCTTTCTTGTCTTAGACGAGTCAATAAAGAATTTGTATGTGTTTGTTCAAGTCTATCCTATGTGTTTTATTTGCAAGTATAAAGTTGTTAAGAAAAAGATACGAGATTGTAAGCTAAAGAAATCCGTACTCAAAACCTTTGAGCCGAGTCTTGACCAATTGAAGCTAGAGCAATCGGCAACAACGTGGATTAGGGGATTTAAGCGCGGTATTCGTAGAATACGGCTTATTTACCCTTGTCCTTCCGTTCTTGTCTCTTGCTTTCGCCTCCGGCCAAACCGAACGCAACCGGTCGCGGTTAGGAATCACCGTTACCTTGTTAGGGTAGGGTGCCTAACGGATCGCTTGCGTATGGTTTGGGCGGAGTTCAATGGAAAATAACGGGAAAAGAAAATGAGAAAAGAAAATCTTAACTTACAATACCGTATTTATTCTTAACAATGATAATTACAACCATTCACAAAAACGAACCAAAAAGAGAGAACAAAAAGAAAAGAACAAAGAAAAGAAAAGATTACAAGCAAGTAATTAAAGTGCATGGAATTAAATTGCAAGTAAGTAAAGCAAAAATGAAAAATGCAAGAAAGTAATTACAAGAACCATAGAACTCAAAACAAGCATGGGATCAATAGCCAACTCTTAAACTTGCAAGCTCAATCAAGAGGTTGCAAGATCAAGAGAAGGGTAAAGAACTCATGTGAAATGAAGCACTAAAGAGAGAACAAAATGATACAACCCCATGAGATCAATGACCAAAGCTTAAACTTGCAAGCTCACTTAAGAGGTTGCAAGATCAAGCTAAGGTAGAGAGCTCAAGGGGGAAGCTAAGAAAAAAGAATAATACAAAAACTCTCATCTTCATTTCATCATCCACTCAAAAAGCTCTCACTACAATTTTCATGGAGGAAAGAATGAAGAAGAAGAAGAAGAAGACTAAAACCTAACAAAAAGAGGCTAAAGAAATTCACACTTGGCTTGGCTCAGTTCTGGAGTATTTATAGGCAGGTAACAGAAATTCTAGGGCAACATTCTGGACCCATGTGAAAAGACCCAACTACCCATGAAAAATGACACACTGAAGGCCCAGTACGGCCGCGGAACCGCGGCCTATACCCCCTATTGTCCGCGGTTCCGCCGCACTATAGGTGAGTTGGGCTGTCGGCTCTTGTGTGCTGCCCTGGTCTGCTGTCCCCTTTTGTCTGGTACATGTATTTTCTGATAATCATTCCACATTTCTTCCAGAATTCTAGTGGATCAAAAGGTGATTTGGACATGGATCTTTTGTCATGATTTTCTTGAGCTCCGTGTAGATTTCTTGGATTTGGTGTTGCCATTGTGCTTTGTGCATGAAGGTGACAATCGATTTGTCATTTTGTCTCCTAAACTGGTGTGTGGCAACAGACGGATAAAGAGCGGAGACCCGTGTTTTATCTGTGGTTGGCAGGAACTCGGATTTTGTCGTATTTTTCTATGGATTTCACCGTTTAGAGCCGAGAACCTGTATCCTGCAATTGACTAGCAAACACGGCTCAAGAGTAACTACCGATATGCAATGTGATAAAAATTGGGCGGTATAAAAATGCAAAAATCTGATATGAACAGGTACTGCACCGGGTCCACCATGCACCCGCAGACGATTCCTCCTCCTCCTCGAATCGGGTGTATGATACGCTCAAGAGCCGAGAAAACTCATGGTAGACATATCTCATATCATATCACGAGAAAACCGCAACTTGCATTTATAAATGATAATAAGTTTTTTATAAAATCCTTGCGGTTTCTCCAAATCCAGAAATCTCATGGAAATCCAAAATCCCAATCTCAAGAGTAATAACAGTGAATTACCGGCATAAAGCCCCATAATATTTCATGACAATGAATATGTATACATGCATGGGTATCTATGTAAAGAATACAATATCTAAACTAGCACAGTAATGATATATCAGAACTATCAGCTAACAAGCGATGTCAATAAAATAATATTCTCTAAAGTGTACGTGACATGGCAATTACCGATGATGATGTGTATGAGCCGGCAAGCAAGTGTACGTGGAGCATACGCATCATCGGTAATGGTGCTGGTGTCCTGACAGCAGGGTTTTATAATCACTAAAGTATACATAAAGCATGCAATGCGATGATAACGACATGAGTAAATGGAGAATGAATAGTAAATGCAACAATAAGAATATACATGTCTATACACAAGTCATACAGTTTTTATTGTCTGAAATCGCACGAATCATGATGTTTAGAAATTAGGGGCTACGGTGTTTTTAAGAAAAGGTACGTCCTTTGAAATATCCGTAGTATCTCTCTGCCTGTCTTTAAAATACTCACGATTCGTTGGTTTTGGAAATACGTATGACTCGAGCCCAGTCTAACATCTACTAAGTAACTACAGGACAAAGCTAAGAGACTAATCAAAGGGTTAAGAAAAACCACCTAAGTTCGGAGTCGATATATATATATATATATAGTAGTCGGTGATCCCGTCTCAATAGCGTCACATACAATCAAACATAATACGACATCCTCAATAATGAGTGTGGATCAATCATTATATTTATATCTCATACGGTAAATCCATCGTACGGCATCCCAAAATCGGGTACAGGTCGAATATCACATTTATCTCATTATTCATCTGGTATCTTTATCATCATATCTTGAATTAGGGGTACTGATCTAAAGTCTAGTACATTCCGATACCATCAACATATATATGTGTGTGTGTGTATGAAAACACATCGCCTAAAGATCCGCTATAATATCATGTCGTATCTCATAATACGAACCAAGTCACATCACCGATCTCGTGGCATCAAGCCCAATCACATCGACTCATCTCCAAGTACCATACACTATCCTCTCACATACATATATGTGTGTGTGTGTGTGTATATATATATATATATATATATATATATATCCCCATATACGCATAAGTAAAACAAATGTATGCGTGTGTGCAAAACTTTACTCTAGGGTTTCGCGACTAAGAAGCTAAACTAAGTTACTTCTAATACACTAAAACTAACACATGAACATCTAAAACCTGTCTGATAATCATCCACGTATCACAATACACATATCTATATATATAATATAACGTATTCGTATTTTGCACTACGAAACTGCGGGGGTGCTATACGCCATCCACCCGACTTCCCCCGTAGATATATATCTACTCACCTTGATCCTTGCTTGCCGAAGTCGATATCACCATTCTCTTCTCTTGTCGTACAACGTCCACATGGGTACCTACACATATCATACATAGTATCATAAACCGAAATCGCGGATGAAAACCAAAACGGCACACAAAACACACATAGGTTAGAACCTATGGTCTACTCACGCAAAAGAGCCAAATAACACCCGATATTGACGTACAAACATCAAGTGACCGATACAAAACACAATTACCAAAATTTCAAGTCATGTAAAGTTATAAAACAAAGCAGCAACCCATGAAAACTTGCTCCGGAATTGGTTTCAGGTGAAATAGGGTTAAACAAACAGTACCGGGGTGTTGTACAGGAGGCATATGAGCTATAGAAGAAACCTGGACCCCTAAATCCACAATGTGGCTGGCCACAATGGCTAAAAATCCGGCCACCTCGGTTGGTTAGGCCTGGAATGGGTTCGTTTTCATAGGGTGGCCTCGTAGTGGTCCATCTAGGTTAATGGTGTTGTTTGTTTTTCCAGTAAATCTCCCGAGTCACTCCAGATTCCTTGTAGTCCCCAATATCATCACAAAACCGACATTGAATATCTACTTCAAGTTTTGGGTTTAGGCTCTGTTTAATCTGGGTTTTTAGCACTATGGGGGTTTTGTAGTCACTAATACACTCACATGCATCATCACAAGTCAAAATTCCTCAAAACCACACCTAAGAATTTCCAAAGTTGACTAAACCATTCTAAATGGATTCTAAACTAGTCTAGAGGCTATACGAATTCAAATGCTACACTAAATGTGAAAGAATTACCTCATTTGGCAACTCAAGAAAATTCTTGAGTTGCCCCAAGTGCTCAAAATCAGATTTTTCTTGATCTCCCATGCTTGTAGTGAGCTTGTGCATAATTTTAATGAAAGGAATGTGATGTTTTGATGCATATTTGAGGTTGTTGTGTGGTGTAGGAGGTGGTGGAGGAAGAGGGCAGCCATGGTGAGGGAAATGAGAAGAAGAAGTGATGAAGATGATGGAGACAAACACAATGAGCCAAGGTCAAAAGAAACCCCTCTCACTCTCTCTCTCTCTCTCTCTTGCCCATACCTCTTTTCTTTATTATTTTTCTTTTCCTTTTTTTTCCTTTTCCTTTTCTTTCCTTTTCCTTTTCTTTTCATTTCAAAAACAAAGTCAAGCTTGGAAAAATAAAAAGTCATGGTAGAAAAGAAATGTAACAAGTATTTTTAGAAAATGTGAAATGGTGCATGTCATGAAGCCTAATCAAGATAAAAGCATGATTAGTGAAAATAAATCGAGTTTAGCACTTAACCCTTTTTCAAATGATTATTAAAAAAATCTATAAATGCTCATGTCATATAAAACACCATCATTTCAGTAATTCTTATAAATTTTCAAATATTTCCCAATTTATCAGTATTTAATTATACTATATCATTAAAATATACATAATATTTATTATTTAATTATATAAATTCCCAAAAATAATATTTTATTTTTCTGAAATGTTACATAACCCCAAGTTTAATTTGTTGCTAAATTACTTCAATCTAATCTAATTAGGAGTTTAATTATGGTTTTAATTTCAAGATTAAATTTTCAAGAGAAAGATTTAAATTAAGGTTAGGGTTTTTATCACTTAATCATGATTACAATGGGTAAATTAACATCTTAAAGAGTATAAAATATAATCTAGTTATTAGATTGCTAATTGTTACTTGTAAATTGTTCTAATTAAGCTATTTTGCCAACTAGGTTTTTAGGATTAATATAAATTGGTGAGATAAAATTTTAGTAAAGATTTGTGTGGCTTAATTAAGTTATTATGTGATTATTGTGGCCACTAGTTTTGTTAAAACATCAAGTTTTAAACAAAAATGGAAATTGATGCTTACTAGGTTTTTGAAATAAATCGTTTGGAATTAAGTTTAAGGTTTTGTTGGATATACAACCTATTTTCATATAATATTTAATGTGTGTGAATGCGAGATTGTTACGATCGGTTTCTAGGCTCTGTAGTTTTCACGTATAGCGACCCTAGTTATAGTTTGTGGCGTTGTCGCGAGCGCGTTTGTGCACCAAGTGTGTGCGCGTTTTGTTGTGCGCGTAGATTGACTTGTGTCATTTGTGTCCGTGACTAATCGTATATTTATCCTATTAATTGCTTGTGTGCGATTCTAGGATCGGGTGCAGAGGCGTCGGATGTGGCATGGAAAAGACAAGGCGGAGATCGGATCAAATTAGCTGAGGCGTCCCGGTGAGTAGATGTACACATCTATGGGAGGATCGTCTGGATGGCACGAGGCGCCCGACAGTAGGATTTACTAGTAGTACTTGCATTTATATGCGTAGTTTCCTAATTAGCCATCTCATTGCGTCGCATCGTTATGTGTGTGTGTGTGTGTGTGTGTGATAACATCATCATAGGAAACTTGCACCATTACCATTGGTTCATGCTGCACGTGCATTATTCATGCTAACACACACGCCTTTGGTAATTGCTATGTCACGAACACTATAGAACTGGATTTGAATCGGTAATCGTGTATTTACATCATATATGATCTGTGAATTTATACTTGTATAATCACTTCTTTAAAATGGATACATAGGATTGTTAATCATATATACATACCTCATTGCATCATGATTCATGCATAGCTTCTGGCCGTGTTCCGTATGGTATGTACTATCATATCATAGATTTCCATCATCACCGGCATGTTTATATATTGTGATTCTTCTCAAGGATTTCAGTATTTATGAGATTTCTGGATTTTGGGGAAAACCGCGACAATTTTATAAACCTATTATCATTTTTATAAATAGAAATTTCCGTTTTTCTCATGATATGATATGTGTAGCGTCCACCATGAGTTTTCTCGGTTCTTGAGCTGTATCATATACCCGATTCGAGGAGGGGGATGCACCGTCTGCGGGTACATGGTGGACCCGGTATGGTACCCCGAAGCGAGATAGTTTTCGTGGGGATGACGATGAGCCCGGCAGGGGAGCACTACCTTCCGATGATGTCTGGCGCGGCGGATATCAGGAGGATACTGACCGTAGTCGTGAGATTTGATGATTTGGGCCGATTCGGACTGACGGAGCCCGAGATATTGAGATATTGAGATATTGAGACATTGAGATATTGTGACATTGAGATGTCGAGATATTGAGATATTGAAGCATTGAGATATACATATTTAGTGTCGATGCTTGACACGTATTTCAGTTGATTTCATTGATGATACTTCAGTTATTTCACAAAAGTTTAACGAAAATAAGAATACAGATTTTCTCCTACCAAACATATTCAGATTTCATGTGATTATGCATTCATGTTGCACACATACTAGTGCGTTGCATCATATCGGTAAATGTAGACTGTGACGCATTGCGTGCATGCTTACGATAGACTTATTAGATGCTATTTACTACTCACGAGTTGGCAACTCACCCCCGTTGTGCCACAGTATTTTGCAGGTCTGACCCGTCAGCACAGTAGCGGCGGGTGTATCTTCTTTTCGCTTCGTTTGCTTCGACTTGCAGCTTGCTCATAGGTAGGTTTGGAGGATTTTCTTTTGCTCCCACCGTGTATTTTATTGTATCTAGTATACTCCATATACCTTTCGTACATTGGACTTAGATGGTGAGCTTGTGAGATTTGTATATATTCTATTCTGGTGTCGATGCTTACTTGAGCCGACAAGCTGTTTTCTTACTTTCAAATGCTCATTTTCATGCTTTTGATATACATGTTGTATGTGGTTGTGATTCCGCCTTTGGCGAAGAGCTAGCTCCCGCTTGGGGATGCCTTATTCACGATTGTTAGTTATGTATATGCCTTAGAGGCCATTGTTGTACATATGATGTATATTATAATGGATGCTTGGATATATATAGAGAGGACTTTCTTGCTCGTCATGATGGTATGCTATTTGGTTTTACTTTGTCTTAACATGTTGACTTGTATTAGTTTACTGTCTTGCTCTCGCATGTTGATAAAGCCCTTAGGATATGTACTCGACTACTGGGACTATGATGAGATCATACTAGTAGGGCCACGGTAGTCGACGAGTACATCCTATAACTGTTCCTGGTCGAGGGTGTATCGAGACAGGGCATCGATACACCAGAGTAGACTAGAGTATACGCATCTTGACCCATATGATGGGCGATGGATGATCCCATATCCATCGGTGTTTGACATCAAAGATGGTGTACGGGTGCTCAGTGGAGACTGGGTACACTGGACGGACTCGACGAGAACTCCCAGATGGTATTATACCTCACGTCAAATAACAGTTCTCTGGTGATACTGGTACAGGTTAGTCTGTAGACCCGAGATCGTCATAGAGTCTTGTTTGATTCCCACTGTGCTTTGATTTCCACCTTACCACGTCCAAGAGGGCATGCAAAACGGTGGCTTTTGGGTACAGTCCCGAATCACATGGGGGCAATGAGCGATAGGAGGGGTTTCGTCTCTCCCGGTATAGGGAGTTGATGTTGTGCTGTGTTCGATTGGCTATAACCGGAAGTCCCTGGCCAGGGCGGATATTGATTACTACTGGTAAGTGTCATCAGTAGTTTCTTGACCTGTTATGAGCCTCATATCGACACGACTTATCGGTTACTGGGGTCTGACGTATACCATCCCTAAACTAGATATGCAACATATCAGACGAAGAGACCGGACTGTACGGGAGTGTTACTGATTGGTCACAGGAGAATGTACAGGCTTGCTTGTTGATCTTCTGATTGCTCAATACCTGGGTGGCTGTTACGTTTAGCTGACCGCTTGCAGCTTGTGGGTGTTTGATATGATCATCACCTGCTACCGGTGTATTGACGATTCTTTAGAGTCCAGCACAGAGGTTTCTTGACTCAAGCAAAACGGAGTAGGAGCACATATGTGATATGTGCGGGATCGAGAATAATACGATATGAGATACCGTATTCTATTCTCGCGATATATGATATCGGCCGGCGATATTTGATATCAGCCGGGTCATCGGATCAAGTGTTGATTCGATGAATCGATACATGATATATTAGTCGGTTATATTCGATATAGCCGGATTGTCGGATCAAGTGTTGATTCGATAATTTAATGTATAATTATATATGTGATATATTACATTGCATTATCTAATATTGGCTCGCTTTATTATTTCATTTTCTCACCGGATAATACATTGATATATATGTGATATATGTTAATTGTATTATTTTCTTTTGTTACAAAAATATATTATATGTGTGATATATAATATTGTAACAAGTTATGATTACAAATGCAACATGATTAGTGTAGATTAAACATGGTTAGGGTTTGATTTGGGTTAATCTTTTCTAGAAGGTTCTAGAAGCTTTTGTTTTGTTTCTTGCAAAGATATTATGTGTTGATATTTTGGAGATATTTTCCTAACCCAACCCACACCCTTTAACCCTAGTTAAATCTCTACAATGGTTAAGTCTTCCTTGACTTAACCATGGTTGCAATTGTAATGATATAACAATTCATTATTCATCACAAAAGAATTAATTCATTCTTCTTCTTCTTCCTTGAGCTCTTGAAAAGCTTTCTAGGTTTTTCTTTTGTGATGGATTAGTGTGAGAATTTGATAATAAAAGAGAGCATAAATCCTACTTCATCATCCTCATCTAATCTAGCCAATTAGATTAGGGTGTTCACTTCATTAATACTTGATTAGTGAATGAGAGCTTGAGTTAAAGAAACTTCAAGGTAGATCATCTTCGAAAAGGAAGACTTCAAGCTAGCATGGATCATTCGGGTTGTGGAGCTTCTCTTGAGTCCGGGAGATCATGGATCGCGGCAAAGGGACTACTACTCGGAGCTTATGAAGCGAAGGAGCGGACTACAAAGGTTTTAATCCCTCTCTCTTAGTTGTAAAGATGTTTACTTGCATGGTTAACCCTAATAATCTAGCAAAGATCCTCGCTTTGGGTTGTTCGGCACGTCTAAAATTTAAATCGGGCATGGTTAATGCCTTATAGACCCTTGTGACAGCGTCTAGTAACCCTACAGTGGTATCAGATCCATGCTAGAGTATTAGGCGACGTGTATACGAAGTTAAAAGTCCGATCGAACGCCGAAACTTCGTTTTTTGACCCCTCTCTGGAAATTTTTTAAAAATTTGATTTTTTCCGTATTAAAAATACTCAGAAAATTCAGCAGGCAATTCTAAGGATTACTGTTAAATACGAGCCCCCAACTCCCTAAAGTCACCGTGGAACCGCGGCAGGAACATGCTTCCCACGGCGGTTCCGCGGCCGTACTTGGGGGTTAAGGCCTCTTATTAGTAGGGTTGATCCGTAGGTATTATTATATACTTCTGGGAATTTGTAATCTTGCTCAAGTGTTGAGTTCTCTGGAGATCTTTTGTATTCGTTGATTCGATCGGAAAGTTTAATTTCGTTTAGTTTTCCGGATAATTTAGAAAATATTCGAACGTATATCAATAACTCGCTTTTTCCCGACATGAAAAACTTTCAAGTGTAGAATATTTCTTGAGTTTAAAACTTTCGGAAAAACATGCAAGCATATATGTGGACCCTCTAGAAGAACGTAACCTTAACTCGATTATGTGACCGTCAAAACTTTCACTGAACCCTAGGGTTTGTGGTAGTTTGGCGTTGCCATATGTGAGGCGTTGGTTTGACCCTTCTACGGCTGGTTCACTGGGGCTGTGACATGTTCTGGGATTTTTTGAACTCCGCTCAAGTGTTGAGCTATTTGGGAAATCTTGCGTATTTGATTATTCGATCGGAAAGTTTAACTTTGTCTATTTTTCTGGAATGTGATACAATATGTGGAATTCATATAGTTAGGCATGAAATGCGAAGTATGTGATATTTCGGATTTATGATGTCTAAAGTGTAAGTCCACGTTGCGACCCCCGGTTCTTGCGGGGAGGCGGAAACGGTATAAAAATCAAATTTTTAGCGCATGGGGCAACATGGACTAACAAAGTCGGAATCTTTTCCTAAACTAAAACTAGCAATCATGCTAAAGAGAGTTAGCTACTCGGAAAGGAGGTTATACCTAACTTGAACTCCTTCTTCTTGAAACCTTTGTAGGGGTTGATGGTGCTTTCCTCGTTGCCTTCTTCCGTCAAAGATGGATCCACCTGAGGGTTCAACCTTCGGGCTCTTTCTCGAACTTTGAGAGAACTAGGATCTTCGGTTTGCTAAACCTCTAACCCTAGAGTGAGTAGAGAGTGTCTTTGGGGTGTTTTTATCTCAAGGAGAGGGATTCTCAACACATGAGAAGGATTCTCCTTGAACTAGAGGAGGAAGAAGAAGAAGTGAGGAGAGAGAAGTGTTATGATAGAATGAGCTCTCTTTTTCATTCTACAACCATATCACAAAATGAAAAGAATTATCAATTAACAATAATAATAAAATGAAATAGTTGATGGATGGTTTGGAATGACCATTATCATTACATTCTTTAAATGAATTTTGCTAAAATCAAAGAGCATCTTTGCAAAGTAATGATGACGGTCAAACCTTCAACCATGGTCAACAAGTCAACCATGGTCAACAAGTCAAAAAAACCCAACCATGACACAATTTCATTTAATTAATATTATTAATTGATATATCATAATTCCATTAGGGTTTGGAAAAAGACGACTGTCAACTGTGCATACGCACCCGTTCCGAAACCCTAATGAAAATCCTCTTCCTCCGCCTCAATCAACGGTGCATACACACCCGTATTCTTGTTCCGAGGAACATGAATACCAAGAGATAAAATCAACCCCAAAACATATACCAGCATCTGGCTCAAACCAGAGCCTGCTAGTAATATCTGTCCGGACTCCAAACGTGCACAAGTGCGCGGATGAGAACGAACCCTGTCGCAAAACCATGCGACCTCTACTCTGTTTTGCCCAGAGGCGAATAGCCCTCTGTGTGGGACTCTAAAGACTCGACACTACGCTGGCAGTGGGTTTAACCACAGACCGCAAGCGGCACTAGCTGTGCGTAACGGTCCCCAGGTAGATGCCGATAAGAAGGCTGACGAGGTGAACCCCATCTGAACTCCTACTGAGTCTGAATGTGACAGTCTCCGTACAGTCCGGTCTGTTCGTCTGATACATCGCATGTCGGGCCTAGGGGGCGGTAAACGTCAGTCTTCTAATAGCGGTACAAGTCGTGTCGGAGTGAAGCCCAAAACACCCTGAGATAACACTGGAAGCCTACCAGTATATCTCGCTTGCCCTGGCCAGGGACTACTCGTGTAATGGCTCTCCTAGACACAGCGCGATGTCAACCCCCAATACCGGGAGAGACGAATCCTTTCTAACCGTCACTGCCTCCAAGTGCTTCGGGACTGCACCCAACCATTACCTGTTTGCATGACTCCTTTGAGCCACGGTAGGGTAGTGATCAAAGTGCAGTGGGAACACACTCGAGGCGAAGTGCCAGTGTCAAGTCAGCGGACTAAGATGTACTCATGTCACCTGGGAACTGATAACTGACGATAGGTATAATACCAACCTGTCAGTTCCCGACGAGTCCTGTCCAGTGTACTCGTAACCCAACGAGCACCCGTATACTATCTCCAGTACGACGTACTGATGGCTGTGGGACAGACCATCTCCCACACTGGGATGAGAAGCGCATACGCTAGTCTACTCCGGAGTATCGATGCCCTGTCTCGATATAGTCCTGCGACTAGGGACCTGTATAAGGATGTGCTTATAGATTACCCAGCCCCCACTAGTGTGACTGCCATCACAACGCTGGTAATCAAGCAAAGATCCTAAGGGCTCCACTAATGTGTATAGGTGATATACTAAAATAAACACATGTACACATTGAAGTAGAAACAAACCAAGTAGCATACTACTATATTGAGCAAGATTGTTTGTACAAGGTGAATATCCTAAGCTTCCATTAAGTAATATACAAACTAGTATGATACAGTAATGGCCTCTAGGGCATATACACTAACAATCTCCCACTTGCACTAAGGCCATGTACTGGCGTATCGAAGACCTATCATCTCGATCAGCCGCTCGAACTGAGTCTGGGGCAGTGCCTTGGTGAATGGATCTGCAGTGTTTTCTTCTGAAGCAACCCTTCGAACCTCGATCTCCTTGCGATCCACGATCACCCTGATCAGGTGATATCGCCTCAAGATGTGCCTGGATCTCTGATGGGACCTGGGTTCCTTCGCTAAAGCTATAGCCCCGTTGTTGTCGCAATACAGAGGTATTGGGTCAACAATGGACGGAACCATCTGAAGTTCTTTCAAGAACTTCCTCATCCAGACAGCTTCTTTTGCGGCATCAGATGCAGCGATGTATTCCGCTTCCATAGTCGAGTCTGCAACGGTTTCCTGTTTGGAACTCTTCCAACACACCGCCCCTCCATTGAGAGTAAAGACAAAACCCGACATGGACTTGGAATCATCCTTGTCACTCTGGAAGCTGGAGTCAGCAAAGGCCTCGATCTGGAGGTCTTTTCCGCCATACACCAAGAACATCTCCTTAGTCCTTCTCAGGTACTTGAGAATGTTCTTTACCGCTATCCAGTGTTTCTCCCCAGGGTTTGACTGATACCGGCTTACCACACTCAGTGCATAAGCTACATCCGGTCTGGTACACAACATCGCATACATTATAGAGCCTACCGCAGAAGCGTAGGGTATAATAGACATGCGATCCCTCTCCAAATCAGTCTTGGGGGACATCTCTTTAGAGAGGGTGATCCCGTGACAAGCCGGTAGGTTACCGCGCTTGGAATCTTCCATACTGAATCTTTTCAGTATGGTGTCGATGTACCTGGACTGTGAAAGTCCTAATATCCTCTTGGATCTATCACGATGGATCCGGATCCCCAGGATGTATGAGGCATCACCCAGGTCTTTCATGGAGAACCTGTGTGACAAGAACCCCTTGACAGATTGTAGCATAGGAATGTCATTTCCTATTAAGAGAATGTTATCCACGTATAAAACGAGGAATACTACAGTTCTCGCTACAAATCTACTATAGATGCATGGTTCATCTGGGTTTTTGATAAAGCCAAATTCTTTGACCATCTCATCAAAGCAGATGTTCCAACTCCGCGATGCCTGCTTTAGTCCATAGATGGACTTAAGCAACTTGCACACCTTTCCGCTGCTCCCACTCTGAATGAAACCCTCTGGCTGGTCCATATAGACACACTCCTCTAAATTTCCATTTAGAAAAGCGGTTTTTACGTCCATTTGCCAAATCTCATAATCGTGGAAGGCAGCAATGGCAAGAAGGATTCGAATGGATTTCAGCATAGCCACTGGAGAAAAGGTTTCGTCATAGTCCAAACCAGGTCTTTGACGGAAACCCTTTGCTACAAGTCTAGCTTTATAGGTCTTAACCTGTCCATCTACACCAATCTTCCTTTTGAAGATCCACTTGCATCCTACGGGTTTTACCCCGTCTGGAGCAATGTCCAACGTCCATACTTTGTTGGTGTACATGGACTCCATTTCGGTCCGCATTGCATCCAGCCATTTTACCGAGTCAACGCTCTGAACGGCCTGCTAGAAGCTAGTAGGCTCATCATAATCTATGATGCAATCCTCTCTATCCCCGTCTATGAGAAAACCGTAGTATCTCTCGGGCGGATGAGACTGCCTACTACTCCTGCGGAGCGGCGTAGGAATGTCCTGTTCTTTTGAGCCCTCTGGTTCCATTAAGCTTTCAGTAATAGTCTGTGGTTCTGGAATTTCTTCCAGTTCTACTGCGCTCCCACTTATTTCTTTTTCTAAGAACTGGTGTTCTAGAAAGTGGGCATGACGAGAAACAAGAACTTTTTGTTCCTCTTCGTAGTAGAAGAGATATCCCTTGGAATTCTTTGGATATCCCACAAACTTACACTGTACTGAGCGCGCCTCGAGCTTGTCCGCATGCTACTTTTTAACAAAAGCTGGACTTCCCCAAGTCTTAATGTGACTGAGATGGGGCCTCTTCCCACACCACATCTCATATGGTGTAGTAGGCACAGTCTTAGTAGGAACTCGGTTCAAAAGGTACGCAGCTGATTCTAGCGCATACCCCCAGAATGATCGCGGTAACTCAGCGTGACTCATCATGGACCGTACCATATCCAATAGGGTTCGGTTCCGTCTCTCCGATACACCGTTGTGTTGCAGAGTGTATGGAGGAGTAAGCTGAGAGAGAATTCCGTTCTCTTTTAAATAATTCAGGAACTCGGCACTTAAGTATTCTCCACCTCGATCCGATCTTAGAATCTTGATACTTTTGCCGGTTTGTTTTTCTACTTCATTCTTATATTCCTGGAACTTTTCAAAGGCTTCGGACTTATGTTTCATTAAGAAGACATAACCGTACCTTGAAAAATCATCCGTAAAAGTAATGAAGTAAGAGTAACCGCTTCGCTCATGTGTAGACATTGGACCGCACACGTCGCTGTGTACGAGCCCCAAGAGTTTGCTTGCTCTTACTCCGTGTCCAGTGAACGGAGTCTTTGTCATCTTTCCTTTGAGACAGGATTGACAAGTGGCATACGATTGATATTCGAACGGATCCAAATATCCTTCTGTATGTAACTTAGTCAACCTTCTCTCATTGATGTGACCCAGTCTACAATGCCATAAGAAAGTCAGATTGATTTCCGGAGACTTTCTTTTGTGTGTATTCTGGACATTGAAAATCTGTGGTTGGTTTAACACGTATATACCATTGCTCAATGTACCTGACCCAATCAGAACTTGATTAAGGTGAATGTTTACAACATTACTTACAAACGCAAATTCATAACCTTCTTTAGAAACCAAAGATACAGAAATGATATTACAAGTTGCGTTGGGTACAAAAAAGCAATTACGCAAAACCAAAACATGCCCATCTGACATTCCCAGGTGATAGTCCCCCACGGCTTTAGCATCCATGCTAGCTCCGTTCGCAACTCTGAGGGTCATGTCACCTGCCTTCAAAACCCTACGGTTTCTCAACACCTACAAAGAATTACAGATATGAGATCCTGATCCGGTATCCAATACCCAGGAAGTAGAGTTTATAGAAAGACAGTTTTCAATAACATACACACCTGAAGCTGAAGCCGCAACCTGCTTCAGTTCCTGTGTCCTGGCCTTCCAAGCCCTGCAATCTTTCTTCCAGTGTCCACTCTTATGACAATAGAAGCATTCTTCCTTTCCCACAAGCTTCCCCTCTATCTTTGTTGCATTTTCCTTTCCCTTCGTACCCACTTTACTAACACCGCCCCTTGGTTTGGCGGGGGCTTTCTTCCTCTTTCCCTTGGCTTTCGCCTTGGACCTAGAAGAAGAAGATCCTCCTACAAACAAAACGGGTGTTTCCCTACCTTTCTGTAGGGTACCCTCTGCGCTCCTCAGCATGTTGAGGAATTCTGAAAGTTAAACTTCTTTTTCTTGTAAGTTGAAGTTCATTATAAACTGGGCGTAAGTGGATGGAAGGGACTGGAGAATTAAATCGTATAGAGTTCACTTTCCAACGTGGTCCCAAGTTCCGCGAGCTCCTCAATGTAGCCAATCATCTTAAGCACGTGGTCCGCTACCGATGATCCGACGGCCAATTTTGCCGAAAATAACTTCTTCGACACTTCGTATCTTGCGATACGAGACTGCTCTCCATACAGTTCTTTTGTATGAAGAAATATGGATTCCAAGTCCATATTCTCGTGCCTCCTCTGATGTTCGTTGTCCATAGAGGCAAGCACGGGGCACCTGGCCTTCGCGCAATCAATCTCCCAAGTCCTACGGATTTCCTTATCCGCGACGCTGGAGGTGGGACCTAGGACGGAGGGAGCTTTGGTGGTAAGAAGATACCCCAGCTTGTCGTAAGTGATTGCCATTTTGACATTCCTGAGCCAATCTTTGTAGTTTGGCCCTGTCAGTACATTTTTATCTAGAAGTAACTTAAGTCCAGTCATGTCGATTGGTCGCTGCAATTAGGAGGGAGAGAAGAAACACTTTAGCACGATGCTCTTGCAAGTTTAGAGTGGTTTTCAATTTGTCTAAACAGGATGGCTCCCACTGTCTCTCGAATCCCTCCTCAAACCATAAAGGAAGAATTAGTCGGGATCAATCCCACCGCACAATACTTGCTTAACCGTTCAGCCAGGCCAGTGTCGGTACTTCGAGGGAGGTTTTCCAACGCTTTCGCGAAGTTCCTTAATTTAAGAACCACTTTTCCCTGGGGGCGTAGCCCCGCTAACACCTTTCTAGGCACCTACTAGGTTTATAGCATTGATCGTTTAGTGAGAAATTTCCCGAGGAGTAGCATATACTCACAGTAGGATCGGGATCCAAATATCATCGCGTGACGAAACTGAAGGAATCCTACCAGAATCACCACACTCCAAATGGTATGCAAATCTAGCAAGTTTCAGTACTTATGAAACTCCCGATGTGGATTTTTGCCCCATGCTCTTATGACCTTGACTTTGGCCAAAATATCATAAGTCACATGTCAAGTTCTACCCGTCACTATCCAGGTTAATTTGGATCCACCCGTACCTACCCTTGACTTTGGCCAAAATGGCAGTACGACTGTCCCAAACCAACGCATCTATCTATGCTACACATGAACACCCAATAGCTACCAATCACTATGCCTTGACTTTGGCCAACATACATAGCTTGAATACTATTGCCTATTCATGCGAAACGACGGAGGGCTACGAATAGTTTTGGTAAAACCGTGAACGTAGTGAACTTGATATAATCGATGGAACGAGATAGCTTTTAGAAGGAGTGGCTCAAGCTCCGCATTTAAAAGTTAGTTTTGAAAAGAACCGAGTGGTTTTTCGAAAGTGTTCCAACGACTTTAGCTTGGTTTATTATCTTGCATTAGTTCTTTTAATGCGTGATATTCTTGCATTAGTTCTTTTAATGTGTCCCATCAATTAATCCTGCCATTGCAGAAAACAACCAAAATATGACGTACGCTTATGCCATTCGCATTCGCCACGGGGCCCCGTCATCACCCGTTAGGTTACTTAACTAACGACAGAGTGGGGGCTGGGCTAGCGCGGCTGTAAAACATAAGTAACGCCTAAATAGTTATAAATATACAGCAATGATAGACATTACAGATCACAGATGAATACATTGGATATACTAGGAATCCGCAATCCGTTCGAGCCTGCAACGAAAAGCGGATTACACGGTCGCGGTGAATAGCCAATACCCCACCCAAGACCCCTACGAGTGCGGCAAACTACCCGCCAAGTACCCGGTAGTTTGTGCACCCCTCCATGGGTCTATCCTACGAGCAAAAACAGTAAAAAGAATTATACAATGACGGCTACAACCCTGACCCGGTTGTGCGGCCATACAAATAATAATATTACATCAATTTACATAATACAAATGAATGAAAGAAAAACAACACTCATCTCACATCCATCCCGGCTATTCACCCGCGACAATCCAATCTATTCATATACACATACCATCAACAAACACAGATCACAGATATGTATAACCCCGACTAATCGACATATAGCGATTAGCCGACGTTCAATACATGCAAACATCACAGATATAACCTTCATAGTCAAAGTGTAGTGAAGTTCGGAAAAAAATACGGAATTATAGGCCCCCAAAAATAAATTTCTATTCTGGAAAATCTGGGCACATATAATATATCTCAAAAATCCTAAAACCAAGCCAGAGATACACTGCACCAAAATTTAGGCAGAGAGGAGACAAGACGGCCGCGGTTGCCCGGCAATAGCTTGCTATTGCCGCGGAACCGTGGTTCTTTGGTCAGATCTCTGGCTCGTTTTTGGTGGTTATCTTTAAAAAACCCTGAGATGATTTTTGGTGTATGACAAATTTTGTTTTGACCAGAAAAAAATTTAACAGAAACTAGGGTTTTTAAAAACTCGGTTTTTGGATTTTTCGGTTTCGAACTTCGTTACACTTCACTACCTAGCTAGTTTATGTTTAGTTAGGCTCTGATACCACTGTAAGTCCACGTTGCGACCCCCGGTTCTTGCGGGGAGGCGGAAACGGTATAAAAATCAAATTTTTAGCGCACGGGGCAACATGGACTAACAAAGTCGGGATCTTTTCCTAAACTAAAACTAGCAATCATGCTAAAGAGAGTTAGCTACTCGGAAAGGAGGTTATACCTAACTTGAACTCCTTCTTCTTGAAACCTTTGTAGGGGTTGATGGTGCTTTCCTCGTTGCCTTCTTCCGTCAAAGATGGATCCACCTGAGAGTTCAACCTTCGGGCTCTTTCTCGAACTTTGAGAGAACTAGGATCTTCGGTTTGCTAAACCTCTAACCCTAGAGTGAGTAGAGAGTGTCTTTGGGGTGTTTTTATCTTAAGGAGAGGGATTCTCAACACATGAGAAGGATTCTCCTTGAACTAGAGGAGGAAGAAGAAGAAGTGAGGAGAGAGAAGTGTTATGATAGAAGGAGCTCTCTTTTTCATTCTACAACCATATCACAAAATGAAAAGAATTATCAATTAACAATAATAATAAAATGAAATAGTTGATGGATGGTTTGGAATGACCATTATCATTACATTCTTTAAATGAATTTTGCTAGAATCAAAGAGCATCTTTGCAAAGTAATGATGACGGTCAAACCTTCAACCATGGTCAACAAGTCAACCATGGTCAACAAGTCAACAAAACCCAACCATGACACAATTTCATTTAATTAATATTATTAATTGATATATCATAATTCCATTAGGGTTTGGAAAAAGACGACTGTCAACTGTGCATACGCACCCGTTCCGAAACCCTAATGAAAATCCTCTTCCTCCGCCTCAATCAACTGTGCATACACACCCGTATTCTTGTTCCGAGGAACATGAATACCAAGAGATAAAATCAACCCCAAAACATATACCAGCATCTGGCTCAAACCAGAGCCTGCTAGTAATATCTGTCCGGACTCCAAACGTGCACAAGTGCGCGGATGAGAACGAACCCTGTCGCAAAACCATGCGACCTCTACTCTGTTTTGCCCAGAGGCGAATAGCCCTCTGTGTGGGACTCTAAAGACTCGACACTACGCTGGCAGTGGGTTTAACCACAGACCGCAAGCAGCACTAGCTGTGCGTAACGGTCCCCAGGTAGATGCCGATAAGAAGGCTGACGAGGTGAACCCCATCTGAACTCCTACTGAGTCTGAATGTGACAGTCTCCGTACAGTCCGGTCTGTTCGTCTGATACATCGCATGTCGGGCCTAGGGGGCGGTAAACGTCAGTCTTCTAATAGCGGTACAAGTCGTGTCGGAGTGAAGCCCAAAACACCCTGAGATAACACTGGAAGCCTACCAGTATATCTCGCTTGCCCTGGCCAGGGACTACTCGTGTAATGGCTCTCCTAGATACAGCGCGATGTCAACCCCCAATACCGGGAGAGACGAATCCTTTCTAACCGTCACTGCCTCCAAGTGCTTCGGGACTGCACCCAACCATTACCTGTTTGCATGACTCCTTTGAGCCACGGTAGGGTAGTGATCAAAGTGCAGTGGGAACACACTCGAGGCGAAGTGCCAGTGTCAAGTCAGCGGACTAAGCTGTACTCATGTCACCTGGGAACTGATAACTGACGATAGGTATAATACCAACCTGTCAGTTCCCGACGAGTCCTGTCCAGTGTACTCGTAACCCAACGAGCAGCCGTATACTATCTCCAGTACGACGTACTGATGGCTGTGGGACAGACCATCTCCCACACTGGGATGAGAAGCGCATATGCTAGTCTACTCCGGAGTATCGATGCCCTGTCTCGATAGTCCTGCGACTAGGGACCTGTATAAGGATGTGCTTATAGATTACCCAGCCCCCACTAGTGTGACTGCCATCACAACGCTGGTAATCAAGCAAAGATCCTAAGGGCTCCACTAATGCGTATAGGTGATATACTAAAATAAACACATGTACACATTGAAGTAGAAACAAACCAAGTCGTATACTACTATATTGAGCAAGATTGTTTGTACAAGGTGAATATCCCAAGCTTCCATTAAGTAATATACAAACTAGTATGATACAGTAATGGCCTCTAGGGCATATACACTAACATAAAGTGATTGTGGATTCCAAATGTTGTAGTTTTACACTTTCTTTTCTGTGACCGTAAGCGTGGTATGTGGTGTATCGCCGGCTTCGTTGCTATACATCAACGACAGTCGGGATACGCATACTTGCTTACGTTGATGATATGAGATATTATGTGTTGCTGTGATATGTTATATTGGATCGCCGTGTTCTGAATAGCCGGGGTTTTTATGTGAGATGAGGGTTTTTATTTTCATTCATGTAAAATTCATTGTATGTAATATTCTTTTATTATGGCACTTCCGGGATGAGGATGATGTCATCATTGTATATTGTTTACTTTTCCGCATTAGGTAGACCCAAGGAAGGGAGCACAAGTAACCGGGCTCTAGGGTACAGTGGGAGGCCATTTCGAGGAGTCGAAACCAAGTCTCCTAACCCTAGAATTGGCAAAGTTGCTTTCCGCTCTCATAGGGGTCCAAGGATGTGGGTTTGGCTATTCATCGCGACCGTGGAATCCGTGTTTTATACAGGCTCGATATAAAACACGGACGTCCTAGTATATCCAATATTTCATATGTTATCTTCTGCTGAAATGTTCTGTGATGAGATCATATTACTGCCTGAGACGAATGCTTATACTATATATATGATATATAAATATTACAGCTTTCGTTTCTTCTGTGATGCTTAGGAAGCATAACTGATGGGATTTATTAATGAGATTAATAAAAGAAAAGAAACCTAAAAGATGTTGTAGAATCAAAACTTTATAAAAAGGGTAGCTACAGTTTTGCTTTGCATAGCGGTATATATGATATACCCTGCACCTTATTCGATGAGGAAAGAGCCGAGATGTCTTCACCGGGAGTGACCTCTTTAGCTAAACTGGCAGATGCTACAAACTCACGATTTAGTTTTTGACAGCTTCTATAGGTCTTGCTTTGCACAGCGGTATTTATGAAATATCCTGCACCTTATTCGATGAGGAAAAAGCCGAGATCTCTTCACCGGGAGTGACCTCTTTAGCGAAACTAGAATAGCCTCAAAGACACTCCTTTTCAAAATCACTTGTTTCTACAACGATATCAAGTTCATTACGCAATAGGTTTTCTGAAAAACCTGTCACAGCCCTCCGTCATTTCAGATAAGTCCTACTTAGTATTCGTACTGCGTTTGTTGACCTTAGCCAAGGCGTAGTGTACGGTAGCTAATTAGTATTTATCAGTTAAAACATGAGATGCGATTGAGTTAGGATAGTCGTACGACTTTGTTGACCTTAGCCAAGGGTCGTACGAGTGGGTTTAATTCAATCGGGAAATGACGAGTTGAACTTGACTAGCACTTATGATTTGTTGACCTTAGCAAAGGTCATGAGTTGCTAGGGGAAAAAGTATTATCGGGAATTTCAAGTGTTGAAATTTGCAATGAGATTGCATACCTTCTATGAGATAGATGGATCCTGATACCCTCTACGAGTAAGAGTTACTCCTGGGAGAATTTTACACAGGACAATTAGCCGATCAAGTAGGTGTCTAGAAAGGTGTTAACGGGGTTAAGCCTCTGGGAAAACGAGGTTTATTTTAATTAGGTCCGTGCGAAAGCATGAGGAACCTCCCTCAAAGTACCAACACTGATCTGGCTGAAAGATTGACGAAATTGTAGGGTGTAATTAATCCCGGCTAATCTTACCTTTTAGGGTTTGAAGGAAGATTTTATAAAAACGGTGGGAGACATCCTGATTAGATAAGATAATAACCAATCTAATCTTTCAAGAGCATACGCTAAAGTGTTTCCTTCTCTCTCTCTCCAGGTAGCGACCATGTCGGGCCTTAATCAAGATAATAATATGGATGTATTGACTGAACCCGTTTATTATACTGAGCAGGAGAACGTTGGTCCCATTCTTTCTTATAAGTGTTATGAGACTGAGCAGGGAATAGGACAATATCTGGATTCTCACGCCGCCCAAACGAAGAACAAGTATGTTGATGCATCTTCTTCAGGTGTGTTAGTTATTAAGAACTGTTTCTCAGTTCACCCTACGTCCTGGGTATTAGATACCGGATCGGGATCCCACATATGTAAATTATTACGTAGGCTACATAAAGGTAGAGAACTGGGAAAGGGTGATCATTCCGTACAAGTAGGGAATGGTACAAATATTGCAGCCACAGCAGTTGGCGAATATCACCTTGTATTACCAAGTAGTAATACATTGATTCTGAATGAGTGCTATTATATACCGAACATGATGTGCAACATTATATCAGTTTCTTTATTAAGTAAACAAGGGTATAATTTTGTAATACAGGATAATGTTATGAACATCTTCCTAAATCAAAATTTGATTGGATCAGGCTTGTTACATAATGGCATATTCATTCTCAATCAAAATACAGTCCTTAATATACAAAACACACACAGGAGGAAGAGTTCAGAAATGAACGAATCCTTCTTGTGACATTGTAGACTTGGTCATATCAATGCGACACTGCTAGCTAAGTTACATAAGGATAGATATTTGAATCCGTTCGAATTATCATCTTATGATACTTGCCATTCATGTCTCAAAGGTAAAATGACCAAAACTCCATTTAGTGGACACGGAGAAAGAGTTGATGAACTCTTAGGACTGGTACATAATGATGTATGTGTTCCCATGTCTACGCATGCCAGGAACGATTCTTCCTACTTCATTACATTCACTGACGATCTCTCAAGATTCGGACATGTGTTCCTGATGAAACACAAGTCTGAAGCTTTTGAGAAATTCAGAGAATATAAGCACGAAGTAGAGAACCAAACGGGCAAAAGTATTAAGATCCTTCGATCTGATCGAGGAGGAGAATACTTAAGCAATGAGTTCCTAGATTATCTAAAAAAGAATGGGATTCTCTCTCAGCTTACTCCTCCTTATACACCACAGCACAACGGTGTATCGGAACGGAGGAATCGCACCCTATTAGATATGGTGCGCTCTATGATGAGCAATGTTGAGTTGCCTATTTCCTTCTGGGGGTATGCGCTTGAGACAGCCATATCTATTGAATAGAGTTCCAACCAAATCTGTGCCTACCACTCCATATGAGATATAGAATGGGAAGAGACCATCTCTTAAATGAGTTAAGATATGGGGTTGTCCGGCCTATGTCAAAAGGCAAAATTCGGACAAACTCGAGGCACGATCGGTTCTTTGCAAGTTTGTAGGATATCCAAGCAATTCGTATGGATATCTATTCTACCACGGTGAACAACAAAAAGTGTTTGTTGCTCAACATGCCACCATTTTAGAAAAGGAATTTCTTGCAAAAGAAATTAGTAGCAAAGAGGTAGAGCTGGAAGAGGTTCCAGCACCACAAACTACAACTGATGATTTATTGGAACCAGAGGATTCAGTAGTACCCGACGAACCCCAGCCTCTCCGCCGATCTAGTAGGGTTTCTCATCCACCTGAGAGATACTACGGTTTTCTCATCGATAGTGGAAGCGAGGATTGCATCATGGAAGATGATGACCGACTAGTTTCGAGCAGGCCATAACGAGTGGTGACTCTGTGAAATGGCTGGATGCAATGCGATCTGAGATGGAATCCATGTACACCAACAAAGTATGGACTTTGGAAGTTGCTCCTGAAGGGGTAAAACCCATTGGGAGCAAATGGATCTTTAAAAAGAAATTTGGTGTAGATGGAAAAGTTGAGACTTTCAAAGCTAGACTTGTTGCAAAGGGTTTTCGTCAACGACTAGGTGTGGATTATGACGAAACCTTTTCTCCAGTAGCTATGCTTAAGTCCATCCGGATCTTACTTGCCATTGCTGCATACCATGACTACGAAATCTGGCAAATGGATGTTAAGACCGCCCTTCTAAATGGTGATTTAGAGGAGTGCGTGTACATGACTCAGCCAGAGGGCTTCGTAGATAGTTGGAGTAGCGGAAAGGTGTGAAAGCTGCTTAAATCCATTTATGGGTTAGTAAGCATCGCGGAGTTGGAACATCTGCTTTGATGTTGTAGTCGAAGAGTTTGACTTCATCAAAAACGTAGATGAACCATGTATTTACAAGAAGGTTGCAGAGAGTAAGGTCGTCTTCCTCGTATTGTACGTAGATGACATACTCTTGATAGGAAATGATATTCCTATGCTGCAATCGGTCAAGCTCTTCTTATCACAAAGATTCTCAATGAAAGATCTTGGTGATGCCTCCTGCATACTGGGAATTATGATCTATAGAGAGATCTAAACGGATACTGGGATTGTCCCAATCCAGGTACATTGACACCATAATAAAGAGGTTTAGTATAGAAGAATCCAAGCGTGGGAACCTACCCACGATCTCTGGACTCACTCTCTCCTAAGAGATGTCTCCCAAGACTGATTTAGAAAGAGCTCGCATGCAAGGGATACCCTATGCTTCGGCAGTAGGCTCTATCATCTATGCGATGCTATGTACCAGACCCGATGTAGCATACTCACTACGTGTAGTGAGTAGGTATCAAGCAGATCCTGGAGAGAGTCACTGGATAGCTGTGAAGAACATTCTCAAGTACTTGAGAAGAACTAAGGAGATGTTCTTGGTGTATGGTAACGGAGAACTCCAGGTGGAGTCCTTTACCGATTCAAGATTCCAAAGTGATAAGGACGACTCTAAGTCGCACTCGGGATTTGTCTGTACCCTCAATGAAGGGGCGGTGTGTTGGAAGAGTTCCAAACAGGATACCGTTGCAGACTCGACGATGGAGGCTGAATACATCTGTAACATTTCAAAAAAATAAAATATCATTTTTAGGAAAATTCTGGACAAAAAGTGGTGGAAGTTCTAAAATATGTTATCTTGTGGTAATTGTGTGTTAATAAGGGTTTTTTGGTAAAAAGTTTACCAAAACGGCTTTTAAATATTTTGTCTGGTTTTATGAATATTTTATTGGAATTTTATCTGGACTGCACACACTTGTGCATGTTATCTTGGGTGAAGTCTAGGGTTACCATGCTTAGATGACCATGGTGGTTTGAACCAATTGGTTGGGTTAGTGGGGTTATTTAAGGGTTGTTAGCTTGTTAAAGGTGACTAGGGTTAAAGTTGACCTTGTGCAGGAGTGAGAGAGAGAGAGAGGTGGCTAGGGTGTGCCATGATCCATCCCACTCCATAGTCCCTTGTGCTCTTTCACTCCCTCTCACACATCAGCCCCAACATTCCAACTTCATCCAACATCAGCAGCTGAAATAATACATCAGCCAACCCTACACCAGCCCCTAACACCATAGCCCAACACCTACACACTCATATCAACACTTCAGCCCCCATATCAACACTTCAGCCCCAAGTGTTATCCCATCAGCTGACACAGCACATCAGCCCCTATTTCCTCACATCAGCAGCTACATCAGCCACCTACAACAGCTGCATCAGCTGTAGCATCAGCTTATACCAACAGCCACAGCAACCACATCATATGCTATAACCCACACCCTCATCAACACTACTACATCACTCTCCCACTTCACCAAAGCAAAACACAACAACATCAGCCCTTCACACCAAAACAACAGCCCCTGCAGTAGCTGCTGCAAACAACAACAAAAAGGAAATAGCAAGCAGCAGCAGCAGCCTGATGCTGCAACAGCAACAGCAACAAGGGAAATCAGCCAAGGAGCAGCTCCACAGCATCAACAACTCCTCCTCCTTCCCTTCTCCTTCATCCTAGGATTTCTTTGAGGTATAATCTTGCAACCCAACTCCTATTTTGCCAAGTTCTAGTTATAGATGAAACTTAGTGTTATTAAGTGGATTAGTGCTAGTTTAGATAAAAATTGAGAGAGATTTGGCCAAGAGATGGTTGTGATGGTTAGTATAACCTTATTAGGTGTATTTGAGACCAGTTTAACCAAGATTTCCCCAGATTTCCAGTTGCTTACCTGAAAGTTTCAACTTGGCGTATTTTATCGATTTTGTCGACTTTTTAAGCCTTTCTGGAATCTGCTACAACCCGGGGCCTCCTAAAATAAAGTTGACTTGGCAGTGAGACATGCAGGCAGATAGGAACCAACACCCAAAACCCTAGCCCCCACCTCCATTTTCTGGCTGCCATTTAATTCCCTCTGGCCGCAATTTGCGGCCAGACCAGGGTGAAACCCCCTCGTTTTGCGTGCACGGCTCTTTTACCTGTTAACTTGACCCGGGGTATGCCTAGTTTTGACTGATTCCAACCAGGGTAGAATCTGGGTTGATTTTCTTGAGTTGGCGCGTGATTACGACTTGTTTTCGTATAGATTTTTGGTATTCGATGATTCGTGACTGTCGGGTGGCGTTTGAATGTCAACGGCAGCAGGTTGTTGGCTGTGTTTGCACGTAAGGCTACAGGTTTTTACCTATGAGCGTAGCGCGTAACATTTTGGTTTTCGACATAGTTTTCATGTGTTTTAGCGTGTGATATCCTTGTAGGTACCCCACGTGGTGTCAAAGTGTTGGAGATGCAAATGGCGACATCGGCACCGACACGTATAAAGAAAGGTGAGTAGATTTATATCTACGGGGAGAAGTCGGGTGGACGGCGTATAGCACCTGTTAGTTATATGTATGCCCTAGAGGCTATTACTGTACATGAGATGTATATTGTAGTGGATGCTTGGACATATATAGGGAGGACTTTCTTGCTCGACATGATAGTATGCTATCTGGTTACTCTTTACCTTAACGTGTACACTGATTGTCTCTCTGTTACATGTTGGTAAAGCCCTTAGGATATGTACTCGACTACTGGGACTATGATGAGATCATACTAGTGGGGACACGGTAGTCTACGAGTACATCCTATAACTGTTCCTAGTCGAGGGTGTATCGAGACAGGGCATCGATACACCAGAGTAGACTAGCGTATACGCATCTTGACCTATATGATGGGCGATGGATGATCCCATATCCATCGGTGTTTGACATCAACGATGGTGTACGGGTGCTCAGTGGAGACTGGGTACACTGGACGGACTCGCCGAGAACTCCCAGATGGTATTATACCTCACGTCAGATGGCAGTTCTCCGGTAACACTGGTACAGAGTAGTCTGTTGACCCGAGATCGTCATAGAGTCTTTTGTGATTCCCACTGTGCTTTGATTTCCACCTTACCATGTCCAAGAGGGCGTGCAAAACGGTGGTTTTTGGGTACAGTCCCGAATCACATGGAGGCAATGAGCGATATGAGGGGATTCGTCTCTCCCGGTATAGGGAGTTGATGTTGCGCTGTGTTCGATTGGCTATAACCGGAAATCCCTGGCCAGGGTTGCTGAGATTTACTGGTAAGTATTATCAGTAGTTTCTCAAACTGTTATAGACCTCGTATCGACATGACTTATCGAGCTACTGGGTCTGACGTTTACCACCCCTAGGCGAGCGGCATATCAGACGACGAGACCGGACTGTACGGTAGTGTTACTGATTGGATTCGCAGGAGTACTAGCGGGCTTGCTTGTTGATCTTCTGATCGCTCAATACCCGGGTGGCCGTTATGTTTAGCATACCGCTTGCGGCTTGTGGGTGTTTGATATGATCATCACCTACTGTCGGCGTATTGACGAGTCTTTAGAGTCCTACACAGGGGTTTCCTGGCTCAAGCGAAACGGAGTAGGAGCGCATATGAGATATGTGCGGGACCGAGATTGATACGATATGAGATACCGTATTCTATTCTCATGATTTATGACATTGATCGGTTGTATGCGATATAGCCGGGTTATCGGATCAAGTGTTGATTCGATAAGTTGTTACTTTTGATATTAGTCGGTTATAGCCGGATTATTAAATCAAGAGTTGATTTAATAATTTAATGTATAAATATATATTTGATATATTACATTAAATTAACTAGTATTAGCTCATTTAAGATTTATTTTCTCACTAGTTTGTGCACATTGTTTATATGTGATATATACAAGTGTACATGTTTGTATCATGTTTGATGATACACACAAGTTGGATGTATGAGACTTAAACCAAATAAAGGTTAAATTAGGGTTTACTAATTTCCTAACAAATAACAAAAGAGGTGAGACTTTGGTCAAAGTTATCAAGCTTCATGAAGCTTGATAAACATTCACAAAGTCAACTCTTTTGTCATTCCTTAGGATATTAGTTAACCCAACCCTTAACCCAGTTCCTTGGTTAATTCTCTACATGAGTTAAGCATGAGGGCTTAACTCAACCATGGGGCAATAATTCATTGGGATAAGTTTTCATTTGGATGGAATTATTCTTTCTTCTTCTTCTTCATCATCAAGCTCCATCCAAAAGCTTACTAGCTCCAATGGTGCCATGAGAAAAAGAGTGAGAAAATCAATTCTAAAGTGAGCCCACTTCCTACTTATTCATCCTCTACCACTTTTCATGTAGTAGAGTTTGTTCTCTTCACAAAGTTTATGACCTAGTGAAGGAATAGCTTGAGTTAGTGTCTCCCCGACGTAGATCATCTTCGGCCTCGAAGTCATCGTAACAAGCACGTTCGTTCTTCTCATGGAGCTTCTCTAGAGTCTGGAGTTCACGATCGCAGCGATGGGGATGTCTAAACGGAGCTAATGAAGTGGAGGAACGGATCTACAAAGGTTTTAATCCCTTTCACTTAGTAGTAAAGTAGTTTACTAGCTTATAGTTTCGTCTAATCTCTAGTTAACGATCTTGCATAGAGTTGTTAGGCATATAAAAATTTGATTTTGGAATGGTTGATGCCTTGTAGAACCTCATGAGTGTGCCTAGTAACCCTATAGTGGTATCAGAGCCAGGTTAGAGCTTTAGGCGAAGTGTAGACGAAGTTAGAAACCCGATCGAACCCCGAAACCCTAAACTACACCCTTCTCTGTACTTTTTTTAAAACAGTGGAATTTTCCTAATTAAAAATACTCAGAAAATAGAGCAGGTAATTCTAAGGAATATTGCAGAAAACGACAACCTAAGTCTACAGTATTGCCGCGGAACCGCGGCCCCACCCTACTTGTTGCGGCGGTTCCGCGGCCATATGTGATGATTAGGTAATTCTGTTTCTACAGTTATCCCCGTAGGTGTTTCCTGCTTTTTCTGGGAATTTTTAATTTATACTCAACAGTTGAGTTTTCTGGGGTGTATTGGGGACTCGTTGGTTTGATCAGATATTTTAACTTTGTTTATTTTTTTTTCCGGGTATTTTAGAACGTGTTAAAATGTTCGACCGGATATCAATAACTCACTTTTTCCCGACCCGGAAAATTTCCAAGTGTTGGATTTTTCCGTAGTTTAAGAATGTCTAAGTAGTGCAAGTAACGCGATGGACCCTCTAGAAGACAACAAACCATAACTCGATTATGTGACCGTCTTGAACTGCCTTTTGAACCTTAGGGTGTGGGGCAGTACGGCGTGCCACATGTGAGGCGTTGGCTTGACCCTTCTACGGCTGGACCGTTGGTACTGTGGCATGAAGTGGATGTTTTTAAACTCCCCTCAAGTGTTGAGCTATTTGGGAAAACTTGGGTGTTTGATTATTCGATCGGAAAGTTTAATATTGTCTATTTATCTGGAATGTGATACAATAATTGGAATCAACAACATTTGAATGTTATAAATCTAACACTTTAGTCTCACTTGATTGGTTGCCACGGAATTTTGATGCGATCAAAAGTCCATCGCAATCACGTTGTGTACGCGGATACTCGCCGGTAAACTTAATAGATAGCCACGCCCCATAGCCCTGACCAAGTGACTGTAGGAGAACCCCGTCGCCAAAAGCATCCGTTCGGGTGCTCGCGGCAGCGGTGTTCCGCCTTAGTGCACTTCGTCGACGGTATCGGGGGTGCGGCCGTCTACTAAAGTTTGTGACGAGCATCCGATCAGAATATCGGGAATCTTGTTGAATTGCCCGAATAAATATTGAAAAGAGTTTTCGATAATGAGACTAAAATGCGGGGTTTATAAATGTTAGGCATGCGATGTCTAAGGAATTCATTTGGTTAGGCATATGATGTCTAAGAAGATTGCGGATTCCAACTGTTGTAGTTTTACACTTTCTTTTCTGTGACCGTAAGCGTAATATGTGATATCGCCGGTTTCGTTGCTATATGTCAACGACAATTGGGATGCGCATATTTACTTACGTTGATGACATGTGATGTTATGTGTTGCTGGATATGTTATATTGGATCGTCGCGTTTGAATAGCCGGGGGTTTTATGTGAGATGAGTGTTTTTCATTTTCATTCATGTAAATAACTTGTATGTAATATTCTTTTATTGGGGCTCTTCCGGGATGAGGTTGATGTCACCATTTGTATATTATTTACTTTTCCGCATTAGGTAGACCCAAGGCGGGGAGCACAAGTAACCGGGTTCTAGGGTCCAGTGGGAGACCATCTCGAGGAGTCGAGACTGGGTCTCTTAACCCTAGAATTGGCAGTGTTGCTTGCCGCTCTCGTAGGGGTCTAAGGATGTGGGTTTGGCTATTCATCACGACCGTGGAATCCGTGTTTTATACAGGCTCGTATTGAAAACACGGACGTCCTAGTATATCCAATATTTCATATATGTTTCTTCTGTTGCGATATCTGTGATATAATCATTTGATATGTTGTGATAGATACTGTATATAGTATATACGATATATTATATAGACGTTACTTATGTTTTACACCCACGCTAGCCCTGCCCCGCTCTGCCGTTAGTTACCTAACCTAACGGTGTACGAGGGGACATCGAGGCGAATGCGGATGGCATAAGTGTACGTCGTATTTATCTGTGATGTTTAGGTGACTTAAATGATGGGACTTCATTAATATGATTAATGAAAGAAAAGAAACCTAAAAGATGTTGTGGAATCGAATTTTCAAAAACAGGTAGCTACAGTTCTTGCTTTGCATCGCGGTGTTCCTTGTAGAACATCCTGCACCTTATTCGATAAGGAAAGGGCCGAGATCCCTTCACCGGGAGTGACCCTTTTAGCAATGACTGGCAGATGCTACACCCCTCGGTTTGTCTTTTGATTGCTTTTGGAGTTTTTTCTTTGCATAGTGATATATATGATATATCCTGCACCTTATTCGATGAGGAAAGGGCTGACGATCCCTTCACCGGGAGTGCCCCTTTAGCAAAACTAGAAAAGCCTCAAAAACAATCCATTTAAAATCATTTGATTCTACAACGATATCAAGTTCATTACGCAGTAGGTTTTCACAAAAACCTGTCGTAGCCCTCCGTCATTTCAGATAAGGACTGTTTAGTATTCGTGCTGCGTTTGTTGGCCTTTGTCAAGGCGTAGTGTGCGGTAGCTGAATAGTACTTATCTGCTTATGCATATGATGCAGATTGGATTAGGGTAGTCGTGCGACCTTGTTGGCCTTTGTCAAGGGCCGTACGGGTGGGTTTAATTCAATCAAGAAATGACGGGTTGAACTTGACTAGCAGCCTATGGTTTGTTGGCCTTTGTTAAGGTCATAGGACGCTAGGGGCAAAATATTATCGGGAATTTCAAGTGTTGAAATTTGCAATGAGATTGCATACCTTCTATGAGATAGTTGGATCCCGATACCCACTGCGAGTAATTGTTACTCCTGGGAGAGTTTAACACATTACAATTAGCCGATCAAGTAGGTGTCTAGAAAGGTGTTAACGGGGTTACGCTTCTGGAAAAACGAGGTTTACTTTAATTAGGTTCGTGCGAAAGCACGGGGGACCTCCCTCAAAGTACCGACACTGGCCTGGCTGAAAGATTGGCGAACTTGTAGCGTGTAATTAATCCCGGCTAGTCTTTCCTTTTAGGGTTTGAAGGAAGATTTGATAAAAACAGTGGGAGCCATCCTGATTAGATAAAATAATAACCAATCTGATCTTGCAAGAGCATACGCTGAGTGTTTTCTTCTCTCTCTCTCCTGGTAGCGACCATATCACGCCTTAATCAAGATAATAAAACGGATATATTGACCGAACCCTCTTGCTATACTGAGCTGGGGAACGTTGGTCCCGCTCCAACTTATAATTGTTATAAGACAGAGCAGGAAATAGAGGATTACCAGAATTCCCGTGCCGCCCAAACGAAGAAAGTGCATACTGATGCATCTTCTTCGGGTGTGTTCATTACAGAGAACTGTTTCTCAGTATCCTTTACGTCCTGGGTATGAGATACCGGATCAGGATCCCACATATGTAATTTGTTACATGGGCTACAGATAAGTAGAGAACTGAGAACGGGTGATAAGTTTCATGAGATAGAAAACGGTGCAAGTGTTGCAGCCAAGTCTGTTGGTCACTATCACCCTGTATTACCAGAATACATTGATTCTGAACGAATGTTATTAGATACCGAACATGATGTACAACATCATATCAGTCTCTTTATTAGTAAAGAAAGGATATAATTTTGTATTGATGGATAATGTTTTGAACATTTCCTATATCAAAAGTTGATCGGTTCAGGCACTTTATCTAAAAGCATTGACGTTCTAAATCAAACTAAAGTTCTTAGTATACAGAACACACACAAGAGGAAGAGTTCAGAAATGAACGAATCCTTCTTGAGGCATTGTAGACTAGGTCATATCAATGCGACCCGACTAGCTGAAGTTACATATAGATGCATATTTAAATTAGTTTGAATTTACATCTTGTGAAACTTGCCGGTCATGTCACAGAGATAAGATGACCACAGCTCCGTTTATTGGAAATAGAGAAAGAGTTAGTGAACTCTTGGGATTGATACATGTTGATGTATGAAGATCCCCTGTCTACACATGCCAAGACCGGTTCTTTGTACTTCATTACATTCTCTGATGATCTCTCAAGATTCAGACATATATTCCTGTTAAAATACAAGTCCGAAGCTTTTGAGATATTCACAGAATATAAGTTAGAAGTAGAGAACCATCTACGGGCATAAGTATTATGTCCTTTGATATGATCAAGGAGGAGAATACTTGAGCACGGAATTCCTGGACTATTCTAAAGGAGAATGAGATTCTCTCTCAGCATTACTCCTCCGTATACACCATAGCACGATGGTATATTGGGGCGGAGCAATAGCACCCTATGTGATATGGTGTGCTCTATAATGAGTACTACTGAGTTTCTTATTTCCTTTTGGGTGTTATGCGCTTGAGAAGCTGCATACCTATTGAATAGGGTTCAAATCAAATCAGTTGCCTACCACTTCATATATGATATGGAAAGGGAAGAGCCCATATCTTAAGTTTGTTAAGATTTGGGGTTGTCCAGCCTATGTCTAAAAGCATAATCAGGACAAGCTCGAGGCAAAGTCAGTTCTGTAGAAGTTTGTTGGATATCCCAAGCATTTGCAAGGGTATATCTTCTACCTAACTGAGGAACAAAAGATGTTTTGTTTCTCAACATGCCACCTTTATGAAAGGGAATTTCTTATGAAAAAAATTAGTGGTCATGAGGTACAACTGGAAAAAGTTCCAGCTATACAAACTACAACAGATGATTTGGTAGAACCGAAGGATTCAATAGTAACCAACGAACCTCAGCCTCTCCACCGATCTAGTAGGGTTCCTCACCCACCTGAGAGATACTTCGGTTTCTCTATGACAGTGGGAGCGAGGATTGCATCATGAGATGATGACCCAACTAGTTTCGAGCAGGCTATCAGGAGTGAGACTCTGTATGAATGGCTGGATGCTTATCGATCTGAGATGGAATCCTTATACACCAACAAAGTATGGACTTTGGTTGCTTTATCTGAAGGGTTAAATCCCCATCAGGAGCGAGTATATCTTGAGAAGATTACTTGGTGTACATGGAAAAGTTGAGACTTTCAAAGCTATGCTTAAGTCCATCCAGATCCTACTTGCCATGGCTACATACCATGACTACGATATCAGGTGGTTGGGTGTCATGACTGCTTTTCTAAATAATGATTTGGAAGAGAGCGTCTATAAGTACACAGCCAGAGGGCTTCGTAGACAGTGGGAGCAGCGGAAACGTGTGCAAGATGTTTTATATTGATAAAGCAGGCATCACGGAGTTGGAACATCTGTTTTGATGTGGTAGTCAAAGAGTTTGACTTCATCAAAATGGTAGATGAACCTTGTATATACAAAAAGGGTAGTAGAGAGTATGGTGGTGATCCTCGTAGTGTACGTGGATGACATACTCTTGATAGGGAAGGAGTTTCCTATGCTACGCTCGGTCAATCTCCGCTTATCACAAGGATTCTCCATATAAGATCAAAGCGATACCTCCTAAATCCTGGATTTTGGATCTATGAGATAGATCTAATTGGATGTTAGGATACTCACTAGTTGTAGTGAGATGGTATCAATTGATCCTGGGGAGAATCACTGGAAAGGTTCCAGAGTGATAAGGACGACTGAATGTCAGTCGCAGGCATTGTCTTTACCCTCAGTGGAGGGACGGTATGTTGGAAGAGTTATAAGCTAGATACCGTGACATACTTGACGATTAAAGGCAAGATACATCGTTACCAAAGATGCTACCAAAGAGGCAGTCTGGGTGTATATTAGTTCATGAGATGAACTTCGTTCCTCCCATTATGTGACAATGGAGTTGTGGCTTATGCCAAGGAACGCCCGTCCCATCAGTGATCCAGACATATTCTAAAGCAGTGTCACCTGATCAAGGAGATGGTTGATCTCCAGGTGATCAAGGTTAGGAGAGTAGACTCAGAGGACAACACGGCGGATCCACTCATAAAGGCTTTTTCCCAGAGAGAGACTATTATGGGATGGTTGAGTATGAGATACTACAACCACTGTTATCAGATGGCCCTAGTGCAAGTGGGAGATTGTTAGTTATATGTATGCCCTAGAGGCCATTACTGTATATGAGATGTATATTGTAGTGGATGCTTGGACATATATAGGGAGGACTTTCTTGCTCGACATGATAGTATGATATCTGGTTACTCTTTACCTTAACGTGTACACTGATTGTCTCTCTGTTACAAGTTGGTAAAGCCCTTAGGATATGTACTCGACTACTGGGACTATGATGAGATCATACTAGTGGGGCCACGGTAGTCTAAGAGTACATCCTATAACTGTTCCTAGTCGAGGGTGTATCGAAACAGGGCATCGATACACCAGAGTAGACTAGCGTATACGCATCTTGACCCATATGATGGGAGATGGATGATCCCATATCCATCGGTGTTTGACATCAAGGATGGTGTATGGGTGATCAGTGGAGACTGGGTACACTGGACGGACTCGCCGAGAACTCCCAGATGGTATTATACCTCACGTCAGATGGCAGTTCTCTGGTGACACTGGTACAGAGTAGTCTGTTGCCCGAGATCGTCATAGAGTCTTGTGTGATTCCCACTGTGCTTTGATTTCCACCTTACCACGTCCAAGAGGGCGTGCAAAATGGTGGTTTTTGGGTACAGTCCCGAATCACATGGAGGCAATGAGCGATAGGAGGGGATTCGTCCCTCCCGGTATAGGGAGTTGATGTTGCGTTGTGTTCGATTGGCTATAACCGGAAATACCTGGCCAGGGTTGCTGAGATTTACTGGTAAGTATTATCAGTAGTTTCTCGAACTGTTATAGACCTCATATCGACACGACTTATCGAGCTACTGGGGTTTGACGTTTACCACACCTAGGCAAGATATGCGACATATCAGACGACGAGACCGGACTGTACGGTAGTGTTACTGATTGGATTCGCATGAGTACTAGCGGGCTTGCTTGTTGATCTTCTGATCGCTCAATACCCGGGTGGCCTTTATGTTTAGCACACCGCTTGCGGCTTGTGGGTGTTTGATATGATCATCACCTACTGCCGGCGTATTGACGAGTCTTTAGAGTCCTACACAGGGGTTTCCTGGCTCAAGAGAAACGGAGTAGGAACGCATATGAGATATGTGCGGGACCGAGATTGATACGATACCGTATTCTATTCTCGCGATTTGTGACATTGATCGGTTGTATGCGATATAGCCGGGTTATCGGATCAAGTGTTGATTCGATAAGTTGTTACTTTTGATATTAGTCGGTTATAGCCGGATTATTAAATCAAGAGTTGATTTAATAATTTAATTTATAAATATATATTTGATATATTACATTAAATTAACTAGTATTAGCTCATTTAAGATTTATTTTCTCACTAGTTTGTGCACATTGTTTATATGTGATATATGCAAGTGTACATGTTTGTATCATGTTTGATGATACACACAAGTTGGATGTATGAGACTTAAACCAAATAAAGGTTAAATTAGGGTTTACTAATTCCCTAACAAATAACAAAAGAGGTGAGACTTTGGTCAAAGTTATCAAGCTTCATGAAGCTTGATAAACAATGACAAAGTCAACTCTTTTGTCATTCCTTAGGATATTAGTTAACCCAACCCTTAACCTAGTGCCTTGGTTAATTCTCTACATGAGTTAAGCATGAGGGCTTAACTCAACCATGGGGCAATAATTCATTGGGATAAGTTTTCATTTGGATGGAATTATTCTTTCTTCTTCTTCTTCTTCTTCATCATCAAGCTCCATCCAAAAGCTTACTAGCTCCAATGGTGCCATGAGAAAAAGAGTGAGAAAATCAATTCTAAAGTGAGCCCACTTCCTACTTCTTCATCCTCTACCACTTGCCATGTAGTAGAGTGTGTTCTCTTCATAAAGTTTATGACCTAGTGAAGGAATAGCTTGAGTTAGTGTCTCCCCGACGTAGATCATCTTCGGCCTCGAAGTCATCGTAGCAAGAACGTTCGTTCTTCTCATGGAGCTTCTCTAGAGTCCGGAGTTCACGATCGCAGCGATGGGGACGTCTACACGGAGCTAATGAAGTGGAGGAACGGATCTACAAAGGTTGTAATCCCTTTCACTTAGTAGTAAAGTAGTTTACTAGCTTATAGTTTCGTCTAATCTCTAGTTAACGATCTTGCATAGAGTTGTTAGGCACATAAAAATTTGATTTTGGCATGGTTGATGCCTCGTAGAACCTCATGAGTGTGCCTAGTAACCCTACAGCACCCCCGCAATTCGTCGTGATGTATACGGATGCATATACACATTTACAATTATTATGTCATTTGGGATCAATAATAATGTTTAAATGGATATTGGTGTGTTGGATTGGTGAAAGGTTACGAAACCCTAGGGTAGTGGGTGCACTACACATATACACACATACATACTTGCATACATCCTTATTTCATATGTGGTTATGGGATTCTATATAGATATGTGTTCACGTGGGTATGGGGCTATGTGTTCACATACGGATTTGAGGATGATACTTGGATTTGAGATGAGTCGATGATATTTGATCCGAGATTATGATATCGGTGATATGGTAAAATTCATATTTGAGATATGTCTTGTTGCTTTAGCAGATTTTGGGATGATAATGCTATAGGGATAGTGGTATATTTATACAAATGGTCGACATGTGACTACGTTATGAGATGTGACATGATATAATATGACAAGATTAGTATGATAGGCCGCATTCGGCAATGTTTACTCCTTGTGACGATTTGTGATGATGATATCGATTCATACAAGACTGTTGATCAGTTGTCAGATCATGATGATAGTGATGATGTTAGCTTTGTACTAGACGCAGGTCAGTACCCAGATTATGATATTTGATATAGAGAATACTAGATGAATGATATGACGAATGTGATATTGACCCGTACCCAGATTTGGGGATGTCGTACGACGGATTTACGTACGAGCTGTAAATTGATGTTTGATCCGCACTCTTGACTTGGGAATAACCGATTATAGAGATATGGTATCGGATGTGATATTATCGAGGCGGGATCACCGACTATATATATTTATATATATCGACTCAGAGGTTAGGCGGTTTCCCTTACCCACTGTTAGCTTTAGCTCAGCCTTATAGTGGTGTAGCTATATGACTCTTATGGCATTAGATGCAGTTTATCTATCATTGTATTTAGTATTCAGCTCCCGCATATTATTATTGTTGTTCTGCATCGCATACTTATTGTGATTCATATTCTATTGTTGACATTATGCTGTTAGGACACCAGCACCATTACCGATGATGCGTATGTACCACGTACACTTACTTTTCAGTTCACACACATCTTCATCGGTAATTGCCATGTCACTACACAGTAGTTTTATTGCTGCAGGATATGACCCTTGTATGTGCATACTATTATTCCATGTTGCATGATATACTGTTATACTTGCACTTCATTGATATGTCACATACATCATGTTTTCTGATTATGCGCATTGAGATATGTTGTTCTATGATATTTCTGGATTTAGGAACCGTGGGTATTTCAAAGAGATTATGTAATTGTTGTAAAAACCCGGTTACCCCTGATATGATATTTCAGTGCGTCCACCATGTGTTTTCTCGGTGCTGAGAGCGACATGTGAAATCCGATTCGAGGAGGCGGATGAGGCCGATTGCGGGTACATGGTGGGCCCGGTGAGGTACCCCGAGGCAAGAAGATTGCAGGAGATGGCGTTGAGCCTGGCAGGGGAGCACTACCGACCGGTGATTTTACCCGACGCGTCGGATATCCGGAGGATACCGTCGTGGTCTTGAGATTGATGGTAGGGGGCGGTCTGGATTGACGGCGCCCTAGATAGTGAGACTTATCTGAGATATTGAGATTGAGGCTATGTTTTGTGCCGATGCTGGGCACAGGTTTCATGATGTTTTCCATGATGTTGACTATATCTTCACATGTACATGCATGATGCTTATTGTCATTGGGTGACACGTGGACGGGATCCACCTATATACAGACATTGATCACATACAGACTTTGATTACATTGATCATACTTTTCATGCATTCATACATCATTCATATGATACATTGCTACCTGAGGCACTGACATTGACACGGGTACATGGGATTACATTTGGGTTAGATAGTTACCCTAGTCATGGTTATAGAATGCTGGTTATATATTTGAGGATTATATATTATGATCGTATGACCTAGGATTGCGTCATACATGCGATTTTCTGTTCGTAGATCTTTTCTATTCATGAGTTGGCAACTCACCCCCGTTGTGCCCCAGTTTCTTGCAGGTTTTGCCGTACGGGTTCCATTACGGCTTTGCGGGCACAGCTTCTTCAGGTGACTTGCTAGTAGGTGGGTTATTTGTATCATACCCATCATTATACTTTGTATATTATATTTCAGTTGTATCTAGAAGTTCCATCAACCAAACATGTACTTATTTGAGATAGAGACCAGTGGTGTTTATTCTTTCGACCTTAGAGTCGCGCGTTATATTTCTGTGGATCTCGTGCTGTTGAGTTTCCTTTTCTGTTGTGATCCTCGTCTTTAGGCGTTGTATATTATGTTGCAAACTGGTTGATTTACATATGGTTTTTCCTTCACTCCACTACTTTTCTTGGTTTGGATTTCTGGACTCGGTTTACTTAGAGCACGTACGCCTTGAGACGTTCGTAGCCTAAGTGTCGGTCATGTTCCGTACTTTCGGGTCGTGACAACATCGCTGCCAACGATCCTACCAAAGAGGCTGTCTGGATAAAGAAGTTCATTACTGAACTTGGTGTGGTTCCGTCCATTGAGCATCCAATACTTTTGTATTGCGATAACAATGGAGTTGTGGCTTTGGCCAAGGAACCCAGGTCCCATCAGAAGTCCAGACATATTTTGAGGCGGTATCACCTGATCAGGGAGATAGTTGATCGCCGGAAGAACGAGGTCAGGAGAGTTGATACGAAGGACAACACTGCGGATCAACTCACAAAGGCTATTCCCCAGATACAGTTTGAGAGACTCTTCGGGATGCTGGGTATGAGATACTACAACAGCTGGCCTTAGTGCAAGTGGGAGATTGTTAGTTGTGTATATGCCCTAGAGGCCATTGTTGTACATATAATGTATATTATAATGGATGCTTGGATATATTGTAACGTTATGAAAATCGTTTCGGTGAAATTTCGAAAAAAACGGTAAAATAAGGGGGTTTTCTGTAAAAAGTCAAAATGCAAATATCTTTATTAGAAAATTAAATATACATATTCTAGATATGTAATTGCTAGTATTTGGTGTTTATTGAGCCGCTGGTGAAATTTCAAATTTTCTGAAAAATTTTCCGAAATTAATTATTTTAATATTATTTTAAGCCGTCACTAATACATTTAATTAGGGAAAATTACAAATTGGAATGAGTTGAAACAAATTTTGTGCATCATAAAACATTAAATAAAATTTTATCATGTAGTTTTTGAAATGAAATCGTTTGCCAAAACGGTTTAGAAAATATCGAAGAAAAAGGCTTTTTTCGGTGAATTTAGTGTAAATAGATATTGGGGTTTATTTTCACTTGGAATTCCACACACACACACACACACACAACCCCCCACCCAATTCTGGCCGAGCCCATGGCTTCCCCCTCACCCACACACCTCTCACTCCAATGTTTGAATGAAAAGAAAAATTAAAAAGAAAAGGGGTTAAAGTTAAAAGAGGTATGGGCTTACATCACTTGGACATACACTCTCTCTCTCTCTTCCACTCATCACATGGCATTAGCCCCATCCCCTTGCTCGGCTGTTCCAGCAGCCCCCAATTCCCCCCATTTTCCCCACTCATTTCCACCTCAAAAATCACATAAAATCCATCCAAAATTAACACAAAACCTCACAATTTCTTCATCAAACCTTTACACATGTTTCATTAGCCAAGATAGAATGGATCTTGGAGCAAGGAGGCATCTTTAGGAGGCTAGGTTGCATGCTTGATTTATGTTTTGTTGAGGTAAATCCAAACCCTAGTGTTTAATGGTTGGTTTAATGTTTTGGATAAACTTAATTAGGTGTTTAATTAGGTTTAATTGCTAGTTTGGAAAATTGATAAGTTAGGGTTTGAATTTAAATATGGTTATTGTCACTTGTTTAAGTTTACAAAGTGTATTTTGGCATGTGAGAACATGGAAAACCTAACCTAATTGCTAAATTTCGAATTGTTGCAACTAAATTGTCCAAATTACATAATTGTTGTAAACTAGGTTTTTAGATTTAATTCGAAAATATGAGATTAAAATATGGTTAGGTTTTTATCACATTATTAGCTATATAATGTGTAGATTAACATTTTAGAGCATGCAAAACTTAGTCTACTTGTGGATTTGTGGATTGTTGCTTCGAAATGGTTAAAATTAGGTTATTGTGCAAACTAAAAATTTTGGTTTAATACTAATTAGTGTGATAAAATCTAGTTAAAGTTTTTGTGGCCTAATTAAGCTAATTAGTGAACATTGCGGCCGCTAGATTTGTTTAAATAGCAAGTTTTGTACTAAAACGGTTAAATTTTGCTTACTAGAGTTTCGGGAAAATAGCTTTTAAAGCGAATTTGAAGTTTTGGTGATTTTAACCCTATTTTATATAGATAATTAAGGTGTTGTAAAACCTCGATTGATACGTTTGAGTTTTTCTCGATGGTTTGGCGTTTGTACGCCGACGTCGAGGGTTTTTGGGTTGATTTGTGAAAGCAACCATAGGTTTTGACCTATGTGGGATTCACGTGTCGTTTTTGGGTCATGAGTCGGATTTTAATATGACACGGTGCGTTATGATATGTAGGTACCCTATGTGGACTTCGAGACGACGAGCAAGCGCGTGGCGACGTCGGCACCGGCTAGCGAGGACCAGGTGAGTAGATTTATATCTACGGGGAGAAGTCGGGTGGATGGCGTATAGCACCCCCGCAGTTCGTGGTGATGTATACGAATACGTATACACACATATATTTTGATTATAGATTATGTTGATTTGAGACTTGATGATAAAGGTAGATTCTAGGTGTTCATGGATTAGTTTAGTGTTGGTTGCGAAACCCTAGGGTAGTTGTTACACCCACACATGCACGCACGCACATGCATACATCTATGTTATTACCTGTGCGTATAAGGGGAGATGTGTTTATGTGTTCACCTGGGTATGGGACTAGGTGTTCACATACTGGATTTGCGGATGGTACTTGGGATTGAGATGAGTCGATGAGATTTGAGTTGAGGCCGTGTGATCGGTGATATGGCAGGATTCATACTTGAGATACGTCCTGATGTTATAGCGGATCTTTGGATGACAATTCCATGTGAATAGTGATATTAGTAGTCTACTAGACGCGGGTCAGTACCCTAGATGATGATCTTGATAAAGAGGATACCAGATGAACAGTGTGATGAGTATGATATTGACCCGTACCCAGATTTGGGGATGCCGTACGACGGATTTACGTACGAGCTATATATTGATGATTGATCCGCACTCTTGACTTGGGATGTCTGATTATAGATATGGTATCGGATATGGTATTATTGAGGCGGGATCACCGACTAATATATATATACAGGTATGTATATGTATTGACTCAGATGTTAGGCGGTTTCCTTACCTGTAGTCCAGCTTGTTAGCTTAGCCCTTTAGTTTAGTTTAGTTGTTAGATTAGATTCGATTCAAACTCGATTCAAACCTATTTCAAAAACTAACGAATCGTGGGTATATTAAAAGACAGCCCAAGGGATCCTACGGATATTTCAAAAGACGTATCTTTTCATAAAAACACCGTAGCCTTATTTTCAAAACCCCATGATTCGTGTTATTTCAAAAGGCACCATTTGTAGGATTTATATTAGATTAATGCAGATTAGTTATAGTTGCGTCTAGTATTCAGCTCCCGCTCATTATTGTGGTTCGCTTCGCATCGCATGCTTATATTATATTTCATACTCCATTATTGATACCATGTTGTTAGGACACCGGCACCATTACCGATGATGCGTATGTACCACGTACACTTACTTGCCGGCTCACACACATCTTCATCGGTAATTGCCATGTCACGTACACCTTAGAAAATATTATTGCTTGACATAGCCTGTTAGCTAATGGTTTAGACATGATATTAGCGTACTTGCCTTATATGTTAGTTTAGACATTGTAGTTATTACCTGCTATTTCATGCATACTGTTATTCATTGTTATGCCGCATTCATGGATTCTCATGCATATATTCACTATTTTACGTGTTATTGAGGTTTTGGATTCGGATTTCCATAAGATCGTCTGGATTTGGAGGAAAACCGCAAAAACATAAATAAACCTTTTCTCTCTTTTAAAATAAAAAGTGCGGTTTTCCCATGATGTATGAGTCGTCCACCATGAGTTTGCTGATGGATTTCGAGACCCGATTCGAGGAGTGGAGGAACCGTTTCGGATACATGGTGGGCTCGGTGCGGTACCCCGGGGCAAGAGGAATGTGTTGTTGACGTTGAGCCCAGCAGGGGAGCACTACCGACCGGTGATATTACCCGACGCGTCGGATATCCGGAGGATACCGTCGTGGTCTTGAGATGGATGGTAGGGGCCGATCTGGATTGACGGGACCCTAGATATTGATTTTGAGATATTGAGGTACAGAGATTGTGATACAGAGATATCGAGATATTTGGACACTTGTTTTGTGTCGATGCTGGGCACTGTTTTATGCATATTTCATTATGATACCTCATTTTAAAAATACAAAGGAAATCTCACTAAATTATGAAAACAGTTCTTCACTTACATGTATTCTGTTTTCATGCATTCATACATCATTCATATGATATATTGCTACCTGAGGCACAGACATGGGCACATGAGATTACACTCGGGTTAGATATTTTCCCTAGCCTTGTTATAGGTTGCATGTTATATTTATAATTGAGGATATATTATGATCTTTGACCTAGGTTGCGTTATTTATGCGATTTCTTTCCGTAGATGTTTTTCTATTCACGAGTTGGCAACTCACCCCCGTTATGCCCCAGTTTCTTGCAGGTTTGCCGTACAGGTTTCATTACGGCTTGCGGGCATAGTTTCCTTCGGGTGATTTGCTAGTAGGTGGGTTTACTTGTATCGTACCCCCCCATTATATAACTTGTATATTATTATTCTGTTGTATCTAGAAGTTCCATCAACTAAACATGTATTTATTTTGAGATAGAGACCAGTGATGTTATTCCTTCGACCTTAGAGTCGCGCGTCTTATTTCTGTGGTTTTCTTGTGGTTTGAGTTTCCTTTGAATTTTGATCCTCGCCCTTGGCGTTGTATATTATTTTGCTTGTGTGGTTGTGACCGTCGATTGACGAAGAGCTAGCTCCCGCTTGGGGATGCCTTTTTATTGATTTCGTATACTATTCATGTTGTATCCCGTTTGGGGGCCAGTATTTACAAAGAAGACTCTGCCGAAATTTTCAAGAAATATTTGATGTTTTAAAAAACCACATAACTCGGCTTATGCTATTAAAACTACTTATTTAAATTGGTTTTCCTTCACTCTACTACTTTTCTTGGTTTGCATTTCTGGGTTTTCGACTTACTTGGATTACGTACGCCTCGAGACATTTCGTAGTTTAAGTGTCGGTCATGTTCCATACTTTCGGGACGTGACATATATATAGAGAGGACTTTCTTGCTCATCATGATAGTATGCTATTTAGTTTTACTTTGTCTTAATATGTTGACTTGTATTAGTTTACTGTCTTGCTCTCGCATGTTGATAAAGCCCTTAGGATATGTACTCGACTACTGGGACTATGATGAGATCATACTAGTGGGGCCACGGTAGTCGACGAGTACATCCTATAACTATTCCTGGTCGAGAGTGTATCGAGACAGGGCATCGATACACCAGAGTAGACTAGCGTATACGCATCTTGACCCATATGATGGGTGATGGATGATCCCATATCCATCGGTGTTTGACATCGAAGATGGTGTACGGGTGCTCAGTGGAGACTGGGTACACTGGATGGACTCGCCGAGAACTCCCAGATGGTATTATACCTTACGTCATATGGCAGTTCTCTGGTGACACTGGTACAGGTTAGTCTGTAGACCCGAGATCGTCATAGAGTCTTGTGTGATTCCCACTATGCTTTGATTTCCACCTTACCACGTCCAAGAGGGCATGCAAAACGGTGGCTTTTGGGTACAGTCCCGAATCACATGGAGGCAATGAGCAATAGGAGGGGTTTCGTCTCTCCCGGTATAGGGAGTTGATGTTGTGCTGTGTTCGATTGGCTATAACCGGAAGTCCCTGGCCAGGGCGAATATTGAGTACTACTGGTAAGTGTTATCAGTAGTTTCTTGACCTGTTATGAGCCTCATATCGACACGACTTATCGGTTACTGGGGTCTGACGTATACCACCCCTAGACTAGATATGCAACATATCAGACGAAGAGACCGGACTGTACGGGAGTGTTACTGATTGGATTCACAGGAGAATGTACAGGCTTGCTTGTTGATCTTCTGATCGCTCAATACATGGGTGGCTGTTACATTTAGCTGACCGCTTGCAGCTTGTGGGTGTTTGATATGATCATCACCTGCTACCGGCGTATTGACGATTCTTTAAAGTCCTACACAAAGGTTTCTTGACTCAGGCAAAACGGAGTAGGAGCACATATGTGATATGTGCGGGATCGAGAATAATACGATATGAGATACCGTATTCTATTCTCGCGATATATGATATCGGCCGGCGATATTTGATATCAGCCGGGTCCTCGGATCAAGTGTTGATTCGATGAATCGGTACATGATATATTAGTCGGTTATATTCGATATAGCCGGATTGTCGGATCAAGTGTTGATTCGATAATTTAATGTATAATTATATATGTGATATATTACATTGCATTATCTAATATTGGCTCGCTTTATTATTTCATTTTCTCACCGGATAATACATTGATATATATGCGATATATGTTAATTGTATTATTTTCTTTTGTTACAAAAATATATTATATGTGTGATATATAATATTGTAACAAGTTATGATTACAAATGCAACATGATTAGTGTAGATTAAACATGGTTAGGCTTTGATTTGGGTTAATCTTTTTAAGAAGGTTCTAGAAGCTTTTGTTTTGTTTCTTGCAAAGATATTATGTGTTGATATTTTGGAGATATTTTCCTAACCCAACCCACACCCTTTAACCCTAGTTAAATCTCTACAATGGTTAGGTCTTTCTTCTGATTTAACCATGGTTGCAATTGTAATGATATAACAATTCATTATTCATCACAAAAGAATTAATTCATTCTTCTTCTTCTTCCTTGAGCTCTTGAAAAGCTTTCTAGGTTTTTCTTTTGTGATGGATTAGTGTGAGAATTTCATAATAAAAGAAAGCATAAATCCTACTTCATCATCCTCATCTAATCTAGCCAATTAGATTAGGGTGTTCACTTCATTAATACTTGATTAGTGAGTGAGAGCTTGAGTTAAAGAAACTTCAAGGTAGATCATCTTCGAAAAGGAAGACTTCAAGCTAGCATGGATCATTCGGGTTGTGGAGCTTCTCTTGAGTCCGGGAGATCATGGATCGCGGCAAAGGGACTACTACTCGGAGCTTATGAAGCGAAGGAGCGGACTACAAAGGTTGTAATCCCTCTCTCTTAGTTGTAAAGATATTTACTTGCATGTTTAACCCTAATAATCTAGCAAAGATCCTCGCTTTGGGTTGTTCGGCACGTCTAAAATTTAAATCGGGCATGGTTGATGCCTTATAGACCCTTGTGACAGTGCCTAGTAACCCCTACAACGATTTATGTGTATTTCCATGTGTTGTACCCGTTTAGGGGCCAATATTTACAAAGGAGACTCTGCCGAAATTTTTGGAAAATATTGCAATGTTTTTAAAATGATTAGTGCGACTTATTTTGTTTAAAATCGTTTTCTTTAACTAAGTTTTCCTTCACTCTATTTCTTTAAATGGTTTAGATTTTTGGGCTTTGGCTTACTTAGATTACGTTGCGCCTTGGGACGTTTCATAATTTAAGTGTCAGTCACGTTCCGTACCTTCGGGTCGTGACAAAGTTGGTATCAGAGCGATAGATTTTACCTTTCTGATTGTAGGATGACCCTTGGTAGATGGAGTAGGTGACTTAAGCAGAATGGCGTAGCGTGTGTATGTTCCGCAGCATACCTACGATACGGTACTCCGCCTAAGTGACCTTAGGATATATATTTACTTGTATTCCTTTCTTGGTTCCAGAAATCCTTTGATTTGATTGCAATGTTTCAATCAATCCTGTTTCTTGTTCCAGCCACTATGCCGCCGGATACTACGAGGGCCAGAGCCGGATACTACGAGGGCCAGAGGGCTGCCGCCTGGGACGGGATTAGAGTAGGCTCGTTAAGACGAGGACCGATCAGGGCGATATGCTTACCCCTCAGAGACAGAGTGGTCCGCCTTCTTCCAGGATGGGTGGCTAGGCTGGAGTCGAGTAATCAGGACTTGTGACATATGGTTGGATCGATAGTTGAGGCTAGCCGAGCTCCGAGAGCCGATGAAGTCCCTCCTATTTCAGGGACCGCGATTGTACCTGCTTCTCAGGCAGCTGTTTCTGTTGTTACCGAGATTATTTGCGTATCCTTACGGGAGTTTTTAAGGCTGAAGCCTCTAGTTTTTACAGGAACAGATGCAGTGAAGGATCCGTAAACAATCCTCGACAGGATGGCTAGGATTTGTCGTTCACAGAGATGTTCTGACGAGATATGGATTGAGCTTGCGAGTTTTCGTCTAGAGAGGTCTTGCTCAGACGTAGTGCGAGACAATTGAGAGAGGCCAAGTTGTAGATCTACCTCCTATGACTTGGGATGAATTCACAGTTATATTTCTTGCTCATTTTCTTTCGGAGAGCGTTCAAGATGTCCGAGCTCATAGTTTTGAGTTTTTGCGTAAGACTTCAGGGATAACGGTGTTCGAGTATGACATTTAGTTTACTCAGCGGTTCGATATGATCCTTACCTGGTGGACACTGAAGAGAAGCAGATAAAGAGGTTTGTGTGGGGATTGGACATGCATTTATTTATTTTTATTGGTGTCCAGCATTGTGACACTTACGCCGCTGCTATGAACGCAACCTTACTGTTGGAGGAGCGCATTTCTGAGATTTCAGTCGTTTCTAGACCGAAGCGGATTTGTACCGGTATGCCAGCTCAAGACGGTTAGACAGACGCCGTTGTGATGAATATTCTTTCTAATGTCATTTGAAATGGTATCTACATATTTTGTATCGAGATTGGACCAAAAGTTGTCCTTGCTAAATCAGCCGCTTGTTGTGATTTCTTCTGTAGGCTAACCTTTTGTCGCTCAAAATGTTTCTCGTTCGTATTTGTCTTGTTCGTATCGGAGATAGGGATTATTCTGTCAATTTGATTATTCTCGATATGTTTGACCTTGACATTCTTTTGAGTATGGATTGGTTATCCACGTGTTATGCGTCCGTGGACTGCCGTAAGAAGGCAGTCAGATTTAGTTTTCCGGGTGAGCCAGTTCTTGTTTTCGGGGAGACCGTAGCGTCGTCTTCCCTAGTTTGATTCCTTCTCTTCGCGCTAGTAAACTCTTAAGGAAAGGATGTCAGGAAATCCATGGCGTATGTTTGTGATGTTAGAGCCGTAGAGGTCCCGTTGGACCAGGTCCCGATTGTGAGGGAATTTCAAGATGCTTTTTCTGAAAAGTTGCTTGGTTTGTCGCCAGAGCGCGATATTGAGTTTTTCTTTGACTTGATTTCCGGCACGGAGCTTTTTTCTATACCGCCATATCGGATGGACCCGGCGGAGTTTAAGGAACTGAAGGATCATTTACAGGATTTGTTGGATAAAGGGCTTGTTCGTCCGAGTGCGTCGCCTTGGGGAGCTCATGTTCTGTTCGTCAAGAAGAAAGAAGGCAGTTGTGTTGATACATTGATTATTGTCAGTTGAATCGGGTTACTGTGCAGAATAGATTTCCCCTACCTCACATCGACGATTTATTTGATTAGCTCCAGGGTGCGGGACATTTCTTGAAGATTGACTTGCGGTCAGGCTACTACCAGTTGTGGGTTCGAGAGGATGATATTCCGAACATTATTTTTATCACACAAGTTACGGGAGTTATGAATTTTAGTGATGTCGTTCGAGCTCACCAATGGCCCAGCAGTGTTTATGGAATTGGATGAACCGAATATCCAGGCCATTCGTGATCAGCTTATCATCGTGTTCATTGAGGACGTCTTAGTGTACTTTTGGGCTGAGTGGAGACTAAGCAGTAATTGTGGATTGCGTTGCAGACTTTGAGAGAGCGCCAGCTATTCGCTAATTTATCTAAGTGTGTTTTCTGGTTGGATGGTGTTGACTCCTTGAGTCACGTAATTAAGAGAGATAGTATATGTATGGAATCGAATGAGATCGAGGCCATTCAGCATTGGTCCAGACCTGTATCAGTGACGGAGATTCACAGCTTGTGGGTTTGACCGGATATTATCGACTTTTCATACAAGATTCTTCACGCATAGCTGCACCGTTGACCGGGTTGACCCGGAAAGGAGTTTCTTTTCTTTGGACCAAGGCATACGAGCAGAGCTTTCAGCAGTTAAAGACTCATTTGATTACGGCGCCAATATTATTTTGCCTTCAGGATCAGGCGGTTTTGTTGGTTATTGTAATGCTTATCGACGGTTGAAGAAGCGTGAGCAGAACTATTTCATGCATGATTTAGAGATGGCTGCGGTGATTTTTACACTTAAGATTTGGAGACGAGTCATGCCAGATATATACGGACAACAAGAAGCTTAAAGTATATCTTTCAGCAGTGAGATCAAAATTTAAGACAGCGCCTATAGAAGGGGCTAGTAAAAGACTATGACTACGAGATTCCTTATCGTCCGGGCAAGGAGGGTGTGGTGGCAGATGTTTTGAGTCGGAGGTCGGAGTAAATTTTCTTGTTTGAGCACAGTTCAGAGACAGTCGACGACAGATTAGCAAATTCTATGTGACAGCCGAGTACAGTTCGAGTTTACGCCGACCGGGAGACAACTTGCATGTGTCCGTGCACGTTCACAGTGTTTGATCATATCCATGAGGCATAGTCCGATGACGTTCGTTTGTCAGAGATCTTGGAGCAGATTCGACGGGGCAAAGATTCAGAGTTCATGATTGATGATTAGGGAGTACTATGATTTGGAACTCGACTGTGTGTGCCAGATTCCGAGGGACTGAGACGCGAGATTTTAGAGGGGGCATACCAGTCGACATATAGTGTTTATCCGATTTCTACCAAGATGTATCATGACGTATATCCGGAGGATACTGACCGTAGTCGTGAGATTTGATGATTTGGGCCGATTCGGACTGACGGAGCTCGAGATATTGAGACATTGAGATATTGTGACATTGAGATGTCGAGACATTGAGATATTAAGGCATTGAGATATACATATTTAGTGTCGATGCTTGACACAGATTTCAGTTGATTTCATTGATGATACTTCAGTTATTTCACAAAAATTTAACTAAAATAAGAATACAGATTTTTCTCGTACCAAAAATATTCAGGTTTCATGTGATTATGCATTCATGTTGCACACATACTAGTGCATTGCATCATATCAGTATATGTAGGCTGTGACGCATTGCGTGCATACTTACGATAGCCTTATTAGATATTACTTACTACTCACGAGTTGGCAACTCACCCCTATTGTGCCACAGTATTTTGCAGGTCTGACCCGTCAGCATAGTAGCGGCGGGTGTATCTTCTTTCCGCTTCGTTTGCTTCGACTTGCAGCTTGCTCATAGGTGGGTTTGGAGGATTTTCTTTTGCTCACACCGTGTATTTTATTGTATCTAGTATACTCCATATACCTTTCGTACATTGGACTTAGATGGTGAGCTTGTGAGATTTGTATATATTCTATTCTGGTGTCGATGCTCACTTGAGTCGACGAGCTGTTTTCTTACTTTCAAATGCTCATTTTCGTGCTTTTGATATACATGTTGTATGTGGTTGTGATTACGCCTTTGGCAAAGAGCTAGCTCCCATTTGGGGATGCCTTATTCATGATTTATATGTATTTCCATGTGTTGTACTCGTTTGGGGGCCAGTATTTACAAAAGAGACTCTGCCGAAATTTTTGGGAAATATTGTAATGTTTTTAAAATGATTAGTGCAACTTATTTTGTTTAAAATCGTTTTCTTTAACTAAGTTTTCCTTCACTCTATTGCTTTAAATGGTGTAGATTTCTGGGCTTTGGCTTACTTAGATTAGGTTGCGCCTTGGGATGTTTCGTAATTTAAGTGTCAGTCACGTTCCGTACCTTCGAGTCGTGACACGTTGACATTCACACTTGGAACTTAACGTTAACATAGTGAACATATAGACATATAGTATATACTTACTCAGGAACTTATACTCTTACTCGTCATATATATTCTACACTTGTCATTTTTTTACTCTTACTATCCTTGGGACTTACTGAGCGCAAGTTCGCTGACGGGCATTCCACCCATCTTTTTTTTCTTGCAATGTTCGTCAGATACGGTCGAAACGGAGGAATTAGACGCTACTAAGGAGGATTACGATCAGATAGCTACTCAGAACTAGCTCAATTTCACTTTTCTTCAGTTGATGTATGCCACTTGTTTATGCATTTTCCTTATTGTATTTACTTTCCAGTATAAACTCATGTACTTATACATATTTGAAGTTGAATGTAAATAAAAATGTTTGTTGAAAAATTTTACAGTCTCCATTTATTCTTGCATTGTGTATTATTGTTTTCAATACGCTTAGTATATTTATTTAGGGAATGACCTTCTCTGGATAAATATGCCACGGGCTTGCCATGTCACCGTTTCCGTCTACTGAGAAGCGGGGCATGGAACGTTCTCCCCGCACCTCGGTTCGGTTTCCGGAGGCAAATAGCTTCTCACAAAAGAGAGAGGCCAGATAACGTTCAAGCGTCCGAGGCAAATCCTAGGGGTCGAAATTCCAAACGCCCCAAACATGAAGGCATGATAGTTCATATAGTCTATATGGCGAGCTCCAAAGACGAATGTCGAGCTTCTGCTAGTCACAGACCGCATACTATGTCTCTGACAAAGGCTCGACAGCAACATAGAAAGCTGCAGGAGATACTAGCTCAAGCGACAGCGCTTACGAGTCCCTAGCCCAAAGCAAGCTCAGAGGATGAACTCGAAGAACGCATAGGGCAGGAGTTTGATGTTGACTACATGAAGCACGCTCTTAAGAAAAAAGATAAGAAAGTGGCAGAGATGACCATTAATATGAACAAAATGGCCCTCTTGATCTAGAATATGGCTGGAATGATACTCAATCAAAACCCCAGGCAGATGAACCGCCGGAAGTCATTCTTGATGACAAGAGAGGTTCTTCAAATCCTTCGCAGGCCTCATCAATGGCTGAAAAGGAAATGATCTCCAAAGCAAAATTAGGCGAATATATCGCTCAACAGATCAAATCTCACTATGCCAGCAAAGCGGCGAATAAGCTAGTTAAAACTGGTTGACCGTATCCAGTATGCTAAGGCCAGAGGCAGTACCTTCCGGGATACACATTTCTGACGTTCCAAATATACAAAAGGACCAAGAATCCTCACCAACACATAGCGCAGTTTAAATTCATGTGCACCAACACTGGAAGATATGATATGCTACTTCTCCGTCAGTTCGTCAGCAGTCTGTCAGGCACTGCTTTCAAATGGTATTCAGAGCTTCCTAACGGCTCCGTGAAGACTTTTGTCGAGATGGAATTGCTCTTCTGCCAAAGATTCACCAGTGCAAATGAACGCACTACCATGACGGCGTTTATCAATAAAAGGGTCAGATCGAGCGAGACCTGGGTTCAATATGGTACTCGATGGTGAAACCTTTGGTCTAAATTATAGCAGCGCATCGACGAAGCCCCAGCCGTTGGAATGTTTATAGCTACCATAGACCAATATTCACAGGTGTACCCATTCATGGCCTTTTCAAGCCTACTGCCTTCCAAGAGCTTATAGATAAAGGGCTCAATTGGATTATATGGATCAAGGCCCTTCCTCTTCTAATGAAGATTTATGAAATGACAAAAGAAAAGGTAAGGTTGCATCTATCGCCAATGCTCAACAATAAACAAGCAACTCTAAAGCACCTGGTCGCCAAGATAATGACCGCGCGGGTCCCACTCTCGAAAAGATTGGGACGCGGATGCGCATTCCCCCGAAACATACGAAGGGGGCATCTTGCTCGCTGGTGGAGGAATCTCTATAAGATATGGTCCTTTCATCAGAAATAGAAAGGATGTTTAAAGACCTATAAGCGTGTCCTGAAATCAAGTGGAATAGCCTGCTTGAACCAGAAACTATGGAAAGGATGCAGAAGCCATGTCCTACTCTGAAGACTGATAATAAGGGGGGGGAAACCCAAAGTCAAGATTAATTCTTCTAAAGAAAAGAAGACAAAGACCGAGAAACCTGTGCATCCGTTCGAATATATAGACAGAATGACAAATTTGCAAAAATATACCGACGCGTTGAAGGAATATAACCAAAAGGCGTGTTCGTCAATTTCTTCAGCATCCCTACAAAAAATAAGGATTTTGAAGAAGAAAAAGAAGACTCAACATGAGTAGAAGAGCGAGTGGAATGATGCCACATGATCTCCCGTTCCTTTGTATATGAAGAAGATGCTTCGACAGCGTCAGAAAGCGACACTGATGAGCAGGGGGTAGGTACCATGCAAAGTGCTCTGTATTTCCCGCAAGACAACCTGATTGACGCAATGATAAAAGAAGCGGTCTAAGAGAGCGAAGATAGTCTAAGGTGTGAATTGTCCATTTATGAAAAGGCCAGACAGCAACGCCTAAGAAAGCAGGCAGCAGAAGGGATGAGTTATGTAACTCCTTAACCGAAACAAATATGTTGGACCACTATGTCCCTAAATTAGAATGATGGACCGAAATGTCCATAAACTAATATGTTGCCGTACGGTATGGATCATATAACCAACCGTATACAATCCACGGGCATAAACAATATGTTCTCCATGTCTCCCATGGACCGCTATGTCCCTAAACTGGCATCTTGCCCTACGGTTTGTCTCTATATTGACTACTGTATACAATCCATAGGCATGAGTGATATGTATCGCCGACATTTTCTTCCAATATATGTTGCCTTACAGGCTCTTTATGATCCGCGTTGCACCTGAAGTCCCACTAGCAAAGATTAAAACTCAAGTCCTATCTGCGAGGCTGCACCTGAAGTCCCATCGACTATGAAAGTCCACCGATGATGCAGTCCTCAAAAAGATGTTATGCCCCACAGGTAATTTCAATATTGGCTACTGTATACAATCTATGAGCATAAACGATCCATATCTCGCTCAAGTCCCACCGGCAGTGATGTTGGGTAACCTGCGGCGAAGCTACATCCGAGAGTTCCGCCGTAAATTTTTTTAAAAAAAATGGTATGTTCACAAGAAAAATTAGCATGGATGAAAACCCGAAAGGGCTCCGTGAATAAAAATAGCAGGATTACCTGCGAGTTTGTGAAAACCTGAAAAGACGCAAACCCGTAAAAACGGTACGTCCACAAGAAAAATGGGCACGGATGAAAACCCGAAAGGGCTCCATGAGTAAAACAGCAGAACTACCTGCGAGTTTGTGAAAACCCGAAAGGGCACAAACCCGTAAATAATGTGTACACTTGCATATCGTCTCAACCTGTAAGGAGAAAATGCCTGTGTGAGATCTTTACGACTCACAAAGGAGAAATGCACTTAGGAATCCATATGATTCCTAAGGAGAAGATACACTTATGAGATCCTCCGACTCGTAAGGAGAAGATACCCCCTATAAGACCCTCACGGCTCATAGAACTCAAAAGTATTAGGTTACAGGGATCTGAACATATTTCCTAAGTCATCATATGCCCCAAACTGTTCTACAAGTAGCTCGATATCGACTCTTGTATACAATCCACGGGCATAAACAAAAATGTTCCAACCAAGTCCCACCAAAGGAGGGCGATACTTCCCGTATAGTGAACGGCACTTATAAATCCTCTAAACTTGCAAGGGGAAAATACTCTTGTGAGATCCTTACGACTTGTAAGGAAAACCCGCTTAGGAGTCCCCACGACTCCTAAGGAGAAAATACAACTAGGAGATGCTCTCGACTTGTATGAAGAAGTACCTTCATGAGACCCTTACGGCTTATGAAGATAGAAAAAGCCTTAGTTGGTAGGGATATGAACTTGTTTTCTAAGCCACCTTTGTTCAAATGGGCGATAGCAAATGATGAGTCGCTCCTGGCAAAATTCCAGTTGTGGCGATTGTTCAGTCGAAAATATCGCACTTTTGATATAATATTTTCCTTACTTTTCTTAAATATCTAAAGGTGTTTATTATAAATATGACACATATTTGGGTTTATCTGTTAAAATACTATTTATCATATGTTTATATATTATAATTAGCATTATGAAGAAAAATGTATGTAAGTCCACATTGCTCACCCCGGTTCTTACGGGGAGGCGGAAACGGTAAAAAATCAATTTTTAGTGCAAAGGAAACATGGACTAAAAGAAGGATCTTTGCTAAACTACAAACTAGCAAACTACTTGAGGTTCTATCTACTATGTCATAGAGATTATACCTCACAACACCGGTCCTTCGGGTCTTCATTCCGCTGTCCGGCTCCTCCATCCATGCTCCGAGGGTCGATCCGGATCTTGATCACCTCCGCGGCCTTCTTGAGTCGAAGCCGATCCACCCGAGAGATGTACTCCGAGCTCCACCTCGAGCCGAGGCAACTGGGGCAACAAGATCGCTAGTCTTGATGTCCTAGGATGTGTAGAAGAGATAGATGGAAGTGTTTGTCTATTTGGATCCCTTTTCTCTCAACACATGATATCAAAGGAAGAATCAAGAGGAGGAAGAAGAAGGAGAACAACCATGGAGCTTTCTCATTTCTTTTCTAGAAAGAGAATGAGAAATGAGAAATGAATTATTGTCTAGAGAGAATGAACCATGGTTGCAATAATACACCACTATCATCATTACTAATCTTTTCAAGATTAAGTTGATGGCATCAATTGACTTGACCATTATCATAACCCAAAGAATAAAAAGTAAAAGAAAACCAAAGAAAACTCTAGACCTCTCATTAAGGTCCAAGTCAACTTTGGTCAAATGGTCAACAAAGTTAAGTATGATCAAATGGTCAAAGCAATTAGCCATCACTTAATAATCACTAAAAAGATTAGTAAATAATGTCCCCGGCTCATAATGGTTTTGACCGAACGAAATGCCAAAACCCTAATGAGTCCGCCTCATTATGGTTTCGACCGAATCAACTGTCAAAACCCTAATGAGGCACCCCCTTCCTCTTCGCTCCTCACAACTGTGCATACACACCCGCATCCGCATTCCGTAGAATGCGAATGCACAAAAGAAAAAACAAATCCATCCGTGCAATACTAGGATCCGGCTTAAACCAAAGCTCACTAGTATTACCTGCCCGAACAGCATACGCACACAAGTGCACGTAAGTGATCGTAGCCCTGCCGTAAAACCATACGGCCTCTACACCTATCGCTCAGTGCATGGAAACTCTCTATGTGGGACTCTAAAGACTCGACACTACGCTGGCAGTGGGTTTAACCACAGACCACAAGCGGCACTAGCTATACGTAACGGTCCCCAGGTAGATGTCGATAAGAAGGCCGATGAGGTAAACCCATCCGAACTCCTACTGAGCCTGTATGTGACAATCTCCGTACAGTCCGGTCTGTTCCTCTAAGAGTATCGCATGGCGGGCCTAGGGGGGTGGCGAACGTCAGTCCCCTAATAGCGGTACAAGTCGTGTCGGAGTGTAGCCCAGAACACCCTGAGATATCACTGGAAACCTACCAGTATATCTCGCTTGCCCTGGCCAGGGACGACTATGTGTAATGGCTCTCCTAGACATAGCGCGATATCAACCCCCAATACCGGGAGAGACGAATCCTGTCTAACCGTCACTGCCTCCAAGTGCTTCAGGACTGCACCCAACTACTACCTGTTTGCACGACTCCTTTGAGCCGTGGTAGGGTAGTAATCAAAGAACAGTGGGAACACACTCGAGGCGAAGTGACAGTGTCAAGTCAACGGACTAAGCTGTACTCATGTCACCTGGGAACTGATAACTGACGATAGGTATAATACCAACCAACAGTTCCCGACGAGTCCTGTCCAGTGTACTCGTAACCTGACGAGCACCCGCATACTATCTCCAGTACGACGTACTGATGGCTGTGGGACAGACCATCTCCCCTGCCGGGATGAGAAGCGTATACACTAGTCTACTCCGGAGTATCGATGCCCTGTCTCGATAGTCCTACGACTAAGGACCTGTATAAGGATGTGCTTATAGATTACCCAGCCCCCACAAGTGTGACTACCATCAGAACGCTGGTAATCAAGCAAAGATCCTAAGAGCTCCACTAATATGTATATAAGCGATATGCTAAAAGAAACACATGCACATATTGAAGTAGAGACAAACCAAGTAGCATACTACCATTTTGAGCAAGATTGTCTATACAACTGTGAATATCCTAAGCTTCCATTAAGTAATATACAAGCTAGTATGATACAGTAATGGCCTCTAGGGCATATACACTAACAATCTCCCACTTGCACTAAGGCCATATACTGGCGTATCGAAGACCTATCATCTCGATCAGCCGCTCGAACTGAGTCTGGGGTAGGGCCTTGGTGAGTGGATCTGCAGTGTTATCCTCCGAATTTACTCTCTTCACCTCGATCTCCCGGTGATCTGCGATCTCCCTGATCAGGTGGTACCGCCTCAAAATGTGCCTGGACTTCTGATGGGACCTGGGTTCCTTTGCTAAAACTATAGCTCCGTTGTTGTCACAATACAAAGGTATTGGATCAACAATGGTAGGAACCACCTGAAGCTCCACGAGGAACTTCTTCATCCAGACAGCCTCCATTGCGGCATCGCAAGCAGCTATGTACTCCACTTCCATAGTTGAGTCAGCAACGGTTTCCTGCTTGAAACTCTTCCAGCAAACCGCCCCTCCGTTGAGGGTAAAGACATAACCCGACATGGACTTGGAGTCATCCTTGTCACTCTGGAAACTGGAGTCAGCAAAGGCCTCAATCTGGAGGTCTTTTCCGCCATACACCAAGAACATCTCCTTAGTCCTTCTCAGGTACTTGAGAATGTTCTTTACTGCTATCCAGTGTTTCTCCCCTGGGTCCGACTGATACCGGCTTACAACGCTCAATGCGTATGCTACATCTGGTCTGGTACATAACATCGCATACATTATAGAGCCTACCGCAGATGCGTAGGGTATAGATGACATGCGAGGCCTTTCCAAATCAGTCTTGGGAGACATCTCTTTGGAGAGGGTGATTCCGTGACAAGCCGGTAAATTACCGCGCTTGGAATCTTCCATACTGAAACGTTTCAGTATGGTGTCGATGTACCTGGACTGCGAAAGTCCCAACAACCTTTTAGATCTATCACGATAGATCTGGATCCCCAGAATGTAGTTGGCATCGCCCAGGTCCTTCATGGAGAACCTCTGTGACAAGAATCCTTTAACTGACTGTAGCATAGGAATATCATTTCCTATTAGGAGAATGTCATCCACGTACAAGACGAGGAATACCACAGTTCTCCCTACAATCTTACTGTAAATGCATGGTTCATCTGGGTTTTTGATAAAGTCGAATTCCTTGACAGTATCATCAAAGCAGATGTTCCAACTCCGCGATGCCTGCTTCAGTCCATAGATGGACTTGAGCAACTTGCACACCTTACCTGCTGCTCCCACTCTGAATGAATCCCTCCGGCTGATCCATATAGACGTACTCTTCTAAATTTCCATTCAGGAAAGCCGTCTTTACGTCCATCTGCCAGATTTCATAATCGTGGAAGGCAGCAATGGCAAGAAGGATCCGAATGGATTTGAGCATAGCCATTGGAGAAAAGGTCTCGTCATAGTCCAAACCAGGTCGTTGACGAAAACCCTTTGCTACAAGTCTAGCTTTATAGGTTTCAACCTGCCCATCTACACCAATCTTCTTTCTGAAGATCCATTTGCAGCCTACAAGTTTTACCCCTTCTGGAGAAAAGTCCAAAGTCTAAACTTTGTTGGTGTACATGGACTCCATCTCGGTCCGCATTGCATCCAGCCATTTTACCGAGTCACCGCTCTGAATGTCTTGCTGGAAGCTAGTAGGCTCACCATAATCAATAGGGTAATCCTCTCTATGCCCGTCTATGAGAAAACCGTAGTATCTCTCGGGCGGATGAGACTGCCTACTACTCCTGCGGAGTGGCGCTGGGATGTCCGGTTCTCCTGAACCTTCTGGTTCTACTAAGGTTTCAGTAATAGCTTGTGGTTCTGGAATTTCTTCCAGTTCTATTGCGCTCCCACTTATCTGATTTTCCAAAAATTCAGTTTCCAAGAAGCGGGCATGACGAGAAACAAAAACCTTTTTGTTCCTCTGCGTAATAGAAAAGATACCCCTTGGAGTTCTTTGGGTATCCCACAAACTTACACTGTACTGAACGTGCCTCGAGCTTGTCCGCATGCTGCTTTTTAACAAAAGCTGGACACCCCCATGTCTTAAAGTGTTTAAGACAGGGTTTCTTCCCACTCCACATCTGATATGGTGTGGTAGGCACTGACTTAGTAGGAACTTGGTTCAAAAGATATGCAGCTGTTTCTAGTGCATAACTCCAAAAGGATCGCGGTAACTCAGCCTTACTCATCATGGAACGAACCATATCCAATAGGGTTTGATTCCGCATTTCCGATACACCGTTGTGTTGTGGTGTGTATGGAGGAGTAAGCTGAGAGATAATTCCATTCTCTTTTAAGTAGCCCAGAAACTCGGCACTCAAGTATTCACCACCTCGATCAGATCTCGGTGTCTTGATACTTTTGCATGTTTGTTTTTCAACTTCATTCTTGTATTCCCGAAATTTCTCAAAGGCCTCGGATTTATGCTTCATCAAGAAGACATGTCCATACCTAGAGAAATCATCTGTGAAAGTAATGAAGTATGAATAACCACTTCGTGCATATGTAGACATTGGACCACACACGTCACTGTGTATGAGTCCTAAGAACTCGCTCGCTCTTACTCCGTGTCCAGTGAACGGAGTCTTTGTCATCTTTCCCATGAGACAAGATTTACAAGTGGCATAAGACTGGTACTCGAACGGATCCAAGTATCCTTCTTTATGTAACTTTGTCAACCGTGTCTCATTAATGTGACCCAGTCTACAATGCCATAAGAAAGTCTGATTTATTTCTGGAGACTTTCTTTTAAGTGTGTTCTGGACACTGAAAATCTGAGCTTGATTCAATACGTAGATCCCGTTCTTTAATGTACCTGACCCAATCAGAACTTGATTTAGGTGGATGTTGACCACATCGCTTACAAAAGTAAAATCATATCCTTCCTTAGAAAGTAAGGATACAGATATGATATTACAATTCGCACCTGGTACATAAAAACAGTTACGCAGAATCAATATCTGCCCAGTTGTCAGTCCAAGATGATACTCCCCTACGGATTCAGCATACATGCTCATTCCGTTAGCAACCCTGAGAGTCATATCACCTATCTTGATAACCCTATGGTTTCTCAAAGCCTGTAACGAATTACAGATGTGGGATCCTGATCCGGTATCCAATACCCAGGAAGTAGGGTTAACTGACATACATTTCTCTATTACAAACACACCCGAAGCCGAAGCCACAACCTGCTTCGAATTCTGGCTACTGGCTATGCTAGCCCTGCAATCCTTCTGCCAATGTTCATTCCTGTAACAATAGGAACGTCCCTCTTTTACTACATCCAGTCCCGAAACTTCTGCCCTTTCCTTTCCTTTTACTTCCCTGGTTTCCTTCAGGGTAGAAGGTAGAGACTGTAGAACTAAGTCAGCATCTGACCCGTTCTTCAACGTGGTCTTCAGGTCCATGAGCTCAAAATAGCTGGTCTCTGTAAGGACGTTGCCCCCTACAGAGGACCGGATAACCAACCTCACTGGAAGCAATTCGTTCGAGGTCTCATATCTTGCGATACGAGATTGCTCTCCATATAAATCTTTGTTATGGAGGAAGATAGAAACTAAGTCCATCTTCTCATGCTGCCTCTGGTATGCACCATCAACTGAGGCTAACACGAGGCACTTGGCTTTCGCACAGTCTTTTTCCGATGTCTCGCGGATATGAATATCCATGACAGGGGAAACAGGACCTGAGACGGCAGGGGATGGATCAGTCAAGAGGTGTCCCAGCTTGTCATGGGCAATGTGTAAGTGCACGGCGGCGCCCCGGCCTCCATCCCGAGGCCAAAATGCGGAAGCGGTGATAAACTTTAATTTTGCGAACTTAGCAAACCGGCACCACCGCGCACTAAACACCCGGATCGAACCATTAACTAGTCTAAGCTAACTATAAGAAGGGGAAGAGATATACCGAATGATCCGAGTCCTCCGGTCTTCTCGTCGTCGTCCCGATCTCCTTCGGAAACTCCGGTCGTCGCCTCCTTGCCGGAAGGGCACCACATCGCCTGCATCTTTTACGGGCTCCCACCTCAATACCGAGGCAACTCGGACGCGAAGTTGGCTGGCCGACGCGTCCAAGATTTGCTGTAGAATGTGTAATGTAGAGGCTATGTCTCATTTGGGGTTTTGTTGCCATTTGAAGATGATGGAGGAATCAAGATAAGAAAAATGGTGCTTGCATTTTTCTAGCATGAAAATGAGATCAAGAATGCCACACTCTCAAGAATGAAACTCTCATCTTCTTCTCTCAAATGTGTTCAACCATATCATATGAGAATAGTGGAGGAAAAGAATACAAAAACACAACCTTAGAAGGAAGGTGAGTGTAGGAAAAGGTGGAGGGTGACCACAACCTAAACATCATCATAACAAATCCACATCAACCTCTAATCACCTCAAATCACCAAAAAGCAAGTGATGATGATAGAAAAGAATGGTATCAAAAGATGCTTTCATAATTAATACATTTGCAAGAAACTCCCTCCACAAATGTTATTTGCAAACTTGCAAATAACCCCCTCCATCGGAAAAGTCCGGCCGGGAAAGAAACAAAGGAAAACCGGCCGGAACGGAATGCAAACTGGCAACTCCAGAAAACTGGTCCCGTAATAAATTACAGGAAAACCCCGATACTGTGCATACACACCCGCATCTGTATTCCGTCCGGATACAAATGCAATGAGACAAAATCTACACTGTACTATACTAGGATCCGGCTTAAACCAAAGCCGGCTAGTAATGCCCGTTCAATCCTGATCCGTGCAATACCGCACGTATCTGATCGAACCCTGCCATATATCCATACGGCCGCTAGTACAAACCGTCCGATCCTGATCCGTGCAATACCGCACGTATCTGATCGGACCCTGCCATATCTCCATACGGCTTCTACAGCGTTTCGCCCGAAAGCTTGAGTAACTGAAAGTGTGGTGGACTCTAAAGACTCGTCAATACTACGGCTGTGGATTTAACCACTAGCACGTCAGAGGTATAAGCCAATACGTGACGGGCCACCAGCTAATGACCAAAAGGGACGTCGATGAGCGAACTCATCCTGACACCCTACTGAGCCTGTCAGTGACAATATCCGTACAGTCCGGTCCGTTCGTCTATGAGCATCGCATGTCGGGCCTAGGGGTTGGTAAAAGTCAGACCCCCAAAAGCGGTATAAGTCGTGTCGGAGTGTAGCCCAGAACACCCTGAGATACTACTGGAATACCTACCAGTAAATCTCGTGCCTTGGCCAAGGACTTCGTGTAATGGCTCTCCTAGACACAGCGCGACCTCACCCCCAATACCGGGAGAGACGAACCCCCGAAGATCCGCTCACTGCCTCCATGTGGCTCGGGACTGTACCCAACTAAAACCTGTTTGCACGACTCCTTTGAGCCATGGTAGGGTAGTAATCAAAGCACAGTGGGAACTCACACGAGACAAATGACGATCCCCAGGTCGATGAACTAACCTGTACACATGTCACCTGGGAACTGCTATCTGACGTCAGGTATAAGACCAACTAGCATGTTCCCGGCGAGTCCTGTCCGGTGTACTCATAACCCAATGAGCACCTGTATACATCTTAGGTGAACCAACTGACACCAGTGGCTTGTGAGACCGGCCACCTCCCCTCGTCGGGGTCTCGACTGTATACACTAGTCTACTCTGGAGAATCGATGCCCTGTCTCGAAACTCCCACGACTAGGGACCTTTTAAGGATGTGCTTATAGACCACCAGCTCCCACGTATATGATCGCCCTCATACTGCTGGCAGTCAAGCAAGAATCCTAGGGGCTCTATCAACGTGCAATAGCGACCTGTCAGGTCACCTAAAGCAGTACACGATGATAAAAGTAAACCAGATAGCATATTATCATCTCGAGTAAGACTGTCCTACCGGGATAGGTCCTCCCTCAATCATTGCAATCACGTGCCTGTGATCCAATAATTGACTCTGAGGGCACTATCTCCAACAATCTCCCACTTGCACTCAAGGCTAATTATTGCGATGTCGCATACTCACAGCCCGTGTGATACCGAACACCCAACTCCTCTACTAGTCAGTCTCACAAATCCCGTTTGTGAAACTATTGCGGTCGAGGAACAGCCTCAGTGAGTGGATCCGCCTAGATGTTTCTTTCTATGTCTCTCTATATCTCAAGTTCGCGGAGAAAGCCATCTCCCGAAATGAGCAATACATGTCTTAGAATGTCTGGATGTCTGATGGGACCTAGCTCATAAATGAACTCCAAATCCAAACTTCTTAGACTGTATCGTCAACTGAACTTAATCAGTATCCTGCGCCATGCCACCCTCAGTATTGCTTTGGACCACCTGTCCAAAATACTGCCCCTCGTCAGAAGGAAAAACTATAACTCTGACAACCTCCTTGTCGTCCATGTCACCTTGGAAGCCTGGAATGATAACTGTCTCCCAAATGAGGCTGTCGTTATCATATCCCTAGAACATCCACTTATGTTCTAAAACTGCTTCCGACTGTTTCTCCAGGATTGGATCAATATCAACTTATTGCATCTAGTGCAAGAACAACATCTGGTGTGGTACTTGACATCTCATGATTGACTCAATTGCCTGAGCAAGTGATCTGCCAATCATGCACATTCCTCTCCCTTTTAGTCTGTAAGACACCTTTAGAGAGGGTGACTCCATTACCTGCAGGTACACTACCATGCCAGGAGTCGTCCATTCTAAATACTCTTAGAATGCTGTCTAAGTACCCAGATTGGGAAACCACCCAAATCTAGATCTAAAACTATAGATCTAGTAACCAGTATGTCTGATATAATGTCCAAATCCTTTGTGGAGAAAACACTGTGTGACGACCAAAGTATAACCGATCGTAGTATAGGAATGTCACTTCCTACTTTGTGTATGTCATCCAAAACCCGGATATCACACCCTACTACCTTCTCAACAGATCCATCCCCTATTCTGATGACGTCAAACCTATGACTGTCACATCAGAAATAGATGATCTATCTCCGTTGTATCTGCTTTAGTCTATAAATAGACATAAGCCTGATGTCCACCAATGCTTCCGCTGCTCCCACTGACAATGACAACCCTTTGGCAGAGTCATATAGACGTGCACTTCTAAAGCTAGTTTAGAACGACGCTATACTCATCCTCCTGCCGGGTCTCACAGTCTGGAACAACAGCAATGGCAAGTGTGGGTAAACAAGAACTTCCCTGTCACCGTCCTTGAGGCTACCGGAGTACCTCTCGGGTGCCTGAAGTTACCCACCTTATCTGCGGAGTGGCCAATGGAATGTCAAATCAGATTGAATCTTTAGGTTCCTTATCAAATCTTCAGTAATCGTTTGCGGTTCTGGAATCACTTCCAGTTCTACCATACTCCCACTACTGTTTTTGAAAAAATCCATTTTTAATAAAACCGTGGCGAGTCTAGAACAATATTTCTATTGATCTGCCAGATGGTAGAAAATCAACCCTCGTCATAGCCTGGGTCAACCCACAAACAGCCATTACAGAAACGTGCCTTGAGTTATCCAGAGTCTGGTTTTAATCATAAGCCGGACAACTCCCCGTACCATAACAACGTTAAGATATGAACTATTCTATATCCAATATAGAACCAGAGGCACTGATTTAATTGAACCAGATTCAAATCATGCAGCTGTCTCCAGTGCATGTCAACTAAATGGAAGGAGGCTGATCAGCGTTACTCAACTTAGGAGTACTTCCAATTATGAGTAACCTGAAAGAGAAGCAAGTTCTCTTAATCATTACTATCAACTGAATACCATACACAAGTATCTACATCTTCGATCACTTTGAAGAATCCCGATACTTTCTATACCTGGTTCTCTACTCTATTCAAATACCTATAACTCCTCAAAACTTAGACCCTGTGTTTCTACGAAACACATGTCTAAGAACTAGATAAGTTAAAAGTAAACAGAATATAGTATGAGGACCAACCCCTCTGTCCTAATGGACACTGGACAACATACAATACTCTGTATAAGTCCGCTGAGTCTGACAACTCTTTCACTGTGTGTCGTAGGTTGAAAACTGTACTTATGGTTAAGAAGAATTACACCGCTGTTTAATGCTCCTTACCTAACCATCCACTGATATAGGTAAATGTCATCGACATAATATCAAAAGGTATATCTCACTCTATGAAAATAGACGTACAGATATATCAATTTGAAATTGGTGCACAACAGCGGATATTCAAAACCAAACATTTGCCGACCGACAAACAGCCCAGGTGATCTCCTCAAATATCACCGATTACAACGAATCCCGATATAATGAGGATGATCACCTTATTCCCAATAACTTACTCCCACTCATCATCTGTAAAACCATACAGATGTGAGAATCATACCTGGTAAATACATACCCTGGAGCAAGTGTCTAATCGGGAAATCAGTTTTCTTTTAACAGTACACAGTGAAACTGAAACATTGAAATGTTTCGTTGGGGTATCCCGGTATTCCTAGTAATGCCTCTTCCATCATCCAGATTCACGACTGTAACCTTATAATTCTTTGCTACCTCTCCAAATCCCTTTATATGTCTTTAGTCATTACCTTCTGTACACCCCTTTAGGCCAAATGGTTTTCTTCTTTCCCTACCGTTCGGCACCAGCCTATGGTTTGGAAGAAGACTATCCAATAAGCATAAAGGGTGTACTGTCCTAATCCTAGGAGCACTCGCAACGCGAGAGAAGGTGAAGATAAAAGACAACCGAATAAACCTTATTCCTATTTCTCCTGAACCAGAATCCATCCCCGAACTGGAACAAGTTCCTTTCGAGTTCGTATATAACCATACGATGGAGTATCCAATAAACTGTGGATCTTCGTAGTGATACGGAGTGTCCTGGAGAAATACAAAGGTGATTTAGGATTGGCGAAGAAATACTTGGTTTGGTCGTGAATATCAGTCGCAATTTACTTTGCCCTCTTACTAATCCCTTGCTTTGTCTTAATCTTAATACCTTCTGGACACCTTTTAGGCTAATTGGTTTTCTTAATTCCCTACCGGTCGGCACCAGCCTAAGGTTTGGAAGAAGACTATCCAATTTGCGTAATAGGTGTACTATCTCCTAAACCAAGGAGTACTCACAACTTGAGAGAAGATAAAAGGGAAAAGACAACTGAATAATCCTATCCGTTTTTCTCCAGAACCGGAAACCATCCTCGAATTCCTTCGAGTTCGTATCTAACCATACGATGGTTTTGTCCAATGGAAGTGGACGTTCGTAGTAATACGGGGTGTCCTGGAGAAAAGGGTAAAAGTAGGAGTGGCAATGAGGTCTGCAACTCTGACAATCCAAAAGCCAGTGTTAAGAAGGTTCGGTCAACTTGGTCACTGAGTCATAGTCTAGGGTCGGGTCAATGGTCGCTGCCGAAGAGAGAGAGAAAAGAAACACTCAGCGTGCACTCTAACCTAGATTAGAATGGTTACCAATTTATCTAATCTGGAAACCTCCCACTGTACCTCAAATTCTCCTCCAAACCTGAAAGAAGAATTAGTCGGGGTCACCCGAGGAGTAAACCAACTCATCAGTGGGAATCGGGATCCAACTATCATCGCATGATAACGTGACGGAATCCGCTCACGGTATCACACTCCAGAAGGTATGCGCATATCTAGCAAGTTTCAGTTCTTTTGAAACTCCCGATGTGATTTTCACCCCATGCTCTTATGACCTTGACTTTGGCCAACATATTATAAGTCACATGTCAAGTTCTACCCGTCATTTTCCAGGTTAATTTGAACCCACCCGTACATACCCTTGACTTTGGCCAAAATGGCAGTACGACTGTCCCAAACCAACGCATCTATCTATGCTGCATATGAATACCCCAATAGCTACCAATCACCGTGCCTTGACTTTAGCCAACATACACAGCTTGAATACTATTGACTACCCACATGAAACGACGGAGGGCTACGAATGGTTTCTGGCGAAAACCTTTAACGTAAAGAACTTGATATCGTTGAAGGAACGGATAGCTTTTTAGAAAATATAGTGACGAAAACCTTTACTAAAGAGGTCACTCCCGGTGAAGGGATCTCGGCTCTTTCCCCGTAGAATGGGGTGCAGGATATTCCAAATGAATACCATGATGCAAAGCAAAAGTAATCGGCTATAGTGAAGTTAATGCCCTGACGCAAACTTCTGTCCAAGGGGTCACTCCCGGTGAAGGGATCTCGGCCCTTGCCTCGTCGACTGAGGAGCAGGATATTCCAAATGAATACCACGATGCAAAACAAAAGTGAACGTCCTTGCAATAACAGCTTTTTGAAAAGTGTTCCAACAACATCAGATTAGGTTTGTTTTAACTTGCATTGATCCGAATCAACACAGTCCCATCAATTGATCACACCACAAAGAACGAAAATATACTGATGTACGTATATGCCATCCGCATTCGCCACTGGGTCCCGTCATTACCCGTTAGGTTAGCTAACTAACGACAGAGCGGGGACTGGACTAGCGCGGATGTAAAACATATACAACATCTACTAATATATATACCAATATATTATATTCGCTCAAGACGTGATAAAATGCATCATCACAGAAATGTACAGCATCACAGAACAATACAGATATCTGGGATCCCCGGGTTTCACAGAGCCACTACTGAAACCCGACGTTTCCCTGGTCGTGTGGATAGCCTGTGCAATGAAAACCTAGACCCCTACGGGCGCGGCAAGTTACCCGCCAAAACCTGAAGCGAGGCAGCCCCCTTCATCGCCGTGAATGGACCACCCAGCACTTCACGGAATCCGGTAACTTGGGCACCCCTCCTGGGTCAACCTGTACCCCCTACGAGTGCGGAGAATAGCCCGCCAATCCTAGAGTGAAGCCCCCTCCGTCTCAATGCCATGAGATGCGGGCTTGTTGCCCTCTAGAACCCGGCTATCCGTGCACCCCTCCGCGGGGTAATCCTAGTACAGAAAGTAAAATATACATACATCGGGTACATCGACCGCAACCAGGTCGTGCCCCAAAAGAATAATACAAACAGGCAGTGACGGCAGTCCACATGTCAGACGCTCGCCCCGCAATATCAAATGTACATAATACAACAACACTGTACTAACATTGCATCCAGGCTATCCCCACGACCGATCCGCAACATCACAGCAAAATCACAGAACATCAACGTGAAAGTCACGTTCGCAAATCCGTCTAACCGGGCTATAGCAGTTAGACTGGATTTACCGATCAAGTGACATTCACGGTCGCAGATATAATGTAAATACTGTGAAAAATGTGTTTAAAATATCCGATCGATCAAATAATTAACAAGTGGGCCCCAAGCAATACTGTAGTACTCACAGAAATTCTGGGCCCAATTTTAATATTCCAAAACCCCAATTTTCAGCCCACCAGCCCATGGGAAAATTTTGACGCATTGATCCATCAAGACGGCGGCGGAACCGCGGCAACAAGAGGGGTTTTGCCGCGGTTCCGCGCTCTTCCTGAGAGATCAATGTCTCGAATTTTCCCAGAACTCTTAGAACTTCTTGTACATCAGTTTTATACAACCTGAAAAAATTTTGGAGTCAGGAAAAAATCGACAGAAAACTGATATGAGGAAAAAACGTGGTTTTTTGGAATTTTGGTCGATCGGAAATGCAAACACATCAAACAAAGCTAGACGAAGTTAATGGCGAGTCTCTGATACCACTGTAAGTGCACGGCGGCGCCCCGGCCTCCATTCCGAGGCCAAAATGCGGAAGCGGTGATAAACTTTAATTTTGCGAACTTAGCAAACCGGCACCACCGCGCACTAAACACCCGGATCGAACCATTAACTAGTCTAAGCTAACTATAAGAAGGGGAAGAGATATACCGAATGATCCAAGTCCTCCGGTCTTCTCGTCGTCGTCCCGATCTCCTTCGGAAACTCCGGTCGTCGCCTCCTTGCCGGAAGGGCACCACATCGCCTGCATCTTTTACGGGCTCCCACCTCAATACCGAGGCAACTCGGGCGCGAAGTTGGCTGGCCGATGCGTCCAAGATTTGCTGTAGAATGTGTAATGTAGAGGCTATGTCTCATTTGGGGTTTTGTTGCCATTTGAAGATGATGGAGGAATCAAGATAAGAAAAATGGTGCTTGCATTTTTCTAGCATGAAAATGAGATCAAGAATGCCACACTCTCAAGAATGAAACTCTCATCTTCTTCTCTCAAATGTGTTCAACCATATCATATGAGAATGGTGGAGGAAAAGAATATAAAAACACAACCTTAGAAGGAAGGTGAGTGTAGGAAAAGGTGGAGGGTGACCACAACCTAAACATCATCATAACAAATCCACATCAACCTCTAATCACCTCAAATCACCAAAAAGCAAGTGATGATGATAGAAAAGAATGGTATCAAAAGATGCTTTCATAATTAATACATTTGCAAGAAACTCCCTCCACAAATGTTATTTGCAAACTTGCAAATAACCCCCTCCATCGGAAAAGTCCGGCCGGGAAAGAAACAAAGGAAAACCGGCCGGAACGGAATGCAAACTGGCAACTCCAGAAAACTGGTCCCGTAATAAATTACAGGAAAACCCCGATACTGTACATACACACCCGCATCTGTATTCCGTCCGGATACAAATGCAATGAGACAAAATCTACACTGTACTATACTAGGATCCGGCTTAAACCAAAGCCGGCTAGTAATGCCCGTTCAATCCTGATCCGTGCAATACCGCACGTATCTGATCGAACCCTGCCATATATCCATACGGCCGCTAGTATAAACCGTCCGATCCTGATCCGTGCAATACCGCACGTATCTGATCGGACCCTGCCATATCTCCATACGGCTTCTACAGCGTTTCGCCCGAAAGCTTGAGTAACTGAAAGTGTGGTGGACTCTAAAGACTCGTCAATACTACGGCTGTGGATTTAACCACTAGCACGTCAGAGGTATAAGCCAATACGTGACGGGCCACCAGCTAATGACCAAAAGGGACGTCGATGAGCGAACTCATCCTGACACCCTACTGAGCCTGTCAGTGACAATATCCGTACAGTCCGGTCTGTTCGTCTATGAGCATCATATGTCGGGCCTAGGGGGTTGGTAAAAGTCAGACCCCCAAAAGCGGTACAAGTCGTGTCGGAGTGTAGCCCAGAACACCCTGAGATACTACTGGAATACCTACCAGTAAATCTCGTGCCTTGGCCAAGGACTTCGTGTAATGGCTCTCCTAATAACAGCGCGACCTCACCCCCAATACCGGGAGAGACGAACCCCCGAAGATCTGCTCACTGCCTCCATGTGGCTCGGGACTGTACCCAACTAAAACCTGTTTGCACGACTCCTTTGAGCCGTGGTAGGGTAGTAATCAAAGCACAGTGGGAACTCACACGAGACAAATGACGATCCCCAGGTCGATGAACTAACCTGTACACATGTCACCTGGGAACTGCTATCTGACGTCAGGTATAAGACCAACTAGCATGTTCCCGGCGAGTCCTGTCCGGTGTACTCATAACCCAATGAGCACCTGTATACATCTTAGGTGAACCAACTGACACCAGTGGCTTGTGAGACCGGCCACCGCCCCTCGTCGGGGTATCGACTGTATACACTAGTCTACTCTGGAGAATCGATGCCCTGTCTCGAAACTCCCACGACTAGGGACCTTTTAAGGATGTGCTTATAGACCACCAGCTCCCACGTATATGATCGCCCTCATACTGCTGGCAGTCAAGCAAGAATCCTAGGGGCTCTATCAACGTGCAATAGCGACCTGTCAGGTCACCTAAAGCAGTACACGATGATAAAGGTAAACCAGATAGCATATTATCATCTCGAGTAAGACTGTCCTACCGGGATAGGTCCTCCCTCAATCATTGCAATCACGTGCCTGTGATCCAATAATTGACTCTGAGGGCACTATCTCCAACACAATGGACATCTGGACAGACCTATGCCAGTCATAACAGTCAAATTCAGTCATTTTATTATCTAGATGTAACCTATGTCTGGTCACTGGGTCGCTGCAATTAAGAGAGAGAGAAGAAAACACTTTAGCATGATGCTCTTGCAAGTTTAGATTGGTTTTTAATTTATCTAAACAGGATGGCTCCCACTGTCTCTCGAATCCCTCCTCAAACCATAAAGGAAGAATTAGTCGGGATCAACCTCACTGTACAATTCTTGCTTAACCGTTCAGCCAGGCTGGTGTCGGTACTTCGAGAGAGGTTTTCCAACGCTTTCGCGAAGTTCCTTAATTAAGTAACCTCTTTTCCCTGTGGGCGTAGCCCCGCTAACACCTTTCTAGACACCTACTTGGTTTATAGCATTGATCGTTAAGCGAGAAAGTTCCCGAGGAGTAACATATACTCACAGTAGGATCAGGATCCAAATATCATCGTATGATAAAACTGAAGGAATCCTACCAGAATCATCACACTCCAAATGGTATGCAGCACTAGCAAATTTCAGTTTCTTTAGAAACTCCCGATGTGGATTTTTGCCCCATGCTCTTATGACCTTGACTAAGGCCAACAAATCATAAGTCACATGTCAAGTTCTACCCGTCGTTGTCCAGGTTGATTTGAACCCACCCGTATATACCCTTGACTATGGCCAACAAAGTAATACGACTGTCCCAAACCAACACATCTATCTATGCAACATATGAATACCCACCAGCTACCAATCACTGTGCCTTGACTATGGCCAACAAACACAGCTTGAATACTGTTGGATATTCATATGAAACGACGGAGGGATACGAATAGTTTTGGCGAAACCGTGAACGTAGTGAACTTGATATAATCGAAGGAACCTTGATAGCTTTTAAAAGGAGTGGTTCAAGCTCCGCGTTTAAAAGTTTTTTCTGTTTTGAAAAGAAACCGAGTGGTTTTGAAATTGTTCCAACGACTTTTACTTGGTTTATTTTTCTTGCATTAATTTAATGCGTCCCATCATTTAATCCTACCATTGCAGAAAACAACGAAAATATGACGTACGCTTATGCCATCCGCATTCGCCACGGGGTCCCGTCATCACCCGTTAGGTTACTTAACTAACGACAGAGCGGGGGCTGGACTAGCGCGGATGCAAAACATAAGCAACGCCTAAATAGATATCATATATAGATATATACATTCGTCAGATGCAATGATAGCCATTCCAGATCACAGATGAACACTTTGGATATACTAGGAATCCGCGTTTCGTTCGAGCCTGCAACGAAAGACGGATTGCACGGTCGCGATGAATAGCCAAACCCCACCCTAGACCCCTACGGGTGCGGCAAACTACCCGCCAAGTACCCGAAGTGAAGCAACCTCCCTAAACAACGTGAGTAGGCCACTCGGCACTTCGAGATACCCGGTAGTTTGTGCACCCCACCTTGGGTCTATCCTAGGAGCAAAAACAGTAAAAAGAAATTATACAATGACGGCTACAACCCCTTCCCAGTTGTGCGGCCATATAAATAATATTACATCAATTTACATATTACATGAATTGAAAGATAAAGAAAACTCTCATCTCACAACCCTCCGGCTATTCATCCGCAACAATCCAACGAATTCATATACACAAACCATCAACATTACAGATCACAGATATGCATAACCCCCACTAATCGACGTATAGCGATTAGCAGACGTTCAATACATATATCACATCACAGATAATATCCATTAGCCAAAGTTTACGGAATTTCGATCAAAATACGGAATTGTAACCACCCCAAAAACAAATTTGTTCTCTGGAAAATCTGGGCAGAAACAAACTATACAAAAAATCCCAAAACATCCAAATAAGAACACTGCACAAAACCCGGTCCACGGCCGAGTCAACTCGGCCGCGGATCCGTGGCAAGAAACAAGTTCTTGCCGCGGAACCGCGGCGCTTTGACCGAGTCACTGGATCGTTTTTGTTCTGTGTTTTTACAAAACCCTGAGCCGATTTTTCATGTATGTTAAATCATTTTTAGAGCAGTATAAAAAATCGGCAGAAACATGGTTTTTCCGGATGTGTTTTGCGAAATTTTCCGATCGAGATTCTAAATACCTTGCTAACTTGCTAGTTTATATTTAGCTAGGCTCTGATACCACTGTAAGTCCACGTTGCTCACCCCGGTTCTTACGGGGAGGCGGAAACGGTAAAAAATCAATTTTTAGTGCAAAGGAAACATGGACTAAAAGAAGGATTTTTGCTAAACTACAAACTAGCAAACTACTTGAGGTTCTATTTACTATGTCATAGAGATTATACCTCACGACACCAGTCCTTCGGGTCTTCATTCCGCTGTCCGGCTCCTCCATCCACGCTCCGAGGGTCGATCCGGATCTTGATCACCTCCGCGGCCTTCTTGAGTCGAAGACGATCCAACCGAGAGATGTACTCCGAGTTCCACCTCGAGCCGAGGCAACTAGGGCAACAAGATCGCTAGTCTTGATGTCCTAGGATGTGTAGAAGAGATAGATGGAAATGTTTGTCTATTTGGATCCCTTTTCTCTCAACACATGAGATCAAAGGAAGAATCAAGAGGAGGAAGAAGAAGGAGAACAACCATGGAGCTTTCTCATTTCTTTTCTAGAGAGAGAATGAGAAATGAGAAATGAATTATTGTCTAGAGAGAATGAACCATGGTTGCAATAATACACCACTATCATCATTACTAATCTTTTCAAGATTAAGTTGATGGCATCAATTGACTTGACCATTATCATAACCCAAAGAATAAAAATAAAAAGAAAACCAAAGAAAACTCTAGACCTCTCATGAAGGTCCAAGTCAACTTTGGTCAAATGGTCAACAAAGTCAACTATGGTCAAATGGTCAAGCAATTAGCCATCACTTAATAATCACTAAAAAGATTAGTAAATAATGTCCCTGGCTCATAATGGTTTTGACCGAACGAACTGCCAAAACCCTAATGAGTCCGCCTCATTATGGTTTCGACCGAATCAACTGTCAAAACCCTAATGAGACCCCCTTCCTCTTCTCTCCTCACAACTGTGCATACACACCCGCATCTGCATTCCGTAGAATGCGAATGCACAGAAGACAGAACAAACCCATCCGTGCAATACTAGGATCCGGCTTAAACCAAAGCCTACTAGTATTGCCTGCCCGAACAGCATACGCACACAAGTGCACGTAAGTGATCGTGGCCCTGCCGTAAAACCATACGGCCTCTACACCTATCGCTCAGTGCAGGGAAACTCTCTATGTGGGACTCTAAAGACTCGACACTACGCTGGAAGTGAGTTTAACCACAGACCGCAAGCGGCACTAGCTGTACGTAACGGTCCCCAGGTAGATGTCGATAAGAAGGCCGATGAGGTAAACCCATCCGAACTCCTACTGAGCCTGTATGTGACAATCTCCGTACAGTCCGGTCTGTTCGTCTAAGAGTATCGCATGGCGGGCCTAGGGGGTGGCGAACGTCAGTCCCCTAATAGCGGTACAAGTCGTGTCGGAGTGTAGCCCAGAACACCCTGAGATATCACTGAAAACCTACCAGTATATCTCGCTTGCCCTGGCCAGGGACGACTATGTGTAATGGCTCTCCTAGACACAGCGCGATATCAACCCCCAATACCGGGAGAGACGAATCTTGTCTAACCGTCACTGCCTCCAAGTGCTTCGGGACTGCACCCAACTACTACCTGTTTGCACGACTCCTTTGAGCCGTGGTAGGGTAGTAATCAAAGAACAGTGGGAACCCACTCGAGGCGAAGTGACAGTGTCAAGTCAACGAACTAGGCTGTACTCATGTCACATGGGAACTGATAACTGACGATAGGTATAATACCAACCAACAGTTCCCGACGAGTCCTGTCCAGTGTACTCGTAACTTAACGAGCACCCGCATACTATCTCCAGTACGACGTACTGATGGCTGTGGGACAGACCATCTCCCCTGCTGGGATGAGAAGCGTATACGCTAGTCTACTCCGGTGTATCGATGCCCTGTCTCGATAGTCCTACGACTAGGGACCTGTATAAGGATGTGCTTATAGATTACCCAGCCCCCACAAGTGTGACTGCCATCACAACGCTGGTAATCAAGCAAAGATCCTAAGGGCTCTACTAATATGTATATAAGCGATATGCTAAAAGAAACACATGCACATATTGAAGTAGAGACAAACCAAGTAGCATACTACCATTTTGAGCAAGATTGTCTATACAACTGTGAATATCCCAAGCTTCCATTAAGTAATATACAAGCTAGTATGATACAGTAATGGCCTCTAGGGCATATACACTAACAATGTATGCATATAATATTTATATAATATTTTGATAATTTAATTATGCATATCATATCAAATATCCTTAATCAATATTCTTAAAATATAATATCATATCAAATTGGTTAGGATAATATCACAAAAATACGAAATACTACTAATATTATTCATTGAGATATTGTGCAAGGTTTAGTTTAGGTCGGGAGATCGAGATATTGAGATGTCAGGAATCAAAAATCTGCCGATAAAATTAAATAAAATTGAAGAATCAATACTCGCAGAGACACAGAAAAGATATGAAGATTCCAGACATCAAATAAATCTCCATGTATCACAACAAAGCAGCTCCGGAATTCTGAAGCCAAGATCTCACCAACAAACCATGGATCGGCGGCCAAACCATGCAATATGCGGCGGATCCGCGGCCGATTCACTGAGTCAGGAGTTAGGATTTTCAGGTTGGATTTACTTCAACTAACCCTAATTCCGAGGATCTATGTTTTCTGGCTTTGGGGCTATATAAAGGACCGAGGGCTAAACTTAGAAATCATCAATCTTTTACAGAAGCTAATCATCATCAAAGAACAAGTGATCCAAGACAGGTCCAAGATTCGACGTGAGATTCGACGGAACATCTACATCCGACAAGGCAGAGATCGAGAGCAACTTCATCTTCCTCTTGTAATCTAAACTTGAAGGCATTGTACTTGTGAAGTTGATTAATAAAGGTAGATCATTAGATTAATTAGTTTGCATTTATTTACATTATGATCTCTATCCGTTCTTCTATCTCCATCATGCGCGAGTAATTCTCCGCTTGATAGGGTTCGTAGGATTAGGGTAGATCAATGGATGAGAAAATATTTTAATTTCTTTTACGTCTTATGAAGTTTATAAACTTTAGCAAAAGAATCGTTAACATCCTTATCGAGCGCCCTACCAATTTATTGCTAGTCTCGACCGCGATTTAAGATCAGATTAATAATTGTTTTGGTAAGGGCTAGACATGAATAGAGATCAATGAAAGGACAATGGTCAATATTGTGGAAACCCTAGTTTCTTCCAAAAAGCCTAATCCTCATTCATCATTATTAATCTAGTTTTAGATCTATCAAAAGATAAAAGGAGTCATCTTTATTACTCATCCAGGATTACTAAATCCTAACGAACCCTACAAGCCCTCTTCTGATATAAAATCTATATCCGTCTTTAAACTAGATCTATATTCTACATCCGTATTTAACGTAGATCTAGATTCTATAACTATTCTTCACTATTATCTATTCTTCTTCCTCTTCCTAATCAACACGTCAAAAGAAAGATTAAAAGATTCCACATATCCCTGAGGACGACCCGTACTCATCTCGGTCTAGCTATACACGACACCGTTATTGATTGCGGTTACTACACACACTTTTTTAAATCCAGATCAATCAGCGATACCGATGCCTAATCGGGTATCAAACTCCAAGTCCTCTCACAGCAGATGATGAGTCGCTTCTGGTGATATTCCAGTAGTAGCGATACTGATGTTAAAGCTGGTATCAGACTTCAAGCCCCCAACCCGCAATAAAAATCAGCGTGTAAATATAAAATGAAATAGCCGAAATGATTGGGCAGCTCGGAATGAAAATCAGCGAGTGAAAATAATAAGGAAATGGTCGAAATGACGGGGCACCACGATAAAATAGCCAAAATGATTGGGCAATCGCGACTTTCATGATAAAAAAAACTGAAATAATAGAGCATTGCGGAAATATAAAAGAAAAGAAATATATATGGAATTTTTGCCCTACAAGTAGGTCAATATTGAATCTTGTATACAATCCATAGGCATAAACAAATGAAAGTGAGCAATGTGCTCCACCAAATGCTACCAAGGAACGCTTCGGTAAATATTCAAGTCTCAATGGCGCCATATAAGCCCAAAGACTACCGAGAAATACTTCGTCTCCGAATGGATTTAGTGGCAACCTCTCAAGAAAATCAGAGTGGAGTAAAGGCATATTCCTAACTCCGGGTCTCGATGGCAATATATGCGGCCTAAAGACCAATTCGACGCCCCTCTTACTCCAGAGAGTACACATGTGGTGTCAACAAAGCTCTAAAGAGCCAAACCTAAAGCGGGGAGACGACATATTCCTAACTCCAGATTTCGATGATAACATATACAGCCTAGAAATTATATCAATGTTCTTTCTCATTCTAGCATGGTGCAGATGCAACATCAACAAGGACCAAAGGGTCAAAGCAAAAGTGGAGTGATGGAAAATTCCTAGCTTCAGACCTCAATGGCAATATATACGGCCTAGAGACCATATGGATGTCCACCCTACTTCGGTGAAGAAATTGGCACGACATCATCAAAGAAAAAGTGAAGTGACGACATATTCCTAACTTCAGGTCTTGATGGCAAGATATGCAAGCCTAAAGACCACTGGATATCATCCTACCTCAAAAAGGTGCAGTCATGACTCCCCCGAGGCTCTAAATAGAGCCTAACCTCAAGGTAAAGCTCCATGGCGATGCCTAATGCTGAATCTTTCGATGGTAATATGGATACTCCAACCTAACAGGATTACTTGAAGATGTCATGTCCAGCCTCAGAAGGGATCAGAGACAATACAAACGTGTGGCTACTCGAGCCGCAACCTAAAGGACTGCACATCAAGAAGATATCAGCCAACGTAACGGTATGATGGACTTAACCCAGTACCACAAACCTAACGGACTCCTATCATAAAAGGGGTTATGTATGTTTAACGTTAGGATGAGTTTATTTGTATGCCTAAGGGAAGGGTAAACTAAACGCTCTGGGACTAGTAAATAAACTATGCTAAGTCACTTCAGCACAAACTATGAAGTAAAGAAGCCACTTACAAGTCATCTCGACTCATAGGGGAAACACTTTTGTAAGGTCCATACGACACACAAGAGAAAAGTCACCTGGGAGTCATCACGACTTCTAAGGAGAACACACACCTACGAGATCCTCTTGACTCGTAGGGAGAAACACCTCTATGAGACCCCTACGGCTCATAAAGTTGAAAAGCCTTAAGTGACAGGGATCTAATCTGTTTTCTAAGCCACCGCTGCCCTGCGGACTGTCTCCATACTGACTACCGTATACTATCCATGAGCCACATACGACAAAGTTACATCAAAGACATCCTCCATAGGCTAACCAAGATACCAATGAAGAGAATAAGCCACTTACATATCCTCCCAACTTGTAAGGAAAAAACATTATTGTAAGATCCTTACGACTTATAAGAGGAAATACACTTAGGGATCCTTACAACCCTTAAGGAGAATATACACCTATGAGATCCCCTCGACAGAAATGCCTTCATGAGACCCTTACATGTTAAAAAGATGGAAAAAGCCTTAGCTGTCATGGATCTAAACATGTCTCCTGGGCCATCAAATCTCTAGTGGTACACTATTTAACCCACGTACATACTTAAGTGGGCAAAGTAGTGAGGGTCATTTCTTTGCACCAATTTTGACGAGCGAACATGCTAGGTGTGCACCTGGAATATAGAGGCAAAGAAACTTGCGCAAGCATATCAAATGCGCACATGGTGAAAATTCACTTTGATGACATGCACATCAATATACATGCGCATGTGCAAGTTGGTGCATGAGATACGTTGCCTCACGTGATATCCGTGTGACGCCAATGCCATCTCTTTGGCGGCGCCAATGTGCATGGCATGGGGCGCTCATGCCAACACCTTGGGCAGTGCCTCATGTGCATAGCACATGGCGCCGACGCTAGGGGTTGTGAGCATCACTTCAGATAGAATTAAATTCTTTATGGGAAAATATTTCCTTAATTTTTCTAAAACGAGAAAGATTTTCTCTGTTAAACAAAGAACCCCTGGATTAAAAAAATTCAATGGTGATTAAAAATCACCGTTCAAATCAAAAGATAGAATTAAATTCTCTATGGAAAATATTTTACTTCAATCTTGTTAAAAACAAGAAAAATATACTCGGTTAAACAGAGGGCCCTTAGATAAAAGATCCAACGGTGATTAAAAATCACCACTTGATTATGAAATCAAATCGAGATCTCTTAAATGAGAGATTCTCTCAACAAATCAACAGTTTCTCATACCCTATATAAAGAGCATGGGAGATTAAATCTCAGAGAGACCCCTCATAAGCTTCTACAAGACTGAGAATTGAATTCTCCTTGAAAATCATTTTCATCTTCCAAAACTCTAGGTAAGAACAATGAAGAAATATATCTCTTTTTACCTATCATACATGTAAAAATAGGGTTTAACCCTTCATACAAAATTAGTTCTTTTTCTGAATCTAAGATCCATAACACAAGTCTCTCACAAAAGAGAATTTAATTCTCACAGAGGGATCTTGATCTTAAATTTAAGATTCAGAGAAGCTCCGGTGTTTTTCTATCATCATGATAAAAAAGAAAAAGACTGATGAGAAAAGATGAAGTTTAACTTCAAAGAACCTATGATGATGAAACATGGAAAATAGAGGATCTCAGATCATAAAATATTGATTTTGGTAATCGTTAATAGTCAAAATACCATTAACAGAAACTTAAACTTCAGAAAACTTAAGTTTTCTAAAAATAGAGATTGCTTACCGCCGAAAACTGGACTAAGACGTTGAAGACGTCTAGCCTGAATTTGGGGGCAGATGTTATATGGAACATATCCATCTACCTCTCTGAAGATACCAAGTTGATTTATGGCACCGTATCGAAGGTTTGGATAGATGCGACCGATGTAGCTGACTTATCAGATTCCCCCTCAATGATGAGGGATTTTTTTATTGTGGAGACGCTCTTCCCTGTAGGCGTAAGCCCCTGCAGTTAATTACGTTATCACAAAGCGATAACAACTTTCACCTTCTCCGGTAGATGACTTTGTGTCGTGTTATATATTTTTTATTATGGGGTTGCCCTTAGATTGTATACAGAGACTAAACTTGTCATGCCCGTAAAGCGCGAATTATTCCAAACCCATAAATCCTATTTTTGAGTGAACTTAGGACGTAGATCTCATATAAATGAGGTCCATAAGTTCAGGGGTTTAAGGATCGTTAATCTAGTCTTAGATTAAGATCAACTTAAAATATATTTAACGACCGTTAATCTTATTTTAGATTAAGGTCGACTTAAAATATGTATGATTAAAGTTGATTTTCCTTTGAAGATCAAAGTTGATTTTCAAAGAAGTTTGAAACTTCAGGGAGTTAGGCTAATTTTAGACCAGATGTTGGGCACTGTTTCCCAACAGTACTAAGCACTAAACCAAAAATTTTATTTTGGGTTTTAGATAACCCAACAGTACTAAGCACTGGGCCCAGAAGCTTAACCTTCATCATAGATCCCGCTTCAGTGTTCACGTGCTCTTCACATAAGAAGCCTAGTTTCTTGGTGTTCACGTATCTTCCACGTGAGTAGCTTGGTGTCACGACCCGAATATTTCGACTCGTGACCGGCACTTAACCACGCAACGTCTACAGGCATAACGCGACTAAGTAAGCCGAACCCAGAAATCAAAACCATATAAAAGTAGCGAGTGTTGAAAACATTTAGTTAAAACATTTAGAAAACCTTAAATAATTCAATAAGTTCTTTTAAAGTTATGTCATCATTTAAATAATTTTGGCAGCATTTCCTTTGTAAAAGTAACCCCGAAATCGGGTATAAAACAGGATATGAGTGAAAATGAGATATAATGAAACAAAATATTCCCAAACGGGAGCAATCACGCCCAACGGTGGAAACCATCATCACAAGAGTACGCTGTAGCGAAGAATGAGCAATAAATAAACATCACAGAATAATAAACTGCATATAAAAACAGTCGGCTCTCACGAGCTCGACACCAAAATACAGAGAAATATACATCATCGTCCGCACACTGTCACTAAGTCCAGTACATATATGGTAGATGGAGAATACTAGATACAAAAGGGGTACAATAAAAGTAATCAGATACCACAACCCATCTAAAAGCAAAACAGCTCTCGCACCAACTGTAGTGGAATCTGTAGCCAAAAGATGCAAAAGGCAGCCTGCCGCGACTACTCTGAAAGGCAACCTGCAAATACTGTGGCACAACGGGGGTGAGTTGCCAACTCGTGAATAGAGATAACATATAAAGGTAATCGCGAGCATGCACGTACTGCGCTACTCTAACATATGCCAGCAGATGATATCAATGCGTGATAAGCAGTATGTGCAATAGTCATGCAAGTGCTCTATCAGGTAATATAACTATAGGATGATATACATGATAATCAATGCTGAGCATAGGATAAATAACATCTACACGGAATATCAACGTGGAAAGGTAATCGGTGCCCAAAACTGCACCCCAAATCCCAAATAATAAACTCAGGCGCCGGCGCCCTCCTCGGCCCTCGAATCCTGTAAATCTCTGAGAAATCACGAGTGCCCAACATCGGCACCCAAATATCATAAAATACTCGTGTCCTGCATCGACACGCAAATCCTCATATATCGGGCTCCGTAAGTCCGGATCAGCCCACGGGCTCCGTCTACGGTATCGGCCCTCGGCCCCGGCAGTACGGATCATCCCGCATCCATCTCTCGACTCTGGTCAGTATCCTCCGGATAACCGCCGGGTCTAACCAATCACCGGTAGGTACTCGCCACCCTGCTAAGCTCATCGTCTACTCCACGAAAAACATTTCTCGCCCCGGGGAACCATACCGGGTCCACCACGAACCCGCAAACAGATCATCCAACTCCTCGAATCGGGTTTCAAACACACGTCTCAGAACCGAGAAAACGCGTGGTGGACGCACCAAAATATCATATCACGAGGAACCGGGTTTTCAAATAGTGCATCTTTTCTTAAATAATCCCACGGTCCTCAAAACCAGAAATCACATGAAAATCCAACACCAAGAAGTAAATCAAATGCGATGTGCTATGTACATCAAACCATAATATAGGTACAAGGGGAAACTGCTTTTAAAAATAGTTTCCGTTTTTAAAGACATCATGCGGCTCACAATTTCTATGAAAATCATACCGAATCATATGTGAAATGAACTACAGCAATATAATCATGGCAGTTCTACAGTGAGTGTGGCATGGCAATTACTAACGGTGTGTGTGTAACATGCAGATTAGTGCTCGTGCAACATGAACCGTTAGTAATAGTGCGGTGTTATATCAATTCTAAGTTTACTTACATATAGCAAGGAATGCAGTATGCAATGATAGTCAATGGGGTAAATGCAACATATAACTATAAGGTCCTATCAGCCCTGACGCATAACGCCATGCGGACGATATCCCCGTAGATGTTAAATCTACTCACCGAAGTCTCACGCTAAGTGTAGCCGGCGACTTGCTTCCCCTTCTTCGCAGCGTCCGTCTCACTCGCCTGCGAACCTAGAATCACACAATATATTACATATAAGCTCAAGTCCACAAAAACGTGATATTAAGGTTAAACTAGAAACCCGCGTCACAAACCAAGCGCGCGTGTGCGCGATACGCTAAAACGTATGATTACGCGCCTGAAACTACCCCGACGCGTCGCGATACACAGAAACCCCAAACCCACACACGTATCACGCGTGTCGCGAAGGTTTAAAATACGAGAAATAGGTATATAGCTCCAGATTTTTCTACAGTAAGAATTAAATAAAATTATACATTCCAAGAGTCTAAGGGTAGCAGCAAACACCTATAGGGCCAAACCCCAACCCAAACCCTCCCCATCTGGCCGCAAATTGCGGCCAGAATCAATATTCCGGCGGCCTGTACATGTTGTATGGGGGTCGGGTTCTACCTGGGGGATCAGCACCTAACAACTATACTGCAGTCCTCTCAAAATTATTCTGAACTCACTGGGTCGATAGCAGTTTACAGGAAGTCAAAATTTGCTTAAAACGATGAATCTGCATCAAATTGGGATCTGGTGGTATTTTAGTGAAATTGGGGGCTAAGCTAGGTTAACATGGCCCTAACAACACTCCATCAACTTACTAAAACCAGTTCATACATCACTTGGTCAAGTTTCCCCCTAATCACCACATAAAGCACTAAATACATAAAACTATCGCTAATCGAAGCTAACTACACAATTAAGCGAAAGTAGGAATAAGTTTAGAGGTTATACCCTCAAGAAATCTCACAAGCAAGTAGAAGGAGAAGAAGAAGAGGGAATGGAGCTGCTGGGGTGCTGTTGCTGCTGCCTGGAGCTGCCGCTGTTGTTGCCTGAGCTGCTGAGGCTGAGGCTGGAGTTGCTGCTACTGCTGTTGTGTTTGCTGCTGCTGCTGTTGTGTTTGCTGCTGCTGCTGCTCTGAGGGGTGTGTGTGTGTGTGAGTGTATGAGTGAGAGGTTGAGAGAAAACAATACAAGAATGAGAGGAAAGAAATGATACTCCCGAAGGTCATCCCCTCCACTCTCTTTCTTCATTAAATGCAAGCATGGCTCTTGCCATGATGCATTCTCTCTCTCTCATTCTCACCAAGTCAACACTCCAAAGGAAATTCAAATTAAAGCAACCATCAATTAACTAATTAGACTTAATTAAAACCCAAAAGACTTAATCCCCATGATTAAACCCACCATGGTTGCTAATCATGGTATTACCTCATTTTAAAACCCTAGTTTACATGCACATGTGTGTGCAAGCCTAGAAAAATTCTAGAAAAATATTTAATAAATTTGGAAAAATATTTGAAACTCAATTTGGTAAACTTTTTATTAAAAACCCTTTATTTAAATATAATTATCCACAAAACACATCCTAAGGTGTTACAATCTCTCCCCCTTAAAAGAAATTCGTCCCCGAATTTGAAAATATAAAGCTACGCATACCTTCAAAGAGATGAGGGAACTTGTTCCGCTTCTCGCCCTCGGCTTCCCAAGTGATCTCTTCGCCACTCGGGCTGCGCCAAAGCACCCTCTCCGATGGCAAGACCCTCGATCTAAGTTTCTTCACCTGCCGGTCCAATATCACGACTGGCTGCTCGGTGAACGAAAGGTCGCGCTCGAGCTGAACGGTCTGATGCTGAATCATGTGCAAAGGGTCATGTAGGTATCTGCGAAGTATCGACACGTGGAACACGGGGTGAACATCTGGGAAGTCGGGTGGAAGAGCCAAACGATAAGCCACTGCGCACACACGCTCGAGGATCTCGAAGGGACCTATGAATCTGGGGCTAAGCTTCCTCTTCCGTCCAAATCTCATCACTCCCTTCATCGGAGAGACCCTCAGAAAAACATGATCTCCAACTGCGAACTCTAATCTGCGGCGGCGCCTATCAGCATACGATCTCTGCCTGCTCTGAGCTGTCCTCACCCTGTCTCGAATCAGCTGTATCTTCTCGGTCGTCTCCTGTACGATCTGGGGCCCCAAAATACTGCTCTCACTGAGCTCTGTCCAGCAGACGGGCGATCTACATCTCCTCCCATACAAAGCCTCAAAAGGTGCCATCTGAATAGTATCCTGGTAACTATTGTTGTAGGAGAACTCCACCAAGGGTAAATGATGATCCCAGCTACCACCAAAGTCTAAAACGCACGCTCGGAGCATGTCCTCAAGAGTCTGAATCGTCCGCTCTGACTGGCCGTCGGTCTGCGGATGAAATGCTGTGCTGAAACTCAAGCGTATGCCCAAAGCCTCCTGAAGTCTCTGCCATAGTTAGCTGGTAAACTGGGTGCCTCTGTCGGACACGATACATGTCGGGACTCCGTGCAGTCGTACTATCTCGTCGATATAAATCTGGGCGTACTGAGCAAATCCGAAAGTCATCTTCACTGGCAGGAAGTGAGCTGCTTTCATCAACCGATCCACGATCACCCAAATGGAGTCATACCCTCGCCTAGTCCTGGGTAGACCCACAACGAAATCCATCGAAATTTGCTCCTATTTCCACTCCGGAATGGGTAACGGCTGTAGCTCTCCTGCGGGCCTCTGGTGCTCGGCCTTGACTTGCTGACAAGTCAGGCATCTCGACACAAAATCTGCGATGTCCTTCTTCATTCCGTCCCACCAGTAAACATCTCTCATATCATGATATATCTTGGTGGAACCGGGATGGACTGTCACGACCCAAGTATTTCGACTCGTGACCGGCACTTAACCACGCTACGTCTACAGGCGTAACGCGACTAAGTAAGTCGAACCCAGAAATCAAAACCATAAAAAAATAGTGAGTGTTGAAAACTTTTAGTTAAAGCTTTTAGAAAACCTTAAATAATTCAATAAGTTCCTTTTAAAGTTACTTAATCATTTGAATAATTTTGGCAGCATTTCCTTTGTAAAAGTAACCCCGAGATCGGGTACAAAACAGGATATAAGTGAAATGAAATGTAATGAAATGAAACATCCCCAAACGGGAGCAATCACGCCCAACGGCGGAAACCAACATCACAAGAGTAATATATGACGCCGTAGCGAAGAATAAACAATAAGTGGACATCACAGAATAGAAACTGCATATAAAAACAGTCGGCTCCTACGAGCTCGACACCAGAATACAAAATATACATCATCGTCCTCACACAGTATCTAAGTCCAGTACATAAATGGTAGATGGAGAGTACTAGATACAAAAGGGATACAATAAAAGTACTCAGAATACCACAACCCACCTAAAAGCAAAACAGCTCTCACCGCAACTGTGGTGGTATCTGTAGCCAAAAGATGCAAAAGACAGCCTGCCGCGACTATGCTGAGGGCAACCTACAAATACTGTGGCACAACGGGGGTGAGTTGCCAACTCGTGAATAAAGATAACATATAAAGGTAATCGCGAGCATGCACGTACAGCGCTACTCTAACAAATGCCAGCAGATAATATCAATGCGTGATAAGCAGTATGTGCGATAATCATGCAGATGCTCTATCAGGTAAAATAACTACAGGATGAGGTATATGGTAATCAATGCTGAGCATGGGATAAACAACATCTACACGGAATATCAACGTGGAAAACAATCGGTGCCCACAACTGCACCCAAATCCCAAATAACTCATGCGCCGGCACACCCATCGGCCCTCAAAATCCTGTAAACCTCTGAGAAATCACGAGTGCCCAACATCGGCACCCAAAACATCATCAAATACTCGTGTCCAGCATCGACACGTAAATCCTCATATATCGGGCTCCGTCAGTCCGGATCAGCCCACGGGCTCCGTCTGCGGTATCGGCTCTCGGCCCCGGCAGTACGGATAATCCCGCATCCATCTCTCGACTCTGGTCGGTATCCTCCGGACAACCGCCAGGTCCAACCAATCACCGGTTGGTACTCGCCACCCTGCCAGGCTCATCGTCTACTCCACGAAAAACATTTCTCGCCCCGGGGAACCATACCGGGTCCACCACGAACCCGCAAACGGATCATCCATCTCCTCGAATCGGGTTTCAAGCACACGTCTCAGCACCGAGAAAACGCGTGGTGGACGCACCAAAATATCATATTACGAGGAACCGGGTTTTCAAATAGTGCATCTTTTCTTAAAAATCCCACGGTCCTCAAAACCAGAAATCACATGAGAATCCAACACCAAGAAATAAATCCAATGCGATGTGCCATGTACATCAATCCATGATATAGGTATAGGGGGGAAAACCGCTTTTAAAATTAGTTTCCGTTTTTAAAGATATCATGCGGCTCCCAATTTCCATGAAAGTCATAGCGAATCATATATGAAATGAACTACAGCGATATAATCATGGCAGTTCTACAGTGAGTGTGTCATGGCAATTACTAACGGTGTGTGTGTAGCATGCAGATCAGTGCTCGTGCAACATGAACCGTTAGTAATAGTGCGGTGTTCTATCAATTATAAGCATACACACAGCAGGGAATGCAATATGCAATGACAGTACATGAGGTAAATGCAACATATAATAATAAGGTCCTATCAGCCCTGACGCATAACGCTATGCGGGCGATATCCCCGTAGATGTTAAATCTACTCACCGGAGTCTCGCGCTAAGTGTAGCCGACGACTTGCTTGCCCTTCTTCGCAGCGTCCGTCTCACTCGCCTGCGAACCTAGAATCACATAGCATATATCACACATAAGCTCAATTTCACCAAAAACGTGATATTAGGGTCCAACTAGAAATCCGTGTCGCAAACCAATCGCGCGTGTGCGCGATACGCTAAAACGTGTGATCGCGCGCCTGAAACTACCCTGACGCGTCGCGATACGCAGAAACCCCAAATTCACACACGTGTCGCGAAGGTTTAGAAAATACGAGAAATAGGTAATAAGCCCCAGATTTTTATACAGAACTTAACTTACAAAAATATATATATCACAACACTCCACACATTAGCAGACACCTATAGGACCAAACCCCAACCCAAACCCTACCCATCTGGCCGCAAATGGCGGCCAGAATGAAGAAATTGGCGGCCACATGAAGGAATTAGGGGGTCGGGTTCTAGCTAGGGTATCAGCACCTATCCACTATACTGCAGTCTTCTCAATTCCAGTCTGAACTCATCGGGTCAAAAGCAGTTTCCAGAAAACTCAGTTTTGCTTTAAAACGACGAAATACGTCAAATAGGGATCTGGTGGTTTATCAGTGAAATCGGGGTTAAAGCTAGGTTAATATGGTCTCAACAACCCACTAACAACCTACTGAAACCAATTCACACCACAAAAGCACAAGCTTCCCACTAAACACCTCATATCTCACTAAAACGCATCAAAACCCACTAACCGAAGCAAAACTACTCTAACCAAGCAAACTAGGGAGTAAGTTTAGGAAATATACCTCATACTTAACCCTAGGGAGCTGGAGGAAGAAGAAGAGGTGCAGAGAAGAGGCTGTGGTTGCTGCTGCTGTGCTTGCTGCTCACTGTTGCTGCTGCTACTGCTCTCTGCTGCTGCTGTTGCTGTGCTGCTGGGGTTCTGGAGCTGAGAGGTAAGTGTGTGTGTGTGTATGAGAGTTGAGAGAAAAACAAAGAAATGAGAGGAAACAAAGCATCACCCAATGTCAACCCTCCTCTCTCTCTCTTCATTTATTGCAAGCATGGGCTAAAGCCATGATGCACTCTCTCTCTCTCACACAAGTCAACACCCTAACAATTCAAATTAAAGTAACTACTACTTAACTAATTAACTTAATTTAAACCCAAAAGACTTAATCCCATGATTAACCCACCATGGTTACTAATCATGGTAAAACTCATTTAAAACCCCTAGTTTACATGCATATGTGTGTGCAAGTCTAGGAAAATTTTAGAAAAATATTTATTAAATTAGGAAAAATATTTGAAACACAATTTGGTAAACTTTTCATTAAAACCCCTTTATTTAAATATAAATAGACCCTAACACATCCTAAGGTGTTACAATCTCTCCCCCTTAAAGAAATTCGTCCCCGAATTTCAAAAATCTAACTACATGTACCTTTGAAAAGATGGGGATACGTCTTCAACATCTCGCTTTCGGCCTCCCAAGTGACCTCCTCATGGTTCTGACCACGCCAAAGTACCTTAACTGATGGGATGTCCTTCGATCTCAATTTCTTCACTTGTCGATCCAAGATCATCACCGGCTGCTCTGCATAGGAAAGGTCGCGCTCAAGCTGGATCGTCGGGTGCTGAATCGCATGCGAAGGATCATGAAGATATCTACGGAGCATCGAAACGTGAAATACGGGGTGCACATCTGGAAAACTGGGCGGAAGGGCTAATCGGTATGCTACTGCATCAACACGCTCGAGGATCTCGAAGGGGCCCACATATCTGGGACTGAGCTTCCCCTTTTTCCCAAACCTCATCACACCTTTCATAGGGGAGACCCTTAAGAAAACATGATCACCAACACAAAACTCATGCCTGCGCCGCCGACGGTCCGCATAAGATCTCTGCCTACTCTGCACTGCTCTCATCCTATCGTGAATCAACTGGATCTTCGCGGTCGTCTCCTCAACAATCTGTGGTCCTAAGATACTGCCCTCACTGAGCTCTGTCCAACAGGCGGGCGATCTGCATCTCCTCCCATAGAGAGCCTCAAACGGTGCCATCTGAATGGTCTCCTGGTAGCTGTTATTGTAGGAGAACTCTACCAAGGGTAAGTGATGATCCCAGCTACCTCCGAAATCTAATACACACGCTCTGAGCATGTCCTCGAGAGTCTGAATCGTCCGCTCTGACTGTCCGTCGGTCTGCGGATGAAATGTTGTACTGAAACTCAAGCGAGTGCCCAAAGCCTCCTGAAGCCTCTGCCATAAACGGCTGGTAAACTGGGTGCCTCTGTCGGACACAATACATGTCGGGACTCCGTGTAGTCGCACAATCTCGTCGATGTAGATCTGGGCATACTGAGTAAATCCGAAAGTCGTCTTCACTGGTAGGAAGTGAGCCGCCTTCGTCAAACGATCCACGATCACCCAGATGGAGTCGTACCCTCGACTAGTCCTGGGTAGACCCACAACGAAATCCATCGAAATCTGTTCCCATTTCCACTCCGGAATGGGTAACGGCTGTAGCTCTCCTGCGGGCCTCTGGTGCTCATCCTTGACTTGCTGACAAGTCAGGCATCTCGACACGAAATCTGCGATGTCCCTCTTCATTCTGTCCCACCAATAAACATCTCTCATATCATGATACATCTTGGTGGAACCGGGATGGACGCTGTACACCGATCGATGTGCCTCCTCGAGAATCTCGCGCCGCAGTCCCTCAGCATCTGGTACGCACAGTCTAACTCCAAATCGTAGTACCCCCTGATCATCGATCACGAACTCGGAAAATCTGCCCTGTCCAATCTGCGCCATGATCTCCGAACATCGGTCATCACTGCGCTGTGCCTCATGTATGCGGTCAAGTAACTGTGGGCGTGCACGAACATGCGCGATCTGTCCTCCAATCGGCGTGAACTCGAACTGTACTCGGCTGTCGCATAATATCTGCCAATCTGCCGACGACTGTCCCCGAACCGCGCTCAAATAAGATAGACTACCCCCGGGCCTCCTGCTCAACGCATCCGCCACTACATTCGCCTTGCCCGGGTGGTACAAGATCTCGCAGTCATAATCCTTCACTAACTCCATCCATCGGCGCTGTCGAAGGTTCAGGTCCCGCTGCTGGAATATATATTTTAGACTCTTGTGATCCGTGAATATCTGGCACGACTCTCCGTATAGGTAATGTCGCCAGATCTTAAGTGCAAAGACCACTGCAGCCATCTCCAAGTCATGAGTGGGGTAGTTTTGTTCATGTTTCTTCAATTGTCGCGAAGCATACGCGATCACCCTGTCGTGCTGCATCAAAACGCACCCTAGCCCCACTCGAGAGGCATCACAATAGACCACAAACCCGCCTGAGCCTGAAGGTAATGATAACACCGGTGCCGTCGTCAGCCGAGTCCGCAACTACTGAAAACTGTGCTCGCACTCCTCCGTCCAATCGAAAGGGACTCCCTTCCGGGTCAACCCGGTCAAAGGGGTAGCAATACTGGAGAAGTCCTGCACAAATCGCCTGTAGTAACCGGCCAACCCCAAAAAGCTGCGAATCTCCGTAACCGATGTGGTTCTGGGCCAACGCTGAACGGCCTCGATCTTCCTCAGGTCTACACATATACCGTCTCGTGAAATCACATGCCCCAAGAAGTCTACGCGGTCCAGCCAAAAAGCACACTTGGAGAATTTCGCATAAAGCTGGTGCTCCCTCAAAGTCTGCAGTGTAATCCGCAGGTGCTGCTCGTGCTCCTCACTACTCCGGGAATACACCAAGATATCGTCAATGAACACTATAATGAACAGATCCAAATATGGCCGGAAAATACGGTTCATCAAGTCCATGAATGCTGCTGGCGCATTGGTGAGTCCGAACGACATCACCAAAAACTTATAATGGCCGTAGCGCGTACGGAAAGCTGTCCTGGGAATGTCCTCCTGTCGAACCCGCAACTGATGATAGCCCGATCGTAAATCGATCCTCGAAAAGTACCCTGCCCCCTGAAGCTGGTCGAACAAATCGTCGATGCGCGGCAAAGGATACCTGTTCCGCACTGTCACCCTGTTCAGCTGCCGGTAGTCGATACACAGACGCAAACTGCCGTCCTTCTTCTTGGCGAACAGGACTGGAGCACCCCAAGGAGAAACAATGGGTCGAACAAGTCCCTTATCCAGCAAATCTTGCAACTGACCCTTCAACTCTCGAAGTTCCGCCGGGGCCATCCGATAAGGCGGTATGGAAACAGGCCCCGTGCCAGGAACCAAATCAATACAGAAAGAAATGGCGCGCTCGGGCGGTAGCCCAGGAAGCTCGTCAGGGAACACATCAGGGAACTCGCTAACAACCGGAACCTGATCCAATGGAACCTGTGTAGCACTAGCATCGCAAACATAAGCGAGAAATCCCTGACATCCCTTCCTCAAAAGCTGTCCAGCGCGAAAAGAAGAAATCACACTGTGAGGGGTGGCACCACGGTCCCCCAACACAACAAAAACCGACTCGCCGGGAAAAAAAAATCTAACTGTCTTCTCACGGCAGTCCACAGAAGCATAGCACGTGGCTAACCAATCCATGCCCAAAAGAACGTCGAAGTCCAACATCTCCAGAAGGATCAAGTCGACAGGCAACTCTCTCTCGCCAATACAGACGGTACAGGATCGGAACACGTGTCTAGCTACAAACGACTCTCCCACAGGAGTGGTCACAACAAGCGGCTGATCAAGCACACCGGACTCTCTACCCAAACTCGGCATGAAGTGTGTGGATACGTACGAGTGCGTGGATCCGGGATCAAACAATACGTGTGCATCAACTGTACATACAGGAAGGATACCTGAAACCACCGCATTAGACGCCTGCGCGTCCTGATGCGTCAAAGCAAAAACCCGTGCCTGTCCACCACCTGCGACTGACTGCCCTCTGCCTCGGTCATCCCGTCCTCTCTGAGCAACTCCTCCACGCCCACGACCTCGCTGTGTATGAGTCTGGCGCGGAGCAACGGTAGGTACAACAGGCAACGCCCTCTGGGTGGTGAAGGTGGTAAGGTAACATGCGGTGCTGCCGCCTCCCTCCGATGTATCTCAGGACAATCTCTAACGAGGTGAAGTAGACTGCCGCACCTAAAGCAACCCCGCGGCGACTGCTGACTCTCCTGAGGATACGAACTATACATCTGGCCTCGTCCCGAATCTCTGCTACTCCTCGTACCAGAACGATACCTGTCGCGGCGTCTGAATGACTGCCTCCGTGCGGATATACTGGTACGAACTCTCTTCGGCTCTGGAACTACCGAAGTCTCAGCAAGGTGCTCCTCGACTACTAGGGCTGCGTCTACAGCTGCTGCATAGGTCTCGTAGTGCTGCGCGCTGATCGTGAGGAACAGTGGTGTAAGCAAGCCTCGAACAAATCTCTTGACTCGCAACTCCTCGGTAGCCACTAAATATGGGGCATAGACTGCTAGCTCTGTAAACAGCACGTCATACTCTGCCACTGTCATCCCTGGCGTCTGGCGCAAGGACTTAAATCTGCGTGCTCGGGCATCCCTAACACTCTGGGGAAGGAAACGGGCTAGAAATACTATCACAAACTCTGTCCAGGTCATAGGAGGAAGACCTGCTGCTCTACCCTTCTCAACTGAATCGCACCATTTCTGCGCAAGACCTTCCAGACGAAAGCTCGCGAACTCAACCCATCTCGCATCTGCGCATCTGAGGGAACGGCATATCCGGTCCATCCTGTCGATGAAAGACGGTGGGTCCTCGGCTGTATCGGTGCCTGTGAAGACCGGAGGCTTCAGCCTTATGAACTATGATAGCGATACGGTAATCACCTCCGTAGCTGCAGGGGCAACTGGCTGTGCGGTAGGTACCATCGCGGTCTCTGGAACTGGTGGAGCTACCTCTGGTCGCTGCGCTCGAAGCGTCTCAACTAGCGATCCTATCATCTGGCGCATCTCCTGCATGCTAGATCCCACCGTCTGGCGCATCTCCTGCATACCAGCCCCTAGCATGGCGATCTGATCTGTCACGGCAGGAACAGCCTGCTCGGGTACAACCGGTGTACTGCCCGGATCAGTCCTCGTCTCGGACGAGTCAACTCGAATCTCGGCCCTCGCGGCCGCTCTCTGCGCCCTCGTAGTCTTTGGCGGCATAACGGCTGAAAGAAAATTAGGATTCGATAAGAACACGGAAATCGAATCGCAGGAATGTATGTACTTAAGAAGGGATTTAAATCAACAAGTCCTAAGGTCGCGTAGGCGAAGTACCGTGTCGTGAGTATGCCGCGGAACATACACACGCTACGCTACCCTGTTGCAGCTACCTACTCCATCATACCAGGGTCATCCTACACTCCGAAGGTAAAACCTACGCTCTGATACCAACTTTGTCACAACCCAAGTATTTCGACTCGTGACCGGCACTTAACCACGCTACGTCTACAGGCGTAACGCGACTAAGTAAGCCGAACCCAGAAATCAAAACCATAAAAAAATAGTGAGTGTTGAAAACTTTTAGTTAAAGCTTTCAGAAAAACTTAAATAATTCAATAAGTTCCTTTTAAAGTTACTTAATCATTTGAATAATTTTGGCAGCATTTCCTTTGTAAAAGTAACCCCGAGATCGGGTACAAAACAGGATATAAGTGAAATGAAATGTAATGAAATGAAACATCCCCAAATGGGAGCAATCACGCCCAACGGCGGAAACCAACATCACAAGAGTAATATACGACGCCGTAGCGAAGAATAAACAATAAGTGGACATCACAGAATAGAAACTGCATATAAAAACAGTCGGCTCCTACGAGCTCGACACCAGAATACAAAATATACATCATCGTCCTCACACAGTATCTAAGTCCAGTACATAAATGGTAGATGGAGAGTACTAGATACAAAAGGGATACAATAAAAGTACTCAGAATACCACAACCCACCTAAAAGCAAAACAGCTCTCACCGCAACTGTGGTGGTATCTGTAGCCAAAATATGCAAAAGACAGCCTGCCGCGACTATGCTGAGGGCAACCTGCAAATACTGTGGCACAACGGGGGTGAGTTGCCAACTCGTGAATAGAGATAACATATAGAGGTAATCGCGAGCATGCACGTACAGCGCTACTCTAACAAATGCCAGCAGATAATATCAATGCGTGATAAGCAGTATGTGCGATAATCATGCAGATGCTCTATCAGGTAAAATAACTACAGGATGAGGTATATGTTAATCAATGCTGAGCATGGGATAAACAACATCTACACGGAATATCAACGTGGAAAACAATCGGTGCCCACAACTGCACCCAAATCCCAAATAACTCAGGCGCCGGCACACCCATCGGCCCTCAAAATCCTGTAAACCTCTGAGAAATCACGAGTGCCCAACATCGGCACCCAAAACATCATCAAATACTTGTGTCCAGCATCGACAAAAAAACCTCATATATCGGGCTCCGTCAGTCCGGATCAGCCCACAGGCTCCGTCTGCGGTATCGGCCCTCAGCCCCGGCAGTACGGATCATCCCACATCCATCTCTCGACTCTGGTCGGTATCCTCCGGACAACCGCCAGGTCCAACCAATCACCGGTAGGTACTCGCCACCCTACCAGGCTCATCGTCTACTCCACGAAAAACATTTCTCGCCCCGGGGAACCATACCGGATCCACCACGAACCCGCAAACGGATCATCCATCTCCTCGAATCGGGTTTCAAGCACACGTCTCAGCACCGAGAAAACGCGTGGTGGACGAACCAAAATATCATATTACGAGGAACTGGGTTTTCAAATAGTGCATCTTTTCTTAAAAATCCCACGGTCCTCAAAACCAGAAATCACATGAGAATCCAACACCAAGAAATAAATCCAATGCGATGTGCCATGTACATCAATCCATGATATAGGTATAGGGGGGAAAACCGCTTTTAAAATTAGTTTCCGTTTTTAAAGATATCATGCGGCTCCCAATTTCCATGAAAGTCATATCGAATCATATATGAAATGAACTACAGCAATATAATCATGGTAGTTCTACAGTGAGTGTGTCATGGCAATTACTAACGGTGTGTGTGTAGCATGCAGATCAGTGCTCGTGCAACATGAACCGTTAGTAATAGTGCGGTGTTCTATCAATTCTAAGCATACACACAGCAGGGAATGCAATATGCAATGACAGTACATAAGGTAAATGCAACATATAATAATAATGTCCTATCAGCCCTGACGCATAACGCCATGCGGGCGATATCCCCGTAGATGTTAAATCTACTCACCGGAGTCTCGCGCTAAGTGTAGCCGACGACTTGCTTGCCCTTCTTCGCAGCGTCCGTCTCACTCGCCTGCGAACCTAGAATCACATAGCATATATCACACATAAGCTCAATTTCACCAAAAACGTGATATTAGGGTCCAACTAGAAATCCGTGTCGCAAACCAATCGCGCGTGTGCGCGATACGCTAAAACGTGTGATCACGCGCCTGAAACTACCCTGACGCGTCGCGATACGCAGAAACCCCAAATTCACACACGTGTCGCGAAGGTTTAGAAAATACGAGAAATAGGTAATAAGCCCCAGATTTTTATACAGAACTTAACTTACAAAAATATATATATCACAACACTCCACACATTAGCAGACACCTATAGGACCAAACCCCAACCCAAACCCTACCCATCTGGCCGCAAATGGCGGCTAGAATGAAGAAATTGGCGGCCACATGAAGGAATTAGGGGGTCGGGTTCTAGCTAGGGTATCAGCACCTATCCACTATACTGCAGTCTTCTCAATTCTAGTCTGAACTCATCGGGTCAAAAGCAGTTTCCAGAAAACTCAGTTTTGCTTTAAAACGACGAAATACGTCAAATAGGGATCTGGTGGTTTATCCGTGAAATCGGGGTTAAAGCTAGGTTAATATGGTCTCAACAACCCACTAACAACCTACTGAAACCAATTCACACCACAAAAGCACAAGGTTCCCACTAAACACCTCATATCGCACTAAAACGCATCAAAACCCACTAACCGAAGCAAAACTACTCTAACCAAGCAAACTAGGGAGTAAGTTTAGGAAATATACCTCATACTTAACCCTAGGGAGCTGGAGGAAGAAGAAGAGGTGCAGGGAAGAGGCTGTGGTTGCTGCTGCTGTGCTTGCTGCTCACTGTTGCTGCTGCTACTGCTCTCTGCTGCTGCTGCTACTGCTCTCTGCTGCTGCTGCTACTGCTTCTGGCTGCTGCTGCTACTTGCTTGCTGCTGTTGCTGTGCTGCTGGGGTTCTGGAGCTGAGAGGTAAGTGTGTGTGTGTGTGTTTGTATGAGAGTTGATAGAAAAACAAAGAAATGAGAGGAAACAAAGCATCACCCAATGTCAACCCTCCTCTCTCTCTCTCTTCATTTATTGCAAGCATGGGCTAAAGCCATGATGCACTCTCTCTCTCACACACAAGTCAACACCCTAACAATTCAAATTAAAGTAACTACTACTTAACTAATTAACTTAATTTAAACCCAAAAGACTTAATCCCATGATTAACCCACCATGGTTACTAATCGTGGTAAAACTCATTTAAAAACCCTAGTTTACATGCACATGTGTGTGCAAGTCTAGGAAAATTTTAGAAAAATATTTATTAAATTAGGAAAAATATTTGAAACACAATTTGGTAAACTTTTCATTAAAAACCCTTTATTTAAATATAAATACACCCTAACACATCCTAAGGTGTTACATGGACGCTGTACACCGATCGATGTGCCTCCTCGAGAATCTCATGTCGCAGCCCCTCAGCATCTGGTATGCACAGTCTAGTCCCAAATCTCAGCATCCCCTGATCATCAATCACGAACTCTGAAAATCTGCCCTGTCCAATCTGCGTCTTGATCTCTGAACATCGGTCATCACTGTGCTGTGCCTCATGGCACGGTCAAGCAACTGTGGGCGTGCACGAACATGCGCAATCTGTCCTCCGATCGACGTGAACTCGAACTGCACCCTGCTGTAGCATAATATCTGCCAATCTGCCGACGACTGCCCCCGTACTATGCTCAAACAAGATAGACTACCCCCGGGCCTCCTGCTCAAAGCATCCGCCACCACATTCTTCTTGCCCGGGTGATACAAGATTTCGCGGTCGTAATCCTTCACTAACTCCATCCATCGGCGTTGTCTAAGGTTCAGGTCTCACTGCTGAAATATATACTTTAAACTCTTGTGATCAGTGAATATCTGGCATGACTCGCCGTATAGGTAATGTCGCCAGATCTTAAGTGCAAAGACCACTGCAGCCATCTCCAAATCATGAGTGGGGTAGTTCTGTTCATGTTTCATCAATTGTCGCGAAGCATACGCGATCACCCTGTCATGCTGCATCAATACGCACCCTAACCCCACTCGAGAAGCATCACAATAGACCACAAATCCGCCTGATCCCGAAGGCAATGATAACATCGGTGCCGTAGTTAGCCGAGTCCGTAGCTGCTGAAAACTGTGCTCGCACTTCTCCGTCCAATCGAAAGGAACTCCTTTCCGGATCAACCCGGTCAAAGGTGTAGCAATACTGGAGAAGTCCTGCACAAATCACCTGTAGTAACCGGCCAACCCCAAAAAGCTGTGAATCTCTGTAACTGATGTGGGTCTGGGCCAACGCTGAACGGCCTCGATCTTCCTCGGGTCTACACATATACCGTCTCGTGAGATCATATGCCCCAAGAAGTCAATGCTGTCCAGCCAGAAAGCACACTTGGAGAATTTCGCGTAAAGCTGGTGCTCCCTCAAGGTCTGTAGTGTAATCCGCAGGTGCTGCTCATGCTCCTCACTACTCCGGGAATACACCAAGATATCGTCAATGAATACTATGATGAACAGATCCAAATATGGCCGGAAAATACGGTTCATCAAGTCCATGAATGCTGCTGGCGCATTGGTGAGTCCGAAAGACATCACCAAAAACTCATAATGGCCGTAGCTCGTACGGAAGGCTGTCCTAGGAATGTCCTCCTGTCGAACCCGCAGCTGATGATAGCCCGATCGTAAATCGATCCTCGAAAAGTATCCTTCCCCTTGAAGCTGGTCGAACAAATTGTCGATGCGTGGCAAGGGATATCTGTTCCGCACTGTCACCCTGTTCAGCTGGCGGTAGTCGATACACAGACGCAAACTGCCGTCCTTCTTCTTGACGAACAGGACTGGAACACCCCAAGGAGAAACACTGGGTCGAATAAGTCTCTTATCCAGCAAATCTTGCAACTGACCCTTCAATTCTCGAAGTTCCGCCGGGGCCATCCGATAAGGCGGTATGGAAATAGGCCCCGTGCCAGGAACCAAATCAATACAGAAAGAAATGTCGCGCTCGGGCGGTAGACCAGGAAGCTCGTCAGGGAACACATCAAGAAACTCGCTAACAACAGGAACCTGATCCAATGGAACCTCTGTAGCGCTAGCGTCGCAAACATAGGCGAGAAATCCCTGACATCCCTTCCTCAAAAGCTGTCCAGCGCGAAAAGAAGAAATCACACTGTGAGGGGCGGCACCACGGTCCCCCAACACAACAAAACCCGACTCGCCGGGAAAACAGAATCTAACTGTCTTCTCACAGCAGTCCACAGAAGCATAGCACGTGGCTAACCAATCCATGCCCAAAAGAACGTCGAAGTCCAACATCTCAAGAAGGATCAAGTCGACAGGAAACTCCACCTCGCCAATACAGACGGTACAGGATAGGAACACGTGCCTAGCAACAAACAACTCTCCCACGGGGGTGGTCACAACAAGCGGCTGATCAAGCAAACCAGACTCTCTACCCAAGGTCGGCACAAAGTGTGTGGATATGTACGAGTGCGTGGATCCGGGATCGAACAACACGTGTGCATCAACAGAACATACTGGAAGGATACCTGAGACCACCGCATTGGACGCCTGCGCGTCCCGATGCATCAAAGAAAAAACCCGCGCCTGTCCTCCACCGGTGACTGACTGCCATCTGCCTCGGTCAGCTCGCCCTCTCGGAGCAACTCCTCCACGCCCACGACCTCTCTGTGTATGAGTCTGACGCGGAACAACGGTGGTACAAAAGGCAACGCCCTCTGGGATGGTGAAGGTGATAAGGTAACATGCGGTGCTGCTGCCTCCCTCCGGTGTATCTCAGGACAATCTCTAACGAGGTGAAGTAGACTGCCGCATCTAAAGCAACCCTGCGGCGACTGCTGGCTCTCCCGTGGATATGAGCTAAACATCTTGCCTCGTCCCGAATCTCTGCCACTCCTCGTACCAGAACGGTACCTGTCGCGGCGTCTGAATGTCTATCTCCGTGCGGATATACTAGTACGAACTCTCTTCGGCTCTGGAACTACCGAAGTCTCAGCAAGGCGCTCCTCGACTAATAGGGCTGCGTCTACAGCTGCTGCATATGTCTCGTAATGCTGCGCGCTGATCACGAGGAACAGTGGCATAAGCAAGCCTCGAACAAATCTCTTGACTCGCATCTCCTCGGTAACCACCTGGTACGGAGCATAAACTGCTAGCTCTGTAAACAGCACGTCATACTCTGCCACTGACATCTCCGGAGTCTGGCGTAAGGACTTGAACCTGCATGCTCTAGCATCTCTGACACTCAGTGGGAGAAAGCAGGCAAGGAATAATGCCACGAACTCTATCCAGGTCATAGGAGGAAGACCCGCCGCTTTGCCCTTCTCAACTGAATCACACCACTTCTGCGCAAGACCTTCCAGGCGAAAGCTCGCGAACTCAACCCATCTCGTATCTGCGCATCTGAGGGAACGGCATATCCGGGCCATCCTATCAATGAAAAATTGTGGGTCCTCGGCTGTATCGGTGCCTGTGAAGACCGGAGGCTTCAGCCTCATGAACTCTGATAGCGATTCTGTAATCACCTCCGTGGCTGCAGGGGCAACTGGCTGTGCGGTAGGTACCATCGCGTTCTCTGTAACGGGTGGAGCTACCTCTGGTCGCTGCGCTCGAAGCGTCTCAACTAGCGATCCTATCATCTGGCGCATCTCCTGCATGCTGGATCCCACCGTCTGGCGCATCTCCTGCATACCAGCCCCTAGCATGGCGATCTGATCTGTCACGGGAGGAACAACCTGCTCGGGTACAACCGGCGTACTGCCCGGATCAGATCTCGTCTCAGATGAATCAACTCGAATCTCGGCCCTCGCGGCCGCTCTCTGCGCCCTCGTAGTCTTTAGCGGCATAATAGCTGAAAGGAAATTAGAATTCGATAAGAATACGGAAATCGAATCACAAGAATATATATACTCAAGAAGGAATTTAAATCAATAGGTCCTAAGGTCGCCTTGGCGGAGTACCGTGTCGTGAGTATGCCGCGAAACATACACACGCTACGCCACTCTGCTTCAGCTACCTACTCCATCATACCAAGGTCATCCTACACTCCGAAAGGTAAAACCTACGCTCTGATACCAACTTTGTCACGACCCAAATATTTCGACTCGTGACCGGCACTTAACCATGCAGCGTCTACAGGTGTAACGTGACTAAGTAAGCCGAACCCAGAAATCAAAACCATATAAAAGTAGCGAGTGTTGAAAACATTTAGAAAACCTTAAATAGTTCAATAAGTTCTTTTAAAGTTACGTCATCATTTAAATAATTTTGGCAGCATTTCCTTTGTAAAAGTAACCCCGAAATCGGGTATAAAACAGGATATGAGTGAAAATGAGATATAATGAAACAAAATATTCCCAAACGGGAGCAATCATGCCCAACGGCGGAAACCATCATCACAAGAGTAATATACGACGCCGTAGCGAAGAATGAGCAATAAATAAACATCACAGAATAATAAACTGCATATAAAAACAGTCGGCTCTCACGAGCTCGACACCGAAATACAGAGAAATATACATCATCGTCCTCACACTGTCACTAAGTCCGGTACATATATGGTAGATGGAGAATACTAGATACAAATGGGGTACAATAAAAGTAATCAGATACCACAACCCACCTAAAAGCAAAACAGCTCTCGCACCAACTGTAGTGGTATCTGTAGCCAAAAGATGCAAAAGGCAGCCTGCCGCGACTACTCCGAAGGGCAACCTGCAAATACTGTGGCACAACGGGGGTGAGTTGCCAACTCGTGAAAAGAGATAACATATAAAGGTAATCGCGAGCATGCACGTACTGCGCTAATCTAACATATGCCAGCAGATGATATCAATGCGTGATAAGCAGTATGTGCAATAGTCATGCAAGTGCTCTATCAGGTAATATAACTACAGGATGATATACATGATAATCAATGCTGAGCATGGGATAAATAACATCTACACGGAATATCAATGTGCAAAGGTAATCGGTGCCCAAAACTGCACCCTAAATCCCAAATAATAAACTCAGACGCCGGCACCCTCCTCGGCCCTCGAATCCTGTCAATCTCTGAGAAATCACGAGTGCCCAACATCGGCACCCAAATATCATAAAATACTCGTGTCCAGCATCGACACGTAAATCCTCATATATCGGGCTCCGTATGTCCGGATCAGCCCACGGGCTCCGTCTGCGGTATCGACCCTCGGCCCCGGCAGTACGGATCATCCCGCATCCATCTCTCGACTCTGGTCAGTATCCTCCGGATAACCGCCAGGTCCAACCAATCATCGGTAGGTACTCTCCACCCTGCTAGGCTCATCGTCTACTCCACGAAAAACATTTCTCGCCCCGGGGAACCATACCGGGTCCACCACGAACCCGCAAACGGATCATCCAACTCCTCGAATCAGGTTTCAAACACACGTCTCAGCACCGAGAAAACGCGTGGTGGACGCACCAAAATATCATATCACGAGGAACTGGGTTTTCAAATAGTACATCTTTTCTTAAATAATCCCACGGTCCTCAAAACCAGAAATCACATGAAAATCCAACACCAAGAAGTAAATCAAATGCGATGTGCTATGTACATCAAACCATAATATAGGTACAAGGGGAAACTGCTTTTAAAAAGGGTTTCCGTTTTTAAAGACATCATGCGGCTCACAATTTCTATGAAAATCATATCGAATCATATGTGAAATGAACTACAGCAATATAATCATGGCAGTTCTACAGTGAGTGTGTCATGGCAATTACTAACGGTGTGTGTGTAACATGCAGATTAGTGCTCGTGCAACATGAACCGTTAGTAATAGTGCGGTGTTCTATCAATTCTAAGTTTACTTACATATAGCAAGGAATGCAGTATGCAATGATAGTCAATGGGGTAAATGCAACATATAACTATAAGGTCCTATCAGCCCTGACGCATAACGTCATGCGGGCGATATCCCCGTAGATATTAAATCTACTCACCGAAGTCTCGCGCTAAGTGTAGCCGACGACTTGCTTCCCCTTCTTCGCAGCGTCCGTCTCACTCGCCTGCGAACCTAGAATCACACAATATATTACATATAAGCTCAAGTCCACAAAAACATGATATTAAGGTCAAACTAGAAACCCAAGCGCGCGTGTGCGCGATACGCTAAAACGTGTGATTACGCGCCTGAAACTACCCCGACGCGTCGCGATACGCAGAAACCCCAAACCCACACACGTATCACGCATGTCGTGAAGGTTTAAAAATACGAGAAATAGGTATATAGCTCCAGATTTTTCTACAGTAAGAATTAAATAAAATTATACATTCCAAGAGTCTAAGGATAGCAGCAGACACCTATAGGGCCAAACCCCAACCCAAACCCTCCCCATCTGGCCGCAAATTGCGGCCAGAATCAATATTCCGGCGGCCGGTACATGTTGTATGGGGGTCGGGTTCTACCTAGGGGATCAGCACCTAACAACTATACTACAGTCCTCTCAAAATTATTCTGAACTCACTGGGTCGATAGCAGTTTACAGGAAGTCAAAATTTGCTTAAAACGATGAATCTGCATCAAATTGGGATCTGGTGGTATTTTAGTGAAATTGGGGGCTAAGCTAGGTTAACATGGCCCTAACAACACTCCATCAACTTACTAAAACCAGTTCATACATCACTTGGTCAAGTTTCCCCCTAATCACCACATAAAGCACTAAATACACAAAACTATCGCTAATCGAAGCTAACTACACAATTAAGCGAAAGTAGGAATAAGTTTAGAGGTTATACCCTCAAAAAATCTTACAAGCAAGTAGAAGGAGAAGAAGAAGATGGAATGGAACTACTGGGGTGCTGTTGCTGCTGCCTGGAGCTGTTGCTGCTTCCTGTAGCTGCTGTTGTTGTTGCCTGAGCTGCTGAGGCTGAGGCTGGAGTTGTTGCTACTGCTGTTGTGTTTGATGTATTTGCTGCTGCTGCTGCTGTGAGGGGTGTGTGTGTGTGTGAGTGTATGAGTGAGAGGTTGAGAGAAAACAATACAAGAATGAGAGGAAAGAAATGATACTCCCCAAGGTCAGCCCCTCCACTCTCTCTCTTCATTAAATGCAAGTATGGCTTTTGCCATGATGCATTCTCTCTCTCTCATTCTCACCAAGTCAACACTCCAAAGGAAATTCAAATTAAAGCAACCATCAATTAACTAATTAGACTTAATTAAAACTCAAAAGACTTAATCCCCATGATTAAACCCACCATGGTTGCTAATCATGGTATTACCTCATTTTAAAACCCTAGTTTACATGCACATGTGTGTGCAAGCCTAGAAAAATTCTAGAAAAATATTTAATAAATTTGGAAAAATATTTGAAACTCAATTTGGTAAACTTTTTATTCAAAACCCTTTATTTAAATATAATTATCCACAAAACACATCCTAAGGTGTTACACCTGGTTTATTGGTGTTCACGTATCTTCCACGTGAGTAGTGCTAAGCACCGGTTATGATGCTCACGTGAATAGCATGTGGAGTATTATCTTCATGATTGTTCACATGTTTTCCACGTGAGTAGTGCTTGGCACTAGAGTCTCAGCACTCACGTGTCTTCCATGTGAGGTCTATCTTTAGGGCTCTTTTGAGCACTCACATGGTTCTTACATGAGTCTTTGTTCTTCATTTTCTAAGATTCACACGTGTCTTACACATGATCCTTTCTATGTTCATGCAGAGATTAACTCTGAAAATTAGAGTTAAATTCTAAAAGTCTTGCAAATCTTGAAAGAAACCAAGTTCCTCCTTTTTTGTGAGAACTAAGTTCTTATTAAGATAAAGCCCTATTATATTTTGGAGAAACTAAGTTCCTGGAATATCAATTCCACATTCTGTTCTTCCATGTTCTCTCTTTTATGTGCAAGAGGTAAAGCGCCATAGTTCTCCTCTGGATATTCAATCTGAAGAACAATATCTTCCCGATGAGAATTAAATTATCATCTTGTGGAGGATTTGTCTTGTGGATCTTAGATCCCGAGAAAGAACTAAGTTCTTATAAGACGGTAAAACCCTATCTTTATATGCATGATAGGTATAAAAGGAGACATATTTCTCCCTTGTTTTACCTAGGGTTTTTTGGGAGGCAGAAGATGATCTTTCTTCGAATAGAATTAAATTCTCTGTTGTAGAAGTTTATGAGGGGTCTCCTCTATCGCATCTATGTCTCTCTCTATCTATCTACCTGTTTGTATCTATAAGACTTGAAGTTTCGGGTCCTTTATATAGGAGGGGGAAACATCAATTAGTTTGAGAGAATGTTTCATTGAGAGATCTCGACTAATCTAATTGATTTCAAAGATCACTCGGGAAATTATATCCGCCGTTGGATCTAAGATCCAGAGAATTTTGTTTAACATAAAATATTTTATGTTCGTTTTAGCAAGGTTAGGAAAATATTTTCCTAACAAAGAGTTCAATTCTATCTTCTTATTTGGTCAGTGATATTACAATCACGGTTGTATTTTGAATCCAGAGACTCTATTTAACAGAAAAAATCTTTCTAGCCTTAGAAAGATCAGGGGAGATATTTCCCAAATAGAATTTAATTCTATCTGAAACTAGCGCTTCAAACTGATTCGCTCATGTGGCTTTCACGTGAGGGTTGTCATATATATCGGCAGCGCTCACCTGTTTTGCACATGAGCGCTTACATGTTTAGCACGTGGGGCCCATATAGGTTTTAATTTTATCTAAATTCAGCACTTACATACTTTGCATTTGAGCGCTCACGTGTTCAACACGTGGAGGCCATATCATATGATTTAATCAGGAAGTCGGCGATCACATGCTTTGCATGTGAGTGCTTACGTATTAAACACATGGGAGGGTTTCATTTCTTCTTTTCTTTTCTTCCTTTTTTTTATAAGGGAACAAATGCCTTCCAACATTGCTCCCATGTGCCTTACACGTGAGTGCGACGGTGCCAGCCTTACAGGTGTTGGATCACCTAGGGAAATGGGGGAGTCGAACCGATCCCATCATGCCCTATAAATAGAGACTTTGGCTCTTAAGTAACCACTATTTGTTCATCTTCTCCATTGAGTTTTCTTTTTTTTGTGAATTTAATTCTCGTTCGGAGCTTAGTTCTCTGCCTTCAAAAATCCTTTCGAACAAAATCGACTCTGCCAAATTTTTAGGAAGGTTTATAAACAGAGCTTAGCTCTAAACATAATTCGGATATTATCGTATTTTAAATCCATTAACACATTCATCAGAGTATGGCTCTTGATCTCGAACCGATCTCTTGAAGATCTTTAAAAGGTTTTTTTTAGTAGATAATAGATCTTGATGTCCTGATCGAGAGTTCAAATCGATAGACATTCTTGAGTTTAACTCCGGTTTTTTATTTTTTAGGGATTTTACCCCGCTGTCAATCTTGACGTTTTGGGGAGTTTCTGGAATTTAATTCCCTTTCTCAACACATGAGCTTCTTAAGTGAGAACTCTGGGAGTTAATCCCATTATCATTTTCTCGTTTGCAGAGTTTAGTTCTGATTCGACACTTTGAAAAGTTTCCTTTATTAGGAGTCTTGGGAATTTAATTCCATCTTGATTTTCTTTCCTGTTCTCGAATATATATTCTTTTGGTTTTTTAGGAATTAAATCCCTGTTTCACATATTCAAACAGATTTGAACATTTTGTTATTAAAATGACCCACTTTTAGGACATTGGGAGGTTAACTCCATCTACTCATTTAATGAGAATCCTTTTTGATTCCCACAATGGGCATATGTTTCACGTTAGTGAGCCACCACTTTGATTTCGTGGGGTCCACTAGCTTTGGAGCTAGTAGCTCCACAAAATGAACTCACATCCTTTTGTTGATGCTTCTTTTGTCCCTTTTCAGATACAATGGATGATCATTTGTATTCCGTCAGGGATATCGTTTCTCATGATGATGTCTATTGGTATGATCCCAGCTATTTCGCAACTCAACGCGAGGCTGTAATTCGTCGTTTGGAGGATCACTACAGGCAGTTGCTTCTACGCCAGTCCTCTCTTCTGGAGCTACTCTTTCACGCGATATGGAGGGCTACATCCGAGCTTTTCAGGGTGATGCCGCAACTTGCGTTGGATCAGGCAGAGGGTAAAGTGAATCCAGTCTATCTGATGTGCTTAATTTCTAAGAACCGGAGGGACCATTCGATAGATATCCTACGTCGGATCTACCAGTAAAAGGCAATCATATATTTGCACACGGGGAATGAAGAAATTGGCGACACTCCAGGTGCTCGCGTTCGTGAACGGAGGTGTAAGGAGAGAGTGAACGCTGCTTGGGAGGCATTGGAACATATCGTCTTTTAATTCCATAACCAATGTGTTAGTGATGACCCCTTGCCACTTCTTTAACTATCGAATGAAATTGTATTTTCCCTTTGTTTTGCGAAGCTTGTATTGAGCTGGTAGTTTGTAATTCATCTTTTAACATATTAATGGAATGCAACCTTTTCTTTTTATACTCACACATCCTTCTTCTTACTTGCATATTCTCTCTTTTCTGATTTCCCCAAAAATGGCTTAGCTTAGTTTATTTGCTCATTCCAGAGCGTTCAGTTTACTCTTCCCTTAGGCATATGGATAAACTCATTCTAACGTCAAACATGCATAACCCTTATCGACATAGGCGTCCGTTAGGTTTGTGGTGCTAGGTTAAGTCCATCACACCGTTACATTAGCAGATATCATCTCGATCCACTATACCCAGGTCACTGGTTCTCGAGTAGCTGCGTACTTGGTGTATCACCCAACCCTACCGCTGCAGGATACAACATCTCAAGTAACCTTCCCAGGCCGGTATGTCTATATTGCCATTAGATAGTTCAGCGTTAGGTGCACCGTGGCGCTTTAAATTGAGGTCAGACTCCCTTCTTTGAGGAGTCCCAGGGAATTCATAACCGCACTTTTTCGATGTGAGATGACATCCAATGGTCTTTAGGCTTCGCATGTATTTCCATCAAGAACCGAAGCTGGGAATATGCCATAGTTTCATTTAGACCCTTTGGTCCTTATCGATGTTGTGTCCACACCCCGGTGGAATGATGTCGAAATGATCTCTAGGCTGTAGATGTTTCCATCGAGATCTGTAGCTAGGACTTTGCCATCACTCCACCTTATCTTTAACCTTTTGGTGCTTTCATGATGTCGCGTCTGTACTCTGCTTGAGGGACATCGAGATAATCTCTAGGCTGTAAATATTTCCATCGAGATATGGAGCTAGGACTTTGCCATTACTCCGCTTTAACTTGACCCTTTGGTCCTTACTGGCATCGTAATCACACTTCACCGAACTGAGTCGGACGTCCTTGAACTGGCTACAGAAGTCGACATTCGAACCATCTGTAGAGCAAAAAAAAATTATTTTATCATTCATTTCTTTTATTCTCCACGATACTCTATCATTTTATTTTTTCATATCACGAAAATCGCGATTGCCCAATCATTTCGGCTATTTATTCACGGTACCCAATCATTTTGGCTATATTTCATATGTAATTTTTTTTAAGTCTGATACCAATCTTGGTATCAGTATCTCTATAACTAGAATAGTGTCAGGAGTGACTCATCATATGTCATTGCCTATTCGGGCCAAGATGGTTTAGAAGATAACGTTAGGATTCAACTAAGGCTTTTCAATGTTTATGAGCCGTTAAGGTCTCGTAAAGTTATTTTCTTCCTATGAGTCGAGAGTATCTCATAGGTGTATTTTCTTCCTAGAAATCATGAGGATTCTTAAGTGAATCTTGTAAGTCTTAAAGATCCTACTAGAGTATTTTTCTCCTTGTAATCCAAAAGGACTTACAAGTGTTGTCCATCATGTAGAACTCGGGTTTATCTACGTTTATTTGTGCCTGTGGATTGTATATAAGAGTCAAGATCGAACTACTTGTAGGGCTATTTTAGATGGGTATATGACGGCTTAGGTACAGGGTCTGATGTGCAACCTATGGCTTTTGAATTCTATACGCCTTGATGGTCTCATAGAGGGGTGTTTTCTCCTTACAAGTCGGAAGGATCTCGTAAGTGTATAATCCTTGGAAATCGTGGGGACTTCCAAGTGTCTCCCACCTTTTTGAGTCGTAAGGATCTCACTTAGGAGTTCTCCTTATAAGTCGAGAGGACTTTGCACGTGTATTATTTTTAACAAGTTTGCATCCTTTCAGGTTATCACAAGCTCGCTGGCAGTCCTGCTGTTTTTACTCACGGCGCCCATTCGGGTTTTCATCCGTTCCCTTCTTTTCTTATGGACATACCCCCTCTTTTTTACACAAAGCTTCATAGATAGTGTTTCAACGTCGCTTGTTGGCGGGATTCTCAGGAGAAGTTTCGCCGTAGGTGACCCAACTATTTGCCGGTGAGACTTGGATATGATATGGATTATTTGTGCCCATGGATTGTGTACGGTAGTCAATTTAGAGATTGTCCGTATGGCAGCAAAATATTTCTTGGAGGAATGCATCATCGGGGGAGCTTCATATCCGGTGGGATTTGAGATGCAGCCTCACAGGTGGGACTTGAGTAGAAATCTTCGCCAGTGGGACTTAAGTTGCAATGTCGATCTCAAGGGGCACATTAGTTTAAGGACATCATGGTCCAACATTCCCATGTTCGGGACGACGAGTAAGTTTAGGGACATTTCGGTCCAACATTATCATTCATCGAGTGACGAGTTAGTTTAGGGACATTTCTTCTGTCCAGCATTCCCATGCTCGGGACAAAATGATAGTTTAAGGACATTTCAGTTTATCATCATCATGTATAGGGCGATATATTAGTTTAGGGACATCTCGGTCCAACATTCCCGTGTTCGGGACGAAATGATAGTTTTAGGGACATTTCGGGCTAACATTAGTTTAGGGACATCTCGGTCCAACATTCTCGTGTTCGGGATGAAGTACCTAGCTTACAGAGTTCCGACTTAGGAAGATAAGGAGCGGACATAGGCGTCGTCATTTATCATTGACCTAATTCGTAACCCCTTAAGCATAATACTTCTTGAGGAATCGACCATTTATTGGTTGATATATTCTTTCTCCATGCATATTCACGAGTTGGTAAGCTCCACCTTGGTAGACTTCCTCTATAATATACGGGCCCTCATAGTTTGGCTCGAACTTCCCACACTTTGTGCGGTTAGAAATCATGGGTTATTTGACAACCAATACGAGTTCTCCTTGGCAGAATGTCCTCGATCTGGTCGGTCTTTCGTATGCTTGGGTCATTCTCGCTCCATAGGCTTCCAGGTTTTGCTGTGCCGCGAGACGGGTCTTATCAAGTGCGTCGAGTTCTTCAAACCGGAGGTGAGCGTTATCCTCATCCGTCAGCTCCTAGTGAACTTCCATCCTTTACAATGGGAGTTCTATTTCCAGAGGAAGCATTGCTTCGGCTCTAAACACCAAGGCATAAGGCGTTGTCTTTGTGGCTGTCTTGAACGTTGTTCAGTATGCCCAAAGAGTTCCATGCAGCCTCTCATGCCAGTCTTTTTTTATTATTGGACACCATCTTCTTTATAAGTTTCGTCAACGTCTTGTTGAAAGCTTCAGCTAGACCGTTGACTCGAGAATTATAGACGGAAGAATACCTCCAGTCTATCTTGTTTTGCCTGGAGAAGTGGCTTATTCCATGGCTCCTATAGGCCGGTCCGTTGTCCAAAATTATACTTCGTGGAACTTCGAACTGGTATATCACATGCATTTTGAAGAAGTGGAGAATGTTCTCCGTTTTGACCTCTCTCAGTGGTATCGCCTTCGCCCATTTGGAGAACTAGTCGGTTGTCGCCAAGATGAATCAATACTCTTTTGATGACGCCGGTTCAATGGAGCCGATGATATCGGTTCCCCGCATCTAGAACGGCCAGCTGGCTACGGTCGGATGCAGGGGATTGGGGTGCGATGTATGAAATCCCCGTGAATTTGACATGCATGGCAGCGCTTCGCATATTCGATGCAGTCTTGCATCATCGTAGGCCAGTAGTAATCCATTCTCTTAATCTTCAATTTCATCTTAGGTCCCACTTGATGGGACTCACAAAGACCGTCGTAAATTTCCTGGACGATCTTTTTGGCTTCTTGTGGACCTAGACACCTCAGCCATATATGATCGAAGGACCTATTAAATAAAGTTCTATCGGTTATAGCGAAATACAATGCTCGTTTTATGAGCCGGTGCTTTTGCGATGCATCTTTAGGGTCCGCTGGGACTTGAAGTAGTCTATAAATACTTGCCTCCAATCTTCTTCTTCTTCTTCTTGGTCTTGAAGAACCTTCTCCCCAAGTATATCTTCTTTTTCCTCGGGCGTTTCCACTGGAGACTCCAAAGGAAATTCAGCTGACGATAAGATCTTGTGGCTTCAGACACTAATCCTTACCTCATAGAGCTCTTCATCTGCCATTTCTTTAGAAAGTTTTGCTAATACGTCTGCTTTGTTGCTTTCCGCTCGCAATACGCTTTTTAGTACATATAACACCCTAGTGCATTTATATGATATTTTATTTGGGTATTTTCCAATCTTGCGACAACTTCTTGATTATTATTGTTCTTGGGTGCGGATAGTACATTTAGTATATGTAGTTAGTATCCGACCCGATCCGCATGCTTGAAACCCATTATGGTTTAAGATTAAGTCTTATATTCGCTAGTACCGAGGATCCGTGCACATCTAGATTCTAGATACATGTATCATATATTTTAATAACTGCATATCTTTAAATAAAAAAAATAATAGCCGAATAATATATTTTAATATCTAGCATTACATGTTACCATACCACAACCTTATGGTTGCATCCATACATCATGTTCATGACCAGATTGATAAAAAAGACTCGTTGGGATTGCTACGTGTATTTGCATGTATCCGTTCTTGGGGGTATGCATTTTATTTAACTGGACATTACATTATAGTTTTAACTGATACGTATATTATCTATATTTTAAAACTAGATTTTTAGAAGAAACCCGGGCATTTTTCGGAGTATTTTGGTGATGGTTGTATAATCCTATAATATATATTATTATATTCTTTATATATAAATATTAATTATATATATATATATATATATATTTAACTATATATATTATACACTAAATCATATTCTATATATGTGTGTGTGTGTGTGTGTGTCCCTCTCTCTCTCTCCTCTCGTATCCTCTCGTATCTCTCTCTCTCATTCTGTCTCTCTACCTCTCTGTCTCTCTCTCCCCTATCTAGCGCACACTCTCTCTCCCCTATATATATATATATATATATATATATATATATATATATGTATATATATATATATATATGTATATACATATATATATATATATATTAACCCAATTATTTTACAACACCGCACCTCTCTTTCCTTCTCTACTTCTTTTCCCTGCCTCCTCGCGACGAACCCAAGCCTAACCTAAACCCTATCCGCTCGTCCTCGCCGTCGATCACCCCATGACCTCCCATCGTCGCCAACCCTCGTAATCACCACACCACCTCCACCTTCTCCTTCTTTTCTTCTCTAACCCCGAGAACCCACAACTACTGCACAACCTCCCCGACACCACCTGATCACCAAAACCCTCATCTCCTCACCCTCATAACCACCTCCTCGACCTCCTCACAACCTCCACCACCTCCACTTCCTCCTCTATCCTCAACCATGACCCTTGCAACCCCGAGCAACCCAAGAACCCCTTATCGCCGTTAGCATCGCCGTCGCAGACCACCACAGACCTCATCTCCATCACCCTCATCTCCGCCTTCACCTCCTTATCCTTCTCCTATCCCCCGACACCACCACCAACACCCTCGACAAAACCCATGACCCCAATAACAAACCAAGAAACCCATTGCCTCCTTGTCACCATTAGACCTCGCTGACGGCAGCCCATCGTCGCCGTTGCCTTCTCCCCTTTCCTTTGTCCTCTGTCCCAGAACCCAGAGCCGACACCACAGCCCCATTCTTATCTTCTCTTCTTTCTTTCTTTCTTCTCTTGCTTTCTTGATTCTTGATCTTCTCGCCGGAGTCGTACGCGTCGCCGACGATTCGGACGACCCAGTCATCATCGTCGTCCAGCATAGACATCACGTCACGTCATTGATCAGCCAGGTCCAGTTCTGCATAAGCGTGAGTTTTCATCATGATGTTTAACCGACGACGAACGTGACGTACGTACCCCGTCATAAGATCCGATCAGGCAAGTTTAACTTTCAAACATGCTATGTTACTATATCGATATCCATATGAATAAAAATAGTACATGTGTTTTATTATTCATCAACTATAACCGATTTACAGTATTACGTTATCTGTTCGTATCCGTACCGATAACAGCATATTCGATTGCATGCCGGAACATCATGATATCAATATACTACTATATTAGTAAAACATGCTATCTAGTTTGCATCATACTCGGTAATGGATATATAATGGTTATTACAGATAGACACATATGCATCCTGACATTAGTCATGTTTCGTTATCGATTACAGTTTCACATTTGGATATCTATTTGATGCATATACATCACATGACATGTTCACGACACACTACTTGACTTGTTACTAATGCCAACAATATTGATGTGTTGTCCTGACGGACGTAACTTGTTGTCTGCATAGACGAGAACTGTACCTGCTTGATCATGTGTTGGCATTAGATCTATATTGGCAATACCTAACTTGAACACAAACCTGGGGGTAAAGGGGAAATCAAGAATGTAACCGAAACATAACTAAAGAGGATATTATTACATGTTTGCCGTTTTTCCAGGCGTTACGGAATAATTACCTATTTGTCGTTTTTTCGGGAGATACGGAATAATTACATGTTTGCCATTTTTCCGGGCGTTACGGAATAATTACTTGTTTGTCGTTTTTCCGGACGTTACGGAATAAATTCCGTTACCGTGATCCCGTGGGGAATGAATGGGATATATACTGTTAGATTACGATGAGGATTACATTATTTGATTTCAAAGACTTTTAGAAAAGATAATCTAGAAGCACGGTTTTAGGTTACACATCACACATCACATACATACACATGTTTCACTGTTTCATATCCATGTTATTCATTTATATTCATGTTTACTTATTTTGTTATATCATGTTTATCACTGTTATTTGGTATTATGATGCACTGACATCTGGGTTTTGCATGGCCCAGTTCCTCTACCTTTATCGCAGGCTGAACAAGAGTACTTTAGTCATCAAGCCGCGCAGTGAGGAATTGAACATGTGTTATATAGAGATGTTTAGTTTAGTTTATTTTCCGCGGTTTTATTTCTTAATGTGAGCCCATATTGGGACATATTTCAGATGTTGTTTACTGGATTTAATTCGTTTCCGCTTATGCATTTTCTTGACTTTATCTATTGTGGCAAACGGACATGTACTAGCTAGTTTTTATATTTTACCGTTCTTGATATCCTATAGATAGCCGTAATGTGACTGTGGAGGGATGATTCCTAACCACAGGTAGCATGGTTGGCTCTGTCACGTGCCGTAGTCTGCGCATTCTGGGAAGCGGGGCGTGACAGGGTTTGTTTGGTATCAGAGCCATAGAATTTTGGATTAGTCGGGTTTGGTTCTTTTGTAGTTTGGTTTTGAACCCAATACACTAACCAGAAAACCCGGAATTAGGAACATGTCCTGCTACATTACTATCTTGCCAGTCTTGAATCTATAGCTATCATGTTTATTGAATCCGGTTTATCGTTGCTAATCCACTTCATTGTCTTGGCTTCAAATGAAGTTGTTTCAGGTATCCTACTCGTTTATAATTTTTCCGTATTGGCATTATTCGATTCAGGTGCATCCCATTGTTTTATGTCGTCCAAGTTCATTAGTGCACACTCGATTCCACACGCGGCCATGTCTAGTTGCTGGGACATACACACTAGGAATAGGAAAATTATATCTACTAGTGAGTGCAAGGATTGTCCGATTGTTATTTGCAGAAAAAAGTTATTCATGGATTTCTTGGTGATCAAAACTGGCAGCTATGATGTTATCTTGGGAATGGACTTTCTTGGCACTTTCCACGCTCACGTCGATTGCAGAGCAAAGAAAGTGATTTTCCAGATTCCCGAACATCCGGAGTTCATATTTTCACGAGGTAGCAGATCTGTCGGGGCAGTCGAATATAGGGCTAGGCCGACAAGTGTCGTTCTTTCATCGATGGAAGTAGATAAGGAGGAAGCGCCAGTAGTAGTTCGAGAGTTTATGAATGTGTTCGAAGACATCTTAGGTTTACCGCCAAAACGAGATGTGAAGTTCGCGATTGATCTTATTCCTACAACAGCGCCGATTTCAAAGGCCTATTATCCAATGTCACCGGTAGAACTGGAAGAGGTAAAGAAACAAGTTGCCGAATTACTGGAGAAGGGTTAGATTCGTAGCAGCAGTTTAGCATGGGGAACTCCAGTTCTTCTAGTCAAGAAGAAGGATAGCATGCGGAGGATGTGCATTGATTATCGAGAATTAAATCGGGTGACTATTAAGAACAAGTACCCAATCCCTCGCATCGGCGAATTATTCGATCAACTCAGTAGCGTGAGGGTATTCTCGAAGCTGGATTTGCGATCCAGATATCATCAAGTTTAGGTGAAATCAGAAGATATTTGCAAGACAGCGTACCGAACTCGATATGGGCATGTGATGCCATTTGGAGTTACAAACGCACCGACAATATTTATGGACTTGATGAACCGAATCTTTTCACCGTACCTGGACCAGTTCGTTGTGGTATTTATTGATGATATTCTGGTCTATTCGAGGAGCAAGGAAGAGCATGCAGAACACTTGAGGATCATACTGGAAACGTTGAGACGAGAAAAGTTATATGCTTAGATGAGCAAGTGCGAGTTTTGGCTCGAAGAAGTGAAGTTCTTGGGTCATGTCGTATCCGGAGATGGAATTTCCGTTGACCCTGAAAAGATTGCAGCAGCTCATGATTGGCCGATTCCAAAGAATGTAGCGGAGATCAGAAGTTTTCTTAGGCTTGCCGGATATTATAGAAGGTTTGTGGAGAACTTTGCTTGAATAGCAGAACCATTGACCAAGCTAACACGAAAGGAAGTATCGTTTGTATGGATGGAGAGATGTGCGTCAGTTTTTGAAGCATTGAAGCAAAGATTGACTACCGCTCCTATCTTGACAGTGCCAGACGATTCCGGAGGGTTGGTTATTCACAGCGACGCATTTGGGAAAGGCTTGGGATGTGTTCTAATGCAGAATGGGAAGGTTATAGCCTACGCGTCAAGAAAATTGAAGATTCACGAGAAGAACTACCCAACTTATGATTTGAAGCTAGCAGAAGTGATTTTTGCTTTGAAGATTTGGAGACACTACTTATTGGGCGAAAGAGTCGAAGTATTTACCGACCACAAAAGCCTAAACTATGTGTTCACACAGAAAGAGCTCAACATGAGGCAGCGTAGATAGTTAGAGCTGATGGCTGACTATGATCTTGATCTAAAGTACCATTCGGGGAAAGTTAATGTAGTGCCGAATGCTCTAAGTCGGTTGCCAGCAGTACGGATGTTGACAGCACAGAAAGAGATTATAGCTGATTTTCAGAGATTCGAGTTGGAGATCGTACTATCGCATTCTTCGGGACAGTTGATGCAATTGCAAGTACGGACATCCTTGATCAATAACATTAAAGCAGCGCAGTCACACGACCCAAGGTTGCAAAAGTTTTGAGAACAGGTAGAAGCGGGACTTTGAATGGACTTGTTAATTCATGAAGATGGTTCGTTACGATATGGGAGCCGTTTATGTGTGCCTAAAGGAGACATTCATGAAAAAGTCATGAAGGAGGCTCATAGTTCCGCCTATTCCGTACATCCGGGAGGCACAAAGATGTATCGAGATCTACGACAACATTTCTGGTAGGAAGGCATGAAAAGAGAGATTGCTCGCTACGTATCAAAGTGCTTGGTGTGTCAGTAAATAAAGGCTGAACATCAAAGGGTGGCTGGTTTGTTGTAACCACTTCCGATTCCTCAATGAAAGTGGGAACATATAACCATGGATTTCATGATAGCTTTACCGTGGAGTCCAAAAGGAAATAATACAGTTTGGGTGATTGTTGATCGATTGACCAAAGCAGCTCATTTTATACCGTTTCGAGTTGGTCAGTCGACGGAGGCTTTAGCAGAGCGGTGCATGCAAGAGATTGTGAGATTGAATGGAGTACCTGTGAGCATCGTTTCCGATCGTGATACCCGATTTTTATCGCACTTTTGGAGGAGTCTACAGGAAAGTTTGGGGACTCGCCTGAAGTTTAGCACAGCCTATCATCCTCAGAGAGATGGCCAGTCTGAACAAACGATCCAAACTCTTGAAGATATGTTGAGAGCATGCATGTTGGACTTCAAAGGTTCATGGGAAGATCATTTGCACTTGGTGGAGTTTTCTTATAATAACAATTTTCATGCGACTATACAGATGGCTCCATTCGAAGCATTATATGGTCGTAAGTGTCGCTCGCCTGTCTGTTAGGACGATATTAGAGAAATAAGATTATTGGGACCGGATCTTATTGTGCAAACCATGGAGAAAGTCAACGTCATCCGAAACCATATGAAGGCGGCACAAGATCGACAGAAAATTTGGGCTGATACAGGACAAAGACCTCTAGAATTCGCAGTTGGTGATCTTGTATTCTTGAAGATATCACCGACCAAAAGAGTGATTCGTTTTGGTAGTCGAGACAAGCTTAGTTCTCGATTCATGGGGCATTTCGGTATTATCGAGCACGTTAGAAAAGTAGCTTATCAATTGGCTTTACTACCATCCTTGGCGAGTGTTCTGATGTGTTTCATGTATCTCAACTCCACAGGTATGTTCGAAATGAGACACACGTCCACTTTGAGATGACAGTAAGAGAGGACTTAACATATGAAGAAAGACCAATGGCGATTGTGGATCGACGAGACAAGATCCTTAAGAACAAGGTTATCCCTCTAGTACTTGTTTCATGGGGGAATCGTTCGCACGGAGAATCTATTTGGGAACGTGAAGACGAGATCCGACAGAAGTTTCCACACCTCTTTTCTTAGATTCATGTTTCCTTGTATCTTTTCTTATTCCGGGAATTTCGAGGACGAAATTCTTTTGTAGTTGGGTATAATGTAACACCCTAGTGCATTTATACGATATTTTATTTGGGTATTTTCCAATCTTGCGACAACTTCTTGATTATTATTGTTCTTAGGTGCGGATAGTGCATTTAGTATCTGTGGTTAGTATCCGACCCGACCCGCATGCTTAAAACCCATTATAGTTTAGGATTACGTCTTATATTCGCTTGTACCGAGGATCCATGCACATCTAGATTCTAGATACATGTATCATATATTTTAATATCTGCATATCTTTAAATAATAAAAATAATAGCCAGATAATATATTTTAATATCTAGCATTGCATGTTACCATACCCCATACCCCATAGTTGCATCCATATATCGTGTTCATGACCAGATTGATAAAACAGACTCGTTTGGATCGCTACATGTATTTGCGTGTATCCGTTCTTGGGGGTATGCATTTTATTTAAACGGACATTGTATTATAGTTTTAGCCGATACGTATATTATTCATATTTTAAAACTAGATTTTTCGAAAAAACCCGGGTATTTTTCGGAGTATTTTTGTGATAGCTGTATAATCCTATAATATTTATTACTATATTCTTTATATATAACTGTTACTTATATATATATATATATATATATATATATATATATATAACTACATATAATATATACCAAATCATATTCACTCTATATATCTATGTCTCTCTCTCTCTCTCCTCTCGTATCCTCCCTCTCTCTCTCTCTTATTCACGCTCTGTCTCTCTCCCTCTCTGTCTCTCTCTCCTCTCGCACACACTCTCTTTCCCCTATATATATAAATATAAATTATTATATTAACCCAATTATTTTACAACACCTCACCTCTCTCTTTCTCTCTCTCCTTCTCTACTTCTTTTCCCTACCTCCCCGCGACGAACCCAAGTCTAACCTAAACCTTAGCTGCTCGTCCTCGCCGCCGGTCACCCCACGACCTCCCATCATCGCCAACCCTCGTAATCACCTCACTACCTCCACCTTCTCCTTCTCTCCTCCTATAACCCCGAGAACCCACAACCACTACACAACCTCCCCAACGCTACCTGAAACCCAAAAACCCCTCACTGCCGATCACCAAAACCCTTGTCTCCTCGCCCTTGTAACCACATCCTCGACCTCCTCACAACCTTCACCACCTCCACTTCCTCCTCTATCCCCGACCACAACCTATGCAACCCCGAGCAACCCAAGAACCCCTCATCGCTGTGAGCCTCACCGTCGCTGACCACCACAGACCTCATCGCCATCACCCTCATCTCCGCCTGCACCTCCTTATCCCTCTCGTATCCCCCGACACCATCGCCAACACCCTCGACAGACCCCACGACCCCAACAGCAAACCAAGAAACCCACTACCTCCTTGTCGCCATTAGACCTCGCCGACAGCAGCTCATCGTCGTCGTCGCCTCTTCCCATTTCTTATGCTCTGTCCCAAAACCTAGAGCCGACACCATAGCCCCATTCTTCTCTTCTCTTCTTTCTTTCTTTCTTCTCTTTCTTTCTTGATTCTTGATCGTCTCGCCGGATTCACACGTATCGCCGATGATCCAGACGACCCAGTCATCGTCGTTGTCCAGCGTACACATCACGTCACGTCATTGATCAGCCAGGTCTAGTCCTACACGAGCGTGAGTTTGCAAAATGACGTTTATCCGACGTCGAACGTGACGTACGTACCCCGTCGTGAGATCCGATCAGGAAAGTTTAACTTTCAACATGCTATGTTACTATATCGATATCCATATGAATAAAAATAGTACATGTGTTTTATTATTCGTCAACTATAACCGATTTACAGTATTACGTTGTCCGTTCGTATCCATACCGATAATATCATATCTGATTGCATGTCGGAACATCATGATATCAATATACTACTATATTAGTACAACATGCTATCTAGTTTGCATCATACTTAGTAATGAATATATAATGGTTATTTCATATAGACACATATGCATCCTGACATTAGTCGTGTTTCGTTATCGATTACAGTTTCATATTTAGATATCTATTTGATTCATATACATCACATGACATGTTCACGACACACTATTTGACTTGTTACTTAGTTCTTGTTATTAATGCCAAAAATATTGACGTGTTGTCCTGAAAGACGTAACTTGTTGTCTGCATAGACGAGAACTGTACCTGTTTGATTCTGTGTTGGCATTAGATCTATATTGGCAATACCTGACTTGAACACAAATCTGGGGGTAAAGGGGAAATCAAGAATGTAACCGAAACGTAACTCAAGAGAATATTATTATATATTTGTCGTTTCTCCGGGCGTTACGGAATAATTACCTATTTTCCGTTTTTCCGGGGCGTTACGAAATAATTACCTGTTTCTCGTTTTTCCAGGCATTATGGAATAATTACATGTTTGTCGTTTTCCGGGTGTTACGGAATAATTACTTGTTTGCCGTTTTTCCGGACGTTACGGAATAAATCATGTTACCGTGATCCCATAGGGAATGAATGGGATATATATTGTTGGGTTAAGATGAGGATTACATTATTTAATTTCAAAGACTTTTAGAATAGATAACCTAAAAGCACAGTTTTTGGTTACACATCATACATACACATACCTCACTGTTTCATATCCGTGTTATTCATTTATATTCATGTTTACTTATATCGTTATATCCTGGTTATCACTGTTATCCGGTATTATTACGCACTGATGTCTGGTTGCATGGCCCAGTTTCTCTATCTTTATCGCAGGCTGAACAGGAGTACGTTAGCCATCAAGCCGAGTAGTGAGGAATTGAACATGTGTTATTTAAAGATGTTTAGTTTAGTTTATTTTGCACAGTTTTATTTCTTGATTTGAGCCCATATTGGGACATGTTTCAGATGTTGTTTATTGGAATTAATTCGTTTCTGCTTATGCATTTTCTTGACTCTATCTACTATGGCAAATGGACATGTACTAGCTAGTTTTTATATTTTACTATTCTTGATATCCTATAGACAGCCGTAATGTGACTGTGGAGGGATGATTCCTAACCACAAGTTACATGGTTGGCTCTGTCACATGCCGTAGTCTGCGCATTCTGGGAAGCAGGACGTGACAGTACACAAAAGGGAATCTGTGTCAGTATTTGCTGCACCCTTTTGTTATACTTTATCAGCTCCGGTTTGCATGTCTTGCAGTCGCCGTTCACTTGATTGACGACTAACTGTGAATCTTTGTATACCAAGAGATCCTTGAAGCGCATGTCAATCGCGATTTCGAGACCGGTAATGAGAGCTTCATATTCAATCTCGTTGTTAGTTCTTGGTTTTGTCAACAAGAAAGCATAGTAGAGTATTCCGCCTTAGGTAGTCACGAAGATAAGACCCATCCCGGTTTTGATTATTAGGGTATTCCTCTTCCGGGCCTTCATTGAAAATGCTCCATTGAAGTATAATTCCCACCGGTATTTTCTGGTTTCTTCTACCTCTTTACATATGCTGAATGCGTGTTCATCCGACAGTTCGTTATTCAACAGAAAGTCGGCTGGAATTGGATGCGCCGCGAGGAAGTTGGTGATGGCTTGGCCTTTTACTGCTTTGAGTGGGCCATAAATAATCATGAACATCAACAAAAGGGTCCACTTGGCGAGCCTCCCGGTCAGCATAGATTTAGACAGGAAGTATTTAAGATGGTCCACCTTCGATATGAGATGGACTTCGTGCGCCAGGGCGTAGTGTCTGAGCTTTGTGATGGTAAAGATCAACACCGGGAAATGTTGTTTGATGGCAGAGTAGTTGCTTTCCGCTACCAGTAGGACTCGACTCAAGTTGTATCCCTCTCCTTTCCTTAGTCATTCTCTTATGCCCAAAGCACGCCTAGAGAACCATGAAAGGCGGTTGTATAGATGATAAGGGGCTTTCCCTTAATCAAAGCGGCTAAAACTGGTGGATTCAGCAAATATTACTTGATCTCCTCCAATACCTGTTGACACTTCCGATCCTATATAAATAGGATGTCTTTGAAAGTTCTTAGTGCTCTTGCCGCAGCAACCATGGCCGATGCGGAACCGAAAAAAAAAATTATCGAGAGAACACTGGAACCAAATCCCTGGCAATCTTTCCAAACATCAAAACTAGCAAATAAGCATACAAGGTTTATGGAAACAACCTTTGATGTGTGTCCACCCAATCATGGAAGACCCCTCCAAGGTTCTCATAGGCTGTCGGGAACAAACTTGAATGGCGACTGCCCTTACAAAAAATGATCCACCCGAGGAAACTGATCCAAACTCCAACTTCACCTATTGAAGCAACCGACGCTCCAAACTTGCTAGGAATGGAGAGTATGGATGTAGGAATTTTCCACTATAATTTTCGCTGAAAACCAATGCTTAAGAGAGCAAGCAAGAAGAAGGAAAAGGAGGTGAAGAGGCTAGCTGTATCACAGAAAAATGGCTAAGTGTTTGCATGACGAGAATAGAATGGCTACAAATTTTTACAACCATGTAAAAATTATCACAATATTTTCCAATAAACAAATGAAGTCCATTCTTCTCTACATACCTCCAACCATAACTAAAGCCACCTCACCCTCCACCTCATTTCATGAATATTCATAAATGAATATTCACAAATAAGATGTCATCCTTCTATAAAATATTTCATAGAAATACGAAATACAACCCGGTATACGTATCGAAATACTTATACGCGTATCCGTATAAAAATACGAATAGCCAAGAGAGAGAAAATGAATAGTGAACAATAATACTAGAATATATATATTTAGTGTGTGTGTGTGTGTATATTATTATTATTAAATCAAAACTTGATTTAATAATCCACTTTAATACTAAGCCGCTAGTGTTATCAACCGTCCGATTAAAATCTGTGTAGCCTGTACACGTATTTAATCGAACATATGTATGTACCAACATACATCATCTACATCATATCGCATGAATTGGGAAAACTCTCTGTGTGGGACTCTAAAGACTCGATAATACGCTGGCAGTGAGTTACTGGATAATCCATAACCACAAGCACGTCAGCGGCACTAGCTGTACGTAACGGCTATCCAGGAATATGCCGAAAGAGAGGTCGACAATCAAGTCCGTCCATACCCTACTTAACCTGAATATGAAAATCTCCGTACAGTCCGGTCTCTTCAACTAAGAGTATCGCATACCGGGTTTTGGGGGCGGATAACGTCAGACACCTAATAACCCGATAAGTCGTGTCGGAGTGAAGATCATCACCAACCAAGAAACTATTGAACTTCTATCAGTAAATCTCATCTACCGTGGCCACGGATTTAGGATGATGGCCAACCGAACACCGGGCGACATCGACTCCTAATATCATGAGAGATGATCCCCGACAATCGCTCGCTTCCTCCATATAGCTCGAGACTGTACCCAACTAAAACCTGTTTGCACGACTCCTCTTAAACCATAGTAGGGTAGTAATCTAAGTACAGTGAGACACGGGACAAATGACGATCTCATGTCAAAAGAATAACCTGTACTCATGCCACTAGAGAACTTCCATCTAATGATAAATATAATATCATCTAGAAGTTCTCGGTGAGTCTGTCCAGTGTACTCACCTCCAGTGAGCATCTGTATATTATCTTAGGTGACACAGCACCAATGGCTTGTGAGATCGACCACCGCCCTTATCAGGATCTTGAAACGTATACACTAGTCTACTCCGGAATATAGATGCCCGGTCTTGATACTCCCACGACTAGGTGTTAGTGTATATGCCCTAGGATCCATTATTGTATCATACTAGTTTGTATATTACTTAATGGAAGCTTGGGATATTCACAGTTATATTAACAGTCTCGCTCAACATAGTAGTATGCTACTTGGTTTATATCTGTCTTAATATGTGTATATGTTAGCATATCGCGAATACGTATTGATAGAGCCCTTAGGATCTTGCTTGACTACCAGCGTTGTGATGGCAGTCACACTAGTGGGGGCTGGGTAGTCTACAAGCACATCCTTTTTCAGGTCCCTAGCCGTAGGATTATCGAGACAGGGCATCGATACTCCAGAGTAGACTAGTGTGTACGCTTCTCATCCCAGTTAGGGAGATAGTCTGTCCCACAGCCATCAGTATGTTGTACTGGAGATAGTATACAGGTGCTTGTTGGGTTACGGGTACACCGGACAGGACTCGCAGGGAACTGTTGGTTGGTATTATACCCGTCGTCAGTTAACAGTTCCCAGATGACATGAGTACAGCATAGTCCGCAGACTTGACACTGCTGCTTCGTCTCGAGTGTGTTCCCACTGTTCTTAGATTGCTACCCTACCACGGCTCAAAGGAGTCGTGCAAACAGGTAGCAGTTGGGTGCAGTCCCGAAGCACTTGGAGGCAGTGGCGGTTAGATAGGATTCGTCTCTTCCGGTATTGGGAGTTGATATCGCGCTGTGTTTGGAGAGCCATTACGCAAAGTCCCTGGCCAGGGCAAACGAGATTTACTGGTAAGATTTCCAGTAGCTTCTCAAGGTGTAATGGGCTTCACTCCAACACGACTTATACCGCTTTTGGGGGACTGACGCTTGCCGCCCCCTAGGCCCGATATGCGATAGTCCTAGACGAACAGATCGGACTGTACAGAGATTGTCACATCAGGCTCAGTAGGAGTTTGGATGGGTTTCCTCATCGGCCTTCTTATCGAAATCTACCTGAGGACCATTACGTACAGCTAGTACAGCTTGCGGCATGTGGTTAAACCCACTAACAGCATAGTGTCGAGTCTTTAGAGTCCCATACAAAGAGTTTCCCTGCTTCAGGAGAAACGATATAGAGGTCGTATGGTTTTACGACAGGGTTCGGACACATACGTGTATTTATGCACGTACGATGTTCGGACAGATAATACTAGCAGGCTTTAGTTTAAGCCAGATTCTAGTATTGGATTTATACAGTCTCAGTATTTTCGTGTTTACACATATGGGAGGGGCATTCTCGTAATTAGTCGAGAAGCTTCTAGAAGAAAGATGAGGTGGAGAGCTTAGGTGGAATTTGCATTAATTGAATTTGTGACTCATGGAGTGATTCATCCAAATGAGTTAATGAAGCATTTATTGCTTAATGACTCATGAGATGATTCATTCATTTGTATTAAATGAAGCATGGTTGTAATTATCTCTTTTATTTATTTGATAATTATTATGCTTCATTATATACATAATGAGTTAGATTTTCAATTCATTCTCACTTACACATTCTCTCTCCTCAAGCTCTCTCTCTCTTCAAAGACCTAACTCTAATCCTCGCATGTGTTGAGATCCAAGGGTTAGCAAGACTAATAGATCCCTAATCCATCTCTATATCCCCTAGGTTACCTTAATTAGCAATCATAACCACCTAGTTACCTCAAGTGAGAGGTTAAAGCTTGGAGAAGGAACTCTCGAGTGGATCTTCTATCACATTGAGGAGGCCGACGAGGAGGTGAACTACAAGAACAAGAAGGATTTGAATCTTTAGGTATAATCATCTATCATAGTAGTTAATCACTTCTAGATAGCTGTTAGTTAGGGTTTAGCAAAGATCCGTAAAGTTAGTCGATGTTAACTTAAACAAAATGATTGTTTTACCTATTCCGCCTCCCCGCATCATGTGGGGTGTCTAACGTCGACTTACACTAGGGACATTTAAGGATGTACTTATGGACTACCCAGCTCGCACGTATATGATCGCCATCATAATGCTGATAGTCATGCAAGAATCCTACGGGCTTCATCATTATGTATTAGAGATGCGTAATAATAAGTAAAACGTATACACATCAATGATAAAGACAAACCAGATAGCATACTATCATCTCGAGTAAGATTGTCCTACCTGTATAGGTCCTCCATCAATTATCATAATCGCCTACCTACAATTACAATAATTGCCTTGAGGGCATTATATCCAACAGTCTTTCTTCATCATATGGTTGTATGGACAGCATTTCTCCGAGAGGTTGGCGATGAAACATCGGATATAAACGAGCTTTTCTTGGAGAGACCGCAGTTTTTTGAGATTCCTCGGACGGGGCAATTCCAAAATCGCTCAGATCTTGGAGGGGTCGATTTCAATTTCCCTGCGGCGGATTATAAACCCCAGAAACTTCCTAAATGAGACTCTGAAGGCGCATTTCAGCAGATTCATCTTCAGGTTGTATTTTCGAAGGTGCTCGAAGATTGTCTTTAGATGCTCCAAGTGTTCTTCATATGACATTATCTTGACTATGAGGTCGTCGATGTAGCATTCAACGTTGTCCTGTATCATGTCATTGAATATCTTGGTCATTTCCCTTTGATTTGTTACCCCGGCATTCTTTAGTCCGAAAGGAATCACTTTATAACAGAACATGCCTAGCAAGGTGCGGAAGGTTGTATGCTTCTGGTCCTCGGGATCCATCTTGATCTGATTGTGCTCTGAAATCAGTCCATAAAATAGAAAACCTTGTGAGTAGACATATTGTTTATCATCAACTCTGTGGGTAGCACGGGGAAGTCATCTTTCGGACACACCTTATTGAGCTCTCGAAAATCCACACAGATCTGGACGGTCCCTTTCTTCTTCATCACGAGGACGATGTTGGCGATCCAATCGGGTACTGGACCTCCCAGATGAAGCCGAAGTTTATAAGCTTCTTGACTTCGGCGTTGATGCTCATCTCGAGTTTGAGCTGCATCCTTCTTGGCGCTTTCTTGATCGGATTTATTTTCGGCGATATGGCCAATTTGTGAACTGCAACGCCTGGATCAAAACCTAGCATCTTGGAGTAATTCCATGCGAAGCAGTCTTTGTACTCCATAAGTACTTTTAGACTAGCTACTTGTTCATCTGACAGCAGCTCGCTAACGAACGTGGGTCGAGAATCTTTTTTGATTCCTAAGTTTATTTTTTTCAATCCGTCGGCGATGGTATGGACTCCATCTTTCATCTCTCTAGGTGCTGGCGGCAGCTCTGAGATTCCTTCTTCTTCATTGGTGAAACAGTCGAGGCACTGAAGCGTATCTTCATCCTCCTCTTCATCGAGGAGTCTTATCATATGGCAAGCATGGGTGAGCTTCCCCACCTTAGGGTTCTCTCATATTGGCTCGTGCTTTTGCGAAGGTTCTAATTTCTAGTTGTCGCTTAGTTTGAACTTGCCTTGCCTATACTGGTCTTCCGCCCAATTCTTGAAGACAAAGCAGTCTTCGATTGGATGACCAACGACCTGATTGTAGGGACAATAGTCAAGATGATCTAGAGTATTAGCTTCATGAGTCCGCTTACACTTGGGCAGCATTAATATCTAGTGCTTCGTGGCGAGGTTAAATATTTTCCTCACTTTTTCCCAGGGAAAAGAATATCCCCGTCCCATCCTTTCTTCAAGAGATATAGATAGGAGACTTTGCAGCTTGGCATGGAGGATGTCCTATCTTTGGAGTGGCCACCTTGAGCTCCTTTATTTTTAAAGGAAGATGTGGGCAGCTATCAAGAATGAGGATCATGACTCGTCTCTCTCGTGGATTGCTTGCTTGGGTGCGAGTTTCTGGCTATTTCACACAAAGCTATCTGACCCATTTGAAAAGTTTCTCTCATCAGCTTTTCAGTCAAGTCCTCTGTTGGAAGAGTCGCAATGTTTAGCAGGGCTTCATTATATCTATTACCCGGGGATAATTGCATATATAAGGCCATCAGCGACTCAAGCGGCACTTCAGCTGATGCGGTTTGGATACTTTGCGGGGTGTTTTGGCCTTGCTCGGTTGAGTTGTTTGCCATCCATATGTCTTCGCTTTCGTTTATGGCGTAGCAGCTAAGAGCCCGCTTCTTCTTTTTAGGTCAGACATAGCCCAGACCAATAGTATCAGATTTTCCATCAGCCGCCGGTTGGCAGGTCCCTGGCACATCCCGGATTTTCTTGAAATACTAGGCCTAACGGGCAATCTGTTCAAACGGTACTCCCTCCTGGTGAAGGAGTTCCCTCAAGCTCTTTGTATAATATCTCGGCATAGGTATAGGTTGTATCCTATCGAGATTCGGCTTGAGTCCATGCCAAACCTCTTTCTTCACCTTGGTTTCTTCTGACTTATAAAAGAGAATCGCCTTTTCTTTTTTATGTCGGGAGGCACGTAGAAGGTTACTAACTCTTGCGCGCGGTAGGTGCTGAGTGCATCGAGCTCTTTGTAGTGATGCGGTGGACCATTGTAATATGCAAGGCTCGATCAGCTTCATCGAAGACCTTCACTCGTAGATAAATGGAGAAAACCGTATTAGCTTCTTCCTCCGAGTCGCTACTGAAGATCGGGACAGGAGCTGTCGAGCTTGGTTTATCGGTTTCCTTTGAAGGCTAACCGTGAGTACTGTTTCTTTCTCGGGGTCGCTTCTAAATACAGGGATGATCTCCATCGGAACTTGTTTGTCCTTGGGCTTGCCACACTTCTCTGTGTCTTCATAGTCCAACGAGAAGTACTTCGCATCTTCATATTTGCATACCTCATTTACCGATAACGGATTGAGCTCCCCTGTGATGGTGTGCTCTTGGCCATTCTTGAAATATTTCATGCACTGATATTGTGTAGAAGGGATGACGCCATACTGGTGTAGCCAAGGTCTACCCAGCAAAGCTTTATAGCAGGTCTTGCCTTCAATGACATGGAATTTGACGTCGGTGATGAGTTGTCCAAAGCAGAGTGTCAACACTACGGACCCCAACGTTCTTGAAGACAGGGAGTCGAATCCGGAGATAGTGATTTTCTCCCGGCCAAGGTATTGTACGTCCATCGACAGCTGCTTGAGCACCTTAACATTAAGGAGGTTGACTGAGGAACCATTGTCAATGAGAATTTTATTTACCCTCTGATCATCGCAGTACCTGGCGATGTAGAGTAGCCGATTGTGCTCGAACGTCCCTAGGAGAAGATCTTCTTCTCTGGAGGAGATGTTAGCTGTGTATACCCCCTCCATCTTATCTTTCATTGCTTCCTCTGCAAAATGTGCTTTGAAGCAGTCTCGTTCTTCAAGGACCTTAATTAAAGACTCTCGCAGTTCCTTTAACAAAAGCAGAGCATCCTATAAGCTCAAATGTGAAGGTAACTTCTTCAGGTGGACTAACACATTCTAGTCCACCTTATTCTTCTTAAGGAGATCCTTGGCGGCAAGTTCTTTGGCCAACTATTCATTAAGGGCAATCTCTTCAGGAATTTTCTGTAATACCCGGTTCCTTTATACACCAACACCCGTATTTTTATAAAAATGGTTACTTACAAATTTATTTATTTATACTTATAAATTATTTTATATATTTTAAACTCCTAACCCTTTTATTTTCCTTATATATATCTTTCCGTCTCTCCCTTCCCAAACCCTAGCCCCAGTTTCATTTCCCTCGCTTTTCCTATGACCCCTCACACCCCCGGCCCAATTTCCCTCCGCAGCCCAACTCTCCTTTATTTCCCAAATGAATTAATAAAACCCCCGTTTCTACCAATGAAAATCCTTATATATTTTCCTGGTTTCCCCGAGTATTTCCTTTTCCTTTTCCTCGCGATTTTGCAGGGAATCAGTTGCTAAATTGTCATATTTAAACTTCTCTGCATAACAAAATCAATCAAAGCCCAAAACAGTATATATATATTTTTCCCTTTTACAAAAAAAGCCTCAGCCCAACATTTCCCTTCCCAGCCCAGGGAAAATTTCAAATTTAAATTAAAACATTTAAAACCTCATTTCACCGGCCCAGCCCATTAACCCGTGTCCCTAACCCAGTAGTCGTGCCCATAGCCCCCATACCCGACCCGCTTCAAAACCCACTCCTTCTTCCTTCCCCCACGAAAAAAAAACTTTCCCGCTCGACCCTTCTTCATCTCCCCGTCGCGCGCCCACGACGCCACGTCGCCAACGACTCGCGTCCGTCACCCACGTCCGCGCACCCCTCAAACCCCTTCCTCCTCTCTTCCTCACCACTCTCGCTCTCAAGCTCTCTCTCTCTCTCACGAGAAAACCTTCAGCTTCTCTCTCTCCACACCCACCGCACCTCGCTCGTCCCCGACGACGACGACGGCTGCGACCCCCTCTTTCATCCTCCCTTGATCTCTTCTCTCCATTAACCGAGCCCCTGACTCACCCCTCACCGAGCCCCTGCACCTTCAGTCGGTCCAAGCTCCCCCTGTACACCCGAGCTCAGCCACCCCTGCACCCTCACGCCGGCGAGCTCCCCACCACGTCGTCGACGCCCCTGCACCCCCTGTGTCGCCAGCAGCATCACCGCCTCTTCCAAACCCGAGCCCTCTGCAACCTTCTCTCTCTCTCTCTCTAAATCTTTCTCTCTCTCTCTCTCTCTCTCTCTGTTGCTCTCTCAGTCTCTCTCTATCTCTCTCTCAATCTCTCTGTCTCTCTTTCAGTCTCTCTCTCTCTCTAAATCTCTCTCTGTCTCTCTAAATCTCTGTCTCTCTCTCTCTCTCTCTCTCAGTGCCTCCGCCTCACCCCCACTGCTTCCCGCCGCCGGAGCGACCCCGCCAACCATTGTCGACCCCAGCACATTCCTGGAGATCCGCAGCACCGCCCTCCGCTTCCAGTAGCCACGAGTCGTTCCCCGGACAACTCCGACGTCGAACCCGAAGCGCGAGCAGAGGCCGCGAAGCCAAATCGTGTCATTCGTCGCGCGTCCGTGCCGTTACCGTTTTCGTGCATCGCCAGAACGTCTCCAGGCAAGTACTCTACTTGCTACATGCTAATTTATCCATGTTACAAACTAAAATCGTATAAAATACATATTTACAATACTCGATAAATTATATGACATACCTGTTCGATGCACGATCCCAATGAAAGCCTTTCCTTAATTTGACGGAACTTGTTTGCATATTGTGGCCCGTCTGGCAATGAACCTGGTGTAGAAATTTCACTGGAAAATACTATTGTTATTGGCTTAAACGAACACCCCCAACTACACCCGTAAAAACTAGGAATTTCCCGCACGTGAAAACTGTTAAAATCACCATAAATTGTGAACACATTGAAATGAGGCGTGCAAGGGCTCAAATCTAAGCCGACTCGACAACCTGTAATCCTATGTAAGTTTCTAAGTGTTTATGTACTGAAATTATGACGAGAAGTGGTTCGGAGAGCGGCTCTGGACTGCAGTCCAGAGCAGCTCTGGTTATTGTTTTCTGTCCCGTAATGTTTACTTCCTTGCGGTATGAACTTGTATGTTACGTAACCCTACACCGTATTGAATTTGAATCTGTTATCTAAATAACGCCAGTGATTCCACCCTATTTCACTGTCGTTTACTATTTAAAATGCAATTTAAAAGATCGAGACGTACAGCAGTCCCAAACAGAACCAGAACTGATACCCCAATGTTGAATAGTACATAACTCCTGATGTACATACGCGATTGAGAATCCGTCTATTGCAATGAAAACCCTATTGAAAACCCTAGGTTTCATTCAACTGTAGCGCCGCTAAATTCTAGTCCCAACTGGGATTAAAATGCATTGCGAAACGGACTTCCAATTCTGAAACCGGATTTCCAGCAGTGAACGCTTAAAATGAAATGGCCATATCTAGTGATCCTGAAACCCGATTGACGTGAAACTAAATTTTCTGGATAGATAATCAGATATACTACTTATCCCCTGTTCATTATTTTGCTAAATTTGGCATGTATGTTTTATGATAAATTATGCAAGTGGTAGGATACCGACATGTGACATCTTAATCATGCCTTACATACTGTCTTCTCATCACATCATACATATATTTCAGTGCATTGGTAACCTAGTGATCATGTGCATTACCCAGTGTTAGGTATTAGTGGTGATTGTGGCAAGTACGTTAGTGTTCGTGCATGAGTAGATAAGTGAAAGTGACACGCTTGTACACAATCAGTAGACCCTATTGTTCTATTGCATTGTCGACGTCTGTGGGACGCGTATAAGTGTGACTATAAGTGGTATGGGACACTTATGGAAGCTCTTGTATGGGTGTCACAGGTAAGGTACCAGACACTGTCTATTTACCTTGGGTATCAGTCGGGACGTGCTTGATGGAGATCCTGTCTCCAGTTCTCGCGCAGACTTGCCATGGACCGATCGGTATTTGAGGTTATGGTTGGCGTTTGATGTAGACCACGGGGTGTGGGGTAGTTTGAGTGTGAGTTCAACAGAATCTCGGGAGTCCCATGCCGGCTTATATATATGGAGATATATGGAGATTTACAGGGTACATGATTATTACCGTGAGTTATATTTTGGGCCCTTAGGTCCTACCCTTGGGTGGAGGACACTCGCGAGTGGTTAACTCTCACACTTGGACTGACGATAGGCTTAGTGACCTGTACAGTGAGACTTAGAGACTGATAGGGATAGTGACATTGACATGCATTACTTACTGTATTGACACACCTGACATACTATTTTACTGCTTTACTGTTCACTTGCTCTTTTATACACCCGCATTGGCTACTTCATGTTCATATCTCTACTATCTTGATTTACCGTTATATATCTATTATCACTGTACGAGTTACCACTTTCACCTATGTATATATTTCTATCGTGTCGCTCTGACGACCTGAGTATGCATGCTCAGAGTGAGAGGTAGATCTAGCTTGGACCAGGACCAGACGTACATCGCGGACATCTTGATTAGTTATCCAGAGATATACACTTTTGATCTCCATCAGGTTAGTTTCTTGTATCTGTTTTGTTCCAGTACTGCATTTCTCATTACCTGTGCATTGTTTACTGATTACCACGTAAACCTAGAAGCCGAAGTGTGACTACGGTAGGATATTTCCTTGACCGTAGGAGCATGGCTGGCCTTGTCAACCCCTCGTATTCCGTATTTTGGGAAGCGGGGCATGACATTTTCCCTATATTTGTGTCTCGGTTCTTCGGATCATTATTTGTAGGCCCGAGATTCTTTTCGTGGAGAATGCGGTTTCGCAGACGAATATTTTCGTGGTCCTCCGTCTTTCCTTTGTCTCTTAATGAAAAGCTTATATAGGGGAGGTCAATGGGAGGTTCATCTTCTGAATCACTTCCGAACGTTAGTACTACCGAACTTCCTCCTTCCAAAGTTTGAGCCTTAATCATATGGAAACTTTCGATGATCGTCCTCGCTTAGACGTTAGCCTCGGCACTATCACGTTGGGGCGGGTGAGCCTTGGCCATCTACTTCTTTGTTTTCATATGCTTATTGTAGAGAATGTATTTTCTCCACCATTTCCTGAATTCCTTGCATTCGTCGATGGGATGACAGATCCTCCGGTGGTAAAGGCAATATTTTTTACGCTCTTCTCCACCTTCGAAGTCCATAACCCCAGGGGTGTACATCTTTAAAGGCGGCATATTCATCCCTTTGGATAAGGCCTTGGCGAAATGTTTCTCGGCCATGCCTTTCTTCAGAAGTATCTTCTGCTTTGGTTGCTTTGGTTGGGAGTTACATAACTCACCTCTTTCGCGGCTTCCCTTCTCAGACGTTGCTTTCTGGCTTTCTCGTAGATAGCCAGCTCACGCCTTTAATTTTCCCAGCTTCTTTGGAAAGCTTCCTTTAGGAGCTTCTCAACTGGGTCTTGTTGTAGTAAACTTGGGGTTATAGGTACTGATTTTGCTCTCTACTTGTCGGAGTCGCTCTCAGATGCAGGTGGGGCCTCATCTTCATAGATGGAGGAGTGAGAGACCATGCGGCAGCTTTCCACATGGTCTTCCGTTCCCTCCTCTGGGTCATCGTCCTCATCCTGTCTGTTATTTTTGAGGATGTGCATAATAAACTCCTCAAAAGTAATGGGCGAATGTGCAATCTGATTATATTCTTCGAGTGTGTCTATGTACTTCTGGATCCTTGTACGGCTGTCAAGGTACTCGGTTGGCTATACGGGCTTCTTTGCCTTTTTCTTATTTTTCTTTTTGAAAGACTTCTTGACTTCGGAGCTTTTCCCTTTATCAACAGTCTTCGGAGTAGGACGCGGCTTCAACATCTTTGGTATGATCTCCGGTTCAAGCGGACTCTTCCACCTGATCGCAGGGCATGCCTGGAGATTCTTTAGCATTCTTTTTTATTAGGGAGACAATATCACCTCCCAGGGGTCTCTTCAATGACTGAGCAAAATGCCCCTGCGCATTGTTCCCTTTAAAGATGTGCATCTGAGGAGGGTTCACCTTCCATTTATCGAAGAGTATGAACTTTCTATGTTTATACTGGTCCTCGACCCAGTTCTTGAACACGTAACAATCATCGATCGGATGACTTACCACCCGATGGTATGTGCAATAGGTTAGGCTATTAACATCAGGGGCTTGGGCTGATCGCCGTGGCCCAGGCAATGTCAGAAAGCTGCTCTTTATTGCGAGGTCGAATAACTTCCTCATTTTATCACGAGGGAAGGAATATTCCCGTCTCATGCGGTTGTCATTGAAGACCAAGCACTTTAGGACTGTTCGGATGATGTTGTGTATTAGCGACAAATGCTGCTTTACCCTTGCCGTTGAAGTCCCGCAAATCTCTATTGGACGAGGAAGGTCCCTGGTTCATTGCATCCAGGTGAGCCAACTTGTCGATGAGCTCTTGGAAAGTAGTTGGGCTGAGAAGAGCCAGATATGGGAACGCTTGACCTTCTTGTCGAGAGTGCTCACAAACATACTTATGGACGGAGCTTCAACGATCCTTTGTTTGCATTTGGACCAAAGGTTCCTCCATCTCATCGCGTATTGGACCTATGTCTCGTTTGACCTGGGCCTCTTGTTGACCAGGGCAGTCACGGTTGTGCGCTCGCTCGCACTAGAGAATCTTTAGCAGAATAGGAGCTCTATCTCGTCAAAATTTTTGATCAAATCGTTAGGAATCTCCGAATACCATTCGAACGGTACGTCCGCTAGATTGCTAACGAACTGTTGCATAAGCAATATGTCGTTACTCCCAGTATTGCCGCATTTGGACCTGAACTGGGTGATATGTTGCTTCGGATTTCCAGCTCCTTTATATATAGGGAACGTCGAAATCGTGTATCCTGGCAGGTACTGTATTTGATCATAGCACGTCGAGTAAGATCGGCCGGTCTTTATCAACTTGTCGGCAACTTCACTGGCAAGGTGAGCCTTGAACTGCTGGGCGATGTATTCGTCTAGCTGCGACTTGAATATGACTTCCTCCTTTGTCGTTGATAAGGCCTGAAGGGGACTGGAGCTATCTCCTTTGTCTTTGACAATAACCACTGGCAGACCATCTGCGGGTGGTTCAGAGTGAGCCATCATCCCAAGCATACATTGGACCAAATAGGCCATCTTGTCCATTCGGGTTTCCATTTCTGCAGCTTTCTCGTCCTTCTTCTGGAGCATCCGCTTCAGGTAGTCTGTATCAAACTCCTGGTTTGTTCGTTCCTCGGAAGAGTCATCCAGATTGGCCCCGGGTGGGGGACTCATTATTTTAGCCGCCTGAGCTATCAACTCCTGCAGCTTGTGTGGATATTTTTTACAGACCATGTGATCGGTCTGTGGGAGACAGAAGTCTTGCTCTCTTCTTTGGACTTCACCACATAGATGGTGTGAACTACCATTCCTCCAGTCTTGGAGCGTTTAGAATGCGGGCTCTTGGAATATGCCTCGGACCATTGCATTTTCTCAGACTTTTCTCTCTTGTGAGTGGCCGGTTTCGGAGGGGCCATCATAGCAGGAGCCTCCTTCGGTTGATGGAAAGAGTGTTTATCATGGCTCTTCAGCTTCTTTGGCCAGGGAGAGTAATCTCTATTGATCACTGACCCCTGCACCTCCTTCCAGACCTTATGAATGGTCGAGGAAAGTCTTTTCACTGATTGAACCAATTTTGGCTCATCGCTCCTTTCGGAGGGAGGTGGAGTTTTCTTCAATAAACGACTTGGAGAGTTGCGCTTTACCATGTTCAGCGCCTCAAAGTTGTTCTCGATTGGAACAGCAGGCTGCACCATTGGAGCTGGCAGGGATAGCCCGGATGGTGAATTGCCCCCATCCTGCCTTACTCGGCGCCAGTATCAACGTCAAGAATGTCTTGAAGTTGGGGTTTCTTCAATCTCAGGAGCTTTATGGACTTGCCCCTGCATAACTTCTGAGCCGGAATACCCTGCCCCGGGTGTTCTTTTGAAGCTGGGACATCTTGCCCTCTGCATGGCTTCAAGATTAGAGCATGGGCCATTCGCTGAAAGACTGATGTCCTTGGCTGAACCGGAGTATGAGCATGAGCATGGGGTGACATCCTATTGAATACGGACTGGCGTAGAGGTGAATCACCCTTTGGCGTCTCAAAAGTAGCAGGGGCTGCAGATGTCAGCCTCTTGTGACCATACTCTTTGGAACGGCCGGGATAGTTGGAACGTCCAGAACAGTAAAGCTCAGCCTTTTAAAGACTAGTTTCTTCTGGATTATAAGCTTCTCGGCGGGGCCTATGGAGTTGGGCTTCAATCTTTGGAAGATCGATCCTTCGTATTGAGTAGGCTTATCATCGGGGCATGCTGTGGTAGTTGTCAGCCTATTGCAAACTGGCTTCTTAGGCGTCTCCTCCTTTGGCACCGGAATTCCAAAAGAGGGAGGTGGTAGCATGGACCTAAAGAAGAGCCCATCAAGCTTATGTGCCACTTGGGCCATCGGAATGCAAAGCACCGGGGCTATGGCTTGCCTGACCAGGTTATTCTGGCTGGAGTAATATTGGAGCAAGCGTTGCATTTGTTGTTTATTAATGAGTTCATTGGATCTCTGCATAGGGAGAACACCATCTTTAATATCCCGAAACCCAAAGGCAACCATAAACATAATATACCGCAATTATTTCGCATAACACGACACACAAAGTGTGAAGTGGAAAGAGAAAAAAGTCCCACCGGACGTATCAGAATATATTTACCGCTTAAGACTGGAATGAGACGTTGGAGACGTCTAGCCTGAATTTGGGGGCAAATGCTATATGAAACATATACATCCACCTCTCCGAAAATACTAAGTTGATTTATGGCACCGTATATCGGAGGTTTGGATAGATACGACCGATGTAGTTGACTTATCAGATTCCCCATCAATGATGAGGGGTTTTTGATTGTGGGGACGCTCTTCCCTATAGGCACAAGCCCCTACAGTTAATTACATTATCGCAAAGCGATAACAAATTTTACTGTCTCCGGTAGGTCACTTCGTGACGTGTTATATATTGTTTATTATGTGGTTTCCCTTTAATTGTATACAGAGACTAATCTTGTCATGCCCGTAGGGCACGGATTAGTCCAAGACCGTAAATCATATTTTTGAGTGAACTTAGGACGTATATCTCATATAAATGAGGTCCATAAGTTCAGGTCTCTAAGGATCATTGATCTAGTTTTAGATTAAGAATGAATTAAAATATATTTAAGGACCGTTAATCTTGTTTTGTATTAAGGCCGACTTAAAATATGTATGATAAAAGTTAATTTCCCTTTGAAAATCAAAGAAGTTTGAAACTTCAAGGAGTTAGTATAATCATAGACTAGATGTTGGGTTTTGTTTCCCAGCAGTGCTAAGCACTAGGCCAAACATTTTGTTTTGGGCTTTAGATAACCCAACAATGCTAAGTACTGGGCCCAGAAGCTTATGCTTCATCATAGATCCCGCTTCAGTGTTCACGTGCTCTTCACGTGAGAAGCCTGGTTTCTTGGTGTTCACGTGTCTTCCACATGAGTAGCATAGTTTCTTGGTGTTTACGTGTCTTCCACATGAGTAGTGCTAACCACCGGTTCGCGTGATGCTTACGTGAATGGCACATGGAGTATTAACTTCATGATTGATCACGTGTCTTCCACGAGTAGTGCTAAGCACTAGAATCTCAGCTCTCACGTATCTTCCACGTGAGGTCTATTTTCAGGGCTTCATTGAGCACTCACGTGGTTCTCACGTGAGTCTTCATTCTTCATTTTCTAAGATTCTCACGTGTCTTCCACGTGATCCTTTCCATGTTCATGCAGAGATTAACTCTGAAAATTAGAGTTAAATTCTAAAAGTCTTGCATATCTTGTAAGAAACTAAGTTCCTCCTTTTTTATGAGAACTAAGTTCTTATTGGGATAAAACCCTATTATATTTTGGAGAAACTAAGTTCCTGGAATATCAATTCTACGTTCTGTTCTTCCATGTTCTCTCTTTTATGTTCCAGGGGTAAAGCGTCATAGTTCTTCCCTGGATCTTCGATTTGAAGAACGAGATCTTCTCAATGAGAATTAAATTCTTACCTTGTGGGAGATTTGTCTTGTGGATCTTAGAACCCGAGGAAGAACTAAGCTCTTATAAGAGGGTTAAACCCTATTTTTATATGCATGATAGGTAAAAAAAGGAGACATATTTCTTCCTTATTTTTACCTAGGGTTTTTTGGGAGGAGGAAGATGATATTTTCAAAGAGAATTAAATTCTCTATTGCAGAAGTTTTTTTTTGGGGGGGGGTCTCCTCTATCGCATCTATGTCTCTCTTTCTATCTATCTCCCTGTGTGTATCTATGAAACTTGAAGTTTCGGGTCCTTTATATAGGAAAGAGAAAATATCAATTAGTTTGAGAAAATCTCTCATTGAGAGATCTTGACTGATCTAATTGATCTCAAAGATCACTCGGGGAATTATATCTACCATTGGATCTAAAATCCGGGGAAATTTGTTTAATAGAAATATATTTTGTTCATTTTAGCAAGGTTAGGAAAATATTTTCCTAGAAAAGAGTTCAATTCTATCTTTTGATTTGGTCAGTGATATTATAACCACCGTTAGATTTTGAATTCAGAGACTCTCTGTTTAACAGAGAAAATCTTTCTAGTATTAGAAAAATCAGGAAAGATATTTCCCAACCGATGCGCTCACATTGCTTTCTGAAACTAGCGCTCCAAACCGATGCGCTCACATAGCTTTCACGTAAGGGTTGTCATGTGTGTGTGTGTGTGAGCAGTGCTCACGTGCTTTGCACATGAGCGCTTACGTTGTAATGACCCCAAAAATTTCTATACTTTCGTATTATTCTTCTTTAATAAAATACAGTAATCAATTGTTTTTGGTATTTTTCGTATATTCTATTAACTATATTATTTTGTATTCTGTTTCTATTAAATATATTATTTCTCTGTTATTCCTCCTATTTTTTCTATTATTTTCCTTGAGTCCAAAAGACCGTTTATATTATTCACTTAGCTATTTATTCTCATCTTTATATTTTACTTATTAAAACCATTCTCTTTTATTAATTACCCAAATCAATTAACTCATATCCCTTCTCTATTTTATTTTAAACTCATACACCCATTTATTTTAAAACCAAAACAAAATAACCCAAAGCCAAAGCCAACTCTCTTTTATTTAAACCCATTTCAAACAGCATCTAAACCAAGCCCATCCATTAACCCAAACCCATAAGTCCAAAAAACACTATTATTCTTTTCTAATACTTTTGTGTAAACTTGCACAACAATTCCCATGCATTAACTCTCACAAATCATGCTGAGCCTTTTCCCCTACTTCTTCATTACAGAACTCGATTGCACGGCGTCTTGGATCCGCTTTGTTGTCTTCGAACGTTGTTTGCGTTTTTTATAAAGAAGATGGTGTTGGAGATAGTGCCCTCAGAGTCAATTATTGGATCGCAGGTACGTGATTGCAATGATTGCGGAGGATCTATACCGGTAAGACAGTCTTACTTGAGATGATAGTATGCTATCTGGTTTGCCTTTATCAGTCGTGTACAGTTTCAGATGACTGATCACTGTTACACTTTGATAGAGCCCTTAGGATCTTGCTTTACTACCTACAGTATGATGGCGATCATATACGTGAGAGTAGGGTGGTTTATACGCATATCCTTAATTGTGGTCCCTAGTCGTGGGAGTTTCGAGACAGGGCATCGATACTCCGGAGTAGACTAGTGTATACAGTCGAGACCCCGACGAGGGGCGGTGGCCGGTCTCACAAGCCACTGGTGTCAGTTGGATCACCTAAGATGTATACAGGTGCTCATTGGGTTATGAGTACACCGGACAGGACTCGCCGGGAACCTGCTAGTTGGTATTATACATATCGTCAGATAGTTTTTCCCAGGTGACATGTGTACAGGTTAGTTCATCGACCTGAGGTCGTCATTTGTCTCGTGTGAGTTCCCACTGTGCTTTGATTTCTACCCTACCACGGCTCAAAGGAGTCGTGCAAACAGGTAGCTTTTGGGTACAGTCCCGAGCCACATGGAGGCACGTGAGCGGATCGGCAGGGGATTCGTCTCTCCCGGTATTGGGGGCGAGATCGTGCTGTGTCTAGGAGAGCCATTACACAAAGCCCACGGCCGTGGCAGGAGATTTACTGGTAGGTACTCCAGTAGTATCTCAGGGTGTTATTGGGCTACACTCCGACACGACTTATACTGCTATTGGGGGTCTGACGTTACTAGCCCCCTAGGCAGATATGCGATACTCATAGAAGAACGGACCGAACTGTATATACATTGTCATTCTTAGGCTCAGTAGGGTTTCTGGATGAGTTCGCTCATCAGCCTCCCTTGAGGTCAGTCCATGGGCAGTCGTTACGCATAGCTAGTGCCGCTGACGGTTTGTGGTTAAACCCACTGCCAGGGTACTGACGAGTCATTAGAGTCCCCCACAGACAGTTTCCCAAGTTTGGGCGAAACGTTGTAGAGGCCGTATGGTTTTATGGCAGGGTTCAGAAAATGCACGTGCGTTTACGCACGTGTTATTTTTCGGGCAGATGATACTGGTCGGCTTTGGTTTAAGCCGGATCCGAGTATTATATTGAGTAGATATAATATCTTTGTCTCAGTTGCATTTGTATTCAGTCGTAATACAAATGCGGGTATATTTATACAGTTACGGGGTTATCCTGAAAGTCGTTTCAGGATCACTTTTGGAAGTTGCCAGTTTCCAGTTTTCTATCAGCCGTCTTTTAACATTCGGTTAAAGACGGATTTATCTTTTCTTGAGATGAGGTGAGTCGGTGTTCTAGATGGTTCTAGAGAGGGTGACATGGATTGGTGAGTCATTAGTGCATTAATGGTGCCATTAATGCTTGATGACTAAGGGTTTTAGATTCAATGTTTCTTAGTGAGTCATGCTTTTCATTTATGATGAGGATAAGCTTCTTGTTTAAGGTCACCTCCTTGATTGCTCCTACCATCACCTCCCTCTTTGCATAAAAATGGCCGGCCCTCTTGAGAGAAATGAGAGAGATTAATTTTCATTCTTAAGAGAAAAGACTATGGTTTAGGGTGCATGGAAATTTCATAGCCTTTTTCATTCCATCACCCGATCCGAGTGGCAACTTCATTAACCGATCGTCGACGGTTTTGGACGAAGTGAGACAAAGTATTCTACTCATATTCTACATCATTCTTGGTCGTCTCTTTTAGCAAACTTGACGACCGAGTTGCCTCGAGTCAGAGGCGGGAGCCCGTTTAAAGAATCGTTGACGTGGTGCCACCTGGACGAGGAGATCGGAGATCGACGAGATCGGAGCAGCCGCAACGGAGCGTGGGATGATGGTTAAAGAACGAAGGACTCGGATCGTTCGGTATAACCTTTCTACACTCTTTACAGTTTGTTAGTTTAGCAATAATGGCAGATCCGGGTTAAAGTATACGATAGCGCCAGTTAAAAAGTTTTTGTTCCGCATTTGGCGTCTGTAGACGGCCGGGGCGCTACCGTAGACTTACAGTGGTATCAGAGCCTCACCATTATGCTATACTAACTTGTGCTAACGCGTTTAAAACATCGATCGAACCGGAAATCAAAAACTGCAAAATTCAAGTTCGCAGTTTCTGTCGATTTTAAATGGAGTCCTAAAATTATTCTACATATCACAGAATTCTGTGCAGGGTTTTTTAAGCACATCGACCAAATTTGGGCAAGTGATTCGACTATACTGCCGCGGAATCGCGGCCAAACCCATGGTTTGGCCGCGCATCCGCGACCATTCTATTGAATCAGTGCACCAAATTTGCACAGTGTCTTCTCCGTTAGAATTTGGGGTTTTTGGTATATATCTTTTGGGCCCAGATTTTGTTGTTGTTCAACAGATGTTCGTGGGGCCCACTTCGTGATATTTACTCGATCGAAATTTAAACATGTTAGTTTACAGTGCTTACATTATATCTCCGACCGGGAATGTCATTTGATCGGTAAACCGAGTCTGATTGCTATAGTTCTTTTAGACGGGTTTGCGAACGTGATATTCGCGTTGATGTTCTGTATTGTGCTGTGATGTTGCGGATTTGTAGTGGTAGATAGCAGTGTGCAATGGTAGTGCAGTTTGGATTTATTTGTACATTTGATATTGCGGGGCGAGCGTCCAACATGTGGACTGCCGTCACTGCCTGTTGTATAATATTCTTTTGGGGCACGACCAGGTTGCGGTCGATGTACCTGTTGCACTATTTTTCCATTTCTGTACTAGGTTTTACCCCGCGACGGAGTGCACGTATAGCCGGGTTCTGAGGGGCAACGGGTCCGCATCTCATGGCTTTGAGAGGCAGAGGGGCCCCACTCTAGAATTGGCAGACTATTCGCTGCACTCGTAGAGGGTACAGGTTGACCCAAGGAGGGGTGCCCAAGATTACCGGATTCCGTGAAGTGCAGGGTGGTCCATTCACTTTGCTGTAGGGGGCTGCCTCGCTTCAGGTTTTGGCGGGTAACTTGCCGCACCCGTAGGGGTCTAGGTTTCATTGCACAGGCTATCTACACGACAGGGGAACGTCGGGTTTCAACTGCGGCTCTGTGAAACTCGGGGATCCCAGATTATCTGTATTGTTCTGTGATGCTTATTACTTTTCTGTAATGTTGCATATTATCACGCCTGGAGTGATTATTGTATATTGGTTTATATACTATTAGATGTTGTATATGTTTTACACCCGCGCTAGTCCAGTTCCCGCTCTGTCGTTAGTTAAGTAACCTAACGGGTGATGACGGGACCCAGTGACGAATGCGGATGGCATATACGTACATTTTATTTTCGTTCTTTTCTGGTGTGATTGATTGATGGGACTGCGTTGATTCTGATCAATGCAAAGTAAAACAAACCTGTTTGCAGTTGTTGGAACAAATTTAAAAAGTGTTATTGCAAAGACGTTTCCTTTTTGTTTTGCATAGCGGTATTCAGTGGAATATCCTGCACCTCATTCGACGGGGCAAGGGCCGATATCCCTTCACCGGGACTGACCCCTTGGGCAGAAGTTTGCGTCAGGGTAATAACTTCACTATAGTCGATTACATGTTGCTTTGCATCGAGGTATTCAGTGGAATATCCTGCACCTCATTCCACGAGGAAAGAGCCGAGATCCCTTCATCGGGAATGACCTCTTTAGCAAAAGGTTTTCGCCACTATATTTTAAAAAAAGCTATCAGGTTCCTTCAGCGATATCAAGTTCACTACGTTAAAGGTTTTTCGCCAAAAACCAGCCGTAGCCCTCCGTCACTTCTTTTGGGTATTCAGTAGTATTCAAGCTATGTATTTTGACCTAACGCCAAGGCATAGTGTTTGGTAGCTGCTGGGTATTCATTTGTTGCATAGATAGATGAGTTGGTTTGGGACAGCCGTTCTGCCATTTTGACCTAACGCCAAGGGCATGTGCGGGTGGGTTCAAATTAACAAGATAGTGACGAGTAGAACTTGGCATGTGACTTATGACATTTTTACCTAACGCCAAGGTTATAAGAGCATGGGGCAAAAATCTTATCGGGAGTTTCTAAAGAAACTGAAACTTGCCAAGTATGCGCATACCTTCTGGAGTATGAGTAACGTGGATGCAGTCCATCACGTTATCATACGATGAGAGTTGGATCCCGATTTCCACTGATGAGTTGATTTACTCTTCGGGTGATCCCGATTAATTCTTCTTTAGGTTTGGAGGAGAATTTGACAGTACAGTGGGAGGTTTCCGGATTAGATAAAGTGATAACCATTCTGATCTAGGTTAGAGTGCACGCAAAGTATTTCTTTTCTCTCTCTCTTTGGCAGCGACCTTTGACCGACCCTAGACTATTACTCAGTGACCAAGTTGACCGAACCTTCTTAAATTACTGGCTTTTGGATTGTCTATGTTGCATAAGTCATTATCACTCCTTCTTTTACCCTTTGAATTTCTCAGAACACCCGTATTACTACAGATATCCACTTCCATTGGATAGATCCATCGTATGGTTATATACGAACTCGAAGGGACTTCTTCGAGGATGGATCCAGGTTCAGGAGAAATAGAATTGGTTTATTCAGTTGTCTTTTATTATTACCTTCTCTCAGGTTGTGAGTACTCCTTGGTTTAGGAGGGTACACCTATTATGCTTACTGGATAGTCTTCTTCCAAACCATAGGATGGTGCCGAACGGTAGGGAAGGAAGAAAACCATTTAGCCTAACGACGGTGTACAGAAGGTAACGACTAAAGACAAATAAAGGGATTTGGAGAGATGGCAATAAAATATACGGTTGAAGTCATGAATTGGTTTATGGAAGAGGCATTGCTATGAATACCAGGATACCCCTACGAAACATTTTCATGTTTCAGTGCATTGTTAAAGAAAAACTGTTTTCCCGATTAGATACTTACTCCAAGGGTATGTATTTACCAGGTTTCATTCTCATATCTGTATGGTTTTACAGATGATGAGTGGGAGTAAGTTATTGGGAATTAGGTGATCATCCTCATTATATCGGAATTTGTTGTAATTGGTGATATTTGAGGAAATCGCCAGGGTATAGTTTTCCACCTACAACGCACAGGTTTTGAGTTGTTAAACTCAGCGGACTTATACAGAGTATTGTATGTTTTCCAAGTGTCCATCAGGACAAAGGGGTAGGTCCTCGTACTATGTTCTGTTTACTTAAAACTTCTCTAGTTTTTAGACAAGTGTTTCATAGAAATACATGGTCTAAGTTTTGAGAAGTTGTGGGTATAAGAATAAAGTAGAGAACCAGGTATCACAAGTATCAGGATTCTTCAAAGAGATCGAAGATGTAGATTCTTGTGATTGGTATTCAGATGATAGTAAAGGTTTTAAGAAACTTGTTTATCTTTCAGATTACTCATAATTGGATGGATTCCTAAGTTGAGTAATGCTGATTAGCCTCTTTCCATTAAGTTGATATGCACTGGAGACAGCTGCATAATTTGAATATGGTTCCAATTAAATTAGTGCCAAAGTTTCTATATTGGATATAGAATGGTTCGTACCTTAAAAGATGTTAAGGTACGGGGAGTTGTCCAGCTTATGCTTAAAACCAGACTCTGGATAACTCAGGGCACGTTTCTGTAATGGCTGTTTGTGGGTTGACCCTGGCTATGACGAGGGTTGATATTCTACCATTTGGAAGATCAATAGTGATATTGTTCTTGACTCGCCAAAGTTTTAGTAAAATGGATTTTTTCAGAAAACAGTAGTGGGAGTATGGTAGAACTGGAAGTGATTCCAGAACCGCAAATGATTATGGAAAATTTAATAGGACCTATATATTCAATCAGGTTTGACATTCCAATAGCCACTCCGCAGATATGATGGGTAACCTCAGACACCCGAGAGGTACTCCGGTAGCCTCAAGGACGGTGACAGGGAGGTTCTTATCTACCCAGACTTGACACTACTGATGTTCCAGGCTATGAGACCTGGTAGGAGGGTTGTCGTAGTCAGTGGGAGCAGCGAAAGTTTAGTGGGCAAGTAGCTTATGTCTATTTATAGACTTGAGCAGTTATAGCGGAGATAGATCATCTAATTTTGATGTGACAGTCATGGGTTTGACTTCAATCAGAATAGGGGATGGATCTGTTAAGAAGGTAGTAGAGTGTGATGTCATGGTATTTGGATGACATACACAGAGTAGGAAGTAAAATTCCTATACTACGATCGGTTGTACTGTGGTCGTCACACAGTTGTTTCTCCAGACAGGACATGGATATAATATTTGACATTCTGGTTTCTAGATCTATGGTTTCAGATCTGGATTTGGGTAGTTTCCCAATGTGGGTACTTTGACAGTATTCTAATGGGTTTTTTTTAGAATAGATGACTCCTGGCATGGTGGTGTACCTGCAGGTGATGGAGTCACCCTCTCTAAAGGTGTCTTACAGACTAAAGGGGAGAGGGATGTGCATGATTGGCAGATCACTTGCTTAGGCAATTGAGTCAATCATGAGATGTCAAGTACCACACCAGATGTTGTTTTTGCACTATATGCAATAAGTTTGTATTAATCCAATCCTGGAGAAACATAAGGAAGCAGTTTTAGAACATAAGTGCATGTTCTACGGATTTGATGACGGCAACCTCTTTCGGGAGACGGTTATCATTCCAGGCTTCAAAGGTGACATGGTTGACAGAGTGATTGACAGAGTTATAGTTTTCCTTCTGACGAGGGACAATATTATGGACAGGTGGTCCAAGAGGATACTGTGGGAGGCTTAGTGCAGGATACTGATTAGGTTCAGTGATCGATACAGTCTAAGAAGTTTGGATTTGGAGTTCATTTATGAACTAGGTCCCATCAGATATCCAGACATATTCTAAGACAGGTATTACTCAATTCGGGAGATGGCTTTCTCCTCGAATTTGAGATTAAGAGAGATATAGAAAGAAACTTCTAGGCGGATCCACTCACTGAGGCTATTTCTCGAACACAATAGTTTTACAAACGGGTTTTGTGAAACTGATTAGTAGAGGAGTTGGATGTTCGGTTTCACACGGGCTGTGAGTAGTCGACATCGCAATAATTAGCCTTAAGTGCAAGTGGGAGATTATTGGAGATAGTGCCCTCAGAGTCAATTATTGGATCGCAGGTACGTGATTGCAATGATTGCGGAGGATCTATACCGGTAAGACAGTCTTACTCGAGATGATAGTATGCTATCTGGTTTGCCTTTATCAGTCGTGTACAGTTTCAGGTGACTGATCACTGTTACACTTTGATAGAGCCCTTAGGATCTTGCTTTACTACCTACAGTATGATGGCGATCATATACGTGAGAGTAGGGTGGTTTATACGCATATCCTTAATTGTGGTCCCTAGTCGTGGGAGTTTCGAGACAGGGCATCGATACTCCGGAGTAGACTAGTGTATACAGTCGAGACCCCGACGAGGGGCGGTGGCCGGTCTCACAAGCCACTGGTGTCAGTTGGATCACCTAAGATGTATACAGGTGCTCATTGGGTTATGAGTACACCGGACAGGACTCGCCGGGAACCTGCTAGTTGGCATTATACATATCGTCAGATAGCAGTTCCCAGGTGACATGTGTACAGGTTAGTTCATCGACCTGAGGTCGTCATTTGTCTCGTGTGAGTTCCCACTGTGCTTTGATTTCTACCCTACCACGGCTCAAAGGAGTCGTGCAAACAGATAGCTTTTGGGTACAGTCCCGAGCTACATGGAGGCACGTGAGCGGATCGGCAGGGGATTCGTCTCTCCCGGTATTGGAGGCGAGATCGTGCTGTGTCTAGGAGAGCCATTACACAAAGCCCACGGCCGTGGCAGGAGATTTACTGGTAGGTACTCCATTAGTATCTCAGGGTGTTATTGGGCTACACTCCGACACGACTTATACTGCTATTGGGGGTCTGACGTTACTAGCCCCCTAGGAAGATATGCGATACTCATAGACGAACGGACCAGACTGTATATACATTGTCACTGTTAAGCTCAGTAGGGTTTCTGGATGAGTTCGCTCATCAGCCTCCCTTGAGGTCAGTCCATGGGCAGCCGTTACGCATAGCTAGTGCCGCTGACGGTTTGTGGTTAAACCCACTGCCAGGGTACTGACGAGTCATTAGAGTCCCCCACAGACAGTTTCCCAAGTTCGGGCGAAACGTTGTAGAGGCCGTTTGGTTTTATGGCAAGGTTCGGAAAATGCACGTGCGTTTACGCACGTGTTATTTTTCGGGCAGATGATACTGGTCGGCTTTGGTTTAAGCCGGATCCGAGTATTATATTGAGTAGATATAATATCTTTGTCTCAGTTGCATTTGTATTCGGTCGTAATACAAATGCAGGTATATTTATACAGTTACGGGGTTATCATGAAAGTCGTTTCAGGATCACTTTTGGAAGTTGCCAGTTTCCAGTTTTCTATCAGCCGTCTTTTAACATTCGGTTAAAGACGAATTTATCTTTTCTTGAGATGAGGTGAGTCGGTGTTCTAGATGGTTCTAGAGAGGGTGACATGGATTGGTGAGTCATTAGTGCATTAATGGTGCCATTAATGCTTGATGACTAAGGGTTTTAGATTCAATGTTTCTTAGTGAGTCATGCTTTTCATTTATGATGAGGATAAGCTTCTTGTTTAAGGTCACCTCCTTGATTGCTCCTACCATCACCTCCCTCTTTGCATAAAAATGGCCGTCCCCCTTGAGAGAAAAAAGAGAGATTAATTTTTATTCTTGAGAGAAAAGACTATGGTTTATGGTGCATGGAAATTTCATAGCCTTTTTCATTCCATCACCCGATCCGAGTGGCAACTTCATTAACCGATCGTCGACGGTTTTGGACGAAGTGAGACAAAGTATTCTACTCATATTCTACATCATTCTTGGTCTTCTCTTTTAGCAAACTTGACGACCGAGTTGCCTCGAGTCAGAGGCGGGAGCCCGTTTAAAGAATCGTTGACGTGGTGCCACCTGGACGAGGAGATCGGAGATCGACGAGATCGGAGCAGCCGCAACGGAGCGTGGGATGATGGTTAAAGAACGAAGGACTCGGATAGTTCGGTATAACCTTTCTACACTCTTTACAGTTTGTTAGTTTAGCAATAATGGCAGATCCGGGTTAAAGTATACGATAGCGCCAGTTAAAAAGTTTTTGTTCCGCATTTGGCGTCTGTAGACGGCCGGGGCGCTACCGTAGACTTACAGATGGGTCGGGAATACTCTTTCCCCCAAGACAGGACAAGGAAAATATTCAACCTTGTCATGAAGTACTAAATAATGACGCTTCTGGAGTCTCGGCATCCTGAATAAATAAACAAGTTCCATCATCCGGATTATTGCTCCTATCACTGAGTAATAGATCATCCCCTTAAAGACTGCTTCACCTTCAAAAACTGGGTCGAAGAACAGTATCGACAAGGCAGGTTTATGTTATCTAACAGCTAGAGGGTAACCCCGCCACAAAAGCATGAGCCAAAGAGGACCTATACCGTCAGGATAGGACCAGCTCAACATCGAGAATGGAAGCGAACTCATACCTTCCATATGATAACACTTTCAAAAGAGGGAAGGCACGAGACTATGAATGACCTCTACAGGTGATTCACAAATGAAGATGAGGACGAAGTGATCTCAGAGTTTCCATCAGTACCAAAAATGCTGGAAGATGGGATACACACCACGACGGACAACCTAAGAAAAATTGACTTAGGGATGGAAAATGATTTGAGACCAACGTTCGTCAGTGAACTGCTATCTGAAAAATAGGTGGCTCTGTTAAAAGACGTGCTCATGCAGTATAAAGATTGCTTCACCTGGAACTACTCTGAAATGCCGGGTCTAGATCCAAAAGTGGCAGTACATAAACTGGAAATATCGCCAGGTATAAAGCCTATCAAACAGGTGCCAAGAAAGATACAACTCGAACTTGAGATGAGTATCAACGCAGAAGTCAGGAAACTAATCGATTTCGGCTTCATCCAAGAAGTTCAATATCCCGACTGGATCGCTAACATCGTTCCGGTGATGATGAAAAATAGGATGGTGCGCATTTGTGCGGACTTTCGGGATCTTAACAAATCTTGCCTGAAAGATGACTTCCCAATACCCGTTACCGAGCTGACGATCGATAACACGTCTACCCACGAAGTCTTTTCCTTCATGGACAGATCTTTAGGATACAACCAAATAAAAATGCATCCAGAAGACCAAAAACATACCGCCTTCCGAACCCTGCTAGGCATATTCTGCTATAAGGTAATGTCTTTCGGTTTGAAGAACGCTGGCGCTACCTACCAAAGGGCCATGATAAAGATCTCCGATGACCTCATACACGAGATCGTCGAATGCTATATCGACGACCTTGTGGTAATGAGCAAATCTCAAGAGGAACATTGGGAACATTTAAAAATAGTGTTCCAACGTCTTCGGAAGTATAATCTAAAGATGAATCCTCTAAAATGCGCGTTTGGAGATTCCTCAGGAAAATTCCTAGGATTCATCATACCTCACCGGGGTATCGAAATCGACCCCTCAAAGATCAAGGAAATTATGGAAATGCCCATGCCAAGAACCCTCAAACAACTGCGGTTTCTATAAGGAAAGCTCGCGTATATCCAGCAGTTCATAGCTAACCTTTCAGGAAAATGCCGCCCCTACAGTCATTTAATGAAGAAGGGGAACCCGTTCTTCTGGGATAAAAAGTGCCAAAGTGAATTGGACGAAATCAAACAATACCTGCAAAATCCGCCGGTACTGACCACTCCAGTTAAGGGAAAACCCCTTATCTAACGTACAACGGCCCTTGAAGGTTCTCTAGGCGCATTGTGAGCATAAGAGAACGGTCAGGGAAAGGAGAGAGCTCTATACTATTTAAGTCGAGTTCTCCTGGGGGCAGAAAACAACTATTCCCCCATCGAAAGTATTGCTTAGCGTTGATCTTTGTAATAACAAAGTTTAGACATTACGCCTTGGCACATGAGGTCCACCTCGTATCAAAGGTGGATCCTTTCAAATATCTAATGTCAAGGGCCATATTAACAAGAACGCTTGGTAAATGGGCCCTCGTCCTGATGGAGTTCTCGATAACGTATCGTCCCCTCAAAGCAGTGAAAGGTCAGGCCATTGCCGACTTTCTCGCGGAGCATCCGATACCAGCCGACTCCCCCTTAAATTGTGAATTGCCAGACGAACATGCGTTCGACGCAATCGAAGAAGAAAATGATCCCCAATAGGAGCTTTACTTTGATGGAGCATCCTCCATGAAGCGGCAAAAGCAAAATATCCCCATAATCAAAGCTGGGGTGGGACTTATATTCGTGACTCCGAAAGGAAGGATATTGTGTTACGACCTCTCCTTAACATAACCAAGGACTAATAACGAAGCTGAATATGAAGCTTTGATAGCAAGTCTCAAGATAGCTATCGACATAGGGATCAAAGGCCTCCTCATATATGGAGACTCCCGGCTGATCGTTAGCCAAGTAAATGGCGACTATCAAACATGCAAGATAGAGCTGATAAAGTATGGCGAAAGAGTGCAGCAACTGCTGACACAAATCCCTTCTTATACCCGGAAAGTATACCGCATGCGGAAAACATCAAGTCAGATGCATTGGACAAATTGGCTAAGGAATTGGCCAATGAAGACCTCGATGACGTGAGGATCATTGTGCAAAGACGCAAGTTTCTCGCACCAACAAATATATCTTCGGAAGACCTGATAGAGCCATCCGAAGGAAAAGAAACGACCGAACAAGCAGCCCTTCAAATAGAGGACGAAGAAAAGGTCAAGGACTAGAGGGAAGTCTTCATAGACTACTTTAAGTCCCGACGAATGCCCAAAAATGCGTCGTTTAGACATCAGCTCATGAAATGAGCTTTGTCATTCGCCTTTGTCAATGATACTCTATATAAGAGATCGTTCGACTGTTTATGGCTAAGATGCCTAGGGCCGGAGGAAGCAAAGAAATTCGTCCAAGAAAATCACGACGGACTATGCGGTTCTTATCAAGCCGGGCCAAAGATGAAGCTGAAAATAAAAAGAATAGATTATTATTAGACCACAATGATCCAGGACTGCCTTGAATATGTTAAGCATTGTCACTCGTGCCAAATTTACGGGGACTTTATCCATCAACATCTAAATCCGCTACACCCAATAGTAGCTAGCTGGCCGTTCGAAATGTGGGGAACCGATATAATTGGCCTTATCGAACTGGCATCATCCAAAAGACATCGGTTTATATTGGAAACGACCGATTACTTCTCTAAGTGGGCAGAAAGAGTACCACTGAGGGAGGTGAAGACGGTGAATATCCTCCACTTCTTTAGAACCCATGTCATCTATCGGTTCGGCACTCTGCGATGGATAATCTCGGATGACGGGCCAGCTTACAATAATGATAAAATAAGCCGCTTCACACAACAGCATAAAATAGATTAGAGATACTCTTCAATCTATAATTCTCGGGCCAACGGTCTAGCTGAAACTTTCAACAAGACCTTAATAAAGATTATTAAAAAAATAGTGTCTAAAAACAAAAAAGACTAGCACGAAAGGCTGCATGAAGCTCTCTGGGCATACCGAAAAATATTCAAGACAGCCACGAATACGACACCATATGCATTGGTGTTCGACACAGAGGCAGTGCTCCTACTGGAGATAGAACTCCCCTCTCTACGAGTAGCGGTTCGATACGAGCTGACAGATGAAGAAAATGTTCATCTTAGGCTCGAGGAGCTCGACACCCTCGACGAAACTCGCCTTATAGCACAGCATAATCTGGAGGCTTATAAGGTAAGGATGACACGGTCATACAAAAGATTGACCAGGCTGAGAACATTCTGCCAAGACGAACTCGTGCTAGTCATCAAAAGACCAATGATCCCCAATCGTGCAAAACGTGAGAAGTTCAAGACGAAATATGAAGGCCCGTACATCATAGACAATGTCTACCAAGGTGGAGCCTACCTGCTCATAGATATGCATGGCGAAAGACCTTTCTGACCAATAAACGGCCGATTTCTCAAAAAATACTACGCTTGACGAGTCACGACTTAGGTCAATGATAGATGACGACGCTTGTGTCCACTCGCTATCTTCCTGAGTCAGAACTCTGAGAGTAGTATCCAAAAAGATCTATCGCCTCAAAAATGGTGATAATGGACCGAGATGTCCCTAAACTAATAATGGACCGAGATGTCCCTAAACTAATACTCGTCCCCAAAATACGGCGACAAGGGACCGAAATGTCCTTAAACTAATATCCGTCCCAAAAACGGGAATGTTGGACTGAAACGTCCTTAAACTAATACTCCCTTCAAAAACGGCGACAATGGACCGAAATGTGCTTAAACTAATACTCGTCTCAAAAATGATGATAACGGACCAAAACGTCTTTAAACTAACAATGGACCGAAACATTCTCAAACTAATACTGAACCAAAATATGGCGATAAAGGACCGTCATGTTCTCATACGTTTAGCCCTACGGTGAATCCCCATGTCGATTACCGTATACAATCCACGAGCATAAATGATTCATAACTCTCCCAGGTCCCGCATGATATAGTCCTTTGAACAAGGCCGGGACCTACAGCTAATGGTGTGTTACCTTGCGGGCCGCCTTAAAAAAGGCTATGTCCACAAGCGAAATGGGCACGGATGAAAACCCAAAAGGACGTCGTGAGTAAAAATAGCAGGACTACCAGCGAGCTTATGAAAACCTGGAAGGGCGCAATCTCGTAAGAAAAAGTACCTGCGTGAGATCCTTATGACACACAGAGGAGCAATATACTTAGGAATCCTCACGATTCCTAAAGAAAAATTACACTTACGAGATCCTCACGACCCGTAAGGAGAATTCCCCCTATGAGACCCTCACGGCTCATAGAATTCAAAAGCCTTAAGTTGCGGGGATCCAAACTTGTTTTTAATCCGTCATATTCCCCAAGTTGCCCTACAGGCAGTCCAATATTGACCCTTGTATACAATCCATGGGCATAAATAAATAATCTCCTACCAAGTCCCACCAATGACGAGAAATGTCCCCATATGGTGAGCCACACTTGTAAGTCCTCTCGACTTATAAGGAGAAAACACTATTATAAGATTCTTACGACTTATGAGAGAAAAACACACTTAGGAATCCTCACGATTTCTAAGGAGAAATTACACTTGCGAGATCCTCATGACTCGTAGAGAGAAACACCGTTATAAGACCCTTACGGCTTATAAAACCGGAAAGCTTTAATCGACAGGATCCTAACCCTGTTTACTAAACCATCTTTGTCCAAATTAACAAAGGCAAATGATGATTCACTCCTGGCAATATCCCAGTGTAGTGATGCTGATACCTAAATAGGTATCAAATCTCAAGTCCTCTCATGGCAAATGATAATTCGCTGCTGACAATATTCTAGTGGTAGCGATGTTGATGCCAAGATTGGTATCAGATTTCAAATAAAAAAAGAGGAGCCGAAATGATAGGGCAAATTGCAATAAAAAAAGCAACGAGTAAAAAAATAGAAATAGAAATAGCCGAAATGATTGGGCACCGCGAAAAATAGCCGAAATGATTGGGCAATCGCGACTTTCGCGACATAAAAAGCTAAAAAGATAGAGCATCACGGAAAGAAATAAAGAAAAAAATGAAAATGAAACTTTTCTGCCCTGCAAGTATGTCCGTATTGACTCTTGTATACGATCCATGGGCACAAATAAAGGGAAAAAGGACCTATTTCCCCACCATGCTTCGTCAAAAGGAGAACCGAGTCTCGACAGTACATATACCATCTAGAGACTATCCTTGTGTTCCTTCCTCATTCCAGCAAGGTGCAGACACAAAATTCAAATAAAAGTGAAGTGATTGCAAAATCTTAACTTCAGGTCTTAATAGCGACATCTACAGCCTAAAGATCATCCCGACGTTCCTTCTTGGTGCAGACGCGACGTCAACAAAGGCTCTAAGGAGCCGAATTTAAAGGAGTGATAGAAAAATCCTAACTCCGGCTCGACGTGCTTCTCATGCCAGCAGGATACAGACGCAACGTCAACAAAAGACCCAAGGGTCAAAACAAAAATAGAGCCATGGAAAAATCCTAGCTCCAAGTCTTGACGGTACATATACAACCTAGAGACTATCCATGTGTTCTCCCCTCATTCCAGCAGGGGCAGACACAACAATCAAATAAAAACGAAGCGACGGCAAAATCCTAGCTTCAGGTCTTAATGGCAACATCTGCAGCCTAGAGATCATCACGGCGTTCCTTCTCATTCTAGCAGGATGCAGACGCAACGTCATCATCAAAAAAAAGGACCCAAGGGTCAAAGCAAAAATTGGAGTAGTGGCATATTCCTAGCTCCGGACTTCAATTGCAATACATACAGCATAGAGGTCCTACAGATGTCTACCATATTTCAGCAAAAAATCAGCGTGACATCATCAAAGCAAAAACGAAGTGACGGTGTTCATCACTAAAAACTGCATTTTAATACCGCTCATTCATTATCTATTTTGTTATATATAGATACTATTAACCAGTGTCTGCTCAGTAATACAGATTACAGGTATCCGTGATATAACACTGGAAACACAATCAAAATCACGGATATAACGTTTGTGAGCCGACACTACAACCGAAACTTGAAACCGACCGATATTTCATGAGTTTCTTTTTGCAACATGCATGTGTACACATTTTTTATCTAAATGGTCCAACACATACAAGTGTGTACACTAGCTTGTTGGTTCATGGACCTAGAGAGGGGGGCTGCCCATGGCGCACACAAATGATGACTTGGTGCAAGTGGGCACATGAGAAGTGATGTGTGTTTAATGCAAAATGATATGATGTGATTTAAAAAACTTCAAGTTCCCAACTAGCTACTGAGTACAACCCAGGCCTCTATAGAGAAATCAAGCAGCACCAGTGGACTTGTCGAGAAAACACAAGACCACCACATCAACACGAGCCAAGATGCTCGAATTTGGGCCGGCCACATGCCTTCGTCGACCCCCCTATCCCAAATGAGCCTCATTTTTGTTCTGTCGATCCCTTGCAGTCACATCAACTTATTTTTATTGCTTGTTTATTCTTCTTTTGTGCTTATAAAAGTAGATCGGTGAGCAAGGGATGAAGGGTCCAAGATTGTCTCATACATTGTCCAATACTTTGTATTCTTTTTCCTCTTTTCATTTTAGTTCTTGTACATAGCTAGTCCCCTTGAGCTCTTTGCCTTCTCTTGATCTTGCAACCTCTTCATTGAGCTTGCAAGTTTAAGTTTTGCTTATTGATCTAAAGAGTTGTATCATTACTTGAAGATTGATAAAGATTCATTTTACATTCACTTCACCTTGAGTTCTTTGCCTTCTCTTGATCTTGCAACCTCTTCATTGAGCTTGCAAGTTTAAGATTAGGTTATTGAACCCATGGCTTGTATTTTCACTTTTAGTTAATGAAGCTTTCATTCTTGGGTTCTTAGTATTATTTCTATCTTGTTTTACTTACTTGCATTTCCATTTTTGCTTTACTTACCTGTTCTTTAATTCCATGCCATTTACTTTCTTGCAATGTTGTCTTTTCTTTTCTTTTTATCTTTTCATTTGCTCTCTTTCTTCTTGTTGTTTTTTGATGGTTTGTGAATATTGATGTTGTTAGGAAAGAAAACGTTATTGTAAGTTAAGATTTCCTTTCTCATTTCCTTTTCCCGATATTTTCCATTGAACTCCGCCCAAACCTTATGCAGGCACTCCGTTAGGCACCCTACCCTACCAAGGTATCGGTGATTCCTAACCGTGACCGGTTGCGTTCGGATTGGCCGGAGGCGAAAGCAAGCGACAAGAACAGACGGACAAGGAGTTAATAAGCCGGATTTCACAAATACCATGCTTAAGCACCCTAATCCACGTTGTTGCCGATTGCTCTAGCTTTATTGGTCAAGTTTGGCTTAAAGGATTGAGTACGGATTTCCTTAACTTACACTAACCTATCTATTCCTAACAAACTTATACTTGCATATAAACACTTAGGTTAGAATCGAATAATTCCGCCACGTGCATTAACTCGTCATAACAAGAACTTAAAACGCTCCGTCTCCCTGCGGACAACCCGTACTCATCGCGGTTAGCTGCAAAGCGATACTGTCCTGATTGCGGTTAACTTTAGAACTCAAATACACGACATGCCAAAAGCGTGCAATCAAATGGCGTCATTGCCGGGGAAACGGTAACGTTTTTATTCTTTTTATTTCGGGTTAATCTTGTTTATATCATCTAACACCATTCTTAAAAACAAAACAAAAAATCAAAAAAAAAATTACAAAACCAAAACAAAAATTAACATATCTAACTTTTTTGCTTTCTGGATTTTTGACCTGCTTGCACTCTGGATCTCAACAGAAAAGATAAGCAATACCATTAAAACACTAGTAGAACACTGAGACAGCAGAAGAAATCCGGAGCCCTAACTCCATAAGAAAACCGGCGAGATCCACCAGAATTCCGGCGCCGCCGGCCGTTTCACCCTCATTTGCTCCAAAACTTTTCCCTGTGCTCCAGTGTTCTAATTTTGTCCCAATTTTATTGCTTGTTTTTTATAATTTTTTGTGTGCAGGTGTTTGGGCATTCATATCGCTTTTTCGCACTAATAATCTGTTTTTTCGACATTTTCAGATTTTTGCGGATTTGCGAACGGCAATCGTGTGGAGAAAAATGTACATTCAAGGTTAAGGTGATTGCGAAGTACAGTGCCAAAGATCCGGATAGTTTAACCTGCGCAAGCGAACGTTTCAAGCTAGCCAGATTCAATTCAACGGGGGTTTCTTAACCCAAAAACTTATCGGTACGTATTTTCCTAACACCTTCTTTTCAAATCCGACGCATCCAATATAAATATCTTTGCAGGATCCTTTGCAAGTTCACTAGCAAACGCTAAAATTGACTAACCCGTATTTGTTGCAGTGTCGGGTTTAAACATAAAAATCGATTTTTTTAGGTTTTTAACAACCTTTTCATTGATTTGTGTATTGCATCCATTAATTCGGACTTAAGGGCAAGCGAACCCCATAACATACGGTAAAGGATTTTATCACCTTTTCCGTGGCCCACAAATCACGAAATTGAGTATAACGTTTACCCGCACAAATTTGAAAAGAAACTAGACTTTAAGCCTTTAAGGACTTCGCGCTCATTAGGAGAAGTTAACTGTATTTAGAACATCGCTTAACGGTATTGTTAGTTATATGTATGCCCCAGAGGCCATTATTGTACATGTGATGTATATTATAGTGGATGCTTGGATATATATAGAGAGGACTTTCTTGCTCGACATGATAGTATGCTATCTGGTTTCTCTGTCTTAATATGTTGACTTGTATAAGTGATGTTGTCTTGCTCTCACATGTTGATAAAGCCCTTAGGATGTGTACTTGACTACCAGGACTATGATGGAGATCATACTAGTGGGCCTAAGGGTAGTCCACAAGTACACTCTAAAATTGTTCCTAGTCGAGGGTGTATCGAGACAGGGCATCGATATTCCAGAGTAGACTAGTGTATACGCATCTTGACTCATATGATGGGCGATGGATGATCCCACATCCATTGGTGTTTGACATCAAAAATGGAATACGGGTGCTCAGTGGAGACTGGGTACACTGAACGGACTCACCGAGAACTCCTAGCTGGTATTATACCTATCGTCAGATGGCAGTTCTCTGGTGACACTGGTACAGGTTAGTCTGTAGACCCGAGATCGTCATAGAGTCTTGTATGATTCCCACTGTGCTTTGATATCCACCTTACTACGTTCAAGAGAACGTGTAAAACGGTGGCTTTTGGGTACAGTCCCGAATCACATGAAGGCAATGAGCGATAGGAGGGATTTGTCTCTCCCGGTATAGGGGTTGATGTTGCGTTGTGCTCGATTGGCCATAACGATAAATCCCTGGCAAGGGCTGCTACGGAGATTTACTGATAAGTGTTATCAGTAGTTTCTCGACCCGTTATGAGCCTCACATCGACACGACTTATCGGTTATTGGGGTCTGACGTTTACCACCCTTAGACTGGATATGCGACATATCAGACGGACGGACCGGACTGTACGGTAGTGTTACTGACAGGCTTTTGCAGGAGAAAGAGCAAGCTTGCTTGTTGATCTTCTGATCGCTCAATACCCGGGTAGCCGTTACGTCCAGCTTGTACCGCTGACGGCTTGTGGGTGCTTGATGTGATCATCACCTACTGTCGGCGTATTGATGAGTCTTTAGAGTCCTACACAGAGCTTTCACTAGCTCAGGCAAAACGAAGTAGGAGCACATATGTGATATGTGCAGGACCGAAATTAATACGAGTATGTGATACCGTATTCTATTCTCGTGATTTATGTTATAGGTCGGTTATATGAGATATAGCCGGGTTATCGAATCAAATGTTGATTCGATAAGTCGATACTGTATCGATCGGTTAGATGAGATATAGCCGGGTTATCGGATCAAGTGTTGATTCGATAAATTGATTCAAATAATATTAGTCGGTCATATGAAATATAGCCGGATTATTAAATCAAGAGTTGATTTAATAATTTAATGTATAATTATATATTTGATATATTAATTTACATTAACTAATATTAGCTCACTTAAGCATTTCTTTTTCTCACATGTGCACACTTAATATATATGTGATATATATTAATTGTGTTTTATTTATGTGTCATGGTTGATGATACATGCAACATGGGTGTATGAGACTTACACCATGATAATGATAATGAAGGGTTTATTTATTTAGAGTAAATCAATTATTAGTTGGAAATTGGTCACATGGCATGAAGCTTGTAAAAGCTTGGAGACCCATTGACTTAGTCCACTAATTTTGTCTTACACTAGATATTTATTAACCCAACCATTATCTAAACCCATGGTTAAGTCTCTACATGAGTGATATTAGATATTTTCTCACCCATGGTTGCCACTCACTCTCTCATCCATTATTTGCTTCATCTTCCTCAAGCTCAAGAGAGAGCTCTCTAGGTTTTTAAGAGGAGCTTAAAATTAGTGAAAAAAGTAATTCTAAAGTGAGCAAAAATCCTACTTCATCATCCTCTACTAGATTAGCAATTTAGTTTAGGGTGTTAGTTTAACTAATCCTATATTAGTGAAGAGGGTAGCTTGGGTTAGTGTCTTCTCGACGTAGATCATCTTCGGCCTCGAAGACTTCGTGCAAGCTCGTTGCTTTTTTCTTGTGGAGCCACTCTAGAGTCTGCAAGATCACTACTTGGAGCGAAGGGGATACTATAAGGAGCTATTGAAGTGAAGGACTGGTCTACAAAGGTTGTATTCCTATTTCACTTAGTTGTAAAGTAGTTTGCACATCGTATTGTCTAAATCTTTAGTTAAGATTCTAGGGTTAGTATTGTTAAGCATGGCAAATTTTCAAAAATGGCATGGACGATGCCTCCCGAAACCTTGTTGTCGTGCCTAGCAATCCTACAGTATATCATTCACGGGGTGTCTAGGAAAGTGTTAATGGCGAAACTGCCAAAAGAGAAAGGGTTATCTAATTAAAGACCTTCACGAAAGCGTCGGAAAACCTCTCCTTATCTCTGCACTTACCTGGCCTCATGATCAGTATATCTTAAGCTCGTTTCTTGACACAGTTTTACTTCAACAATCAAGTTCTTGAGCATGTCTAGTTGATCTAGGTGAACCCTAGACCGATTAGGTGTGTGGTATTGTGTCGTGATTGTTTTTGTCCACATTCTTTTTATGTGTATATTTCATTCTTTCGTTGATAACTAACAATAAAAAATATAAAAAATTCACATTCTTTTTCCTCTTCTCCTTTTCATATCATAGGTACCCCACCTAGAAAAACTCTTGCCAAATTTTGGTACCCACAACCAGACATTACTTCTTACGGTTCTTATTTTGGTCGAATTTCGAACGATTCCTCCATGCCCAAACTATCTTTGAAAGATCGGATAGACGTTTCTAGGACAAATAATTGGACTCCGCAATCCACCTTGTATCAATCATTTCAACTTTCCCCACTTCGTACGTTGATACACCTTTTGAGAGTCCTGTTGTAACTCCAAGACCTATGTCTATTGTTGAACGTATAGAACAATCCCGTAATCGATCTTTCATTCCTTTCACCACTTCCAATTCTTTGGATCAACAATTACATTCACCTTCTTATCTAAATGTTGTTCTACTCATGCCCAACCATTCGATTCCTACAAGTCCTGCCCGACTTTTACACATTCCCTAGACATTGCTTCTGAACAGCCATTTGGGAGTTTCCAGTATCCAACCGACTTTGAATCTTTTACTGAAACTCTTCCACAACCCATGTCTAGTCTGGAAGAGTCATTGGAAGACTTTCGGGTAGCGTCTTACAAACAGATGATAGATTTTAATGCGTCCATGACCGCCCTCATACAACCTAACGTACCGGCAGCTAGTTTCCAACTAGCTCCAAATTTTCTAATGTATGATGAGGCGATAGGACAGATTGAGAGTTTGAGTAGTGAGAGTGAGCGATACACCCTTCCAAATCAAACCTACCCATTGCAAATTGAATCCCACAACTCCGGTTTTGAATTTCTATCAAGTGTCCCAAAGGATTTACCAATTGAAGATAGAATGTTTAATGAGTTGTGCGACTTTATAGTATTTGATTTACCTGATTGTGAAGGATCCCTTTCGAGTGAAACCGCACCTAATCCTGTTGACCTCTACACCTCCACTCTAGAACCTGAATTGATTGAAATCCATTCTTTTGATGAGGTGTCTGAGAATATTGATTTTCACTTAATTAAGGATATTGACGCTGGAAATATTTTGGATGATGAACCCACAGTTTTGGATGAGTTTGTCTCTCCAATTCATCATGTTCTTTCACTTCCGTATGGACATCATTCCGAGTCATTAACTATTTTTCCCAAACTTCATATGCGTCTGGATATTGATGATGAATGCATAGATACGTTGAATTTTGAGGAGAATTTTATGGATAGTTTTGAGGATGAACCAGTTTTACTTGATGAGTCGGATTTTCCAATTCATCATATCCCTTCCACTGACTGTGTACACCCTCCTGAATCATTAACCGATGCCATTCCTCGATCACTCCCCGCCACTATTTCCATCGTTCCGACCTTGCAAAAGACCATATCACTTTTATTTACTATGTCTGGTTTACCAAGTTCGGTCCACCCATGTTTTCTCACGAATCTTGAAGGATTTGACTTCATTTCTCAACGGGTTAATAGATTGGTACAATCGCTTTTTACACATCGGTCATCACAAATTGTACTAATTTATTCACTCCATTTCCACCCTCAAGTTCGTATTCCGTTTCTTTTTCCCTTCCGTCATTCTTCTCCTCATATACCGAGACCGTATCCCACTTTTATCCACATATGGTCTCGCGTATTCTCTATTCCCTTTCTCTCCGCATTCTTTCACCAACCTGCACATTATAGCGATAAAAATTTCGAATGGTTGGTGCTCACTTTTGGCCTGTGTAAGGCTTTGTATAGATTGATACTGTTCTCTTCTCCCCTAACTCTGAACTTTAATGCTTAACAGTGGCAACACTGTTTCACCTAAGTTTGGGGGGCCTTTTTGTGTATATATATTTTTGGTTTTATTTTTATTTTTTATATAAAAAGAAAAAAAACAAAAAAAATAAAAACAGGGGAGCGTCGACAATTTTGACTCTCTTGGTATAGCCTGACAGTGAGGGCACTATCAAGTTTAAGTTTGGGGGTGTGCTCGGTAAGCTTTCTACATTCGCATTCATGTGTATATTTTGCATTTGCATACTTATTAAAACCCACAAAAATCGAAAAGTTTTACAAAAATATAAAAACTTTGTCGTCAAGTTAGCTAATAGGGTAACTTAGATTTCTATTTCCGAAAGTTTAGTTCATACGTTAGAAATAACTAAATCCTAGGCTTGGGAATTGAAAACCCTAAAAATAACCCTCATTCTGTTTAACCTTGGTAAGTATACGTCCTTGCAGTTTTTTTATAGAAGTAGGTAATCTTGAATTCAGTTCTTGAGTTAAGTCAAGATGAAGGGAAAATATTGAAGCTTTACTGTAGGATAAGTCTGAAAAATAGTTTCTATTCTTGATTCCAAATTTAGAAAGTATATACCCTACAAACTGCACATACACGCACCTTGAAACTTAGGATAGTAGAGGATACCTAGAAATACTCTTGCCTGAAAACCTAGTATGAAAGAAAAATGGTATTTAAAGCTAACCACCAAAAGAGCATCATTAAAAAAATATATTCGGTCTTGAAAAAGAAAAAGAAAAAAAATTAATAAAGTCAAGACCTGGAAACTGCTATTTACGCTTTAAGCCCACACATTCAGTAATCGGCTGTTAGTGCCTCAAGAAGCATTAATAGTCGCATGAAAGGTGTGTGAGCAACACCGTCCATCATTAACGAAAAGAAGTAGTGTTAGGTATTAGGGCAAGGGTACTATAGCTTGAATTGAATTTTTAAGTGAAGGGGTGCAAATTTACACACACGTAGGGGTATACACTCGATGTTTGGAGGAAAGATAGGAATAAAGAATAAGACTTATGTTTTCCGTAAAGTTGATAAAAATCCCTGATTGTAGACCGCGCTTTAGAAGGAAAACAAGAGAAACCGAGATCTTTTTAAACTGTAAAAACGTATAGGATCTGAGGTTGAATAAATTAGAGGCGTGAAACATAAGGGTTGAATATTTCTAACTTAGGATGATAAAGTTTCTAACCTAGATACTAAACTGTTGGAGTAGAATCAACGTTAACTTGTGAAACTAGCTTGACAGGATTTTGTGGGTGTAATCCGCTGAAAACCCTCAAGAGATAACACTCCTCCTATTAGAGATACCTAGAGGTTTAACGGCTTGTTACACGAGCTCAGTGCAATCGCGTTCCCTGTGAAAGTGAGGTTAGGATTTTTTGTTTTGCTCGGGACGAGCAAAAGATAAGTTTGGGGGTATTTGTTCATCACTAAAAACTGCATTTTAATACCGCTCATTCATTATCTATTTTGTTATATATATGTACTATTAACCAATGTCTGCTCAGTAATACAGATTACAGGTATCTATGATATAACACTGGAAACACAATCAAAATCATAGATATAACGTTTGTAAGCCGACACTGCAACCGGAAATGGAAACCGACCGATATTTCATGAGTTTCTTTTTGCAACATGCATGTGTACATACTTTTTATCTAAATGGTCCAACACATACAAGTGTGTACACTAGCTTGTTGGTTCATAGACCTAGAGAGGGGGGTTGCCCATGGCACACACAAATGATGACTTGGTGCAAGTGGGCACATGAGAAGTGATGTGTGTTTAATGCAAAAAGATATGATGTAATTTAAAAACCTTCAAGTTCCCAACTATCTACTTAGTACAACCCAGGACTCTATAGAGAAATCAAGCAGCACCAGTGGACTTGTCGAGAGAACACAAGACCACCACATCAACACGAGCCAAGATGCTCGGATTTGGGCCGGCCACATGCCCTCGCCGACCCCCTAGCCTCAATGAGCCCCATTTTTGTTCTGTCGATCCCTTGCGGTCACATCAACTTATTTTTATTGCTTGTTTATTCTTCTTTTGTGCCTATAAAAGCAGATCAGTGAGCAAAGGATGAGGGGTCCAAGATTGTCTCATACATTGTCCAATACTTTGTAATCTTTTTCCTCTTTTCATTTTAGTTCTTGTGCATAGCTAGTCCCCTTGAGCTCCTTGCCTTCTCTTGATCTTGCAACCTCTTCATTGAGTTTGCAAGTTTTAGTTTTGGTTATTAACCTAAAGGGTTGTATCATTACTTGAAGATTAATAAAGCTTTCATTTTACCTTAACTTCACCTTGAGTTCTTTGCCTTCTCTTGATCTTGCAACCTCTTCATTGATCTTGCAAGTTTAAGATTGGGTTATTGAACCCATGGCTTGTATTATCACTTTGAGTTAATGAAGCTTTCATTCTTGGGTTCTTAGTATTATTTCTATCTTGTTTTACTTACTTGCATTTCCATTTTTGCTTTACTTACTTGTTCTTTAATTCCATGTCATTTACTTTCTTGCAATGTTGTCTTTTCTTTTCGTTTTATATTTTCATTTGCTCTATTTCTTGTTGTTGTTTTGATGGTTTTTGAATATTGATGTTGTTAGGAAAGAAAACGTTATTGTAAGTTAAGATTTCCTTTCTCATTTTCTTTTCCCGATATTTTCCATTGAACTCCGCCCAAACCTTACGCAGGCGCTCCGTTAGACACCCTACCCTATCAAGGTATCGGTGATTCCTAACCATGACCAGTTGCGTTCGGATTGGCCGGAGGCGAAAGCCAGCGACAAGAACGGACGGACAAGGGGTCAATAAGCTGGATTTCACAAATACCGTGCTTAAGCACCCTAATCCACGTTGTTACCGATTGCTCTAGCTTCATTGGTCAAATTCGGCTCAAAGGATTGAGTACGGATTTTCTTAACTTACACTAACCTATCTATTCCTAACAAACTTATACTTGCATATAAACACTTAGGTTAGAATCGAACAATTCCGCCACGCGCATTAACTCATCATAACAAGAACTTAAAACGCTCCGTCTCCCTGCGGACGACCCGTACTCATCGCGGCTAGCTGCAAAGCGATACCGTCCTGATTGCGGTTAACTTTAGAACTCAAATACATGACACGCCAAAAGCGTGCAATCAGACGGCGTATTCTTAACTTCGGGTCTTGACGGCAGTACATACAAAGCCTATAGACCATTGGAGATCATCTCACCCCAGAAGGGTGCGGTTATGACTCATCGGTGCTCCAAATTGAGCCTAATATCAAGTAAATAGCATCATGGCTAATATCTAACGCTTGTTCTTCCAACGGTAATATGACCTAAGAAGATTACTTGAAGACGTCTTGTCCAGCCCCCGAAAGGATCAGAGATACGACAGTCACAAGGCTATTCAAACAGCGGCTTAAATACTGCATGTTGGGGAATACATCAGCCAACGCGATGGTACCATGAACTAAAACCCTAGTACCACAAACCTAACGGACCTCAGTCATAAAATAATGGGAGTTATCTACATACAATGTTAGGACAAGTTTGCCTGTAAACCCAAGGGAGATAAACTAAAAACACTCCGAAATGAGTGAATAAACTACAAACTCCGAAATGAGTGAATAAACTACAAACTCCGAAACGAGTACATAAACTAGAAACTCCGAAATGAGCGAATAAACTACAAACTCCGAAACGAGTATATAAACTAGAAACTCCGAAACGAGTGAATAAACTACAGACTCTGAAATGAGTGCATAAACTACTTCACGCCAAAGTGAGACATCAAGAGTACGTTAAAATAAAAAAAATGTATATTCTTTATTCATGAATCAAAATCTTTGAAAGATACAATTTATATAAAAAGAAAGATACAATTATAGCCTCTAAGAGGCCGGGGCTTTCAGTAAAGTAGTGACCCGTTCATTCTCTTGCCACAGCTCCTTTTCACGCTCCACTATTGCGACTAGCATTGCTTCAACTTGAGCTCGTTGTTGCAAGCACGAAAAAAGCTTCTTAGAAATCTCCTGCTTAGCATCTTCAGAGTACCGCATTCCTCGTTCAGCAGAGTCAAGGTTCTGTCTCAGCGCCACTCTATCGGAAACGCATCATTAAAGATTTTCAAAGATAACTCAAACTCGCGCATCATTTGTTTTTACCTGGGCACGTAATTGGCTTGATTCGCTAAAAACCGTCTCATGCTCCTTCTGCTTCAGGACTGGTTTCTGCTTGAAGTATTGAACGAAAGCGGCACTTTGTTCTATCCATGCAACCAATTGAGCCTTTGAGGATAATGCGTCAGGCGTAAGACGTTTGCGCTCGATCTCATGAAGGCAAGCCTCGATTCACTTACAATAATTAACCCAGATGCTAATAAAATCTTCATTATGGAAAGTCACAAGAGTCGCCAGCATAGGGTTAATTTCACCCGCAAAGTCCGCAACAAAAGTGAGAGCCTCAACATTAAGATCTTCGATAAATTCGCTTAGCATACGCCTACTATTTGCTGCACCTCTGGAAGATTGGCATTTAGCGAAGGGCCCTGCGGGCATAGAAATGCAAGACTCGAAAGGAACCAAAGCTGGTGGAGCTGCTATAGAATAAGACACATATAAAGAAGGGTCAGAATTCAATCTAAAATTAAAAAAATATGAATGAGATCCAACCTACCAATAGTTGAAAGCGGCAAATCGGGGAGCATAGAGGGCTCAGCTATTTTTTCATCTTCTCCTTCGAACCGTAAGACTGTGGTCAGTACAGGCAAAAGCCTATTAGAAAAGGGTTACTCGTGGAAATATGAAAAATGAAATGAAAGATATACTAACCAACGCCAGAAGAAGAGACAGATCCTGATTGGAAGGCGAAGTGCGAAATTAACATTTGGCACAAGTGGTTGAAAAGAACTCCTGTAAGATAGCAACAATATACGTAAAAAAATAACCCAATGAGTAATATCAATGCTAAAGTGTAACGACCCTGAAATCACTGTACATTTTTTTCTTTTTAATGTCCAGAAGAGAGTATAACATCCTGAGTTTGAGTTATAAGTTACTTTTGCTAAATAAAAGTAAGAAAAAACTTGTAGCTCACTGATAAAGCCCTTGCACTACTATGATGTAGCCCCTGTGTTCGATTCCCATTAGCCACAATTATTTTTTTCTGATTTTTCTTTTTAACTTTTTGGAAGTCCAAAATATTGCACGTGCAATACACAAAAAAATGAAAAGTCAGAAAAATCAAACATGTGGAAAATGGAGCAAACACTGAGAAATACATATGGCACAAATCTCGAGACCCAACCCCAAAAATCAACCGGCGAAAAGCTCATCACGGCCGACGCCGACTGTTGGATGGTGCCCAAATGTCCCCGGGCTTTGCACACACACACCTTCACCTACCCCTAACTCCCCTGCACTGTTTGATTTCTCTGCAATCAAACAGAGACCTTTCATTTCATAATTAAACCATATTTTAATGCTTTTTAATCCACATTTTCAATTCCAAAACCCTAATTCTCCACTATAAATACTACCCCTTGCCCTAGCCCTTCACCATTCTAAAATTTCTAGCCAAAACTCTCAAAATTTTCCTAAGTACAAGTGAAGTAAAGAGGAGTTAGCAAGCGATCAACTTCCGGCGAAGATCGAAGCAACAGTCGAAGCTCCCGCGACACCCCAAAGCTTTCCTACACTTCCTCCCCCTCTTCTTAACATAATCAAACGGTAAGTCCCTCCCAAACTCCCTTTCTATTTTTTGAATTTCTTTTTAATCAAAATCGGTAAAAGTGGAGTTAATACCGATATATTTTTTCTAAACTCCAAAACTCCACTTTTTCTTATATATTGTTCATCCAAATTCTTACACAATACTGGTAAACTTAATACCAATATTTAGAATAAATTTTAGCCTAGAATATCATGTAAAATAACTTTAAATTAATTTTTTCATTAAAATACCATGAACTTTGATATCGCTTTTTTAGTTTCGTTAAAATTAAACCTTTAGGAAAAACTTCACGGGGTAACGACCTACCCCTCATGTACATTCTTGTTACATAACACGATGACTCTTTTGTATGAATATTTATTACAAAGAAAATCTTTCAATAAAATACCATATAATTTAAAAACCTGATTTCTTTAAAATGTGGTATTTCATATCCTTTGCAAATATGCATCGACAACTGATTGATCGTTAAAAAGTGTGTTTGTAAATACCGCAATCAAGACGGTGTCGTTAGTAGCTAGCCGTGATGTGTACGGTCGTCCGCAGGGAAACGTGAACCATTTTCTTGCTTTAGACGAGTTGATAGAAGATAGGGTGATTGGTTATAGATCTATTTTAATATGGATGTAAAATTTATAATAAAAAGGCTTGTAGGGTTCATAGGACTTAGTAGTAATGGATGACTAATTAAAAATGGCTCTTTTATCTTTTAATAGTTTAAAACTAGATCGATAGTGATGAATGTAGATTATGGTTCTTGGAGATAATAGGGTTCCCACTCTTAACCCTTGTCCTTTCATTGATTATGATTCATGTCTAGTTTTTAACAAAATAAGTGATTAACCAATCTCAAATCGTGGTTGTAATTATCAATAAATTGATAGCGCATCCGATTAGAAGGTTAACATTTGTTTTGCTAAAGTTTATAAACTTTAAAATATATAAAAGAAGTTAAATGATTTTCTCATCCATTGTTCTACTCTAGCCTACAAACCCTAGCAAGCTAAGAATTATTCACTCATGGTTTGAGATTTAGAAGAAAAGTTGAAGAATGAAAACATGATTAAGATGCAGAAATTAAATGCAAAAAAAAATTAAATAACAACTACCTTTATTAATCAACTATTTCATTTACAAATCCTTTGAAGGTAGATTACAAGAACCCTAGTTTTTGTTCTCGCTCTCTCTCTCTCTCTCTCTTGTTGGAAGTAGATGACTAACTGATGATCACTCGGATGCATGGATCGCTTGGACCTCTTGAGCTCTTCGATGATGATCTTTAATATGAAGCTCTCGGTCCTATATATAGTTCCAGGAAACTAGAAATCCTAGATGCCATAAGTGAATATATGTTGTTACAATAAAATCCCCAAAATCTCACATCATATGGCCATCAAACCGCCGCGGTTCCGCCGCATATCCCCTACATTTTCCGCGGATCCGCCACCACCTAGTAGCATCATGTCTTGGGATTTCTTTTGGTCTCTTTTGTTGCCATGTGGAGATTCTCTTGATGTCTATATTCTGAGAATAATGCTCTGAGTCTCTGCCGTTGCTAAATCTTACGATTTGCTTCCATATTTTGGCAGATTTGATTCCAACTTCCCGATTTAACTCGGATCCCTCGGATTCCAGACCTGAGCTAATATCTGCATAATATCTCAAGTCATAGTGTTAGTAGTATTTGGTATTTTTGAGATATTATCCTAACCATTTTATATGATATTAAATCTTAAGAATATTGATTAGAAATATTTGATATGATATGCATATTTTAATTACAAAGATTTCATATAAATATTATATGCATATATTTTCCCTAATTATGTTAATTAAAATGTAGAAACATATGATAATAATCTTTTTACAACTAAACCCACATATGTTCTATATTTACAAGAAACACCTTTTAGTGCTTAACAATAGTAGGGAAAATATTTATTCAAATATGCAATATTTTAGACTAATCAAATACCCCCAAACTTAACTTTGATCGTCCCGAGTAAACTAGTTATAAAAAAGAAAAAAGAAAAAGAAAACCTAGCACACTTTCGTAGGCAACACGATTACACTTAGCACGTGCAACATGTTAGGAATATGTGTGCCCTAGAGGCCATTATTGTTGATATAGTGGATGCTTGGACATATATATAGAGGACTTTCTTGCTTGAAATGATAATATGCTATCTGGTTGCCTTTATCTTAACATGTAAACTGGTATTTTTATACTGGATGTCTCTTACATGTTGATAAAGCCCTTAGGATATGTACTTGACTACAGGATTATGATGAGATCATACTAGTGGGGCCAAGGTGGTCCAAAAGTATATCCTTTAACTGTTCCTAGCCGAGGAAATATCGAGACAGGGCATCGATATTCCAGAGTAGACTAGTGTGTACGTTTCTTGTCCCTTAGAGGGCGATGGTTGATCCCACAACCATTAGTGTGTGACATCAAAGATTGTACACAGGTGCTCATTAGAGAATGGGTACGCCGAACAGGACTCGCCGAGAACTCCTAGTTGGTAGTATACCTATCGTCGGATAGCAGTCCTCTGGTGACACTGGTACAGGTTAGTCTGTAGACCCGAGATCGTTATAGAGTCTTGTGTAGCTCCCACTGTGCTTTGATTTCCTCCCTACCATGCTCAGGAGGAGTTGTGCAAACAGGTGGATTTTGGGTACAGTCCCGAGTCACATGGAGGCAATGAGCGATAGAAGGGGTTTCGTCTCTCCCGGTATTGGGGGTTGATGTTGCGCTATGATCGATTGGCTATAACTGGAAGTCGCTGTCCAGGGCTGCTGCTGAGATTTACTGATAAGAGTTATCAGTAGTTTCTCAAACCGTTATAGGCCAGACATCGGCATGACTTATCGCGTTACTGGGGTCTGACGTTTACCACCCCTAGACATGATATGAGACATATCAGACGAAGAAACCGGACTGTACAGTAGTGTTACTGATAGGCTTCATGGAGAGTATGGACAAGCTTGCTTGTTGATCTTCATATCGCTCAATACCCGGGTAGCCGTTACGTCCAGCTAGTACCGCTGACGGATTGTAGGTGACTGATGTGATCATCACCTACTGCTGGCATATTGACGAGTCTTTAGAGTCCCACACAGAAGTTCCCTGGTTCAAGCGAAACGAAGTAGGAGCGTGGGCCTGATTAAATACGTGTATGTGATGCCGTATTGTAATCTAGCAGTTATCTGTTATCAATTTAAGCTATATGTGATATAACCAAATTATCGAATCAAGCGTTGATTTAATAATGTGATACACAGATAAATGATATTAGTCGGTTAAATGTGATATAACCGAATTATTATATCAAGTGTTGATTTAATAATGTGATGTATATTATATTTGATATAGTTATATCTTAACTAATATCATTAGCTCACTAATTATTCTTCATATATATATATATATATATATATATATATATATATATATAATATATATATATAATATATATATATATATAATGATGAAGCATGGCATGAATTTTTATTTTGTGAAAATAAAAATTGAGGTGGAAAATGGGAGCATGGTGAGGCATGGCTTCTTTCTTTTGTTTATTTATCTTGACTCACTATTCAAGCATGGTTGCAATTTTATATTGCATTTTTCTCCATGCTTGAATGAGTGAGGGTCAAAGGGTTGCCATTCTACACTTCATTCACAACACTTATCCTTTTTCAAGTGTTGCTCTCATATGCTCTCTTGCTCTCATCTTCTTCTTTCTCTTGATCATAGTTCAAGCTTCAACCCTCTCATGTGATATGAACCATGAAGCTTAAACACAAATTAGTGAGCCTCAAATCCCCTACTTCACCATCCCACACCAAACTAGCACTTTGGTGTGGTATGTTTACTTCACTAATAGGAGATTAGTGAAGAGGTAGCTTGAGCTAGTGGGCTTCGTGTGGATCATCTTCGGCACGAAGGACATCGGAGGAAGCTCGCTCAAACTCTCAAGTGGAGCCTAGTGGAGTCGCGTGGACTACTACACGGAGCCTATGAAGTGAAGGACTCGATCTATAAGGGTATAGCTATCTTCACTTCTCTTTAGTTTACATATCATCATAGGTTTAAACCCTAAAATTCTAGTTACGATCTTGGTTAAGTCTAACTTAACACCTAAAAATTTTAAATTTGGCATGATTGATGCCACTAGAATCTCATGGTGGTGCTAAGATAGACTTTCACAACAAGCCTTTAAACCTCTAGGTGTCCCTAGTAGGAGGAGTATTGTCTCCTGAGGGTCTTCAGCGAATTACACCCACAAAATCCCATAATAAAAAGAAAGAAGATGAAAGTTACATACAAAGATAAAAATATATAAAAGAAAAAACTTGAAGATAAGAGTTTCAAACTACACTAGCTTTTTAGTAGCCATAAGCCCTATTTTAATAGTCATGAAAAGATGTCAGAAATCACATCATCCTTCAATAAAACATCGCCTTTAGTCTTCTTCCCAACCTTTCTTCCAAACATCGATCATATACCCCTACGTGTGTGTAAAAGACATCCCTACACTTAGAGAATTCAATTCAAGCTATCATACTCGTGTCCATCTTCCTTAGTACTTTTTAATCGGTGAATATTTCTGATGGAATTGCTCACACATTCTTCATGCGACCGCTAATACTTTTTGAGGTACTAACCAACCGATTACAAAATGTGCTCACTCTTTTAGGCGTAATTAGCAATATCCTAGTCTTGCAATACCTAAGACTTAGCAGTGGCTCCCAAACCAGTTGGTCTAAGACATTAGATGATAAGGCATCCACACTATATTTTTTTTATGCTGCCTTAAGTAATTACAAAACCAGTGTTCATTTTTCTTCACCATTTTTTTCATTTATATTTTTGTTTATATATTTTTTTCTTCATACTAAGGCTTTTAGACAAGAGCATTTCAAGGTATCCTCTACTATCCCAAGTTTCAAGATGTGTGCAAGTGCGTATAGTAGGGTATCAATGTTCAGATGTTTGAACTCAAGAATAGAGACTATTTTTCAGACTTATTTCTATTCTCAGATTAGTGATTTTCCTCATCTTACTAACCCTTAGGACAACAGCTCATGACTACCTATTACTAGCTTCGCTATAAAATATCCAATTTTCTTGCTTTTCTTAAATCTCTTCCTATCTTTCATATGTATTCTTCACTTCCTAACTTTTATTATCAAAAAAAAATTTGCTATTATTTAGTATAATGCAAAATGATGCGTGAATACGCACAAACCTCCCCCAAACCTATTTGCGGCAGTGTCTTCACTGATGTCATCTGTTAAGCTTAAAACCTATAGACTTGGGAAGATAAGTTAGTAAAGGGGACAGTGAAATCCTCCCCCAAACTTATTTTTTGCTCACAATTTTAAAAATTTTGTTTTTCTTTTAAGAGCCAAAATATTTTTCTCCCTCCCCCAAACTTGAGTGAAACAGTATTAAACATTTGAAATTATAAGAGGGGGGTAAAGTTATTGGTCTATGCAAAACTTTACAAAGATCAAAAGTCATCACCAACCATTCGAACATTTTATCGATATAACAATATAGTTGGTGGAAGATCATAGATGTGAAGAAGTGGGGAGATAAGAGGCGTAATCGATCGGGTTTACGTCTCAGTTTGTAGAGATGAAACAGTGATGGTGCAATACTCGCATTCTCGTTTTTTATAAGAAGAAGGGGTGGCGGTTCAACTTCTTTGGGTGGGGGTTGATTCATCACAACTCCCATGTCCTTTAGGAATGCGAGTTCTTCGGCAAAAATGTCTTCAAAACTTTCATAGATATTCCGAATGATAATCTCATCGGAAAGAACGGGCTGATACTCGGACTCCATAAAAGGTTCATATATAGCATTAGATGTTGACCCGGACAGCTCGACTAACTCATTCGATAATTCAAAGGATTCAGACGTGGGTGTGGACTTGTTGATAGAAGGGTTCTCATGTGTATAATAAATAGTAGGATCAAACAATAACGCACAAGTGGTGTTGAGATAAGTATCGTGAAGCTCCTCAAATTCGCAACTGTCGGAATCTATCTTTTCGATCGAACATATATCAACTATATGAGTATAGGGTTCGGAGGGTTGACTTCCTAACTTGTAGATATTAAGCTCAATTGTCATCTTCCCAAAAGATAGGTTTATTGAACCGTTACGATAATTGATTATCGCATTGGAAGTTGCTAGAAAATGTCGACCTAGAATCACCGGAATTTGGTTCCGTGGGTTTGCCACAGGCTGTGTATCTATAACTATAAAGTCCACAGGGAGTTCCCCGACTTTAATAAACATGTCCTCTAGCTCACCCCCGAGGTTAGGTGATAGATTGATCGGCCATCTGGAGAGTGCAATGCGTAGGTTTCAAGTCTCCTATGCCTAATTGCTCATAAACAGAATACGGAAGAAAGTTAACACTAGAACCTAAATCGAGTAGAGCACGATTGATATTTTTATCCCCAATAGTTATACATATTGTAGGACAACCGGGGTCCTTACGTTTCGTGGGAACCAAATGGGTAAGAGAATTGCTCTGAAAGGGTTGCGATGGAGTAATATCCCACGAAGAAACTAGCATTGATATTACTCCATCGCAGTGAAAGCTGGAATGGCTGCGATGCAAAAGAAACTCGAAGCTATCGAAAACAAAGTCTCGTTAACCACCCTAAATCAAGTTACGCTCCCCAAAACTATGTGCGGTTGCTGTTTTGACCCATCACATTTAACGGAAAAATGTCCTTTGAATCTTGTCTCAAGGTCATGAACAAACCAATACTGCTTTTCAGCAACAACCTAGAAATGACCCTCATTCATCCACATATAATCAGAGATGGAGAAATCATCCTAATTTTGCTTGGAACCAAAACTAATCTCAAAATCAAAATCAGTTCCCAAGCTAAAATAACTATCAAAAGCTTCCTCCACAGCAACAGCCACCACACCAAATTCAGCAACCCTTTCAACCGCAATCTCTTCAAAATTCGGCCAACAACTTAGTCACACTGAAATCACTGTACAATTTTTTTTTCTTTTTAATGTACAGAAGAGAGTATAACAGCCTGAGTTTGAGTTATAAGTTACTTTTGCTAAATAAAAGCAAAAAACAACTTGTAGCTCACTGGTAAAGCCCTTGCACTGCTGTGACGTAGTCTCTGTGTTCGATTCCCATTAGCTACAATTATTTTTTTCTGATTTTTCTTTTTAACTTTTTGGAAGTCCAAAACATTGCACTTGCAATACACAAAAAAATAAAAAGTCCGAAAAATCAAACATGGAGAAAATAGAGTAAACACTGAGAAATACACGTGGCACAAATCTTGAGACCCAACCCCAACAATCGACAGGCGGAAAGATCATCACTGCCGGCCCCGACTGTTGGATGGTGCCCAAATGTCCTCGGTCTTTGCACACACACCCCTTCACCTACCCCCAACTCCCCTGCATTGTTGATTTCTCTGCAATTAAACAGAGACCTTTCATTTCATAATTAAACCACATTTTAATGATTTTTAATCCACATTTTCAATTCCAAAACCCTAATTCTCTATTATATATACTACCCCATGTCCTAGCCCTTCACCATTCTGAAAATTCTAGCCAAAACTCTTAAAAATTTCCTAAGTACAAGTGGAGTAAAGAAGAGTTAGTAAGCGATCAACTTCCGGTGATGATCGAAGCAACATCCGGAGCTCCCGCGATACACCAAAGCTTTCCTACTCTTCCTCACCCTCTTCTTAGCATAATCAAACGGTAAGTCCCTCTTAAACTCCCTTTCTATTCTTTGAATTTCTTTTTAATCAAAATCGGTAAAAATGGATTTAATACCGATATCTTTTTTCTAAACTCTAGAAACTCCACTTTTTCTTATATATTGTTCATCCAAATTCTTACACAATACTTGTAAACTTAATACTAATATTTAGAATAAGTTTTAGCCTAGAATATCATGTAAAATAACTTTAAATTAACTTTTTCGTTAAAATACCATGAACTTTGATATCGCTTTTTTAGTTTCGTTAAAATTAAACCTTTAGAAAAACTTCACGGGGTAACAACCTACCCATCACGTACACTCTTATTCCATAGCACGATGACTCTTTTGTATGAATATTTGTTACAAAGAAAATCTTTCAATAAAATACCATATAATTTAAAAACCGGATTTCTTTAAAATGCGGTATTTCATATCCTTTGCAAATATGCATCTACAACTCTCGTTAGGGGACCCGCTAACGGATGGTGTGGATTATCGCACATCATTGGGCTAGTAGAACGAGATGCAGATCTCCTCACGGAGCATTCGGGCTAGAAAGGATTTAAATACGGTTATTTAAGAAATACGAATTTTCTAAATAAAATAAACTTATTTTTAAAAAAATAAATTATATAAAATTATAAATCCATATTTTCAAAATATAATAAATCTATATTTTTTCAAAATATAATAAATCTATATTTTTTCAAAATTGAAAAGATTAACAAATGACAATAAAATACCATCAAGATACCAAAAAGGCAAATTTTACATTAAAATACCATGAACTTTCCAAGCTAAGTAATTATCACTAAAATGCCCCCAAATACTTAAAATCCATGCTCATGACAACCTCAAATAATACTAATCACCCTCGAGCTTTTATTTTTAAACTATATTAAAATATTTTTTATAAAACCCCATCGAGTTATATAAAAATAATATTTAAGGACTTTAGTAAATATAGTTTAAGCGGGATCAATTCTCTTGAGCCCCAGGGAACCGGAGAAAGTGGGTGCTTACCTAAAACTTAACCGGAGTTATCAATGACAATTGTCTTGAAAAACGACACAAATCCAGTCGTCCATGTACAGCAATTGCCGATAATTCCTGAACTTAAGATTTCCATAGTTAAATCAGTACAAATGTCTGACTCGGTCCGAGTCTAATTCAAACCTGAATCCAATTCAAACCTGAATCTAAAGTCAAACATGAACACTCGAATTCAAATCATCAATATCAAACATATATACTTGACTTAACCAAACCCTGATTATAATTGGACATGAACTTAACATGAATACCAGAACACAATGGTTGCTATTTAAACTGACTTGACTCGAACCATGAATACAACATGACATGAATACAAAAATACTTGACACGAATACATGATATTGATATGAGCTCAATCTTGAAAACTTGATGTATTCATGGATCGAGAAAGACTGGTAATTTTAACTATAACGTAGAATACACGGGGTGCTGGGGTATTCATACGTGAATCCAATGAAATTTCAGGAGTCCCACTAGATCATAAATTTATGTCTACTAACACAAGAAAGCTAGCATGAGGGCCCGTGTTTCCTTACTCCTGAATTACAGCCTGTTTAGTTTGGAATACTTCAACACTAGGTTGAAGTCCCGTTACTAACACTTGATTCAGGCCTGTGGTTCCTTGCCCCTGGATTACAGCCTGTTGGGTTCGAGAACACTCTTGAAATTGGTTGATATTCACCCTTGAACTTACGTTATATTAGTTGATCCATGTAAAGAACTTTTAGGACACTTACTTTCACTTCATGTTCACTATACCTACACTACATGGCCATGCTATACCATGCTCATGTTATTTTGCCATGATATAAATAGAACTACATGTTAAATAGAATTGTCATGCTTACATTAATAAAAATGTTTAAACAACATATCTCATAGTCCATTACTTCATGATATACATTTTCTTTATCATTATATTTCACACCTTTTCTTGGGGACTTACCGAGCGAAAGTTCGCTGACGGGAATTCCACCCATCTTTATTTCTTGGAATGTTCGTCAGGTTCTGTGGAGACTAAGGAGGTGGAAATCACCAAGGAGGAGCTAGACCAGATCACGACTCAGGACTAGACTAACTATTTTTCTCAGTTTATGTATGCCACTTGTTTAAGCATTTCTCTTCTTGTATTGTATTTCTTTTCAGTTAAACTCATATATTGTAAATGCTTCAAGTTGAATGTAAATAAAGTTGTTGAAGTTTAAATCTCATGTTTATTTCTTATCATTTTATATTGCTTACTTTACGCTTAGCGTATTTATTCCGGGAAATGACATTCTCGAAATAAATACGTCGTGGGCTTGCCACATCACTGTTTCCGTCTACTGGGAAGCGGGGCGTGACAGGTATAGGGAAAAGCCTATTAGAAAAGGGTTACTTGTGGAAAGATGAAATAAGAAATGAAAAATATACTAACCAATGCCAGAAGGAGAGACGGATCCTGATTGGAAGGCGAAGTGCGAGGTTAACATTTGGCACAAGTGGTTGAAAATCACTCATGTACGATAGCAACAATATACGTAAGAAATTAACCCAAGGAGTAATACCAATGCTAAAGCGAGGAAGTAAAAGAGTTTTACCTTCCGTCGCTGGGCCCGAGAAAACTCAGGGAGGTGCAAAAGAGATGCATAGAACAGTAACGATCATGGTACCAACTGACGGGGGTTCATCAATCAGCACAGCTTCAAGGTTTATCGTGCCTATATTCGAAATAAAGAAGATATTAGCAAATGTGTCTAGCAGGATTGAGAATCCAAAAGTAACAGCACGAAAAATACCTGACGGTGCCGAAACCATAGTTGTATCTAGGGCGTCACTAGTTGCATCAGCTTCTTCGACGTCCACCACCATTGGGAAGACAGATTCAACATCTGCACCTTCATCTCCCAAATCAATAAGGGCCATCGTTATGCTAGCATCACCCACCAATGTCAGGGATCCACAAGGAAAGGAAGTGGCAGCTGGAACAGTCTCAGACTCAAAATGAAGGCCTGGCGCCCCAGAGTCCCCAGATGCTGGCACCTCATCCGCATCGCTGACACCTAAACTTGGCCCTGCTGTATCATTCGAGGAAAATGTGTTATAATTCAAGAAAAAACTGCTATAGAAAGAAACTTGGAAAAGCAAATAAGTCCTACTATGTTTCATTAAAATATCGTGTGATGTCTCACCTTAAAGTAATCGCTCAAGCTCTTCACGAGCTGCACACGCGATCTGCCTATGAGCGGTTGACAAGGCAGAAGGAATGTCCTCCATAGGAACGTCAGAGAGTCGTAACTCACTCGAACCCACACCTGCGGCCAAGGTAGCATGATGCTCCCTCGCTGTATGCTTCCGACGCTTCTTCTCGGTTTTAGCTGTGCGGAAAGATCTCTCCAGAACCACAGATAGAGGAACGTCTTTATCTGAATTAGACTTAGCCTCCGGATCTGCTATAATGTCCGTCATCGGCTGCTTCAGCGACGCTTCCCGTAGTGACCCTGGGTGTCTTCAACGGTAACCGGTAGCTCTGAAGGTTCCGTAGGTGCCATCGAAGGAGGAGTATCCTCCGCACTACCATCTAAAGATGGCATTTCACTCGGAATGACACAAGATGCGGTAGTTCCTGTAATAAAGAAAAAGGGGGATGTCAGGATGTGGACAAAATAAGCTAAAATATTTTAAGGGCGTCACAGAACGAAGCATACCGAGGCCCATAGAAGCACGAAGCCTCTCCTCTTCCTCGAATGTTTTAAGAGACGCCAAAAGAGCCTCTTTAATATAGATGCCTGTTAAGAAAGGAGTATTAATAAAGTGCAATAAACTCTAAAATATACAAAATAGTATAAATGAGATATACCTGACGCTGCAAGAGAAGCAAATGCTGCTTTCTCGCGGGCTAATCGCTCAGAAGCCTTAATAGCAGCTTGAAGATTAGTTGTGGCATTCTCATCAGTAGAAGCTTTAAACAGACTGTCGTTGGTGCCGTATTCAGACAAGCCTTCGCTATAGGGAGCATGAGGTTCTTGACCAAATACAACGTCAGCCGAAAACATGTATTTTTTCTTCTTCTAAGAGACGGCAACAACATTTGACGATAAGAGCTTGCGCTTTACAGGCCTCTTGGGACGGCGAGTCCCGATTTTTGAGCCAATACCCGACTCAGGAGACGCTGCAACCACTACGTCACCAGGAGCACTTACGTCCGGTCATAGCTTAGCCGTCGACACCTTTGGGAAGGCTCGTGGAACAATAATTGTGTCGCTTTCTCTCAAGGAAGGACGGACAACTGCTCGTCGTTTCAGTGGAATCGTAGGGTTACTAGCCGGGACAGAATCCTTGTGATCTAGGAGCATCCGCCTTTCGTTTTTGATAACGGCACCCGTAGTATGCTGGTACCAGACTATATAGGTGTTTGAGGCCTTCGCAATATGACTCGGCTCAAAAATCAGAAAATAAGATCTTGTGTTCAGCCGCATAAAATGGTGCACTGCGCTGCGAACGCTCTCCTCTGAAGCAACCGGATCGACGAGAAATGCTTCGAGAGGAACGCCTTAGTTATAGCTGGATTGCTGAGAAAAGCGATGTGGGTTATACCTCATGAATAACACCGAGGCATTTTTCCTGAATACTAGGAAACCCGGCCTGATGGAAAACAGATGCACGATCTCTCGGGCCCTCAAAGCAGAAACTCCATCCTTAAAGACATCATGAAGCGGCTGGACCATTTTAGAAGGTTCTTTACCAATGGTCAAGACCCTATCGACAAAGGTCATGATGTCCCCAACCATGCGCGGACGCAAGAGTAATCGCCGAGCCTCTCGCTGTGTTGGGTCCGGAGAAGAAGCGTCGACCAGTTGCATGACCCGAGGGAAATTGTACCCTTCATAAAATCTATGTCTTTTATGCACACCAAAGGCACCCAACATGTGCATCTTGATCCATGAGGTGAAGTAATGCAAAGGAAGATTTACGGGTTTCAAACCCGGCTGGGTAGTGTCGGCCACTATACTTAGGCCATGATATAAATGGTCCAATCCTGCAACCCCAATAGCTATATGCGTATCCGCCGCAACACGATGAGCCGGATAGAAAATAGACGGTCTCATGTAGCGAGGATATATTGGGAGTGCAAACCAGCTCAGCCACAAACCAATAAAGCCCACAAAAAATGTTTCCTCGTCAATATCCGGAGTGGCAATCTCTGATAAAGGGACGATGGGGGTGCCCGGAATAAAGAACTGCTTTAAATCTGCATCTGCAGTCAGCAATTTGTCTAAGCCAAACCCGGAACGGATCATCAAGCATGGCAAACTTCGCAGCCTTCTTCAATAAAACCTCCGGACGAAGGAAACATGCAACAAAGTCCGTAAAGCTAACCCCATACCCCTCGGACTCCAAAAACAAGCTTTCATAGATATTTAACACCTTGATCAGGCTCGGGAACTTGTGCTGGATAGCGTTTTCCGGAGTAAGGCCTATGACTACCGATTCGGTAGCAAAGATATACTCATCAAGAGGAAGTATCTCCTCATAATGCTCCCCTCTCACAGATAACCCGGAAATATCTGTGAACTCTTCCAGCGAAATTGATACCTCTCGGTCCGATAATAGAAATGTGTTGGTCGGAATATTCCACTGTTCCAGGAAGGATTTAACCCACCACACATGAGGAGTGTGGTGATAGAAGAGAGATGCGTAGACCGCTGGGTATAACCCGGTTTTCAGCAGTAGCGATTTCTTGGCCGATAAAATGTAGCGAGCCCACTGGAGGTAACCAGCCAGATGTCGAGGGGTCACTCCTATTGTGTAAACCTAACCCCAAGGACACGCCTCTCCTTGATACATGCGACATCCTAAAATATCTAGGGCCATCGGCAGCTGGACAGGTATCGATCCATGAAAGGTTGAAGACGACCCTCCGCAGTCCAATTGACCTCTTCCACAGCATAAGCAACCTGAGGAGGATCGGCATAATGAATCGAAGGGATCCGTTCTGATGGAGCCGCACAAGTAAAGCTGCACCAACCTCGGATAATATAGCTATACCATGCTCCCCATAGATGAAGAGATTTCTGTTCCGAATCATAGTCTCGGATTAAAGCAAAGACTTCACGATCAATAAGGGCGTCGGCAAAAGCACTCTCCGAGCGAACATAGGGAAAAAAGGAACCAGAAGCCATGGTACCTGAAAAGAAAAACTAGTTGAGGGTTAGCGATTAGCATACTAAAATCACTACAGTCTAAAGGAAAATCAGTGAGCCCCATAAAATCAAGGTGATGGCTCATCAATGACGAGACATGCGCCCATTGTGAGAATCCAAAAGGATTCTTATTAAATAAATAGTCCTATTAAACGGTGGAGTTAAAAACTCCCAACTGTTCCCCTCCGAACGGCGGCCTGGACTCGGGCGTCCGAGCCTGGGGTTCGGAGCAGATGCTAATTGGTGCTATCCGTCCACCTCTCCGAAGATGCCAAGTTGTTTATGGCACCGTGCATCGGGGGTTTAGACAGATGCGGCCGATGTAGCAGACTTCGTCAGATTCCCCCTCGTTTGAGGGGTTTTTGATTGTGGGGACGCTCTTCCCTGCAGGCGCAAGCCCCTGCAGTTAATTACGCTACCGCATCGCGGTAACAACTTTCTCCTTCTCCAGATGGTCACTTCGTGTCGTGTGTGTTTATTTTATGTTTTGTTGCCCGTGGATTGTTTACGGAGACTGAGTTATGTCGTCGCCCGTAGGGCGTGGACTAGTCCAAATCCGTATTTATCTTAGATTTGGGTTTGGGGGTTTGGTTTGAGGATACGTCAGCCATACTTGAGGCTAAGATCAACGCAAACGTTTGTTAAGGATACGTTAGTCCGATTTGAGACTAAGATCAACTTAACAGGATATGCGTACTGTCCCATTCTTTTTCATTACCGGGACGATATTGGCGATCCAATCGGGATATTGGACTTCTTGAATAAATCCAGAATCGATCAGCTTCTTGACTTCGGCGTTGATGCTCATCTCAAGCTCGAGTCGCATCCTTCTTGGCGCTTGCTTGACTGGCTTGATATCCGGGGATATTGCTAATTTATGCACGGCAACCTCCGGATCTAATCCTGGCATCTCAGAGTAGTTCCACGCGAAGCAGTCTTTATGCCGTAGTAGCACGTTCTTTAACGCGGCCACCCTTTCTTCAGAGAGTAGCTCGCTGACAAATGTCGGTCGCGGGTCATCTGCCGATCCCAACTCAATCTTCCTGAGGTTATCTGCCGTAGTATGTATACCATCTTCCAGTTCTCTCGGAGCTGGCGGAAATTCTGAGATCACCTCGTCGTCGCTGTTCTCAAAGCACTGGGGAAAGTCATCCATGTTCTCGCGCTCTTCTTTTAATATCGTAATCGTATAACAGGTGCGAATCCGCTCCCAGGACTGAGGTGGATCCGGTTTTGCTCTTGCGGCCTTGGGTTCATGCTTTTGTGGCGGCGTTACCCTCCAGCTGTTGGAGAAAGCGAATCTGCCCCTTTTGTACTGGTCCTCGACCCAGTTCTTGAAGGTGAAGCAGTCTTCGGTAGGATGTCCTATGGCTTGGTGATAAGAGCAATAGCTCGAACGAGAAGCCTTGTTAGCTTGCTCAGGGTGTCTAGACTCTGGAAGCGCGATCATTTGATGTTTTAAAGCGAGCTTGAGTAACTTCTCCGTCTTGTCTCGGGGGAAGGAATACGCTCGACTCATCTTTTCCATGAGGGACGAATCCGAGCCGCGCAGTACCCGTAACCCTCTAATCCTGCGTCGTTGTTGTCGGCTCCTCTTCCCGCTTCTTAATTTATTTCCGTCTCCGCATCGGGCCTTTCGCACAACGGGTTGACAAAGATGAGCATCTTTGTCTTTTGGAGCCTGTTGAAATAGACATTGCGTCCTGGCCTTCTCGTAGATGGCCATTTCGCGGTTGTGGTTTTCCTGAGCTTTCGGACCCATTTTCTTGATAGGCTTGTCCGTTCGTTCTTCAAACGATGGACTCGGCGCTTCGATCGCGGGGTGTAATTTTGACGAGGGGTTGGCACCTCCTGACAGGGCGTCCTCTTCTTCATCAAAGGTGTATATGGCGTAGTTACTGTGGACCCGTTCCCGTTTTCCCGCTCTCGCGTATCCAAGCCCGAGTGTTTCCATTTTCCCGTTGGGCAATTTGCGCTGAGTCCCAGGGACATCCCAAATCTTGTTGTAGAACCGAACCTGCCGAACAGTCTGTTTTAAGGGTACTCCTTGGCGCTTCAATAGCTTCTTTAATCCATTTGTATAGTATCTGGGCAGACGGATGGGTTGGAGTCTGTCGCATGTAGCATCCGCGCCATGCCAGATCTCTTTCTCTATTTTCGACTCTGAGGATCGGTAGAATAGGATCACCTTCTCACCCCTTCGCCTAGGAGGGACGTAAAACGTTTGCAGGTCCTGCACATTGTGAGCTTGAAGCGTGTCGAGATCCTTGTAATGTTCTTGCGGTACCATGGTGATTTGCAAACTATGGTCATCGCCAAGGGGTGCTTGTATTGACAGCCGATTGGAGAATACGGCATTAACTTCATCTTCTGAATCACTTCCGAAGACCAACATGGGGGCGGACGTTCCCGGGTTGCTGCGTCGAGATGGCCCTGCATAAACCATCTCTTCCTCTTCTTCGGTATCGCTCCCGAACACAGGGATGGTGGCGGCGGTTTTGTTCTCCGGATTGCGACACCTTTCTGTATCCTCGAAATCTGGCAAAAAGTACTTTGCATCCTCGTATTTGCGGACTTCGTTCACGGAAAATGGGTTCAACTCGCCTGTTACAGTATACTCGAAACCATCTTTAAAGTACTTCATACACTGATGTTGTGTAGAAGGGATGATGTTGTACTCGTGTAGCCAAGGACGGCCGAGCAAGGCGTTGTAGCAGGTCTTGGCGTCAATGACATGGAATTTGATGTCTGTGACGAGAAGTCCAAAGCGTAATGTTAGTATCACAGATCCGAGAGTCCGTGACGATTGTGAATCGAAACCGGAGATAGTAATTTTGTCACGAGCGAGATGTTGCACACTCATGCAGATTTCCTTCAACACCCGAACATTAAGGAGATTGACGGAGGATCCATTATCCACCAGGATCTTGCCTATCTTGATATCATGGCAGTATCCGGAGACATATAGGGGACGGTTATGGTCGCACGTCCCGAGAAGGAGGTCTTCATCACCGAAAGTGATATCGGCTGTATGCACTTCCTCCAGTTCATCCTTCATCTTTTCAGTGGCGAGGAAGGCTTGGAATTGTTCTGGTTCTTGCAACGCCTTAATTAGTGAGTCTCGCGCTTCTTTTGATAATAGGAGGGCGTCGAGAATGCTAAGCTGAGAAGGTAGCTTCCTTAGGTGCGCGAGGATGTTATAGTCCACTTTACTCCTCCTAGGAGGGTCTTTGGCAGCCAGTTCTTTCATGACTTGGTCATCTAAAGTGATATCTTCAGTGACATTTTCCTTTCCCTTGTCTTTTCTACTTACGGGCCCGAGATTCTTTTCTGAGAGTGTGCGATTGCGCAGCTGGATGTTCTCGCAGGCCTCCGATTCCTCCTCTTTCCCTAAAACGGATTCTTTAAAGAGAGGGCCCAGAGCCATTTCTTCATCAGAGTCGCTCCCAAAGGTGAGAACTTGTGACCCCCCGGCGTTAACCATGTAACAGTTGCCAGTAGCTCTGTTGTGCCCTTCGACAGTACTTCTTCGCTCCCGACGGCTGTTGTGTTTCATGCACTTAAAATGTTGCTGACGAGTAACATATCCTTGCCACCATACTTTAAAGGCGTCGCACTCCTCCGCGGGGTGTGAGGTTCTTCGATGATATGCGCAATAATTAGGGTGCCTCTCCGCCCCATCGTGTGTATTTCCTTCCGAGGGTGGTAGCTTCATTCCCATTGACATGGCTTTGGCAAACCTTTTCCTCGTCTTGAATATCTTCTTGTCTACTTCGGATGCCTTTTGATCTGGCGGGGGTAGTTCAACTCTTTCATTCAGTCGCCTGCATTTGGTTCCTTCTGACGTTGCCATCTCACGCTCCTGATCCGCTTTACTTTTTAGGCGAATCTCGTCTAGAAAGGCATTGATCATTTCATTTGTCAGCCACGCACGCTCAGGTTCTGCCTCCAGCTTCTTAGTGCTAGGAGTTTTCTCATCATCGGTAAACGAGTGGGAGATCACGTTACAACTCGCCACGTACTCTTCGGATTCGTCCGACGAGCTCTCTTCATCATCTCCCTCTTGAAAGATGTGGTTGAGGAACTCTTGCGGTGTGACAGGAGTCCGCGCCTTTTGATTGTACTCTTCCAGCGCGTCGATTTGCTTCTGCAAGTTCGTGTGCTCGTCTCCAAGCTTCGCGGGCTTCTTGGATTTCTTCTTCTTTTTCTTCGAAGATTTTGACGGTTGGGCGTGAGTATTTGGGCCCTTATCACGAGCCTTCGTAGTTGTGCGGGGCTTCAACATCCCCTCGATAATTTGAGGTTCAAGAGGGTCTTTCCATTCGATCGCAGGGCATGCGTGAAGGTCTCTCAGCATTCTTTTGGTTTTTGTTGATAGCACGACCTCCCATGGAGCTTCTTCAATAAAGGAGCAGGTTGCCCCCAATGTATCTGTTTTCTTAGGAGTATGCGGCTGTAGTGGGCTCAACTTCCACTTCTCGGACAGTACAAACTTCCCCTGGAGGTATTGATCTTCAATCCATCCTTTGAAGACGAAGCAATCTTCAATCGGATGACTTACCGTTTGATGGTAAGGGCAATAGCTAGGGTTATTCACCTCGGTGGGTTGTGGCGGTCGCCTTGGATTTGGTAGGTTTATAAGTATGTTGCGTGTTGCCAGCTCGAATAACCGTTTCGTCTTGTCTCGTGGGAACGAGTAGGGACGTTTCATTTTCTCATTATAATACCGGCGTCTTTCTTCCAATTGATCTGCCGGTTTCGGGGTGTTAGGTTGCTGTTGGGCATTTGCGACGAAGGTCGCCCTTCCTTTACCCTTGTCATTCCGAGGTTCCGACTTCGGGGGAGGTGGTCTATGACCCATCTGGTCCATCTGAGCCAACTTGTCGATTAAAGCCTGGAATGTGGTTGGCTTAAAGAACATCATAAACTGGGAGATAGTTGCGTGGGGGTCTAGGGTTCCCACGAACATGCCCACTGCGGGTGCCTCCTCAATGCGTTGCTCGCATCTCGACCACAAGTTCCGCCAGCGTATAGCATACTGGACCCAGGTTTCGCCTGGTTTGACCCTGGCGTTAATCAAAGCAGTTATTGGAGTGCGTTCACTGGCGCTCGCGAATCGCTGAGTGAATAGCAGCTCCATTTCAGCGAACGTTTTGATAGAATCGTTCGGGAGTTCCGAATACCATTCGAATGTTGTTTCTGATAAGCTACCTACGAACTGGCGGAGCAACAGTTTATCATCACCGCCGGTGTTACCACAGAGGGCCGGAACTGGGCGACATGTTGATGGGGATTGCCGGTCCCCTTGTACACGTGGAATTTTGGTATCGTATAGCCTTGCGGGTATTTGATTTGGTCGTACCAGCTTGGATATGGCCGCCCCGTTTTCAAGACTTGACCAGCTGCCTCAGTCGCATGATGGACCCGGATTTGCTGGGCTATGTAGTCAGCCAAGTCCGCCTTAGAGATTGCCTCCTCCTTGGCCGTTGAGAGGGCCGGCAGTGGATTCGACGTTTCTCCTCGGTCGTCTTCAAGAACGATTGGGGATCTTCGGCGGGCAAGTCCTGCTGGATCATCATTCCTATCATATCTTGGAAGAGAAGGCCCATACGTTGTATGTTGGCTGCCTGTTCAGCAGCCTCTTTGTCCTTCTTCTCCAGTATCCGGCGAAGGAATTCAGCGTCGGTTTCTTCTTCTTGGCGCGCGTCTGAGGATGTTTCTGGGCTTTCTTTTGGCCCGGTAAGTGCGGCCATAGCACTCATCATTTCTTGGAGCTTTTGTTGCTGCTCCTGGGCTTTCGTCACGGATCGGGTAAGTGGTCGGTGGCCTGTAGAAGTGCGGCTCTCCTCCTTTCCAGAGGCCATGTATACGGTGTGGACCATCATGCCCCCAGACTCAGGGCGTCTGGGCTCAGTGCTTTTAGCCGTCGTTGCACGCTGGGGGGTCTTCTCTGGCTTCCTCCTTTTATGAGCCATGGAGGTTGAAGGGGCCGTTGAAGTGGGCGTCCCGACAGCCTTTCGGGGTTCAGCCTGGTGACCAGCTTTCGGTTGGATTTTCAGCTTCTTGTGCTGGCGGGAGGAGTTTGGATCGATGATCGAGTCTCGGGCCTGTCGCCAAACCTTATAGATTTTGGAAGACAGCCGTTGAGGAGATTAGGGCCGTTCTGATTCCATTTCCATAACCTTTTTTAACGGGGGAGGAGACCTCTTCAGCACTGCAGTAGGAGAATTTCTTCGCACTTTATTTAGCATTTCGAAGCTGTTCCTAGTTGGAACAGCAGCATTAACTTCTGCCACCGGGGCTGATGGAGTCAATCCAGAGGGGGAGTTGCCCCCAGCCTTCCTAACTCGGCGCCAATGGCGACGTCGAGCGTGTCGAGCGGACGGCGTTGGGTCAGCGGTAAGAATGGTCTTGTCTTGCCCCCTGTGTGGGTGGGGGGGTTGTTGTTGGTGTTAGCCTGTTAAAGACCGACGTCTTTTGGATAGCAGGAGCGGGAGCTGGAGCCGTCAATCTTGAAAAGACCGACTTTGTGGCAGGGGAAGTCGCTTTGATGTCTTCAGGAGCAGGACCGGTCACTTTCTTAGAAGCAGCCTTCTCTGAGATTGTGGGCCCTATGATGAGTTCGCAGGATTTCCGGCCCAACCTAGAGAAGACCGAGGCGTTGACGTTGGGCGACTCGTTGAGAGGGGCCGCGGCAGGGGTAAGACGATCAAAGACTGACTTCTTGTGAGCTTCTTTCGTCAGTACCGGCGTCGCGAAGCTTAATGATGGGAGTATAGTCCCGAAGAACAATCCGGTAGTGGCTTGAGTCACTTGGTCCACCGGCATTGTAAACAACGAAGCAGCTTGGGGTCCATAGGCTATACCTCCTGGCGAGGTAGAGCGTTGGTCGCAATTGCAGTTTGAGCAGTTGGAGGACTTCGCGGAAGTAGAAGCCATCGATCCTTTGTTTTCTGCAATAGGCAAGATGCCAATTCTTAGTATCTTGAAACCCAAGGGCAACCATTAGCGAACCGCGATTGGTTCGCGAATCACGACACACGAAGTGTGGAGTGGAAAGAGGAAAAGGTCCCACCGGGCGTGCCAGAATCTGTTCCCCTCCGAACGGCGGCCTGGACTCGGGCGTCCGAGCCTGGGGTTCGGGGCAGATGCTAATTGGTGCTATCCGTCCACCTCTCCGAAGATGCCAAGTTGTTTATGGCACCGTGCATCGGGGGTTTAGACGGATGCGGCCGATGTAGCAGACTTCGTCAGATTCCCCCTCGTTTGAGGGGTTTTTGATTGTGGGGACGCTCTTCCCTGCAGGCGCAAGCCCCTGCAGTTAATTACGCTACCGCATCACGGTAACAACTTTCTCCTTCTCCAGATGGTCACTTCGTGTCGTGTGTGTTTATTTTATGTTTTGTTGCCCGTGGATTGTTTACGGAGACTGAGTTATGTCGTCGTCCGTAGGGTGTGGACTAGTCCAAATCCGTGTTTATCTTAGATTTGGGTTTGGGGGTTTGGTTTGAGGATACGTCAGCCATACTTGAGGCTAAGATCAACTCAAACGTTTGTTAAGGATACGTTAGTCCGATTTGAGACTAAGATCAACTTAACAGGATCGTTTAGATCCGACAAGGGAGTGTTTTAGGCTCCCTTGTTCCAGTTTAGGGACATAGTGGTCCATCGTATGTGTGGCCGTCGGGACCCGTCACCTCTCTGACGACGTTGAAGGATTACAACGACGGATGTCAGAGTTCAGAGATGTACCCTCGAGCCAAAGTTAATTTGGGGGATTCATAGTCCAGTCTGTTTGAAGGTTTAAGGATACGTTAGCCATCTTTGAGGCTAAGATCAACTTAAACGGGACCGTTTAGATCCGATAAAAGAGCATGCTGGGCTCTATTGTTCTAGTTTAAGGACATTGTGGTCCATGGGTAGTTTAAGGACATTGCGGTCCATGGGTAGTTTAAGGACATTGCGGTCCATTGTTAGTTTTAAGACATCTCGGTCAAGGTTAAGGACGTCATAGTCCATGGGTTTAAGGACTCCACAGTCCGGTATGTGCTCTGGATGCTTCACACGGGTTCACTGCCGTGCTTGGCGAGGACCAGGCTCCGCTCTGGGCGTTTTCCGTGGGGTCAAAGAGTGACATTATCCACGTTCCACGTAACCAGGAATTTTGCACTAGATACTTCACACGGGTTCACTGCCGTGTTCGGCGAGGACTAGTCTCCGCTCTGGGCGTTTTCCGCGGGGTTAAAGAGTGACATTATCCACGTTCCACATAACCAGGAATTTTGCATTAGACATGGGTTTAAGGACCCCACAGTCCATATCGTGGGTGTTCATCGGGACCCGTCACCTCTTTGAAGACATTGAGGGATTACAATGCCAAGTATCAAAGGAGTGAAGAGATGTACCCTAGAACCGGAATGGATTAAATAGTCTTTGGCCCAATTTGAGATCAAGACCCATTAATTATATTATGAGCCCATTGGCCCAGTTAATTACGAATTGAGGACTTATGGCCAGCTTGGACTAAGTCCTATCATGTCTGGAATATTGACTTCTTGTGGGTACATTGAGGGAGAGGCTTTGCCTCTATCCCTTTAGCCAATTGGGCCAAAGCCTAGTGTTAAACACTTCAGAGCAATCAGTGTTGAACACTAGTAATGAGGTTGACAAGTTAGTGTTTAACACTAAAAGATAATTGGTGTTAAGCACCAGCAACAAGGCTTTCAGATTAGTGTTAAACACTAAAACAGATCAGTATCAAGCATTGGCAACAAAGCTCTCAAATTAGTGTTAAACACTAAGGTAGTCAGTGTTGAACACTGCAAATAAAGTTCTTTGATTAGTGTTGAACACTACGGCCCAACAGTATTTTAACACTGGATTCAGGAGTTCCAACTTAGTGTTAAACACTAAAGCAAGAGGGGTCACGTGGCGACACGTGAGAGCGCCCTCCCTTTATTTATTCTGCTGAAATTGCTGCATCTTTCAGAGCATCACGTGCCATCACGTGACGGGCATTCATATGCCTATGTATTAGAGCTTCTGTTAAGGGTCACGTGGATCACGTGGGGGACTGCCTCAAAGGGCTTTCTGTAGATCATTTGAGGGGGTCACGTGGTGGCACGTGACCCTGCCTCCATGCATATTGTTCAGAGAATCTGTTGATCTTTCTTTTCAGGAATTAAATTCCTCGGGCTTTAATTTTCAAAGGAATTAAATTCCTACTTCCTTTTGAAGACTTATATTCTGGAGTAGAATCGAACCCTGAATCTTCTGTAGGAATTAAATTCCTCGTATACGTGAAGAACTGAATAGGGTTAAACCCTAATAAAAGCTTTTTAAGGAATTAAACTTCCGTTCCCTGTTAAATTATGATTAAGGGAATTAAATTCCCGTTGTTCCAACAGAACTAAGTTCTTAATTAGGGTTAAACCCTGTTTCTCTCTGTTCTGAAGGAATTAAATTCCCATAACACAAGGTCAAGCCCCACTTTTATCTTAAAGGAATTAAATTCCTATGGTTCTGTGAGAATTAAATTCTCATGTTTCCATTCCCTCTCTATGTTTTGGATCTGCATGGCAGGATCTCAACCCATTGAGAATTAAATTCTCAACCTAAAGGGGAGATGTGCACTTTGCAGATCCTCTATCAAAGAGAGAAGAAATCTGTTCTTCTGTTTTATATTATCAGAGTTAAACTCTGTTGAGAATTAAATTCTCTTTCTTTCAAAAAGCCTTCCCTTTCTTACCTAGGGTTTTCTTTTGCAGAAGCTCCAAATTCCTCAAAATATCAAGGCTCTCTCCTTATTTTCTCCCTCTGCGTGTATCTTTTTTTTGTCTCTAGGCTCCTATTTATAGGAGAAGCAGCCGAATCAATTAGTTTTTGATGAATCTTCATTAAGAGATTTGGTTTGCATCCATCATTTGTTTTTGACCCTTGGATTATTAGGTGAATTTTATTCACCATTGGATTTCAAATCCAGGGATTCTCCTTTGTTATTTCTGTTAGATTTAAAGGGAAAATCTTTCCAAACTCGAGATTTTCCATAGATATATGATATTTAATTATCTCTGAATCTTTAATTTGATCGGTTCCAGATAATTTTTTTCCTTTGGAAAGATTTGAATCTCTTTCAGAATTTAATTCTGTTAGCAAAATGGGCTTTGAAAGCCGGTCACGTGTGCCCACGTGACCCATGGTCACGTGTGGACACGTGACTCTCTTGGAACGAGCCTTTCTCCTCTTTTGCACTCTGCCTTCTTCTGCTGCTTAGCCGTCACGTGCTACCACGTGACCCCTGGTCACATGTGAGCACGTGACCCCTGTCTGGCGCCTCTTTCCTTGGTTCAACGGGAGAGCGAGTCTGCTGCTTTGAACGTCACGTGCCAACACGTGACCCTGGTCACGTGGGAGCACGTGACCTCTTCTGAAGCCCTTTTCCTTGACTTGATCAGGGAACCAATGTGCCCTTTTCCACTGCTTTATATGTCACGTGTCAACACGTGACTGCTGGTCACGTGTAAGCACGTGGCCCCTTTTTGAAGCTTTTCCCAGAAGCTTTCCTGATTTTAAATCAGGAAACACCAACATCCTCGAAAAGCGGGTTCTGTTAAAAATAACAACAGATTCAAATATGTAAAGAAGGTATTAAACCCCTAAAAAGTAAAATACTCAAGAACAGGAAGGGGAATAAAATTCCCAAAAGTTCAAAAAAAATTCAGAGCTAAGCTCTTCAAGACAAGATGAAATTAAATTCCTCCAATAATGGGATTAAATCCCAGAAATCCCCATGATGGGAAATAGATGGGAAACATAATAGAATTAAATTCCAAAGATTCTCAAAAATCAAAATCAATGATAGGGTAAAACCCTAAGAAAAGAACTAGCGATTCTTGAGGATGTCCAATGATTCAAGACCCACGGTCTACTCAAAAAAAAGAATTTTTTTTAAAATCTCTAAGAGATCGGTTCAAGAAAAGAGCCAAACTCTGTTAATGGATTAAAAATCCAAAACAAAATAAAAAGTCTTTTAAGAGCTAAGCTCTGTTCATAATCCTTACCAAAATTTTTGGCAGAGTTTAATTCTGATCAGAAGGAGTTCTGTGGGCAGAGATCTAAATTCTGAAATGAGAAGTAAATTTTCAAGAAAGAAAAAATTTAAGGAGGAAGATGATGAGACAACAGTTATCTCAAGGGCCAAAGGCCCTATTTATAGACGTGGGGAGAGTGGTTCAACTTCCTAGAACATCCAACGGTGGTAAAGGTGGCACCGTTGTACTCACGTGTAAGCCGCGTGAGAACAACGGTGGGGGCATTTGTTCCCCTAATATTTAAACATAGTAAAAAAATGTAAGCTCTATTAAATTTTAATGAGGCAGCGCCTCACGTGCTCCCCACAAGGGCGCCATTGCCAACTCCTTAGGATTAAATCTTATGGTGAAGCCGCACGTGAAGCTTATATGGGCGCCAATGTGCAAAGCACGGGAGCGTCTATCATATATAAGAATTAAATTCTTAAGTGGTGCCCACACGCACAACACGTGAGCGCCGGTGCCCGAGTTAAAATTAAGTAGAATTAAAATTCTACATAGGATATTTCCTTAAAAACTGGGATACTCTCTGTTAAACAGAGCTATTGGATCAAAAATCCAATGGTGATAATAAATCATCAAGTAATAGAATAAAATTTTATTAGGAGAAAATATCTTCCAAATCTTTCTAAGTGAGAAAAATACTCTCGATTGGATCAAAAATCCAATGATAGAATTAAATTCTATTTTTGGGAATATACTTCCCCAATCTTTCTTTATTAGAAAGATTGCTCCCTATAGAACAGAAAGCCCTTGGATTAAAAATCCAATGGCGATTAAAAATCACCGTTTGACAGAATAAAATTCTGTATATAGGAAAATGTTTCCCTAATCTTGTTAAAAACAATAAAATATATTCTGTAAAACAGAAATCACCGGATCAAAGATTCAACGGTGGATAAAATTTCCCAAATAATCTTTGAAACTAATTAAATCAATTGGTATCTCTCAAATGAAAGATTTTTCCAAAACTAATCAACAGTTTGCCTCCACTATATAAAGGACCCGAAACTTCAAGTCTCATATAGAGTGAACCCCCCATAAACTTCTGCAAAAAATACAGAAAGCTCTAAAAAACAACAGAGAATTTAATTCTCAATAGAGAGGAAGATCTTTCTTCTCTCTAATCTTAGGTAAAGAAACCACAGAGATCAAAACATCTCCTTTACCTATCATAGCATATCTAAGAGTTTAACCCTTCTCAAGAACTTAGTTCTTTCTCTGGATCTGAGATCCACAAGACAAGTCCCCCACAAGTTGAGAATTTAATTCTCATCGGAAAGATCTTGTTCTTGAGGATCAAAGATTCAGAAAAGAACTAGGAAAAAGAAAAAGAACATATCCTATAGGAATTTAATTCCTCTGAAAATAGGGTTTAACCCTAAAAGAAACTTAGTTCTTATAAAAAAAATATATAGGAACTTAGTTCTGAAAGAAAACCTGATCTCAGATCTTCAAAATAAAGATCTTGGTGATCATTAATGGTCAAAATGTCATTATCAAAGATTCAATTTCTAAAAAAGAAAAGGAATTAGCACCTCACATACTTCTCACGTGGGCACCCAGGACAGAAGGCCAACGCCTCACATGAAATACACGTGAGCGCTGAGTAAAGTGCTTAGCACGTCATATGCAGCCAAAACGGCTGAGTGCTTAGCACTGATTGGGCAGCGCCCATCGTCTCACGTGAAATACGCGTAGGCGCTCAACAAAAGAAACGAGATAGCGCCGCACGTGCTCCTCACGTGAACGCCATAAAAAGTGCTCAGCACTATACATATTCAGTCAAAATGATTGAAGTGCTTAGCACTCCTGCACAAAAGGAAAAGGACCGTACAAACATAACCTAAATAAGTGCTTAGCACTTTTGAAAAAAAATTTAAAGAAGAAAAGACTGAGCAGACTAAGCCCAAATTGGCTAAGTCTCTGAAGTTTTCTTGCAGCTGAGCCTAAATGCTCTGTTGTTAGATCTTAATAAAATTTAATAATCCTGAAAATATTGCTAAGTTGATCTTAGTCTAAAAAAATAAGACTAACGTATTCTTAGTTGAAAATAAATTAAGCCCAAATGCTCATATATTTAAATTGATCTTAATCTCAAACTAGATTAACGGTCCTTAAATAAAACCAAACATTTTTGAAGTAAAGAAATATATAACCTAAGTTCAAAAACCAAACCCAAATGTAAAATATACGGATTTAGACTAAACCGCGCCCTACGGGCAACGGCATAAAATAGTCTTAGTATACAATCCACAGGCAGCTAAAATAAACAAAAATATACACGAGACGAAGTGAACTACTAGAGCACGAGAAAGTGGTTATCGCAACACGATAACATAATTAACTGCATGGTCTTGCGCATGCAGGGAAGAGCGTCCCCACAATAAAAAAAACCTCATAAATGAGGGGGGATCTGATGAAATCTGCTACAACGGTCGCGTCTATCCAAACCTCCGATATACAGTGCCATAAATCAACTTGGTATTTTCGGAGAGGTGGATAGATATGTCCAAATAGTATCTGCCCCCAAATTCAGGCTAAACGTCCCGACGTCTCGGTCCGGTCTTTCGGCGGTAAACAGCGTCTTCGGAGAGATGGTGGATCCCGATAACCAATGACTCTTTCATCGCCCCAATTTGATGAAAAATATGAAATTTCATCAAGACAGTGTCTTAAATCCATATCGGTGCATCCCATATTGATGTGCACCTCATATTGATACGCACCCTCATATTGATGCGCATCCTATATTGATGCGCACCATTCTAACAACAACCACCCCAAGTATACATATATGTATATGTATATGTATATCTTTGAAGGAAATATAAATGCTTTCAAATTGGATCACGCCACAATATTTGGTGCATCCCATGTTACCATCGTTCACTTTGCCACGTAATAAATACGCATGCGCGCAAGCTGAAAGATGGACCGCTATGTCCCTAAACCGGTATTCTGCCTTATGGACTATCTCCATATTGACTACCGTATACTATCCATGGGCTACCCATAGAAAGCGCACCTGATGAAAAGTCAAAGCTTGGAACTTAGCCAAAATATGCTAAGTATGGAAGCTTAAACTTCATATGTGATCAGATGATCGGTTGAGCCCATATGCTTACTGTTATCTGAGTTGATCTTAGTCCCATATACGACTAAAGATCTTTATATTATGTTACCTATGTTGATCTTAGTCCTCTATACAACTAACGATCCTTAGACAAATTTTCTAAGTTGATCTTAGTCTCAATATACAACTCACGATCATTAGATCAAACACAAGTATCCTCCGAACTGATGGACATTATTTATATGAGATATGTGTCCTAAGTTCACCCCAAATCTAATATGTACAGATTTGGACTAATCTGCGCCTTATGGGAGATGATATATATTAGTCTTCGTATACAATCCAAGAGCAACCCAAAATAAACAATATATAACACGACACGAAGTGATATATTTGGAGCAGAGAAAGTTGTTATCGCTTTGTGATAATGTAATTAACTGCAGGGGTTTGTGACTGCAGGAAAAAGCGTTCCTACAATCAAAAACCCCTCATATACGAAGGGGTATCTGATAAATCAGCTACAAAGGTCGCATCCATCCAACTTCCGATATATGGTGCCATAAATCAACTTGGTATCTTCGGATAGGTGGACGGATATATTCTATATAGTATATGCCCCCGTATTCAGGTTAGACGCGCTTCCCGCGCCTCAGTCCGGTTTCCGGGGGTAAACAAATGTCATCTATTTAGGTTGTGTTGGGTATGGCCGCAAACATGGATTTGGAGATTGAGTAATTAGATGTGAAGACTGTATTTCTCTATGGTGATTTGGAGGAGGAAATCTATATACAACAACCCGAAGGTTTCGAAGTCAGTGGTAAAGAGCACTTAGCATGCAAATTGAAGAAAAGTCTTTATGGCCTCAAGCAAGCTTTTCGGCAATAGTACAAAAAATTCGATTCTTTTATGTTGAATCGAGACTACAAAAGAACCGCATCGGATAATTGTCTCTTTGTAAAGAGATTTGGTGAGGGTAATTTTATCATTCTTTTGCTCTATATTAATGACATGTTAATTGTTGGGTATGATAAGTTCAAAATTGACAAGTCGAAGGATGAGCTAAGCAAGTCTTTTGTGATGAAAGACTTAGGACTGGCAAAGAAAATTTTGGGTATGGGAATCTCTCATGATAAAAAAGCAAAGAAGTTATGGTTGTCGCAAGAGAGCTATATTGAGAGGGTGCTTCAAAGATTTGATATGGGGAAAGCAAAACCGGTTAATCCTACACTTGTGGGTCACTTTAAATTGAGCTCGAAGCAATGTCTTTCAAATTTGAAAGAGAAAGAGGACATGAAGAATATTCCTTATGCATTGGCTATTGATAGCTCGATGTATAGGATGGTGTGTACACATCCTGGTATTGTGCGTGCCGTTTGTGTTAGCCGATTTATTTATAATCCAGGTTGAGAGGAGTATTGAGCCATAATAAAGTGGATTTTTCGATATCTTCGAGGCACCTTGAAGGAGTGTTTATGTTTCGGAGGTGATAAACCGGAGTTGGTTGCTTACTCCGACACCGATATGGCCAGTGATATTGATTCTAGAAAATCCACTTCCGAATATTTGGTCACTTTTGCCGGGGGGCGTATCATGGCAATCGAAGTTGCAAAACTGTGTTGCCTTATCCACTACCGAGACCGAGTATATAGCCGTTACTGAAGCTTGCAAAGAGATATTGTGGATAAAGCATTTTTTTTAAAGAATTGGGTTTGTCGTAAAAACATTATTTTGTTTATTGCGATAGTCAGAGTGCAATCCACTTAAGCAAAAATCCGAGTTTCAACTCAAAGTCCAGGCATATTGATGGATACGAGATGCGTTTGAGAATAAGTTGTTGAAACTTATCAAAATCCACACCGATAAAAATGAAGCCGATATGTTGACAAAAGGCTTGTCGAAAGAGAAGCAAGTGTTTTGCTGGAAAGTGTCCGGCATGGGTTTCGTTTGAATAGCTATGGCGGCCTCCTCTGATGGGTTTGGGGGAGGAGATTGTTGGGTTTGGGTCCATACCCATGTGTAGACTCAACCAATTTGGGTCTCTTTGTTGATTTGGTGTTTGAGACTAAGCTTAAGTCATTTGGTTTTGACCCATTTGATATGGGTTAAGACTCAAGGTAATTTGGCAATAGAGTTCTCTTTTTCAATAATTCTACTCATTTCATCATCCATTTCAAAGGTTAGGTTTTGCGAGAAAATGAGAAGAAGAAGAGGGCATGCAAAGGGATTTTCTTACAGAAGCTCATTTGGATTGAAGATTCAACATTCCACATCATTTTGAAGAAGATTGTTGCCCAAAGTTGTTGTGCTTTGATGATGTTGTATCTCTTTTTTTGTTAATTGATAGTGGAAGTTCTCTCTTGCATCATTATAGATTAGATCCAATCGGAGCCGAACCATGTTAAATCTTGATGTTTTTTCTTGTAGTATTTGTGCTTATTATTATTCCGCATTATTATTCGTCATTTTCTCACGTAGATCCGGGGGTTGGGTTGTTTTGCCCCATCAGAATCCTCCCACTTACATTGGCAAAAGAGAATTTTTGACCAACTACATGGAGTAATTTCCAACGGACTTGGTTTCCATCCCGCCTCCTCCTTAAATGCTTACAGATTTTTGCAAAAAAAATAAATAAATGTTTTTAAATTTCAACCCATATATCAAGAAATAAATATATATATATTACCTCAAGGTATTTTAGTGAAAAAAGGTAGTTAAGGGTATTTTAGCGTTCTTTACCCAAAAAAATTCTCCCTCACTCCATTCCAAAATAGTGAAAAAAAAGATAGAGACGAGTAAAAGGAAAGTCGATTTCACGAGATCTTGGACCAAATAATAAAATTACCGAATAAATCATGGACTGAATTTCACCCTATCTATAAATACTCCCGCCTCTTGTTCTCTCTCAATAATAATCAAGCAAATAATCATCGAGCGAAAAAAAATGCCAGAGAAAGAGAAAGAGCCTCTCTTCCCTCTCTCAATCCCCAATCGAAACCCGAACCCTAACCCTAATCCCAACCCAATGCCGATCGGCGAGGGCTCTTCCGGCTGCGATGCAGCGCTCGATCAGTCGGAGTTTCTCTCGCGCGAGGAGGTGCTTCGCCGGCGATCTCGCCAGGCGAAGGGATTGCTTAGGGTTTACAAGAGCCAGTACTGGGCACTGATGGAGGAGATTAGGGTTAAGCATCGCGACTACTATTGGGAGTTTGGGAAAAGCCCTTTCGAAGAAGAAGACGACGAGGAGGAGGAGGAGGGTGGGAATGGGAATGGGGAGAAAATTGAGGGGGCTGAGAGGAAAAGGTGTGGCTTTTCTGGGTGTAAGTCGAAAGCGATGCCGTTGACGACATTCTGTCATCAGCATATATTGGCGGACAGGAAGCAGACGCTGTATAAGCCTTGCGCGTTTCTGATGAAGAGGTATATAATGTTTGGTTTGTGTTTTTAAATATCTGTTTCTGTTGATGGTATCAATTTTGTTTTTTTAATGGGGATTTGGGGACATTGGGATCTTTTTTATAGCTGGGCTTAGTTATTGAATATCTTATAATTGATTTTTTGTAAATGAAGATCCTGCAATATTATGTCCTATTATTTTGGCTAAATCACTAACCCCATTTTTTTTGGGGCCGTGTATGGCATATCTTCTTATGTTTACAAAATACAACAATATGTTTCAATGCGAGAAGATGCCTGCTTACGATTTTGGGGTGTATAAAGATGAACCTCATATGTTTATCCATGCCACAAGACATTTCCCTAGGTTTGGGGGTATATGAAGTAACTTTCTATTTTTAGAATGCATTTAGATGTGGCTCAATGTGTTTTGAGCTTTACATCGACATTATCTGAACCTGTGTATCACATATTTCTGTAATATAAAAAAATTGACTGATTTGACCTTGTGTTAATTACAAAGAGAAAATAAATAGTTAAGGCTGGACAAAAATTTCTTAGGATTGATAAGAATAATATAATTGAAAAATTAAATGAAGAGAAGACAAGCCATGGTAGAAGAGATGAGAAAGTACAACATAGAAGTATAGGAGAGAAGAAGAAAGTTCAAGGGAAATGGAGGAAAAAGGTCTTGGTAGAAGTAAATCAATCTAGGTGTTTTTTTGGGACTTAGGCTTCCAAAATATTTAGAATTATTTGTATATATCACTAGTCTCGAATAAAATGTCGAAAGTGCACAATTTTGGAAAAGTATAGGAAGGCATTATGTAGCTATTTGAATATAGAGGGGAGCATGCATCATCTCAAGATATTATAGGGGTTGGGTTGTTTCGTACAACCTCAAAGGGAAAGGATCTTGTATTATTTGAAACATAAATGGGTCATGTGATACATTCCCCAAACCAAAGGCGTTGTTAATGAACCTAAGACTTTCGTTTTTATTAGAAAGGATAATAAAAAGTAAGATAGGTTTTAAATTTCGGAAATCGGGTTTGTATTGGATGAGTATTTCAATATCGGATAGCGGATATCGGGCGATATCGCGGCGATACGAGTTCATATCGAGCGTCTATATCAGATATCAATATCAAGCATATCGGATATCGATATCGACCATATCGGACAGTGTTTCACATCCACAATCGCGATCACACTCTTAAAATAATAAGAAAGAGATTTGGGTGAAATCGGAATCATGTTTCGTAGTATAGTGTTGTATTGTAATTAGCAACTTCGCTTTGTGAGCGATACTGTTAATCACATGTCATTCCAACAGAGATCGAGGGAAAAGATCATGCTATCAACGTGAGTTATAAGTTGTTTGGTTTTGAAATATTCTTATGAACGTTTTTGAAAAGATTTGAGAATGCAAAGAGGAAGGGATTTGCTAAGGAAACGAAGTTAATCATGGATCTCAAGTTAACCTAATTTACTCCCCCTCTCTTAATCTCCTTCAACAAAAACGAATGATCTCCAAAAGTATAAACCATCAAACACTTACCATGTAAGTGGTGGAGCATGATCTATCAAATGGTCGATCCCTCGCATTTGGTGAAGTAAGAACTCAATCTAGCCTTGATCTAAGCGTTATGAGTACTAACCATCAAACATACATCACACCGGGTAATAGAGTATGGAATGCCAAATTAGACCCTAGATTCAAGTCTTAGTTGAGATGGATGATGCTAAACCAATGCTTGGGGATGATGTTAAGGGACTTCGGTAGAATTGTTCGATGAGGAAGCATATACATCCCCTCATTCCAATGCGTCACTTTAGAACCCTTAACAACATTCCCGAGACTTGATATAATCTCTATCTTGATTAAGATTAATTAATCCCTACATACATCGCATAATCATCTAGCCTCGCCACTTTCAGCAAGGATTAGAAAGGAAGATGTGTCTACTTGAAATCAATTAAAACAATCAAGATAGAGTTTCATCACAATTACATAATTAAGAGAGAATGAATTGGATCACTTAATCACTATTCACTCTCCTCATTTCCTCAACAAATTATAATTACCGACAATACATCATCATCAACATTACAAAGAAACAATAAGAGAGCAAGAAGAACATCATAAAAGCACAAGGTATTTAAATTCAAAAGAGAGGGAGAAGAGAGATGAACACCAATTGATCTTCAAATTTAGCTTTGATCCAAGTCTTGATCCCTAATCTAATTACAAATCTTTATGATTTTTGAAGTGGAAAAGAGAATTCTAATCGAAGATTCAACCTCCATTGATAGTTATGAGGAAGTTAACAAAAGAGGAGAAAAAAGAAAGCTATCCTAAAATGAAAATTACAGCTAAAAATCGAAATTAAAAGAGGGAAAAATTCAATCTCCTTGATCCTTCAAATCTGCTTCTTATATAGATTCGCCAACGAGAGTCTAGAAGTTTTGAGGACGTAATCGTTTGATGACGAGGCATGGATCCAGATTCGAGCCCAATCGGTTGCGACACGACCGCGAAACCACGGTCCAAATGAACTGTCCTGACCACGGATCCGCAGTCGACTTGAATCCAAATGTTCTCGAATTTGGCATAGGTTCTTCTGTTGTTATATGATCGCTCTTTTTCAACCCAGAAATTTTTCCATGTCATCTGTGACTTTGCACCAGAAGCTGTATCTTGTATTTATCGATCGAACTCAGACCCGATGTTTTTAACTCAGATTCCATCTTTTTGGTTTCTAGACCTGTTTTTTGTACTTAGGTAGCAGTCAAAGGTTAATAGCATTTATTTATATACAAAAGGGATAAGAATGGGTGATATATAATGCAATTATCCATGATGAACAGACGGTAACATTGAAAAGTTTCCATACATATTGCGCATAGTAGCTTTAATTATTTAACTTATACAGTTTATTAAGCGTCACTATTTGCTTAACTTTCATTCTCAGTTATTCATCAAACAGTAATTTAAGAAAATTTCCAAATTTCATCTTTGTATTACCTCAAATCCATCAAGTGACAGCTTGCGATTGAGAGAAGGAAGAGGTGATTGCAATTCGCGTCAAGAGGAGGAGGCCGTGTATCGCTCGAGAGGAAGACAGGGCGGCTGCAGTTTGCTCGAGAGGAGAAAGAGGAGGCTGCGGTTGCTTACTTGGTTGAGAGGAGGAAGAGGAAGGTGCGGTTGCCTGATTGGAGAACGGAGGAGGTTGCGGTTGCTTGAGAGGGGGAAGAGGAGGTTGTGGTTGCTTGAGAGGAGGATGTGTTTAGGGTTTATAATTTGGGGGAGAGAGAAAGGTTTTGAAATTTGATATTTTAGATCTAAATTTTTAATTGGTGAAGTGGTATAAAACTATAAATTGTATTAAGTTAGTAATTGGTTTGAATAGCCAATGACCCATTAACCTGGATTCATTTCATACATGAGCCCGATATGAACCAATATCACCGATATTTGAGCGATACGAGAAATCAGAGATATTGCCCGAATATAAGCATATTTGCCGATAATAGTCAAAAACTACAAATGATTAAAACGAGATGTATCGGTTTGCGGCGCGCCGATATGGCCGATATTTAGAACAGTGAAAATAAGTCAACATCAAAAATGTATTCAAACAAAAACTATATAAGCAAGTTTAGGTTTCTTTGGCCTTATAGCTGAGTATATTTATATCTGAATCCAATTATTTGAAACTCTATATACATTTAATTCAAACATTAATTTGACCTATGGTAATATTGGATTAACGAAGGAGCATCTTAGGAGAATGAAAAACATCCATAATCTCTTGTTTACGTTAACATTATTTTTATTGAATTTATACTCTCATTCGTTGCACTTAGGTTAAAAAAACTATGGATTCTCGTCTCTTTCCCCCTTAATCCACTTATGGAAACATGTCTTGTACCAATTCGTTAAGTACAATCACAATAATTAGACTTGTTTGAAAATCATGGTTTACCTCTGCAATTTAATGCTTCCTTCAAGTCTCAATGAAAAAAATATTATGCCTTATCATATAAATAAGCAAGCCTCAAATTACTTATCTAATCTTGGTATTAATCATCATTAGCTCATCTTTGATGCGTGAGTATCAAGAAGATTAAGCAATTAGCATCTTGAATTTATTCTTGGAAAGTTTGGATTCAAGGGCCAGATATTTTTACATGAACTTGGACTTAACAACATAGGATTAATGACAACCAACTTCTTAAGCTTTTTGAAGTTGGTTAACTTTTCAACTTTGGACACAACTTTTTCATGACGGCCTACATTTAGGCACTAGATTTCACCCGCACAAATCACTATGTTATTATGAAACTTTTCTGGTCCTATAATTAAAAGGCTTATTTCCAAAAAACTTCCATACATTTTATCTAAAATACGAGAAACCCCCAAATAGTTTCAAAATTACGAGAAACCCCAATGGTATGCAGTTTTGTGCTAAATATTGCTGACGTTGCATCTGATTTTTTAGGGTTTCTTGTAGTTTTTGAAAGTTTTTGTGGTAGTTTTTTTGTATATTTTAAAAGTTTTATGGTAATTAATTGTGTATTTAAAAACTATTTGGGGGTTTCTCGTATTTTAGCCAAAAGGTTTGGTTTTTTTTTTTGGAATTAAGCCTAATTAAAATTATCTTTTCATAGAAAAATCTTTAAATGGATTGTCTTTCTCAGCTTTTCTAGTTTGTTAGTTACAAATCATGGACACAGACTTAGGATATAGTTACGACAAGATGCAAACAATGTTTAAAAAGCTATCTATGTGACTGCTATGTGAAGCAACCCTAAGCCGAATTGATTTGAGATTAAGCGGCTGAATTCGCAACTGCTTATTAAGCACTTAAGCGGGTGGCATGTCTAGACGGGTGCCTAAACAAACCTAATTTGCTTATCCGAAATTTATAGTAGCAACAACCGAATAAAGTTAGATCGACCGAGTTTTTCTTTAATATATCCGATTCATAACCGATTCTCAACTACATTTCAAGAATTAGTTGATTCCAAATACATAAATAAAGTGGAAACCTTAAAGTCTCTTCGCTCTTCCGCCACTCACCACTCTCCTATCTTTGTGATTCCTAAAGGCTCTTCGACATTGATCCTCTCCTTTGTTTGGCTCTCGTCTTTGATGTCTCAAGCAAAAACCATTAGCAACTCTAAAGCAATATATGTTCTTCTCAAGTCTTGCTTATGTTTTTCGTTTTATGTTATGTCATCTAACCTATGGAAGCACCGGTTCGACGAATAGATACTCTCGATATGGGTAATGGCAAAAGGGCAAAAGGAAGACCGAAGAAAACATGGATGGAGGTGATACGAAATGATATGGTTGCCAAAGGACTCAATGAAAGTATATTGTTCGATAGAAGTGAGTGGAGACAGAGGATTCATGTGTTGGACCCGGCGTGATTCTCATGTTGGTTCATGTAGCCTACCCCTTATGCTTGGGATAAAAGGCTCAGTTGTTGTTGTTGTTATGTCATCTACAACATAAAGATAACTTTTGAATTAGCAAGAACGATTATTAGACAAATACTATGAAAGGTATGTTAAATATGTTCGACGTACACCTTGATACACAATCGGAAGTTTTTAAGTCAAAAAACAAACGAGACTTTAGTGGATTTTGGAATCCATAGGGTCAATAAATGCGCACTGTCATATCTCTTATCAAAGGATGTGGTGAAATATGACAAGAATGCTTTCATGAATCATAATGAATTAAAATTCTAATTCATATCTAAGTTATGTTTTGTCTTTAAAATTGGTAATAACATAAAAGAATAAATAAGTAGCATGGATTGAGATATAAAACTGAACACAATATGAGTTAAAATTTTCATCCATGTTTTTTCCAGGAGTCTGGGATACGACTCATTGAGATACACCAATTTCTAATTGGTTATACACACACACATACACACATATATAGAGAGGATCCTCTAGGCTCGGGTCTAAACTAAGGAATTTACGCACCATCTCAAAATCAAATTTTTTGAATTTTTTCGACGATCTGAATCGTTCATCTTGATCTAAACGGTGAAATACATGGATACGCCGAAATTCATGCAGTTTCGAAATCGTTTGGATGTTAATATAATGGTTTCAAAATCAACGTTTATCGAATATCGACTATGAAGCATAGATACGGATGCGGGACCCGGTAAATTTGTAAAAAGGTGGATACATGGACATGGCTATATTATTATTTTAATATATTAAATTATATATATATATACACAATATAATACACTACGAGAGGAAACATGAACTTGTTTATCATTAAAAGCACAATAAGAATAAAAACAATGTCATCGTTTTCATTAAAATTAAGGCTAAATTGCACAAATGTATCAATAAATTTTCACGTTTGCGATTGTTACCATAAACTTTAATAATTAGAGATAAGTATCATGAGCTATTTTTTTTGATATAACTACCGTACGACGTTAACTTTTGTGCCTTAATAGACCATTATACCCTTCAAAATTTTAGGGGTTGATCGAGAACATAAGGGTAAATGGTAAAATGGGGAAAACAAGTCAAATATTAATGATGTGGCAGTTAAATATAATGTTTGCAGACGGAAGGAAAGTTGATGGTATTTAGTTGCAATCGGGGGTGATAGTTTATGGTATTTGTTTGTAATTAAATTAGTTCATAATATCAATCGCAAAATACGTGAAATTTGATGGGTACATTTGTGCAATTTAACCTAAAATTAAAAGCGAAACACAAATAAAAACCATAAGTGTCGGACACGTCTAATATGGGTGAACACGGCCAATGTGTGTCGGACACATGTCGAGCGGAGTGTCCGATACGTGTCAGACACGGACACAGCGAGCAAGTAGAAGTGTCCGTGCTTCATAGAATATCGATAAACCATGAGTTTTAATATACTTAGATCAACATCCAAACGATTTCGAAACCTCATGAATTCGATGTACCCATATATTTCACTGTTTATTTCAAGATGAATGGTTCGGATCGTTGAAAAAAATATTTTTAAATTTTTCAATTTTGAAATGGTGCTTGAATTCCTTAGTTTAGGTTCGGTCCTAGAGGATATATATATATATATATATATATATATATTAAAAAAACCGTTTAAGCAAATCTACACCAAAAATACAAATAATATTTCTACTTATAAGATAAATTCAAGGATCAACTGCAGTTTTCAATGGTTAGAATTTAAAAGAAGCCAACTGGTCATTTTATTTATGTAAAACAATATTATCGAAACTAATCATTGTTTTATATTTTATAATTAGAAATCGGGCAAATTAAACAATTGCATTTAATTAATTAAATTATGAGACACATAGATTATTAACATTTCAATTAGTGGTACATATTTGACACATTTAGAATGTATTCAATCTAATATAAAGTTTAGGGTGTGTCAAAAAGAGTTCCATAGATATCAAATTGAAATGAAACTGATATGGTAAAGAATCCGATATGGATGTATCTCGTCGACAAAGAATGTGAGCAATTTGAAATATGAGTAACTAATAGCAAATACTATTGGTCACTTATTTAGTTATTAACTGTTAGGATATTTGTTGTAAGTGACACATTTGTCGTGGATTATCTTCGTACAAATAAGTGTTTCAAATATATTAATTAGTTTGCTATTTTTCGTAATTTACCTTCACAAGACATAAATTATTCCGGGTATATATTATGTTATGTGTCCGTCAAAGTTTCCTTTTCTTCCTTCTAATATTTGTAGGCTAAATTGCAGAAATACTCCTAACTTTTGTCCAGATAGTACTTCTTAAAACTTGTACTTTGGATCCCAAACTTTAATTCCGTTATTGTTCCGTCTTTGTTATTTCTAAAATGCCCTTCATCGAATTAGATGCGGGTAAAATCCCTCCAAGATGGTTTCATTGCCAAAATTTCACCTTTCTCCAAGAAATTTCATCATTTCTTTCAATTTCCTATTGCATAAATAAATGTGAAGCAAAAAATTAAGATTGGGATGCGATCTCTATCAAAATTCTTCTAAAGTTCATTTTGATATAATCATCATTGGAATTAAAAGATAAGTTATTTCTTGGACTTTACAAATGTTGTGAAAGAAGAAGAGAGATAACGGGGGTTGCAAGTGAAATTAAGGAACGTGTAGGCTAATTAAATAAGAAAGAAAAAGAGATACTTTTAAAATAAATATTTAAATGTCGGGCGCATTTAGGGAATGAAAAAACTCACATGGAGTTATTTAGCAAAGCAGTAATGAAATTAATCTGGGAGGCAAAGTGCAGGCTTAAAGAAGTTAGGGGTAGTTACTGCTATTGGGAAATAATCGGGATATTTTCTGTATTTAGCCTTAATTGTATCCTGATTGTTCATTTCGTGGAAATGGAACCATTTTAGCACAACCTAGTATTGAGTTTTAATGGTGGGATAGTTTAACAATATCTAGGATACAAGATTTGAAGTTTACATGATCTATAGAAGGTCTAGAAGTAGAAGGGCACTGTGGAGTAATAATAAGACTATAGACAAAAAAAACTTGTATCAAGTTAAATCATCTTGGCCTTTTCCATCGTGGGTATTAAAGTGAATAAAAAACTTAACTGATGCTCTTGCATGAAAATAATCGTTTATCTATCAATCTGATTATAGTTTGGGGACTTGAAATCAAGAAAGGAAATAAAATATATAAAACTAAAATAAACCAAGAAATTATAAAGGAAGAATATTTTAAGATTGAGGGAAGTGGAAAAATCATCAAAATATGCTAGGCTTAAATTAGGCTTCTAGTAACTCCTTTCTGAGAGTAGTTATATTGACTTAAATTAGACTTCTAGTTATATTGATATTATTATGCATTTTTCTTCCTTAAATCTTGACACACCATCAAGAAGACATTCCTATTGAAGACATGTTACAACCTTAGATTAGATTTTAAAGATCGATATTTACTTTTTGGAGTATTACTGTTGTTACAAATATGAATCTCGTCTTCTCAAGGTCTATGCTGCCCTCCCATATATCACGACCTTAGTTATCATCAACTAGGATTGTTGTTGTGAGTGCCCTTGTAGTCAAGTGGTAAAACCTTCTTGCAGTTGAGCAGGAAGTCTGGGGTTCAAACCCCTCTTGCATCATGTTACGGCTTATCAATCCAAAATAAAAAGACCGGGTTTGCACATTTTCTTTACTTAATAGGTTGTGCTCTTCTTCAAATATGCACATGCTACTTGGACTTTAAACTTCTCCAACAGAAGTTCAATATATTCCATACCATCTTTTATCGGCATGCATCATTATCCAAATCTTGCAACCATCCATTAATAACACCTCAACAATTACTTTCTTTTAGCAGCCATCGTGCAATAATCATCTCTCGTACAATTATTACAATGAAAGAAGCAAATTATCAAATTATCAAATTAAGCAATATTATTAATCCTATCATAAGAGTAGAGTTGCAAATTCAATATGAATTACTTCAATGTTGTTAAACATTAATATGTCTTCTATTCGGTCAACCAACACACAACACAACACATTATTGGATTATCCGGATTGGAGATTTTTAAGACATAAGCACATAAACACAATATAGAATCCCTGCAAAAGTATAAAATAGTTTGTTGTTTGGCAGATAGGGACAATAAAGGAAAGAGTTGAACCTTTATTTAGTTGGTAATGAGTTTGAGTATCAATTTGGGATATGGGTAGGTTATTCGAGTTGCCTACGCGCCTGATTTAATGGCCATTTCACCCGTAATGTTTTATAGGACCATTTATGTTGTCATTCCGTGCAATCGTATTCGGTTGCTAGCGGAAAACATCTAGGCAAAGATAAGTTCGGATTTTGAACCTTGTTTTAGTGATCCTATCCTATGGATCATGGCATGTACTCCTAGATTGATTAGGAGTTTTATTGAATGCCATGATCTAGCGAATTGTGGAATGTACTCCTAGCTTGATCAAGACTGGAGATGAAACAATCAGGATTGGATTGTTTATTTTCTTAAATGTAAAAAACAGTATTATAGAAATTAGGAAAGATATGCTATCTTATTTTTGTAACCTATTCCTATATGGTGTAAGGTTTTTATTATGAGTTAATAGTAATGAGTACTCCTGCCTAGTTGGGAGGAGAATTAATAAATGTATGTTGGAGAAAATGTTTTCTTCTCCACCAAAACCATTGTTTTGTATCTCTCAATCCGCTTCCACATAAATAAAAATCTTCACAAATCCACATCTCGATTCATTAGATTAGGGTCTTAATCTGTCTCCGTAGATTTGCAATCATCTACGATAGTGAATTACTTATTCAAGCGACCCAGTGGCTTCTATGTTAATAGTTAATGCATATAATATCGCATATAATATCCCACAGTAGATTCCATATTATATAAATTGAGTGTCAAAGCATCCAGCTATGGAATGACACCAAATGCTGCGACTTCGTTATCATCCAAGTGAAATTTTATACTCGTATCTTGCTATAATCATGCTAAACATAGATTGTTTTATTGTAATGAGTATAAATCTTTAGCATGCTACCATTTGCTTATCATAACCCGCAATATAATGCTTTAATTACATTATATTTTAATCTTTAGCATGCTAACATTTGCTTATCATAACCCGCAATATAATGCTTTAATTACATTATATTTTAATCTTTAGCATGCTAACATTTGCTTATCATAACCCGCAATATAATGCTTTAATTACATTATATTTTAATATTTGCAAGTTAGAATGGAACTAACTAACTAGCTCGATAGTGTTGAATTCAAGATGCCTTGATAGTGAAAATGGTAGCCACGTGAGATCAAATATCTCGTGCTAAAGAACATGGAGGTTTAAATCCTCTTCAAGGCGTCTTAAAGATAACTCTCAATGAATTAACATTTGAGCAAAGGGGAGCTACACAACCTCCCCTGTGCAACCAACTACTCACCCTCACCCTCACATAATTGGGGTATGGGGCCCACACCCCACCCACTTCGTGAGATTGCGCAGGTGTTGCGCAACATTTAATTGGGGATTTGTGTATGAAGTAAATACAACTAAACATCTGTATACAATTCCCCCCCCCCCCCCCCCCCCAAAAAAAGTTTTTTAATGGGTTGCATTAGAGTAAGTTGAGTGTTAAGTCTGTTGACATTTCCTGCATCATTTCCTTGGTGTGGATCTACTGAGTTATTTTTATTTTCCACTGCTAGTTGTTTGCTTGCATGATAGTCCTGCAGCTTCGGTTTATCCTATTATCACAAGTTTCTTTCTTGTGGGCCATTAAATTTAGGCATTTAGTTCTGTTCTTGTAACTTCTCCAAAGGAATCAGGGTGGGATGCATCTATTCAATCCATTTATCAAAACATAGTGGATCATTGGACCCGTCCAAGTCAGCATGGAACATTCCTGCTATTTTTCCAGCATCTCTGTCAGACTGGTCTTTCGCATGCCATATTTATCCAGCTTTAAGTTTATTTCCGTCATTTGTAACGTCATTCATTGTTACCTTTTATTTCTCAAATTATTAATGCCTTCCCCCTCCAACTATAATAATTAGTATTTAATTTGTGTTAATAAGATTTAATTTGTTAATGTTGGCATTCTTGGTTGATATTTTCACAGAAATCCTAATTCAAGTTTACTCTTTGTCCTAATTGTAGTTTTATATTTACAAAAATATGAGTGACAATAAAGTTTAATAACACCACTTAACTATAGTAATATATCTCTTATGGGACATGAAATTAAGTACATAAAATGATTGGTAACAGGCCTTGTAAGCAGGCCTAGATTTAGAGGGGGAGTGCCTTCACCTTAATAAGCCGCCTAGGTGCTTAAGTAGCTACTTTTACTATATGCTAGATGGGGATTCACAATTCAATTTATAACACACACTCACACACACACACACACACACACACACACCCCGCTTTGCCTTGTGTAGATCCTATTTCAATAGAAACTTGATAAATCGATCCGGCTATCGGGAGTTACTCCACGTATTGCTTGATGTAAAACAGATAGTGGATTTATTGTTGTCTTTTGTTGAATCTTTTTCACATCTCGATATATAATTTGATAAGCCAATGTTTTTTTCCGTGTTTTAGAATACAGTTACCCACCATGTAATCGATTACGATAAGTTGGATCGGATTTCGCGGTTTTATCTACAGTACCTCGACGTGACATGAGCGTGAAAGAGGTTAAAAAATCAGTTTTCTTTTTATAAGGGCTAAAATATACTATATACCCACTTTTCTTAACGAAGTATAAAAGACAATTGATTGTATGGGAAACTGTTGATTCATATAAATAAAAAGGTCAGTTGGCGTCCTTTTCATTTCCTAGCTAGAAGAAAGTTTAGAAGGGTGGATCTGAATTCTAACCAGGAGAAAAATTATTGCATATTTAATGATTATTTTTGTTCTTTTTATCAATCGATAAAAAATTGATTTAACTCAATTTTTGGAAATTGCATCCGACTTGTACCATATCTCGAATCCCACATCCGAATCCGAATCCGAATCCGAATCTGAATCTTTGCTACTCAGTAAATGTTTTGATTATGGATGTATGTAATTACAAGTAAGTGACCTATCTGTTATTCCTGCCCTTGACGCCGTAGAAGTCAGATTACCTGAATTATTACTGCACAAATTCAATGAGGCTTGACTATTATCTTCACAATTGAGTTTTAGATTCTAGAGATTAACTTTCAGCTTCCTTTAAAACAAGCCGTATTTTATTTTAGATAAACTTTTGAAGAGTCGGCCATTGTTCTTGTTGAGCATCTATGAATTGTGTTATTAACAGTAGCTCTCAAAGTTTACCTAGATTTATATCAATGAATAATTGTGTTATTTGCAGTAGCTCTCAAAGTTTACCTAGATTTATATCAATGAATTGTGTTATTTGCAGTAGCGCTCAAACTTTACCTAGGTTTTTATCTGTGTCCGGGGTAGCCTTCTTTATAGTCAATATACTGTGAGTTGTGATCTCTAGTGAACATTACATGCTAATTCTTCCAGAAAATTGTATATTGAACTTGCAAATATGCATTAAATTGCAAACTTTCATAGCAGAAGTGGAATTGGTAAACTTTGTCCTGCTAATTACCTCTTCTCTAATCATTTCACTTTGTTGGTATTGAACAGTGCGCACAGTGCGCATATTAAATGCGGAAAGCCCGTCCTTAGATCTACAGTGCCTTGTCTCTGCGTGACACATTATCAGAGAACTCAGAAGCAGTTCTCACAAGTTTTGAAGAAGGCAGGCATTAATTCTTCAAGCAAGGCTCCTCCAAAAGTTCACTTGTTAGTTGCTGCATGTGTGAGTCAGATTAAAGCCAAGAGAAGAGAAGCATCAGATGCAACAACCATTAATGCAGAGAAGGTTAAGCTTGGTTAAATCCTATATAATTGTGGTTTGCATTTAAGCAGAAGAAAGATGAATGCAAATAAAAATAGGAAAGTCAGATAAACCGTATAATTGCACCAATTTTCGCTTTTACACGTCTGATTCTCTCTCAAGACCACGGATGAGACAAAGCTGAATGTTGCTAGCAAGATTGTGCCTCTTCTAATGGTTGAAGGATTCAATGCATTACATGGTAATTTAATTAATCAGTTTTCTAAATTGTTTCTTCTTGCTCTTTACTTATGGATAATAAATTTATTAGCCTACCCCTTAAATTTTGCCTGCATAACAAGATATTCACGCTTTCTTCTCAAAAGCTGCAGGTTAACCTCTTTTTTAAATAATGTTACTTTTATAGTTTTCTTCAGTGTCTTATTTCTGAATTCCCTCAGATAAAAGTATTAGATATGTGTTGCCAGTGGAAAAACAAGGAAAATGACACAAATCTAGTGCAGATTGGGGATCGGTGTTTTTTTGTGTGCAGAAAACGAGAAAAATTAACTATGCTAAAGCAGGGACAAAATGTAGTTACTCTGTGCAAAACCGTAGGGGTTTTCCTGCAACCTAATAAATTATTGAACATACCCTTGTTCTCACGTTGATTTAACAAACTGCCCCTACTTTTGGTTTCCATCTTTCATTGCCTATTTCCATTGCATAGTTAAATGATTCATGCATAATGTTTGTTGAAAGGTAAATTTAATATGCTACCTTAAAGTTTCAGTATATTTCCAGATATTATCTTAAACTTCCTTTTTGTTTTGCTACAAATAATTACCTTGAGCTTAGTAAATTGCAATTAATCACCTTAAAAATTTCGTATTTTGCGATACACCATTCTTGGTAAAATCTGTCTAGCTTTATACCCTTATTGTTATTTTACCAAAAACAGCGTAATGAAAAACCCAAAAAGTTCAAGGCATATATTTGCAGCTGACAAAGTTTAGGGTAAGGGTTTTTATCCACTGTAAGTTTAAGGTATTTTTCTGTTATTTAGGGATCATGATCCGAAAGTACATCTTCTGATTTAGAAAGTTTTTGCAGGTATATTATTATTGGAAATATATATGGGAGAGATAGACGGAGCTCAAACTCCGTGAGGGCAGAACTTGTCTGCACCATCATGACCATGATGAAAGTATCTGGACATATTCATGCACATATAACTGACATATTCTTACTATTCATGAATGCAGCAGATATATTGTAGTTAACGAATATAAGCAGGAATATGTCCAGATATATCTTCACAATGGCGGTGTGTAAGCTCATGTCGATCTGCTTGTTTGTGGCCTCTTACTGCATAACTAGTTCTCCATTTGTTGCTACTCAAAAAAAATATGGAGTCTCTGCGATCACTTCTGAGATGAAAGGAAATGTAGTTTAGCTTTGATACAGAATAAAATTTTTTCTTACATTTTCCCCCATATATTATTATAGTATTGGGGTCATGTATATGGTGTGATAAACTCAAACATACAGATTCATGATTTGGCAACAGGTTACAATGTATATAGGGTTTTGAAAGTGCTAGGTTTATAGTGGATTTGATTCAATTGATTTATGCATTGTAATCATGATATATATAATAGTTGGTTTTATAGGGTTGTTTTAAGAGTTTTTGATGCTGTTTTGTTTAGGAATTTGAGATGCTTGGTGTTTACTGAATCTACTTTTCATTTATTTTTTTCTAAATGATCAGCAAACACTTTTCTCTCATGGCCTGCTTGGTAAGGTGAGGTTCTTTTGGCACAAAAAAAAGATGTCAGGTTCTCCTTTTTATGTGCAGCCATTATGAGAATATATATGCCTTTTCTGAATGTTGTTGATTGGAGATCATTGTTATACTGAAACAAATCATGCTAAAAACCTGAAGTTATTTTAAAATTTTGTTCGCTGATATATTGTTGCATTCTTTATATATATATTTTTTTATAAGTTCTTGAAGTATTAGGAATATTTTTTTGCCTCTTAGTTTAATGTGTGGATGAGGCTGTAGAGATCTAAAGTCTTTCAAATGGTACACATGATGTGGAATTGAGGTACTTATGTACCAGAGACCAAACAAATTGGGAAATAGAGTCCCTGCTATAGGAAAAATAATAGCAGGGGTGCTTTGTTTGGATCATACCCATACATCCTACGATACCAAAGCTCTTTCTGTTTCATACAAATTTTTGCTGTTGATTTCTATTTTGGATGAATTTGGACCGTTCGATCCAATAGCATGGGTGTTATTTTGAAGACAATAACTGGGACTCCGAATCCAACAAATTTGGTTTTGTTTACGTAAACTATAAATGATCAAGAACATCTGCTATTAGCGCATGCTATTTTTTTGGCTATTAGGAAATAATAACAGCTATTCTGAGTCATCTGTTATTAGGAAATAATAGCAGCTACTCTGAGTCATCTGTATTACGGGTCGTATGTGTAATTGGATCATGAACCAAGACTTTAATGGGTCCAAGGTCAACTACAACATAATAGACCCGGACTTGGAGGTGGGTCTCACCCCGTTAAAACCCAAGGAAGCACCCCTTTGGTTTTTTGAAAAATACTTTTTCTCCGGAATGACTCATCATCGAGAGTGAGACATAATATCCACAACCTAGCTAATTGCATCATTGTAACCAATGAGAGGTCTTGTAGCCCATGTGAAGTCTCCACATATGTAGTGTAGGTAAAGTATTTCTTCTCGTTTTTCTCTTATTTGCACTACGGCGCTCGTAATAAATCAGCTGCATGTCGCCGGTATCTACAACATATGGGTAGGTAAAGTATTTCTCCTCGTTTATTTTCTTTATCTGCAGGTGAATGTCGACCATATCTCCACTTATTGCAATGGGTCTAAAGTGACCGTGAGGATTATTTCTTTATAAGAGCATAAAAAAGCTTTCGGTACCAAAAAAAAAGTCTAAATGTTTTTCCCCCTTCTCCAAATTATGGACAATTTTTTTTAGTAAGCAAAATTTAAATAATAACTAAATAAAAAAACACTTTAAAAAATAATTTTAAAAAAAACACTTTTTGCCTCGTAGGCGCCACGTCAGCGTTAGCTCAGCGCTGACGCTGGCATGAGATAAAAAAATTTAGGGGCACAGTTTGAAACTGTGCCCTTTACATCTGTATGAAGCGCAGTTTGAAAGTGCGCCCCCATAAAAATGTTATGGGTGCAGTTTTAAATTGCGCCCCTAAAAATTTTTGTCAAAAATAATGGGGCGCACTTTCAAAGTACGCTCATTCCCCTACTTAAAACGCCGTTGCCTTTCCCCTTTCCTCACTTCACTCTCATCTTCCCCTCTCTCTCGGGCGCTGCCCCCCCTCTCTTCCTCTGACCCCCCCCCCCCCCACGCCTCCGCTGGATTCTCTCTGTGTCTCTCATCTCTTCCCCTCTGCCTCTCTCTCTCATCTCCCTCGATCTCACAGTCTCTCGCTTATGTAGATGTAGGTGGAAATTCACGGACAAACTATCCCCTTCATCCTCGACATCGTTATCACCACTGTGAGTATCTCGAAGGTTAGCTAAACCCTAATTTTATTTTAAAAATAATTCAAAAAAATTGGTTAAAATTTCGTATTGGTAAGCAATTCGAACAAATTAGGTATATATTAGGGGTTTTCCTCGATTTTACTTATGACGGATCAATGAATATGATACAAGTTGTTGCAACTTATTACATGCTTTAAATATGAATTTTACTGTAATTAGCTGGGTATAATTGTGAAGATAAATAAGTGGGTTGTTTGATGAGAACTCTCAAAATGTGTCAATATTTCTGGCAAGTGGAAAAATAACGAATAATTACATCCATCTAGTTTGCTATTTCGGTGGCCAATTAACGATTGGAAAAAATAATATTCCTGAATATATCGGTGGAAAAACTAAGATGACTAGAGTCAAGAAATCTAGCACATACAACGGGCTGTGCCAAGTAGTGTACAAAGCTACCAAAATCAATTCGTTAGAATTTAATATCTCCTTAATATACAAATTGCCGACGGAGCATGAATATACTGCCATTGAAGTATCCGATGATGAGGATACACAAGTCATGCTTGCATCAGAATCGAAATCGATCGAGCTATTTGTGACGAAAGAGATATTGGCGTCCGCTCAACTGCCCGAACCTTATTCTGAAGTGCTTGATCCATCTTTTCGAGCATCCGAGCATTACCAGCAAGGAGAAATGACACGCATGCTCAATATTAATGCTGATTCTATCGGATTTATGTCTCCCACCAATGATGAACAGTATATATATCAAAATTACGTAGGTGAAGGCACATCAAGCGGGACGCCAGTGAATTGGCAGTTTACGAAGTAAGTATTATCTTGCATATTTTTATACCGCGTATACATTTAGCGGATCGCTAATTATTGATAGTGGGGGTATGTTATAATTACTAAGTATTTATAAATTTGTGTGCAGTTCTTATGTACCGCCGTCCGGTTATAATTACATGTCACCGTCAAGCTTCGGTTTTAATTGCATGACAGCGCCAAGTTTCAGCTTCAATATTATGACCTAAAATACCGAGCACATGCAGTCATACAATACGGAATACAATACAGGATGGACACCGTTTGCAGACGATAGGTCAGGATTTTGTCGATATGAAGCCGGAACATCATGTGCAATGCAGGTCCCCAATTTGGTTTCGCAAATCCAACCGATATATCTTCTACGGATCCAGCGGTGTTGGAACATAATGGAGATAAAAGTGATGATGATGATGATGATGATGATGATGCTAGTGATGAGGATGAGATTCAAGCACAAGATAGCATGCAAATTGCACATATCCTTGCTGATGAGAATAATAGGCAGTGAATTACTAATTCATGTGTTAACAATGACTTCGTTGAGTTTGGAGATCCACTTTCCGATAACATAACAGATGCTCACATGTTATCTACATTGCTAATAGAGAATGTCAACTTTCGTGCGGATAGGCTTTCGGCAGTCGATATTGAAAGTGGATTGAAGGTCGGCGATTTATTCGAGAATAAGGAGAAATTAATTCAGGTAGTCAGTGTTTGGTCAATTAAATACAGAGTTTCTTTTAAACCAACCAAGACTAACACAACCAAGTACACCGTCGTTTGTAAAACAGACGCGAACGGCCCGTGGAGACTTCATGCATATATCTCAAAGAAATCACCGACATGATTCTGGCAGATAAAGAAGTATGCGGGTAATCATACTTGTGTGAATCCTGTAGTAAATTCAAATCATAAACAGGCCACTTCTACATTCATATGTAACAAGATATTGCCTTTTGTGAAAGCGGATGTCGATTTGACCCCCAAAATGATTCAAGTGCTTATAAAAGATACATTATTCAATGAAATAAATTAGATAAAGGTATGGAATGCGTTGAACAGGGTATTGTCTAAAATATATGGAAATTGGGAAGATTCGAATGAACATTTGTCACGATATCTTGCCGCCATCAAATCTACTAACCCCGGGACTGTCTTCAAGATAACAACCAATATTTCAAATACATAAAGAATGGGAATATTTACCAGTGTATTTTGGGCATTCGGACCGGCCATTGATGGTTTCGTTTATTGTCGTCCCATTCTCAGTATTGATGGGACCCACTTATATGGCAGATACAAAGGGACTTTGCTCATTGCCTCCAGAGACCTGCACATTTCATTTTAGAGTTGGTGAGATGACTTTCACCCTTCAGGATGTCGTTGTGCTGCTTGATCTATTTATAGACGGAGAGGTGTGTCACGACCCAAAAATTTGGTCCGTAACCGGCACTTAAACTACGTAACGTTTACAGGCGTACGCAACTTAAGTAAGCCGAAACCCAGAAATCTATACCACCAAAAACTGGATAAACGGAGAAAAACATAGTTTAAAACATTCGGAAAATCACAAGTAAAATCTCTAACTCTAGTTTTTCTTTCTTGAAAATTTCGGCAGCACCTCCTTTGTAAAAACTAGCCCCGAAAACGGGTACAACATGGATAATATATAAAGCATCCCAAACGGGAGCAAATCACGCCCAACGGTGGAGACAACCACCACAAATATATATACGACGCCGAAACGAAGAAATATAAAAGAAAACTGCATAAAGAAGTAAAACTTTTCAACAAAACCGGCTCCCACAAGCACGGCATCCAAAGTCACCAAAATAATAATACAACACCGAATTCTCACAACTCGTCTCTAAGTCATATACAAGAAGTGGTAGATGGAGAATACTAGATCCAACAAAAAGATATACAATGTACAACAGATAACCGCAAACCCACCTAAAAGTAAAGGCCTCACGGCCAAACGTAGCGGTATCCGCAAAAGTAGAGATGATAAAACGTCCTGCCGCGACTACTCAGAGGGTAAAACCTACAAAACATTGTGGCACAAAGGGGGTGAGTTGCCAACTCGTGAATAGTAAATAACATCATACTGTAATCGCAAGTATGCACGAACATCGATTAATCTATCAATGTAATCCGATAGCATAAGTATGACAATGTGAATATACAACAATCATGTAAAGGTACAGCATCAGGGTACTACAACTACATGAAGCAATGCATAACAACATAATCCTGAATGTGGGATGATATAATATAAAATCTCATGCAAAATCATCAGTATGGAAAAACACCAGCTTTCCTCACTAACACGTCAAATCCCAACATCCCCAAGCACCGCATCCTCAAATCGGCCCTCACATGTAAGTCTCATGGAACCTGAGTGTCTAACATCGACACCCGAAACATCATGAAAATATATACCTGTATGTGTGTGTGTGTGTAAGTATGAGTATATCAACCCCGTATGTCCACCGCCGATATGTAAAAATCATGGAAAACCTGAGTGTCTAACACCGACACTCAAACATCATGAAACCCATGTCTAGTATCGACACGTAAATCCTCATAACTCAGGCGCTATCATCACGACTGGCCCTGACGATATGTCGTACATCACTCCGGTCGGTATCCCCACGATAACCGCCGAGTCCAAATAAAATCACCGGTAGGTAGTGGTCCCACCGCCAGGCTTATCGTCTACACCACGAAATCACCACTCGCCCCGGGGTACCATACCGGGTCCACCATGTACCAGCAGACTGTGCCTCCCGCTCCTCGAATCGGGTATCACAAGCCAAATCTCAGAACCGAGAAATCATATGGTGGACGCACTGAAATATCATATCAAGAGAAACCGGGTTTTCAAACAATACATAGTTTTCTTGAAATACCCCCACGGTTCTCAAATCCATAAATCATATGAAATCCACATCTCAATTCGTAAAATCCATATAAAACTGATATATGCAACATATAAAGGGAAAACCGTTGTTTTAAATGAATCTAGTTTTAAAATATATCTTGCGGTTCCTAAAATCCTCCGAAAAACAAGCGCAGCATCATATGATGTGTACATGTAATTGTAGCAAGGTTTTAAGTATCTACATGTAATCAAATATGTATGATGTATTTCATAAGCACAATAGTCAACGTCTCGATATCACATGTCAAAACAATACCACTTAGGGTATATACAACTATAGCAAAATATATGGGTGTACATGTCAGTATGTGTGCATGATATACATGTAGTTGTAATCGAGTATGTGGGTGTACATGTCAATATGTATGCATGATGTACAAGTGGCTATAGTAAGGTGTACGTGAAATGGAATAAGGGTCACTACCTCAACTATCCCTGCCCAATGCAATATCACGAATATATGTGTCCACAGTATTTCATATGCATAATGGAATAAGAGTTACTGCATCAACTATTCCTATCCACTACCATATTACGTATGCAGGTGGTTTGTGCGTGTCGTGGCAATTACTGACGGTGTGGGTGTAGCATGCAAATTAGTGCTCGTGCAATATGAACCGTCAGTAATGTGTTATATTTAAAGGTACAAGTCAAGGTACAACAGATAATACTATGTAATGACATTCATATGAAATTAACTAATATGCAATAACATGCAGCTATCATCTCATATCAGCCCCGACGCATAACGCCATACGGGCGATTTCCCCGTAGATGTTAAATCTACTCACCAATGGTCTCGAGCTATAAAAATCCGACCACCTGCTTCCCCTTGTTCGCAGCGTCCGAAGTCCCTGCTTGCGACGCTATAAATTCACAAACACATAAACAGAGCAAAATCTCAGAAATCAACCAATATAACGTAAAACTACACTTTAAACGACGCACCAACACTAAACTAACTCACAAGTTTCCGTCTAGTGGCTAACGTGCGTTGCGACACTACTAAACCAATCTAAGTGCAGCAGCTGCACAGGATCACGATTCGTGTCGGATAACGTAACGCGCGGACTCAAAACACTAGATTATAGGAAAACGATCCCAGATTTTGCATACTGTAAATACTAAAAAAGTAAACAGTACCAAACATCCCTAAACCACAGCAGCCAACTACCCACAAAAAAACCAACACCCAATACCCCTCAATAGCCGACGTCGCCGGAATTCTTGCTTTTTTCGCCGGCCCAAGCCGGTGGGGTGGGTCTCGTGTCTCAGGTGGGGTCTCAGGCTCACTAGCACATCACTACAATCTTGTTTGGTCACTCAGTAAAATTTCCAGTTCACAGAGGTTCTAAAAAGACACTAAAAACACGATATTGGTACGAAACGATGCTTTAAGTATTCTACTCAATAACTAACGAGCTATACATCATAAAAACTCCTATTTAACAGTATAGGGATTATACCTATCAATCTTTGCTCACAAGGTCTAAACTTTCCTAGATCCAAGTGATCAAAGAAACAAAACTCAAGACTTGAAGTATTTTGTGATTTATTTTGGAAATTTTGGAGATTTATTGATTTGGAATTGTTGAAAATGGAAGGGAAATGATCAAGGGCAGGAGAAGGAAGGAGGATTCGGCCAAGAGAGGAGGTGGGGGATTTGTGTGGAATTTCCTAGCTAATTCTTATGATAAATGCTCATAAATGCACACATAAATGCACATTCATGCATGTATGCCACCTCCTTCATTCTTTTCTTTTCTTTTAAAATTTAATCATTTTCTCACAAGAATATCTAGATATTATAAGTAGGGTTTGGTTTTACTCAAGTTTGATTCATTTGTTTGAAAAGATTCAAATTTTGGAGAATTTTCCCATACCCAAAATGTGAATATCACATTAAAAAAAATTAAAATAGGGAAAAATTCTATTTGAACCAAAACGTCCCATATACCCCCAAAGTTTGCGCACTAGCTTTATTTTAGCTAAACTAGGTGCTGGCAAGTTTATATGGACGTTTGATCACAGTCGGGTTAAAACGGAAAATACCGACAATTTTATCCTAAAACGGAAAAATTCGCATAACGATTTTCTAAAACGTTACAATCTCCCCCCTATAGAAATTCGGCCCCCGAATTAAAATTTCATACTAAGCGTACCTTCAAAAAGATGAAGGAATTTCTTCCGCATCTCGCTCTCGGCCTCCCAAGTGATCTCCTCACTAGTAGAGCTACGCCAAAGAACCTTCACAGACGGCAAGACCTTTGACCGAAATTTCTTCACCTGCCGATCCAAAATAACTAACGGCTGCTCGGTGAACGAAAAATCGCGTTCAAGCTGAATGGTCTCGTACTGAATCATGTGAGAAGGGTCATGAAGGTATCTACGAAGTATCGACACAAGGAAAACGGGGTGCACATTCGGAAAACTAGGCGGGAGTGCTAAACGATAAGTAACAGAACCCACTCGGTCAACGATCTCGAAAGGACCTACAAATCTGGGACTGAGCTTCCCCCTCTTCCCAAATCGCATAACGCCCTTCATCGGAGAAATCCTTAGGAATACATGATCCCCCACTGCGAACTCAAGTCTGCGACGACGACGGTCGGCATAAGACTTCTGTCTGCACTGGGCTGAAATCATCCTGTCCTGAATCAGCTGGATCTTCTCCGTAGTCTTCTGAACTAGATGGGGTCCCAAAACCAGACTCTCACTAAGTTCGGTCCAACAGACCGACGATCGACACTTCCTACCATATAAAGCCTCAAAAGGTGCCATCTGAATAGTCTCCTGAAAGCTGTTGTTGTAGGAGAACTCAATCAACGGTAAGTGATGATCCCAACTGCCACCAAAATCAAGCACACATGCACGGAGCATATCCTCCAGAGTCTGTATAGTCCGCTCCGACTGACCATCGGTTTATGGATGAAAAGCGGTGCTAAAACTCAACCGGGTACCCAAAGCTTCCTGAAGTTTCTGCCAAAGACGGCTAGTAAACTGGGTGCCTCTGTCGGATACTATGCATGTGGGAACACCGTGCAAACGCACAATCTCATCTATATACAACTGAGAATACTGAGCATAACCGAAAGTGGTCTTTACTGGAAGGAAGTGAGCCGATTTCGTCAACCGGTCAACAATCACCTAAATGGAGTCATACCCTCTACTAGTCCTGGGTAGACCCACAATGAAGTCCATGGAAATCTGCTCCCATTTCCACACCGGAACAGGTACAGGTTGCAACTCTCCAGCCGGTCTCTGATGCTCAGCCTTGACTTGCTGACAAGTCAGGCACCTTGAAACGAAGTCCGAAATATTGTGTTTCATCCCTTCCCACCAGTAAAAGTCCCTCAAGTCAAGGTACATCTTGGTGGAACCTGGATGAACGCTAAAGGCTAACTGATGTGCCTGCTCTAGGATCTCGCGTCTTAACCTATCAGCATCTGGTACACACAAGCGAGTCCCGCATTGTAGCACACCCTGGTCATCAATCATGAACTTCGAAACCGTACCCTGTCGAACAAGCTCAAGAATCTCAGATAACCGGGTATCACTGGGTTGCGCCTCACGGATACGATCAAATAGTAGTGGACGGGCGCGGACATGAGCAAACTGTCCCCCAGTGGAGGTAAACTCGAACTGCACTTTACCATCACAAAAGAGCTGCCAATCTGCAGAAGACTGACGCTGAACTGCGCTCAACTGGGATAAGCTACCCCCGGGCCTACGACTCAAAGCATCAGCTACCACATTCGCCTTTCCCGGGTGATAAAGGATCTCACAATCATAATCCTTCACTAGCTCCATCTAACGGCGCTGTCTCAGATTCAGATCCCGCTGCTGGAAGATGTACTTCAAGATCTTGTGATCCATGAAGATCTGACACGACTCCCCGTACAAGTAGTGTCTCCAAATCTTCAACGCAAAGACCATCGCGGCCATCTCAAGATCGTGAGTGGGGTAGTTCTGCTCGTGCTTCTTCAGCTGCCTAGAAGCGTAAGCAATCACTCTATCATGCTGCATCAATACACAGCCGAGCCCCACCCGAGAAGCATCACAAAAAACAACATAGCCGCCCGATCCAGAAGGCAAAGATAGAACTGGTGCTGTCGTCAACCGAGTCTTCAACTGCTGAAAACTCTGCTCGCACGCATCAGTCCAAAGAAAAGGAACTCCCTTTCGGGTCAGTCCAGTCAGCGGTGCAGCGATACTCGAGAAATCCTGCACAAAACGGCGATAATAACCAGCTAAGCCCCAAAAGCTGCGGACCTCAGTCACTGATACAGGTCTGGGCCAAAGCTGTACAGCCTCGATCTTCCTCGGGTCCACCAGAATACCATCACCAGTCACCGCATGACCCAGGAAGTCAACTCTATCAAGCCAAAATGCGCACTTTAAGAATTTAGCATACAACTGGTGCTCTCTCAAAATCTGCAAAGCAATCCTCAAGTGCTGCTCATGCTCCTCACGACTCCTAAAGTAGACCAATATGTCATCAATAAACACAATAATAAACCGGTCGAGGAACGACCTGAAAATCCGATTCATCAGATCCATAAACGCTGCTGGCATAGTGGTGAGTCCGAACGACATCATCAAAAACTCATAATGCCCATAGCGAGTACGAAAAGCAGTCTTCGGAATGTCATCATTCCGAACCAGCAACTGATGATAACCCGAACGCAAATCAATCTTAGAAAAATGTTTCGCACCCTGGAGCTGATCAAATAAATCGTCAATGCGAGGTAAAGGATGCCTATTCCACACCGTAACTCGGTTCAATTGACGATAATCCACACACAGTCTCAAACTGCCGTCCTTCTTCTTGACGAACAGAACAGGAGCTCCCCACGGCGAAACACTCGGACGCATAAGTCCCATATCAAGCAACTCTTGCAATTGATCTTTAAGCTCTCTAAGCTCTGCCGGAGCTATCCGATAAGCCAGTATAGAAATAGGCTCCGTGCCAGGAATCAGATCAATGCATAACTCAATATCGCGCTCTGGCGGCAACCCAGATAACTCATCGGGAAAGACATCGGGAAACTCTCGCACAGTAGGAACCTGGTCCAATGACTCCACTGTGGCTCCAGTATCATGAATGAAAGCCAAGAATCCCCGACATCCCCTCCTCAAAAGCCGACTAGCGCAAAAGACAGAAATCAAACTGTGAGGGGCGGCACCACGGTCCCCCTACACAACAAACACTGACTCGCCGGGAAAACAAAACCTAACTGTCTTCTCGCGGCAGTCTACGGACGCGTAGCAAGTGGCTAACCAGTCCATACCCAACAGAACGTCGAAGTCCAACATCTCAAGAAGGATCAAGTTGACGGACAGATCTCTGTCTCCTATACGGACATCACACGACCGGAATACGTGTCGCGCAACAAACGACTCTCCAACAGGAGTAGTCACGACAAGCGGCTGATCTAGCAAACATGACTCTCGGCCTAACCTCGGCATGAAGTGCGTAGAAACATATGAATGCGTAGATCCCGAAACAAAAAGAACATGTGCATCATAAGAACATACAGAAAGGGTACCTGAAACCACAGCATTGGACGCCCGAGCGTCCTGATGAGTCAAGGCAAAAACCCGAGCCTGCCCTCTACCGGCTACTGGCTGTCCTCTGCTTCCGCCACCTCGTCCTCTCGGCACAAAACCACCGCGAACACGACCTCTCTGAGCAGGAGTCTGACGCGGCGCAACAACAGGAATAGGAGGCAACGCTCTCTGAGGCGGAGAAGGTGGTAAGGTAACCTGGGGTACTGCTGGCCCTCTCTGACGCACCACTGTACAATCCTGAACAAGGTGATGTAGACTGTCATACCCAAGGCACCCATAAGACGGTCGCTGGCCCTCCTGGGAGTAAGAGCTGAATAACTGGCCCCGTCCCATGTCTCTGCTACTCCCCGAGTATGAAGGAACTCTTCCTCGGCATGCAAACCTCTGTCTCTGTGCTGGTACATCTGTACGAGTCCTCTTCGGTTCCGGAACAACCGATGACTCAGCTAGACGCTCCTCCACCAATAGGGCTGCATCCACAGTTGCCGCATACGTGTCGCAATGCTGAATGCTGATGGCTAGGAACAACTGGGTAAGCAGGTCTCGAACAAACCTCTTCACCCTCATCTCCTCAGTCGCCACCAAGTACGGAGCATACACAAACAACTTGGTAAACAATACATCATACTCAGACACCGTCATCCCCGGAGTCTGACGTAACGACTCAAACTTGCGCGCTCGCGCATCCCTGACGCTCGGTGGAATAAAACGGGCGAGAAACGATGTCACAAACTCAGCCCAGGTCATAGGAGAAAGACCAATGGCTCTTCCCCTCTCCAAGGACTCACACCACTTCTGGGCCAGACCTTCCAGACGGAAACTCGCGAACTCCACCCATCTCTTGTCGGAGCATCGGAGCGAACGACAAATCCTGGCCATCTGGTCGATAAACGACTGCGGATCCTCAGTAGTATCTATGCCAGTGAACACTGGAGGCCTCAGCCTCATGAACTCTGTCAGTGACACGGTAATAACCTCCGGAGCTGTAACTGCGACTGCCGGAACTGTAGGTGCCATCGTGGTCCCTGCAACGGGTGGAACAACTGCCTGCCCCCACGCTCGAATGGCCTCTACTAAAGTCCCCATCATCTGGCGCATGTCCTGCATACCAGCCCCAATCATAGCAATGTGCTCCGGTACAACAGGCGTACCGCCCTGGTCAGTCCTCGCCTTAGACGAGTCAACTCTGACCTCGGCCCTCGCGGCCGCTCTCTGTGCCCTCGTAGTCTTCGGAGGCATATAGGCTGGAAATTGAAATAAGATTCGATAAGGACACGGAAATCGAATCATAAAAATGTATATCAATCACGGAAGGAATTTCAATTAATAAGTCCTAAGGTCACTTAGGCGGAGTACCGTGTCGTAAGTATGCCGCGGACCATACACACGCTATGTCACTCTGCTTAAGCTACGTACTCCATCATACCAAGGTCATCCTACACTCCGAACGGTAAAAACCTAGTGCTCTGATACCAACTTTGTCACGACCTAAAAATTTGGCCCGTAACCGGCACTTAAACTACGTAACGTCTACAGGCGTACGTAACTTAAGTAAGACGAAACCCAGAAATCTAAACCACCCAAAACTGGATAAACGAAGAAAAACATAGTTTAAAACATTAGGAAAATCACAAGTAAAATCTCTAACTCTAGTTTTTCTTTCTTGAAAATTTCGGCAGCACCTCCTTTGTAAAAACTAGCCCCGAAAACGGGTACAACATAGATAATATATAAAGCATCCCAAACGGAAGCAAATCACACCCAATGGCGGAGACAACCACCACAAATATATATACGACGCCGAAGCGAAGAAATATAAATGAAAACTACATAAAGAAGTAAAACTTTTCAACAAAACCGGCTCCCACGAGCACGGCATCGAAAGTCACCAAAATAATAATACAACACCGAATCCTCACAACTCGTCTCTAAGTCATATACAAGAAGTGGTAGATGGATAATACTAGATCCAACAAAAAGATATACAATGTACAACAGATAACCGCAAACCCACCTAAAAGCAAAGGCCTCACAGCCAAACGTAGCGGTATCCGCAAAAGTAGAGATGATAAGACGCTCTGCCGCGACTACTCAGAGGGTAAAACCTGCAAAACACTGTGGCACAACGGGGGTGAGTTGCCAGCTCGTGAATAGTAAATAACATCATACTGTAATCGCAAGTATGTACGAACAGCGATTAATCTATCAATGTAATCCGATAGCATAAGTATGACAATGTGAATATGCAACAATCATGTAAAGGTACAGCATCAGGGTACTACAACTACATGAAGCAATGCATAACATGTAAGTCGACGTTAGACACCCACGAGTTGCGGGGAGGCGGAATAGGTAAAACAATCATTTTATTTAAAACAAACATCGACTAACTTACGGATCTTTGCCAAACCCTTACTAACAACATCATAGGAGGGATTAGCTACTATGAAAGAAGATTATACCTAATGAACCAAGTCCTTCTTGTTCTCGTTGACCACCTCCTCGTCGGCCTCCTCTTTGTGATAGAAGATCCACCCGAGAGCTACTACTCCAAGCTTGACCTCTAACTTGAGCTAACTAGGTAACTAAGAGTGCTAATCAAAGCAACCTAGAGGATATAGAATAGGATTAGGGATTAATTAGTCTTGCTAACCCTTGATCTCAACACATGAGAGGTTAGGGTTAGGGTTTGAAGAGAGAGAGCTTGAGGAGAGAGAAGGTGAGAGTGAGAATTATCTTGGAATAATGATCCATTGTGAATATATGAAGCATAAGATATTTATTAAATGAAATAACAAATAACAATTATCATCACGCTTCATCAACTCACCTTGTGATTCATCTTATGGGTCATTTAAACAATAAATGCATCATTAACTCCTATGGATGAATCTCACCATGAGTCATTAAACCAATTAATGCAAATGCCACCTTAGCTTCCAACTCATCAATCTTCTAGAAGGTTCTTGACAAATTACGAGAACGCCCCTCCTATCCGTGAAAACACGGAAATACTGAGACTGTATAAATCCAATAATCCAATACTAGAATCTGTCTTAAACCAAAGCCTGCTAGTAAAAACTGTCCGAACATCGTACGTGCGTAAAAACACGTATGCATCCGAACCCTGTCGTAAAACCATACGACCTCTATATCGTTTCGCCCGAAGCAGGGAAACTCTCTGTGTGGGACTCTAAAGACTCGACTACTACGCTGGCAGTGGGTTTAACCACAGACCGCAAGCGGCAATAGATGTACGTAACGGTCCCCAGGTACTAGTCGATAAGAAGGCCGATGAGGAAACCCATCCGAACTCCTACTGAGCCTGATGTGATAATCTCCGTACAGTCCGGTCTGTTCGTCTAGGACTATCGCATATCGGGCCTAGGGGGCGGCAAGCGTCAGTCCCCTAAAAGCGGTATAAGCCGTGTCGGAGTGAAGCCCATTACACCTTGAGAAGCTACTGGAAAACCCACCAGTAAATCTCGCTTGCCCTGGCCAGGGACTTTACGTAATGGCTCTCCAGACACAGCGCGATATCAACTCCCAATACCGGGAGAGACGAATCCTGTCTAACCGCCACTGCCTCCAAGTGCTTCGGGACTGCACCCAACTGCTACCTATTTACACGACTCCTTTGAGCCGTGGTAGGGTAGCAATCTAAGAACAGTGGGAACACACTCGAGGCGAAGCAGCAGTGTCAAGTCTGCGGACTATGCTGTACTCATGTCACCTAGAAACTGTTAACTGACGACGGGTATAATACCAATCAACAGTTCCCTGTGAGTCCTGTCCGGTATACCCGTAACCCAACGAGCACCTGTATACTATCTCCAGTACGACGTACTGATGGCTGTGGGACAGACCATCTCCCCAACTGGGATGAGAAGCGTACACACTAGTCTACTCCGGAGTATCGATGCCCTGTCTCGATAATCCTACGACTAGGGACCTGAAAAAGGATGTGCTTGTAGACTACCCAGCCCCTACTAGTGTGACTGACATTACAACGCTGGTAGTCAAGCAAGATCCTAAGGGCTCAATCAATACGTACACACATATTAAGATAGATATAAACCAAGTAGCATACTACCATGTTTAGCAAGACTGTTAATATAACTGTGAATATCCCAAGCTTCCATTAAGTAATATACAAGTTAGTATGATACAATAATGTCCCCTAGGGCATATACACTAACATAACAACATAATCCTGAATGTGGGATGATATAATATAAAATCTCATGCAAAATCATCAGCATGGAAAAACACCAGTGTCCTTCACTGACACGTCAAATCCCAACATCCTCAGGCACCGCATCCTCAGATCGGCCCTCACATGTAAGTCTCATGGAACCTGAGTGTCTAATATCGACACCCGAAACATCATGAAAACATATACCTGTATGTATGTATGTATGTATGTATGTATGTATAAGTATGAGGATATCAACCCCGTATGTCCACCGACGATACGTAAAAATCATGGAAAACCTGAGTGTCTAACACCGACACTCAAACATCATGAAATCCATGTCTAGTATCGACACGTAAATTCTCATAACTCAGGCGCTGTCATCACGACTGGCCCTGACGATATGTCGTACATCACTCCGGGCGGTATCCCCATGATAACCGCCGAGTCTAAATAAAATCACCGGTAGGTAGTGGTCCCACCGCCAGGCTTATCGTCTACACCACGAAATCTCCACTCGCCCCGGGGTACCATACCGGGTCAACCATGTATCCGCAGACGGTGCCTCCCGCTCCTCGAATCGGGTATCACAAGCCAAATCTCAGAACTGAGAAATCACATGGTGGACGCACTGAAATATCATATTAAGAGAAACCGGGTTTTCAAACAATACATAGTTTTCTTGAAATACCCCCACGGTTCTCAAATTCATAAATCATATGAAATCCATATCTCTGTTTCCCCCAATCAGAGCAAAGCTCTGTTGAAATTCAAAATTCAAATTTTGAAGCAACGCTTCAAATCCCGGGCGCAACGCGCCACGTGTCAGGTGCTGATACGTCGGCGCAGCGCCCGAGGCAGCGCGCCCAATCAGAGCAAAGCTCTATTAAAAGACAAAAGGAAGCAACGCTTCAGTTGCGCAAACACTGCGCTGCGCGACACGTGTCAGCGCAGATGCGCCAGCGCAGTTGCGCTGCGCTTTGCGCTGCGCGACACGTGTCAGCGCAGATGCGCCAGCGCAGTTGCACTGCGCTGTGCGCTGCTTGACACGTGTCTCGCGCTGGGGCATTTGCGCCAAACAGAATTAAGATTTTAAAGAAATCTTTCTGTTCTTGTTAAAACAAGAAGATTTTCTTCTGTAAAACAGAAGCCTTTGGATCAAAGATCCAACGGTGGGGAAAATTCCCCAAATCACTTAGAGAAAGATCTCTTTAACAAATTTAACTAATTTATGGGCACTATAAAAAGGACCCTAGACCTCAATTCAAAATGATCAACATTTTGTGAGAAATTAAACAGAGAGAACTCTGAAGAATTGGAGAGAAATCCTCAAGAACAAAAAAGGTAAAAAACCTTTAGAAAAAGAGAAAATTCTCTTATGAACAGATCATTGATCTGAGAACAAGATCAAGGATCTCTAACGAAAAGAAAAATAAACAATAACAGTGCCTTGCACCTTTTATGAACCACTGGTTCTTTAAAAAACAAGAAAAAACTTGTTTTCTTTGATCTAAAATTGATCCAAAAGAATAAGAACAGTGCCCAGCACTTGCCAAAACTGCACTATTGCGCAAGCTGCCAGGAAGAGCCACGTGTCAGCAGTGCAACAGCGCAGCGCACTGCGCTGTTGCGCTTGCGCTCACCAGAACGTGACACGTGTCACCTCTACGAGCGCTTGCGCTCATTAATTGGCGCAAAACGCCTGACAAGCCACGTGGGGCACTGTCAGAGTATTTAATGCTCTGCATTATTAAGAAAAGGGACAGAGCCTAATTAAAAGGCCTAACAGGCCTAATAAAAAATGCTCTGCATTATTAAGAAAAGGGACAGAGCCCAATTAAAAGGCCTAACAGGCCTAATAAAAAATGCTCTGCATTATTAAGAAAAGGGACAGAGCCCAATTAAAAGGCCTAACAGGCCTAATAAAAAATGCTATGCATTTTAAAGAAGGGGCAGAGCCCAACCAAAATAAAGAAAAATAATACAGTAAACGGGCAAGGGCCTAGCACAGGTCCAATAGGCCAAAGACAAAAGAATCTTGAAACTGGACTTAGCCCAGCCATGGCCATAAGTCCTCAAATTAAACTGACTGAGCACGGCTGCTCCCTAAATCAATTTATATCCGGTTCGAGGGTACATCTCCGAACTCCTCTGACACTTATCGTTGTAATCCTTCAACGATGTCAAAGAGGTGACGGGTCCCAACGACCACACATCAATATGGACTGCGGCGTCCTTAAACTCGTGGACCGAAACGTCCTTAAACTAATGTTGGACCGAAACGTCTTTAAACTAATGATGGACCACTACGTCCCTAAACTGGCGATGGACCACCACGTCCCTAAACTGGAACATGGACCACCACGTCCTTAAACTGACGATGGACCACCACGTCCCTAAACTAGAACATGGACCACTACGTTCCTAAACTGGCGATGGACCACCACGTCCCTAAACTAGAATATGGACCCCTATGTCCCTAAACTGGAACAATAGAGCCCCCAAACGCTCTTTTGTTGGATCCAAAACGATCCCGTTAAGTTGATCTTAGTCTCAAATCAGACTAACGTATCCTTAACAAACGTTTAAGTCGATCTTAGCCTAAATACGGTTAACGTATCCTTAAACCAAAACACCAAACCCAAATCTAAGTAAATACGGATTTGGACTAATCCACGTCCTACGGGCGACGACATCGCTTAGTCTCCGTATACAATCCACGGGCAACCACAAACAAAACAAACACACACGACACGAAGTGAAATTCTGGAGAAGGAGAAAGTTGTTACCGTGATGCGGTAGCGTAATTAACTGCAGGGGCTTGCGCCTGCAGGGAAGAGCGTCCCCACAATCAAAAACCTCTCAAAAGAGGGGGAATCTGATGAAGTCTGCTACATCGGCCGCATCCGTCTAAATCTCCGATACACGGTGCCACAAATCAACTTGGCATCTTCGGAGAGGTGGACGGATAAAACCAAATAGCATCTGTCCCGAACCCCAGCGTCAGGACTTCGCAGTCTTGTGCACCGCCATTCGGAGGGGAACAGATTCTGGCACGCCCGGTGGGACCTTTTCCTCTTTCCACTCCACACTTCGTGTGTCGTCTTCGCGAACGAATCGCGGTTTGTTAATGGTTGCCTTTGGATTTCAAGTTTACTAAGATTTGGTCTCTTGCTTGGCGCAGAAAAGAAATCAAGCATCGATGGCCTCTACCTGTTCGAAGTGCTCTAACTACAGCTACAGCTCGCGTCCGGCCTCAACTGGGGGCATAACCTACGGGCCCCAAGGGGCCTCTTTGTTCACCATGCCCGTGGAGCAGATTACTCAAGCCACCACGGGGTTGTTTTTCGGAACTATGCTTCCGCCAACAAGCTTCAGCACCCCCGTGCCCGTGCAAGAAGCTCCTAAGAAGTCGGTCTTCGATCGACTTTCAGTTACTGCAGCCCCTCCCAACGGGTCGCCCAACACCAATGCCTCGGTCTTCTCAAGACTGGGCCAAAACTCTTGCGGGCCCACGATGAAGCTTGCAATCCCGGAAAAGGTTATTCCAAAAAGAATAGCCAAACCTGCTCCTGAAGTCGTCAAGGCGGCTTCTCCTGCTAAGAGATCAGTCTTTACAAGATTGACCGTCCCAACTCCCACTCTTGCTCTTGCTGCTCAAAAGACATCAGTCATCAATAGGCTGACGCCGGCAACAGCCCCGCACCTGAACAGGGGGCAGGAAGAAGCTGTATATGTCTCTGAATCAATACCGATGACTCGTCGCGCCCGACAACGCCATTGGCGACGAGTAAGGAAGGCAGGAGGCAATTCCCCCTCAGGGCTAACTCCACCGGCTCCAGTGGTGGAAGTCAACGCTGCTGTTCCAACTGGGAATAGCTTTGAACTGCTGAGGAGGGTACGTAAGAACTCTCCAACCGCTACGCTGAAAAGATCTCCTCCACCTGCGGGGAAAGTTCCGGAAACGAAGCAGGAACAGCCCCCTCAACGGCTGTCCTCAAAAATTTATAAAGTTTGGCGGAGAGTTCAAGACTCCGTAATTGACCCAGATCGCTCTCGTCGACAGGAAAAGGCGAAAGTGGAAAAAGAAAAAGACCGCCCGATCAAACAGGAAAGGATGACAGTCACCAGGGTGCCCAAAGCAACGGCCCCCTCAACTTCTATGGCCCATAAAAGAAGAAGGCCGGAGAAAGTGCCAACGCCGATGACGAATATCAGAGGTGGTGAACCCAAATGCCCTAAGTCTGGGGGCATTGTAGTTCATACCGTCTACGTGGCGTCTGGTAAAGAAGACAGTCGCATATCTACGGGTCATCGACCGCTTACGCGATCAGTGACCAAAGTGCAGGAGCAGCAACAGAAGCTCCAGGAGATGATGAACGCTATGGCCGCACTTACTGGGCCAAAAGAAAACCCTGAAACGTTCTCGGATGAACGCCAGGAGGAAGAAACCGACGCCGAATTCCTTCGTCGAATATTAGAGAAGAAGGACAAAGAGGCTGCTGAACAAGCAGCTAACATACAGCGTATGGGCCTCCTGTTCCAAGACATGGTAGGGATGATGATCCAACAAGATCCTCCGGCCGAAGATCCCCCGATCTTCCTTGGAGACGATAGGGAAGAGACATCGAATCCTCCGCCAGCTCTGTCAACAGCTAAAGAAGAAACAATCTCCAAAGCTGATTTGGATGAGTATATAACCCAACAAATACGGGTTCATCATGCGGCTGAAGCAGCTGGCCAGGTCGTAAAAACGGGGCGGCCATATCCAAATTGGTACGACCAAATTAAGTACCCGCTGGGTTACACAATTCCCAAGTTCCATGTCTACAAGGGGACGGGCAATCCTCACCAGCATGTCGCCCAGTTCAGGGCACTCTGCGGCAACACCGGCGGTGATGACAAGCTTTTGCTTCGCCAGTTTGTTGGAAGTTTATCAGATACGGCGTTCGAGTGGTACTCTGAACTCCCGAATGACTCTATCAAGACATTCGCAGAGATGGAGCTGTTGTTTACTCAGCGTTTTGCAAGCGCTAGTGAACGCACCCCGATGACGGCACTGATTAACGCCAGGGTAAAGCCAGGCGAGGCGTGGGTTCAATATGCTATACGGTGGCGGAACTTATGGTCGAAGTGCGAGCAATGCATTGAAGAAGCTCCCGCGGTGGGTATGTTTGTGGGAACCCTTGATCCGCAAGCAACCATCTCGCAATTTATGATGTTTTTCAAGCCGACTACCTTCCAGGCCTTGATTGACAAGCTAGCGCAAATGGATCAGATGGGACATAAACCCCCTCTTCCAAAGACGGACTATCGAAATGACAAAGGGAAGGGGAAAGCGATCGTTGTCGCTAATGCTCAACAACAGCCGAGCAACTCGAAGCCGGTTGTTCGTCAAAATAATACGCGCCCGTACGCAGCCCTTGAGGAGAGGCTAGGACGTTCTTACTCGTTTCCCCGAGATAAAACGAGAAGGCTATTCGAGCTGGCATTGTGCAATCGACTCATAAATTTGCCGGATCCAAAACGTCCATCGCAACCAAATGATGTCAATGATCCCAACTACTGTCCTTATCATCAAGTACTGGGCCATCTGATCGAAGATTGCTACGTTTTCAAAAATTGGCTTGAAAACCAATACCGACAGGGCAAGTTCGCGTTATCTGACAAATGGAAGGTGAATCCCCTGCATCCCCACACATCTAAGGGGATGAATACGCAGGAGGCAACATGCTCCGTCGTTGAAGAAGCTCCTTGGGAGGTTGTATTATCAGCCAAGACAAAGAGGATGCTAAACGATCTTCAAGTGTGCCCAGCGATCAAGTGGAAGAACCCGTTGGAACCGCAGGTCATTGAAGGGATGTTGAAGCCACATCCAACTCCAAAGACCGATGGAGGTGGCTCAAGCACTTGCAACCGGCCGTCAAAATCTTCGAAGAAGAAGAAAAAGAAATCAAAGAAGCCCGTAAAGCCTGGCGACAAGCGCTCGGACTTGCAAAAACAAATTGACGCGCTGGAGGAATACAACCAGAAGGCACGGACTCCCATTACATTCCAAGAGTTTCTTAATCACGTCTTTCAAGAGGAAGATGAGGGAGAAAGTTCATCTGATGAATCTGAAGAATATGTGGCGAGCTGTCATGTGATTTCCCATTCGTTCATGGACGATGAGGAGACTTCTTGTACCGAAGCGCTGGGGGCAGATCCTGAATCAAAAATTCTGGGGCCATCAGATGAAGTAATTGATGCATTCCTTAACGAAGCTCGATTGAAAAGTAAAGCTGATCGAGAACGCGAGACGGTCATATTTGAAAGGGCCAAGCGCCAGCGGCTGGATGAAAGAGTTGAAACGCTCCCGCTGGAGCAAAATACATCCACTACCGACAAAAGCAAATTCAAGATGAGGAAAAGGTTTGCTAAGGCCATGTCAATGGGCATGAAGCGACCATCCTCCGAAGGAAACATTACTGGTGAAATGGAAATGCACCCCTCCTATTGCTTATATCATCAGAAGGTTTCGCCCCCACTCAAGAGTGCAACGCTTTCGATAGATAGTGGCAAGGATATGTTGCTCATCGACAACGCTTTAAGCGGGAAAAGCGCAAAACTCGTCGGGAGCAAAGAAATACGACCGAAGGGCTTAAAAGAACTACCGGCGATTGTCGCATGGTTGACACCGGCGGGTCACAAGTGCCTACATTCGGGAGCGATTCTGATGAGGAGCTGGAGCTTGGCCCTCTCTTTAAAGAGTCCACCTCGGGAAAAGAAGAAGAGCCGAAGGTCTGCGAAAATATCCGGCTACGTAATCGCATGCTCCCCGAAAAGAATCTCGGGCCCTCAAATAAAAAAGATAAAGGGAAAGAAAAGGTCTCTGAAGATATCGTTTTGGATGACCAAGTTGTGGAGGAGCTAAGTGCCAGGGACCCGCCGAAGAGAAGTAAGGTGGGTTACAACGTTTTAGCGCATTTGAGGAAGCTACCCTCACAGCTCAGCATTCTTGACGCCCTTTTGCTATCAAAAGAGGCGAGAGATTCGTTAATCAAGGCACTACAAAATCCGGAGCAATTCCAAGCTTTCCTGGCCGAGGAAAAGATGAAGGATGAATTGGAGGAAGTGCACACGGCCGATGTCGCTTTTGGTGATGAAGACCTTCTCCTTGGGACGTGCGAACACAATCGCCCCCTCTATGTCTCAGGATACTGCCATGATATAAAGATAGGCAAAATCCTGATCGACAATGGATCCTCCGTTAACCTCCTCAATGTGCGGGTGTTAAAAGAAATCTGCATGAGCGTCCAGCACCTTGCTCGGGAAAAGATCACCATCTCCGGGTTCGACTCCCAGTCATCAAGAACTCTTGGGTCTGTGATACTGACGCTACGCTTTGGGCTACTCGTCATGGATATTAAGTTCCACGTCATAGACGCTAAGACATGCTACAATGCTCTGCTCGGCCGACCGTGGTTACACGAGTACAACGTCATCCCTTCTACACAACATCAGTGTATGAAATACGCTAAGGATGGTCTCGAGTATACCGTGGCGGGAGAACTGAATCCGTTTTCCGTGAACGAAGTCCGCAAATATGAAGATGCCAAATACTTCTTACCGGATTTCGAAGACACGGAGAGGTGTCACAAGCCGGAGAACAAAGCTAACGCCACCATCCCTGTCTTCGGCAGTGATACCGAGGAGGAAGAGGAGATAGTTTATTCAGGGCCGCCCCAACACAACAAGCCAGGGCCATCTACTCCTACGTTAATCTTTGGTAGCGACTCGGAAGATGAAGTCCGTGCTGTATTCCCTACTCGACCTTCAATACAAACGTCCGCTGACGAAGAGCAAAGTCTACAAGTCGCCATGGTGCCTCTTAAACACCGTAAGGAACTGGATGCGCTTGATATCTACAGTGTAGAAGAGCTGCGAACGTTCTATATCCCTCCCAGACGAGAAAGCGAAAAAGCAATTCTATTCTACCGCTCTGAAGAAACCAAAATGGAGAAAGAAATCTGGCATGGAGCGGATCCTACGCTCGACAGGCTTCAGCCTATCCGTCTTCCCAGATATTATACGGAAGGTTTGAAAAAGCTGCTGAAACACCAGGGGATATCCTTCAAGCAGACCGTTCGAAAAGCCAAGTTCTATGACAAAGTCTGGAACGTTCCCGGGACTCAACGCAAACTGCCTAATGGGAGAATGGAGACAAAAGGACTTGGATACATCCGGTCAAAGAAACGAGAGCTACTAAACAGCTGCTACGTCGTATATGACTTCGATGAAGAAGCGGATGCTCAATGGGAGGACGCTAATCCTGAACCAGCGAAAGTTCCAGATGCAAAAGTGCCCAGTTCATCGTTCGAAGAACAAATGGACAAATTTATAAGGGAAGCTGGTCAAAAAGTCTGAGACGACCACAACCGTGAGATGGCCATTTATGAGAAAGCCAAAACGCAACACCTTCTCCAACAGGCCGTGAAAGATGAAAATGCCGCTCCTTATCGACCTGTTATAAAGAAGGCCCGACGCAGAGGCAGAAACAAGTCGAAACGCGAAAAAGGCGCTCAACAGCGACGAAGCGGGGCTACGAGGCCACGCGAGCGAAAATCGAGCGGTTCCGATCCATCCCTCATGAGAAAAATGAGTCGAGCATACTCTTTTCCTCAGGACAAGACGAAGAAAATACTTGACCTCACTTTAAAACATCAAATGCTTACACTGCCGGAGTCTAAACACCCCGAACAAGCAAGCGAAGTCTCTTACCCGGACTATTGCCCTTATCACCGAGTGATAGGGCACCTTCTCGAGGACTGGTTCACCTTCAAGAATTGGGTTGAAGATCAGTATCAGCTTGGCAAGTTCGCTCTGTCCAACAACTGGAGGGTAGCGCCGCCACAGAAGCACGAACCCAAGGCCACGGAAGAAGAACCAGTTCCACATTGGGATTGGAAGCGAATTCGTACTTATCATGTGATAACGATATCAAAAGAAGAGCCCGAGAACATGGATGACCTTCCTTGGTGCTTCGAAAACAGTAACGACGAAGTAATCTCAGAATTTCCACCAGCGCCAAAAGAGCTGGAAGATGGAATCCATACCACGGCAGATAACCTTAAGAAAATTAAGTTGGGGACGGCGAATGACCCGCGACCGACATTCATTAGTGAGCTGCTGTCTGAAGAAAAGGCGGCTTCATTAAAGGACGTGCTTCTACAGCATAGAGATTGCTTCGCGTGGAATTATTCTGAAATGCCGGGACTAGATCCAAAAATTGCTGTGCACAGATTGGCGATATCTCCGGACGTCAAGCCACTCAAACTGGCGCCGAGAAGAATGCGGCTCGAGCTTGAGATGAGTATCAATGCCGAGGTCAAGAAGCTGATCGACTCTGGCTTCATCCAGGAAGTTCAATACCCTGAATGGATCGCCAACATCGTCCTGGTGATGAAGAAAAATGGGACAGTGCACATATGCGTAGATTTCCGGGATCTTAATAAAGCTTGCCCGAAGGACGATTTCCCGGTGCCAGTCACCGAACTGATGATAGACAATACGTCCACTCATGAAGTTTTCTCCTTCATGGACGGATCGTCAGGGTATAATCAGATAAAGATGCATCCCGAAGACCAGAAGCACACCGCCTTCAGGACTCCTCTGGGAATATTCTGTTACAAGGTGATGCCCTTCGGTCTAAAGAACGCCGGTGCCACCTACCAGAGGGCCATGACGAAGGTCTTCGATGACCTTATACACGAAATCGTCGAATGCTATATCGACGATCTCGTGGTTAAGAGCAAATCATACGAGGAACATCTCGAGCATCTGAAGACCGTATTTCAACGTCTTCGACAATACAACTTGAAGATGAACCCTCTCAAGTGTGCATTCGGAGTTTCCTCGAGAAAATTCTTAGGATTCATCGTCCGACACCGAGGTATTGAAATAGATCCGTCAAAGATCAAGGCGATCATGGAAATGCCTCCGCCAAGGACTCTCAAACAGCTGCGGTCTCTCCAGGGGAAGCTCGCGTATATACGGCGGTTTATAGCCAACCTTTCAGGAAAGTGCCATCCTTACAGCCACCTGATGAAGAAGGGAACCCCGTTCGTCTGGGATCGCAAATGCCAAGACGCACTGGACGAAATCAAGCAATACTTGCAGAACCCGCCAGTGCTGGCTGCTCCAGTCAAGGGAAAGCCCCTCATTCTTTATACAACCGCTCTCGAACGCTCCTTAGGCGCATTATGGGCACAAGAGAACGATCAAGGGAAGGAAAGAGCACTCTACTACTTAAGTCGAGTTCTACTGGGGGCAGAAAGCAATTACTCCCCCATTGAAAAACATTACCTGGCGTTGATCTTTGCGATAACAAAGCTTAGACACTATGCGTTGGCGCATGAGGTCCGTCTCATTTCGAAGGTAGACTCTCTTAAATATTTAATATCAAAGGCCATATTGACGGGACGACTCGCTAAATGGGCCCTGCTCTTGATGGAGTTCTCGATAACGTATCAACCTCTCAAGGAAGTGAAAGGCCAGGCCATCGCCGACTTCCTCGCTGAACACCCGATACCCGCCGATTCTCCTTTAAATTGCGATCTTCCAGACAAACATGCGTTTGATGCGATCGAAGGTGGTGATACCCGATGGGAGCTTTATTTCGATGGAGCATCTTCCATGAAGAAACGCAAACAAAGTACCCCTATAATCAAATCGGGGGTAGGACTCATCTTTGTAACTCCACGAGGAGGGATAATGCGTTTTTCCTTCTCCCTAACAGAGCCGAGGACAAACAATGAAGCCGAATACGAAGCTCTGATAGCAGGCCTTGAGATCGCCATCGATATGGGAATTGAAAACCTCCTCATATACGGAGACTCCCAGCTGGTCGTTAGTCAAGTAAACGGCGACTACCAGATGTGCAAACCGGAGTTGGTGAAGTACGGCGAAAAGGTGCAGCAACTGTTGACCCAAATTCCCTTCTACACTTTAGAAAATATACTGCGCGCGGAAAACAGCAAAGCGGACGCGTTGGCCAAGCTCGCCAAGGAACTGGCTGATGAGAACCTCGATGACGTAAGAATCGTGGTACAAAGCCGTCGGGTGCTTGCCCCAGCAGAAATATCTCCGGAATCACCCGAAGAAAAGGGAGCGACTAAACAGGCGACCCTGCAAATAAAAGATTGGGAAAATACCGAGGATTGGAGAGAAGTCTTTATAGACTACTTCAAATACCGCCGAACGCCCGAAGATGCGTCCTCAAGACATCAGCTTATAAAACGTGCTCTGTCTTTCGCCTTCGTCAATGATACTCTGTACAAGAGGTCGTTTGATTCTTTGTGGTTGAGATGCCTAGGACCTGCTGAAGCGAAAAGGGTCGTTCAGGAAGTTCATGATGGACTCTGCGGTTCTCACCAAGCGGGCCCAAAGATGAAGTTGAAGATCAAACGGATGGGCTACTACTGGCCCACGATGATTCAAGACTGCCTCGAATATGCGAAGCAATGCCACTCATGCCAAATTCATGGGGACTTCATCCCTCAACATCCAAATCCACTCCATCCAACGGTGGCTAGCTGGCCATTCGAAATGTGGGGAACTGACATAGTCGGCCCTATCGAACAGGATCATCCAGGGGACATCGTTTCATCCTGGCGACGACCGACTACTTCTCCAAATGGGCAGAGGCAATACCGCTGAGGGAAGTTAAGATGAAGAATATCCTCCATTTCTTCAAGACGCACGTCCTATATCGGTTTGGAACTCCACGACAGATCATCTCCGATAATGGGCCAGCTTACAGAAGCCACAAGATCAGTCGCTTCGTGCAACAACACAATATAGACTGGAGATATTCCTCGATTTATAATCCGCGAGCTAACGGTCTAGCTGAGGCCTTCAACAAGACCTTGACAAAGATCATGAAGAAAACGGTATCCCGAAATAAGAAGGATTGGCATGAGAGGCTGCAAGAGGCTCTTTGGGTGTATCGAACTACGTTCAAGACAGCCACGAACACAACGCCATATGCGCTGGTCTTCGGTACAGAAGCAGTACTCCCCCTCGAGATAGAGTTACCCTCCCTATGAGTGGCAGTCCACTCCGAGCTAACAGATGAAGAAAATGCTCACCTTCGGCTTGAGGAGCTCGATGCCCTTGATGAGACCCGGCTCATAGCGCAACAAAATCTGGAGGCTTATAAAGCAAAGATGACGCGCTCGTATGAAAAATTGACCAGGCCGAGGACATTCCGCCAAGGCAAACTCGTGCTAGTGGTCAAAAGACCTATGATCCCCAATCGCGCCAAGCGGGGAAAATTCAAGCCAAATTATGAAGGCCCGTACATCATAGACAAGGTCTACGAGGGTGGAGCCTATCTACTCATGGATATGCATCGTGAAAGGCCTTACAGGCCAATAAACGGTCGATTCCTAAAGAAATACTACGCTTAGAAGGTTACCGCCTAGGTCAATGATAGATGACGATGACTATGTCCGCTCGCTATCTTACTAAGCTCAAACTCTATAAGCAGTAGCCAATCTTCTCCATGACGGACCGAGACGTCCTTAAACTAATGACGGACCGAAACGTCCTTAAACTAATAGCGGACCGAAACGTCCTTAAACTAATACCGCAGCATCCGTAGGCTGACAAAAAATATATAAATATATATATATATAACGGTATGTCCATCAGCAAAAAAAGGGCACGGATGAAAAACCGAAAGGGCTCCGTGAGTAAAAACAGCAGAGCTACCGGCGAGTGTTCGTGAAAACCCGAAAGGGCGCGACCTCGTAAAAAAAAATATATAAAGATAAAAAAAGAATAAAAAAAGGTATGTCCATAAGCAAAACGGGCACGGATGAAAACTCGAAAGGGCTCCGTGAGTAAAAACAGCAGGGCTACCGGTGAGTGTTCGTGAAAACCCGAAAGGGCGCAACCTCGTTAAAAGACACTTACAGGGTCCCCTCGACCTTGTAAGGAGAAACCACCCGCGTGAGATCCTTACGACTCACAAGGGAACATCACACTTAGGGATCCCCATGATTCCTAAGGAGAAAATACACTTGCGAGATCCTCACGACTCGTAAGAAGAACTCTCTTATGGGACCCTCACGGCTCATAAGATTTGAAAGTCTTAAGTTACAGAGACCTAAACCTGTGCTTAAGCAACCCCCACAACTTCCAATATTGCCCTACAAGTGGTCCAATACCGGCTCTTGTATACAATCCATGGGCGCGAATAAACATTTCCCTAACCAAGATCCATCCATGACTGGGGATATATTCGCATGACCCTTGTAAGTCCTCTCGATTTACAAGGAGAAAACCCTCCAGTAGGATCCTTACGACTTGCGGAGAAACAAGCACTTAGGAATCCTCATGATTCCTAAGGAGAAAATACACCTACAAGATCCTCACGACTTGTAGGGAGAAAACCTTTGTGAAACCCTTACAGCTCACGAAGTCGAAAGCCTTAGTCGACAGGACCTTAACCCTGATCGCTAAGCCACCTTTGTTTGACATCGACAGAGGCAGATGATGATTCGCTCCTGGTAATATCCCAGTTGTAGCGGTGCTGATGCCGAAATCGGTGTCTGATTTCAGGTTTACGGCGGAAAGCTAGTAGGCCGCACATGCATACGAAATAGACGAAAGGATGGGGCAACTTGCAATAAAAAACAACAAGTAAAATGTATGCATGCAAAATAGCCGAAATGATTGGGCAACTCGCAATAAAAATCAGCGAGTGAAAACAAAATAAACAGCCGAAATGATTGGGCACCACGAAATAGCCGAAATGATTGGGCAATCGCGACCTTCGCGATATAAAAGCTAAAATGATAGAGCATCGCAGAAATAAAACAAAAAAAAATGATGATAAAACTTTGGCCCTACAGTTGAGATCACATCGATCCCTGTATACAATCCAAGAGCGCAAACGAAGAGGGAACCATACTTTCCCAACAGGCTCCGCCAGAGAACAAAGCCAAATCTCGACGGTTCATCCCAACTCCGGAGAAACCAGTGTCTCCGTGGGAAATTCTCGATTCGTTTCAACACCAGGGAAATAAATAATCCTTGGCAAATACCTCAACTCAGGAAAACAAACAATCCTTGATGAGAGCCTCCTGATTCGCGTCGACTCGCAGAGCATCCAGTGCCTCCGTGGGAAATTCTCGACTCGTTTCAACACCAAGGAAACAAATAATCCTTGGCACCAGGGAAACAAATAATCCTTGGCAAATACCTCAACTCAGGGAAACAAACAATCCTTGATGAGAGCCTCCTGATCCGCGTCGACTCGCAAAGCAACCAGTGCCTCCGTGGGAAATTCTCGATTCGTTTCAACACCAGGGAAACAAATAATCCTTAGCAAATACCTCAACTCAGGGAAACAAACAATCCTTGATGAGAGCCTCCTGATCCGCGTCGACTCGCAGAGCAACCAGTGTCTCCGTGGGAAATTCTCGACTCGTTTCAACACCAGGGAAACAAATAATCCTTGGCAAATACCTCGACTCAGGGAAACAAACAATCCTTGATGAGAGCCTCCTGATCCGTGTCGACTCGCAGAGCAACCAGTGCCTCCGTGGGAAATTCTCGACTCGTTTCAACACCAAGGAAACAAATAATCCTTGGCACCAGGGAAACAAATAATCCTTGGCAAATACCTCAACTCAGGGAAACAAACAATCCTTGATGAGAGCCTTCTGATTCGCATCGACTCGCAGAGAAGCCAGTGTCTCCGTGGGAAATTCTCGATTCGTTTCAACACCAGGGAAACAAATAATCCTTGGCAAATACCTCAACTCAGGAAACAAACAATCCTTGATGAGAGCCTCCTGATCCGCATCGACTCGCAGAGAAACCAGTGTCTCCGTGGGAAATTCTCGATTCGTTTCAACACCAGGGAAACAAATAATCCTTGGCAAATACCTCAACTCAGGGAAACAAACATCCTTGACGAGAGCCTCCTGATTCGCGTCGGCTCGCAGAGAAACCAGTGTCTTCGCGGGAAAATTCCCGATTCGTCTCAACTTGCAAGATGAAGCCTCAGGCAGCAGGGACTAAAAAACTTGCTTCCTGAACAATGGGACCCTGCAAGTCGATCTAAAACGGTCTCTTGCATACTATTCACGGGTCTCACTCTCCAAAGTCGAGTTTCGACAAGGAGGGAAACAACCGCTTACGGGTCCTCTCGACTCGTAAGAGGGAAAAATTCTCTTATAAGATACTTACGACTTACAAGAGAAAACACACTTAGGAATCCTCACGATTCCTAAGGAGAAAACCCACCTATGAGATCCTCTCGATCCGCAGGGAGAAAAGTCTCTATGAGACCCTCACGGCTCATAGAGTTGAAAAGTCTTAGGCGGCAGATCCGAACCTGCGGCCTAAGCCATCGCTATCTTTTGGAAAAACTAAGTTATCTTCCAATTATGTTTATCAAGACAGCATGCTGATAATAAGAGAAAGGAGAAAGCAAAAGAGCATACAAGACATTGCAAAGGAGAAAATGTATATCTTTATTCATGAGTTCAATCAAATACAAGGCGAATCATATGAAGAACAAAGAATGTGTATATACTATGCAAAAAATTACAAGTGTGTAAGTGATGCAAAAAATTACGAGTGTGTAAGTGATACAAAATGTTCAAGGAGAAGGAAGCCTCTTGAATAGCTCTATCAATTGCTCACGCACTTCCTTCCACGCCTTCTCCTGATCAGCCGCCACTGCCAGTTCGGCCTCCACTCAAGCCCGTTGCTGCATCAAGGATGCGAACTGCTCCCCAATAACCTGCTGAGCTGCTTCGCGGCTTCGGGCATCACGCTCGGCGGCATCAAGCTTCCGCTTCAGCGCTAGCCCATTAGTAATACGCACCAGAAGGCCCTCAAAGACGGCCTTCACTTCGGCAGCGTTCGCCTCAACTTCGGCACGTAGACGAGCAGTTGCGCTTGAAGACTCCTGACGTTCCTTCAACCTTAAAGCTGCTTCTTGATCCAAATGGAGGAAATAAGAAGTGCTTTGCTCGAGCCAGGCTGTCCGTTGAGTACTTACGGCCAAAATCTCAGGGGAAGGACGCGTCGACTCCAGCCGATGCAGGCAGGCCTCGATTTCCCTGCAGTGCTTAACCCAAGATTCGACGACGCCTTCGTTATGAAAGTTTACGAGCGCCGCCAACATTGGGTTAACCTCCATAGCAAAATCTGCGGCAGGTGGGAGAGCGTCTGCATTAAGCTCTTCAATATACCCGCTCAGCATGCCCAAACTCATCACGGCACCCTTTGAAGATGGACGTTTCAGGATGGGGCCTGCCGGTGAAAGGATGCGAGACTCAAGAGGGACCGGAGCCGGAACGATAGCTGCAAAACAAAACATAGTTAAATGACGGTTCAAGAGATGTAGAAGAGTCATCAATAAAGGAATTTACTATACCAGCTGCAACGGACGACAAAGCCGGAGGAGCCGGTGGCGTGGCCGATCTTGCATCCCCTCCTTCGATTCGTAGCACTGCAATAAGGAAGAGGAAAAGTCAGAAATAATCCCATTGCTAAAAAAAAGGAGAGACATCAAAACGAAAATATACTCACCAGCACCACTGGAGGGGGAAGCGAGCTCAGATGGGAAGGAGAAGTGCGGAAGCAACACTTGATGGATGTGATCAAAAAGCACTCCTGAAAAGACACAGTGGTACGACGTTAGTACATAAGTTACGCGGCTAAAAGATAAACTAATGAGTCGCAAATCCATACCTTCCAACATCTGCGATGGCACAAGAGAAGGCTGGGAGGTGACCACCGCCAAGGCAGTAGTTGACGGTGCTCCTTCGAGCAATGGAGCATCGGCGCTGGCCGCACCTGCATTAAAAACAAAGAAAAACTTGTTAGAAAAGATCGCAAGATATAAAAAAGGAATGGCAGTAACTCGAAATTTACCCGATGAGCCGCCAGCCGAAATGGAGGCGTTTCCCTCCTCCAATGATACGAGTCCTCCTCCCGTAGCCTTGTCACCGGACTCGACGGGGGCCGTCGTTGTGCTTGCGTGGCCAGGAGACGGCGGAAGATCACAGGCGGGGAGGGCAATGATCGGAGCATTGCCGGACTCTTGAGAGAAAGCGGCTGACTCTTCCCCAAGAGTCGTTCCCATCTCACCCGCTACTTCTTCGGGCTCCGCGGTCTCCGTCGGTTCATCCGCCGTCACCACGAGGTCGCCGGCCTCAAGCGCCTCGTCCGCCACTACCCTGGGCTCAGTTATAACGATCATTTCATCTGCCGCCCCTTCAGGCTCGGCATCAATGACCTTCTCGGCTGCGGATCCCTCGGCCCCTAACTCAAGCTCCATAACCCCATCGACGTTGCCCACCGTCGGCTCAAGTTCGGCCGGTGCCTCCCCCCTATGTCCTTGGGTTCGACAGTCTCTGCCTCCCCCTCGGTCGGACTTGGCCCTACAAGATGAGATGCATGAGAACCGGCGAGTTTACAATTTTTACAAACAAAATTCTGAAAGAAGTATTACCTGAGGTGGACTTCTCGTTAGCCTCCCTATTGGCGCGAATCGCCTGTCTATGAGCTGTAGACAGGGCGACCGGGGACTCTTCTGACGGGGTATCGGCACGAGGAACGGTGCTCGGGCCCGCTCCCGTGGCCAAAGCAGCCCGGCGCGCCTTCGCCTCGCGTCTCAGCTGCTTCCTCTCTTCCCGGGCCATTGAGACGGACCTCACCAGAGCATCTTTCATTGAAGCGTCCTCGTCCGTGTACAGGGATGCCTCTAAATTCTTCAAGGAATCCCTCGTCGACTTGTCAAGTCGAGGCTCTTGCAGCAGCCCCGACGAGACCGGAACATCAGTAACAGGCTTGGGGAGGATCCCCGCATCAACTTGTATAACCCCTGCAAAGAAATAAAGGAAGAAGGTTAGGTTGACCATCAGAAGAGATAACAAATTTTTTTTTAAAAAAAGGGGTGGGACGTACCAGCACCCGCCAGAGCGCGGTTCTCCTCCTCCTCTTGGAAGGTCTTTAAAGAGACAGCAATAGCTTCTTCGGTAGTGACACCTGTTGGAAAAGGGGGAAAGTATTAGTCAAAAATAATGATAAAAAAATGCGAAAAAAATGACGAAGAAAGCAGCTAATGGTTACCTGACTCAGCGAGTTTACTTAACATCGCTTCGAGCCTTGCTGATCGCTTAGAAGTTGCAATAGCAGCCGCCAAATTGGTGTCTGCGGGGTCTACCAAGAAGCCCTTGTTGCTGCCATATTCACTTATTCCTTCGGTGAGAGGGGCCTCTGGCTCTAAACCGAGGATCGCGTCGAGGGAAAGGATCGACTTCTTCTTCTTTTGCCCGCCAGCTCTAAATGCACCTGGGATTGATTTGCACTTGGCAGGCACCTTGGGGCGGCGTGTCCCGATATCCGCTCCTGTGCCGGACTCCGGCGATACTACACTGACCGTCTTTGTGGGAGCACGAGGCGCCGGTGGCACATCCACCATAGCAGGCAGCGGCAATCCATGCGGGAGGCTCAGCACGCGTGGTCGGTCAACTCTGGCATCTTTCAGCGGAGCAATGACCGGGGTCCTCGGCTTCAGGGGAGCTTTACGATCGCCGCCGGGAGGCGCACCCTTGCGGTCGACCAGCATGCGCTTTTCCATTTGGATAACTGGACCCATAGCATGCGCATACCAAGCCACGTACGCATTGAGGACCTTGGGGACGCAACTTGGCTCGCTGATGAAGAAATAGGAACCCGTGTTAAGCCGCATGAAGTGGTGCATCGCGTTCTTTATCCCCTCTCGGCTAACCACGGGCTTTTCCAAGAAAGCTTCCATCGGGATCCCTTGGTTGTAGCTCGATTGCTGAGCAAACCGGTGCGGGTTATACCTCATAAAGAGTGCAGTCTCATTCTGCCTGAACACCAAGTAGCCCGACCGAATGGAATAGAGATGGAGGATTTCCCGAGCCTTCAATATGGAAGCCCCATCTTTAAAATCATCGCGTAGCGACACTACTGACTTGGTGGTCTCTGAGCCTATTGTTATGACCTTATCCAAGAAAGAAGTCTTCGCTCCGACCAGGCGCAGTCGAAGGAGCAGTCCCCTAGCCTCCCGCGGAGGTGCAACTACGATCGAAGCCCCGACCAACCGTATGACCCTCGGGAGTCTGCATCTCTCAAAAAAAGGAGGAATCTTATGTGCGCCGAACACCCCGTGCACGTGCATTTCCATCCAAGAGGTAAAATAGTGCATCGGGAAGTTGGCGGGTTGCACCCCGGGCTCACTAGCGTCCGCCGCTACGCTAAGTCTATTATAAAGGTAAGCCAGCCCGGCGATTCCTATTGACAACTGCAAACCAGCCACCATCCGATGCGCTGGGTAGAAAACAGATGGCCGCATGTGGCGCGGGTGCATAGGGAGCGCAAAGCTGCATAGCCACAAGCCCAGGAACCCTACAAAAAAGTCTCATCATCCATGCTCGGGACGACAATTTCTAAAAAAGGGACGACGGCGGCACTGGGGAGGTAAAAGTCTTGGTGGTCATCCTCCGATGTAGGTCGGTGATTCAAACCAAATCCAAAAGGGTTGTCGAGCTGGGCGAACTTCTCGCCCTGCTCCGATAAGAACTCCGCCCGAATAAAACGGGCAATAAAATCTGCAAAACTGACGCCCCGGACGCCCGATTCCAGATAGAGTCCTTCATAGATCTCCAGCACCTTAACCAAGCCCGGGTACTGGTGCTGAATAGCGTTCTCCGGCGTCAGGTCAAACACCAGCGACTTGGTGGAAAAGACGTATTCATCGGGAGGAAGCAGCTCCTCCTAATGCTCCCCCCTCATTGGTAGACCCGAGACTTCGGCAAACTCCTCCAAGGAGATGGAGACCTCCCTGTCCGTCATCAAGAAGGTGTGGGTGGGGATATTCCATTGTTCAATGAAGGCCTTGATCCACCACGTTGGAGGAGAGGGATACTCGAAAAGCGAGACGTAGATGGCCGAATATAAACCAATCTTCGTTAGATGAGTCCTTTTCGCCGATAAGATGTACCAGGCCCACTGCAAATATCCGGCGGGCGGTCGCGGGACCAATCCAATATTATAAGCCTGTCCCCAAGGGCGCGCTTCACCCTGATAGATTCGCCTCCCTAGAATGTCTATTGCCGGCGGCGGCTGCACGGGAATGGCACCAATTGCAGGCTGGAGGAGATCATCAGAATTCCAATTTTTGACCTCCACGGCATACTTCACCGGGGGTTCATCCGCATAAGGAATTGAAGTTATGGGCTCAGACGGCATGGCGGAACTGAAACTGCGGCGACCCTGGATTATTTCATTGTACCACCTACCCCACAGATGAAAGTTCTTGTGCTCGGGGTCATGATCCTTTATGAGAGCGAGCACCATTCGATCCATCGGTGCCTGGGGGAACCCTCCCTCTGAGCGAACAAACGGGAAAGACAAATTAGCAGACATGTTTCCTACAGAAGGATAAAAAAATTTATTAGCCGTCAGTGTTGTAATTCCAATGCTTGACATTTTAAAAATTTACACCACGCCGCAATGCAGTGGGTGGGGGACCAAATGGGGACCCATAAAATCTGGATGACAGTGCATCATTTAATAGGACAGCCCCATCATTGGATGAGACTAACAATTAAAGAAAGATTCTCCAAGAGAATACCCTCATTGATGGGAAATCCCTAGAGACAAGGAGAAAATCTCCTCTTTTAGAGCAAAGCTCTGTCACAGAGTGACATTTGTCAAATTTTTGGTCTCAAGGGAATAAAATTTCCTAAAAAGAGCCTAGCTCTATAATAATGATGAAAACTGTAACTCCTAAGGATTAAAAATTTGGGATCTTAAAGATCCATGAAAACTTTTAGGAGTTCTTCATTTTTAGATAAAAAAAGAGATCTACATTTGATCCATGAGCAAGGCTCATGAACAAGATCTCTGTAGATCTGTGAACTTTTGAGAGCAAGGCTCTGTTGATGAAACCCCAAAAGAGTTTTCTTTAGATCAAAGATCTATGAGAGCAAGGCTCTGTTAATTAAATTCGATTTAATTTAATTCAATTTTACCTAAAAGTGATTCTGAGTTCTGAAATTTGAAGAGAGAGCAAGGCTCTAAAAATTCTCAAACAATAGCAAGGCTCTGAAGTTCAAATTCTTGAAAGTAGTAAAAAATTACTAAGGACCAAGGGTCCTATTTATAGGCGCCTGCGCCCCTTCAGATCATCCTTTGATCCAACGGTTGGAATCTCGCCACCGTCGCACTCACGTGTGCGCCACGTAAGCGCAACGGTGGGGGGGGTATTTGTTTCCCCCAATCAGAGCAAAGCTTTGTTGAAATTCAAAATTCAAATTTTGAAGCAACGCTTCAAATCCCGGGCGCAACGCGCCACGTGTCAGGTGCTGATACGTCGAGGCAGCGCGCCCAATCAGAGCAAAGCTCTATTAAAAGACAAAAGGAAGCAACGCTTCAGTTGCGCAAACACTGCGCTGCGCGACACGTGTCAGCGCAGATGCGCCAGCGCAGTTGCGCTGCGCTTTACGCTGCGCGACACGTGTCAGCGCAGATGCGCCAGCGCAGTTGCGCTGCGTTGTGCGCTGCTTGACACGTGTCACGCGCTGGGGCGTTTGCGCCAAACAGAATTAAGATTTTAAAGAAATCTTTCTGTTCTTGTTAAAATAAGAAGATTTTCTTCTGTAAAACAGAAGCTTTTGGATCAAAGATCCAACGGTAGGGAAAATTCCCCAAATCACTCAGAGAAAGATCTCTTTAACAAATTTAACTAATTTATGGGCACTATAAAAAGGACCCTAGACCTCAATTCAAAAGGATCAACATTTTGTGAGAAATTAAACAGAGAGAACTCTGAAGAATTGGAGAGAAATCCTCAAGAACAAAAAAGGTAAAAAACCTTTAGAAAAAGAGAAAATTCTCTTATGAACAGATCATTGATCTGAGAACAAGATCAAGGATCTCTAATGAAAAGAAAAATAAACAATAACAGTGCCTTGCACCTTTTATGAACCACTGGTTCTTTAAAAAACAAGAAAAAACTTGTTTTCTTTGATCTAAAATTGATCCAAAAGAATAAGAACAGTGCCCAGCACTTGCCAAAACTGCACTATTGCGCAAGCCGCCAGGAAGCGCCACGTTTCAGCAGTGCAACAGCGCAGCGCACTGCGCTGTTGCGCTTGCACTCACCATAACGTGACACGTGTCACCTCCACGAGCGCTTGCGCTCATTAATTGGCGCAAAGCGCCTGACAAGCCACGTGGGGCACTGTCAGAGTATTTAATGCTCTGCATTATTAAGAAAAGGGACAGAGCCCAATTAAAAGGCCTAACAGGCCTAATAAAAAATGCTCTGCATCATTAAGAAAAGGGACAAAGCCCAATTAAAAGGCCTAACAAGCCTAATAAAAAATGCTCTGCATTATTAAGAAAAGGGACAGAGCCCAATTAAAAGGCCTAACAGGCCTAATCAAAAATGCTATGCATTTTAAAGAAGGGGTAGAGCCCAACCAAAATAAAGAAAAATAATACAGTAAACGGGCAAGGGCCTAGCACAGGTCCAATAGGCCAAAGACAAAAGAATCTTGAAACTGGACTTAGCCCACCCATGGCCATAAGTCCTCAAAATAAACTGACTGAGCACGGCTGCTCCCTAAATCAATTTATATCCGGTTCGAGGGTACATCTCCGAACTCCTCTGACACTTATCGTTGTAATCCTTCAACGATGTCAGAGAGGTGACGGATCCCAACGACCACACATCAATATGGACTGCGGGGTCCTTAAACTCGTGGACCAAAACGTCCTTAAACTAATGTTGGACCGAAACGTCCTTAAACTAATGATGGACCACTACGTCCCTAAACTGGCGATGGACCACCACGTCCCTAAACTGGAACATGGACCACCACGTCCTTAAACTGACGATGGACCACCACGTCCCTAAACTGGAACATGGACCACTACGTCCCTAAACTGGCGATGGACCACGACGTCCCTAAACTAGAATATGGACCCCTATGTCCCTAAACTGGAACATGGACCAATATGTCCCTAAACTGGAACAATAGAGCCCCCAAACGCTCTTTTGTCGGATCCAAAACGATCCCGTTAAGTTGATCTTAGTCTCAAATCAGACTAATGTATCCTTAACAAACGTTTAAGTCGATCTTAGACTAAATACGGTTAACGTATCCTTAAACCAAAACACCAAACCCAAATCTAAGTAAATACGGATTTGGACTAATCCACGTCCTACGGGCGACGACATCGCTTAGTCTCCGTATACAATCCACGGGCAACCACAAACAAAACAAACACACACGACACGAAGTGAAATTCTGGAGAAGGAGAAAGTTGTTAGCGCGATGCGGTAGCGTAATTAACTGCAGGGGCTTGCGCCTGCAGGGAAGAGCGTCCCCACAATTAAAAACCCCTCAAACGAGGGGGAATCTGACGAAGTCTGCTATATCGGCCGCATCTGTCTAAACCTCCGATACACGGTGCCATAAATCAACTTGGCATCTTCGGAGAGGTGGACGGATAAAACCAAATAGCATCTGCCCCAAACCCCAGCGTCAGGACTTCGCAGTCTTGTGCGCCGCCATTCGGAGGGGAACAATCTCAATGCGTAAAATCCATATAAAACTGATATATGCAACTTAAAACATCAATATGAGCATATAAAAGGAAAACCGCTCTTTTAAATGAAACTAGCTTTAAAATATATCTTACGGTTCCTAAAATCCTCCGAAAAACAAGCGCAGCATCATATGAGGTGTACATGTAATTATAGCAAGGTTTTAAGTATCTACATGTAATCAAATATGTATGATGTATTTCATAAGCACAATAGTCAACGTCTCGATATCACATGTCAAAACAATACCACTTAGGGTATATACAACTATAGCAAAATATATGGGTGTACATGTTAGTATGTGTGCATGATATACATGTAGCTGTAATCGAGTATGTGGGTGTACATGTCAATATGTATGCATGATGTACAAGTGGCTATAGTAAGGTGTACGTGAAATGGAATAAGGGTCACTACCTTAACTATCCCTGCCCAATGCAATATCACGAATATATGTGTCCACAGTATTTCATATGCACAGTGGAATAAGAGTTACTCCATCAACTATTCCTATCCACTACCATATTACGTGTGTAGGTGGTTTGTGCGTGTCATGGCAATTACTGACGGTGTGGGTGTAGCATGCAAATTAGTGCTCGTGCAACATGAATCGTCAGTAATGTGTTATATCCAAAGGTACAAGTCAAGGTACAACAGATAATACTATGCAATGACATTCATATGAAATTAACTAATATGCAATAACATGCAGCTATCATCTCATATAAGCCCCGACGCATAACGCCATACGGGCGATTTCCCCGTAAATGTTAAATCTACTCACCAATGGTCTCGAGCCATGAAAATCCGACCACCTGCTTCCCCTTGTTCGCAGCGTCTGAAGTCCCCGCTTGCGACGCTATAAATTCACAAACACATAAACAGAGCAAAATCTCAGAAATCAACCAATATAACGTAAAACTACACTTTAAACGACGCACCAACACTAAACTAACTCACAAGTTTCCGTCTAGTGGCTAACGTGCGTTGCGACACTACTAAACCAATCTAAGTGCAGCAGCTGCACAGGATCACGATTCGTGTCGGATAACGTAACGCGCGGACTCAAAACACTAGATTATAGGAAAACGATCCCAGATTTTGCATACTGTAAATACTAAAAAAGTAAACAGTACCAAACACCCCTAAACCACAGCAGACAACTACCCACAAAAAAACCAACACCTAATACCCCTCAATAGCCGACGTCACCGGAATTCTTGCTTTTTTCGTCGGCCCAAGCCGGTGGGGTGGGTCTCGTGTCTCAGGTGGGGTCTTAGGCTCACTAGCACATCACTACAATCTTGTTTGGTCACTCAGTAAAATTTCCAGTTCACAGAGGTTCTAAAAAGACACTAAAAACACGATATTGGTACGAAACGATACTTTAAGTATTCTACTCAATAACTAACGAGCTATACATCATAAAAACTCCTATTTAACAGTGTAGGGATTATACTTATCAACCTTTGCTCACTAGGTCCAAATTTTCCTAGCTCCAAGTGATCAAAGAAGCAAAACTCAAGACTTGAAGTATTTTGTGATTTATTTTGGAAATTTTGGAGATTTATTGATTTGGAATTGTTGAAAATGGAAGGGAAATGATCAAGGGCAGGAGAAGGAAGGAGGATTCGGCCAAGAGAGGAGGTGGGGGATTTGTGTGGAATTTCCTAGCTAATTCTTGTGATAAATGCTCATAAATGCACACATAAATGCACATTCATGCATGTATGCCACCTCCTTCATTCTTTTCTTTTCTTTTAAAATTTAATCCTTTTCTCACAAGAATATCTAGATATTATAAGTAGGGTTTGGTTTTACTCAAGTTTGATTTATTTGTTTGAAAAGATACAAATTTTGGAGAATTTTCCCAAACCCAAAATGTGAATATCACATTAAAAAAAATTAAAATAGGGAAAAATTCTATTTGAATCAAAACGTCCCATATACCTCCAAAGCTTGCGCACTAGCTTTGTTTTAGCTAAACTAGGTGCTGGCAAGTTTATATGGACGTTTGATGACAGTCGGGTTAAAACGGAAAATACCGACAATTTTACCCTAAAACTGAAAAATTCGCATAACGATTTTCTAAAACGTTACAAGGTGGTTGTTGTGGAGTATGGCCACGATTGGTCAGACTTGTGTCCCAGCTTATTGGGTAGGATTCCGCCTGTTGGGCAGACGAGAGGCAGTAGCATCCACTTGAGTTGGTTGTGAGAGGCGTTTAATGCTGAGCCTACCATGGATGCTACCCCCGCGGCGATCAAGCAGCATGCACGAGCATACATGTCACGCCCTGCTTCCCAGTAGATGGAAACGATGACATGGCAAACCCGGGGCATATTTATTCAGAGAAGGTCATTCTCTAGATAAATATATTAAGCGTATTGAAACAATAATACATAATGCAAGGATAAATGGAGACTGTAAAATTTTCAACAAATATCTTTATTTACATTCATCTTGAAATATTTACAGGTACATGTGTTTCAACTGGAAAGTAAATACAATAAAAGAAATACTTAAATATCTGGCATACAAAAACTGAAAGAAAAAGGAAGTTAAGATGATCCCGAGTAGCTATATGGTCGTAATCTTCCTCCGTAGCCTCCACTTCCTCCGTAACCTCCACTTCCTCCGTCTCGACCGTGTCTGACGAACATTCCAAGAAAAACAAATGTGGGTAGAATGTCCGTCAGCGAACTAGCGCTCGGTAAATCCTAAAGATAGAGTAAGAGTAACAAGTGACAAGTATATAAAGAAATAATGTAAATGCCCCATAAAAAATGTGTAGATCTAAATATGGGTATATGTATCTATAAGTATTTATATGGTCATTATGTTAATATTAAGTTCCAAGTGTGAATATCAACGCAACCGTAGAAGTATTCACGAGCTCAAGAGTGGGGCCCTAGGAGCAAGAAAACACGGGCCCATTTCATGTGTTAGTATCGGGACTCTAAACTGTGGAGGAGTCGGCCCGATTGAGTAGGTTAATACGGGACTCCTGAAACTCCGTTGGATTCACACAAGAAACTATCCCAAATACCCCGAATATAATATTTATTATAACCGTAAGATAGCCTTGGTTGATTTGATTGGTTGATTATAACATGACTTGATCGAAACCATAGATTGCAAAAGATGAGTAATGAAGTCGAGTGAGTCGAGTAAAATGCGAGTCATGTCAATTGCAATCTTGGGTCGAGTCAAGTTAGTCGAGTATGTTAGATTCGAGTTCACGTTCAACTTTAGATTCGAGTTTGGATTTGAGTTGAATTTGAAGTCCAGTTTGGATTCGGGTTTGTGTTCAAGTTATAGACATTTCATATGATTGATTTAACTTTTGAAGATCTTAAGTTTGGGAGAAGTCGGATAACTGTTGCACATGGACGGCAAGATTTGTGTCTTTTTCCAAGACAATTGCCATTGATAACTCTGTTAAGTTGCCTAACCTGAACATGCAAGCACTCACTTTCTCCAGCTCTCCGGGACTCAAGAGAAATGATACCGCTTGAAGCTATATTAATTTAGAGTCCTTAAATATTTATTATTGTTGTTTATATTGCATTTATATTGTTTACATTTCTCGAGAGGGTTTTATGAAAAATATTTTAATATTGTTTAAAAATAAATCTCGAGCGTGATTTAGAATGTTAAGAGTTTTTATGAACTTGTATTTTAATTTAAATGGTGTTTTAGTGATGAAACCTAGCTTTTAAAAATTTATGATATTTAAAAACTACTTCTTTTGTAAACTTAGTGGTATTTTATTAAAATTTTAATCTTTCATTTTAAAAGATAATTTTCACCATTTATTTTTATTGAAAATACGGATTCATAATTATATATAATTTTCCAAAGTTAATTTGTTTCAAAAAGTCATATTTCTTCTAAATTGTATTTTCATTCCCTTCGAGACTGAATTCTCCGTGAGGAGCTCTGCATCTCGCTTTACTATCCTAAGAACGTACGATAATCTGTACCATCCACAAGAGGGTCCCCTAAAAAGAGTTGTAGATGCGCAATTGCAAAAGGAGGTAAAATATCGATAAAACCCTCTTTTTTTTAATAAAACTATGGTATTTTGATGTAAAACTTATTCTTTGAATTAACCAATTATCTCGAACATCGTGCTATAAAACCATAGTGTGCGTGTGTGGTAGGTCATTACCCCGTGAATGTTATAGAGGTATGTATTTATATTTAGTTATCGAAAAGCTATATTTAAGTTTATGGTATTTTTCTGAAAAAATTCGTTATATGATTATTTCACATGGAATTTTGGTTACACAAAAGGAAAATGATGTGAATATTGATTTGAAGTGATATTAGGGTGATTATGTGACATATTTACCTATCGAGAATGATAAAAGTATTTAAAAGAAAAGACTTTTAAGGTTAACTCCATTTTGTCGGTATGATTTTTTTTAATACGATTTAAGATGAAAGGAAAATAAAGAGAGAAGGACTTACAGTTTTAGAGCATTAACAAGAGAAGAAAAGAGTGAGGGGAAGCCTTCAGGGATCGTTGTATCGTCGGGAAAGCTACGGTCATCGAGATTGATTTGCTACTCCACTTGGTACTTATAGAGTTTTGAGAGAATTTTGATAGAAATTTCAGAATGGGAGAGAGCTAAGGTATGAAGTGGTATTTATATAGAAGAAATGATTGTATGGGAATTAAAAAATGAATTAAAATGATGTTAATGAGAGATTTGAAGAGTGTAACAACTCTAAACTTTCTGTAAAGATTTTTTTTTCAAGAATACAGAAAGGAACACCTAATCCTGAGCACAAATTATAAATTTAATTTGCTTTTGAACAGCAAGAAAGCACATGTAACTCATTGGTAAAGCCTAGCACTGTTATGACATAGCCCTTGTGATCGAATCCCCCCAGCGACATATATTTTTAATTGATTTTTCTTTTAATCTTTTAGAAACCCAAAAATTTATACGTGCACTACACGTAAAATGAAAAGTCACAGATTAAATAAACGCGTGCACTGAGTTATACCAAACGACACCAATACGTGGCGAAGATCTAAAGCCCCCTCACCCGAATTTGGCCGGCGAGATTCCCATTGTGACCGGCACCGCCGAGCCCCCCGTAGGGGATGCTCTCCAAATTTCAACCCCAACACCCTTTTGCCTACCCCCACTATCCCCATATTGTTTGTTTACTCTGAAAACATCCAGAGAGTGATAATTCCTCTCTTTATTTCATTTTTAATGAACATTTTAATTCCATTCTTCATTACCCTAAACCCTAATTTTCACTATAAATATCACACCACATTTCACCCCTCTTCATTCAGAATTTCATCACAAAAAAACTCTCTAAAATTTCCAAGTCCCAAGTTATACAAGTAGAGTTAGCAAAAGGCGAAGTTCCGACAAAGTTTCGAGGAGAATCCGGCGACGAAACGACGTCCCGACGGTTCCGAAAGCTTCTTTCTTCTCCCCTCTTTCTTTATAGCCTGTATGTCCCCACTCCCCTCTTTCATCTCTATTCTAAAAACATTTATATCGAAAACTCATCGGAAGCGGAGTTATTCCGACTTCCGATTCGTTTTTCTTTAAAATCTCCATTTTTCTTAAATAATAAAATACTATATTCTCTCATAATGTTTAACAAATATAAATAAACACATTAGAATAAGTTGCATCTCAAAATAATTCATGTTGCAATTTCTATTTCATTTTTACAGTAAAATACCATCATGTTACATACAATTTATCATTATTCAATTTAACCGTATTACCTTTAGAAAACTCACGAGATAATGACCTACCTCATCACAACACACATGTTTGACATAGCACGATGAATTTTGCCACTCTAGTTTATGGAAAAATACAAGATTTCGAATAAATACCTTGAACATTCAAAACCGTTTTCTTTAAAAAGTGTGTTATTTAAATTATTTGCAATTGCGTCTCTACAACCCATTTTGGGAAACCCCGGTCGGGATGGTGAGGATTATCGCACGTTCTCGGGCCTAGTAGAGCAAGATGCAGACCTCCGTAAGGAGCATTCGATCTCAATGGAATTTTTAATGCAATTTTAAAAAAAATGGGATTTCTACAAAATAAATAAAATTATTTTTATTAAATATATAATTTATAACTATTATCAAAAGATCTATTTTCAATATATTATACAAATATTCCATGTTTTCTAAATCAAAGGAATCATAATTTCATGAAACTACCTTTACTATTCAATATCATTCCAGGTTTACACTAAAATACCATATACAATGAAAACTAGGTTATATTCACTAGAATATTTCACTTTATAAAAAATATAAATCTATGAAAACCGTAAAAGATGATAATTAAATACTTGAGGTGTACTTTGAAATGTATCAAAACTATTTTTCATAAAACCCCTTCAAGTTATATTTATTTACAATAAGGACCCTAGTAAATATAGGTTTAAACGGGACCAATTCTCTTGAGCCTCGTGGAGCCGGAGAATATGGGTGCTTGCTTATCTAAGCTAGACAATCTAACAACGATATTATCAACACGGTAATTGTTTTGGAAAAAAACACAAATCCTGCCGTCCATGTGCAGCAGTTACCGATAACATCAAAACAATCAGGACTTCAATTTCTTTTTAAAAGTATGACTCTATTCGAGTCATGGTCAAATCTGAGTACAATCTAACTTGAATATAATTCACGTATAACTACAATGCAACATGAATCTATGAATGCCAAAATACAATCCATATTAACATGACTCGACCGAACTGAACCATAGATATACCCTGATTATATGTCTATCCATTTATATCCATTCCATTTACATGATATCATGGTTTCATCAAGTCGATCAATCAATTATACAAAACAATTCAAGACAATACAATACAATCAATACAATAAAACACTACGGGGTTTATAAAGGGATAGACTGGTACAGAACATGTTTACGGTGGCACGAGGTGGTCACTAAAAGACGCAATTACATCCATATCGTTGTTCCGTGGTATTATCGACGGAACCTTGTACTACGGGTTACCAAAATCCACGGTGTAAGTTGGACTCCTCTCATATACACTGGCATATTCTGTACCAAACTACAACAACTACGTTAGTATAACAAATATAACATATCTACTTCACATGTCCTATTCTCTGTCTATTCTTCTCCTTCTTTCTTTGTGACTTACTGAGCGATTGTTCGCTGAAGACATTCCTATTTCTCTTCTTCTTTGGAATGTTGTCAGGTGGATCCGACTCACTAGAGATCGAGACCAGCCAAGAGTACTTGGAGCAGTTCACAGAAGACCATGAGCATTGACCTTATTTGTACATACTTTACTTCTCAGTTCATGCCATTGTTTAGTCATTGCATTCCAGACTTGTACATTTCCAGTTGTATTTGTGAAAAATTGTTAAATAAATAAAAATTGATGTTCAATTACATTCATGTCTCTTGTGTATATTTTACTTTATATTGCTTAGATACGCTTAACGTGTTTACTTTGGAGTAAATACATAGCGGATCTCGTCATGCCTTCTTACCCGTACACTGAGAAGCGGGGCATGACAGGTTTTGTTGGCGGCCCATGCAGGCCAGTGCTGCATGGAACCTGACCATGCAGGTCAGTGCTGCATGGAACCCGACCATGCAGGTCAGTTCTGCATGGACATGCTGTTAGTTGTATGTATGCCCTAGAGGCTATTATTGTACATGATTGTATTTGATAGTGGATGGTTGGACATATATAGAGAGGACTTTCTTACTCGACATGATAGTATGCTATCTGGTTACTTTTTATCTTAACATGTAAACTTGTATTGTGATACTGTCTTTCTCTCACATGTTGATAAAGCTCTTAGGATGTGTACATGGCTACCGGGACTATGATGGAGATCATACAAGTGGAGCCAGGGTAGTCCATAAGTTGATCCTTTAATTGTTCTTAGTCGAGGGTGTATCGAGACGGGGCATCGATATTCCAGAGTAGACTAGCGTATACGCTTCTTAACCCATATGATGGGCGATGGATGATCCCACATCCATTGGTGTTTGACATCAAAGATGGTATACGGGTGCTCAGTGGAGACTGGGTACACTGAACAGGACTCGCCGAGAACTCCTAAATGGTATTATACCTAACGTCCGATAGCAGTTCTCTGGTGACACTGGTACATGTTAGTCTGTAGACCCGAGATCGTTATAGAGTCTTGTGTGATTCCCACTGTGCTTTGATTTTCACCTTACCACGTTCAAGAGAACGTGCAAAACGGTAGTTTTTGGGTACAGTCCCGAGTCACATGGACGCAATGAGCGATAGGAGGGGTTTCGTCTCTCCCGGTATTGGGGGTTGATGTTGCGCTGTGCTCGATTGGCTATAACAGGAAGTCCCTGGCCAGGGCTGATACGGAGATTTACTGGTAAGTGTTATCAGTAGTTTCTCAACCCGTAATGAGCCTCACATTGGCATGACTTATCAAGTTACTGTGGTCTAACATTTACCACCCCTAAACTAGATATGCGACATATCAGACGAAAAAACCGGACTGTACAGTATTGTTAGTTATTGGATTCACAGGAGTATGAGCATGCTTACTTGTTGATCTTCTGATCGCTCAATACCTGAGTAGCCGTTACGTGCAGCTAGTACCGCTGACGGCTTATGGATGATTGATATGATCATCACCTACTGCCAGCGTATTGACGAGTCTTTAAAGTCCTACACAAAGGTTTCCTGGCTCAGGCGAAACGAAGTAAGAGCACATATGTGATATGTACGAGACCGATATTAATACGCGTATGTGATACTGTATTCTAATCTCACGATATGTGGTATAGTTCGGTTATATGTGATATAGCCGGGTTATCGAATCAAGTGTTGATTCGGTAAGTTGATGCAAATAATATTAGTCGGTTATATGTGATATAGTCGGATTATTAAATCAAGTGTTGATTTAATAATTTAATGTATGATTATATATATTTGATATATTAATTTTACATTAACTAATATTAGCTCACTTAAGAATTTATTTAACTCACTTATACATTTATTATATATGTGATATATATTAATGTATTGTTTTTTGTATCATGCTTGATGATACATTGTACATGGGTGTATGAGATTCACACCATGCTAAAAAATAATTAAGGGTTTTAATTATTTAAGGTAAATAAAAAATTAGATGGAAATGTGTCATGGTTGGAAGCTTGTGGAAGCTTGTAGTAACCATTGACTAAGTCCACCAATTTTGTTTTACTTAAGATGTTTATTAACCAAACCATTATCTTTAGCAATGGTTAAGTCTCTACATGAGTTCATATATGATATTTTTTTACCCATGGTTGCTATCATCACTCTCATTCCATTCTTATCTTCATCTTCTTCTTAATTTCCAATTTTACTCTCTAGCTTTTGGGGAAGTGAAGAAATATAGTGAGAAAAATTATTCTAAAGTGAGCAAAAATCCTACTTCATCAAACTACACTAGATTATCCATTTAGTTTAGGTTGTTTGCTTCACTAATTCGTAATTTGTGAATAGGTAGCTTGAGTTGGAGATTCCTCGACGTAGATCATCTTGGGCCTCGAAGACTTCAAGCAAGCTTGTTCTTTTCACCTTGTGAACCCTTACCAGAGTCCAGGAGATCATTACTTAGAGCGAAGGGACTACTACACGGAGCTTTAGAAGTGAAGGACCGGTCTACAAAGGTTGTATTCCTCATTCACTTAGTATAATGTTTGATTACATACTGGCTTACTCCTAATTTTCTAGTTAGATCCTTGGCATGCGTTGCTTAGCTCTCTAGGTTTTTTTAAAATTGCATACTTGATACCCTATAAATCGTAGTGAGGATGCTAAGGAACCCAGCAGTGGTATCAGAGCCAAGCTAGAGCATTAGGCGTTGTCGAGGCGAAGTTAGAAGTTCGAACAAACTCCGAATACCCGATTTTCACCCTTCTCTGGAAATTTTTCAAAATTTTGGATTTTTCCATGATAAAAATATTCAAAAAATAATGCAGGTAATTCTATGGACCCTCTAGAAGAACGATACCCAATCTCGACTACATGACCGCGGAACCGCGGCCAAATAAGGCTATTTGCGGCGGTTCCGCGGCGCCATGTTTGAGACATGGGTCGGTCCTTCTACGGTTGGTCCGTAGGTACTGTGGCATGTTTTAGAAATTTTTAACACTGCTTAAGTGTTGAGCTCTCTGGGAAATTTTGGAAATTCGTTGATTCGATCGAAATGTTTAATATCGTCTAGCTATCTGTGGAATGTGATACAATATTTGGAATCCACAATAATTAGTTTTGTGAAAACTAATTTGAATTTTATAAAACTAGAAATTTAGTCTCATTTGATCGGTTGCCACGGGATTTTGATGTGAATCAAAAGTCCGTCGCAATTACGTAGTGTATGCGGATACTCGCCGGGTAACGTTACTAGAAAGCTATGCCCCATAGCCCCGACCAAGTGAATGTAGGAAAACCCCGTTGCCTAAAGCATATGTCTGGGCTCCCACGGCCGCGGTGTTCCTCCTGAGTGTACTTCGTCGACGGCATCGGGGTTGCGGCCGTCTACTAAAGTTTCCGACGAGCATTCGATCAACTTGTCGGGAATCTTGTTGAATTGCCCGACTTATTATTGAAAAGTGTTTTCAATAACGAGACTAAAATGCGGGGTTTATAATTGTTAGGCATGAAATTCGGAATATGATATATTCCGGGTTTATGATGTCTAAGGAATTCATATGGGTAGGCATGAAATCCGAAGTATGTGATATTTCGGGTTTATAATATCTAAGGTGGTTGCGGATTCCAATAGTTGTAGTTTTCCTTTTCTTTTCTGCGACCGTAAGTGTAATATGTGGTGTATCGCCGGTTTCGTTGCTATATGTCAACGAGAATTGGGATACGCATATTTACTTACGTTGATGACTTGTGATGTTATGTGTTACTGGGATATGTTATATTGGATCGTCGTGTTTGAATAGCCGGGGTATTTTTTGCGTGAGATGAGAGTTTTTCATTTTCATTCATGTAATAACTTGTATGTAATATTCTTTTTTAGGGGCACTTCCAGGTTGAGGATGATGTCACCATTGATGTATATTATTTACTCTTCCGTATTAAGATAGACCCAAGGCGGGGAGTACAAGTAACCGAGTTCTAGAGTCCAGTGGGAGACCATCTCGAGGAGTTGAGATCGGGTCTTCTAACTCTAGAATTGGTAAGGTTGCTTGCCGCTCTCGTAGGAGTCTAGGGATGTGGGTTTGGCTATTCATCGCGACCGTGGAATCCGTGTTTTTTACTGGTTTAATATCAAACACGGACCTCCTAGTATATCCAATATTTCATGTGTTGTCTTCTGCTGCCATGTTCTGTGATGTAATCACTTTATATGCCTAAGACGAATGCTTTATTATTATATATATGATATATAATAAACGTTGCTTATGTTTTGCATCCATGCTAGTCTATCTAATCTAACGGTGCATGACGGGACCCCGTGGCGAATGCGGATGGCATAAGCGTATGTTGTATTTTCATTTATTCTGTAATGCTTAGGAAGCATAAATGATGGGACTTCATTAATGAGATTAATGAAAGGAAAGAAACCTAATGATGTTGTGGAATCAAATTTTCAAAACTGGTAGCTCTAGTTCTTGCTTTGCATAGCAGTATTCCTTGTAGAATATCCAGCACCTCATTCGATGAGGAAAGAGCCGAGATCCCTTCACCGGGAGTGAACTCTTTAGCAGAAGCTAGCAGATACTACACCCACTTGGTTTATTTTGAAAAACTCGATTTTAAAAGCGGAGCTTAAACCACTCCTTTTTCAAATCACTCGATTCTACAACGATATTAAGTTCATTACGCAAAAGTTTTCTTAAAAATCTGTCGTAGCCCTCCATCATTTCAGATAAGTACTATTTAGTATTCGTGCTACACTTGTTGACCATAACCAAGGAGTAGTGTGCGGTAGCTAATTAGTGCTTATCTGCAGCATATGATGCGATTGAGTTAGGGTAGTTGTACGGCTTTGTTGACCATAGCCAAGGGTCGTACGGGTGGGTTTAATTCAATCAGGAAATGACGGGTTGAACTTGACCAGCGTTTATGATTTGTTGACCATAACCAAGGTCATGAGTTGCTAGGGGCAAAATATTATTAGGAATTTCAAGTGTTGAAATTTGCAATGAGATTGCATACCTTCTATGAGATAGTTGGATTGCAATACCCACTGTGAGTAAGAGTTACTCCTGGGAGAGTTTTACACATCACAATTAGCCGATCAAGTAGGTTTCTAGAAAGGTGTTAATGGGGTTATGCCCCTGGGAAAATGAGGTTTATTTTAATTAGGTCTGTGTGAAAGCACGGGGAGCCTCTCTCAAAGTACTGACACTGGCCTGGCTGAAAGATTGGCGAACTTGTATGGTGTAATTAATCCCGGCTAGTCTTACCTTTTAGGGTTTGAAGAAAGATTTGATAAAAACAGTGGGAGTCATCCTGATTAGATAAGATAATAACCAATCTAATTTTGCAAGAGCATACGCTAAGTGTTTTCTTCTCTCTCTCTCTCTCCAGGTAGCGACCATGTCACGCCTTAATCAAGATAATAATATGGATATATTGACCGAACCTATTTGTTATACTGAGCTGGGGAACGTTGGTTCCGCTCTATCTTATAATTGTTATAAGTATGAGCAGGAAATAGGAGAATATTCGGATTCCTACGCCACCCAAACGAGGAATAAGCATGGTGATGTATCTTCTTCGGGTGTGTTAGGTACCGAGAACTGTTTCTCAGTACACTCTACGTCCTGGGTATTAGATACCGGATCAGGATCCCACATATGTAATATGTTACATGGGCGAAAGAGAGGTAGAGAACTGGGAATAGGTGATCATTCTATAAGAGTAGGGAATGGTGCAAATGTTGCAGCCAAAGCAGTTGGCGATTATCACCTTGTATTACCAAATGGTAATACATTGATTCTGAACAAATGCTATTACATACTGAACCTGATATGCAATATTATATCAGTTTCTTTATTAAGTAAAGAAGGATATAATTTTGTATTGCAGGATAATGTTATGAACATTTTTCCGAATCAAAAGTTGATTGGATCAGGCTCGTTAAGTAATGGCATATACGTTCTAAATCAAAACACAGTTCTTAATGTACAGAACACACACAAGAGGAAGAGTTCAGAAATGAACGAATCCTTCTTGTGGCATTATAGACTAGGTCATATCAATGCGACACGACTAGCTAAGTTACATAAGGATGGGTATTTGAATCCGTTCGAATTTTCATCTTATGAAACTTTCCAGTCATGTCTCAAAGGCAAGATGACCAAAACTCCGTTTACTGGACACGGAGAAAGAGCCACAGAACTCTTGGGACTGATACATAGTGATGTATGTGGTCCCATGTCTACACATGCCAGGAATGGTTCCTCGTACTTCATTACATTCACTGACGATCTCTTAAGATACGGACATGTGTTCCTGTTGAAACACAAGTCTGAAGCTTTTGAGAAATTCAAAGAATATAAGCATGAAGTTGAGAACCAGACGGGTAAAGGTATTAAAATCCTTCGATCTGATCGGGGAGGAGAATACTTGAGCAATGAGTTCCTGGACTATCTAAAAGAGAATGGAATTCTCTCTCAGCTTACTCCTCCGTATACACCACAGCATAACGGTGTATCGGAGCGGAGGAATCACACCCTATTGGATATGGTGCGCTCTATGATGAGCACCGCTGAGTTACCTATTTCCTTTTGGGGTCATGCGCTTGAGACAACAGCATACCTATTGAATAGAGTTCCAACTAAATCAATGCCTACCACTCCATATGAGATATGGAATAGGAAGAGACTATCTCTTAAGCGAGTTAAGATATGGGGTTGTCCAGAATATGTCAAAAGGAAAAATCCGGACAAACTCGAGGCATGATCAGTTCTTTACAAGTTTGTGGGATATCCAAACAATTCATATAGATATCAATTCTACCTCAGTGAGGAACAAAAGGTGTTTGTTGCTCAACATGCCACCTTTTTAGAAAAGGAATTTCTTATAAAAGAAATTAGTGGTAAAGAGGTAGAGCTGGAAGAAGTTCCAACTGCATAAATTACAACAGAAGATTTGGTAGAACCGGAGGATTCAATAGTCCCCAACGAACCTCAGCCTCTCCACCGATCTAGTAGGGTTCCTCATCCACCTGAGAGATACTATAATTTTCTCATTGATGGTTGGAGCGAGAATTGCATCATGGAAGATGATGACCCAACTAGTTTCGAGCAGGCCATCATGAGTAGGGACTATGTGAAATGGCTGGATGCAATGCGATCTGAGATGGAATCCATGTACACCAACAAAGTATGGACTTTGGAAGATGCTCCTGAAGGGGTAAAACCCATCGGGGGCAAGTGGATCTTCAAGAAAAAACTTGGTGTAGATGGAAAAGTTGAGACTTTCAAAGCTAGACTTGTAGCAAAAGGTTTCCGTCAACGACCAGGTATGGATTATGATGAAACCTTTTCTCCAGTGGCTATACTTAAGTCCATCCAGATCCTACTTGTCATCGCTGCATACCATGACTACGAAATCTGGCAAATGGATGTTAAGACCGTCTTTCTAAATGGTGATTTAGAAGAGAGCGTGTATATGACTCAGCTAGAGGGCTTCGTGGACAGTGGGAGCAGCGGAAAGGTGTGCAAGATGCTTAAATCAATCTACGGGTTAAAGCAGGCTTCGCGGAGTTGGAACATCTGTTTTGATGTTGTAGTCAAAGAGTTTGACTTCGTCAAAAACGTAGATGGACCTTGTATATACAAGAAGGTGGCAGAGAGTAAGGCCATCTTCCTCGTATTGTACGTGGATGGCATACTCTTAATAGGAAATGATGTTCCTATGCTGCACTCGGTCAAGCTCTTCTTATCACAAAGATTCTCCATGAAGGATCTGGGTGATGCCTCGTACATCCTGGGGATTAAGATCTATAGAGATAAATCTAAACGGATACTGGGATTATCCCAATCCAGGTACATTGACACCATACTAAAAAGGTTTAGTATGGAGGATTCCAAGCATGGGAATTTACCCACGATCTCTGGAATCACTCTCTCCAAAGAGATGTCTCCCAAGACTGATTTGGAGAGGGCTCGCATGCAAGGTATACCCTATGTTTCGGTAGTAGGCTCTATTATGTACGCGATATTATGTACGAGACCCGATGTAGCATACTCACTAGGTGTAGTGAGTAGGTATCAATCAGATCCTGGGGAGAATCACTGGACAGTTGTGAAGAACATTCTTAAGTACTTGAGAATGACTAAAGAAATGTTCTTGGTGTATGCTAACGGTGAACTCTAAGTGGAGTCCTTTACCGACTCGAACTTCAAGAGTGATAAGGACGACTCTAAGTCGGTCTCGGGTTTTGTCTTCACCCTCAATGGAGGGGCGGTTTGTTGGAAGAGTTCCAAGCAAGAAACCGTGGCAGACTCGACGATGGAGGCTGAATACATCGCTGCCAACGGTGCCGCCAAAGAGGCTGTCTGGATGAAGAAGTTCATAACCGAACTTGGTGTGGTTCCGTCCAACGAGCATCCAATACCTTTGTATTGTGATAACGATAGAGCAGTGGCTTTGGCCAAGGAACCCAGGTCCCATCAGCGATCCAGGCATATTCTAAGGCGGTATCATCTGATCCGGGAGATAGTTGATCGCCAGGAGATCGAGGTCAGGAGAGTTGAAACGAAGAATAACACGGCGGATCCACTCACAAGGCCATACCCCAGATACAATTTGAGAGACTCTTCGGGATGTTGGGTATGAGATAATACAACAACTGGCCTTAGTGCAAGTGGGAGATTGTTAGTTGTATGTATACCCTAGAGGCCATTATTGTACATGATTGCATATTATAGTGGATACTTGGACATGTATAGAGAGGACTTTCTTGCTCAACATGATAGTATGCTAACTGGTTACTCTTTATCTTAACATGTAGACTTGTATTGTGATACTGTCTTTCTCTCACATGTTGATAAAACCCTTAGGATGTGTACTTGACTACCAAGACTATGATGGAGATCATACCAGTGGGGCCAAGGTAGTCCATAAGTTCCTCCTTTAATTGTTCCTAGTCGAGGGTATATCGAGACGGGGCATCGATATTCCAGAATAGACTAACGTTTACGCTTCTTGACCCATATGATGGGCGATGGATGATCCCACATCCATTGGTGTTTGACATCAAAGATGGTATACGGGTGCTCAGTGGAGACTGGGTATACTGAATAGGACTCTCCGAGAACTCCTAGATGGTTTTATCCTAACGTCAGATAGCAGTTCTTTGGTGACACTGGTACATGTTAGTCTGTAGACCCGAGATCGTCATAGAGTCTTGTGTGATTCCCACTGTGCTTTGATTTCCACCTTACTACATTCAAGAGAACGTGCAAAACGGTGGTTTTTGGGTACAGTCCCGAGTCACATGGAGGCAATGAACGATAAGAGGGGTTTCGTCTCTCCCGGTATTAGGGGTTGATGTTGCGCTGTGCTCGATTGGCAATAACAGGAAGTCCCTGGCCAGGGCTGATATGGAGATTTACTGGTAAGTGTTATCAGTAGTTTCTCGACCCGTTATGAGCCTCACATCGGCACGACTTATCAAGTTACTGGGGTCTGACGTTTACCACCCCTAGACTAGATATGCGACATATCAGACGAAGAGACCGGACTGTACAGTAGTGTTACTTATTGGATTCACAGGAGTATGAATAGGCTTGCTTGTTGATCTTCCGATCGATCAATACCCGGGTAGCCGTTATGTGCAGCTAGTACCGCTGACGGCTTGTGGGTGATTGATATGATCATCACCTACTGCCGGTGTATTGATGAGTCTTTAGAGTCCTACACAGAGGTTTTCTGGTTCAGGCGAAACGAAGTAGGAGCACATATGTGATATGTGCGGGACCGAGATTAATACGCGTATGTGATACCGTATTCTAATCTCGCGATATGTGGTATCGTTCGGTTATATGTGATATAGCCGGATTATCGAATCAAGTGTTGATTCGGTAAGTTGATGCAAATGATATTAGTCGGTTATATGTGATATAGCCGGATTATTAAATCAAGTGTTGATTTAATAATTTAATGTATGATTATATATATTTGATATATTAACTTTATATTAACTAATATTAGCTCACTTATACATTTAATATATATGTGATATATATTAATGTATTGTTTTTTGTATCATTCTTGATGATACATTGTACATGAGTGTATGAGACTCACACCATGCTAAAAAATAATTAAGGGTTTTAATTATTTAAGGTAAATACAAAATTAGATGGAAATGTGTCATGGTTGGAAGCTTGTGGAAGTTTGTAGTAACCATTGACTATGTCCACCAATTTTGTTTTACTTAAGATATTTATTAACCCAACCATTATCTTTAGCCATGGTTAAGTCTCTACATGAGTTCATATATGATATTTTTTTACCCATGGTTGCTATTATCACTCTCATTCCATTCTCATCTTCATATTCTTCTTCATTTCTAATTTTGCTCTCTCGCTTTTTGGAAAGTGAAGAAATATAGTGAAAAAAATTATTCTAAAGTGAGAAAAAATCCTACTTCATTAACCTACATTAGATTAGCCATTTAGTTTAGGTTGTTTGCTTCACTAATTCCTAATTAGTGAAGAGGTAGCTTGAGTTGGAGATTTCTCGACGTAGATCATTTTCGGCCTCGAAGACTTTAAGCAAGCTTGTTCTTTTCGCCTTGTGAACCCTTACTAGAGTTCGGAAGATCACTACTTGGAGCGAAGGGACTACTACACAGAGCTTTAGAAGTGAATGACCTGTCTACAAAGGTTGTATTCCTCATTCACTTAGTATAATGTTTGGTTACATGCTGGCTTACTCCTAATTTTCTAGTTAGATCCTTAGCATGGGTTGCTTAGCTCTCTAGTTTTTTTTAATAAATTGCATACTTGATGCCCTATAAATCGTAGTAAGGATGCTAAGGAACCCAGCACATGCAGGTCAAATCTTCATGAAGTCCTAAGCAATATAACACAAGAATCAACAACTAAAAACATTCTTTACATTTCATATTCCTTGAATCTTACAATTTCATATACTTGAATCTATCCTAGCCTTATTTTCCTTTCAAGGTTATGGATTCTCCAAACAACAGCAGTACCAACTTCAACAACACACCACCATCTCTACCGCTTACGCCTACCGTTGCTGCTCCGATCAATGAGCAGACGGTACCGGTTGAGGCAATCTGAAGCCTCCTGGAAGGACAGATGTAGCAGACTGATATTTTACTGAACCGTCCTGAAGCGGAAGCGCCGAATGAAGCAATTCCAAGCATTGCACCCAAAACAATTTTCGGAAAAAGTGAGCCCCCTGGAAGCTGAAGAATGGGCTCAAAGTATTGAGGATAATCTGGCAGCAGCACAAGTGCCATAGATCGCTTGGGTTCGAGTTGCGAAGTTGTAACTCATTGACAACGCCCGAGTTTGGTGGAAGGCGGAAGAAAGCCATCTTGACCAGCCTATCGAATGGAGGACTTTTCGCGACATGTTCGACGCGAAGTACTTCCCTGAGACTGCCCGATTTGACATGGAACAACAATTCATCCACCTACAACAAGGTTTGATGTGGACCAAATCCGTGGATGAGTATGATGTTAAGTTTACCATACTCAGTAGGTAAGATATGTCTCAATATCCGATTCTCAAATATCACATACTACACAGCTAACACAGGACCGTAACAAGTTTGTGGCCCATCTGATACCAACTGCTGAGATCAGAGCTATTCGATTTCAGCAAAGGTTGGACCAGGAAATCCAAGCTGCCTTAGCTACAGGGGATTTCCTAACCCATGATTTGGCTTGGAAAGCTACCCGTTGATACGAGACAGTAGTGAAGAAGAAGGGAAGACCTCAATCTGCCGGTGTGAAATGCCCTGCCACTCAGATGGAAGGAGGAGCCTCTTCAAGGCCATCGTTTGTACCCAGGGGACCGGAAGAAATAGATAACCAGCCAAGTCCAGATTTTTTCTTCTACTGCAAGAGGGATGGACACTTGTGGAAGGACTGCAGGCGCGCAAAAGGCATGTGCTTAGTTTATGGCGCATCCAATCATGGAATTGGAAATTGTCCTTATAAACGCAACCCAGTTTCAACTCACAACACTTATCCGCAGCGGCCAGCTATCCAGGCTCCTGCACCTCGTCTTGCATTACCTGTTCCACCTCCACATGGACCTCCTGCATAGCCTAATCACCAATTCCATCAAGTACTAAGGAACATGCCTCGAGGACAGAGGAACATGCCCTAAGGACAAAGGAATGTGCCTCTAGCTATTAGGAATGTACCCGGTGTCAGGCTTTCACATTAGCGGCCGTAGAAGCTGAGACTGTAGACCAAGGTAACCCTGGTAATTTCCTTACATCTTTCTTTCCAAAACTTTTGCATTCTTTCGTTCTTCCAAATATTTTAATACATTATCACGAGTTCTATCATCATCACTATCACCAAACTTTTCTTGAATCTGTTACATTTTCCTTCTATAAATTTTGAGGACGAAATTTTTATAAGGAGGGTAGAATGTAACAACCTTAAAGTTTCTGTACATAATTTTTTTTCAAGAATACAGAAAGGAACACCTAATCCTGAGCACAAGTTATAAATTTAATTTGCTTTTGAACAGCAAGAAAGCACTTGTAGCTCATTGGTAAAGCCTTGCACTGCTGTAACATAGCCCATGCGATCGAATCCCTCCAGCCGCATATATTTTTAATTGATTTTTCTTTTAATCTTTTAGAAGCCCAAAGGTTTACACGTGCACTACACATAAAATGAAAAGTCACAGATTAAACAAACACGTGCACTGAAAGTCCTCTATATATATGATACATGTTGATAAAGTCCTTAGGTTCTCAAACCGTTATGAGCCACACGTCGGCATGACTTATTAAGTTACTGGGGTCTGACGATTCTACCCCCAGACTCGATATGCGACATATCGGACGAAAAGACCGGACTGTACGGTAAGTGTTACTTATAGGCTTCATGGGAGTTTGGACAAGCTTGCTTGTTGATTTTCTAATCGCTCAATACCTGGGTAGCCGTTACGTCCATCTATTACCGTTGACGGCTTGTAGGTAAATGGTGTGATCATTACCTACTGATGGCATATTGACGAGTCTTTAGAGTCTCATACAGAGGTTTCATAGTTCAAGCGAAACGAAATAGGGCACATATGCTGATATGTGCGGGAGCCTGATTAAATACGAGTATGTGATACCGTATTCTAATCTGGCGACATTTGATATTGGTTAGGTTATATGTGATATAACCGGATTATTGAATCAAGTGTTGATTTGATAATATGATATACAGATAAATGATATTAGTCGGTTATATATGATATAACTAAATTATTAAATCAAGTGTTGATTTAATAATTTCATATATATTTATATTTGATATAATTATATATTAACTAATATTATTGCTCACTAATTATTTTCTTCTCTTAATATATATATGTGTGTGTGTGTGTGTTATATATATATATTTGGATTTTCTATTTTGAGAAAATAGAAAAATGAGGTGGAAATTGGAGAGATATTTGTGAAATGGGTGAGGCATGGCTTTTTCTATTTGTTTATTCATTTATTTTCACTATAGAAGTATGGTTGCAATATATTATTTGATATATTTGATGCTTCAATAAGCGAGGTGCAATTGAGAGCCATTCTTCACTTGATCATTTGCCTTAGCTCTTTTCCTTGCTCTCTCCCTTTTCTTCTTCTTCTTCCTCCAAGCCCTAACCCTCACAAGAGTTGTGAACCCTAGGGCTTGTAAGAATTCTTAGTGCGCTAAAACACCTACTTCATCAAGCTACACTAGATTAGCCATTTAGTTTAGGTTGTTTTTTTCACTAATAGTTGATTAGTGAAGAGGTAGCTTGACCAAGAGAAGCTTCAAGGTGGATCATTTTCGGCTTGGAAGATCAACAAGAAAGCTCGATCCTTCTTCAAGTGGAGCCAAGAGTAGTCGTAGGGACTACTACTCGGAGCTTGAGAAGAGAAGGACTTGGTCTACAAAGGTTGTAGTTCCATCATTTAGTTGTAGAACTTGTTATATCTTCACTTAAACCCTAATACTCTAGTTAGACCCTAGGATAGTGAAGCTTAGCACCCAAGAAATTTTAAAATTGCATACTTGATGCCGGTAAAAACCTAGTGGTGGTGCTAAGAAACACTTTCATGGTATCAAAGCAAAACTAGAGCATTAGACAATGTGTTAAAATTACGAAACCGAAACAACTCCGAAAAATGGAATCCGAAACCCTAGTTTCTGTCGATTTTAAAATGTTCTCTAAATTTTTTTTAAACAAGTGCAGAATGTTACATGTGATGTAACTAGAACACTGAAGAAAAACGAGACCAAGACTCAACTTTTCGGCCGGTGAAAAACCACTGTCACGACCCGAAAGAGCACGTGACTGGCCCTTGAATCCTATGAAGTCTACAGGACTCCATCTGATCCAAGTAAGCCAAAAGCCCAGAAATCTAAAACCATTTTTAAGAATAATTAAAGAAACTGGTTTTAAGAGGTAAAGAAAACATGTTTAAAAATCGAGTTTTTAAATAACTAAGCCGAATATGAATTTAAAAAAAAAGTGTAATTTTTCCCAAAAATTTCGGCAGAGTTTCTTTTGTAAAAACTGGCCCCGAACGGGGTACAACAAGAAATAATATATATATATAACATGATAAAAGGCATCCCCAAGCGGGAGCTAGCTCTTCGTCAATCGACAGTCACAATCACATAAGCAACAACAATATACAACGCCAAGGGGCGAGGATCCAAACTGAAGGAAAACTCAAAAACAGCCAGAAAACCGCAATACTACTAGCGCGACTCTAAGGTCGAAATAATACAACACTGTCTCTAAGTCTGAAAGAATATACAAGTTTTGGTTGATGGACAATTCTAGATACAATAATAATACATGAACAATGGCGGTTCTGATACAAAGAACCTACCTAACCAAGCAAGTCACCCATATGAAGCAGTGTGCCAGAAAAGCCGCTATGGAATCTGTACGGCAAAAACCTGCAAGAACTGGGGCACAACGGGGGTGAGTTGCCAACTCGTGAATAGAAAGATATCTACTAGCAGAGATCGAATGCATGACCCATCCTAGGTCAATACGATCAGATATAAATAAACCTCAATATGAATAAAGCTGAAACATGCTAAACTGGCAATGTAATCTCTATACATGAATGTAGTGCCAAGTGCTCGTGCTAGTGCCTCAGGTAATAGCATGTCATGAATATGAGGTATAATCAATGTAATCAAATCTGTACACACGTGGATCCCGTCCTCTCGTCACCCACTGACAATAATCATCATGCAAGTAAGTATCACAAGCCTGTGCATGGAAATATAATATGAGGATATAATCCACCCGTGTCCCTCGCGACACATCAAAACATGGAACCAGGGTGCCCAGCATCGACACCCGAAAACATCATGAAAACTGTGCCCAGCATCGGCACGTAAATCCTCATATATCGGGCTCCGTCAGTCCGGATCGGCCCGCGGGCTCTGTCTGCGGTATCGGCCCTCGGCCCCGGCAGTATGCCCAAACCATCTATCGACTCTGGTCGGTATCCTCCGGATAACCGCCAGGTTCAACCAATCACCGGTAGGTACTCGCCCGCCTCCAGGCTCAATCGGCAAAGCTCATCGATCATCTTGCCGAGGGGAACCATACCGGGTTCACCATGTACCTGCAATCGGCTCATCCGCGCCTCGATTCGGGTTTCACATGTCGCTCTCAGCACCGAGAAAACACATGGTGGACGCACTGAAATATTATATCAAGGGTAACCGGGTTTTTTAAGTAATTATATATTCTCTTTTTAAAACACCCTCGGTTCCCAAATCCAGAAATATCATAGAAACAACATATCTCAATGCGTATAATCAAGGCATGAAGTATGCTACATATAAAGGAAAGTATACACATCATCATGTCACACAAGGATCATATACTGAATGCAATAGTACTACAATGTAGTGACATGGCAATTATCGATGATGAGTGTGTGAGCCGGCAACAAGTGTACGTGGAACATATGCATCATCGATAATGGTGCTGGTGTCCTAGCAGCATGACTGAATATCACAACAATACAAGCGATGCAATGCAGATAGCAGGAATAATGCGGAAACGAATAATCAACGCAAAAACACAGAACCTGCCTCAATAGATATGTCATGCAACCTTGCCTTTTGAAATAAGACGAATCAGGGCTTTTGGTAAAGTAAGGGCTACGGTGTTTTAAGAAAAGATGCATCATTTGAAAATATCCGTATAACCCTTCTGCTTATCTTTAAAATATCCCCGATTCGTTAGTTTTGAAAAAGGTATGACTCGGTCTAGTCCAATGCCCACTAAGAAATCTGGACCGGAGGGGTATGAAACCACCTAATCTGAGTCAATAGATAAGTATAGATATGATAGTCGGTGATCTCGCCTCAATAACATATCGTAAGATATCCTCGAATCATGAGGGCGGATCTATCATCAATATCGGCTCGTACGGTAAATCGTCGTACGGCATCCCAATAGCTGGGTAGGGGTCAATGTCACACTATCTCATCACATATCAGGTATCACTATCCTCAGATCACACAATCTGGGGTACTACTGTGAGTCTAGTACAAATCGATACCATCTATAAAATATGAATGCGGGTGAAGCACATGTCCAAAGGCCCGCTAAACTATCATATCGCACCTCAAAGGCAAACTATGTCACATCGCCGATCTTACGGCTTCACATCAAGTGTCATCACAAATCCACGTATCATCCTCAAATCCCGTATATAAACACATAGTCCCATACCCATGTGTAGATATACACACCATCATATGAAAGAATGAATGCAAGAATGTGTGTAGGTATATGTGTAGGTGTAGGTATAAGTGCAATCGCTACCCTAGGGTTCACACTATACTACACCGATATAACCACAGCATCCAGAATACCATTATTACTATCAATGATTCTAACAACACATAATAAATATACGTGTGTATATGTATTCTTATACAACACCACGGACTGTGGGGGTGCTATACGCCATCCACCCGACTTCTTCCCGTAGATATAAATCTACTCACCTGTATCCTGCGTGTCGGTGTCGATGTCACCGTCATCTTCCGCATCGCCTCGGATCGTCGTGGTGTACCTACACATATCACACGTATCGCATCGCATCAAAACCAATTCAACACTTGAAACGACACACTAAATCCAATACGACACGCTAAAACCAACACGATACGCTAAAAGGCTTATAGGTTAGAACCTACGGTTAACCTTCGCAAAACAACCCGGAATCACTCGATATAGACGTACAAACGTCACACGATCGAGATAACACACAAATACCAAAATCACCAAATCAAAATACGCAAAACCAAAACTGAACTCAAAGCAGCAACCCTAGAAAACGATCCCAGATTTCGTCTCAGGCCAAATCAGCTCAAATAAACAACTCTAGGGTGCTATGCAGGGTGTACTTGAGCTACAGAACCAACCCCGAAGCAATCCACCACAACTTGGCCGGCCACATCCCCTCCAAAACCGGCCTGGCCAGCCCAATGAAGGAATTGGGTCCCCGTCTGCTTAGAGTGGTCTCCTGGGTGTCTAACTAGGCTCCTGGTATTGCTTATTATTCCTGAAAAAGTCTCAGTGTATTCCAGATTTCTCTGCAAGCTCCAGGTTCACAAAAACCGACATGAAAGTCCCGTAATTCCGTATTTTTGGATTTCCAGTGGGATTGGTCTGGGTTTCTAGTCAAAATAGGGTCTAAGGTCACCTTCTAAGCTCAATTGCAAAGTCACAACTCAACTTTACCCTAATCCTCTCTAGTTTTGTCCAAAGTGCACCAATTCACTCGATATCGATATGAAACTTGAATTAAAGCCTAAGCACAAGATTTAACACTCTAAATGTGAAGAAATTAGCTCACAAGAGACTCATGAATCCTCAACAGCACCAAAACACCACCTTTCTTGGTCCATAGCATAGATCTTGGGCTTGTGTGCATGTTTTGTGAAACGGACATGTGGTTTTGAGCTAGTTTGTGAGATGAAGTGAGGCTTGAAGAGGGGAGGGGAAATGATGCAGGAGGAGCAGCAGGAGGAGAGTGAAGAGGGAGGGAAAATGAGGGAAATGGCTAAGTGTTGGTCAAGGTGAACCCCATACCTCTCTCTCACCAACCCCATTCTTTATTCTTTATTCTTTTCTTTTCCCTTTCTTTTCCTAAAACCAAACCTTCTCACATCAATAGTGATCCCAAAATGAAACCATGGCAAGAAAATGTAACACAAGTTCAAAGATGATATGTGCACAATTTTGCACAAAAAGCCAAAAATCCGATTAGCGACTTTTAATCGCGATTAGCGCTAAATTAGCATATAAATGATCACAAACACTTAAAAATGGCATAATTCCAATAAATAACCCATTTTAGAATTTTCCATAATTTTCTATAATTTTTCTCGATTTATTTGCATTTAAATATTAATTTAATATTAAATAATCAATAAAATAATATTAAATCATAAAAATTCCTAAAAATAATATTTTATTATTTTGGAAATGTTACAACCACTTATAGCCGGCCTGGCCGGTTTTCTTATACAGTTTGGTCTTGATTTTTGTTTGGTGTTCCAGTCTCTTGGGTTTAGGGTTTCAGGTTATGTTTGATTTTGGCAATATTGCATGTGATGTTATCTTTCTGTTAAGGCTATTTGGAGTGTTTCGAAGTCGCAATTTAACATCGTTTCGGGTTTAAGTTTGATATGTGATACAATATTTGGAATCCACATTAAATTAGTTTTGTGAAAACTTGTTATTAGTAAATCTAGCGTTTTAGTCTCGGTGATCGATTGCCATGGAGTTTTGATTCGGATAAAAATTCCGTCGCCATCTCGTATAGTACCTGAACACTCGTCGGGTAGCACTACTAGATAGCCACGCCCCAAAGCCCCGACTAAGTGACTGTAGGAGAACCCCATTGCCAAAAGCATCCACTCGGGTGCTCGTGGCCACGGTGTTCCGCCTAGGTGCACTTCGTCGATGGCATCGGAGGTGCGGCCATCTACTAAAGTTCCCGAGGAGCATTCGATCAGGTAGTATAAGCTAGGCTTTCCAACGCATAAGTTCTTCCTTTTGGTGCTTGTCCGTCCGTTCTTGGCTCTTATCCTTAACCTCCGGTTAATTCAACCACAACCGGTCTCACTAAGGAATCACCGCTATCATGTAGGATAGGGTGCCGTAGGGAGCGGATTGTGGTTCAATTAACGGGAGTCCGAATTAAGATGTTGGGCAAGAAAAGAGTGAGAGAGATTTCCTTCTCTCAAACTTTCCTTATCCTACCCTAACAAGTATGAAAACTACTCACCCATTATAAGGAAAAGAAAATAAAACAAAGGAGGAAGATAGAAAGAAAGAGGTTAGAAGATTACAACTAGCTATTTGAGACCTCACTTTGGCAAGGATCAAGCTTAAGCATCATAGTTGTTTAAGGATAAAGAAAAAGAGAACAATAAAGAAACAAACAACAAATAACAACAACTAGATTAGCAAATGAAAATTACAAGCAATTATAATTAATCAAAAGAACAAGACAAGCATGATAACAAAGAGAACTCTTTTATTCATTCTTCACTCACAAAAGCTCACCACAAGTTTTTAATGGAGAAGAGATGAGAAGAGGAAGAAGAGCAACACATGTATTCTAAAATTCTAAATACAAGATTATGGACACTTGGCTTTGGCAAGTTCTGGACTATTTATAGGCAGGAAACTGGAAACCTAGGGCAACAAACTGCCTCCATATAGAATGACCAAAATACCCCTGAAACCTCATCCACTGCGGAGCCCGTACGGCCGCGGTTCCGCGGCCTAAGCATGCTTATGCCGCGGAACCGCGGCCCTTTAGTGGAGTTAGGCCATGAAATTTTGTGGTTTTCCCTGCTTTTTAGTACTCTTCAGTGTGGTATATGTTTTTTCTCATAATATCTTCACAATATTTCCAGAATTTCAGCAGAACAAAAGGTGATGTAATGTGGATCTTTTGTCATGATTTTTCTTGAGCACCGCGTAGATATGTTGGATCTTGTGTTGCCATTGAGCTTTGTGCATGAAAATGACATTGATTTGCCATTTTGTCCCTTAAACTGGTGTGCGGCAACATACGGATAGAGAGCGGAGACCCGTGTTTTATCTGTGGTTGGCAGTAATCCGGAATTTGTCATGCTTTTCCATGAATTTCACTGTTTAGAGATGAGAACCTGTATCCTGCAATTTACTAGCAAACACGGCTCAAGAGTACCTACCGATAAGCAATGTGATAAAAATTGGACGGTATAAAAATGCAAAAATCTGATATGAACAAATACCCCCAAACTTATCATTTTCTCGTCCCGAGCAAAGCCAATTTATTCACAAAAATTCCTAACCTCACTTTCGCAGGGAACGCGATTGCAACGAGCATGTGCAACAAGCCGTTAAACCTCTAGGTGTCCCTAGTAGGAAGAGTGTTGTCTCCTGAGGGTTTTCAGCGGATACTACCCACAAAATCCGGTCAAGCTAGTTTTGCAAAATAACTATGATTCAAACCCCTAAAGTTTTGTTTCAGAAAATAACAATTCTATGATCCTAAGTTTAGACTATCGAACCCTTCTTTTTCACACCTCGCTTCGTATTTAACTTAAGATTTTATATGTCTTTACGTGCAGTGCAAATAGTGTCGTTAAGTTCCAGACGGATCGATTAAAGTCATCATGTCACACAATAATGCCCAGATAAAATTTTTAAAAGGATCACATAAGTTTTATAAAGAGTTAAGCATTTTTCAAGTTTCGTTTTCCAGTAAGGTTTCAACTTCAGAATTTCTATTTTCCTTAACAGGAAACTAGGTCTTATTTTTCACTCCACCTTTTTTCTAATTTTCATTTCATACACACTTCTGTGAACGTGCAATAGTTTTTATCATAGAATAAAACCTTCATATCTCCGCTAGAAATATTTTTTATAAAAACCTGTCTTTTGTCAAGATTATTCTCACACAAAGAACCGTTAGGAATTTTAACTCGGAGAGAACACTTGCTTGACTTTGTTTTAATCTGGACTTTCTAGGCTTGACACCCCAGCGGACTTAATTACTCAAGTTACCTAGGCCCAAAAACAAAAGACACTTTAGCGCGAAAATCATGATGATTCAATGCGAACGGAGATATAACCGGCAGTTCAGTTATTTTTTGGATAAAAGACGTGTTTAGTGGGTTAGGTGTGTAATCATTCTAATCAAGTTTCAGATGGGTTATTTTTCAGAATTAGTTCCAATTAAGGCATCAATAACATTCCTTCATATTCGCTTCACTTCATAAACTATTCTTGATATTACTTATTTCAGAACAAACCTATTTGATCCTCAGAAAATCATTTATCCATTTAAAAGATTTTTAGACATAAAAGACTTGTCATCTAATTTCCAAAACTCACGACACGTGTAGTGTGATGTAAAGACGTATATCAGCTATAGTTAACTTCAAAGGAGAGTTATCTTTCAGGTTTTCAAAATCTAAAAATAAGATTTAGTTATTCTTATCTTATCAAACAAAACCGTCAAAATGTTGAATCTGAGTTCTCCTACTAGCTAACTTGACAAAAAGTTTTTATGTTTTTAGAATTTTCTGATTTTTATGGATTTTAGTATGCAGATGCAAAATATACATATGAATGCGAAGGTTAGAAATGCGTACCGAGCGTACCCCCAAACTTAAACTGGACAGTGTCCTCACTGTCGTTGCATGAAGAGATCATTGAAGGGTCAAAATTGTCGGTTAGATATACACAATTTTTTTTGTTTTTAAAGAAAATAAAAATAGCAAAAATGGAAAAGAATATCCACAAATATATACAAAATGGTATATACATACCCCCAAACTTATTTGGAACAGTGTCCACTGTTCTTGGCTGGATAACCGAAATTTGGTGGTAGGCAGAGGAAGATTATGCAGGGTAAACCGGCTCCTGTAAGACCAGGAGCTCTTCTGTTGGTTCGGCACTAAGGTACGGTTTAAGTCGGTGTGCGTTTACTTTGAAAAATGAACCGTCCTTTGGATTCTCCAAATCCACAGCGCCATGCGGATACACATTCCGCACAAAATACGGCCCTTTCCAGCGAGATCTGAGTTTTCCTGGATGGAAGTGTAGCCGGGTGTCGTAAAGCAGTACCTGCTGACCAGGTACGAAAGTTTTGCGCAAAAGGTGTTTATCGTGAAACACCTTCGTTCGGTTCTTAACGACAACCGCATTATCGTAAGCCTCATCCCCAAGCTCGCTCAATTCGTTCAACTGCAGCTTCCGATGGCTGCCCGCATCTTCGAGAGACAGATTCAACTCTTTTATCGCCCAAAATGCACGATGCTCTATTTCGACAGGGAGGTGGCAAGCCTTTCCGTACACAAGCCGATAGGGAGACATGCCAAGATCGGTCTTATAAGCCGTTCGAAATGGCCAAAGGACATCAGTGAGTTTCAACGACCAATCCTTTCGGTTCTTGGAAACCGCCTTCTCCAGTATCTGCTTGATTTGCCGATTTGAAACTTCGGCTTGCCCACAGGTTTGGGGATGGTAGGGCGTAGATAACTTATGATTAATGGAATATTTCTGCATCAAGGCCTCGAAAGTCTTATTGCAGAAATGAGTTCCATTGTCGCTAATGATCGCTCGGGGTGCCCAAACCGGGAGAAAATGTTTTCTTTAAGAAACCTAACGACAACCTTGTTGTCGTTAGTCCGGCTGGGCAAGCCTCGACCCACTTAGAGACGTAATCAACAGCGAGAAGGATGTACAAGTTCCCGAAAGAGCTGGGAAACGGCCCCATGAAATCTATCCCCCAAACGTCGAAAATCTCCACAACCAAGATTGGTTGGAGCGGCATCTCGTTCCTCCGGGATATCCGGCCTAAGTGTTGGCACCGGGAGCAAGTCTTGCAGTAGTCATGAGCGTCTTTAAAGAGTTGTGGCCAGTAGAAACCACACTGTAAGATCTTCTCAGCTATCTTTCTGGGGCCAAAATGCCCACCACATGCTTGATCGTGGCAAAATAGCAGCACACTCTTGAATTCATCGTCAGGGACACACCGACGAATAATCAGGTCGGGACAGTACTTGAACAGATAGGGTTCGTCCCAGTAAAAGTGTTTTACTTGGGATAAGAATCGAAGTCTGTCCTGACTTGACCATTCAGTCGGTAGTAACCCTGTGGCCAAATAGTTCACAATATCTGCGAACCAAGGTTCGCGAGATACTGTCAAGAGTTGTTCATCCCGAAAAACGTCGTTGATCGGAAGTTGAGGCGACGACGAAGAAAGAAGTCGTGAGAGATGGTCGGCGACCACGTTTTCACATCCTCTTTTGTCCTTAATGACAAGGTCAAACTCTTGAAGCAAGAGGATTCAACGTATTAGCCGAGATTTTGCATCTTTCTTCGCAAAAAGATGGCGCAGAGCAGAATGGTCTGTGTAGACAATGACTGGAGAGCCGATGAGGTAGGGCCTGAACTTTTCTAAAGCAAATACAACATCTAAGAATTCCTTCTCAGTTGTTGTATAATTAAGTTGGGCGTCGTTCAGGGTTCGGCTAGCATAATGAAGGGTTTACCTAGCACCTCATGAAGGGTTTGGAAGCATCACATGTACCAAAGATTGGATTAATAGGGTGCTAAGTAAACATACAATGAATCGTTCCTAGAAAATTAGGGTTTCAATATTTTGCACATCATCTCAAGTATGAAAAGCTAGGGTTTTGAGAGTACAGCCTTTGTAGCTCCCTACGCTAGACTCCTCGGCTACTTGGGGTTTGGAAAAGGTCCGCTTGAACTCCTCTAGGTCCACGATGATCCACCCGGAGTCCGCTTTGTCCAAGCTTGCAACTTCACAAGATCAAGAATGAAAAAGGAAGCTAACACTCTAAACAAGTGGGCAAGACTTGTGTAGAATGATGTTGTGGTGGCTTTTCTCACTTCAAAATCCTAACTTGATGAGTATTTTGCTCACTACAAAAATCTAGAGAGCAAAAGGTGAAGGAGGAAGAAGATGATGGCTTTTGAACAAGAGTGAAAAGAAAAACTCTCATGAGAAAATAAAAATATATCTATATATATTTTTCTTCTCTCATTTCAAACCATGGTTAAACAATAAATATATTATTAAACTTGAGTTAAAACCCAAAAGGAAAGTTAATCCATGGTTAAATGGTGGGTGAGCATGGTTAGGTCAAAGAAGAGTGTAGAAAGAAACCATGAATTATCCTTTCCTTTTTCTTTTTGTTTTAAATCAAATGCAATAATAATTCATATATAAAACCATGGTGTGAGTCTTATATTGCCACCATTCTCTTTGTATATACAACCATGAAGGATGATGTATGTATGTATGTGTGCATGCACATCCATATGTGCATGAATCAAGAAAGAATGCATACATGCATGCATACATCCAAAAATACAAGAAAGGATTTCTAGTGAGAATCTTATAGTTAAATGATAAATCAACACTTGATTTATTAATTCGGCCATATCACATACGACCCAACCAAAAGTAAGCCGCCCGATTAATGTACGGTATCTCATACGCGCATTTTAACCGGGTCCATGCGCATATCGCATACGCGCACTACAACGTTTCGCCTTGACTAGGTAACTCCTTTGTGGGACTCTAAGACTCGTCAATACGCCGGCAGTGGGTGATGATCATATCAAACACCCCCAAGCTGCAAGCGGTCAGCTAAACGTAACGGCCACCCGGGTATTGAGCGATCAGAAGAAAACAAGCAAACCTGCTACAACTCCCGTCGAGCCAACCGGCAACACTACCCGTGCAGTCTGGTCTCCTCGTCTGATATGTCGCATATCAAGTCTAGGGGTGGTAAACGTCAGACCTCAATAACCGATAAGTTGTGCCGATGTGAGGCTCATAACGGGTCGAGAAACTACTGGTAACACTTACCAGTAAATCTCTAATCAGCCCTGGCCAGGGACTTCCCTGTTACGGCCAATCGAGCACAGTGCAACATCAACCCCCAATACCGGGAGAGAAGAAACCCCTCCTATCGCTCATTGCCTCCATGTGACTCGGGACTGTACCCAAAAACCACCGTTTTGCACGCCCTCATGGACGTGGTAAGGTGGAAATCAAAGCACAGTGGGAATCACATAAGACTCTATGACGATCTCGGGTCTACAGACTAACCTGCACCAGTGTCACCTGAGAACTGCCATCTGACGTGAGGTATAATACCATCTGGGAGTTCTCGGCGAGTCCGTATAGTGTACTCAGTCTCCACTGAGCACCCGTATACCATCTCTGATGTCAAATACCAATGGATATGGGATCATCCATCGCCCATCTCATGGGTCGAGAAGCGTATACGCTAGTCTACACTGGTATATCGATGCCCCGTCTCGATACACCCACGACTAGGGACCTTGAAGGATGTACTTATGGACTACCATGTCCCCACTAGTATGATCCGCATCATAGTCCAGGTAGTCAAGTACACATCCTAAGGGCTTTACCAACATGTAATTATAAGACAGTATAAAGAGACAAGTATACATGTTAAGATAAAGAGCAACCAGATAGCATACTATCATATCGAGCAAGAAAGTCATCTCTATATATGTCCAAGCATCCAATATAATATACATCATCTGTACAATACTGGCCTCTAGGGCATACATACAACTAACACATAATAGATTACGTGTGGCATCTTGTTGATGTGTTGTCCAAGGACAGTACCAATGGCAAAGTCGGATGCATCGCATATAATCTCAAATGGGTGCGTCCAGTCAGGTGAAGAAAGAACGGGAAAAGAAGTGAGTGAGCTTTTTAATGACTCGAACGCAGTCACACAGCTCGAGTTGAATTCGAATGGCGTGTCATTGGCCAGTAGAAGAGTCAAGGGCCTAGCAATCTTGCTGAAGTCCTTGATGAACCGTCTATAGAAACCGGCATGGCCAAGGAAGGCTCGGATGTCTCTGACGCATCTGGGAGGAGGGAGATTGGAAATGACCTCAATCTTCGCTTTGTCAACCTCTATGCCATTTTGCGAAATGATATGTCCTAAGACAATACCTTCGCGTACCATGAAGTGGCACTTCTCCCAATTTAAAGTAAGGTTCTTGTCCTTACATCGGGTAAGGACAGCGTCAAGATGCAGCAAACACTCGTTAAAGGAATCGCCGAAGATGGAGAAATCGTCCATGAAGATCTCCAGGAATTTCTCCACCATGTCTGAGAAGATTCCCATCATGCACCGCTGGAAGGTAGCGGGCGCATTGCATAACCCAAAGGGCATGCGACGATATGCGAACGTGCCGAAAGGACAAGTGAATGTGGTCTTGTCCTGGTCTTTTTCGGCGATGGGAATCTGATTATAGCCAGAATAGCCATCAAGAAAGCAGTAGTACTCGTGTCCAGCCAATCGTTCAAGCATTTGGTCAATGAAAGGTAGCGGAAAGTGGTCTTTCCGCGTTGCGGTGTTGAGTTTTTTGTAATCGATGCATACTCGCCACCCAGTTTGGGTGCGAGTAGGGATTAACTCATTCGCCTCGTTAGTAATGACGTTATGCCTGATTTCTTGGGGACAACGTGAATGGGGCTAACCCACTGGCTATCAGAGATAGGGTAAATGATACCACTATCCAGACACTTCACGATTTCCTTTTTCACAGCCTCCTTCATGACTGGGTTGAGTCGCCTTTGTGGATCCCTGGCTGGTTTGGCATCATCCATCAGATGAATGTGATGTTCAACGATCAGGGGACTAATCCCCTTGATGTCCGCCATGGACCAGCCAAAAGCTTGCCTATTGATGTGCAAGACCGCAAGAAGGGCTTTCTCTTGCTCTGGAGCTAGAGAAGCCGAGATGATAACAGGGAGGGTCTCGTTCTCACCCAAGTAAGCGTACTTAAGGTGAGACGGCAAAGGCTTGAGTTCGAGTGTTGGAGGTGAAACGATTGAAGGCAAGATTGGTGAGAAGGTCTTGAACTCAAAGGATTCCAGCAAAGGTTCGAAACGAGTGTAAGCGACCGAGTTGGATGGTTCAGGTAACTCATCCGGAAATTCGAAGGATTCAAACTCGGGTGGTGAGGGGCTACGATCGTTCGAGAAAGTAAAACACTCGTAGTCATTATCGGGCGCAGAAACAGCAGCAGGTTCGAAGAGGAACGCACTAGTGGCGTTAAGGTTATCGTGATCGAACAAAAACTCCTCGAATTCACACTCTTCTGGGGTGATCTCCTGGATTGAGCAAACGTCTAGTATATAAGCATTAGGTTTGGTGGGCTGATTCCCCAACCTAAAAATGTTGAGTTCAATTGTCATGTTTCCAAAAGATAGGTTCATCGAACCATTGCGACAATTGATCACAGCATTTGAGGTTGCAAGGAATGGGCGACCAAGTATCACCGGAATTTGATTCCGGGGGTTAGCTACATGCTGTGTGTATAATACAATGAAGTCAACGGGGAATATGAAGTCCCCAACCTTGATTAACACATCCTCTAGCTCATCCCTAGGATGGGTGATTGATCGGTCGGCCATTTGGAGAGTACAGTATGTGGGTTTCAGCTCTCCTACACCTAGTTGCTCATATACTGAGTACGGAAGCAGGTTAACACTGGCACCAAGATCTAATAGTGCGCGATTGATGTTCTTATCCTCAATGGTAATAGAAATCGTAGGACAGCCAGGGTCCTTCCGTTTTTGCGGTAAAGACTGGGTAAGAGCATCACTCACAGCACTAGCCAAGAAAACTTTCTTGGGTACCTGAGACTTCCTCTTTTTCGTGCATAAGTCCTTTAAGATTTTTACGTAGGATGGGACTTGTTGGACAGCATTTAAAAGGGGAATGTTAATGTTAACCAGCTTAAACAACTCCAGAATCTTCTCCATTTGTGGATTTTGTTTATTGGACCTCAACCGGTTTGGAAATGGAACGTTTTAAAAATTGGTTGAGTCCAATACTTATGGAGGAGATTGTGGAGCTGGAACGGATCCCAGAGCTGGTGTTTTCGTGGAGTGAGAAGTGGGTCCGTTCAGAGCAGAAGAAGAAGAAGAGCCTTTTAACGAATGGAGAATAGGCTCAGAAGACGAAGAAGAAGAAGAAGAAGAAGAAGCGGCCGGGGTGTCATTATCCTCAATTGTTGTGCCGATGTTGTTGTGCAGCATCCTTCCCGATCTCAATGTAGTCACGGCACTCACATTATGGTTCTGTTCTTCAAGAGCAACATGTACATTATGTGGGTGACTGGGATTTAGGAGTGGTTGATATGGAAGCTTCCCCTTTTCTCGCTCGCTTAACGCCGCATTCAGCTGTGCAATCTGGGCTTCGATGGTCTTGATGCTTTGCCCGTATGCAGCAGTGTGTTGCACCAAAGACTGAATAGACGACTGGATGTTTGCGGTGGATTGTGTCGATTGTTTAACGAACGCCTCCAGACTTCGTTCTAGCGAGGAAACCTTATCGTTGTTTGACGGAACAAAGTTGTTTTGTGGAAAAGAATTGTTGGGTGCAAAGTTGTTCGTCTGATTTTGAAAAAGTTGGGGTTGGAAGGGCTGCTGAAACTGATGTTGAGTTTGTTGTTGCGCTTGTTGTTGCGGAGGAGGGGGCCTCTGGAAATTGTTGCCTTGGAATTGTTGCTGATTCTGATTCCAGGCGAAATTGGGTTGGTTCCTCCAACCAGGATTGTAGGTGGAAGAGTATGGATCATTCCTCGGTCTTTGCTGAAATGCAGCATTAACCTGATCCTGTCCTTGGGATGGTGGATTGTAAGGACACTCTTCGGTTAAGTGAGAAAGATCGGAACAACAAGCACAAATGGTACGAAGGGGAAGAACAGGGGCAGGAGCAGGAGATGAAAATTTGCTCTCTTTCGCTTCAAGTTTTCTCGTTATTGCAGCCATTTCAGCTTTCATCGCAATAGAGACATCGAGTTGGTGAATTCCTACCCTAGACTGACCAGTAGAAGTGGAGGAAGAAGATGAAGAAGTTGGTCTAGTGCTCTCCCATTGAAGCGTCTGTTCCGCAAGGTCGTCGAAGAATTGCCACGCTTCCTCGTCAGATTTCGATAGGAAGTGGCCCTGACAATGGTTTCCAACAACTGCTTGGTTGCTGGGTTCAGGCCCTCGTATAAGGTTTGGCAAAGTTGCCATTTCTCAATACCATGGTGAGGGCACTGAACAAGAAGGTCTTTATACCGGTCAAAGCACTTCCAGAAGGGTTCAGAAGGAAGCTGAGAGAATTGGTTGATTTCGTTACGGATCATTGCGGTTTTATGATTCGGATAGAATTTCTTGAGAAACGCTTTCACAAACTCGTCCCAACTGGTTATGGAGTGGGAAGCGGTGCTATACAGCCATTTTTCAGCAAGATCGCATAAAGTGAACGGAATGACCCGTAGCCGTATAGCATCGTCCGACAGCTGGGTAGTTTTCATCATGGCACAAACATTTTGGAACTTGTTGATGAAGATATAGGCATCTTCAGATTCAAGCCCATGAAATTTCGGAAGCATGTTAATGAAGTGGGGCTTAATTTCAAAATTATCCCCATTGGCCGGTGGAAGGGAAAAACAGGTGGGAAGTGCAGAACGGGTGGGATAGAAACGATCCTGGAGCGCGATTCGCTGCGGCGCTACAACAGGCGGTGGTGGTGGGTTATTCGCATCCGTGGGAGGTGGAGTCAATCCCGGGGGAGTCAAAGAGATGTTTGGATTAAATCCTGACATCGCGGAAGAAGAGGTTGGTGATGGTGAAGGTGAAGATGTATGAACAGAATTCCGGTCAACGTCGGAGTTGGCCGGCAAAGGTAAGGGTGAAAGAGGCGTGGACGGAGTCTCGACGTCTGAGTCGATCGCGTAGTCGGTAGCGACTAACGTAACGCGGACTAGGCGGGCGCTAGTGTCCCGAGTCCAAGCGGACATACACTAAACGAGTTTACTATAGTCAAAGCGGAGAAGGTGAGGGTAAGAAAACGTCAATGGAGAAATACGATGGGTGGTTGGTAAGAAAAAATGGATTCTGGCGACAAAGGGCAAGTTTTTATAAAAGTTTTTGGTTTTGTGTTTTTTTCTTCTTTTTTTAGAAAGAGATTTACAGAAATATGTACGGGCTTACGGCTTCAAGCAATCACAAACAAGATATGCACAATCACACCTAGATCTAGGGTCACCTAGGTCAGCTAGACAGCTCCTAACTGTTCCAAAGGGCTAGAAATAGGACCTCAAACCGTCTCTTCTCCAACAATTGTGGCCAGGTAAGTGCCAGGTAAGTGGGAGGCTCCCCACTACGTAAGTAGTGGTCCTAATTAAGTAACCACTTGCCTTGGAAACACTTGCCTAGACACCGCAAAAGTCAGGATAGGATAAACGGCCGATGCCTGTAACTAGTCCTCTGTCCTATTGAGCGCGAAGTCCTTAGGGCTGAGTCTAGTATTTTTTAATTTAAGCAATGGTCAATGCATATGCTTTTTGTGATTTCTGGGGTCCTGGGAAGGGTGATGAAATCCCCACCCAATCTGAATTGGTTTCAAGCCCTTTAAAGTCCGTATTAATAAATGCAAAGCAGTAACAATCAACTGCAATCAATTTTTATTTTTTTAGCGCGGCGCAAAGAATCCTGCACAAAAACAATTTATTGGAAGAGGGAAGAGAGTTTGCGCAAAGAATGTTGCAGAAAACACAGTTTAGTGGAGTTCAGAGGAGTGGGGGAGAGAGCAGGAGGACTCACAGGGATTTTTGGGTTTTGATGCCACCAAATGGCCGCGGTTCCGCGGTCTAAGCCTTCTAATGTCGCGGTTCCTCGGCAAGAGAGTGGAGTTGGGACTCTGGAATTCTGGTGTGTGCTGCCTTGGCTGTCCTCTTCTTTTCTGGAGCTCCTGAATCTTGATTTGCTTACTGGATCTGCTCCAAAATATTTCAGTAGACTGTCTTTTCCGTCTTGTTCACCCGCGGTGTAGCCGCAAAGATATGGGTCTAACTTCCCACGTCTTTGGCACTGAACTCGAACTTCGTTTTATCCTGCACACTTGCACAAAAACTAATCAAAAATAACAAGATGATTTTTTTACAATCTATTTTTTTTTGTCGGTTAGATTTATATTCACAAATTAACCCGAAATTACACAAAGAAATAAACTACTGTCTCCCCGGCAACGGCGCCATTTGATTGGTAGAGTTTTTGCGTGCTAAGTTTATTACTGCAATCAAGACGGTTTCGCTTGTAGCTAGCCGGTTGAGTACGGGTCGTCCGCAGGGAGATGGCAATCTTTTTCTATGTGCATTAACGAGTTAAGTCCAAATGTCCAGGTTTGTTTTTAGATTACTTATGTACTAAAATGATATATAAAGAGAGCTTGTTAGGGTTAGGATTAGGTTAGTTTGAGTTAGGAGTCGCTTACTTCTTTCATTGCCACTCTTAATATCGGTGTTACGGTAATCGGCAACAACGGGGATTAGCACGACTAGGAAGGAACTTGCGAGTATAAGTTAGGCTTTCCAACGCATAAGTTCTTCCTTTTGGTGCTTGTCCGTCCGTTCTTGGCTCTTATCCTTAACCTCCGGTTAATTCAACCACAACCGGTCTCACTAAGGAATCACCGCTATCATGTAGGATAGGGAGCCGTAGGGAGCGGATTGTGGTTCAATTAACGGGAGTCCGAATTAAGATGTTGGGCAAGAAAAGAGTGAGAGAGATTTCCTTCTCTCAAACTTTCCTTATCCTACCCTAATAAGTATGAAACTACTCACCCATTATAAGGAAAAGAAAATAAAACAAAGGAGGAAGATAGAAAGAAAGAGGTTAGAAGATTACAACTAGCTATTTGAGACCTCACCTTGGCAAGGATCAAGCTTAAGCATCATAGTTGTTTAAGGATAAAGAAAAAGAGAACAATAAAGAAACAAACAACAAATAACAACAACTAGATTAGCAAATGAAAATTACAAGCAATTATAATTAATCAAAAGAACAAGACAACCATGATAACAAAGAGAACTCTTTTATTCATTCTTCACTCACAAAAGCTAACTACAAGTTTTTAATGGAGAAGAGATGAGAAGAGGAAGAAGAACAACACATGTATTCTAAAATTCTAAATACAAGATTATGGACACTTGGCTTTGGCAAGTTCTGGACTATTTATAGGCAGGGAACTGGAAACCTAGGGCAACAAACTGCCTCCATATAGAATGACTAAAATACCCCTGAAACCTCATCCACTGCGGAGCCCGTACGGCCGCGGAACCGCGGCCCTTTAGTGGAGTTAGGCCATGAAATTTTGTGGTTTTCCCTGCTTTTTAGTACTCTTCAGTGTGGTATATGTTTTTTCTCATAATATCTTCACAATATTTCCAGAATTTCAGCAGAACAAAAGGTGATGTAATGTGGATCTTTTGTCATGATTTTTCTTGAGCACCGCGTAGATATGTTGGATCTTGTGTTGCCATTGAGCTTTGTGCATGAAAATGACATTGATTTGCCATTTTGTCCCTTAAACTGGTGTGCGGCAACATACGGATAGAAAGCGGAGACCCGTGTTTTATATGTGGTTGGCAGTAATCCGGAATTTGTCGTGCTTTTCCATGAAGTTCACTGTTTAGAGATGAGAACCTGTATCCTGTAATTTACTAGCAAACACGGCTCAAGAGTACCTACCTATAAGCAATGTGATAAAAATTGGGCGGTATAAAAATGCAAAAATCTGATATGAACACTCCCCCAGACGCAGTTTGAGAGACTTTTTAGGATGTTGGGTATGAGATATTACAACAACTGGCCTTAGTGCAAGTGGGAGATTGTTAAGAATATGTACACCTTAGAGGCCATTATTGTATGATATAGTGGATGCTTGGATATATATAGAGATGACTTTCTTGCTCGACATGATAGTATGCTATCTGGTTACTCTTTATCTTAACATGTACACTTATATTATTATACCGTCTCTCTGATACATGTTGATAAAGCCCTTAGGTTGTTTGCTTGACTACCAGGACTATGATGTGGATCATACTACTGGGACTTGTGTAGTCCACAAGCACATCCTTTAATTTTTCCTAGTCGAGGGGATATCGAGACAAGGCATCGATATTCCAGAGTAGACTAGTGTGTACGTTTCTTGACCCTGTAAGGGGGCGATGGTTGATCCCATAACCATTGGTGTTTGACATCAAAGATTGTACACAGGTGCTCATTAGAGAATGGGTACACCGAACATGACTCGCCGAGAACTCCTAGATGGTACTATACCTATCGTCAGACAGCAGATCTTTGGTGACACTGGTACATATTAGTCTGTAGACCCGAGATCGTCATAGTGTCTTGTGTGGTTCCCACTGTGCTTTGATTTCCTCCCTACCACGGCTCAAAGGAGTCGTGCAAACATGTGGATTTTGGGTACAGTCCCAAGTCACATGGAGGCAGTGAGCGATAGGAGGGGTTTCGTCTCTCCCGGTATAGGGAGTTGATGTTGCGCTATGCTTGATTGGCTATAACAGTAAGTCCCTAGCCAGGGCTGATGAGATTTACTGGTAAGTGTTATCAGTAGATTCTCGAACCGTTATGGGCCATACATCGGCATGACTTATCAAGCTACCGGGGTCTGACGATTCCACCCCAGAGTCGATATGTGACATATCAGACGAAGAGACCGGACTGTACGGTAAGTGTTACTTATAGGCTTCATGGGAGTTTGGACAAGCTTGCTTGTTGATCTTCTAATAGCCCAATACCTGGGTAGCCGTTACATCCAGCTAGTACCACTGAAGGCTTGTGGGTAACTAATGTGATCATTATCTTGCTGGCATATTGACGAGTTTTTAGAGTCCCACACAGAGGTTTCATAGTTCAAGCGAAACGAAGTAGAGCACATCTGCTGATATGTGCGGGAGCCTGATTAAATACGAGTATGTGATACCGTATTCTAATCTGGCGACATTTGATATTTGTTAGGTTATATGTGATATAACCGGATTATTGAATCAAGTGTTGATTTGATAATATGATATACAGATAAATGATATTAGTCGGTTATATATGATATAACCGAATTATTAAATCAAGTGTTGATTTAATAATTTGATATAATTATATATTAACTAATATTATTGCTCACTAATTATTTTCTTCTCTTAATATATATATTTATATATATGTGTGAGTGTGATATATATATATATATATGGATTTTCTATTTTGAGAAAATAGAAAAATGAGGTAGAAATTGGAGAGATATTTGTGGAATGGGTGAGGCATGGTTTTTTCTATTTGTTTATTCATTTGCTTTCACTACAGAAGCATGGTTGCAATATATTATTTAATATATTTGATGCTTCAATAAGTGAGGAGCAATTGAGAGCCATTCTTCACTTGATTATTTGCATTAGCTCTTTTCCTTGCTCTCTCCCTTTTCTTCTTCTTCTTCCTCCAAACCCTAACCTTCACATGAATTGTGAACCCTAGGGCTTGTGAGAATTCTTAGTGAGCTAAAACACCTACTTCATCAATCTACACTAGATTAGCTATTTAGTTTAGGTTGTTTCCTTCACTAATAGTTGATTAGTGACGAGGTAGCTTGACCTAGAGAAGCTTCAAGGTGGATCATCTTCGTCTTGGAAGATCAAGAAGCAAACTCGATCCTTCTTCAAGTGGAGCCAAGAGGAGTCGTAGGGACTACTACTCGGAGCGTGAGAAGAGAAGGACTTGGTCTACAAAGGTTGTAGTTCTATCACTTAGTTGTAGAACTTGTTATATCATCACTTAAACTCTAATACTCTAGTTAGATCCTAGGATAGTGTAGCTTAGCACCCAAGAAATTTTAAAATTGCATACTTGATGCCGGTAAAAACCTAGTGGTGGTGCTAAGAAACACTTTCACTCATCACGCGGGCGTCAATGTGCAAAGCACATGAATACCCATCTTAAAAATTAAATTCTTAAGTTGTGCCTACGTGCACAACACGAGAGCGTCAGCGCCCAAGTAGAATTAAATTCTACAATACTCTCTGTTAAACAGAGCCGTTGGATCAAAAATCCAACGGAGATGATAAATCATCAAATTACAAAATCAAATTCTACTAAGAGAAAATACCTCCCAAATCTTTCTAACTAAGAAAGATACTCTCGGTTGGATCAATGATCTAATAATAGAATAAAATTCTATTTTGAGAATATATACTCTTAATCTTTCCAAACAAAAAGATTGCTCTCTATAAAACAAAGAACTCTTGGATTAAAAATCCATTGGTGATTAAAAATCACCACTTAATAAAATAAATTTTGTATATGGGAGAATATTTTCCCAATCTTATCAAAAACAAGAACAACATATTCTGTAAAACAGAAGTCCTTAGATCAAAGATCCAACGGTGGGTAAAATTCCCTAAATCAATTTTAAGATCGATTAAATCAATTGGAATCTCTCAATGAGAGATTTTCTCAAAACCAATTAACAATCTGTCTCTACTATATAAAGGACCTGAGACTTCAAGTCTCATATAGAAGAAATCCCCCATAAGCTTCTGAAAAATTCAAAAAACTTCCAAAAACAACAGAGAATTCAATTCTCAAAGAGAAAGACTTCCCTTTCAAAAGAAACTTAGGTAAAGAAATACAGAGATCAAATTTTTTTACCTATTTTAAGGGTTTAACCCTACTCAAAGAACTTAGTTCTTTCTCTGGATCAGAGTCCACGGGACAAGTCTCCCACAAGTTGAGAATTTAATTCTCATCGGGAATATCTTGTTCTTGAGAATTAAAAATTCAGCAAAGAAATATGTCCAAAAAGTAAAACAAAAGGAAAAATAACCTATAAAAGAACTTAGTTCTTAAGCAAAAAACCTGATCCCGGATCTTCAAAAAAAAACAAAAATCTTGTTGATCATTAATGGTCAAAATGCCATTAACAGAGATTAATCTCTAAAAAAGGAAAAATACTAGCGCCTCACGTGCTTCGCACGTGGGTGCCCTTTTAACAACGCCTAGTGCCTCACGTGAAAACACGCGGGTGCCCAAAACAGAAGGCCAGCGCCTCACGTGGGCGCTGAATAAAGTGCTTAGTACTCCATATACAGCTAAAACGGCTGAGTTTTTAACACTGATTGGGCAGTGCCCAGCGCCTCATGTGCTCTTCACATGGGCGCCATATAAAAAATGCTTAGCACTCCATATACAGCCAAACGGCTGAGTGTTTAGCACTGATTGGGCAGCGCCCAGCGCCGCACGTGCACCTCACGTGGACGCCATAAAAAGTGCTTAGCACTTCATGATTAGTCAAACGACTAAAGTGTTCAGCACTCATTGGGCAGCGCCCATGACTAAATGCTTCACATGATATACATGTGAGCGTCAGAGCCCAAATAAGTGCTTAGCACTTTTGAATGAACAAAAAGAAAAGACTAAGCCCAAATTGACTAGGTCTCTGAGGTTTTCTTACAACTGAGCCCAAAAGCTCTGTTGTTGGATCTGAAATAAAAATGATCCGAGCCCAAATGCTCATATATTTAAGTTGATCTTAATCTCAAATTAGATTAACGGTCCTTAAATAAAATAAAATATTCTTGAACTAAGGGAACGTACAACCTAAGTTCAAAGCCTAAATTTAAAATTTACAGATTTGGATTGATCCACGCCCTACGAGCGACGACATAAACTAGTCCCCGTATACAATCCATGGGCAATCAAAACAAACAAAAACATACACGACACGTAGTGAACTGCCAGAGCAGGAAAAAGTGGTTATCGTAAGGCGATAACGTAATTAACTGCAGGGGCTTGCACCTGCAGAGAAGAGCATCCCCACAATCAAAAACCCTTCATAAAATGAGGGGGAATTTGATAAAATCCACTACAACGGTCGTGTCTGTCCAAACCTCCGATATATGGTGCCATAAATCAACTTGGTATCTTCGGAGAGATGGATAGATAAATCCAAATAACATATGCCCCCAAATTCAGGCAAGACAATCTATCCCATTTCGTCTCTGTTTTCGGCGGTGAACAGGGGAGTCAAAGAGGTGTGTGTGTAAAGCACGGAGGCAATCGAAGCCATCATAACCGTCGGTAGCGGCCGAAGGAGGAAAATGGGCGGTTGGATTTTTGCCAATTGTCTCGAAGTTCATGCCACGTGCTTAACTCTGTGTTTACTCCTCATTTATCCTATTTGATTTTTCTGAAACTTTTCGATTCTCCGTATATTGCACGTGCATCTCTTGAGCTTCCAATTTTTTTTAAAATATATTAAAAATAATTGGGACTAATGGGAATCGAGCACATAGGCTATGTCATAGCAGTGTAAAGGCATTACCAGTGAGGTACAAGTTGTTTCTTACTTTTATTAAACAAAAAAAATTTATAACTCCTGATTAGGTTGAAATACCCTTTCTATACATTAAACCAGTAAATTTTGTACAGGGATTTCAGAGTCATTACACTACATTTTACATCAGATTGGGATTCGCTTGTTCCTGGATAGGAGTAAGAGGAGAGTTAGTCTTGCATGGCTGCCTCTTTTACTTGATCTTGATCAGTGTGCCACTTTATCGTAGGGGAGTGCGGTTCTGTCATTCCTCTACAACGAGCTGAGGATGGCTGCATTGATGGAGCAGAAGAGTTTTGGGGGCTGTTTGATGCTTCTTCAGGCATACAATACTTAAATTTTACGTAATTAAACTGATATTCAACGTAAAACGTAATTTTATCATATTGTATTTCAGATATGGTTATGGACATATCTCTCTATTGGTCGTCCGACCATTACGACACAGTTTGCTTTAGATGGCCAAAGGCCATATGGATGCCGATAAGTAATTGAAACTATACGCATGTTTCAAATTTCAAGTTTTTCTAGAATATTAACTTGTGTGTAATCTCTATGCAGGTGGAATGTGCCCAGGTCATGGGGTGTGACACCGGATCGCAGCTTCCGCTTCTACCGCAATAAGTTCGATGTCATAGAGAAGGCATCAGTTACGTGGACACTGTACACACATGATCTGATGGGCACTCTACATCCATTATGCTTGGTAGACGCTGGCTTCTGGCGTGCGCGGGCGCCGGCTTCTGGCATGAGCGGACGTCGATCGTCTACAGCGGTGTTATTCATATGCACGTGCCAGATCGTGTGCTTCGCCAGTTCGGTTTGAGGCATCACATACTAGGCACGGTGGAGCAGACACCGCGACAGGGTAGAGCGCTAGTTGGGGATGGTTGGCTCATGGAGTATCAGATTTGGGTGGGTCGATGGTACGATCGGGTATACCACATAACCGATGAGATATAGCCATGTATACCGATAGATCAGTACTTTTCCTGGTATTGGATGGTTACCCGCAGATTCATCATCATAGTCGCCCTTCCGCCCACCTTATATATGTCTCGAGGACCGATAAAGAAAGATTTGGTAAGTTTATATCAAACCTTTTAAAACTAAAATCTTATTTTTATGAAATTCATTATCTTATTTACCATCAATATAGGTCCATATCATTTACGCGTTGGAGGATATAGCTAATGAGGGTATTAGTGGCACCAAGGACTCACTGGGCTACTTTATTAACATCAAGTCCCTAATCAGGAGTGTGATGACGAGGCAAAGATTCACACATCCACCGCCCATGCCTGCACCACCCATGCCTCCGCCACCCGTGCCTGCACTACCTATGCCTCCACCACTCGCCCTTGCACCACCCGTGCCTCTACCGCCCATGCCTGCACCACCCGTGCCTCCACCAGCTGTGTCCGCACCTGCCATTCCTATCACGTGTGCAGGACATAGACGGAGACAGCCGGCACCGTCATAACATCCCGATGAGTACGAGCATGGACCATCACAGCCAAAGCCGTCTCGACCACCTGCCGCCGATGAAGCCGGGCCGTCACAGCCTCGACGTCCTGTAGCGAAGAGGAGGACACCTGGGATGGTGTGACGACTTCGTTAGATTTTCATGAATGTTCGTGTTGTATTGTGTTGCGATGAATTCATTATTTATTTTACATTATTTATTATTTTCAGCTTATTGTTCTTCGCGTTGGGCGTTGTATATTGTGCATGGATTGTGCCTCCGCCATTTGGATATTGAGTCTCCGCCGTTTAGATGTTTGTTCCCCTCCGAATGGCGGCCGACGACGCGAGGGCGTCTTGCCTGAGATTCGGGACAGATGCTATTTGGTTTTATCCATCTACCTCTCCGAAGATGCCAAGTTGATTTATGGCACCGTGTATCGGAGGTTAAGACGGATGCGGCTGATGTAGCAGACTTCGTCAGATTCCCCCTCGCTTGAAAGATTTTTGATTGTGGGGACGCTCTTCCCTGCAGGCGCAAGCCCCTACAGTTAATTACGCTACCGCATCGCGGTAACAACTTTCTCCTTCTCCAGAATTTCACTCCGTGTCGTGTGTGTTTGTTTTGTTTGTGGTTGCCCGTGGATTGTATACGGAGACTAAGCGATGTCGTCGCCCGTAGGACGTGGATTAGTCCAAATCCGTATTTACTTAGATTTGGGTTTTGTGTTTTGGTTTAAAGATACGTTAGCCGTATTTAGGCTAAGATCAACTTAAACGTTTGTTAAGGATACGTTAGTCTGATTTGAGACTAAGATCAACTTAACGGGATCGTTTGGATCCAACAAAAGAGCATTTGGGAGCTCTATTATTCCAGTTTAGGGACATAGTGGTCCATTGTATGCATGGCCATCGGGACCCGTCACCTCTCTGACGTCGTTGAAGGATTACAACGATGGGTGTCAGAGGAATTCGGAGATGTACCCTTGATCAAAAGTTGATTGGGGGTCTTATAGTCCAATTTAGGACTAATGTCTGTTTGAATGTTTAAGGATACGTTAGCCATATTTGAGGCTAAGATCAACTTAACGGGATCGTTTGGATCCGACAAAAGAGCATTTGGGAGCTCTATTGTTCCAGTTTAGGGACATTGCGGTCCATATTCTAGTTTAGGGACATTGCGGTCCATATTCCAGTTTAGGGACGTGGTGGTCCATCGCCAGTTTAGGGACGTGGTGGTCCATGTTCCAGTTTAGGGACGTGGTGGTCCATCGCCAGTTTAGGGACGTGGTGGTCTATCATTAGTTTAAGGACGTTTCGGTCCAATATTAGTTTAAGGACGTTTCGGTCCAACATTAGTTTAAGGACGTTTCGGTCCAACATTCCCATTTTGGGGTAAATATTAGTTTAAAGACGTTTCGGTCCATGAGTTTAAGGACCCCGCAGTCCATATTGATGTGTGGTCGTCGGGACCCGTCACCTCTCTGACGTCGTTGAAGGATTACAACGATTGGTGTCAGAGGAGTTCAGAGATGTACCCTCGAACCGGTCGTAAATTGATTTAGGGAGCAGCCGTGCTCAGTCAATTTAATTTGAAGACTTATGGCCATGACTGGGCTAAGTCCAGTTTCAAGATTCTTTTGTCTTTGGCTTATTGGACCTGTGCTAGGTCCTTGCCCGTTTACTGTATTATTTGTCTTTATTTTGGTTGGGCTCTGCCCCTTTTTTAAAATGCATAGCATTTTTTATTAGGTCTGTTAGGCCTTTTAATTGGGTTCTGCTACTTTTTTTTAAATGCATAGCATTTTTGGTTAGGCCTATTAGGCCTTTTAATTGGGCTCTGTCCCTTTTCTTAATAATGCAGAGCGTTAAATACTCTGACAGTGCCCCATATGGCTTGTCAGAAGTTTTGCGCCAATTAATGAGCGCAAGCGCTCGTGGAGGTGACACGTGTCACGTTCTAGTGAGCGCAAGCGCAACAGCGCAGTGCGCTGCGCTGTTGCACTGCTGACACGTGGCGCTTCCTGGCTGCTTGCGCAATAGTGCAGTTTTGGCAAATGCTGGGCACTGTTAACTTGAGAATCTTTTAGATTCAGAACCAGAAGTGCAAAGCACTGTTTATTTTCTTGATCTAATTTAGATCAAAGAAAACAAGTTCTTGTTTTTCTTATCTCGGGGAACCAATGGTTCATAAAAAAGTGCAAAGCACTTATTATTATTTATTTTTCTTTTTTATTAGAGATCCTTGATCTTGTTCTCAGATCAATGATCTGTTCATAAGAGAATTTTCTCTTTTTCTGAAGGTTTTTTTACCTTTTTTTGTTCTTGAGGATTTCTCTCCAATTCTTCAGAATTCTCTCTGTTTAATTTTTCACAAAAATCTTCCTCCCTTTGAATTGAGGTCTAGGGTCCTTTTTATAGTGCCCATAAATTAGTTAAATTTGTTAAAGAGATCTTTCTCTGAGTGATTTGGGGAATTTTCCCCACCGTTGGATCTTTGATTCAAGGGCTTCTGTTTTACAGAAGAAAATCTTCTTGTTTTAACAAGAACAGAAAGATTTCTTTAAAATCTTAATTCTGTTTGGCGCAAACGCCCCAGCGCGTGACACGTGTCGCGCAGCGCAGTGCTTGCGCGGTTGTGCTTGCGCAGCTGTGCAGACACGCGTCGCGCAGCGCTTGTGCAGCCGTGCTTGCGCAGCTGCGCAGACACGCGTCGTGCAGCGCAGCGCTTGTGCAGCCGTGCTTGCGCAACTGTGCGTGAGCAACTGCGCAGACACGTGTCGCGCAGCACAGCGCTTGCGCAGCTATGCCTGCGCAGCAGCGCAGACACGTGTCGCGCAGCGCGGCGCTTGCGCAACTGAAGCGTTGCTTCCTTTTGTCTTTTAATAGAGCTTTGCTCTGATTGGGCGTGCTGCCTCGGGCGCTGCGTTGATGTATCAGCGCCTGACACGTGGCGCCTCGCGCGCAGTGCAGAGGATCTGAAGCGTTGCTTCATTTATTAAAATTTAAATTTTCAAAGTAGAGCTTTGCTCTGATTGGGGGAATCAGAAGCGTTGCTTCCTTTCCCGTCTTGGAATTTGAACAGAGCCTTGCTCTGATTGGGGTAAACAATGTTGAGTTAGCTCCGTCAGTGGATACTATTATTTTACTATGCTTATACATGAATTTTATTCAAAATTTACAAAAGAGGTGTTGTCCAATTTTCACGCATTATTTCTTTACAAAACAAAACTTTAATTCATTTTAATCCAAACATTGATTCTCTCTCACACTGTAACACCCTAGTTCGTTATACCATTCTTAGGTTGATTATTTTATTTATTTTATGGCTATTTCTTGATTTACTGTTGTTTAGGTGCGAATAGCATCATTAGTATCTGGGTTTCCATCCGATCCAACCCGCATGCTTGAAACCCTTCTTGAATCCTGTTTGTGATTTATTCCGGCTAGTTATGAGGATCCGTGCACTTTCATGTTGTTTATACTGCATACTTTCATTATATCTAGCATCTGCATTTTTTTAATAATACAATTATAATAAAAATAATATATTTTAAAATATCTATCATGGCCTGCATCATACCTCTAACCTTGTGGTGGCATCCGTACATCGTGTTCTCGTCCCGTTTAGTGAAACAGACCCGTTTGGATAGCTGCGTGCACGCTACGTGCATCCGTTCTTGGGGGTATGCATTTTCGGTGCCCGAATATCGTATTTTGGTTTTGATTTATACGTATATTATCCGTTTTTTCAAACCGTAATTTTAGACCCGACCCAGGCATATTTTAGAGTACTTTTGTTTTACCCAGAAAACTCAAAATAAATAATATAATATTCCTTATATTTAACTGTTAATAATATATACGTTTTATATAAAATTTTAACTAAATATATTTTTAAAATATTTTATCTAATATCCCACAGCTCTCAACTCTCTCTCTCTCCCTCTTCTGATATATATATATATATATATATATATATATAATCACATATTAGCTATACCCCACGTCCTTCTCTCTCCCCTCACATTTTCTTTCCCTCTTCTTCTTTCCTTTCAGCGCGGGCGAGAACCCACGCCTCGTCGCTGCACCCGTCGCCACCCCCGCCTCGTCGTCGACCTCACCCTGTCACCACCTCCACCACCTCTTCTCCCTCTCCCCTTCACCTCCGACGAACCTCGACCTCGCTGCTCAGAACGGCGCCTGCAACCTTACCCAACCTCGCTGCAACCTTAGCCTCGCCTGCACCTCGCCGGAGCTCGCCCTGCAGATGACCTCACCCCATTCTCCTCTCCCGTTTCCCGACCACCATAACTCATCACCTCGAGCACTTCCCTGCATAGAACCTCGATCCCCGACGTCAAGAACCCTAGAACCCACTGCCTCGCCGTGGATCTCGCCGTCGACGGCCCATCGTCGACGTCTTCCCCGCCTCGTTTCTGACTTCAGAGCACCCACACCCTGAACACAGCCCTCTCCCTCTTCTCTTCTTATCCTTTCTTCTTTTTCTTTTCTTTAATTTCTTGATCCGTATTTTTTCCGATCATCACCGGAGCCGTGCCCGTCGCCGACGATCCGGGCGACCCAGTGGACGTTCCCAGCCAGCGTGGTCACCTTCTTGCTTTGCCTGGTCCTGTCCCGTGCGCGCGCGTGTACATTGCGATGTTTACCCGACGTCGGACGCAACATACGCATTCCGTCGTGAGATCCAATCAGGCAAGGTTATCTTGCTACATGCTATACTACTATATTTTGCATTCATGCGAATAATAATATTACATATTGTTTAGTTATGCATCCAATGTTACCGTTTTACTTTTTTCGGATAGTCGTTCGTAACCGTGTTATTTATTATATATCTAGTTGTATGCCATATCATATTATATCATGTTACCGTTATATTAGTACCTCATACTTGATAATGTGCATCATGCGTAGTCATGGAGTTGTGGATGTAATCCCTGATAGATATTTGTGCATCCGTGTTTTACTGTGCATCCGTACTTTTATCGTGCATCCGTACTTGCTACAGTTTTATTATGAGCATCCGTTTGATACCTGTGCACTACCTGACATGATCTGATACACCACTGCTTGACTTGATACCTGATCTTGTTACTAATACCGACAACCCTGACTTGTTGTCCCGACGGACATATTCTGTTGTCTATTCAGACAGAACATGTACCTGCTTGATCATGTGTTGGCATTAGCTCCAGATTATCAATACCTGAATTGAACACATATGTTCCCCTCCGAATGGCGGCCGACGACGTGAGGGCGTCTTGCCTGAGATTCGGGGCAGATGCTATTTGGTTTTATCCATCTACCTCTCCGAAGATGCCAAGTTGATTTATGGCACCGTGTATCGGAGGTTTAGACGGATGCGGCCGATGTAGCAGACTTCGTCAGATTCCCACTCGCTTGAGGGGTTTTTGATTGTGGGGACGCTCTTCCCTGCAGGCGCAAGCCCCTGCAGTTAATTACGCTACCGCATCGCGGTAAAAACTTTCTCCTTCTCCATAATTTCACTTCGTGTCGTGTGTTTTTGTTTTGTTTGTGGTTGCCCGTGGATTGTATACGGAGACTAAGCGATGTCGTCGCCCGTAGGACGTGGATTAGTCCAAATCCGTATTTACTTAGATTTGGGTTTGGTGTTTTGGTTTAAGGATACGTTAGCCGTATTTAGGCTAAGATCAACTTAAACGTTTGTTAAGGATACGTTAGTCTGATTTGAGACTAAGATCAACTTAACGGGATCGTTTGGATCCGACAAAAGAGCATTTGGGAGCTCTATTGTTCCAGTTTAGGGACATAGTGGTCCATTGTATGCATGGCCATCGGGACCCGTCACCTCTCTGACGTCGTTGAAGGATTACAACGATAGGCGTCAGAGGAGTTCGGAGATGTACCCTTGATCCAAAGTTGATTGGGGGTCTTATAGTCCAATTTGGGACTAAAGTCTGTTTGAATGTTTAAGGATACGTTAGCCATATTTGAGGCTAAGATCGACTTAAACGGGATCGTTTAGATCCGACAAAAGAGCATTTGGGAGCTCTATTGTTCCAGTTTAGGGACGTAGTGGTCCATAGGTAGTTTAAGGACATTGCGGTCCATATTCTAGTTTAGGGACATTGCGGTCCATATTCCAGTTTAGGGACGTGGTGGTCCATCGCCAGTTTAGGGACGTGGTGGTCTATCATTAGTTTAAGGACGTTTCGGTCCAATATTAGTTTAAGGACGTTTCGTTCCAACATTAGTTTAAGGACGTTTCGGTCCAACATTCTCATTTTGGGGTAAATATTAGTTTAAGGACGTTTCGGTCCACGAGTTTAAGGACCCCGCAGTCCATATTGATGTGTGGTCGTCGGGACCCGTCACCTCTCTGACGTCGTTGAAGGATTACAACGATGGGTGTCAGAGGAGTTCGGAGATGTACCCTCGAACCGGTCGTAAATTGATTTAGGGTGCAGCCGTGCTCAGTCAATTTAATTTGAAGACTTATGGTCATGACTGGGCTAAGTCCAGTTTCAAGATTCTTTTATCTTTGGCTTATTGGACCTGTGCTAGGTCCTTGCCCGTTTATTGTATTATTTTTCTTTATTTTGGTTGGGCTCTGCCCCTTTTTAAAAATGCATAGCATTTTTGATTAGGTCTGTTAGGCCTTTTAATTGGGCTCTGCCCCTTTTTTTTTAAATGCATAGCATTTTTGGTTAGGCCTGTTAGGCCTTTTAATTGGGCTCTGTCCCTTTTCTTAATAATGCAGAGCATTAAATACTATGACAGTGCCCCATATGGCTTGTCAGGCATTTTGCGCCAATTAATGAGCGCAAGCGCTCGTGGAGGTGACACGTGTCACGTTCTGGTGAGCGCAAGCGCAACAGCGCAGTGCGCTGCGCTGTTGCACTGCTGACACGTGGCGCTTCCTGGCCGCTTGCGCAATAGTGCAGTTTTGGCAAGTGCTGGGCACTGTTAACTTGAGAATCTTTTAGATTCAGAACCAGAAGTGCAAAGCACTGTTTGCATTCTTGATCTAATTTAGATCAAAGAAAACAAGTTCTTGTTTTTCTTATCTCGGGGAACCAATGGTTCATAGAAAAGTGCAAAGCACTTATTATTATTTATTTTTCTTTTTTATTAGAGATCCTTGATCTTGTTCTCAGATCAATGATCTGTTCATAAGAGAATTTTCTCTTTTTCTAAAGGTTTTTTTACCTTTTTTTTGTTCTTGGGGATTTCTCTCCAATTCTTCAGAATTCTCTCTGTTTAATTTTTCACAAAAATCTCCCTCCCTTTGAATTAAGGTCTAGGGTCCTTTTTATAGTGCCCATAAATTTGTTAAAGAGATTTTTCTCTGAGTGATTTGGGAAATTTTCCCCACCGTTGGATCTTTGATCCAAGGGCTTCTGTTTTACAGAAGAAAATCTTATTGTTTTAACAAGAACAGAAAGATTTCTTTAAAATCTTAATCTTGTTTGGCACAAACGCCCCAGCGCGTGACACGTGTCGCGCAGCGCTTGCGCAGTTGTGCTTGCGCAACTGTGCAAACACGTATCGCGCAGCGCAATGCTTGTGCGGCTGTGCTTGCACAGCTGTGCTTGCGCAACTGCGCAGACACGCGTCGTGCAGCTCAGCGCTTGCGCGCGCAGACACGTGTCGTGCAGCGCAGCGCTTGTGCACATGAAGCGTTGCTTCCTTTTGTCTTTTAATAGAGCTTTGCTCTGATTGGGCGCGCTGTCTCGGGCGCTGCGTTTATGTATCAGCGCCTGACACGTGGCGCCTCGCGCACAGCGCAGAGAATCTGAAGCGTTGCTTCATTTATTAAAGTTTAAATTTTCAAAGTAGAGCTTTGCTCTGATTGGGGGAATCTGAAGCGTTGCTTCCTTTCCCGTCTTGGAATTTGAACAGAGCCTTGCTCTGATTGGGGTAAACAAAATGCCCCCCACTGTTGCGCTTACGTGGCTCCAAAACGTGAGCGCAACGGTGAGCCTTTGCTCTGATTGGTCCTTCACAGATGATCATCATCTCCAAAAATTTTATTTTCAGAATCTCAGAGACCTGCTCTTGCCTTTAAGAACTCTCAGAGTTAGATTTTTCCCAAAAGAAACTTTTTAGGTAAAAAAAAAATCTTGACTTAAATTAATTTCAATTAATAGAGCCTTGCTCTCATAGATCTTTTGATCTAGAGAAAACCCCTTTGGGGTTTTACCAACAGAGCCTTGTTCTTTTGTTTAAACACTTTTAAAAGTTTAAATTTTTAGAGAATTTTAGGTAGATGGCATTTTATGGAGCTTTGCTCCTTCCAAATCATATAGAAGAACTCTTAAGAATTCTTCATGGATCTTGGAAGTTAAAGATGGCATTTTATATCATTATTATAATTATATCATCTTTTTAGAGCAAAGCTCTCAATGTTCCGAGGGGGTTTTCCTCAAATTCTCCTCATTATTGATTTTGATAGATGTTACTCCTGTCTGCAGAGCATTGCTCTCGAGGAGTTTTAGCTCTCTGTGTTTTTCTCATTGCTGATCTTCCAATGCTGTTTCCTTCAGGGATTATGGCGGTGCGTCGATACAGTCTGCACGAATTCATCACCTATGAGGATATCCGTGCACAGGGCCGTCAGCAAAACCAAGAGTTTACGGATGCCCAGTGTGCGGACGTCATGGGTCGTCTGAACGCACGTGTCGGTTGGCTGCTCCCCCGCCGCTCTGCTCTCTTGAAAGTCGTGCTGGGAGCAATTTGGAGAGCACTCCCGGGACTCCACGAGGCCCTACCGCTCAATGCGCTGGATGATGCCGAAGACAAGATGCATTCAGTGTACTTGTCGGGGCTGATCTCGAAGAAACGGCGAGATAGCCTCATCGACATCCTGCATCAAATTTTCCAGCAGACGACGATAGTCGCTACTTATCAAAGGCTGGGGGGCCTTGCCGAGGATCTTGACACACAGGAGCGCGAGAGGTTGCGCACGAGAATAATCAGAAAGGCCAGAAGAACTCTGAATGGCCTTACTTTTGAATTCCTCAATCCGTGCCCTGGATCTGAGGTTATTCCATTGTAATAATGTTTTTCGTTTATTGCTTTTATGATTGTAAGAACTTTTGGCAATATTAATGGAAAAAATTTATCCCAGCTTGTCCTTATTTTTCGTTCTGAGTCTTTTGCTTATGCATGAATGAGTGTGTCTCGAACGCTTGATCAAATGTACATCGGATGCTCTTTCTGTTGCTTTCTTCTTTCTCTTATTATCAGCATGTTGTCTTGATAAACACATTTGACCGATAATAAAGTAAGCGTCTAGATTTTTCCAAAAGATAGCGATGGCTTAGGCCGCAGGTTCAGATCTGTTGTCTAAGACTTTTCAACTCTATGAGCCGTGAGGGTCTCATAGAGACTTTTCTCCCTACGGATCGAGAGGATCTCGTAGGTGGTTTTTCTCCTTAGGAATCAAGAGTATTCCTAAGTGTGTTTTCTCTTGTAAGTCGTAAGGATCCTATAAGAGAATTTTTCCCTCTTACGAGTCGAGAGGACCCGTAAGCGGTTGTTTCCCTCCTTGTCGAAACTCGACTTTGGAGAGTGAGACCCGTGAATAGTATGCAAGGACCGTTTTAGATCGACTCGCAGGGTCCCATTGTTCAGGAAGCAAGTTTTTTAGTCCCTGCTGCCTGAGGCTTCATTTTGCAATTTGAGACGAATCAGGAATTTTCCCGCGGAGACACTGGTTTCTCTGCGAGCCGACGCGAATCAGGAGGCTCTCGTCAAGGATTGTTTGTTTCCCTGAGTTGAGGTATTTGCCAAGGATTATTTGTTTCCCTGGTGTTGAAACGAATCAAGAATTTCCCACGGAGACACTGGTTTCTCTGCGAGTCGATGCGAATCAGGAGGCTCTCGTCAAGGATTGTTTGTTTTCCTGAGTTGAGGTATTTGCCAAGGATTATTTATTTCCCTGGTGTTGAAACGAATCGAGAATTTCCCACGGAGGCACTGGTTGCTGATTGTTATAGAATTTTTGTGGATGTGTGTAAATCGAATCAAATAGTCCCCGGCAACGGCGCCATTTGATTGATGATAATTCTCGATGTGTAGTATGAAATTGTAAAGAAATCACAACCAAAAATTATTTGACCGCAATCAACTACGGTGTCGGATGTAGTTTGTATGTGAGTGCGGATCGTCCACAGAGAAAGTGTAATCGTTCGTCTTTTGAATTAGATGAATTGAAACTTTAAAGAAAAGAAAACAAACAATTCAAGATTTATAATTGCAATTCAAGAAAGAGAAAAATCTAGATCTAAGAAAGCATTAAAAGGATAGAATCAAGAATTGATAGTTTGTTGATTTTTCCAAACCAAATCTCAAGAATCGAAATGAGGCTCGTTGGAATCGATCGGATCTATAGATGTGATGTAATCTTACAATTACGTATTCTTATCTGTCACGCCCCGCTTCCCAGAGTGCGCTAAGATCGGCACGTGACAGAGCCAACCATGCTACCTGTGTCTAGGAAGCATCCCTCCACAGTCACATTACGGTTGTCTAGAGATATCAAGAACAGTAATAAACTATCTAATACATGTCCATAAGCCAGAATGAAAGAGTCATGAAATAAATGCGGAAGCAAAATATCCAAATACAATAATAAACTGGAATGTACGTCCCATAAAGCGGGCTCACATCAGGAATGAAAATACTGAAAAGAAACTGAACTAAACTAATGACAGGTCCTCACTGCTCGGCCTGTCGGCTGAAATACGCCTGCTCGGCCTGCAGCAAAGGTAAAGGATCTGGGCCATGCAAAACCCAGACGTCAGTGCGTCATAATATCAATAATAATGCAATCAGGAGGTAATAAGATATGCGGGTATGAATAAAAAGTAACAAGAGTATGAAAGTAACACGAATAAGGGCAATGAAGGGTAAAGGTAAAGGTGACGTGCAGTGAGTAATTTAAACAGGTCTATTGGGTTAACTACTCTCAAGTCTTTTGAAATCAATTTGATGAATCGTCGATGTAACTCAATAGTATCCCGTGCATGCCCGGGACCACGGTCAAGATTCTCGGGCTGAAACCGAGACGTGCCGCAAGGCAGTAAAAGTAGTATGTAAAGATGAATGATGTCAGCAGCATCATCCCGGGGCTGGCCTAGCCCGTAAGACTGATCAGTAAAGATATCGAACTGTCGAGTTACAAGTTAGGTTTCATCATTGATTTTCCCATACCCCCAGGTTATGTGTTCAAGTCAGGTATTGATAAATCTGGAGCTAATGCCAACACAGGATCAAGCAGGTACAGGTTTGTCTGAATAGACAACAGGAAATGTCCGTAGGGACAACATGTCAAGGTTGTCGGCATTAGTAACAGGATCATGTATCAAGTCAAGTAGTAATATATCAGGTCATGTCAGGTGGTGCACATGTATCAAGTCATGTCAAATATGGTATCAGGTCAAGTCAGGTAGTGCACAGGTAACAAATGGGTAATCATAATCAACTGTAGTAAGTATGGTATATGAATCTAGCAGTAATATGAAGCAATCAGGTTCAGGCATGCAATTAAATATGTATTATACAGTATGGATATGAACGAGTGTCATGAAACGGTAAAATGGTAATATGGGTTGCATGACTAAACAACATATAATATTTTTTATTCATAAGGATGCAAAAATGTGTAGTATAGCATGTAGCAAGATGAACTTGCCTGAACGGATCTCAATACGGGTGCGTACGCCACGTACGACGTCGGTAATGTTGCGATGCACACGTGCGCACGGGACAGGACAGAACTAGGTAAAGAAAGAACGTGACCACGCTGGCTGGGGATATCCACTGGGTCGCCCGGATGGTCGGCAACGGCACGGCCCTGGCGATCACCGGAAAATGCACGATCAAGAAAGAGAAGAAGAAGGAAGAGAAGGGGTTGTGGTTATTCTCTGGTTTCGGTGCTTTGGGGTCATAGGCGAGGGGGTGATGACGACGATGGGTCGTCGATGATGAGGTCCCGGCAAGACAGTGGGTTTTCTGGAAATGGGCAGTGAGGGTTTTTGATGTTGGGGATCAGGTTTTGTGTAGTGGCTTGGGCTCGGGATCAGGGGAGTAGGTGAGGAGAGAGGGTTGATGTGGTAACGAGTGCGCGGAGGCGACGGGGTCGAAGCTCCGGTGAGGCGTGCAGGCGAGGTAGTGGGGTTGTGAGTTCTTCACGTCGGGGAGTGCACAGAGAAGAGGAGAGGTGTGTGTCGAGGGAAGGAGGCGGAGGCGAGACCGATGAGGTGTTCTGCAGCGAGGTCAGGGGCGACGAGGGGTCACCGGCGGTGGTCGGCTAGAGGGTGCAGGCGGTCGAGTTTGTGGGTTGCAGCGAGGTCGGGTTGGTTGCAGTCGAGAAAGAGGAGAGAGAGGAAGGAGAGGGTGGCCGCAAGGACGAGGAGGCGACGGCGACGACGCGACTGCGACGGACGTGGGTTTCGTTCACGTGATGAGGCGGGAGAAAGAAAATATGAATGAGGAGGAAGAAGAGAGGCAGACGAGGGAGAGAGAGAGGGATGTGGTGTTTATAAGGAATGGGTTTTAAATGAAAAAAAAAGTAATATTATATATATATATATATATATATATATATATATATATATATATATATATATCTGCAGAGGGAGAATGAGAGAGCCGAGAGAGGGAGAGACAAGGAGAATGTGAGTGTCAGAGAGGGATGAGGGTGTAAGCTGTAAAGATTGTAAAGAGGAAGAAAATGAGAGAGATAGGTGTGCGTGAGTTGTAAAAATGATAGAAGCAGGAGAGAGAGTATGGGTTTAATAGGTTAAAAAATATAAGAAATAGTAAATTATATAAAAGAGAGAGAAAGAGAGTAACGTGGGTGGGTGGATGATTGAGTTGTAAAGAGGGGAAAAAAAGAGAGAGTGAGACGTGTGAGCAAGATGGAGAGAGATGAAGCAACATGGTTTGTTAATTTAGAACATTCAAAATATAATAATATAATATTGGTACGTTTTCAGATTTTGGCAAATACAAACTTACTCCAAAACACGTCCGGGTCGGGTCTAAAAATTCAGATTTAAAATATGAAAAATATATGCGACGTCCAAATTTCAAAATGAATTCCCGGGTAACGAAAATGCATACCCCCAAGATTGGATGCACGTACGTGCGCGTAGCCATCCAAACAAGCCCGTTTCACTGAACGGGACAAGAACAAGATGCGCGGATGCTACCGCGGGGTTAGGGGTATCATGCAGGCCATGCAATGTATTTTTAAAATATTTTATTGGACTTTATTTGTTATATTGAAAAAAATGCAGATGCCAGATATAATATTTGCACCCAAAACACAATATATCGGGAAAAATACCATAAATAAAGAAATACGTGCATTGGAATTGGTATACATAAACTAGGGTGTTAAATTATACCCAACTACAAAAGAATTTCGTCCTCGAAATTCCCAAGACAAGAAAAGATAAACAATCAAGAACCACAAGAATAAGTGTGGAAACTTCTGTCGAATCTCGTCTTCTCGTTCCCAAGTCAAATCTCCGTGCGAGCGATTCCCCCATGAAACAAGTACGAGAGGGATAACCTTTTTCTTAAGAACCTTTTCTCTTCGATCAACAATCGACATTGGCCGTTCTTCATAGGTCAAGTCCTCCCTTACTGTCAGCTCCGAATGATCTAGCACGTGTGTTTCATCTCGAACATACTTACGGAGTTGAGATACATGAAACACGTCATGAACACTCTCCAAAGATGGTGGTAAAGCCAATCGGTACGCTACTTCTCCAACGCGCTCGATGATATCAAAAGGCCCTATAAATCGAGGACTAAACTTGTCTCGACTCCCAAAACGAATCACTCCTCTAGTTGGTGATATCTTCAAGAACACAAGATCACCAACAACGAACTCTAGAGGTCTTCTCGATGTATCAGCCCAACTCTTCTGCCGATCTTGTGTTGCCTTCATGTGATTCCGAACAATATTGACTTTCTCTACTGTTTGTATGATCAATCCGGTCCCAACAATTTTCGTTCACCAATATCCTCCCAACAAACGGGTGAGCGACACTTGCGACCATATAACGCTTCAAATGGAGCCATCTCAATAGTCGCCAGAAGCTGTTATTGTAAGAAAACTCCACCAAGTGTAGATGATCCTCCCATGAATCCTTGAAGTCTAACATGCAAGCTCTCATCATGTCTTCAAGGGTTCAGCATGCTCTTCAAGACTCCCCGAGCAGACTAGAATATCATTGATAAACACCACAATAAACTGGTCCAAGAATGATGAAAAGATTCGGTTCATCAAGTCCATAATTATTGCCGGTGCATTCGTGACTCCGAACGGCATCACTAAATACTCGTAATGTCCATACCGAGTTCGGAACGCGGCCTTGCAAATATCCTCTGATTTAACTTGGACTTGATGATATCTGGATCGCAAATCCCTCTTCGAGAATATCCTCGCGCCATTAAATTGCTCGAATAATTCGCCGATGCGAGGAATCGGGTACTTGTTCCTAACAGTCTCTGGTTTAATTCTTGATAGTCGATGCACATTCTCTTTGTGCCATCTTTCTTTTTTTTTACTAGAAGAACTGGAGCTCCCCGAGGTGAATTACTGCTGCGAATCCAACCCTTCTCTAGCAATTCAGTAACTTGACTTCTTCCAACTCCACTGGTGCCATTGGATAGTACGCCTTTGAGATTGGTGCTGCACCAGGAAAAAGATCGATCGCGAACTCCACATCTCGTTTTGGTGGTAAACCCGAGATGTCCTCGAATACGTCTATGAACTCTCGAACTATTGTTGGCGCTTCCTTCTTATCAAGTTCCACCTACGCAAGAACGGTGTTTGTCGGCCTAGCCCTAAACTCGACTGGCCCGACAGAACTGCTACCTCCAATAATAAACTCCGGATGTCCGGGAATCTGGAAAATCACTTTCTTTGCCCTACACTACATATGATCATGGAAAGTGCCGATAGAGGAAAAAAAATCCATTCCCAAGACAACATCACAACTACCGGTATCGATCACCAAGATCTCAGAAAATAACTACTGAACAATCCTTACACTCACTACTAGCTACGATCTTCCCACTCCCAGTGTGAATGTCCCAACAACTAGACAGGGTCGTGCAAGAAATCGAATATGCAGCAATAAACTTGGACGACATAAAACAATGGGTTGCACCAGAATCGAATAATACTAATGCGGGAAAATCATAAACAAGTAGGATACCTGAAACAACTTCATCTAAAGGCTTGAGCTTGATTAGGTCCTTGAGTTATCCGCTTCTGCCCTTAAAACTGCTTCTGCGGTGGCTTATGAGTATCATCTTTCGTGCGAAGCTTTGACGGACAAGCATTGATAGTATGATCTGCTGATCCACAAACCAAACAGAGTCCCCGCATCCTTCGACAATCTCTTTGCACATGTCCGGGTAAATGGCAGTAGTCACAAATCACGCTCCTTTTTTTATCAATGACAACAGGCTTCTTCCCAGGTGTTACGCCACGCCGGTTCACTGGAATACCTCTGCGTACCTGCGCTCGGTTCGACATAAACGCCGGCTTCCGTACTACTTCGGCATGCTGCCGTGTATCCTTTGCCTTCATCAATAGGCTCTGCTGCTCCCTGGCTGCCCTGAGAACTTGCGAGAAAGTGGTCAATCCTAAAGATATAATGTGCCTCTGGATTTCCACGTCCAAACTGCGCATGAACCTTCTTGCCCTATCAGCCTCTTTGGCAACCAAAGGTCCTGCGAATCAACTGAGTCGTGTCCACTCAGCCGCATGTGCATCCACGGATCCGCCATTTTGCTTCAAGCTGATAAACCTTTCTTCCATCTCTTCCCGCGCAGTCTGCGGAAAGAACTTCTTCAAGAAACTCTGTGAGAATGTTGCCCAACTGATTGGCTTGGGCAAACGGGTCTCTTCCACGAGCCACCATTCACGGGCATAGTCCACCAATTGGATGCGTACGACATCCACTCTCTTGTCCTCTGGAATCTGGGCTGCAATGAGCAAATTCTCTGTATCGACTAGCCACTGCTCTGCTGGCAACGGCTACTCCAGACCAGTGAAAACGGACGGACCAAGTTTCCTGAAATCCGCCACGGTACCCACACGATCAACTGGTCTGGCCACAACATTGTTTACGGACTGCTGGACGGTCCGCAAACTTTCCTGAAAAGCTTCAGCTTGCTGCTGGTTCAGATCGGTTTGCCGCCTCTGGTTCTCCAGCATTCCACGAATCACTCCAAGCAGTGCGGCGTTATCGACACGCCTCTAGTACGTTCGCAAATCTTCATCTGCCATGATTCTGAAGCCACAATACGGAAGGGGATTAGCACAGTAAACAAGATTCAAGCTTGCGGTAAACATAAACTGGTAAGCAATGAAACCAAAAGGAGTAAAGAAATATCATGATTATAAATCAAGAAAATGAATCAAGACTAGAACTCCAAGTTACTTAAATAGAGTACCGCATTGTAACCATGCCGCGGTACATAGTTACAATCACATAACTCCACTCAAGTCGCCCAAATCCTAGTATCCGAATCAAGGAACAGGGAGAAACAATAGGGAACCAAAAGGTTTCAAGTCAAGATGCAAAGTGGTTTGCATATCGTCAAGATAAGGATCAAGAGAAAGATATGATTTAAGAATGGCAAGATGGTAGAGTGGCAGGACATGTTCCTAATCGCGAGTATTCTGATTCGTGCATTGGGTTCAATACCCAACTACAAAAGAATCAAACCCGATTAACCTATATCCTATGGCTCTGATACCAAACAAACCCTGTCACGCCCCGCTTCCCAGAGTGCGCTAAGATCGGCACGTGACAAAGCCAACCATGCTACCTGTGGCTAGGAAGCATCCTTCCACAGTCACATTACGGTTGTCTAGAGATATCAAGAACAGTAATAAACTATCTAATACATGTCCATAAGCCAAAATGAAAGAGTCATGAAATAAATGCGGAAGCAAAATATCCAAATACAATAATAAACTGGAATGTACGTCCCATAAAGCGGGCTCACATCAGGAATGAAAATACTGAAAAGAAACTGAACTAAACTAATGACAGGTCCTCACTGCTCGGCCTGTCGGCTGAAATACGCCTGCTCGGCCTGCAGCAAAGGTAAAGGATCTGGGCCATGCAAAACCCAGACGTCAGTGCGTCATAATATCAATAATAATGCAATCAGGAGGTAATAAGATATGCGGGTATGAATAAAAAGTAACAAGAGTATGAAAGTAACACGAATAAGGGCAATGAAAAGTAAAGGTAAAGGTGACGTGCAGTGAGTAATTTAAACAGGTCTACTGGGTTAACTACTCTCAAGTCTTTTGAAATCAATTTGATGAATCGTCGATGTAACTCAATAGTATCCCGTGCATGCCCGGGACCACGGTCAAGATTCTCGGGCTGAAACCGAGACGTGCCGCAAGGCAGTAAAAGTAGTATGTAAAGATGAATGATGTCAGCAGCATCATCCCGGGGCTGGCCTAGCCCGTAAGACTGATCAGTAAAGATATCGAACTGTCGAGTTACAAGTCAGGTTTCATCATTGATTTTCCCATACCCCCAGGTTATGTGTTCAAGTCAGGTATTGATAAATCTGGAGCTAATGCCAACACAGGATCAAGCAGGTACAGGTTTGTCTGAATAGACAACAGGAAATGTCCGTAGGGACAACATGTCAAGGTTGTCGGCATTAGTAACAGGATCATGTATCAAGTCAAGTAGTAATATATCAGGTCATGTCAGGTGGTGCACATGTATCAAGTCATGTCAAATATGGTATCAGGTCAAGTCAGGTAGTGCACAGGTAACAAATGGGTAATCATAATCAACTGTAGTAAGTATGGTATATGAATCTAGCAGTAATATGAAGCAATCAGGTTCAGGCATGCAATTAAATATGTATTATACAGTATGGATATGAACGAGTGTCATGAAACGGTAAAATGGTAATATGGGTTGCATGACTAAACAACATATAATATTTTTTATTCATAAGGATGCAAAAATGTGTAGTATAGCATGTAGCAAGATGAACTTGCCTGAACGGATCTCAATACGGGTGCGTACGCCACGTACGACGTCGGTAATGTTGCGATGCACACGTGCGCACGGGACAGGACAGAACTAGGTAAAGAAAGAACGTGACCACGCTGGCTGGGGATATCCACTGGGTCGCCCGGATGGTCGGCAACGGCACGGCCCTGGCGATCACCGGAAAATGCACGATCAAGAAAGAGAAGAAGAAGGAAGAGAAGGGGTTGTGGTTATTCTCTGGTTTCGGTGCTTTGGGGTCATAGGCGAGGGGGTGATGACGACGATGGGTCGTCGATGATGAGGTCCTGGCAAGACAGTGGGTTTTCTGGAAATGGGCAGTGAGGGTTTTTGATGTTGGGGATCAGGTTTTGTGTAGTGGCTTGGGCTCGGGATCAGGGGAGTAGGTGAGGAGAGAGGGTTGATGTGGTAACGAGTGCGCGGAGGCGACGGGGTCGAAGCTCCGGTGAGGCGTGCAGGCGAGGTAGTGGGGTTGTGAGTTCTTCACGTCGGGGAGTGCACAGAGAAGAGGAGAGGTGTGTGTCGAGGGAAGGAGGCGGAGGCGAGACCGATGAGGTGTTCTGCAGCGAGGTCAGGGGCGACGAGGGGTCACCGGCGGTGGTCGGCTAGAGGGTGCAGGCGGTCGAGTTTGTGGGTTGCAGCGAGGTCGGGTTGGTTGCAGTCGAGAAAGAGGAGAGAGAGGAAGGAGAGGGTGGCCGCGAGGACGAGGAGGCGACGGCGACGACGCGACTGCGACGGACGTGGGTTTCGTTCGCGTGATGAGGCGGGAGAAAGAAAATATGAATGAGGAGGAAGAAGAGAGGCAGACGAGGGAGAGAGAGAGGGATGTGGTGTTTATAAGGAATGGGTTTTAAATGAAAAAAAAAGTAATATTATATATATATATATATATATATATATATATATATCTGCAGATGGAGAATGAGAGAGCCGAGAGAGGGAGAGACAAAGAGAATGTGAGTGTCAGAGAGGGATGAGGGTGTGAGCTGTAAAGATTGTAAAGAGGAAGAAAATGAGAGAGATAGGTGTGCGTGAGTTGTAAAAATGATAGAAGCAGGAGAGAGAGTATGGGTTTAATAGGTTAAAAAATATAAGAAATAGTAAATTATATAAAAGAGAGAGAAAGAGAGTAACGTGGGTGGGTGGATGATTGAGTTGTAAAGAGGGGAAAAAAAAGAGAGAGTGAGACGTGTGAGCAAGATGGAGAGAGATGAAGCAACATGGTTTGTTAATTTAGAACATTCAAAATATAATAATATAATATTGGTACGTTTTCAGATTTTGGCAAATACAAACTTACTCCAAAACACGCCCGGGTCGGGTCTAAAAATTCAGATTTAAAATATGAAAAATATTTGCGACGTCCAAATTTCAAAATGAATTCCCGGGTAACGAAAATGCATACCCCCAAGATTGGATGCACGTACGTGCGCGTAGCCATCCAAACAAGCCCGTTTCACTGAACGGGACAAGAACAAGATGCGCGGATGCTACCGCGGGGTTAGGGGTATCATGCAGGCCATGCAATGTATTTTTAAAATATTTTATTGGACTTTATTTGTTATATTGAAAAAAATGCAGATGCCAGATATAATATTTGCACCCAAAACACAATATATCGGGAAAAATACCATAAATAAAGAAATACGTGCATTGGAATTGGTATACATAAACTAGGGTGTTACATTATCCTTCGATGAATTGATACTAGATCGATGATGATCGACGAGAATTAGGGATTTCTTGTGAAACTAGGGTTTCATCTTATCCCTTGTTCATTCGTCGATATCATTCATATTCTAGCCTCTAGTAAATTCAAGAAACGATCGTAGATCCCTAATTTCGAGCGATCACAATCAAGAAAGCATCGCTACGAAACTAGGTCATCGATTCTTGAACTTGCTAGGGTTTACAAAACTCGTAGGACTTAAAAATAGTATTAAGATTTGTTACATCATCATTCTACAATCGTCTCGACTCCTTTACGAGCGGAGTTTTATTCACACATCACAACAAGAACAACAATTACAAATTGAGATCTAATCATGATGCAAGAATTAAAAGAAAGCAAGATAAAAGAATTTTACATTTTATTTATATCAACAATTTAGTTACATTCGCTCAAGAACTACAAGAGGAAGAACTTGATCGTCGACTTGGCTTCGCTCGTCTCCGTGGATCGCGGATCGGCTTGGATCACTTGCCCGATTGAAGATCGGCTCGGCTCCTAAAAGGTTGAAGGCTTCTCGCTTGATTTGGTACTCAAGATCTTGGATTTAGAGTGGAATTAGGGTTAGGGTTTCGCACAAGTCTTGTCACGAAACTTGTGGAAGAAGATGATGTAGAATGAACCAATGGTTATTGATTAGCCTTTAACCCTAGGTCTAGGTTCCTATTTATAGATAACTAACCCTAGATCTAGGATTTCAAATTCTAAGTTTCCCTCCTAAAGTTTGTTGAAGAAATTCAAATTTCCCTCCAAAAGTTAGTTAGGGGAGAAGCTTCTAGATGTGATTAGTTAGGAGGGAGCTTCTAGAAGAGGATTAGTTAGGAGCTTAATTAGGATTAGCCTTCCTTAATCTTCTTTGCTGATCTGGCAGTAGCTTCGAGGGTATTCTGGGACTTTACATATCATAAAGGACTGTGGGCCCAGAGAAAGAGATTCTGCACTGAAAATTCCATGCTGACGTGGCAATAGAGGCGCGGAACCGCGGCGCAAGCCATCTCCTGCCGCTGTTCCGCGGCTACTTTGGGGAGTTAGAACTTGGGCTCTCTGGTGTGATCTTGGGCTGTTGTATTGGGCTTTATGTGATATATAGAATTTAATATCTCCTTTTGTATTGCTACCAAATCTCAGGGCTTTGAGTTGGCGTAATTTTGATCAGCTCTTTTGCTTTTTCTTCCGTATTTCCTGCACAGACTCAAGACAAGTGTTGCGCAAATACAGAAATGATGCGATGCCATGAAATGCGGTTAATTTCCTTTAAAGTGTCGGTTTAAAGTCTAATACATGCAATCTCATATTTTGTGACAGATTTGCTAATATGTAGAATATGAATGCCGAACACTTCTAAATGTATGCAAATGTTAGGGAAATTGCCGGCTAAAATATACAATATTTTCGACTGATCAAATACCCCCAAACTTAATTTCGATCGTCTCGAGCGAATGTTTTATTAAAAAGAGAAGGAGAAAATAAAGAATGAGAAAAACTAAGTAGCACACTTTCGTAGGCAACACGATTGCACTGAGCATGTGCAACAAGCCTTTAAACCTCTAGGTGTCCCTAGTAGGAGGAGTGTTGTCTCCTGAGGGTTTTCAGCGGATTACACCCACAAAATCCAATAATAAAAGAAAGATCATGAATATTACATTTAAAGAAAAGAATTGTAAAAGAAAGACTTTGAAAATTAGGGTTTCCAACTAAGCTAGCTTTTCGGTTGTCATGAGCCCTATCTTAATGGTCATGAAAAGATGTCAGAAATCACGTCCTCCCTCAATAAAACATCGTCTTATTCTTCATTCCTATCTGTTTTCCAAACATCGATCATATAACCCTGTGTGTGTGTAAAGGACATCCCTACACCCGGAGAATTCAATTCAAGCTATCATACTCTTGCCCATCGGCCTCAGTACTTTTTGATAAACGAGATTGCTCACACACTTTCATGCGACCGTTAATACTTCTTGAGGTACTAACCGACCGATTACTCATGTGCTTGCATGCTTGGTGTATTTTCCTCGTCTTGCACCACCTCAGGCATAGCAGTGACTCCCAGACCAGTTGGCCTTAGGGCACTAGGTGTAGAAGCACCCTTTGCTATATATTTTTTTATTGCCCTCGGTGATAACAAAACCAGTGTACATTTTTCTCACCACATCAATTTTTTTATTTCTTTCATACTTTTGGCTTTAAGACAAGAGCATTTCAAGGTATCCTCTACTATCCCAGGCTTTAAGATGTGTGTAAGTGCGAATAGCAGGGTAGCAACGTTCAAAATGTTTGGCTTCCAGAATAGAAACTATTTTTTAGACTTATTTTTATCCTCAGATTAGTGACGTCTTTCATCTTACTAACCATTGGGACAACGGCTCATAACTACTTATTACTAGTTCGTATAAGAAAACTTCTAATTTTCTTAGTTTTCTTAAATTTTTCTAATCTCATGGATGTAATTTTTCACTATCTAAACTTTCATTATCTTATTTATGTACAAAAAATATTTTTATCTTTTTGAAAATTTTTAAATTTTTATAGGTTTTAAAAAATGTTTTGTGCTTATGCAAATGATATGCAAATGATGCGAAAATAAGCACAAACCTCCCCCAAACTTGTTTTCAACAGTGTCCTCACTGTTGCCTTCTGCTAAATCTTGAAAAACCTGTAAGCTTGGGAGGAATTTATTAGTGGGGGCAAAATATTTAAGTGAAGATCCTCCCCGAAACTTATTTTTGGCTCAAAATTTTTGTAAAAATTTTATTTTCAAGAGCCAGAAAAAATGTACCCCCCCAAACTTGTTTTATGCAATGTTAAGCTTTGAAAATCACAAGTGGGGGTCAAAAATCATTGGTCGATGCCAAGCTTTGCAAAGACCGAATGTTAACACCAACCATTCAAAAATTTTATCAATGCAGTGCTCTGGTTGGTGGAAGAAGAAGTGGGGAAAGGGTAAGTGGTGGAATAGAATGTGTGTGCGTCTCATTTTGGAGAGACGATGCAGTGTATGTGATGGATTACTCGCATTCTTTTTACAATTCAAAAGAAGGGGTGGATGTTCAATTTCATTGATTGGGAGATGATTCATCTCAACACCCGTGTCATTTAAAAATGCGAGTTCATCAGCGAAGCTCTCCTCAAAAGTTCCATTTATACCCCGATGAATAATGTCATCACAAAGTATGGGGTGATCTTCAGACTCTAAGAACAGTTCATAATCCGTGTTAATTGTTGACCCGGACAACTCGGTGGAAGAGTCCGTATGTGTATGATACATAGTTGGGTCAAACAATAACGTATGAAAAGAGTCAAGATCGATATCAGGAGGATCATCAAATTCGCTGCTGTCGACATCCATTAAGTCGACAGAACAGACCTGAGTAGTAGGTTCGGAGGGTACACTTCCCAACTTGTAAATGTTCAGCTCTATTGACCTATTCCCGAAAGATAGGGTCATAGAACCATTACGACAGTTGATAATAGCATTGGAAGTGGCCAAAAAGGGGCGACCTAAAATCACCGGAATTTGATTCCGTGGGTTCGCTACAGGCTGTGTATCAATTACAATAAAATCTACCGGGAATATAAATTCTCCGATTTTTATTAACACATCCTCCAGTTCACCCCTAGGTTTGGTGATTGATCGGTCAGCCATCTGGAGAGTGCAATTGGTTGGCTTCAACTCTCCGATACTTAGTTGCTCATAGACTGAGTATGGAAGCAAGTTCACACTAGCGCCAAGATCAAGTAGAGCACGGTTAATGTGTTTTTCCCCAATAGAAACGGAAATAGTAGGATATCCAGGATCCTTACGTTTCCTCGGTAATTGTTGGAGGAAAGCCGTGTCTATTGTTTTTTCCATAAAAATCTTCTTGGGCACTGGATTCTTCCTCTTCCTAGTGCACAAGTTCTTAAGAGTTTTCGCATAGGACGGAACTTTTTGGATGGCATCTAGGAGAGGGATGTTGGTGTTTACTTGCTTAAAAATGTTCATAATCTTCTCCATATGTGGACTCGGTGTGTTAGCCCTTAACCGATTAGGGTAAGGTGCTTTAGCAATAAGAGCTGGGTCTATCATAGGAGAAGGAAGTGAGTGTGGAACCGATCCCAGAATAGAAGTGGGGATCGTCCGTGGAGGGGTAAAAGAGGTGGGCTGTAATGGCGAGCCTTTTGGGAAATGGAGAATAGGCTCGGAAGAAGATGGTGGGGTAGAAGAACAGGGGTCAGAAGTGTGTGTGTGAGAAAAGGTCTCAGCTGGGGTTCTATTGATTGATTTTTCTGTATCATCAAACTCTTCCCCAAGGTGATGGTCAAGCACTCTTCCAGATCTCAACGTGATTGCATCCACAGGATGTGAATAGCCAGAATTAGGTAAAGGTTGAGCTGGAAGTTTCCCTTTCTCTCTTGCACTCATTTCGGCTTTTAGTTGTGCAATTTGTTCTTCCATCGATTTGATGTTCTCGTTTTGAGATATAATGATCTTCATTACATTCTCGACGGAAGATTGCAAACTTGCCGTCCCTTGGATGGATTGTTTCATGAAAGTATCTAAGGTTTGTGCTAGTGCAGAAGTATTATCTGTACCGGTCAATTGCAAAGGACTAGGCGGTGCAAAAGTGTTGGCCGGATTTTGAAAATTTTGTGCTTGGAAGGGGTGCTGACTCAATTGAAGTTGTGGGTGCTGTTGTGGTGGAGGGACCCCTTGGAAATTGTGTTGGGTTGGAACCGTGTTTTGAAATTGGGATTGGTTCCAAGCAAAGTTAGGGTTATTCCTCCATCCTTGATCATATGTGGAGGAAGATGGATCGTTTCTAGGTCTTTGAAATGAGGCATTTGTATGCTCAGGACCTTGAAACGGACATTCTTCCATCAAGTGAGACGGATCAGAACAGCATCCACATACAGTTTTGGAGAGTGATATTTGACTTAGGGCGGCAGCTAAAAATTTATTTTCCATATTCTCGAGTTTCTTATTGATAGCTGCAATGTCAGCTCTAACTTCTATGGAAATATCATTGCCATCCCTAGATGATTGACTCACACCCTCCCACTGTAAAGATTTTTCAGCGAAATTTTCTAGAAAATTCCAGGCTTCCCCATCATCTTTAGTCATGAAGTTGCCTTGACACATGGATTCAAGGGTCTGTCTTGTGTAAGGAGTAATGCCCTCATAAATGATTCGGCACAGTTCCCATCTTGGGATGCCGTGATGTGGACATTGGACTAACAGATCCTTGAAGCGGTCAAGACATTTTGAAAATGTTTCATTTGGAAGCTGGGTGAATTGATAGATTTCGCTACGGACTCGAGCTGTCTTTTGATGTGGGTAGAATTTCTTAAGGAATGCTTTAACGAATTCGTCCCAATTTGAAATGGAATGTGCGGTAGTGTTATATAGCCATTTCTCGGCTAAATCGCACAAGGTAAATGGGAGAAGACGAAGACGCAAAGCATCCACAGACAACTGTGAAGTACCCATCATTGCGCATACATTTTCAAATTTCGTGATAAAAACGTATGCGTCTTCAGACTCGAGACCGTGAAATTTTGGTAGAAGGTTGATGTATTGGGGTTTTATTTGAAAATTTTCCCTGTTGGCTGGTGGAATGGAAAGACAGGTGGAAAGTGGGCCTCGTGTTGGATAGCACCTCTCTTGGAGAGAGATGCGAGGTGGATTCTGCGCACCAACAGACGGCGGCAGATTAGGGTTAAAGAAGTTTGATGGATTCGGGTCCATCGGTGTGGGTGTGGTAGTAGGTAAAGAAAAGGTAAATGGAGAATTATCGACTTCGGAGTCGATAAAGGATACGCGGACTAAACGGGCACTAGAATCCCGTGTCCAGCCTATCTTGTACTAAAAAGAGTTAGTACAAGTGGCAGCGTTGGCTTATAATTAGGGGAAAGAATGAATGTGATTGGTGTTTGTTTTGAAAAAGATTGATACGGATTTTTGAAAAAATGATGCAACAAAACAAATGCAGCACACAAAACCCTAAAATCTAGTGGTCACCTAGGTCAAACTCTAGACCGCTCCTAACTGCCAAAAGACAAGTCGCAGGATAAATCCTCCACTGCCTCTTTGTTCCCCTGTGGCCGGATAAGTGCCAGGTAAGTGGGAAGGTACTCCACTACGTAGTAGTGGGCCTAATTAAAAACCACTAGCCTTAGACACACTCGCCTTAGGCACCACAAGAAAACTCGGATAAGCAATGAATTACCCACGGCCTTCTCTTGTCCTAATTGAGCGCGACGGTCCTTAGAGTCATCTCTAGATATTTTTTTAATTAATGAGGGTAAATGCGGATGCAAGTTTTGCGATTTTCGGGGCCTAGGAAGGGTAATGAAATCCCCACCTAATTTGAATTTGGTCGTGCCCCTTAAATTTCCGTATTAATATGCAACAACCACAAGAATCAAAAACACGCACAAATTTTATTTTGCTTTTGCGCGCTGCGATTTATTTGCAAAGAAACCTGCAGCAAAATTGTTATTGGAGCAGATTAGGTAAGAGATAAGAAAGTTAGGGACTTACAGAGAAAAATTGGTGAAGTAAATCCTCTACCCAAGCGCGGAACCGCCGCGGATGAGGGTTTTTAGCCGCGGAAGGGCGGCCGTATGTGCCGATCTCTGCATAAAACTTTCTGTCACTGTTTCACTTGAACTGCTTAGCTCTCTGGAATTTTTAGAAAAATTTTATCCAAGCTCCAATGATTCCAGAATTCCTCGCAACAAATCACAACACACGTATTAGAGTTTGTACGAGTTTAGATCTAAAAATTATGATGAAATAAATTGTTCAACTCAAATTTCAAAATACGAACTATTAGCGCACTATCCCCGGCAACGGCGCCATTTGATTGTTATAGAATTTTTGTGGATGTGTGTAAATCGAATCAAATAGTCCCCAGCAACGGCGCCATTTGATTGATGATAATTCTCGATGTGTAGTATGAAATTGTAAAGAAATCACAACCAAAAATTATTTGACCGCAATCAACTACGGTGTCGGATGTAGTTTGTATGTGAGTGCGGATCGTCCACAGGGAAAGTGTAATCGTTCGTCTTTTGAATTAGATGAATTGAAACTTTAATGAAAAGAAAACAAACAATTCAAGATTTATAATTGCAATTCAAGAAAGAGAAAAATCTATATCTAAGAAAGCATTAAAAAGATAGAATCAAGAATTGATAGTTTGTTGATTTTTCCAAACCAAATCTCAAGAATCGAAATGAGGCTCGTAGGAATCGATCGGATCTATAGATGTGATGTAATCTTACAATTACGTATTCTTATCCTTCGATGAATTGATACTAGATCGATGATGATCGACAAGAATTAGGGATTTCTTTTGAAACTAGGGTTTCATCTTATCCCTTGTTCATTCGTCGATATCATTCATATTCTAGCCTCTAGTAAATTCAAGAAACGATCGTAGATCCCTAATTTCGAGCGATCACAATCAAGAAAGCATCGCTACGAAACTAGGTCATCGATTCTTGAACTTGCTAGGGTTTACAAAACTCGTAGGACTTAAAAATAGTATTAAGATTTGTTACATCATCATTCTACAATCGTCTCGACTCCTTTACGAGCGGAGTTTTATTCACACATCACAACAAGAACAACAATTACAAATTGAGATCTAATCATGATGCAAGAATTAAAAGAAAGAAAGATAAAAGAATTTTACCTTTTATTTATATCAACAATTTAGTTACATTCGCTCAAGAACTACAAGAGGAAGAACTTGATCGTCGACTTGGCTTCGCTCGTCTCCGTGGATCGCGGATCGGCTTGGATCACTTGCCCGATTGAAGATCGGCTCGGCTCCTAAAAGGTTGAAGGCTTCTCGCTTGATTTGGTACTCAAGATCTTGGATTTAGAGTGGAATTAGGGTTAGGGTTTCGCACAAGTCTTGTCACGAGACTTGTGGAAGAAGATGATGTAGAATGAACCAATGGTTATTGATTAGCCTTTAACCCTAGGTCTAGGTTCCTATTTATAGATAACTAACCCTAGATCTAGGATTTCAAATTCTAAGTTTAGGTCTAGGTCACAGAAATGATGCGATGCCTGAAATGCGGTTAATTTCCTTTAAAGTGTCGGTTTAAAAGTCTAATACATGCAATCTCATATTTTGTGACAGATTTTCTAATATGTAGAATATGAATGCCGAACACTTCTAAATGTATGCAAATGTTAGGGAAATTGCCGGCTAAAATATACAATATTTTCGACTGATCAGTTGCTCTGCGAGTCGACGCGGATCAGGAGGCTCTCATCAAGGATTTTTTGTTTCCCTGAGTTGAGGTATTTGCCAAGGATTATTTGTTTCCCTGGTGTTGAAACGAATCGAGAATTTCCCACGGAGGCACTGGTTTCTCTGCGAGTCGACGCGGATCAAGAGGCTCTCATCAAGGATTGTTTGTTTCTCTGAGTTGAGGTATTTGCTAAGGATTATTTGTTTCCCTGGTGCTGAAACGAGTCAAGAATTTCCCACGGAGGCACTGGTTGCTCTGCGAGTCGACGCGGATCAGGAGGCTCTCATCAAGGATTGTTTGTTTCCCTGAGTTGAGGTATTTGCCAAGGATTATTTGTTTCCCTGGTGTTGAAACGAATCGAGAATTTCCCATGGAGGCACCGGTTGCTCTGCGAGTCGACGCGGATCAGGAAGCTCTCATCAAGGATTGTTTGTTTTCCTGAGTTGAGGTATTTGCCAAGGATTATTTGTTTCCCTGGTGCTGAAACGAGTCGAGAATTTCCCACGGAGGCACTGGTTGCTCTGCGAGTCGACGCGGATCAGGAGGCTCTCATCAAGGATTGTTTGTTTCCCTGAGTTGAGGTATTTGCCAAGGATTATTTGTTTCCCTGGTGCTGAAACGAGTCGAGAATTTCCCACGGAGGCACTGGTTGCTCTGCGAGTCGACGCGGATCAGGAGGCTCTTATCAAGGATTGTTTGTTTCCCTGAGTTGAGGTATTTGCCAAGGATTATTTGTTTCCCTGGTGTTGAAACGAATCGAGAATTTCCCACGGAGGCATTGGTTGCTCTGCGAGTCGACGCGGATCAGGAGGCTCTCATCAAGGATTGTTTGTTTCCCTGAGTTGAGGTATTTGCCAAGGATTATTTGTTTCCCTGGTGTTAAAACGAATCGAGAATTTCCCACGGAGGCACTGGTTGCTCTGCGAGTCGACACGGATCAGGTTTTTCTTCGTCAAGGACACTTTTTTCCTCGAGTCGAAGGATTTGCCGAAGACACTGGTTTCTTCGGGGTTGGGATGAACCGTCGAGATTTGCCTTCGTTTTCTAGCGGAGCCTGTTGGGAAAGTATGGTTCCCTCTTTATTTGCGCCCTTGGATTGTATACAGGGATCGATATGATCTTAACTGTAGGGCAAAAGTTTTATCATCATCATCACTTGTAGGGCAATAACGAAAGTTGTGGGGGTTTCTTAAGCACAGGTTTAGGTCTCTGTAACTTAAGACTTTCAAATCTTATGAGCCGTGAGGGTCCCATAAGAGAGTTCTCCTTACGAGTCGTGAGGATCTCGCAAGTGTATTTTCTCCTTAGGAATCATGGGGATCCCTAAGTGTGCTGCTCCCTTGTGAGTCGTAAGGATCTCACGCGGGTGGTTTCTCCTTACAAGGTCGAGGGGACCTTATAAGTGTCTTTTAACGAGGTTGCGCCCTTTCGGGTTTTCACAAACACTCGCCGGTAGTCCTGCTGTTTTTACTCACGGAGCCCTTTCGGGTTTTCATCCGTGCCAATTTTGCTTATGGACATACCGTTTTTATTTTATTTTTTATTTTATTTTTTATTTTATTTTTTTTATTTTGTCAGCCTATGGATGCTGCGGTATTAGTTTAAGGACGTTTCGGTCCGCTATTAGTTTAAGGACGTTTCGGTCCGGCATTGAGAAAGCTGGCTACTGCTTATAAAGCTTGAGCTGAGGAAGATAGCGAGCGGACGTAGTCGTCGTCATCTATCATTGACCTAGGGTGTGGCTCATTAAGCGTAGTATTTCTTTAGGAAGCGACCGTTTATTGGCCTGAGAGGCCTTTCACCGTGCATGTCCATGAGTAGATAGGCACTACCCTGGTAGACCTTATCTATGATGTACGGGCCTTCATAGTTTGGCTCGAATTTTCCCCGCTTGGCACGATTGGGGATCATAGGCCTTTTGACCACTAGCACAAGTTCGCCTTGGCGGAATGTCCTTGACCGGGTCAATCTTTCATATGAGCGCGTCATCTTTGCTTTATAGGCCTCCAGATTTTGCTGCGCTATGAGTCGGGTCTCATCGAGGGCATCGAGCTCCTCAAGCCGAAGGTTAGCATTTTCTTCATCTGCTAGCTCGTAGTGGACTGCCACTCGTAGAGAGAGTAACTCTATCTCGAGAGGGAGTACTGCTTCTGTACCGAAGACCAGCGCGTATGGCGTTGTGTTTGTGGCTGTCTTGAACGTAGTTCGATACGCCCAAAGAGCCTCTTGCGGTCTTTCATGCCAGTCCTTCTTATTTCGGGACACTGTCTCTTCATAATCTTTGTTAAGGTTTTATTGAAGGCCTCAGCTAGACCGTTAGCTCGCGGATTATAAACTGAGGAATATCTCCAGTCTATATTGTGTTGTTGCGCGAAGCGACTGATTTTGTGGCTTCTGTAAGCTGGCCCATTATCGGAGATGATCCGTCGTGGAGTTCCAAACCGATATAGGACGTGCGTCTTAAAGAAATGGAGGATATTCTCCGTCTTCACTTCTCTTAACGATATTGCTTCTGCCCATTTGGAGAAGTAGTCAGTCGTCGCCAGGATGAAACGATGTCCTCTGGACGATGCTGGTTCGATGGGGCCGACTATGTCAGTCCCCCACATTTCGAATGGCCAGCTAGCCACTGTTGGATGGAGTGGATTTGGATGTTGGTGGATGAAGTCTCCATGGATTTGGCACGAGTGGCACTGCTTCGCATACTCAAGGCAGTCTTGGATCATCGTGGGCCAATAGTAGCCCATCCGTTTGATCTTCAACTTCATCTTTGGGCCCGCTTGGTGAGAACCGCAGAGTCCGTCATGAACTTCCTGGACAACTCTTTTTACTTCGTCTGGTCCCAGGCATCTCAACCACAAAGAATCAAACGACCTCTTGTACAGGGTATCATTGACGAAGGCGAAAGACAGAGCTCGTTTCATAAGCTGATGTCTTGAGGACGCATCTTCGGGCATTCGACGGTATTTGAAGTAGTCTATAAAAACTTCTCTCCAATCCTCGGTATTTTCCCGATCTTTTATTTGCAGGGTCGTCTGCTCAGTCGCTCCCTCCTCTTCGGATGATTCCGAAGATATTTTTACTGGGGCTAGCACCCGACGGCTTTGTATCACGATTCTTACGTCATCGAGGTTGTCGTCAGCCAGTTCTTTGGCGAGCTTGGCCAATGCGTCCGCTTTGCTATTTTCCGCGCGCGGTATGTTTTCCAAAGTATAGGAAGGAATTTGGGTCAACAATTGTTGCACTTTTTCACCGTACTTCACCAATTCTGGTTTGCATGTTTGGTAGTCGCCGTTTACTTGACTAACGACCAGTTGGGAATCTCCATATATGAGGAGGTTTTCAATTCCCATGTCGATGGCGATCTCGAGGCCTGCTATCAGAGCTTCGTATTCGGCTTCATTGTTTGTCCTTGGCTCAGTTAGGGAGAAGGCAAAACGCATTATCCCTCTTTGTGGAGTTACAAAGATGAGTCCTACCCCCGATTTGATTATAGGGGTACTTTGTTTGCGTTTCTTCATGGAAGATGCTCCATCGAAATAAAGCTCCCATCGGGTATCACCACCGTCGATCGCATCAAACGCATGTTCGTCTGGAAGATCGCAATTTAAAGGAGAATCGGCGGGTATCGGATGCTCAGCGAGGAAGTCGACGATGGCCTGGCCTTTCACTGCCTTGAGAGATTGATACATTATCGAGAACTCCATCAAGAGCAGGGCCCATTTAGCGAGTCGTCCCGTCAATATGGCCTTCGACATCAAATATTTAAGGGGGTCCACCTTCGAAATGAGACGGACCTCATGCGCCAACGCATAGTGTCTAAGCTTTGTTATCGCAAAGATCAACGCCAGGCAGTGTTTTTTAATAGGGGAGTAATTTCTTTCTGCCCCCAGTAGAACTCGACTTAAGTAGTAGAGTGCTCTTTCCTTCCCTTGATCGTTCTCTTGTGCCCATAATGCGCCTAAGGAGCCTTCGAGAGCGGTTGTATAAAGAATGAGGGGCTTTCCCTTGACCGCAGCAGCCAACACCGGTGGGTTCTGCAGGTATTGTTTGATCTCGTCTAGCGCGCTTTGGCATTTTTGGTCCCAGACGAACGGGGTTCCCTTTTTCATCAGGTGGCTGTAGGGACGGCACTTTCCTGAAAGGTTGGCTATAAATCTCCGTATATACGCGAGCTTCCCTTGGAGAGACCGCAGCTGTTTGAGAGTCCTTTGCGGAGGCATTTCCATGATCGCCTTGATCTTTGACGGATCTATCTCAATGCCTCGATGTCGGACGATGAATCCCAGGAATTTGCCCGAGGAAACTCCGAATGCACATTTGAGGGGGTTCATCTTCAAGTTGTATTGCCGAAGGCGTTGAAATACGGTCTTCAGATGCTCGAGATGTTCCTCTTATGATTTGCTCTTCACCACGAGGTCGTCGATATAACATTCGACAATTTCATGTATAAGGTCATCGAAGATCTTCGTCATGGCCCTCTGATAGGTGGCATCGGCGTTCTTTAAACCGAAGGGTATTACCTTGTAGCAGAATATACCCAAAGGAGTCCTGAAGGCGGTGTGCTTCTAGTCTTCGGGATGCATCTTTATCTGATTATACCCTGATGAGCCGTCCATGAAGGAGAAAACTTCATGAGTAGACGTATTGTCTATCATCAGTTCGGTGACTGGCACTAGGAAATCGTCTTTCGGGCAAGCTTTATTGAGATCCCGGAAGTCCACGCATATGCGCACTGTCCCATTTTTCTTCATCACCGGGAAGATATTGGCGATCCATTCAGGGTATTGAACTTCCTGGATGAAGCTAGAGTCGATCAGCTTCTTGACCTCGGCATTGATACTCATCTCAAGCTCGAGCCGCATTCTTCTTGGCGCCTGTTTGACTGGTTTGATGTCCGGAGATATCGCCAATCTGTGCACAGCAATTTCTGGATCTAATCCCGGCATTTCGGAATAGTTCCACGCGAAGCAGTCTTTGTGCTGCATAAGCAGGTCTTTTAATGAAGCCACCTTCTCTTCAGACAGTAGCTCACTAACAAATGTCGGTCGCGGATCGTTCGCCGTTCCCAACTCAATTTTCTTAAGGTTATCTGCGGTGGTATGGATTCCATCTTCCAGCTCTTTTGGCGTTGGTGGGAATTCTGAGATTACATCGTCGTTGCTGTTTTCGAAGCACCAGGGAAGGTCATCCATGTTCTCGGGCTCTTCTTTTGATATCGTTATCACGTGACAAGTACGAATTCGCTTCCAATCCCAATGTGGAACCGGTTCTTCTTCCATGGCCTTGGGCTCGTGCTTCTGTGGCGGCGCTACCCTCCAGTTGTCGGACAGAGCGAACTTGCCAAGCTGATACTAATCTTCGACCCAATTCTTGAAGGTGAAGCAGTCCTCGAGAGGGTGCCCTATCACTTGGTGATATGGGCAATAGTCCGGGTGAGAGACTTCGCCTGCTTGCTCGGGGTGTTTAGACTCCGGCAGTGTAAGCATCTGATGTCTTAAAGCGAGGTCGAGTATTTTCTTCATCTTGTATCGAGGAAAAGAGTACGCTCGACCCATTTTTCTTATGAGGGATAGATCAGAACCGCTCGATTCCCGCTTGCGCGGCCTTTTAGCCCCGCTTCGTTGCTGTTGAGCGTTTTTTTCGCGTTTCGACTTGTTTATGCCTCTGCGTCGGGCTTTCTTTATAACAGGTTGACAAGGAGCGGCATTTTCATCTTTCACGGCCTGTTGGAGAAGGCGTTGCGTTTTGGCTTTCTCGTAGATGACCATTTCGCGGTTATGGTCGTCCCGGACCTTTTGACCAGCTTCCCTTATAAGCTTTTCCATTTGTTCTTCGAACGACGGACTGGGCTCTTTTTCATCTGGAACTTTCACTGGTTCAGGATTAGCGTCCTCCCATTGAGCATCCGCTTCTTCATCGAAGTCATACACGACGTAGCAGCCGTGTAGTAACTCTCGTTTCTTTGACCGGATGTATCCAAGCCTGATTGTCTCCATTCTCCCATTAGGCAGTTTGCATTGAGTCCCGGGAACGTTCCAGATTTTGTCATAGAACTTGGCTTTTCGAACGGTCTGCTTGAAGGATATCCCCTGGCGTTTCAGCAGCTTTTTCAAACCTTCCGTATAATATCTGGGAAGACGGATAGGCTGAAGCCTGTCGAGCGTAGGATCCGCGCCATGCCAGATTTCTTTCTCCACTTTGGTTTCTTCAGAGCGGTAGAATAGAATTGCTTTTTCGCTTTCTCGCCTGGAAGGGATATAGAGCGTTCGCAGCTCTTCTACATTGTAGATATCAAGCGCATCCAGTTCCTTACGGTGTTTAAGCGGCACCATGGCGACTTGTAGACTTTGTTCTTCGTCAGCGGACGTTCGTATTGAAGGTCGAGCAGAGAATACAGCATGGATCTCATCTTTCGAGTCGCTACCAAAGATCAACGTAGGAGCGGATGGTCCTGGCTTGTTGTGTCGAGACGGCTCAGAGTAAACTATCTCCTCTTCCTCTTCGGTATCACTACCGAAGACAGGGATGGTGGCGTTAGCTTTGTTCTCCGGTTTGTGACACCTCTCCGTGTCTTCGAAATCCGGTAAGAAGTATTTGGCATCTTCATATTTGCGGACTTCGTTCACGGAAAATGGATTCAGTTCTCCCTCCACGGTATACTCGAGACCATCCTTAGCGTATTTCATACACTGATGTTGTGTAGAAGGGATGACGTTGTACTCGTGTAACCATGGTCGGCCGAGCAGAGCATTGTAGCATGTCTTGGCGTCTATGACGTGGAACTTAATGTCCGTGACGAGTAACCCAAAGCGTAGCATCAGTATCACAGACCTAAGAGTTCTTGATGACTGGGAGTCAAACCCGGAGATGGTGATCTTGTCCCGAGCAAGGTGCTGGATGCTCATGCAGATTTCTTTTAACACCCGCACATTGAGGAGGTTAACGGAGGATCCATTTTCGATCAGGATTTTGCCTATCTTTATATCGTGGCAGTATCCTGAGACATAAAGGGGGCGATTGTGTTCGCACGTCCCAAGGAGAAGGTCTTCATCACCAAAAGCGATATCGGCCGTGTGCACTTCCTCCAATTCATCCTTCATCCTTTCTTCTGCCAGGAAAGCTTGGAATTGCTCTGGATCTTGCAGTGCCTTAATTAACGAATCTCTCGCCTCCTTTGATAGCAAAAGGGAGTCAAGAATGCTGAGCTGTGAGGGTAGTTTCCTCAAATGCGCTAAGACGTTGTAATCCACCTTATTCCTCTTTGGCGGGTCTTTGGCACTTAGCTCCTCCACCACTTGGTCATCTAAGACGATATCTTCAGAGACCCTTTCTTTCCCTTTGTCTTTTCTGTTTGAGGGTCCGAGATTCTTTTCGGGGAGCGTGCGATTACGTAGCCGGATATTTTCGCAGACCTTCGGCTCTTCTTCTTTTCCCGAGGTGGACTCTTTAAAGAGGGGGCCAAGCTCCAGCTCCTCATCAGAATCACTCCCGAATGTAGGCACCTGTGATCCCCCGGTGTTAACTATGCGACAATCGCCGGTAGTTCTTTTAAGCCCTTCGGTCGTATTTCTTTGCTCCCGACGAGTTTTGAGCCTCTCTCGCTTAAAGTGTTGTCGATGAGCGACGTATCCTTGCCACCATCTATCAAAAGCTTTGCACTCTTGAGTGGGGTGCGAAACCTTCTGATGATATAAGCAATTGGAGGGGTGCATTTCCACTTCACCGGTGATGTTTCTTTCGGAGGATGGTAGCTTCATGCCCATTGATATGGCCTTAGCAAACCTTTTCCTCATCTTGAATTGGCTTTTGTCGGTAGTGGAGGTGTTTTGCTCTAGCGGGATCGTCTCAGCTCTTTCATCAAGTCGCTGGCGCTTGGCCCTTTCAAATATAGCCGTCTCGCGTTCTTGATCAGCTTTACTTTTCAATCGAGCTTCGTTGAGGAATGCGTCAATTACCTCATCTGATGGCCCCAGAATTTTTGATTCAGGGTATGCCCCCAGCTTTTCAGTGCAAGGAGTCTCCTCATCGTCCATGAACGAATGGGAAATCACATGACAGCTCGCCACGCATTCTTCAGATTCATCAGATGAACTTTCTCCCTCATCTTCCTCTTGAAAGACATGATCGAGGAACTCTTGGAATGTAATGGGAGTCCGTGCCTTCTGGTTGTATTCCTCCAGCGCGTCAATTTGTTTTTGCAAGTCCGTACGCTTGTCGCCAGGCTTCACGGGCTTCTTTGATTTCTTTTTCTTCTTCTTCGAAGATTTTGACGGCTGGTTGCGAGTGCTTGAGCCACCACCATCGGTCTTTGGAGTTGGATGTGGCTTCAACATCTCTTCAATGATCTGCGGTTCCAACGGGTTCTTCCACCTAATCGCTGGACATGTCTGAAGATCGTTTAGCATCCTCTTTGTCTTGACTGATAATACAATCTCCCAAGGAGCTTCTTCAACGACGGAGCATGTTGCCCCCGGCGTATTCGTCCCCTTAGAGGTGTGGGGCTGCGGGGGATTCACCTTCCATTTGTCAGATAACGCGAATTTGCCCTGTCGGTACTGGTTTTCAAGCCAATTTTTGAAAACGTAGCAATCTTCGATCGGATGGCCCAGTACTTGATGATAAGGACAGTAGTTGGGATCATTGACATCATTTGGTTGCGACGGACGTTTTGGATCCGGCAGATTTATGAGTCGATTGCGCAACGCCAGCTCGAATAGCCTTCTCGTTTTATCTCGGGGAAACGAGTAAGAACGTCCTAGCCTCTCCTCAAGGGCTACGTACGGGCGCGTATTATTTTGACGAACAACCGGCTTCGAGTTGCTCGGCTGTTGTTGAGCATTAGCGACAACGATCGCTTTCCCCTTCCCTTTGTCATTTCGGGAGTCCGTCTTTGGAAGAGGGGGTTTATGGCCCATCTGATCCATTTGCGCTAGCTTGTCAATCAAGGCCTGGAAGGTAGCCGACTTGAAAAACATCATAAATTGCGAGATGGTTGCTTGCGGATCAAGGGTTCCCACAAACATACCCACCGCGGGAGCTTCTTCAATGCGCTGCTCGCACTTCGACCATAAGTTCCATCACCATATAGCATATTGAACCCATGTCTCGCCTGGCTTTACCCTGGCGTTAATCAGTGCCGTCATCGGGGTGCGTTCACTGGCGCTTGCAAAATGCTGGGTAAACAACAGCTCCATCTCCACGAAGGTCTTGATAGAGTCATTCGGGAGCTCAGAGTACCACTCGAACGCTGTATCTGATAAGCTTCCAACAAACTGGTGGAGCAACAGCTTGTCATCACCGCCGATGTTGCTGCAGAGTGCCCTGAATTGGGCGACATGCTGGTGATGATTGCCCGTCCCCTTGTAGACATGGAACTTGGGAATTGTGTAACCCGGCGGGTACTTGATTTGGTCGTACCAACTTGGATATGGACGCCCCGTTTTTACGACCTGGCCAGCTGCTTCAGCCGCATGATGGACCTGTATTTGTTGGGCTATGTACTCGTCCAAATCAGCTTTGGAGATTGTATCCTCCTTAGCTGTTGACAGAGCTGGCGGAGGATTAGATGTCTCTCCCCTATCGTCTTCAAGGATGATTGGGGGATCTTCGGCCGGAGGATCTTGTTGGATCATCATCCCCACCATGTCTTGGAACAGGAGGCCCATACGCTGTATGTTGGCTGCTTGTTCAGCAGCCTCTTTGTCCTTCTTTTCCAATATTCGACGAAGGAATTCGGCGTCGGTTTCTTGCTTTTGGCGTTCATATGAGGACGTCTCAGGGTTTTCTTTTGGCCCGGTAAGTGCGGCCATAGCGTTCATCATCTCTTGGAGCTTTTGCTGTTGCTCCTGAGCTTTGGTCACTGACCGTGTGAGTGGTCGATGACCCGTAGATATGCGACTGTCCTCTTTACCAGACGCCACGTAGACGGTATGAACTATAATGCCCCCTGACTTAGGGTGTTTGGGTTCACCACCTTTGATATTCGTCATCGGCGTTGGCACTTTCTCCGGCCTTCTTCTTTTATGGGCCATAGAAGTTGAGGGGGCCGTTGCTTTGGGCACCCTGGTGACTGTCATCCTTTCCTGTTTGATCGGGCAGTCTTTTTCTTTTTCCACTTTCGCCTTTTTCTGTTGACGAGAGCGATCTGGGTCAATTATGGAGTCTTGAATTCTCCGCCAAACTTTATAAATTTTTGAGGACAGCCGTTGAGGGGGCTGTTCCTGCTTCGTTTCCGGAACTTTCTCCGCAGGTGGAGGAGATCTTTTCAGTGTAGCGGTTGGAGAGTTCTTACGTACCCTCCTCAGCAGTTCAAAGCTGTTCCCAGTTAGAACAGCAGCGTTGACTTCTACCACTGAAGCCGGTGGAGTTAGCCCCGAGGGAGAGTTGCCCCCTGCCTTCTTTACTCGTCGCCAATGGCGACGTCGGGCGCGACGAGTCGTCGGTATTGGTTCAGAAACAGCTTCTTCTTTCCCCCTGTTCAAGTATGGGGCTGTTGCCGGCGTCAGCTTGTTGAAGACTGATGTCTTTTGAGCAGCAAAAGCAGGAGTGGGAGTTGGGATGGTCAATCTTGTAAAGACCGATCTCTTAGCAGGAGAAGCCGCCTTGACGACTTCAGGAGCAGGTTTAGCTACTCTTTTTGGAGTAACCTTTTCTGGGACTGCAAGCTTCATTGTGGCCCCGCAGGAGTTTTGGCCTAGTCTGGAGAAGACTGAGGCACTGGTGTTGGGCGACCCGTTGAGAAGGGCCGCAGTAGCTGAAAGTCGATCGAAGACCGACTTCTTAGGAGCTTCTTGTACGGGCACGGGGGTGCTGAAGCTTGTTGGTGGAAGCATGGTTCCGAAAAACAACCCCGTGGTGGCTTGAGTAATCTGCTCCATGGGCATGGTGAACAAAGAGGCCGCTTGGGGCCCGTAGGTTATGCCCCCAGTTGAGGCCGGACGCGAGCTGCAGCTGCAGTTAGAGCACTTCGAACAGGTAGAGGCCATCGATATTTGATTTCTTTTCTGCGCCAAGCAAGAGACCAAATCTTAGTAAACTTGAAATCCAAAGGCAACCATTAACAAACCGCGATTTGTTCGCGAACACGACACACAAAGTGTGGAGTGGAAAGAGGAAAAGGTCCCGCCGGGCGTGGCAGAATCTGTTCCCCTCCGAATGGCGGCCGACGACGCGAGGGCGTCTTGCCTGAGATTCGGGGCAGATGCTATTTGGTTTTATCCATCTACCTCTCCGAAGATGCCAAGTTGATTTATGGCACCGTGTATCGGATGTTTAGACGGATGCGGCCGATGTAGCAGACTTCGTCAGATTCCCCCTCGCTTGAGGGGTTTTTTATTGTGGGGACGCTCTTCCCTGCAGGCGCAAGCCCCTGCAGTTAATTACGTTACCGCATCGCGGTAACAACTTTCTCCTTCTCCAGAATTTCACTTCGTGTCGTGTGTGTTTGTTTTGTTTGTGGTTGCCCGTGGATTGTATACGGAGACTAAGCGATGCCGTCGCCCGTAGGACGTGAATTAGTCCAAATCCATATTTACTTAGATTTGGGTTTGGTGTTTTGGTTTAAGGATACGTTAGCCGTATTTAGGCTAAGATCAACTTAAACGTTTGTTAAGGATACGTTAGTCTGATTTGAGACTAAGATCAACTTAACGGGATCGTTTGGATCCGACAAAAGAGCATTTGGGAGCTCTATTGTTCCAGTTTAGGGACATAGTGGTCCATTGTATGCATGGCCATCAGGACCCGTCACCTCTCTGACGTCGTTGAAGGATTACAACGATAGGTGTCAGAGGAGTTCGGAGATGTACCCTCGAACCGGTCGTAAATTGATTTAGGGAGCAGCCGTGCTCAGTCAATTTAATTTGAAGACTTATGGCCATGACTGGGCTAAGTCCAGTTTCAAGATTCTTTTGTCTTTGGCTTATTGGACCTGTGCTAGGTCCTTGCCCGTTTATTGTATTATTTTTCTTTATTTTGGTTGGACTCTGCCCCTTTTTTAAAATGCATAGCATTTTTTATTAGGTCTGTTAGGCCTTTTAATTGGGCTCTGCCCCATTTTTTTAAATGCATAGCATTTTTGGTTAGGCCTTTTAATTGGGCTCTGTCCCTTTTCTTAATAATGCAGAGCATTAAATACTCTGACAGTGCCCCATATGGCTTGTCAGGCGTTTTGCGCCAATTAATGAGCGCAAGCGCTCGTGGAGGTGACACGTGTCACGTTCTGGTGAGCGCAAGCGCAACAGCGCAGTGTGCTGCGCTGTTGCACTGCTGACACGTGGCGCTTCCTGGCCGCTTGCGCAATAGTGCAGTTTTGGCAAGTGCTGGGCACTGTTAACTTGAGAATCTTTTAGATTCAGAACCAGAAGTGCAAAGCACTGTTTGTTTTCTTGATCTAATTTAGATCAAAGAAAACAAGTTCTTGTTTTTCTTATCTCGGGAAACCAATGGTTCATAGAAAAGTGCAAAGCACTTATTATTATTTATTTTTCTTTTTTATTAGAGATCCTTGATCTTGTTCTCAGATCAATGATCTGTTCATAAGAGAATTTTCTCTTTTTCTAAAGGTTTTTTTACCTTTTTTTTGTTCTTGAGGATTTCTCTCCAATTCTTCAGAATTCTCTCTGTTTAATTTTTCACAAAAATCTTCCTCCCTTTGAATTGAGGTCTAGGGTCCTTTTTATAGTGCCCATAAATTAGTTAAATTTGTTAAAGAGATCTTTCTCTGAGTGATTTGGGGAATTTTCCCCACCGTTGGATCTTTGATCCAAGGGCTTCTGTTTTACAGAAAAAAATCTTCTTGTTTTAACAAGAACAGAAAGATTTCTTTAAAATATTAATTCTGTTTGGCGCAAACGCCCCAACGCGTGACACGTGTCGCGCAGCGCAGCGCTTGCGCAGTTGTGCTTGCGCAACTGTGCAGACACGTGTCACGCAGCGCAATGCTTGCGCGGCTGTGCCTGCGCAACCGCGCAGACACGCGTCGCGCAGCGCAGCGCTTGCGCAGCTATGCCTGCGCAACCGCGCAGACGTTGCTTCCTTTTGTCTTTTAATAGAGCTTTGCTCTGATTGGGCGCGCTGCCTCGGGCACTGCGTTGATGTATCAGCGCCTGACATGTGGCGCCTCGCGCGCAGCGCAGAGGATCTGAAGCGTTGCTTCATTTATTAAAGTTTAAATTTTCAAAGTAGAGCGTTGCTCTGATTGGGGGAATCAGAAGCGTTGCTTCCTTTCCCGCCTTGGAATTTGAACAGAGCCTCGCTCTGATTGGGGTAAACAACATAACCTTGAGGGTATGGGGAAATCAAAGGTGTAACCGAGTGTAACTTAAAAGGATATTACTTGATCCGTGGTCCCGGAGGGTAACAGGACAGAATCATTCGTGATTCTTTTTGGTCCGTGGTCCCGGGGGGTAACGGGACAGAGTCATTCGTGACTCTTATAACTTGGTCTGTGGTCCCGGGGGGTAACGGGACAGAACTATTCTTGGTTCATATATCTTGATCCGTAGTCCCGGAGGGTAACGGGGCATATTCTTTGAGTTACATGAAGAGTACATCAATTGGTTTCGAATAACTTTAGAATAGATAACCCAGTAGCACAGTTTAGATTATTTACCGCACTTCACCTGCACGTATACACTTCATTGTACCATACCCGTGTTACTTGTTATATTCATGTTATCGTTTATATTCATGCCTGCATATATCATTGCATCCTGGTTATATTTTATTGTTTGATATTATGACGCACTGACGTCTTGGTTTTGCATGGCACAGCTTCTTTATCTCTTTCGCAGGGTGATCAGGAGTATTTCCGCCGTCAGGCCGAGCAGTGAGGATCTTGGTAATGTTTAGTTTAGTTTTCTTTTCTTTATATTTCCTGATGTGAGCCCGTATTTGGGACGTATTTCCAGATGTTACTGTTTATTGGATTTATTGCTTCCGCATTTATTTTTCTTGACTCGTTTATTCTGGCATATGGACATGTATTTGTTAGTTTTTATATTTTACTGTTCTTGATATCTTATAGACAGACGTAATGTGATTGTGGAGGGATGTTTCCTAGCCACAGGTAGCATGATTGGCTCTGTCGTGTATCGATCGTAGCGTACTCTGGGAAGCGGGGCGTGACAGGGTTTGTTTGGTATCAGAGCCATAGGATTTAGGTTAATCGGGTTTGGATTTTTTTGTAGTTGGGTATTGAACCCAATACGCTAACCAGAAAACCCGTATTTAGGAACATGTCCTGCTATATTGTTGTCGTAATTCTTGAATCTTATGTTTCTCTTGACTCTTTATCTTGACGAGATGGAATGACTTTGCATCTCGGCTTGGAATCCTTTTGGTTTTTATTGTTTCTCCCTCCATTTTCCTTTGATTATGATACTAGGATTTAGACGACTTGAATGGAGTTATGTGATTGTAACTATGAACTGCAGCATGGTTACAATGCGGTACTCTATTTAAGTAACTTGGAGTCCTATTCTTGATTCACTTCCTTGATTTATGGCCGTGATATTACCTTGCTTCTCTCAGTTTCATTGCTTACCAGTTATGTTTTATCGCAAGCTTGAATCCTGTTTATCGTGCTTATCTTCTTCGGTATCTTGGCTTCAGATGAAGTCGTTTCAGGTATCCTACTTGTTTATGACTTTTCCGCTTTAGCATTATACGTTTCTGGTGCATCCCACTGTTCTATGTCATCTAAGTTTATTATTGCACACTCGATTTCATGCACGGCCCTGTCTAGTTGTTGAGACATACACACTGGGAGCGGGAAGATCATATCTAGTAGTAAGTGCAAGGATTGTTTGGTTTTTATCTGCGAACGTGAGTTATTCGCGGATTTCTTGGTGATCGATACTGGCAGTTATGATGTTGTCTTGGGAATGGATTTTCTCGCATTTTCCACGCTTACATTGATTATAGGGCAAAGAAAGTGATTTTCCAGATTTCCGGACACCCGGAGTTCGTATTTGCTGGAGGTAGCAGTTCTGTCGGGCAAGTCGAGTTCAGGGCTAGGATGACAAGTGTCGTTCTTGCGTCGATGGAAGTTGATAAGAAGGAAGCGCCAGCAGTAGTTCGAGAGTTTATGGACGTGTTCGAGGACATCTTGGGTTTACCGCCAAAACAAGATGTGGAGTTAGCGATCGATCTTGTTGCTGGTGCAGCGCCAATCTCAAAGGCGTACTATCCGATGGCACCAGTGGAGTTGGAAGAAGTCAAGAAGCAGGTTACCGATTTGCTAGAGAAGGGTTGGATTCGTGGCAGCAATTCACCCTGGGGAGCTCCAGTTCTTCTAGTCAAGAAGAAAGATGGCATAAGGAGGACGTGTATCGACTATCGAGAATTAAACCGGGTGACTATTAAGAACAAGTATCCGATCCTTCGCATTGGCGAATTATTCAAGCAACTCAGTGGCATGAGGATATTCTCGAAGCTGGATTTGCAATCCGGATATCATCAAGTTTAATTTAAATCAGAGGATATTTGCAAGACTGCGTTCCGAACTTGATATGGACATTACGAGTATTTAGTGATGCCATTCGGAGTCACGAATGCACCGGCGATATTTATGGACTTAATGAACCGAATATTTTCACCATTCTTGGACCAGTTTATAGTGGTGTTCATCGATAATATTCTGGTCTACTCGAGGAGCCTAGAAGAGCATGCAGAACACTTGAAGATCGCACTGCAGATGTTGAGGAAAGAAAAGTTAAATGCAAAGATGAGTAAGTACGAGTTTTGGTTTGAAGAAGTGAAGTTTTTGGGGCACGTCGTATCCGGAGATGGAATCGCCGTTGATCCTGAGAAGATTGCAGCAGTTCAAGATTGGCCGATTCCGAGGAATGTAGCGGAGATCAGAAGTTTTCTGGGACTTGCAGGATACTACGGAAGATTCATGGAGAATTTTGCTCGATTGGCTGAGCCTTTGACCAAGCTTACGCGGAAAGAAGTACCATTCGTTTGGACGGATAGTTGTGCGTCATCTTTTGAGGCGTTGAAACAAAGGTTGATAATCGCTCCTATTTTGACCGTACCAGATGGTTCCGGAGGATTGGTGATTCACAGCGACGCATCTGGGAAATGTTTGGGATGTGTTTTGATGCAACATGGGAAGGTTATAGCCTACGCATCGAGACAATTGAAGACCCATGAGAAGAATTACCCAACTCATGATTTGGAGCTGGCAGCAATTATTTTCGCCTTGAAGATTTGGAGACACTACTTATTGGGCGAAAGGGTCGAAATATTCACCGATCATAAAAGCCTAAAGTATGTGTTCACGCAGAAAGAGCTTAACATGAGGCAGCGTAGATGGTTGGAGCTAATGGCTGACTATGATCTTGATCTCAAATACCATCCGGGAAAAGTTAATGTAGTGCCGGATGCGCTTAGTCGGTTGCCGGTAATTCGGATGTTGACAGCACAGAAGGAGCTTATCGATGATTTTCGGAGATTCGAATTGGAGATCGTGCTACCGCATTCTTCGGGACAGTTGATGCAGCTGCAAGTACAGTCGTCGTTGATCGATAACACTAAGGCAGCGCAGTCGTACGATCCAAGGTTGCAGAAGTTTCGAGAACAGGTAGAAGAGGAACTTCGAACGGACTTGTTGATTCATGAAGATGGTTCGTTGCGTTATGGTAGCCGTTTGTGTGTGCCGAAGGGAGATGTTCATGAAGAAGTTATGAAGGAGGCGCACAGTTCTGCATATTCCGTACATCCAGGAAGCACGAAGATATACCGTGATCTACGACGGCATTTCTGGTGGGAAGGCGTGAAAAGAGAGATTGCTCGCTTTATAGCGAAGTGCTTGGCGTGTCGGCAAGTTAAGGCTGAAAATCAAAGAGTAGCTGATTTATTGCAACCACTTCCGATTCCTCAGTGGAAGTGGGGACATATAACCATGGATTTCGTGACAGCTCTACCGCGGAGTCCAAAGGACAACAATGCAGTTTGGGTGATTGTTGATCGATTGACCAAGACAGCTCATTTCATACCGTTTCGAGTTGGTCAGTCGACAGAAGCATTAGCAGAACGGTATATGCAGGAGATTGTGAGATTGCATGGAGTACCTATGAGCATCGTTTCCGATCGTGATACCCAATCTTATCGCACTTCTGGAGGAGTCTACAGGAAAGTTTAGGGATGCGACTGAAGTTTAGCACTGCTTATCATCCTCAGACCGATAACCAGTCAGAGAGAACGATCCAAACTCTTGAAGATATGTTGAGAGCTTGCATGTTGGACTTCAAGGGTTCGTGGGAGGATCATCTACACTTGGTGGAGTTTTCTTACAATAACAGCTTTCAGGCGACTATTCAGATGGACCCATTCGAAGCGTTATATGGTCGCAAGTGTCGCTCACCCGTCTGTTGGGACGATATTGGAGAATGAAGATTGCTGGGACCGGATTTTATCGTGCAAACGGTAGAGAAGGTTAATACTATCCGGAATCACATGAAGGCAGCACAAGATCGGCAGAAAAGTTGGGCCGATACATCGAGAAGACCTTTAGAGTTCGTTGTCGGTGATCTTGTATTCTTGAAGATATCACCGACTATAGGAGTGATTCGTTTTGGGAGTCGAGGCAAGCTTAGCTCTCGATTCGTTGGGCCTTTCGATATTATCGAGCGCGTTAGAGAAGTAGCTTATCGATTGGTTTTACCACATCTTTAGCGAGTGTTCATGACGTATTTCATGTATCTCAACTCCGTAAGTATGTTCGAGATGAGACGCACGTGCTAGATCATTTGGAGCTGACTGTAAAGGAGGACTTGACCTATGAAGAACGACCGATGTCGATTGTTGATCGAAGAGAAAAGGTCATCAAGAACAAGGTTATCCCTCTCGTACTTATTTCATGGGGGAATCGTTCGCACGGAGAATCGACTTGGGAACGAGAAGACGAGATCCGATAGAAGTTTCCACATTTATTCTCTTAGATTCATATTTACTTGTCTTTTCTCGTTCCGGGAATTTCGAGGACGGAATTCTTTTTGCAGTTGGGTATAATGTAACACCCTAGTTCATTATACCATGCTTGGGTTGATTATTTTATTTATTTTATGGCTATTTCTTGATTTACTGTTGTTTGGGTGCGAATAGTATCATTAGTATCTGGGTTTGCATCCAACCCGACCCGCATGCTTGAAACCCATCTTAAATCCTGTTTGTGATTTATCCCGGCTAGTTATGAGGATCCGTGCACTTTCAAGTTGTTTATACTGCATACTTGCATTATATCTAGCATCTGCATTTTTTTAATAATACAATTATAATCAAATAATATATTTTAAAATATCTATCATGGCTTGCATCATACCCCTAACCTTGTGGTGGCATCCGTATATCGTGTTCTCGTCCCGTTCAGTGAAACGGACCCGTTTGGATAGCTACGTGCACGCTATGTGCATTCGTTCTTGGGGGTATGCATTTTCGTTACCCGGATATCGTATTTTGGTTTTGATTTATACGTATATTATCCGTATTTTCAAACCGTAATTTTAGACCCGACCCGGGCATATTTTAGAGTACTTTTGTTTTATCCAGAAAACTCAAAATAAATAATATAATATTCCTTATATTTAACTGTTAATAATATATACGTATTATATAAAATATTTTATCTAATATCCTATAGCTCTCAACTCTCTCTCTCTCTCTCCTCTGATATATATATATATATATAATCACATGTTACCTATACCCCACGTGCCTCTCTCTCTCTCACACATTTTCTTTCTCTCTTCTTCTTTCCTTTCAGCCCGTGCGGGAACCCACGCCTCGTCGCTGCACCCGTCGCCGCCCTTGCCTCGCCGTCGACCTCACCCTATCACCACCTCCACCGCTTCTTCTCCCTCTCCCCTTCACCTCCAACGAACCTCGACCTCGCTGCTCAGAATCGCGCCTGCAACCTCACCTAACCTCGCTACAACCCTAGCCTCGCTTGCGCCTCTCCGGAGCTCGCCTCGCAGATGACCTCACCCCATTCTCCTCTCCCATTTCCCGACCACCATAACTCATCACCACGAGCACTTCCCTGCACAGAACCCCGATCCCCGACGTCAAGAACCCTAGAACCCACTGTCTCGTCGTGGATCTCGCCGTCGACGGCCCATCGTCGACGTCTCCCCCACCTCGTCTTTGACTTCAGAGCACCCACACCCTGAACACAGCCCTCTCCCTCTTCTCTTCTTCTCCTTTCTTCTTTTTCTTTTCTTTAATTTCTTAATCCGTATTTTTCCGGTCATCACAGGAGCCGTGCCCGTCGCCGACGATCCGGGCGACCCAGTGGACGTTCCCAGACAGCGTGGTCACCTTCTTGCTTTGCCTGGTCCTGTCCCGTGCGCGCGCGTGTACATTGCGATGTTTACCCGACGTCAGACGCAGCATACGCATTCCGTCGTGTGATCCGATCAGGCAAGTTTATCTTGCTACATGTTATACTACTATATTTTGCATTCATGCGAATAATATTACATATTGTTTAGTTATGCATCCAATGTTACCGTTTTACTGTTTTCGGATAGCCGTTCGTATCCGTGTTATTTATTATATATCTAGTTGCATGCCATATCATATTATATCATCTTACCGTTATATTAGTACCCCATGCTTGATAATGTGCATCATGCGTAGTCATGGAGTTGTAGATATAATCCCTGATAGATATTTGTGCTTCCATGTTTTACTGTTCATCCGTACTTTTATCGTGCATCCGTACTTGCAACAGTTTTATTATGAGCATCCGTTTGATACCTATGCACTATCTGCCGTGACCTGATACACCATTGCTTGACTTGATACCTGATCTTGTTACTAATGCCGACAACCCTGACTTGTTGTCCCGACGGACATATCCTGTTGTCTATTCAGGTAGAACCTGTACCTGCTTGATCATGTGTTGGCATTAGCTCCAGATTATCAATACCTGACTTGAACACATAACCTTGGGGGTATGGGGAAATCAAAGGTGTAACCGATTGTAACTAAAAAGGATATTACTTGATCCGTGGTCCCGGGGGGTAACGGGACAGAATCATTTGTGATTCTTTTTGGTCCGTGGTCCCGGGGGGTAACGGGACAAAGTCATTCGTGACTCTTACAACTTGGTCCGTGGTCCGGGAGGGTAACGGGACAGAACCATTCTTGGTTCATATATCTTTATCCGTGGTCCCGGAGGGTAACGGGGCATATTCTTTGAGTTACATGAAGAGTAAATCAATTGGTTTCGAATAACTTTAGAATAGATAACCCAGTAGCACAGTTTAAATTACCGCACTTCACCTGCACGTATACACTTCACTGTACCATACCCGTGTTACTTGTTATATTCATGTTATCGTTTATATTCATGCATGCATATATCGTTGCGTCCTGGTTATATTTTATTGTTTAATATTATGACGCACTGACGTCTGGGTTTTGCAAGGCCCAACTCCTTTATCTCTTTCGCAGGGTGATCAGGAGTATTTCCGCCGTCAGGCCGAGCAGTGAGGATCCTGTTAATGTTTAGTTTAGTTTTCTTTTCTTTATATTTCCTGATGTGAGCCCGTATTTGGGACGTATTTCCAGATGTTACTGTTTATTGGATTTATTGCTTCCGCGTTTATATTTCTTGACTCGTTTATTCTGGCATATGGACATGTATTAGTTAGTTTTTATATTTTACTGTTCTTGATATCTTATAGACAACCGTAATGTGACTGTGGAGGGATGTTTCCTAGCCACAGGTAGCATGATTGGCTCTGTCATGTGCCGATCGTAGCGCACTCTGGGAAGCGGGGCGTGACACACACAAACACGTGTTCATACACGATATATTACACACACATGGTACACCCATCCACAACATACACGAGAATGATGCAAACAAAATAGATAGAAAGAACAGTAACAACACCATAATTCATCACTAAAATTTCAAAAATAAATCATCTACGTTACTTAGTTCCGCAGCAACAGAATTAATTCGCTCAGTAATTGTATCAATGGCATCATCACCTAGCGCAGAATCTCGAGTGAGTTCGAGGTGGTTCAAAGTCCGACGGTACATAAAGATACGCAGAGAGAGCTTGCGAAGTACTCGATATTGTGATCTGAAAGAAGACCCATAGAATGAAAGAAGTGGAGACGGCGATTTACTTCCCCATGGTGGTCATGGGTTACTTCTTCAGGGAGAGACGGGAGCGCACCCAATATGGCTAAGTGCAAAAGCCGCTGGATTTCACGATCGATCTTCATCGGCCAGTTCATACCCTCTCGTAATCGATAGAGAATACTTTCGTAATCAGAGTAGTCTATCATTGTATATACAGATTTCACCACGGTGTAAAGGATGCACCTCTTAATTTTATCGATTGATAGCAATCTTGCAGATGAAGATCCCGACATTGAGAGAGAGTGGGGCTAAGAACTGAAAGGGAGAAAGACAGAGAATATGATGGCGACGAGATCTGAGAGAATGTGAGAGAGCTCGGCACAGATAGTGAGATTCGAGATAAAGAGGAAGAGATTGAACTCTTAATATAATGAACACAATCATTCACGGGTATGTGTTTTTCTGGGGCACAGTTTGCAACAGCGTCCCAGAAAAACACATACCCGTGAATGATTGTGTTTCCTTTTGGGGCGTACCTTCAAACTGCGTCATAGAAAAAACACAGACCCATGGATGGGTATGTTTCTTTTTTGGGGCACAATTTGCAACTGCGCCCAAAAAAAAAATATACCCGTGATCGATTGTGTTTTCTTTTGGGACGCATCTTCAAACCGCGTCATAAAAAAACACAGACCCGTGAATGAGTAGGTTTTTTTTGACACGCAGTTTGCAACCGCGCCCAAAAAAAAACCAAAGACCTTACAATGACAATGATTCATATTATTTTGGTTTTATTGATTGTATGGGACGCAGTTTGAAACTGAGCTCATAACATTTATACGAGGGTGCAGTTTGAAACTGCGCCACATACAAATGTAAAGGGCGTGGCTTCGAATTGCGCCCCATACAAATATTATGGACACAGTTTCAAACTGCGCCTCTAAAAAAAATTTATTTCACGCCAGCGCTGACGTGTCACCTACAAAGCAAAAATGATCTTTTTTTATAATTATTTTTTAAAATGGTTTGTTTATATAATTATTATTTAAATTTGGTATACTATAAAAAAAAATTGTCCCCAAATTACACAGTTACAAATTTTGAGCTAATAAATTTCAAATGTGTTGTTGGAACCACACCTTTATACCTTTATGCTCAAAAAAATTCCCACGCCTGAACCACACACATATACTACCTCTCTATCCTCTTCAAACCAACGATGGCCCTCAAAAAAATGTTCGTTAAAACCGACAACAGACCAGCGCCCATCACCCTTCTTCAATCTTCAACAGCCAAACAAAAGAAGAGATGATGTTATTGAGTAGAATAGTCCCAAGCTCTCTCCTTTATCATCCTTGTTCCTTCTCTAAATCCTTAAACCCTATAATCATTTCTCGAAAGAATTATAGGAATTGTGGAAGAATGGCGACAAGATCTGCGATCAGTGCTTCTTTGGCCCAGACCCTCACGAACCCCGATGAGCTCATCGATTCTGTCGAGACCTTCATCTTTGATTGCGATGGTATAAAATTTTCGTTTTTTTCACTGTTTTTTTGTAGCATTTGGCTGTGTTTTCCCTCTCTAATGGAAATTGATTGCAGGGGTTATTTGGAAAGGGGACAGTCTCATCAGTGGAGTACCCGAAACCCTAGATATGATGCGATCCAAGGTCTTCTTCTCTTTTTCTTTTTCTCTTTTTCTTTTTCTAAAAAAAGATTCATTTTCTTTTTCTTTCTAGTGCATTGGGGTGTATAATTGGATTTTGTGTTTGTATCTTGTAATTTAGGGGAAAAGATTGGTTTTTGTGACGAACAACTCGACGAAATCGAGGAAGCAGTATGGCAAGAAGTTTGAGACTTTGGGTTTGAATGTCAATGAGGTTAGTTATTGTAATCTATTAGACTAATTTTTGTTTCTTTTTATTTTTCTTTTGTTTTTTTTGAAAAAAATTGAGCTTGTGAATGTAGGAAGAGATCTTTGCTTCATCTTTTGCTGCTGCCGCTTATTTGAAATCCATCGACTTCCCGAAAGATAAAAAGGTTTGTGTTTTGATTTCACCAAATGAACTGATGAAATGTATTATTATTCAATGAATTATATTAGATTTGGGATTCCTTGAGCTTAAAGAACAATCACTGATCATTTTCGTATCGATATAATGATTAACACAATCCTAAATGAACTCAAATTAACCAAAAATAAATCATGTAACATCCATCTCACAAATAAGTTTCTATGTGAGAACTCAATTAGAAATAGATAAATCATGCCTAATTGAAAATAATTAAAATCCTAATGAATCCGACAAATTCTCTGTATAAAGAAAGCTGATGTCTTGGATGCAATGGGCGGTGGACATGGCCAGTTTATTTGTATTGACCAACACGGAGTTGACTTTGAGCTAAATAAGGAAAATTTTGAATACACATATGGACTCACTATTTTAATACATTTTGGTGTCGATGGCAGCTTTTCAACAAATGATAACTTCACTTTTCCTTTTCTTGAAACTAGATTATTTCAGTTAGAAAACAGAAGGATACATCCTGATGGTCATCTCCTACATATTCTAATTATGCTCCATAGCACAATCTTATAATGGTTCTTTCACATATTTTTGCAATGTTTCCATGTTGTATATGACCCTTTGATTTATGAATTATTTTTTGGGCTATGCTGATCCGAAGGAACATAAAGAACATGAATGAATATGCCTGAAATTTCTTGTTGGACTTTTTTAGGTTTATGTGATTGGTGAGGATGGAATTCTTAAGGAGCTCGAACTTGCTGGGTATCAATACCTTGGTGGTCCGGTATGGTAATCTTGTGGTTCTTACTGTGCCATCAGTGGAAACAAATGAATTTTGATTCATCATTATAGTAGTAGTCTGACTATCCCTACGAACTTATACATTATCGTGGTTTACTGTAAAAGGACACCAGTCGGCAGTTTGTGTCATTTCACTAATCAAAGGAAATTCAATGTTCATTTTACTGTGCAACAGTGTCTATAATAGGAATTCATATTAGATCCTAATGAATAATTAACTTATAATCTTAATGGAGACCTACTTTGTGGAATCCTAACTTCAACTTCATAATTAATTTATAATAACAACAGAGAGATACTTTTATCGAGTTTTAGCTTTAAATTTTATGCATGAGGAATCTTCACTCCCTTAATTTCTTCATAAGATTGTTGAGTTAATCTCATTTTATATACTCATGACATATTACTTTGTGTAAACTGTGTTATCAAAGTGTAAATAAATTAATATGTTTTTTCCAGGTAGATGGGGAGAAAAAGATAGAGCTGAAACCTGGGTTCCTAATGGAGCATGACGAGAGTGTACCCTTCTTCTCCTTTAGTCTCCAGCTTACCATCTCTATTTTGGTTTCACTTTCTGTGTGGAGCTTGTAACGCCGAACCAAGTAATGTTTTGTTGTCATCTCTTGCCAACATCTAATATGATTGCTTTGGTTTAGGTTGGAGCTGTTGTTGTTGGATTTGATCGGTATTTCAACTACTACAAAGTTCAGTAAGTTCTCTTCTCTAATGTTTTTTGTATTTTAACCTGTAACAAGTCATGTGTAGCGGGATGATGTGATGACCTAGCATATTTAGCATCGATGCAAATGCTATAAAGGGAACAAATAATGATACATTCACCTTGTTTCTGTTGTTACTTTATTTATATCTATTATAATTAATGCTAATATGTGTTGAAATGTGTGTGCATGCGTGCATGAGTGGGCGCGTGAAAGGAACCGAGTTAACCAAAGAAGAGTATCTGTTTCTCATAAAATTTTATTGCATATATTGTCTTATTTGTGCTGACATGTTTCATTTTTGTAATAAATCATGCTGTTTTCCCTTATAAATCATACTACTCACTTTAAGAAGACCTAAGCAATCTTTTACCATAAGTTGTGTTAATTTCATTTCATTTTGCAGGTATGGAACTCTTTGTATACGTGAAAATTCTGGATGTCTTTTCATTGCAACAAATCGTGATGCTGTGACACATCTCACTGATGCTCAAGAATGGGCAGGTTTGCTTTTAACAACTCTCTGTTGTACATCAAGCATGATTTTGGATTTTTTTTCAGTGAGAATAACATGTGGGCTAATTGTTATATATTGCCGACATATCTGAATTTAATTTAGCATTGAAGTAATTGTGGAAACTATGTCCGATGTTGTCTTCAGACAGCCATTATATTCTTTTTTTCTCCCCCAAATTCTGTCTCATTTTTCATGTTTGTCATTGTCTAACCAGAAAAAGAGAAAGATTCACTCACAATATATATAAAGTAAAAGCCGAGTGTTTGCAAAGCTGCAATGAGTGAAACAGCTATGCATTTCTTGTCTGGATTCTTCAATATATCATCTTGATATTTGGAGCCTCCAAAATCTAGGTAGGCCAAAAGGAATCTAAGTCGTCCTCTTTCCAAACTCGTAAATCTATAGGTCTAACCTAGCACCTATCATTCAGAAACTAAAAGCACTGTAAAAAAAATTATTTGCATCACCTCACATTTTAGCAGGTATGAATATTGACTTGACATCAAGTTTGGCTTAGTCATGTTTTGGTCGTGCAATGTGTTATGGAAGATTTAGGTCAACAAAATATATTAGCTTGACCCTAATTAATTGAGTTCCTACATCTTGTCTTGTACATACTCATTCCTCATCCTATTTTCCTTATTTGCTTGACAGTATCCTCATGTTCTAATTTCTCACAGGTTAGTCATGTTTCATGATATTATCCGCTGTGGGCCTTATTTCTGTTATACAATTTTCCTGACTCATCAAAGTACGTGTCACAAATTACAACATAAACAACTACAAATATTACACTTACGTGGGCAAAATATCATATTCCTTATAATAGCTATGTTGAACATAAATATTCATCGCATGCCTATCTAATTTAAGGTATACTTTATAGGCGGGGGTTCAATGGTTGGTGCACTCTGTGGTTCAACCCAAAGGGAGCCGATCGTTGTAGGAAAGCCTTCGACTTTTATGATGGATTACGTATCAAAGAAGTAAGGCTGCAGATCCCTGTTCTTTATATTTGTCCCATAAAAGATAAGCATTATATAAGCAATGTTGATGTTAAATTTATTAGGCTGTGAAGATAAGGTAAAAAGTAGTGTTGCTTTCCTATTCATCAAGTCCAGTTATGTGATTAAAATATTAACCATGGACAAAGAAAAACCTGTATTCTGTAAATCAGTCATATTTGGCATTTCTCCAATAGTTTCCACTTCTTTAATAATGGAAAAGATCTTGATATCGGAGAAAAAAGACCTAATATTTTTTTCATTTCTCCGATACAGTTTTTTTTATAAAAAAATGTAAGGATGAAATCTTGTCATATTGGGACCTTGAAGCAAGTTCAGGGAGAAGGTTTTCAGGAATTATCCGTCAGGAAATGTGCAAATATCAAATTTTTAACAGTGCAAATGTGCGATGCAAGTCCCCTGATTGAATTTTCATGACCTGTTCTCTTCATCATTGTCTTTTTTCTTTCTTTTCTTTTTTTGATGCAGATTTGGCATTCTCAAATCACAAATATGCATGGTTGGAGACAGATTGGACACAGATATATTGTTTGGTCAGAATGGAGGATGCAGAACTCTTCTTGTTCTCTCAGGTTATCTTACGCGCTAGAATTCTCTTCTTACATCAAAAAAACATTTCAACTTTTAAAGTGTGCTTTAATACTGATCCCTTTCATCTTGAGTAGGTGTGACTAGTCTACAAATGCTTCAAAACCCCGAAAACTTGATTCAACCAGATTTCTACACCAACAAAGTATCGGATCTCCTTACGCTCAAAGCTGCAACAGTCTGAAGAAGGATTATGTTCATCGAGTCTGATGTAAAGATATCTGCTACATTTCGTAGCGATTTTTAAGACATGAATGGATTGAAGAATGTCGAATTCAAAGAAAATAAGTGAAATAAGGAGAAAAGGAAACAAGGAAATTAAAGAAGCCTTTTATTTGGAGTAGCTATAATGGTGTGATGAGAACCACTTGATACTCTGCATGCTTACAGTGAATTTTATTTTAAGCTCCCTGATAAATTTTCTTACACAGCTTTATTAGGCTGTGACATGTCGAGGCTTAGCAGCTAGTATTTCTTACAAGTTTTGCTTCTTCTTTTTTCTCATGTTGGAAATGACCTGAAGGTTGATGCATTGCTGAAGCTATTTCTTATTCTAGGTCTACAAACCAAGATTTATAAATTACTGAAGCAGATTAAAGAGAGAAATATGAACAGAATGATAATGTCTAAACGCAAATCAGGATAGATGATGAAGGCAGCTAAGGGCTGCTCTTCCAATACTTATGTACTCCTTAAAAAGCTGTTTCTTTATTGCAGGCAGGAAAGTTCATGGTATTTAAATGCAATTTACAAAGTTTATAGTATTAATCTATAATAATGATGAAACTGCTTGGTATATTGGTGTCATTTACCCTTTAATGAGGCCTGAACCACCAATTAATCAAGTGCAAACCCATGGGAGCCATCATTTCACCAGTTTTTTGGCTGATCAAAGAACTTAGGTTATAAAGAGATTCTGGGCTCAATTTAACAATTAGATCTGGCAACAATAAGAAAGGAAAATTGTACAACTGGTGACATATTACTACAATCCAATTGTACAAACAGTTGATTCAAACAATTAACAAGGCGCATGCATCTCTAACACGCTTCAAAACCAGTGGTTTATAATGCAATCTCCCAACAAAACAGATATAAACCGAAAGAAGCATGCATTGACAAATGAACCACCCTATCTACTGTACACGGAAGGCGAATTTACACTAAACTGCCCTTAACTATCATTGTTTTTTCACTAAACTACCTCAAAATTTATTATCACAATAAACTCCTTCAAACATTGATTAAATGTAGTACTTTAAGGAGGCTTACTGTAATATAAAAAAAACAGAAAAACTTCAGGCCATAGTGAAGGGTAGTTTAGTGTAATTTAGCCCTGAATTTTAATTTTCTTCAAATTGCACATCAAAGACTGCATGGCCTCATGAACCTTAGCCCCACTCCTCTGCCTCACTTCTTCTGACGCCTGCTGCATTCTCTCGAGCCCTCGGCCCGTTGAAGCAACCATCGAAACCGAAGGAACCGATTCAGCTGCACACTTTATCCCATCTTGATACATCGCAATGACTGTGCATGTGGCCATGCTGCAACAAAACGTAGTCAATGGCCCAAACTTAATTGCCTTTGCTTGCCTCTTCCTCATTTTTTTCGCAAAATGAGGTCTGAACAGCTATCAAACTTGTTTTTTCAGCCAAAGCGATCAAACCATACGCCATTGCTCGAATAATTTCGGCCAAAGCTGATAAGTTTAGAGTACAATTCTTGGGCATTTTGCAGATTCCAGTTTCAGCAGTTCTTTGGAGGTGTTCTATACCAAATTTAACTGAAGCGGGCATCTTGAGTGCTGAAAGCTTGATGAGTGCGTAGATTGGAACAGTTTTTAACAGAGTAGTTGCTCTTAAAATAGTTGTGGTTCCTGCACCAACTGCAATTGATGGCTTTTTGGCTAATAGATCCGCATGAGCGCCAGTATCAGAATCACCAATAAAGAAATGTGTGAAGCATTCATCAGTTAAATTTCCAACCTCGGGTGGTACTAATGTGGTCCATTGTTTTCTAAGCCCAGCCAATTTTGCCGCATCAACAATAACCACCAAAGATCCAAACTTTTTTGCTTGGCTCCTAAGGGCCTGAGCACAAATCGCGCCGCTCGTCTCTTCAGTAGAAATTTGTGAGAATTCCAATTTTGATGATTTTGCATTATCCTCAAGGGGAAAACGTGATGCCTCATTTAGAGCTATTCTTAAGGCCTCGATTGCAATTCTGAAGTTGTGGACTTCAGATAAAATCTGGGTATCGACCAGCTCTCCTTTGTTAACACTGGTGAGCATTTTTTGTGCGGAAGTTAGAGATTCTTGGATTGCTGGAACGATACTGAATATGTCATGGAGATCAGCTAGCACATGGTAAATTGATTGCGCAAATGGTGGGACCTTGTAATCACATTTCAGCTGCCCTTCATCTTGCATTGGTTTGGACACTAATTTAGAAGAAGTATCTTTTCTAAGTAAAGATTTGATAGATGGAAGCGCCAAGCTCCCCATTTGCGTCTGCAAAGTTTCAGTAGGGTAAAATTTCATTGTGCTTGCCTTGAGATTTAGTACTGATCTATCCTCCCCAGTTTTTGAATTGCTTGATCTCTCATATGGCGATTCGAGAAATATGAATTGTGAACCAATCTCCTCTGCAGCTTTCTTTGCAGCAAAGCAATGCCCATACAATCTTATCCCAAAGATTTCTCCTAAGACTTGGAATCTAGCGAGCCTCTCATACTGCTCTTGGTTGATTTTATCAGTTAAACATTTTTTAAGAACTCCAAAAGAAGAAGTCGGCACATTGTTGGCTTGTTCATCTGGTAAATTCTTCTCCTCTTTTTGAATTTCAGTCAATGCTGATGAACCAACTAAACATACAACAGCCTTGGGTTGAACTTCTTTGATCAGCTGTTCTGCATCGAGAGCAGATTGTTTCGAGAGGTTTTGTGCAGCTAAAATATAGATTACGGCATTAGAATCTGGTTCACGGGAAGCAAAGATAAACTTTTTGGTGTTCTCGGGTTTCGAAAGCTTTTGGACTAACTGATTTGAGAGTTTAAGGTCATCTGTCTTTAGTATGGAGAATGGCCAAAGTTTTTGTAGATGAGAGAACATTGCAGTTGCCATGACCAGAACAACATCTGTGAGATATTCAGCTCTTGAACTCGGAAATAGTGTCACGTTCCTCTTACCTATAACATAAGCCAAAGACAATGCTTCATCAGCTTACTGGGTTCTGAGCAAAGAAATCAAATCACTCAACAAAAAACGAACTGTGACTGCTGGATTGAAAAATAATTTGTATAAGCAAAAGGTTTCCCATGTATAGCACTTATACCCCCTCAAGTGATTTCTTTGTGCAAATACTCCCTCTGCTCATCAACCAAAACCCTTAAAAACTCCCAAAATTCAACTCTAAATAACTCAAATGATTGTCTAATTTAACTCTAGAACTTGTATGTTATTTAGAATAGAATTTGAGTGTTTTATAGGGTTTTCGTTGATGAGCAAAGGAGCTGTTTGCAACAATAAATCACTTGAGAGGCTACAAGTGCAATACAGGGTAAACTACAGCGGTGTGTGCGCAACCAACCGTAACCAGAAAAGACAATGTATAGCCAGTCAAAATGGATTGAGCATGCAAACTCTGAAGATTCTAGAAACTACCAATTCAACCAGATTACCATAGCCTCAACCATCTATGAATTGGCCCAAATTCTACTGAGACAAGTTGCTTCATTTACTCAGTCCAGAGATTTCTATGAAAATATAGACCAGCTTTCTAATTGCAGATGTCAGTGCAAGTGGGAGTTGTCTCTTTAAGCTGGTAGCAAATTCCCCGATAATACAAATGTGGGAATAACAAAACCTAATCACAAACAAAATTATGTGTCTTTAACAGATATCACACACATTCATATATGCTCTGTGTGGCTGTTCGACAAATATCAGGCACTCGACACTTCAACACGCTACCTGACACCATATCTGACACGTTTGATCCGAAATTTAAAAAATGTGGATATAGCTGTAGATAACTTTGATACTTTTGGAAATACTGGAATGCAAAATATTTCATCTCTCTCTTGATTGACTAATGCAAGGAGTAAAGTTTCAAAATGATGCAAATGATGAAATCAGGTCTATACAAGTTTTCACCAATTAAGAATGGTCAACACTTTATACACTTTGACTTTTATTGATTGTAACTCTTCTGTATATTATTTTTGTTTGCATATATTCGTAAAATTGTGTATGCTCGAAAAATCTTCTGGTTATGGATGGAATAGAAATCCTTATATCGTGCTTTAAAAGTTATCTTACTACATGATTCTTCTCGTACTTATATTTTTCCAACAATAATACAACCATGTCCCCATGTCCTAGTTTTTACATTTTTCTCGTGTATCGTGTCGGTGTCGGTGTTCTTGCTCTATAGGCGAGCACAATGTAACTGTACTAGGACATTTAAGAGGAAAGGAGACACCAAAAATAATGCATGAGTTTGGACTTTAGAGTAAAATAATCAAGAGCCATGACATTAATTCACGATAATTATACCCTCTTCATCATATGGTAGTAGTACAAAGCCACTCTTGCTACTCTACTATATACTAACATTGTCTGATTAATATAACAAGTTTTCCTAGCATTTCCAAAGGGAAAATCTGACCTTTCCCTTGTGTTGTGTGGGCGAGAATTCTATGCTAATTTATTAGTAATTGACTTAGCTAGATTTGACATAATTCTGGGCATGGATTGGTTGTCTACTTTCCACGCCGTGATTGATTGTAGAAATAAGTGTGTTATATTTCAGGTTCCTAATCACCCGGAATTTGTGTTCCAAGGGGATGATAAGAGTTTAGAACCACCAAAATATCGGGTTGTGCTGTGTGATAAAGTTTTGGCAGCAGTGGCAACAGAACAAGCGAGACTTCCCGAAGTAGTTGTTGATTACTTAGATGTTTTCCCGGAAGATTTGCCAGGGATGCCCCCAGACCGTCAAATCGAGTTTTGTATAGAGTTGATACATGGTGTTGCTCCTATCTCCAACCTGCGTATCGTATGGCCCCATAGAACTTGAATTTCTGCAACAAGAGTTACAGAGATTGCAAGATAAGCGATATATCCGATCTAGTGCTTCTTCTTAGGGAGCCCCAGTCCTTTTGGTAGGAAAGGATGGAGATCATCGATTGTGTGTGGATTTCCGGGAGTTGAATAAAGTGACAATTAAAAACCGTTATCCACCGTCAAGAATTGATGATTTGTTTGACTAGTTGAGTGGAGCAACCGTGTTCTCTAAAGATTGATCTAAAGTCAGGATACCACCAGTTAAAGATCAAACCATCTGATATTGAGAAGACGGCATTAGGACCATGTATGGTCTTTATGAGTACACAGTGATGCTGTTTGGGTTGACTAACGCCCCGGCAGTGTTTATGGATCTGATGAATCGGTGTTAGACTTTTATTTAGATATGTTTGTTGTAGTCTTCATTGATGATATTTTAGTCTATTCGAAGACCAAGGAAGAACATACTAAACGTTTAAGGATTGTTTGGCAAACTCTGAGACAAGAAAAATTATATGGGAACCTGAGTAAGTGTGAGTTCTGGATGAGCTGAGTGTCATATCTTGGACACATTGTATCGGGAGAGGGTATATCCGTAGATCCAGAAAACGTAGTTGCTGTGAAAGATTGGCCAGTTCCCACTTCGATGACTGATGTGTGAAGTTTCCTTGGCTTAACCGGATATTACAGGAAATTTATTAAGGATTTCTCAAAGATTTTGGAACCAAGGATAAGGCTGACCAGGAAAGGAGGAAAGTATGTCTGGACAAAAGAATGCCAGGAAGCTTTTGATGAGCTGAAAACTCGGCTGACCACAACACCGGTATTGACGATTCCTGATAGATCAGGTGGATTGTTGTGTAATGTGATGCCTCAGGCCGAGATCTAGGATGTGTCCTAACTCGGCATGATAAATTAGTTGTGAACGCTTCCCGACAACTGAGACCACATGAGAAGAATTATCCGATGTATGACCTGGAATTAGCTACAGTGGTATTTGCGTTAAAGATGTGGAGGCACTATCTGTATGGGGAGAAAGTGTTGATATATACTGACCACAAAAGTCTTAAATATATCTTCACACAGAAGGAATTAAACATGAGGCAGCGGCGATGGTTGGAGTTAATGGCTGATTATGACTTGGAAATTAAACAGCACCCTCGTAGAATTAATGTGGTGCCAGATGCCCTTAGCAAAAGTCTAGGATTGATGTGGCTCATTGAACAGAAGGAGCTCATACGTGAGTTTATGAGAATAGAACTCGAAGTGGTGATGCCAAGTGAGGCTGCTCAGTTGATGGCTCTACAGGTTTCATCTTCTCCGGTGGACCGAATCAAGGAAGCTCAGACAAACGATCTAGAGTTGCAGAAAATGCGATCCTAGGTAGAGGTTGGACTGGATCGGACTTTATTGTTCACGATGATGGATCTTTGAGATTCGGCAACCAGCTATGTGTTTCTAAAGGAGACATAAGGAGAGAGGTGCTTGATGAAGCTCGTAAATCTGTATATTCAGTGCATCCAGGGAGCATAAAAATGTACAGGGGTATGAAACAACATTTCTGGTGGCCTGGAATAAAAAGATATTGCGAGTATGTTTCGAGATGTCTAGTTTGCCAGCAAATAAAAGAGTAACATTAGAGGACACCTGGATTACTGCAGCCGTTGCCGATACCACAATAGAAATGGGAACATGTAACAATGGATTTTGTGACCGCATTACCGAAGAGTTCCAAGGGTAATGATGTTCTATGGGTCGTTGATCGTCTCACCAAATCAGCCTATTTTATATCATTCAGAGTTGGGCAGTCCACACATACCATGGCCGATAGATATATGAAGGAGATGGTCAAATTGCATGGGATGCCTGTCAGTATCGTTTCTAATCGCGATACGAAGTTCCTTCCGCAATTTTGGAAGAAGTTGCAAGAAAGTTTGGGAACTAGATTGAAATTTAGCACAACATATCATACTCAAACAGATGGGCAGTCTGAGAAAACGATTCAAATATTGGAGGACATGCTACGAGCTTGTGTGATGGACTTTGGCGGTTCCTGGGAAGATTATTGGCATTGGGTGGAATTTTCTTACAATAATAGTTTCCAGGCGAGTATACAAATGGCACCGTTTGAGGCCCTATATGGGAGAAAATCTCGATCCCTGAGTTGTTGGGATAATATTGGAGAAAGACAACTTTTGGGACCGGAGATTGTAGTCCAGACAATTGAAAAGGTGCAATTGGCTAGAAAGCATTTGAAGGCAGCACATGATTGCCAGAAAAGTTGGGCGGATTTAAGGAGGTCTTTTGAATTTCAAGTAGGCGGTTTTGTATTCCTGAAGATTTCTCCAATCCGAGGTATGATCAGATTTGGAAAACGTGAGAAATTGAATCTGAGATTCATCGGGCCATTCCAGATATTGGAAAGAGTTGGAGAGGTTGGATATAGATTAGCCTTACCCTATCTTTAGCCGAAATGCACGATGTATTTCCTGTATCGCAGTTGAAATATGTCCAAGCCGAACACCATGTGCTAGACTATTCAGATCTTGTTTTAGGGGAAAACCTGAATTATGAAGAGATGCCAATGGCTATCTTGGATAGACGATAAAAGGTATTGAACAATAAGGTGATTCCATTGGTATTGGTTTCTTAGGATCCACGATCGCCAGGAGAAGATACCTGAAAACGGGAGGAAAATATTCAGGCTGGATACCCGCATCTCTTTCAGTGATGCCTTCATTTGAATCATACTAGGTATCGTTTCCTATTTCATGTCATATTTTATCTTCATGTTCATTTCTTTAAATTTCGAAGACGAAATTTATTTGCAGGGTAGGTAGAAATGTAACCCTCGAATTACCAATCTATCTATACCGTATTTTATAGTATTTATATAAAATTAACTTTATTTTTTTCCAAATTGAAAACAAATGAAATATTATTTACAAATTTGGGATGATGTGTAAATATTGATTTTGATGGGGGTATATTGCAAAATTCTCTATCCTAGAAAATTCCTCCAAACTCATTTCTTTTCTTTTCTTTTTCTTTATTTTATTCCCAAGTAAAGATTTCTTTATCTCCAAGTTTTGACTTAGGTCAACTTTTCTTTTTCTAAAACATTCATTTTCTTTTGTTTTCTTTTATTCAATTGTCCTTCGCACTTCTATTCTTTCTTCTTTCCCGTGCCTTCTCTTTTTCACAAATTATCCAATTTTTTAAAAAAAGTTTCAAAGGAGATAAGTGAAGAATATATGGTAGACTAAGACAAGTGTTAAAATTATTTGTTATTTATATTTGATTAATTTAGCTCATGATTTAAAATTTAATTATTAGATATGTCGATTTGTGTTGATATAGTTATTAGTTTAGTTAGTTTTGATTTAGAATTTGTTAAACCTGATGATTTTCTACCGGCATGGACCATTCTTTTTCTTCAAATTGGTATAAAGATTTAACTCTTGATAAGTTTTAAACTTGAATTTACATGAAAAAGCATTACGAACATATGTTCAGTTTTTGGAATTCATTGCAACATGTATTACTCGAATTTTTAATGGGCATTATAATTACTGATACAATTACTGCTACAAATTTTCAAGTAATGATATTGATATGAAATCAAGCTCTAATTAATTAATTCCATAAATACAACTGTTATAATGGGGATGGGGACAGAATTGGTTAGACTCAATTAATAGCTTTGGAAAGCTTTATTATGGTACCACATGTTAAGACCCAACCTAAAGGGTCCGGGTAATGGCTGCACTACCGTCTATTCCAATTTTTGTTACAGCTCGTGCCAGTTAGAGCCAGCCATGATGGTCCGGGTAACTTGCTACCGTCCAGATCCTATATTTTCTTTCATGGATAATTTTTACCGGATTTTATCTTTTTTTTATTTTACACTTATATTTTCGAGCTGTAATATCTATTCCTATTCCAGTTGCGCCTAGCGGTGCGTCTGGGTTCAGCACCAAGGGTCAGGGACCCTGGTCCCGGGTATGCACGGGATGCTTTCTACTGTTATTCATTGGCAATCAATACTTTCACAAATTAAATAAAAATCTATTAAAAACTTAACGTGAGTAACTGCATATACTTAGATACCAGTATGGAACGATACTAAGGTACATGTGAGTTTGTTCATGTTCCTTAATATTTAGGTAACCGATAAGTTTATTATTATTTGATATACAATAGTTAAGATTCATTGTTGCATTTGTAATGTTATTTTGATGAATGTTGGTACTTGACACCCAATACCCTATACTCATGTGCATACACACGAGTAGGGATGGTAATTGAACGAGCCAGCTCGGCTTCGATTAAGGTTCGGCTCGGTATCGGCTCGTTCAAGCTCGGTTCATTTATTAATGAGCCGAACATGAACCAGAAAGCCTGTCTCATTTGTTAAACGAGCCGAACTCGAGCTCAGCCGGTCTCGTTCGGTATTGGCTCGAGTTCGGCTCGGTTACACAGTTCGGAAAAAAAAACAGCAATATGTAATATAGAGCAGATTATATACAACTCTCAGGACATTTGATTCAATTAAGAGACAGCATATAAAGTGTAAGTGAAGTGAACATTAAACCCAGCACTTAGACCCATTCCATGCTCTAGATGTTATTTTTTTTAATCTTTCCATATCTCAAAACCCTAGGTCTTAGGCGCTATGATTGTTATCCCCGGTCTAGCCTCTTACAAAATATTTTCATGTTTTCTTTTGAAACATGTGTAATGGCCATTGACCTGTCCTCAGCCTCCACCAAACGCCTCTGTCGTTTTCCTTTCAGAGATCGCCAAATAGAAGATGCATCCGGGCTCGACTTTAACTCGCTTAAGGCTCGGTAAGCTAACAAGCTGAACATGAGTCAGACCTGCTCAGCTCAAAACGAACTCGAGTCGAGCTTGAGCTAGCATAAATTAAGCCGAGCCGGGCTTGAACAAGGGTCGGCTCGTTCAAGCTCGGCTCGGGTACACCCCTACATACGAGCATACAAATTCCTTCATTTTACCACTTGCTAGATCGCTTTCTGACGACCCTAAGACTTGCATGCTCAGGTATAGGCGACGGCACTGTTGAACCGTCAGCTCAGGACTTAGCTTATCTACAGGACATTGCAAACAGTTAGAGGCGGTGATCTTAAACTTTCCTCTGCTTTTGGTGGGATGTTATATATATATATATATATATATATATATATATATATATATATATATATATATATATATTGGTTGTGTTTGCTTCCGAAACTTTTGTATCTTTCGTGTGATCTTTTGAATCTTGAAAGGACCTGCAATATCTGAAAAACTTTTTATATATGTGTGGCTTGTATGTGTTAATTTGATGAAGTATATGTACAATTTAGTTATTTTCCGCTGTGAATAGTTAACCTGTGTGAATTGATATTTAGGCTTATTGTATATACAAGAAAACTTGACCTTTCCCTTGTATATACAACACCGGCTTGTCATGTACCGTCACATAACTGGGTCCATTACACTGTATTTTGGGTACGCGGCGTGACAGTCAATCTATAAACCTTTTTTTAAAAAAAGAGGCATTAATTATTATTGTGGGAAAAATATATAAAACGGTACAATTGAAGTATTTAGCTTCGATACTAAATGAGTAAGTTTATTGACCAATAACCAAAATAGTTACGTGAGATTAAACTTAAGCGTATAAAAATGGAGGTTTTACCGAGGCTAAATTGCACAAATGTACCCATGAACTTTCATGTTTTTTGCGATTGATACCAGGAACTAATTTGATTATAAACAAGTACCATGAACTATCACCCTCGATTGCAACTAATGATACCATGAACTTTAATAATTGCAAATAGGTATCATGAACCTTGGTTTGCATCCGAATGCTTTGTTTCTTTCTATTTCTTTTTAATTTTCTGGGTTTTTTTTTTCCTTTTTTGAAATTGAAGGTTATGGGAACTAATTTGATTATAAACAAGTACCATGAACTATCACCCTCGATTGCAACTAATGATACCATGAACTTTAATAATTGCAAATAGGTATCATGAACCTTGGTTTGCATCCGAATGCTTTGTTTCTTTCTATTTCTTTTTAATTTTCTGTTTTTTTTTTCCTTTTTTGAAATTGAAGGTTATGGGGTTGACTGAGAAATCTCATAAGGGTAAAATGGGGGAAAACGACTCAAAAGTATTGCTGATGTGGCATTAAAATGGTATTGGTTGGGATCGAGGGTGATAGTTCATGGTACTTGTTTATAATCAAATCAGTTCCTGGTATCAATCGCAAAAAACATGAAAGTTTATGGGTACATTTGTGCAATTCAGCCATTAAATATTGGAGACATTATATTACCTTCGGAAATCAGCACAAACAAGAAGTTGAAAGCTAGATTTTGTAAAAAGTACAATGAGGTTGTTCCATGAAATAAACAGGATCTAACACTTTTATCAAAATAGTTGAGTAAATCTAGAACAAATTTTCACTATTAAGTTAAATTATTTTAGCCCATCAGATATATGTCATAATGCTTTGAAACAACAATACTGAAACTCGCTCATCACATCATCCCTAACTGTCAAAATCTCAAGAAGCTATAAACCCATATATAGTATTCAACATCCCAACAAATGGGCAGTTTAAGCACACAAAAAATTAGAACGTTGCTGCAAGCACAAATCTAAAACTTTGCATTTGCTACCTAATTTATTAAAAAAAGGCTCTTCAGGGTTAGGGATCCTTCCATTTCTTTCCGATATAATTGTTAATTTCTAACTAAATTACCCCCAATGAGCTAATTTTAAATATAAAAAAACAACTTTTAAAAGCATACGCTAAAAAAATCAAAAGCACCTGTCGAAGAATGAAGAAGATGCAGTTACCTAACTAAAGATTCAAGCTTTCAATCAATGTCGAAGAAGATGACGTAGTCGCCGGCGATGACGTCATTTTCGCCATTGCCGGAGGATGCAGACGTCATCTCCTACGTTAGTTATGTTATAAACCCTCGCAATTTTTTTGGGGGATAGGCCATTAATTTCGTTTTGGATAGGAAAATGCTTAACCTAGCCGGCTTGAAATAAATCTACTAGAGACCAAAACCTTGGGCCACTTGTTTGACGCTAATATCTAGATGTTGTGGATCCCACCATTTTGTCTCTTAGGTATATTCTGATAGTATTTCAAGCCCGATAGATAAAGTATACACTTTTAGATATAGTTTGCACCGCATCCAAGAATATTTTACAGAAAACACTTGCCCTTTCTAATGAATAGCATGTAGTTCAAACTCATCACGAAAACACCCTGGACTTTCAGTTCATCGTACAAAAACCTCATATGTTTTCATTTGTAATGTTTTTGGGGATTAATGGGTCATGCAACTTATATTTGATCGATTCTTGTAGTTTATCATAAATTATCCATCACAGTCTCATTATATCAGCTCTTTTTTGGGTAAATTTTGATGGCGTTTCTTCTTCAAATCCTCATACTTAAGAAGGTCTTGTTTCCAAATTAAGGCAAATTGCCCAATAAACAGCACTAGGAGCATGATTTACCTTCAATGCATCTAGAGGAACCTTAGTTTCATTCAAATAAGATATTAATTTAGTCAAATTTTGTAATAAATGACCGCAAGGGTTTCTATATAACGAAATAAAGTTTAGGGGTTTTCATATTGAGTTTCAACTATATGGTCGTTTTAAAAAACTTGAGAAAACCATAAGGTGGTTTCTGTGAAATAAGTCATTAAAATCAGTTACACAAAGAAATTGAGAAATCAAGATTAAAGCTATTACGGTAAAACAAACCAGCAAGGGCCTCCACGCAATGGGTAGGTATAATATTTAAAATCAAGAAAAATCATATTAATTAAAAAAATTATTGTTATATGATTTGCAAGTTGTAATATCTCTTATATTTATGAACATCATATATAAAAATATATGAAAAATTAGCCTACAAATAGTTCAGCGTTTTTCTTTTGCTTTTCAATATTTTTCTTGCTATAGCTACAAAAATCGCAAATTTTTTAAAAATCTTAAATTTTTTTCTTCGTATTTTCAATATCTGCTTGTTATAGCTCATGAGAATCATGGAATGTACAAAAATCCTAAATTTTTTGTTTTCTTCAAATTTTTAATATTTTACATACTATAAACATCACACAAATATGGCAAAATTTTAAAAATCTCAAATTTTATATTTTTCTTCAGTTTTTCAATATTTTACTTGCAGTAACTCAAGAAATTATGAAATTTCTAAGAATAAAATAATTTATGTTTTCTTCAGTTTTTAAATATTTTCACGATACATGAAAATAAAAAAATCTTAAATCTTAATTTTTTTTTGTTTTCTTCTGTTTTTTCAATATAACACATGCTAGCTATATATAAAAAAAATCATAAAATCTCAAATTTATGCCTTCTTCGGATTTTTAATATTTTGCATGACAATCTCAAAATTTACAAAAATCCCAAAAAATCAGTTTTCTTTGATTTTGAAAGTCTACCCTAGCACCACCATGAGGTTCTAGTAGTATCAAGCATGCTAAATTTTAAAAAAATTTAGGTGCTAAGTTAGACCAACAAGATCTTTACTAGAAGATTAGGGCTTAAAACTATGATGATATGAAAACTAAAGAGAAGGGAAGGAGGTTAAACCCTCGTAGGTCGAGTCCTTCGCTTCACTAGCTCCGGGTTGTGGTTCACGCGACTCCACTAGGCTCCACTTCGAGTTGAATGAACCTCCTCATAGATCTTCGCGCAGAAGACGATCCGCCCGAAGTCTCTCTGGTTCAAGCTACCTCTTCACTAAACTAACTTTAGTGAAAGCAACACACCACACCAAATTACCAGTCTAGTGTGGGATGGTGAAGTAGGGGTTTTGAAAGCTCACCAGGATTATCACAAGCTCAATGATTCATATCACATGTGAGGATTTTGAGCTTGGAGGTGAGATGAAGAAAGTGTAGAGAGCAAGAGAGAGAAAGAGCTCAAGAAGGAAAAATGGCCAAGGCATGAACTCAAGAATGAGCAAGCATAGAATGAAAAATGAATGGCTCCTCACTTATTCAATCATGGAATTGATGGAGGTCCTTTTCGGGTCTCCTTCAGATGTTGTCTTCCGTCAATCTCCCTGTGGATCTTGGAGGTGATCTCTTGTTGTGTGTGGGTCTCAATGGGTTTGGAAGAGACTGGTGATTTGAGGAGTTTAGCTCCGAGTACCTGCAAGGAAGTCCCGGGGTGGTTTGGTACCACCAAGGACCATCCGACGATCAAGTTAGCACTAGATCCGAGCAGAGTAACGGCTAAGTGGAGTAAAAATGGCTTACTTGACCCCTCTATGATGGGGGTTTATATAGTGGCGGCAGCACGCAGCAGCAGGCGCGAGAATCTCGCCGGCAGTTACGCTCCCGACGTCACGCCCGCGTAAAGAGCGGATCGCCCGTTAATGGGGATCGTGATGGCGTGGAACGTGGGATGTTGCTGGTAGAGAATCTACGCATAGCGAGATTTGCGGAGCGGCGGTTACGCCTGTTAGTGGTGGAGTTGGTCGGTCAGAGGACCGAGGAAGATGGCCTCGGCTGGGGAGCTCGGGGACGAGCGAGAGGGCCGAGGAGTCTTGGTCATGTGGCAGCTCGGGGCGAGCTGAGAGGCTGAGAGGCCGAGGAGGTCGATTTGCAGGGGCTCTGAGGAGAGCCAGCTTGTGCTCGCAGGTCGGGTATAGGGGTGGCCTGGTCGGCCCCAGTGGGCCCTTTCTTCTGAGTTCTGGGACACGTCATCGGCCACGTGTCCTGATCTGGGAGCTCGCCAATATAGAGCATCATCATTATCCCCCCCACTCTTGTCCCGACCAGCTAGTGGGTCGGGTCAGGAGTGGACTGCCGGGCCGTCCGGGGTGAGCTCCCTCCTAAGGTTTTGTCGGGACGCGTCCCCAGGCTGTCAGCTGTCTTTTTTGCCAGCGAACCAAGGCGAGATCTCTGTATTTAAGGAAGGTGCGCCGGTTCGTGCATCCTGCCACTTAAGCGATGATCCACGTGTCAAGGGTCGGTTGGTCGACGCGACGTATGCAGGTCTGCGGCGTCTGATGGGATGCGGCCCAGTATGGGCATGACATGTGGAGCGATCAGAGCCGTTGGACACAGGGAGGCGTTTTGGCGGGAGATGAAGGGCGCCGTTGGATGAGGTCGTTTGCGGTGATAAATAGGGGTGGGGCCCGCTCCAGGTCCCCTACTCCTTCATATTTCCCTGCTCTAAGTCTTGGTTGCTCGGCGCTCGTCTTCTTTCTTCCGCTTTCGTTTCCCGAGGATCCCTCTTCTCAAGGTTAGATGTCTTCTTTCATAAAGTCTGTAGATGTCGCAGGAGTAGGTTTTAGGGACCCTTTAGTTAAGCCTGAGTCTTTCCATGGAGCAGGGGTCGGATCCTCTTCCCGGGATCGTGCGGCGGGGGCAGCCCCCAGGGAGGAGGCGGTAGACGCTGCCCCTGGCGCGTCGTGTTGGGTGAGGCATGAGGACGAGCTCGCCAATGCTCGGGCTCCCTTCCACATTCCCTCACGTTATACGCTTCGTCTGGCCAAAGAGGGAGAGAGGGCAGATCAAGTACGGGGTAGGGAGATCACCCTGTACTTGGAAGATTTTTGGGGTTGAATGCGCCTGCCCTTCTCTCCCGAGGTCGTCGAAGCGCTGAACTTCTTCGAGTTGGCCCCTGGCCAGTTAGTGCCAAACTCATGGAGGATTCTCCTCGGGTTCCTGATCCGCCTGAAGTTACAGGCGGTTCCCTTCAGCCTCTCTTTCTTTGTTTCTTCCCTCGTTTTCAAAAATCATCCTAGGGGTCGAGCGGGCGACCCGAGGTGGGTCTACCTCTCTTTCAGAAAGCGACAGGGGGGCGCCGCCGGGACAGGGGTTGTGGCCCTGCCTTCTTCCATTCACGACTGGAAGAAGAAGTTCTTTTTCGTTTCCCCTCCCGAGGGCGAGGACTGGCCCGTGCCTACCAAGTGGTCGAGGGAAAAGTGCTTGTTGGGGAACCCGTCCAATAACCCCGCCGTGGTGAGAATGGAGTCGTGGGAGCCCGTTCCCCGATTCGACGTGCTGCTGTCCGAGAGGGTCCTGAGTTGGGCCGGGCTCAGCCCCGTTGAGTTCGTCAATAAGTTAGGCTTGCTATTTGGCTTTTATATTGCATGTGTCGCCGATTTCTTTGCATTTGGTTTTGTGTAGGACCCATGGACCTAAACGAGCTTCGAGACTCCATGCTCCAGCCGAGGAGGGTCACGAAGGCTGGAGGCGCCAGCTCTTCCCGCTTGAAGCTCGCCCCGGCTCTTTCTCCTTCGGTGGTCACGTCCCGTGAGCGTTCGGGGGCGGATCCCGCCCCAGGGCCTAGCAGAGTGTCGGGTCAGAAGCGGGCTCAGATTCTGGAGGACCCGGTCTTGGAGGAGGAGATCGGCTCTCCCTCGGAGCCGCTCAAGAGGGTTTCCCGGAGATCTTCCCGGGCCCCGTCCTCGCCGATCATGGTGGAGGGGGCCTCCAGTTCGCAGTGCCTTCGGGGCTATCCGTCGTGGATAGCATGTTGCATGAAATAGATAAATCGGCCGGGGGTAGAGTCCCCGGGAGGACCTTCAAGGCTCAGATGGCGTCTATCGCCCAGGAGTCTGTGCAGGTAAATGTTTGGTTTTTGTGAGATTTGATGCCTCCTTCTCCTTTCAGATCTCTTTCCTATCTTTCAGGTTCTCCATCACGTTGCCCTCACCTTACGCATGGAGGCCGAGGTGATAGCCCCGGCGATGAAGGCTGCAGGCCAGGTCGCCTCGCTGGAAGAGAGCTCCAAGCGGGAGCTGGAGGCGGTGATGGCGAGGGTTGCCGCCCTGGAGGGTGAGGTGGAGGCCAGGAAATGGGAGGTTGCCTGGTACCGCGAGGCCGCCGTGGCTGCCGAAGCGAAGCTTGAGGACGCTCAGGTGCTCGCCGGCAACCTGAAGAAGACGGTGAAGACCCTCCGGAAGGAGCTGGGGGCGGCGGCCGAGTCGGCGAAGTCGGCCGACCTGAGAGCGGGGAAGTTGGCCAACCTCTCGGCGGCAAAGGCGGTGGAGGGCTACAAGAAGTCGAAGGACTTCTATGATGACCTGGCCTTGGCCACAACCCTCATCTGGCACGAGGCCCTCGACGCCGTTAAGGCCCGGATGCCGGAGTTCGCCGACGAAGAGCTCCGGGCCGAATACCCCCTCGCGGACGCCGATGAGCAGGGGAAGGAGATTCCTAACAAGGACGTTGCCGAGGACCCAGCTCATCTCGTGGAGGATGTCGAGGACCCCTAGGTCGCGCCTGGCCTCGAGGCCTAAAGCCCTCATTTTCCTCTTCTTTTTATTTTGTTGCTTCTGGAATTTTTGTAAGCCTCCGAGCATTTTGTAAGGCTGGGGAGCCCAAAATACCCTTTGTAAGGACATTGCCTTTGGTAATAGAACTTTTTTCTTTGGTTTCATCGGTTTGCGCTTTATCTTATGTTTGTGAAGAATGCTTGTAAAATATCTCTGTTTGCACTGTTGGGCTTCTATGTCAAGTTGACCATCTGTCTAGCGATCATTCGTCGAGTTGATCTCGATCACTTGCCAAGCGTGCCAAGCGCTGCTGAGAAGGAGGCATCTCCATGCATCTCCATGGCCCCGAAGTCGAGGGGGGATCGCTCAGACTTGGATAGACCCGATGCCCCTTGTTGGGGCCTCGGATCCTCTGCATGTGACGGGCAGAGGGATGTCCACCGTATTTGTGCCGAGCATGAATGGGAAGTTGCTCAGTTTCCCCTTGGCGAGGGCTTTTGACTCCTGGCGTTGCGAGCAATGACCACTAGCTGGGGATGGTCGAGCGAGGGTCGGGCTCGACTGCCTCTGGGAGGACTTTGGATCCTTAGCGTTGGAGGGGCTGTAAGAATCCCACTAAGGATGACCGGGCAGTGAAGCTGCGCGGTTGCCTCTTGGTGAGGGCTTTGGTCTCTGGCGTCGTGGGTAGGCAACTACCAGCCTGGGATGACCGAACGGGGTAGCCGTTCAGATGCCTCTTGTGAGGGCTTCAATCCCTGGCATCATGGGTAGGGAGCTACCAGCCAGAGATAGCCGAGCAGGGTAGCTGCTGGGCTGCCTCTAAGGAGGACTTTGATCCTTAGCGTTGGAGGGGCTGTAAGAAGCCCACTAAAGATGACCGGGCAGTGAAGCTGCGCGGTTGCCTCTTGGCGAGGGCTTTGATCTTTGGCATTGTGGGTAGGCAACTACCAGCCTGGGATGACCGAGCGGGGGTACCCGCTCGGATGCCTCTTGCGAGGGCTTCGATCCCTGGCGTCATGGGTAGGGAGCTACCAACCGGAGATGACCGAGCAGGGTAGCTGCTCGGTTGCCTCTTGCGAGGGCTTTGATCCTTTAGGACGGGGACCGAGCAGGGTTACTGCCCAGTGCCTCTTGGCGAGGACTTTGATCCTTGTCGGTTGTGGTAGGAAGCTACCAGCCGGGGATAGCCGAGCAAGGACTCGGCTGCCTCTGGGAGGACTTTGGTCCTTAGCGCGGGAGGGGCTGTAAGAAGCCTACCAAGGACCCTTGGCCGGGCAGGGTCACTGCCCGGTGCCTCTTGGCGAGGGCTTTTGTCCTGAAGGATAGCCGAGCGAGGGATCCTTAGGCTCGACTGCCTCTGGGAGGGCTTTGATCCCTGTCGGCCGTGGTAGGAAGCTACCAGCCGGGGATAGTCGAGCATGGTAACTGCTGAGCTGCCTCTAAGGAGGACCCTTAGCGTTGGAGGGGCCGTATGAGGCCTGCTAAGGATATCCGGGCAGTGAAGCTGTGCGGTTGCCACTTGGCGAGGGCTTTGATCCCTGGCATTGTGAGTAGGGAAGCTACCGGCCAGGGATAGTCGAGCGGGGAAGACGCTCGGCGGCCTCTACGGAGGACTTTGATCCTTAGCGTTGGAGGGGCCTTAGGAGGCCTGCTAAGGATAACCGGGCAGTGAAGTTGCGCGGTTGCCTCTTGGCGAGGGCTTTGATCCTTGACGTTTCGAGTAGGGAAGCTACCGGCCAGGGATAGCCGAACAGGGAAGCCGCTCGGCGGCCTCTACGGAGGACTTTGATCCTTAGCGTTGGAGGGGCCTTAGGAAGCCTGCTAAGGATAACCAGGCAGTGAAGCTGCGCGGTTGCCTCTTGGCAAGGGCTTTGATCCCTGGCGTTGCGAGTGGGGAAGCTACCGGCCAGGGATAACCGAGCAGGGTAGCTGCTCGGCTGATTCTTCATGAGGTTTCGCCCGCCCATCCAGTTGCAGGTATAGGGAATAGGAACGGTCGCGGCGAACGTGCGCGTAGCATGCGCATTGAATGTGGGGGGAGGCGAAGCGCCAGGGTCGCGTCGTTCCGATTCCGCCAGAGAAGGCGCGATGATCGCCGTGGGGCAGCGACTTTTTGGGCGAGAGCGGGCGACCGTTGAGTTCCGTTGGGGCGCAATGGGCTATATAATGCTGAAGGAGCACTGGTCCTTCCTTTCCTCGCAAATAGATCGTTGAGAATGCAGGACTTCCCCTTTACCATCCCCGAAATCATCCACTTCGAAGACATATACCTCTATGTCCAGAACTGCACCAAAGACACGGTGCAGCTGGTCTGTGGGAGTATCGAAGACCACTTCGGCTGGCTGCTCCCCCGACGCTCCTCTCTGCCGCAGCTGCTGATGTACTCCATCTAGAGAGTGTCGCCGGGGCTCTACAACCCCTTGTCCGAGCAGCTCTATGACGAGGCCGTGGGCAAGCTGCGGTCTCTGAGGTGCTTCGGCCTGATCTCCGCGAGTCGGCTGGCTCACTCGGTGGCACTCGTCTGTGAGTGCTACGAACTGAGGCTCAAGGTCGACGCGCGCGCGGGGGAACCGAGGGCAGAGGTTGGATCTCGCGAGGCCTCGGCTGGCGGAGATCTTTACTGAGTACCATGAGCAATGCTCTCTGCACCTCCTTCCCGCGCTGCTGTAATTTTCTTTTCTTTTTGTATGTATGGCTGAGGAGCCCATAATACATTTTTTGAATAAATAAGATCTTTCCTTTTTTTCCGCAATGTTCCATTGATCTTTATTAAATTAACAACAGACCCTAGGAAGAGTTTACATTGCCTTAAAAGAAAAGTATATGCTAATAGATGACCTTATTAGCGCGGCCCGAGCTCCCTGGGGGCTTGTTGGCTTCTTTTTGTATGCTCGGCACCGGGTACGGGGCTTCCTGAGCGCCGGATTGGTCATCTGCTAAGATGAGCATGATCTGGCCGATGGTCAGCTCAGCGGGAGGGGGACGCTGCTCCTGCTCGCGGTCGGCTTGCCGTTTGTCCCTCAAGTAGGCGGCGAGGTGCCCCGATCGGATGAGCTCCTCGATGTAGTCCCGGAGCTGCTTACAATCCTCCGTGGCGTGGCCCAGTGTCCGGTGGAAGGCGCAGTAAGGGCCCCGGGTTCGCTTCGAGGCCTGACGCGGGATTGGAGGGAACTTGAAGAGCCCCTCGCCTTGGGCCTCCTGTAGTAACACTGCGAGGGAGACGTTGAGCGGGGTGTACTCCTGGAACTTCGGGTGATAGGGCTGCTGACGCTCCGGCCTCTCTTCCCGAGCCTTCTTCTTCTGGTCGGACTGTTCTGCTTGGGGGAGGTTCGCGTGCACCTCGGACTCCAGCTGAACCTCGCGCTTGGTCCATGCCTTGACCTCGGCCATGGTCTTAGGCTGTGCCAACGCAAAGGAGCGCAACCACTTCTTGTGCCTAAAACCAGATCTGAGCGTCATGATGACGGTCTCGTCCCGATGCTCGGGGACCTCGAGGAGGGCGTTGTAGAAGCGGGTGATGTAAGCCTTGAACGTCTCCTTGTCCCCACTCTTAATTATGAAGAGGTAGTCGACCGTGCGCTTCTACCGACGGTTCCCAACGAAGTGGCCGAGGAACTGAGTAGCCAGCTCGCCAAAGGTCGAGATTGAGCGAGGCTCGAGTCCACGGAACCAGTCCTGACCAGAGCGAATGAGGGTAGCTGGGAAGGCCCTGCACTAGGCGGCGTCAGAATGGTCTTGGAAGCTCATCCCCGCGGTGAAAGGATCCAAATGGTCTTTGGGGTCGGTTTTCCCGTCGAACAGAGAGACCTTCGGGGGCTTGCTGCGCGAGGAGACGTGGACATCGAGCAGTCCCTCGGTAAACGGCTTGGTGAGCGAGTCGGCTGCGTACTTAGCCCCGTCGCCCGAGAGGTGACCTTCTCAGCGCATGCCCTCGATCTTCTTTTCGAGGGCGTCGAGTCGGCCGTGGTACCCCGAGGATTCGGTGCCGTGTGATCCCTGGCCTCTGCTGTGGGAGACCTGCGTCTGGGCATAGCCTCGGTTCCTCTCGATGAGGTTCCTCATATCCCCGGGCGAGGTGGCCCTCGAGCCGTCGTGGCGAGCCCCTTCTGTGCGACCCCGTCGAGGGAGGGGGTGTCGATCATGCCTGTGGACAGGCGAGGTGACCGACATCTCCTCAGGGGGGTAAGGGTTGCGAGGAGGCTCAAGGCGAGGCGCTCTAGCGGCGGATCTTGGTGTGGAGCCGTAGGGCGCCCAGTGGGCCTCAGAGAGTATCGGCCCGTGAGATCTGGGGCCAGGGGTCGTAGCCTGCCGGTGGTCAGTAGTGCCGACGAGGGCAGAGCCTTCTGGAGGCGGAGGAGCGGCGATCTGGGCCCCTGGCCCGGCCGTTTGGTCGCGGACGAGCGCCTCTATGAGGGACTGTAGCCGATCTATTCGGCTGGCGAGGGCGTTGATGATGATCGCCGGAGGAGGTTCATCCGTGCCTCCGGTGAGGGGGACATGTCGGCTGGTACCTGGATCTTCAGGGTGGTCGCTTGCCATGCGGATGGAGATCGGAAGGCCAACTTTGTTTTTGTGGAGTTTACTTTCCCACAGACGGCGCCAACTGATGGATGTCCTTTTCGGGTCTCCTTCAGATGTTGTCTTCCGTCGATCTCCCGGTGGATCTTGGAGGTGATCTTCTGTTGCGTGTGGGTCTCAATGGGTTTGGAGGAAATTTGTGATTTGAGGAGTTTAGCTCCGAGTACCTGCAAGGAAGTCCCGGGGTGGTTTGGTACCACCAAGGACCCTCCGACGATCAAGTTAGCACTAGATCCGAGCAGAGTAACGACTAAGTGGAGTAAAAATAGCTTACTTGACCCCTCTGTGATGGGTGTTTATATAGTGGCGGCAGCGTGCAGCAACAGGCGCAAAAATCTCGCCGGCAGTTACGCTCCCGACGTCACGCCCGCGTAAAGAGTGGATCGCCCGTTAATGGGGATCGTGATGGCGTGGAACGTGGGATGTTGCTGGCGGAGAATCTGCGCATGGTGAGATTTGCGGAGCGGCGGTTACGCCTATGAGTGGTGGAGTTGGTCGGTCAGAGGACCGAGGAAGATGGCCTCGGCTGGGGAGCTCGGGGACGAGCGAGAGGGCCGAGGAGTCTTGGTCCTGTGGCGGCTCGGGGCGAGCTGAGAGGCCGACGGGGCCGATTTGCAGGGGCTCTGAGGAGAGCCAACTTGTACTCGCAGGTCGGGTACAGGGATGGCCTGGTCGGCCCCAGTGGGCCCTTTCTTCTGAGTTCTGGGACACGTCATCGGCCACGTATCCTGATCTGGGAGCTCGCCAATATAGAGCATCATCAGGAATAAATTGCAATTCTAAATTGCAACCATGCTTGAATAGTGAGTCAAGACCAATATAATATGATAAAGACCATGCCTTAAACCATACCCAAAATATCTCCACATTTTACACCTCATTTTTCTATTTTCATAAAATAGAAAAACATGTCATGCTTCATATAATATATATATATATATATATATATATATATATCAAATATATATTAACATATATATATATATAAAGCAATTAGTGGGCTAATAATATTAGTTAATATATAATTATATCAAATATAATTTATATCAAATTATTAAATCAACACTTGATTTAATAATCCGGTTATATCACATATGACCGACTAATATCATTTATCTGTGTATCACATTATCAAATCAACACTTGATTCGATAATCTAGTTATATCACATATAACCTAACTTGATAACAAATAACTGCCAGAATACAATACGGTATCACATACTCGTATTTAATCTGGCCCCCGCACATATCAGCATATGTGCTCTACTCCGTTTCGCTTGAACTAGGAAACTTCTGTGTGGGACTATAAAGACTTGTCAATACGCCAGCAGTAGGTGATGATCACATCAGTCACCTACAAGCCGTCAGCGGTACTAACTGGACGTAACGGCTACCCGGGTATTGAGCGATATGAAAATCAACAAGCAAGCTCGTCCATACTCTCCATGAGGCCTATCAGTAAAACTACCGTACAGTCCGGTCTCTTCGTCTGATATGTCGCATATCATATCTAGGGGTAATAAACGTCAGACCCCAGTAACATAATAAGTCATGCCGATGTGTCACGCCCCGCTTCCCAGTGTACGGGCAGAGGACGCGACGGGTCACGCGACGTATCTACTCAGAAGTAAACACGCTAAGCATATCTAAGCAATATAAGGTAAAGTACACAAGAGACAGAAATGTAAATGAACAGCAACTTTATTTATTAAATATTCTTTTTACAATACAGCTGAAATGTAAATACATGGAATGAAAGCAATGCCTAAACAATGGCATAACAGAAATGAAATTATGTACAAGTAATCTAGAGCTCTGGGTCGAAAGCTATCTGATCCAAGTCCTCGCTGCTAGGCTCTATCTCCAGAAGGTCCGATCCACCTGACAACATTCCAAAGAAAGAAGAAAGGAATGTCGTCAGCGAACAATTGCTCGGTAAGTCCCAAAGAATAGGTATAGATAGAATAGACAAAAGGAGAATGTAACTTTTAAAGTTGTATTATATTGTTAACGCTGTTGTTTGTAGCTTGGTACAGAAAATGCGAGTGTATACGAGAGGAGTCTCACTATTCCGGAGACTAAGGTATACGGAGCACAAGGAACCGTTCAGCCACGGTACAACGACAATGGATATTCAGATTAGGTGTATTATGGTTACAGTCTCGTGCCACTTTTAACACCTTCCATACCAATCTACCCCTTATAAACCCCGCGATGTCTTGATTGTATTATTTGTATTGTTTGTTATATAGATGGATGACTTGCCGAAACCATGATATCAAATGGAATGGATATAAATGGGGAGTCATGTAGACAGAGTATATCCATGGTTCGGTTCGGTCAATATAGATCAATATAGATTGAATAGACGGATTTCATGGATTCATGTTGTATTATAGTTTATACTTGAATCACATTCAAGTCAGATTGATTAGATTGAGACTCGGTCTGAGTCAGATACTTTGAAAAAGAACTTGAAATCCTGAATTAGTTTTGATGTTATCGGTAACTGATGCACATGGACAACAGGATTTGTGTCTTTTTCCAAGACAATTACCGTGTTGATAACACCGTTTGTCAGATTGTCTACCTTAAATAGGCAAGCACCCATATCTCCAGCTCCCTGAGGCTCAAGAGACTGGTCCCGCTTAAACCTATGTTTACTAGGGTCCTTATTGTAATTTAGTATAACTTGAGGGGTTTTTATGTAAAAATAGTTTGTTATAATTTTCAAAGTACACCTCAAGTATTTAATTATCGTCTTTAGGGTTTTCATAGATGTATATTTTTGTACAAGTGAAATTTCTAGTGAGTAAAACCTAACTTCATAATATATGGTATTTTATTGAAATATTGGAATTGTGGTGTATTTGGATGGTATTTTCATGTAATAGTGATTCCTTTGATTTAGAAAACTTGGAATATTTATATAATTAAAATAGATATTTTGATAATATATATATATATATATATATATTTATTTATTTAATGAAAATAATTTATTTATTTTCTTGTAGAAATCTCATTTTCTAAAGAAAAATGCATAAAAATTCCACCGAGATCGAATGCTCCTTGCGGAGGTCTGCATCTCGCTCTACTAGGCTCGAGCATGTGCGATAATCCACACCGTCCCGAACGGGGTCCCCAAAAGTTGGTTGTAAAGGCGCAATTGCATGTAAATGTTTAATACATCTTTTTATAGAAATGATTTTATAAGTTAAAGGTATTTATTTGTAAGTCGTTTTATCCCATAGTATGTTCCCAAAATTTCCATTGTGCTATGTTAGAGATATATATTGTGATGAGGTAGTTCATCACCTCGTGAACTATCTAAAGTTAATACAAATTTATATTGTTTTATGTCGGTAAACTAAAGTTTGTGTTATTTTACTGTAAAACTGCGATAAAAATTGTAATATAAGTTCTTTTGATGTGAAACTTGTTTAATATATTTGTTAATGTTTATTGAACATGATATGAAAGTTTGGTATTTTCTTGTTTAAGAAAAATAGGATTTTCAAAGAAAAACCGAATCGGAAGTCGAATTAACTCCGCTTCCGTCGGGTTTTAGTATTTAAGATTTTTAGAATAGAGTAAGAGAGAGGAAGAGGAGACTTACTGGCTTCAAATAGAGGGAAGAGGTAGGAGAAGGATTGGGAAGCGTCGGAACGTCGTTTCGTCGCCGGAATCTCCTCGGAATTTCGTCGGAGCCTCGCCCTTCGCTAACTCCACTTGTACACCAAAGAGGACTTGAAAGTTTTTGAGAGTTTTGGCAGGGATTTATGAGTGAAGATGTGTGAATTGGGGTAGGGTATTTATAGGAAAAATTATGGTTTAGGTGGTGAAAGAAATGCATTAAAATTGGATTAAATGGGTGATTCAATGTTTCTCTGTATGAATGCAGAGAAAACAAACAGTGTGAGAGGGAATGGGGTAGGCCAAGGGTTGCAGAGGGAAAAGAATGGGGCCTTTACCTATGGTTCGACCGACGGTACCGGTTATTTGGAGCTTTTCGCCGGGCTATTACCGTCGGTTGGGGTTGGTCTTGGTGCCACGTGTCGGGGTCGTTTGGTATACTCCCGTGCACATGTTTAAATAATCTGTGTCTTTTCAGTTTACGTGTAGTGCGCGTGTAGACTCTTGGGCTACTAAAAAAATTAAAAGAAATTTTAATAAAAAGATAATGTGGCTGATGGGATTTGAACTCGGGTGCTATGTCTCAGCAGTGCAAGGCCTTTCCAGTGAGCTACAAGCTCCTTCTTGCTGTTCTAAAGCAAATCAATTTCTTATAGCATTCACAGGAATTGTAAATATCCCAATTGTACATTAAATTTTAAACAGTTTTATATACATTGAAATTGGAGTTGTTACAGTCTACCCTCCTTACAAAAATTTCGTCATCGAAATTTACAATTTATTTTAAGGACTAGTTTACAAATAAGTGAGGATATCCTGCATGCATATCGTCTTCCCTTTCCCATGTTGATTCTCCTGGTGTGTCTTTTCTCCACATCACTCGAACCAAGTTGACTTCCTTGTTCCGAAGTGACCTCACCTTTCTATCCAGGATCTCACAATCCGGTATTAGTTTTAAGACATTACGGTCGAGGTTAAGGACATCATAGTCCATGAGTTTAAGGACTCCACAGTCCGTAGTAATGTGTGGTTGTCGGGACCCGTCACCTCTCTGACGACGTTGAAGGATTACAACGATAGATATCAGAGGAGTAAAGAGATGTACCCTCGAACCGTGTGTAATTGATTGGAAGAGCAGATGAGCTCAGTTCAATTTAAATTGAGGACTTATGGCCAGAATTGGGCTAAGTCCAGTTAAAAATGTTTAACATTTTATTTTTGTTCTGCCTGTTAGGCGTTTGCTTGGGCTCTACCCTTTTAATAATGCACAACATTGGGCTATGTAATTAAATGCATAGAATTTATCAGGGGGCAAAATAGTGGTCTGATAGTGCGCCACGTGGCTTGTCAGGCGCTTTGCGCCAATCAAAGAGCGCAATGCGCTAGCGCATGTGAAGGTGACACGTGTCACGCTCTGCGCTAAGCGCAAGTCTGTTAGCGTACTGCGCTTTCTGAGTGCGCTGCACCGGTGAATGACACGTGGCGTGCTTTGGCGCTATGCGCCAGTCCAAGAGCGCAGTGCGCTATTTTTAGAAGCGCAAACCATTCTGTGGTTGACACGTGGCGCATTCTGACGCAGTGCGCCAGTCCAATAAGCGCAAAGGCACATTTCAAGAGTGTAAGGCACTGTCCAATAGCACAGAGCGCATTTTAATCAATTCAGATCAAAGAACAAGTTTTTTGTTCTTCAAGGGAGGCATTGCCTCAAGATCCAAGAACCGAGTTTCTTGTTCTCATCAAAAGGCCGTGCCTTTGTAGATCAGAAGATCTGTGAATGAAGTAAATTACTTCTTTTAATCCTTTATAATTAGATCTTTTTGATCTTTCTCTTTTTTATTGAAGATCTTGATCTTGTTCTTAGATCATTGATCTTTTTAGAAGAAGATTCTTCTTTTCTAATGAGATGATTTCATCTCCGTTTTCAAGAATATAATTCTTTACCTTTAAAGATGAAGAAAATGATCTTCTTTCTTCAAAGGCTTGCCTTTCTTTCTCTCTGAGTTTTTTCTCAAAGTTTTCAGAGGGTTCTCTCTATGTGAGACTTGAAGTCTTGGCGCCTTTATATAGGACCAATAGATTTGTTAAGTAAGTTATAGAGATCTTTCTCTGATTGATCTGGGGATATTTCCCCACCGTTGGATCTTTTGATCCTAAGGCCTCTGTTTTACAGAAGATAATCTTCTTATTTTAATAAGATTGGAAAGATCTTTCTAGAACAGAATTTTAATTCTGATTAATTAATAATTTATTATTTAAATTTCAGTGCTGGCTAGCGCACCTGTGTTTGACACGTGGCGCGCAGCGCGGAGCGCAGTGCAACTGCGCTAGCGCGCCTGTGTTTGACACGTGGCGCGCAGCGCAACTGCGCTAGCGCGCCTGTGTTTGACACGTGGCGCGCAGCGCAACTGCGCTAGCGCGCCTGTGTTTGACACGTGGCGCGCAGCGCAACTGCGCTAGCGCGCCTGTGTTTGACACGTGGCGCACAGCGCAACTGCGCTAGCGCACCACTGTTTGACACGTGGCGCGTAGCGCAGAGCGCAAGGGATCTGAAGCGTTGCTTCATTTTAAAATTTGAATTTTGAAACGGAGCTTTGCTCTGATTGGGGGTGCGCTGCCTTTGGCGCAACGCTCTGTTGGAGATAATGCCCTCAGAGTCAATTATTGGATCACAGGCACGTGATTGCGATGATTGAGGGAGGACCTATCCCGGTAAGACAGTCTTACTCAAGATGATAGTATGCTATCTGGTTTACCTTTATCATCGTGTACTGCTTTAGGTGACCTGACTGGTCGCTATTGCACGTTGATAGAGCCCCTAGGATTCTTGCTTGACTACCGGCAGTATGAGGGCGATCATATACGTGGGAGCTGGTAGTCTATAAGCACATCCTTAAAAGGTCCCTAGTCGTGGGAGATTCGAGACAGGGCATCGATTCTCCAGAATAGACTAGTGTATACAGTCGAGACCCCGACGAGGGGCGGTGGCCGATCTCACAAGCCACTGGTGTCAGTTGGTTCACCTAAGATGTATACTGGTGCTCATTGGGTTATGAGTACACCGGACAGGACTCGCCGGGAACATGCTAGTTGGTCTTATACCTGACGTCAGATAGCAGTTCCCAGGTGACATGTGTACAGGTTAGTTCATCGACCTGGGGATCGTCATTTGTCTCGTGTGAGTTCCCACTGTACTTTGATTACTACCCTACCACGGCTCAAAGGAGTCGTGTAAACAGGTTTTAGTTGGGTACAGTCCCGAGCCACATGGAGGCAGTGAGCGGATCTTCGGAGGTTTCGTCTCTCCCGGTATTGGGGGTGAGATCGCGCTGTGTCTAGGAGAGCCATTACACGAAGACCTTGGCCAAGGCAGGAGATTTACTGGTAGGTATTCCAGTAGTATCTCAGGGTGTTCTGGGCTACACTCCGACACGACTTGTACCGCTTTTGGGGGTCTGACTTTTACAACCCCCTAGGCCCGACATGCGATGCTCATAGACGAACGGACCGGACTGTACGGATATTGTCACTGACAGGCTCAGTTGGGTGTCGGGGTGAGCTTCCTCATCGACGTCCCTTTTAGTCAATAGCTGGTGGCCCGTCACGTATTGGCTTATACCTCTGACGTGCTAGTGGTTAAATCCACAGCCATAGTATTGACGAGTCTTTAGAGTCCACCACACTTTCAGTTACTCAAGCTTTCGGGCGAAACGCTGTAGAGGCCGTATGGAGATATGGCAGGGTCCGATCAGATACGTGCGGTATTGCACGGATCAGGATCGGACAGCTTTGTACTAGTGGCCGTATGGATATATGGCAAGGTTCGATCAGATACGTGCGGTATTGCACGGATCAGGATCGGACAAATTTTTACTAGCCGGTTTTGGTTTAAGCCGGTCCTAGTTTAGTACAGTGTAGATTTTGTCTCATTGCATTTGTATCCGGTCAGAATACAGATGCGGGTGTGTATGCACAGTATCGGGGTTTTCCTGTAATTTATTACGGGACCAGTTTTCTGGAGTTGCCAGTTTGCATTCCGTTCCGGCCGGTTTTCCTTTGTTCTTTCCCGGCCGGACTTTTCCGATGGAGGGGGTTATTTGCAATTGTGCAAATAACTTTTGTGGAGGGGGTTTCTTGCAATTGTTGAGATTATGATAGCATATTTGATTCTCTCCATCACTTGCATTAAATGAGATTAGAAAGGATATGGGTTTGATGTGAAAAAGGGTATGGTTGATGTTTTCTTGTCTTTTGATGTGGTCACCACTTGTGTTCTACTACCATCACCTCCCTCTTGTATTAGAAATCATCCCTCCACCATTTCCATTCAAGAAATGGCCGGCCACATCTTGTAATGAGGAGAGAAAATGAGAGGTTTCATTTTTTGGTGTGGGAAATTAATCATCTATCTCATTTTCATTGCTACCATAAAACCCCAAGTTGATATCTTGTTGATTCCTCCATCAAGGCAACTCCAATACCCCAATGAGACAAAGACTCTACACATCCTACAGCAAACCTTGGGCATGTCGAGTTGCCGGCTTCATGCCCGAGTTGCCTCGGTATAGAGGCGGGAGCCCGTAAAAGATGCAGGCGACGTGGTGCCCTTCCGGCGAGGAGGCGATGACCAGAGATCCCGCGAGGAGATCGGAGTGGAGATGAAGACCGGAGGACTCGGATCAGTCGGTATATCTCTAACTCATTCTCTTGTTAGCTTAGACTAGTTTAATGGCATGATCCGGGGTTTAGTGCGCGGTGGTGCCGGTTTGCTAAGTCCGCAAAAATTAAAGTTTATCACCGTTTCCGCGTTTGGCCGTCGGATTGACGGCCGGGGCGCCGCCGTGCACTTACAGTGGTATCAGAGCCTCGCCATTAACTTCGTCTAGCTTCGTTTGATGTGTTTTTCAGTTCCGATCGACCAAAATTCCAAAAACCGTATTTTTCCTTCACATCAGTTTCTGTTGAAATTTTTTGAAGTCTAAAAATTTTTCAGGTTGTAAAATATTGATGTACTGGAAAATATAAGAACTCTGTAAAAATTCGACGAAGTAACTCCACAGTGGGAGCGCGGAAGCGCCGCGAAAACCCCCTTCCCGCCGCCCTTCCGCCGCACACTGTGGAGATCACTTCACCAATTTTTTCAGAGGCCTTCTGGGCTTAAAATATGGGTTTTGGAATATTAGAATTGGGCCCAGGTTTTCTGTGAGTGCTACAGTTTTGATTGGGGGCCCACTTGTTAATTTTTGGTCAATCGGAAAATTTTAAACACATTTTTCACAGTATTTACATTATATCTGCGACCGTGAATGTCACTCGATCGGTAAATCCGGTCTAACTGCTATAGCCCGGTTAGACGGATTTGCAAACGTGACTTTCACGTTGATGTTTTGTGTTTATGCTGTGATGTTGCGGATCGGTCGTGGGGGATAGCCTGGATGCAATGCTAGTACTGTGTTGTTGTATTATGTACATTTGATATTGCGGGGCGAGCGTCCGACATGTGGACTGCCGTCACTGCCTGTTTGTATTATTCTTTTGGGGCACGACCTGGTTGCGGTCGATGTACCCGGTGTATGTATATTTTACTTTCTGTACTAGGATTACCCCGAGGAGGGGTGCACGGATAGCCGGGTTCTGGAGGGCAACAAGCCCGCATCTCATGGCATTGAGACGGAGGGGGCTTCACTCTGGGATTGGCGGGCTATTCGCCGCACTCGTAGGGGGTACAGGTTGACCCAGGAGGGATGCCCAAGTTGCCGGATTCCGTGGAGTGTTGGGTGGTCCATTCACGGAGCTGAAGGGGGCTGCCTCGCTTCAGGTTTTGGCGGGTAACTTGCCGCGCCCGTAGGGGTCTAGGATTTCATTGCACAGGCTATCCACACGACCAGGGGAACGTCGGGTTTCAGTAGTGGCTCTGTGAAATCCGGGGATCCCAGATATCTGTATTGTTCTGTGATACTGTACATTTCTGTGATGTTGCATTTTATTCACGCCTTGAGCGAAATACTATATATTGGTATATATATTAATAGATGTTGTATATGCTTTTCATCCGTGCTAGTCCAGTCCCCGCTCTGCCGTTAATTAGCTAACCTAACGGGTGATGACGGGACCCAGTGGCGAATGCGGATGGCATATACGTACGTCAGTATATTTTCGTTCTTTGTGGTGTGATCAATTGATGGGACTGCGTTGATTCGGATCAATGAAAATTAAACAAACCTAATCTGATGTTGTTGGAACACTTTTCAAAAAGCTGTTATTGCAAGGGCGTTCTCTTTTGTTTTGCATCGTGGTATTCAGTTAGAATATCCTGCTCCTCAGTCGACGAGGCAAGGGCCGAGATCCCTTCACCGGGAGTGACCCCTTGGACAGAAGTTTGCGTCAGGGCAATACCTTCACTATAGCCGATTACTTTTGCTTTGCACCGTGGTATTCAGTTGGAATATCCTGCACCCCATTCTACGGGGAAAGAGCCGAGATCCCTTCACCGGGAGTGACCTCTTTAGTAATGGTTTTCGTCACTATATTTTCTAAAAAGCTATCCGTTCCTTCAACGATATCAAGTTCATTACGTTAAAGGTTTTCGCCAGAAACCATTCGTAGCCCTCCGTCGTTTCAGACGGGTAGCAAGTAGTATTCATACTATGTTTGTTGACCTTCGTCAAGGCATAGTGTATGGTAGCTGCTTGTTGCTTTTCTGCTGCATAGATAGATGCGTTGGTTTGGGACAGTCGTATAGCCTTGTTGACCTTCGTCAAGGGCTTGTACGGGTGGGTTCAAATTAACCTGGACAATGACGGGTGGAACTTGACATGTGACTTATGATTTGTTGACCTTCGTCAAGGTCATAAGAGCATGGGGCAGAAATCACATCGGGAGTTTCAAAAGAACTGAAACTTGCCAGATATGCGCATACCTTCTGGAGTGTGATACCGTGAGCGGGTTCCGTCACGTTGTCATGCGATGATAGTTGGATCCCGATTCCCGCTGATGAGTTGGTTTACTCCTCGGGTGACCCCGACTAATTCTTCTTTCAGGTTTGGAGGAGAATTTGAGGTACAGTGGGAGGTTTCCAGATTAGATAAATTGGTAACCATTCTGATCTAGGATAGAGTGCACGCTGAGTGTTTCTTTTCTCTCTCTCTTTGGCAGCGACCATTGACTCGACCCTAAGACTACGACTCAGTGACCAAGTTGACCGAACCTTCTTAACACTGGCTTTTGGATTGTCAGAGTTGCAGACCTCTTTGCCACTCCTACTTTTACCATTTTCTCCAGGACACCCCGTATTACTACGAACGTCCACTTCCATTGGACAAAACCATCGTATGGTTAGATACGAACTCGAAGGGATTCGAGGATGGTTTCCGGTTCTGGAGAAAACGGATAGGATTATTCAGTTGTCTTTTCCCTTTTACCTTCTCTCAAGTTGTGAGTACTCCTTGGTTTAGGAGATAGTACACATATTACGCAAATTGGATAGTCTTCTTCCAAACCTTAGGCTGGTGCCGACCGGTAGGGAATGAAGAAAACCAATTAGCCTAAACGGTGTGCAGAAGGTATTAAGATTAAGACAAAGCATGGGATTAGTAAGAGGGCAAAGTAAATTGCGACTGATATTCACGACCAAACCAAGTATTTCTTCGCCAATCCTAAATCACCTTTGTATTTCTCCAGGACACTCCGTATCACTACGAAGATCCCATTTTATTGGATAATCCATCGTATGGTTATATACGAACTCGAAAGGAACTTGTTCCAGTTCGGGGATGGATTCTGGTTCAGAAGAAATAGGAATAAAGTACATTCAGGTGTCTTTTATCTTCACCTTCTCTCGCATTGCGAGTGTTCCTAGGATTAGGACAGTACACCCTTTATGCTTTTTGGATAGTCTTCTTCCAAACCATAGGCTGGTGCCGAACGGTAGGGAAGGAAGAAAACCATTTGGCCTAACGGGTGTGCAGAAGGTAATGACTAAAGACATATAAAAGGGATTTGGAGAGGTGGCAAAGAATTATACGGTTATAGTTGTGAATCTGGATAATGGTAGAGGCATTACTAGGAATACCTGGATACCCCATCGAAACATTTCAATGTTTCAGTTCAACTGTGTACTGTTAAAAGAAAACTGATTTCCCGATTAGACACTTGCTCCAGGGTATGTATTTACCAGGTTTGATTCTCACATCTGTATGGTTTTACAGATGATGAGTGGGAGTAAGTTATTGGGAATTGGGTGATCATCCTCATTATATCGGGATTCGTTGTAATCGGTGATATTTGAGGAGATCATCTGGGTTGTTTGCCGGTCGGCAAATATTTGGTTTTGAATATCCGTTGTTGTGCACCAATTTCAAATTGATATATCTGTACGTCTATTTTCATAGAGTGAGATATACCTTTTGATATTATGTCGATGACATTTACCTATATCAGTGGATGGTTAGGTAAGGAGCATTAAACAACGGTGTAATTCTTCTTAACCATAAGTACAGTTTTCAACCTACGACGCACAGTGAAAGAGTTGTTAGACTCTGCGGACTTATACAGAGTATTGTATGTTGTCCAGTGTCCATTAGGACAGAGGGGTTGGTCCTCATACTATATTCTGTTTACTTTTAACTTCTCTAGTTCTTAGACATGTGTTTCGTAGAAACGCAGGGTCTAAGTTTTGAGGAGTTATAGGTATTTGAATAGAGTAGAGAACCAGGTGTAGCAAGTATCGAGATTCTTCAAAGTGATCGAAGATGTAGATACTTGTGTATGGTATTCAGTTGATAGTAATAAAGAGAAATTACTTCTCTTTAAGGTTACTCATAATTGGAAGCATTCCTAAGTTGAGTAACGCTGATCGGCCTCCTTCCATTTAGTTGACATGCACTGGAGATAGCTGCATGATTTGAATCTGGTTCAATTAAATCAGTGCCTCTGGTTCTATATTGGATATAGAACAGTTCATATCTTAACGTTGTTAAGGTACGGGAAGTTGTCCGGCTTATGATTAAAACCAGACTCTGGATAACTCAAGGCACGTTTCTGTAATGGCTGTTTGTGGGTTGACCCAGGCTATGACGAGGGTTGATTTTCTACCATCTGGCAGATCAATAGAAATATTGTTCTAGACTCGCCACAGTTTTAATAAAAATGGATTTTTTCAAAAACAGTAGTGGGAGTATGGTAGAACTGGAAGTGATTCCAGAACCGCAAACGATTACTGATGATTTGATAAGGAACCTAAAGATTCAATCTAGTTTGACATTCCATTGGCCACTCCGCAGATAAGGTGGGTAACTTCAGGCACCCGAGAGGTACTCCGGTAGCCTCAAGGACGGTGACAGGGAAGTTCTTGTTTACCCACACTTGCCATTGTTGTTGTTCCAGGCTGCGAGACCCGGCAGGAGGATGAGTATAGCGTCATTCTAAACTTGCTTTAGAAGTGCACGTCTATATGACTCTGCCAGAGGGTTGTCGTAGTCAGTGGGAGCAGCGGAAGCATTGGTGGACATCAGGCTTATGTCTATTTATAGACTAAAGCAGATGTAGCGGAGATAGATCATCTATTTCTGATGTGACAGTCATAGGTTTGACGTCATCAGAATAGGGGATGGATCTGTTGAGAAGATAGTAGGAAGTGATATTCCTATACTTCGATCGGTTATACTTCGGTCGTCACACAGTGGTTTCTCCACATAGGACTTGGACATTATATCAGACATATTGGTTACTAGATCTATGTTTTTAGATCTAGATTTGGGTGGTTTCCCAATCAGGGTACCTTGACAGCATTCTAAGAGTATTTAGAATGGACGACTCCTGGCACGGTAGTGTACCTGCAGGTGATGGAGTCACCCTCTCTAAAGGTGTCTTACAGACTAAAGGGGAGAGGGATGTGCATGATTGGCAGATCACTTGCTTAGGCAATTGAGTCAATCATGAGATGTCAAGTACCACACCAGATGTTGTTCTTGCACTAGATGCAATAAGTTGATCCAATCCTGGAGGAACAGTCGGAAGCAGTTTTAGAACATAAGTGGATGTTCTAGGGATATGATAACGACAGCCTCATTCGAGAGACAGTTATCATTCCAGGCTTCCAAGGTGACCTGGACGACAAGGAGGTTGTCAGAGTTATAGTTTTCCTTCTGACGAGGGGCGGTATTTTGGACAGGTGGTCCAAGGCAATACTGAGGGAGGCATGGCGCAGGATACTGATTAAATTCAGTTGACGATACAGTCTAAGAAGTTTGGATTTGGAGTTCATTTATGAGCTAGGTCCCATCAGACATCCAGACACTCTAAGACAGGTATTGCTCATTTCGGGAGATGGTTTTCTCCGCGAACTTGAGATATAGAGAGACATAGAAAGAAACATCAGAGCGAATCCACTCACTGAGGCTGTTCCTCGAACGCAATAGTTTCGCAAACGAGTTTTGTGAGACTGACAAGTAGAGGAGTTGGGTGTTCGGTATCACACAGGCTGTGAGTATGCGACATCGCAATAATTAGCCTTGAGTGCTAGTGGGAGATTGTTGGAGATAATGCCCTCAGAGTCAATTATTGGATCACAGGCATGTGATTGCGATGATTGAGGGAGGACCTATCCCGGTAAGACAGTCTTACTCGAGATGATAGTATGCTATCTGGTTTACCTTTATCATCGTGTACTGCTTTAGGTGACCTGACTGGTCGCTATTGCACGTTGATAGAGCCCCTAGGATTCTTGCTTGACTACCGGCAGTATGAGGGCGATCATATACGTGGGAGCTGGTAGTCTATAAGCACATCCTTAAAAGGTCCCTAGTCGTGGGAGATTCGAGACAGGGCATCGATTCTCCAGAATAGACTAGTGTATACAGTCGAGACCCCGACGAGGGGCGGTGGCCGGTCTCACAAGCCACTGGTGTCAGTTGGTTCACCTAAGATGTATACAGGTGCTCATTGGGTTATGAGTACACCGGACAGGACTCGCCGGGAACATGCTAGTTGGTCTTATACCTGACGTCAGATAGCAGTTCCCAGGTGACATGTGTACAGGTTAGTTCATCGACCTGGGGATCGTCATTTGTCTCGTGTGAGTTCCTACTGTACTTTGATTACTACCCTACCACGGCTCAAAGGAGTCGTGCAAACAGGTTTTAGTTGGGTACAGTCCCAAGCCACATGGAGGCAGTGAGCGGATCTTCGGGGGTTTCGTCTCTCCCGGTATTGGGGGTGAGATCGCGCTGTGTCTAGGAGAGCCATTACACGAAGACCTTGGCCAAGGCAGGAGATTTACTGGTAGGTATTCCAGTAGTATCTCAGGGTGTTCTGGGCTACACTCCGACACGACTTGTACCGCTTTTGGGGGTCTGACTTTTACCAACCCCCTAGGCCCGACATGCGATGCTCATAGACGAACGGACCGGACTGTACGGATATTGTCACTGACAGGCTCAGTTGGGTGTCGGGGTGAGCTTCCTCATCGACGTCCCTTTTAGTCAATAGCTGGTGGCCCGTCACGTATTGGCTTATACCTCTGACGTGCTAGTGGTTAAATCCACAGCCATAGTATTGACGAGTCTTTAGAGTCCACCACACTTTCAGTTACTCAAGCTTTCGGGCGAAACGCTGTAGAGGCCGTATGGAGATATGGCAGGGTCCGATCAGATACGTGCGGTATTGCACGGATCAGGATCGGACAGCTTTGTACTAGTGGCCGTATGGATATATGGCAAGGTTCGATCAGATACGTGCGGTATTGCACGGATCAGGATCGGACAAATTTTTACTAGCCGGTTTTGGTTTAAGCCGGTCCTAGTTTAGTACAGTGTAGATTTTGTCTTATTGCATTTGTATCCGGTCAGAATACAGATGCGGGTGTGTATGCACAGTATCGGGGTTTTCCTGTAATTTATTACGGGACCAGTTTTCTGGAGTTGCCAGTTTGCATTCCGTTCCGGCCGGTTTTCCTTTGTTCTTTCCCGGCCGGACTTTTCCGATGGAGGGGGTTATTTGCAATTGTGCAAATAACATTTGTGCAGGGGGTTTCTTGCAATTGTTGAGATTATGATAGCATCTTTGATTCTCTCCATCACTTGCATTAAATGAGATTAGAAAGGATATGGGTTTGATGTGAAAAAGGGTATGGTTGATGTTTTCTTGTCTTTTGATGTGGTCACCACGTGTGTTCTACTACCATCACCTCCCTCTTGTATTAGAAATCATCCCTCCACCATTTCCATTCAAGAAATGGCCGGCCACATCTTGTAATGAGGAGAGAAAATGAGAGGTTTCATTTTTTGGTGTGGGAAATTAATCATCTATCTCATTTTCATTGCTACCATAAAACCCCAAGTTGATATCTTGTTGATTCCTCCATCAAGGCAACTCCAATACCCCAATGAGACAAAGACTCTACACATCCTACAGCAAACCTTGGGCATGTCGAGTTGCCGGCTTCATGCCCGAGTTGCCTCGGTATAGAGGCGGGAGCCCGTAAAAGATGCAGGCGACGTGGTGCCCTTCCGGCGAGGAGGCGATGACCGGAGATCCCGCGAGGAGATCGGAGTGGAGATGAAGACCGGAGGACTCGGATCAGTCGGTATATCTCTAACTCATTCTCTTGTTAGCTTAGACTAGTTTAATGGCATGATCCGGGGTTTAGTGCGCGGTGGTGCCGGTTTGCTAAGTCCGCAAAAATTAAAGTTTATCACCGTTTCCGCGTTTGGCCGTCGGATTGACGGCCGGGGCGCCGCCGTGCACTTACACGCTCCTGGCGCTGGCGTGTCTTCTTTTGACACGTGGCGCGCAGCGCAAGGAATCTGAAGCGTTGCTTCAATTTTTGAATTTTGAAATTCAAACAGAGCTTTGCTCTGATTGGTGGAAACAAATGCCCCCCCCACCGTTGCGCTCACATGGCGCACACGTGAGTGCAGCGGTGGCAACATCTGAGCCATTGGATCAACTCAGAAGTTGAGGGGGCGCTTCTGCGCCTATAAATAGGACCCTTGGTCCTCAGATGATTATCATCTTCAAGAATTTTTATCTCAGAGCCTTGCTCTCATTTCCAAGAACTTCAAGAGTTAAAACTCTAGAAAATTTTAGGTAAAAATTAAATTAGATTAAATTAATTTTAATTAACAGAGCCTTGCTCTCATAGATCTTTTGATCTAAAGAAAACCCCTTTGGGGTTTCATAAACAGAGCTTTGCTCTTTTGACAATGTATAGATCTTTTGATGAAGAACTCTTAAGAGTTTTTTCTTTTATGGATCTTCAAGATCCTAGAATTTTAATTCTTAGGAATTAATTTTCATTAATTTTTGATGGATTTTTCCATTATTATTACATAGCTAGGCTCTTTAAGGAATTTTATTCCCTCGTGACCAGAGTTTGACAAGTGTCACTCTGTCACAGAGCTTTGCTCTGAAAGGGAGATTTTCTCCTTGTCTCGAGGGATTTCTCATTTAATGAGAATATTCTTTGAGAATTTCCTCATTAATTGACAGTCTCATCCAATGATGAGGCTGTCTTATTAACTGATGCATTGTCATCTGGATTTTGTAGGTCCCCCTTTGGTCCCCTCTCCACTGCATTGCAGTGTGGTACAAATTTTAAAGTCCCAAGCGTCGGGATTTAAAATTAAATTATGATACTGATAATTGAATTTCTCTTTTTCTTGCAGGCAAAATGTCTTCTGATCTCTCGTTCCCGTTTTTCCGTTCAGAGGGAGGATTTCCTGAAGCACCGGTGGACCGGGAGGTTTTTGCGCTCATTAAAGATTACGACCCGGAATACAAAAACCTTCACCTGTGGGGTAGGTGGTACAACGAAATCATCAAAGGTCGCTGAAGCTTCTCTTGTGTGACGCCGTCGGATTCGATCTCGTCGATTTCGTACGCAGATATACCCTCGGTGAACTATGCCGTGGAGGTTGTTAACTGGACTTCGGAGGGTCTTCTTCAACCCTCGATCGCTACCATACCCATGCAGCTGCCGGCAGCCGTGGATATTTGGGACGGCGCATATGCCAGGGCGAATCGTGCCCTTGGGGACAACCCTATAACATCAGGTTGACCCCTCGACACTCGGCAGGGTATTTGCAGTGGGCCAGGTATATTTTGTCAGCGAAGAAGACACACCTGCTGAAGATCGGTCTATACCCCGCAGTTTACGCCTCGCTATTCGAGTACTCTGCTCCTCCGACATGGTTGACTAAGGCGTTCGTGGAGCAATGGAACATCCCCACCCATACCTTTCTTTTAATGGACAGGGAAGTTTTCATCCCTCTAGAAGAATTTGCTGAGATTTCCGGTCTGCCGGTGAGGAGGGAGCACTATGAGGAGCTGCTTCCTCCTGATGAATATGTTTTTGCCACCAAGTTGTTGGTGATGGGCTTGACGCCGGAGAACGCTATTCAGCACCAGTTTCCGATTTTGGTAAAGGTGCTGAATATGTATGAAAGTCTTTACTTGGAATCGGGAGGCCGGGGAGTTAGTTTCGCAGACTTCATCGCCCGCTTTCTTCGACCGGAGATTCTATCGCAACAGGGCGAAAAATTTGCCAAGCTTGACGACCCCTTCGGCCTTGGCTTAGATCGTCGACCAGCACTAGAAGCCGATCAAAAAGGTTTTTACCTCCCCGATGCCGCAATCATCCCCTTGTCGGAAATCGCTGCTCCGGGCATCGACGATGAGACTTTCTTTCTCGGGTTTCTGGGGCTATGGCCGTGCTGGTTCGCGCTCCCCATGCACCCTCGCTACATGAGGCCGTCCGTCTTGTACCCAACACATCGGATGGTGGCTGCCATACAATTGTCCATTGGAATTGTCGGGTTGGCCCACCTGTACCATGGTCTCAGAGTGGCGGCTGACGCAACTGAACCGGGGGTGCAACCTGCTAATTTCCCGATGCACTACTTTACTTCGTGGATGGAATGCACGTGCTCGGGGTATTTGGCATTCATAAAAGGCCCTCGTTTTACGAGAAGTACAGATTTCCAAGAGTTATGCGGCTGATCGGTGCTTCTATCGTGAATCCGCCTCCGCGTGAGGCTAGGGGGTTGCTTCTTCGTCCGCGCACGGTCGGAGTGGGTATTTCTTTCACGGACAAGGTCCTGACAATCGGCCCGGAGACCTCCAAGGCGGTGTTGGCGTTGCGCGATAACTTCAAAGACGGGGCCTCCGTATTGAAAGCCCGGGAGATTCTACATCTATACTCCATCCGGCCGGGCTTCCTCGTGTTCAGGCAGAACGAGGCGGCGCTTTTTATGAGGTACAACCCCCATCGGTTCGCCCAACAACTAAGCTATAACCAGGGGGTCCCACTGGAGGCATTTTTGGAAGAGCCTGCGGCCACCACGGAGGGAATACGGAGCGCACTGTATCACTTTATGCGGCTAAATACGGGCTCCCACTTCTTCATTAGCGAGACGACTTGCATTCTAAGGACCCTCAACGTGTACGGGACCTGGTATCAGCATGCGATGGGCGCCGTCATCAGGGAAGAGAAGCGGCTGCTGCTTGATCGCAAGGGTGCGCCCCCGCCAGCGATCGCAACGTTCCCCTGAAGCGAAGGACCCCTGTCCCTCCTCCACTAAGAGGGGATGCTGGAGATGAGCCTCCACGTGTACTAAGCCCCCCGCGTGGATTGCCCCGTGATCCTGTGGACGTGCCTTCAGCGCCCCGTGCTCCCGTGGAGACGGTGAATGTAGTTTCACCCGAATCCGGCGTGGGCTCGGATATCGGGACCCGCCGTCCCAAGGTGCCCACGATGCGTAAGCTGATTTTGGGTGCGACCGGGGTTCGCGCGCAGAAGAGGAAGAAGAAGTCAATCCTCTCTGCTGACGTTGCGTTTGGTCAGGAACCTCATGCTCCTTATAGCGAGGGCTTGAGTGAGTACGGGACCAACGAGGGCCTATCTATGCCACCAGACGACACTGATCTGGCGGCTGCCATCGCAGCTTCTGAGCGATTGGCAAGGCGCGACGAGTGGTTGGCTAAACTCGCGCAATCAGGTAATCGCTAGTTGTATTTTTTGTTATTGCATCATACCTCTATCATTGTCTTTGACTAACGCTTTTTCTTCTTTAACAGGCATTTCTACCGAAGAAGCCATCGCTGCTTCTCTCAAAACTTTCGAGGAGGAGGAACGCCTCAGAGCATCCTTAGGCCTTAGTACATTTCGGTTTGCTATGTTTCTGCTTCCATTTTTTTATGAGTAATCTGACCTTCTCTTTGTCTTATTACAGGGACCACAAGACCTATCTCGCAAGCCGATGCGAGAATTCTTCCTGGGCCAGCTACCGAAGTCCCGGCCTCTTCGGGATTGCAGCAGGAGGCCCTGCATAAAAAGCCGATGATGGAAGCCTTGACGGCTCTGGAGGCAACCCTGAATACGGACGACGCCGCCTTGCTGAAGGAGTCTTCCAAAAGGTCTGTCATGACGGCCCGAGAGGAAAGGAAGCGTCTGAGGCGCGCAGCAAGGGAGCGTAGCGCTGCTTTGGCTGCGGGAGCAGGCTCAAGCGCCGTTACTCCCGCCGCTACTCCTTCAGAGGAGCTCCCGGTCGCCTTGTCTACCGCTCATAGACGGGCGGCACGGGCGACTCGGGAAGCCAACTGTGAATTCGCCTCAGGTAATGTGTCTTTGAGGCTTTGTTGTCAAAGTTTTAAAACTATCGGTTCTTATATATCTTGTCCTGCACGGCCGAGCCTTATTGAAGGAGTGGCAGCAACCGTCGAGCCTGAAGGGATGGTGGGGGAGGTAGCTGCTGAACCTGAGGCGACGATAGGCGATGTAGCCGTAGTTGCCGGGCCCGAGCTAGTGGCTGACGAGATAATCACGACTGCTATGCCCGAGATGGCTACCAATGCCGAGCCCGAGGGGGCAGAGGGTGAGACGGCTGCTACGGCCGAGCCTGAGGCAGCGATGGATGAAATGGCTGCTACGGACGAACCTATGGCAGCGGTGGACGAGACGGCTGTGACCGCTGAGCCCGAAGTGGTAGCGGGTGAGACGGCTGCTATGGTCGCTGAGCAAGAGATGGCCGTTCTTTCTCAAGAGTCGGGCGCAGCTCCGATCATCGCTCTCCCTGCTTACGGTTCCTTGTCTTCTTCCGGCGTCGCGAGCATGACGACGGCTCCTGTAGAGTCGGGCGATGAGGCAACGGAAGGTAAGACCGTCCCAATGGAGGAGGAAGACGCCACCGTTGCATCAAGTAACGCCCTCGTTAGGGCTCTTTTTTGCAACTCTTCAGGTAAATCTTGGGTCACTGCCCTTCTTTTATTTTGCAATCTTTCCTAATAAAGTTTATCTTGTTTCTAACGCAGGTGCGGCTAGTGCTGATGCCGAGCTGCTCGAGACAGCGCTGCCAGTTACCGCCTTGACGGTGAACACTTCTCTTCCTTCCCTCGCACCGTCGCAGATGCTGGAAGGTATGGATTTGTAACTCACCAGTCTTATCTTTAGGTTGCATAATTTATGTACTGACGTTGCGTTATCGTGTTTTTGTAGGAGTCCTTTTTGCCCACCTGTACCAGGTGCTGCACCCCCACTTCTCCTTCCCGTCGGAGATTGCTTCATCCAGCGGCGCTGGTGAATATAGCTTTCAATTAATGCTCCTTCTTTTACCGATAATGAAATTATTTCTGATTCTTCTTTGCCTTGATTGCAGTGCTACAGATTGAAGGAGGAGATGTGAGATCAGTTGCGCCACCGGTCCTCCCGGCTTTGCCACCTGCTGCCGCTGGTATTAGTAAATTCCATTTTTCATGAATATCCTATATTTCTAGATCCGTCATCTGATTATGACTTTTTTTGCAGCGGTTGCTTCGATTCCGGCCTTTTTCGAATCTCGCCTTATGATGCCGGCAGGCCCTTTCTCCAGACGTCCATCCTCAAAGGGTGTTGCGACGAGTCTGCGCATGTTGAGCGAATACATCGAGGAGCTTGACACGGGAGCTCCTACATCTACCGCAGATTTCGTTGCCGAGGTCAATCCGATGCTGGCGACGCTTGTAAATTTCCATAATGAAGGCGTCATCGAGTCTTGGGTTAGCCACTGCAGGAAGATCGAGGCCTGTCTGCATCAGCTTGAACTTATGCATCTTGCCCCTGAGACTCAAGCTTTGAACTCCCAGTAGGCCGCATGGGTCGAGCAGAGCGCGTCCTTCCTACGCCATTTCGAACAAGAAGCAACCTTGAGGCGGAAGGAATGTGAGGAGGCTTCCGCTGAGTTTATCCAGTTGCGCGCCCAGGTCAAAGCGAACGTCGCACAACTGAGAGCCGCCTTTGATACCTTGCATTGATGTATCTCGGACGGGCTTGTATTGAGACGGAAGCTCGACTCTATTGAGCGGGTTACGCAGAGTCGCGAAGCTGCCCAATGGGAAATTGATGAGAAGATTTCATCATGCGTGCAGCAAAGGACTCGAATTGAAGTGGAGCTGGCCGCGGCGGCTGATCATGAGAAGGCACTGAAAGAAGTGCGAGAGCAGCTCACGGACTTGTTGAAAAGGCATCCTTCCCAATGAAAATTTTGTATCATTTGTAATTATGAATAAAATGTATTTATTTCTTTTATTCTTTAACACGATGTATTTTGTACTCAATCGAATTCATGAATAAAAGATACACGTTCTTCATAATGCCTTGTGTCATTTCTCTGCTTTCTTCTTTCTTGCTGTGTTGTCTGTCATGTGATTTTTGCAAGTGCGGTCTGTATATAGCTGTCAATCTTGGATTCTTTGTAAGGTAGTAATGGCTTAGAAAACAGGGTTAGGATCTGTCATCTAAGACTTTTCAACTTTATGAGTCGTGAGGGTCTCATAAAGAATTTTCTCCCTACCGGTCAAGAGGATGCCGTAGGTGTAATTTCTCCTTAAAAATAGTGAGGATTCCTAAGTGTGTTCTCTCTTGAAAGGCGTAAGGATCTCACAAGAGAATTTACTCCCTTACGAGTCATGAGGACCCGCAAGTGATGGATGAAGTTGTCCTTATCCGCATTTCACGGAATCAGGGGTTGCTCTGGATGCTTCCCACGGGTTTACTGCCGTGTTTGGCGAGGACTAGGCTTCGCTCTGGACGTTTTACAGGATACCGTAGTTTAAAGACATCGTGATCGAGGTTAAGGACATCATAGTCCGTGAGTTTAAGGACCTCACAGTCCAATGTTAGTTTTAAGACATCGCGGTCGAGGTTAAGGACATCATAGTCCATGAGTTTAAGGACCTCACAGTCCAATGTTAGTTTTAAGACATCACGGTCGAGGTTAAGGACATCATAGTCCATGAGTTTAAGGACCTCACAGTCCAATGTTAGTTTTAAGAAATCACGGTCGAGGTTAAGGACATCATAGTCCGTGAGTTTAAGGACCTCCACAGTCCAATATTAGTTTTAAGACATCACGGTCGAGGTTAAGGACATCATAGTCCATGGATTTAAGGACTCCACAGTCCAATGTTAGTTTTAAGACATCACGGTCGAGGTTAAGGACATCATAGTCCATGAGTTTAAGGACCTCACAGTCCAATGTTAGTTTTAAGACATCACGGTCGAGGTTAAGGACATCATAGTCCGTGAGTTTAAGGACCTCACAGTCTAATGTTAGTTTTAAGACATCACGGTCAAGGTTAAGGACATCATAGTCCGTGAGTTTTTAAGGACCTCACAGCCCGACGTTAGTTTTAAGACATCGCGGTCAAGGTTAAGGACATCATAGTCCGTGGATTTAGGGACTCCACAGTCCGATGTTTGCTCTGGATGCTTCCCACGGGTTCGCTGCCGTGTTTGGCGAGGACCAGGCTCCGCTCTGGACGTTTTCCACGGGGTTAGAAGTGACGTTATCCGTGTTCCACGTGACCAAGAATTTTGCTCTAGATGCTTCCCACGGGTTCACTGCCGTGTTCGGCGAGGACTAGGCTACGCTCTGGATGCTTCACACGGGTTCACTGCCGTGCTCTGCGAGGACCAGGATCCGCTCTGGACGTTTTCCATAGGGTCAGAAGTGACGTTATCCGTGTTCCACGTGACCAGGAATTTTGCTCTCGATGCTTCCCACGGGTTCACTGCCGTGTTCGGCGAGGACTAGGCTCCGCTCTGGATGCTTCACACGGGTTCACTGTCGTGTTGTGTGAGGACCAGGATCCGCTCTGGACGTTTTCCACGGGGTCAGAAGAGACGTTATCCGTGTTCCACGTGACCAGGAATTTTGCTCTGGATGCTTCCCACGGGTTCACTGCCGTGTTCGGCGAGGACCAGGCTCCGCTCTGGATGCTTCACACGGGTTCACTGTCGTGCTATGCGAGGACCAGGTTCCGCTCTGGACGTTTTCCACAGGGTCAGAAGTGACATAATCCGCGTTCCACGTAGCCAGGAATTTTACGGTTGTAGAGATATCAAGAACAGGAAAGTAAACTAAACTATCTAGTACATGTCCATGAGTCAGAATGAATGAGTCAAGAAATAATGATATGCGGAAGCAAAAGATGCAATAAGTGAAACACCTGGAAAGCAAAACTACATACCGACAGGAACTTCACCGCTCGGTCTAACAGCGGCAATACTCCTGATCAGTCTGCAACAAGGTAGAAGAATCTAGGCCATGCAAAACCCAGACGTCAGCGCGTCATAACATCAAGCAATAATATAAACAGGGGTAGCAATACATGCAAGTGTGAGCATAAATGGTAAACAAGCATAACAGTGATACAAGTAAAGACAGCGGGATAATGTGTAGTGGGTTATCTAAACTGGTCTAGTGGGTTAACTACTCTCAAGTCTTTTGAAATCAATTTGATGAATCATCGATGTAACTCAATAGTATCCCGTACATGCCCGGGACCACGGTCTAAGACTCTCGGGCTAAAACCGAGACGTGCCGCTAGGCACTAAAAGGAAAAGGGTAAAGACGAATGATGTCAGCAGCATCATCCCGAGGCGGGCCTAGCCTCTAAAACTGATCAGTATAAGCAAGCAACTGTCGCGTTACAAGTCAGTATTTCATCATTGATTTCCCCATACACCCAAGTTATAAGTGTTCAAGTTAGGTATTAAGTAATCAAGAACTAATGCCAACTCAGGATCAGGTAGGTGCAGATTTGTCTGGATAGACAACAGGAACGGTCCGTAAGGACTACATGTCAGGTTTGTTGGCATTAGACACAAGATCAGGTAACAGGTAAAGCCATGGTACATCAGGTCCGGTCAAGTAGTGTATTTAGGTGTCATGTCATGTCAAGAGTGTACGGTACCATGTCATATCAAGTAGGAAGTGCACAAGTCCTGTCAGGAAGCACAAGATGTCATGTGGGTGCTCATAATCAAACTAACATAAACAAGATTATAAATGAACAAGCATGAGTACTATCAGAACAATAAACTAGATCAGGTAAGATGATAAGCAAATAAGTACAGATTACGTGATATCGATGCACGGTTATCATTTTGTGTTTAAGGGATAGTTGCAACATTACTTGACTACAGTATAATAATATGGATATTAGAATCAGGTTAAAAATGTTCCAATAATCTAAAGATGCGATGGACTATAAATCAGGTTATAAGTACGCGAACGGTCGTCCGACAGGTATAAGGTATAAAAGGGGTACTGTGGGCTACGCACATAATTGTTAAAAGATTTAAATATGAACATGGATACTATGTATAATAGAACTAGATGCAACCTGATATGTTCGAGTTATGAATCTAAAATGATATAACGGGACGTTAAATGGAGCTCATGGTATTAAATGTAAACTACAGGTTTAATGTGCACTCAAATGGGGATATAATAATTCAAATAGCATATATATTAATTTTAATAGCATGTAGCAAGTTTCACTTGACTCGACGGATCGTGAAGCGGTAAACGGAACGTCACGCGTCGGCGGGAAAAGTCGCGACGAGACGAGTGGGAATCAAAGCACAGTGGGAATCACACAAGACTCTATGACGATCTCGGGTCAACAGACTACTCTATACCAGTGTCACCGGAGAACTGCCATCTGACGTGAGGTATAATACCATCTGGGAGTTCTCGGCGAGTCCGTCCAGTGTACCCAGTCTCCACAGAGCACCCGTACACCATCCTTGATGTCAAACACCGATGGATATGGGATCATCCATCGCCCATCATATGGGTCAAGATGCGTATATGCTAGTCTACTCTGGTGCATCGATGCCCTGTCTTGATACACTCTCGACTAGGAACAGTTATAGGATGTACTCGTCGACTACCGCAGCCCCACTAGTATGATCTCATCATAGTCTCAGTAGTCGAGTACATATCCTAAGGGCTTTATCAACATGTAACATAGAGACAGTCAGAGTACATGTTAAGATAAAGTACAACCAGATAGCATACTATCATGTCAAGCGAGAAAGTCCTCCCTATATATGTCCAAGCATCCATTACAATATACATCGTATGTACAGTAATGGCCTCTAGGGCATACATATAACTAACAACAAGCAGTAGTGTGGATGTGCATCCTCTTCATTAAGATGTATCTCATCAGGAGTGTTTCCTTCGGAGGGTGGCAGCTTCATTCCCATCGATATGGCTTTGGCGAACCTTTTCCTTGTCTTGAACCAGCTTTTGCTGACGGCCGAAGTGCTCCTATCCGGTTGGGGTATTTCAATCCTTTCGTTCAGTCGCCGACATTTGGCTTTTTCGTATACGGCGATTTCATGCTCCTGATCAGCTTTGCTTTTCAGAAGAGCTTCGTTGACGGTCCTAGGAGTTCCGGTTGGGGATCTGCCCCCAGTTTCTCTGTATCAGGGGCTTCTTCACCATCTACTGACGAGTGAGAGATCACGTGGCAGCTTGCCACATAATCTTTAGGTTTGTCTAACGAGTCTTCTTCCTCATCTTCATCGCCATCTCTATCTCCAAGTACGTGGTTGAGAAACTCTTAGAGTGTGACCGGGGTTCGCTCCTTCTGGTTATATTCCTCCAGCGCGTCGATATGTTTTTGCAGGTTCGTGCACTTTTCATCAGGCTTCACGGGCTTTTTGGTCTTCTTCTTCTTCTTCGAGGACTTTAACGGCTGGGCCTGAGCGTTTTGATTATCGGTACCAATTCTTGGAGTCAGGCGCGGCTTCGGCATTCCCTCAATGACCACGGGTTCCAGCGGATTTTTCCACCTGATCGCCGGGCATGTTTGGAGATCCTTCAGCATTCTTTTCGTCTTGGCTGAAGGAGCGACCTCCCAAGGAGCTTCTTCTATAAAAGATCATGATGCCCCCGGTGTGTCCCCCCTTTTAAGAGCGTGCGGCTGAGGCGGGCTTACTTTCCAGTTCTCGGACAGTGCGAATTTGCCCTATTGGTATTAGTTCTCAATCCAGCCTTTGAAGACGAAGCAATTTTCGATTGGATGACCTACCACTTGGTGATAGAGGCAATAATTGGGATTATTGGCCTCACCGGGTTACAATGGGCGTTTCGGATCCGGCAAGGTGATGAGCCTGTTGCGCACCGCCAGCTCGAACAGTCTCCTCGTTTTATCTCGGGGAAACGAATAAGGGCGCTTCAGTTTCTCATTGAAGAATCGTCATCTTTCATCTTGGCGATCAGTTGGTTTTGGACCACTGGGCTGCTGCTGAGCATTGGCGACGAAGGTCGCTTTCCCTTTTTCGTTTCGAGATTCCAACTTCGAAGAAGATGGTCTATGACCCATCTGATCCATTTGGGCCAGCTTGTCAATCAAGGCCTGGAAAGTAGTTGGCTTGAAGAACATCATGAATTGGGATATGGTCGCCTGCAGATCAAGAGTACCCACGAACATGCCTACCGCAGGTGCTTCTTCGATGCGCTGCTCGCACTTCCACCATAGATTCCGCCACCGTATCGCGTACTACACCCATGTTTCGCCTGGCTTCACTCTGGCGTTAATTAATGCGGTGATTGGGGTGCGTTCGCTAGTGCTTGCGAAACTCTAGGTAAACAGCAATTCCATCTCCGTAAAAGTTTTGACGGAATCATTGGGAAGCTCTGAGTACCATTCGAACGCCGTCTCCGCCAAGCTTCCGACGAATTGGCGAAGCAGTAGCTTATCATCCCCTCCAGTGTTGCCGCAGAGAGCCCTGAACTGAGCGACATGTTGATGGGGATTGCCTGACCCCTTGTACATATGGAATTTAGGAATCGTGTATCCTGGCGGGTACTTTATTTGATCGTACCAACCCGGATAGGGTCGTCCAGTTCTGACGACTTGGCCAGCCGCTTCATTCGCTTGATGAGCTCATATTTGTTGAGCTATATAATCATCGAGCGTGGCTTTGGAGATGGTCTCCTCCTTGGCTACTGACAGAGCCGGCAGAGGATTTGATGTCTCTCTTCTATCATCTTCAATTATAACTGGAGGATCTTCGGCTGGAGGGTCCGGCTGGATCATCATGCCCACCATATCTTGGAATAGAAGGGCCATTTGTTTTATGTTGGCCGCTTATTCCGCGGCCTCTTTGTCCTTTTTCTCAAGCATTCTCCGAAGGAATTCGGCATCCATTTCCTGCTCACGACGCTGCTCCAAGGATGTCTCTGGGCTTGCTTTTGGTCCCGTGAGTGCGGCCATGGATGTTAGCATCTCTTGGAGCTTTTGTTGTTGCTGCTCCTAAACCTTAGTCACTAATCGTGTAAGCGGTCGATGACCTGTGGAGATATGGCTATCCTCTTTTCCGGATGCCATATAGACGGTATGCACCACCATACCCCCAGACTTAGGGCGTTTAGGCTCAGTGCCCTTGACATTTGTCGCAGACACGGGGATTTTCTCCGGCCTTCTCTTTTTGTGGGCTGGTGGGGGCCATTGCAGCGGGCACCCAGGTAGACGACACCTTCTGTGGTACGACAGAGTGGTCCTTCTCTTGCCGAACATTTATCTTCATCGGTCGGCGGGAGTAATCTTGATCAATCACCGAGTCTTGGACTTGACGCCAGACCTTGTAAATTTTAGAGGACAGCCGCTGAGGGGGCTGTTCAAGCTTCGCCTTTGTAGCATTCTCCACAGGTGAAGGAGATCTTTTGAGTATGGCCTTCGGAGAGTTCTTGCGCGCCCTCCTTAGTGGTTCAAACCTGTTCCCAGTTGGAACAGCAGCGTCGACTTCTACTATTGGAGCTGGCGGAGTCAATCCAGAAGGGGAATTGCCCCCAGCTTTCCTCACTCGGTGCTAGTGGAGACGTCGAGCGTGTCGAGCTGATGGGACCACCTCTGCTGTTAGATGAGCTTCCTCATGCCCCTTGCTTTAAGGAGAGGCTGTTATTGGTGCTAGCCTGTCGAAGACCGACGTCCGTTGAGAGGGGATAGTCAGTCTTGCGAAGGCTGACTTTCGAACAGGGGAAGCAGCCTTCGTGACTTCGCGTAGAGTAGGAGCTGAAACGACCAGTCTTGTGAAGACCGGCCCCTTAGCAGGAGAAGCCGCCTTGGTGACTTCAGGAGTAGGAATGGCTATCCGCTTCGGGATAACCCCTTCAGGAATTATGGGCTTCTTCACGGGCCTATCTGAGCTTTGGCCCAGTCTGCTGAAAACTAAGACACTGGACTTGGGTGACCCGTTGAGAGGGGCCGCAGTAGTTGCAAGCCGATCAAAGACCGACTTCTTCGGAGCTTCTTGCGATGGTACAGGAGCGCTGAAACTTGTTGGCGGGAGCATGGTCCCGAAGAACAGTCCAGTGGTGGCCTGAGTCGCCTATTCCACTGGCATGGCAAAGATGGAGGCCGCTTGGGGCCCGTAAGTCCCTCCTCTGGACAGGACAGAGTGAGAGTTGTAGTTGCAGTTAGTGCAGTTTGAAGCCATTGATCTTCTGTTTTTTCTGCACGGAGCAACATACTAAATCTTAGTACTTCACATCCAAATGCAACCATGTCAAACCGCGATTTGTTCGCGAAATATGACACACGAAGTGTGGAGTGGAAAGAGGAAAAGGTCCCACCGGGTGTGCCAGAATCTGTTCTCCGCCGAAAGACGCGACCGGGACGTTGGGACGTCCGGCCTGAATTTTGGGGGTAGATGCTATTTGGTGCTATCCATCCACCTCTCCGAAGATGCCAAGTTGATTTATGGTACCATGTATCGAATGTTTAAACGGATGCGGCCGATGTAGCAGACTTCGTCATATTCCCCCTCATTGAAAGGTTTTTTGATTGTGGGGACGCTCTTCCCTGCAGGCGCAAGCCCCTACAGTTAATTACGCCATCGCATCACGGTAACCACTTTCTCCTTCTCCAGATGGTCACTTCGTGTCGTGTGTGTTTGTTTTGTTTTTGGTTGCCCGTGGATTGTATACGGAGACTAATTTATGTTGTCGCCCGTAGGGCGTGGATTAGTCCAAATCCGTATTTTCTTAGATTTGGGTTTTTGGTTGGGTTTAAGGATCGTTAATCTCATTTGAGGCTAAGATCAATTTAAACGTTTGTTAAGGATACGTTAGTCTAATTTTAGACTAAGATCTACTTGACAGGATCATTTAGATCCAACAAGAGACCATTTGAGCTCTATTGTTTTAGTTTAGGGACTTTGCGGTCCAGAAGTCTAAGGACATCGTAGTCCATGAAGTTTAAGAACGTCATAGTCCATAGTTTAAAGACGTCATAGTCTGTAAAGTTTAAAGACATCATAGTCTATGAGTTTAAGGACCTCACAGTCCATGGTAGTTTAGAGACATCATAGTCTGTAAAGTTTAAGGACATCATAGTCCATGAGTTTATGGACCCCACAGTCCGTGGAATGTCTGGTTGTCGGGACCCGTCACCTCTCTGAAGACGTTGAAGGATTACAACGACAAATATCAGAGGAGTGAAGAGATGTACCCTTGAACCAAAATTGGTTAGGAAATCTGTAGTCCAATTTGGGGCTAAGATCAAAGATTTATGAGCATATGGGCTCAATTAATCTGAATTAAAAATCTGTGGCCAACTTAGGCTCGGCCCATTCAGTTAAAATGTTGGGCATTTAATTAGCCTCGGTCCTTTTTTTCATTTAACAATGCTGAGCATTGGTTTGGATTCTGATAACGGTTTTTGTCTTTTATTGAGTGCTGAGAACTCATTATGGCTCTGGGCTTTATCATTTAAAGAACAATTTATGTTCTCTCAGCGCACACGTGAGTAGCACGTGGCGCGCTTGGCGTTGAGCGCCAGTCAATGAGCGCAGAGCACTTCTTGTGATGTAGCGCACACATGAGGAGCACGCGGCACGTTTGGCGCTGAGCGCCAGTCAATGAGCACAAAGCGCTTCTGGTGAAATAGCGCACACATGAGGAGCACGTTGCACGCTTAGCGCTGGGCACCAGTCAATGAGCGCAGAGCGCTTCTTGTGATGTAGAGCACACGTGAGGAGCACGTGGCGCACTGGGCGCTGAGCGCCAGACATGGAGCGCTGAGGTGCTTCTTTAAATTTGGAGCGCTAAGGCTCTGCAGCGTTATGCGCTAGATTTGGAGCGCTGAAGCGCTTCTTTTAATTGAAGCGCTAGGGCTCTGCAGCGCTGTGCGCTAAATTCTGAAGCTCTAAAGCGCTTCTTTTAATTGGAGCGCTAGGGCTCTTTTTAGACAGCTCTATTATCTAAGAATTAAATTCTCTCTTATAAGAGACTTTGTCTCATGGATCTAAGAACAAAGTTCTTATTTTACAGGAGATGTTTAAATCTCTTATGTTTTTGGTGAAAAGTTTTGCCTTTATGGATCTGTGATCCTAAGAGAATTGAATTATTCTCCCCCCTTTTATAATGAGATGTTATGATCTCTTTTGTGAAAGAAAATTTATCTTAAAGATCTATGATCTGGCAAAAGAACTAAGTTCTTTTTCTGATGAGATACTTTGATCTCTTTATTTTACCTTGAAGAAATTCTTCTTCTGCTGAGAGCTTGCTCTTCTCTCTGAAATTTCTCAAAGTTTATGGGGGGTTCCTCTGTATTTAGAAAGAGAGATCATTGGTCGTTGGGACCCACCACCTCTCCGACGACGCTGAGGGATTACGGCGCCATATATCAAAGGTGTAGAGAGATATACCCTTTGAACCATGTCCCACTTATCAGGAGGAAGACTATGTTGAAGCTTAAACTCCTAACTGCTGAAAAAGGCCTCGTTGCGTTCGCGCATGTGCGTCGCACGTGTTGGGCGCACGTGCGTCGCACGTGGTGCTTGCACATCATAAGGGGGCAGCTAAGGCCCTAACATGAAGAACTAAGCTCTTTTGAGAATTGAATTCTCCCACGTGCGTTGCACGTGTTTGGCTCACGTGCGTTGCACGTAGCGCGCATGTGGCGGGCACACATACATTGCATGTGGCGCACATGGCGCTTGCGCATTATGGGGGGAGCAAGTTTCTATGGAGAACTAATCTCCTTTGAGAATTAAATTCTCTCACGTGCGTTGCACGTGTTTGGCTCACATGCGTTGCACGTGTTTGGCTCACGTGTGGCGGGCGTACGTGCATTGCACGTGGCGCACGTGGCGCTTGCGCATATGCGCATTATGGGGGGAGCAAGCTCCTATGGAGAACTAATCTCCTTTGAGAATTAAATTCTCACATGTGTTGCACGTGTTTGGCTCACGTGTGTTGCACGTGGCGCGCATGTGGCGGGCGTACGTGCATTACACGTGGCACACATGGCGCTTGCGCATATGCGCATTATGGGGGGAGCAAGCTCCTATGGAGAACTAATCTCCTTTGAGAATTCAATTCTCTACCTTTTCTAAGAGGTATCCCCTCTTATTTATATGAGAGTGGTAGAGAAGAGATCTCTCTTTTTCCCGATGTTGGACTAAAAATGCATCCCCCATATATTAGAGCATTACTTTAGATTACACGTGCGTAGCACATTTGCTCATAACTTTTGATTCCGGATGAATTATGAGGCCCATAATATATCAAATCGAAGGATTTTTCGAGAAACTTTCGATATCATCAGAATTTAGCTGTTTCTCATTCGGGAGTTTGTCAAAATACATCCCGGAAAATACTTGTTCGCATTTTCTTCCTTAGATTACACGTGCATAGCACATTTGCTCATAACTTTTGATCCCGGATGAATTATGAGGCCCATAATATATCAAATCGAAGGTTTTTTCGAAACTCTTTCGATACCATCAGAATTTAGCTATTTCTCATTCGGGAGTTTGTCAAAATACATCCCGGAAAATACTGGTTCACATTTTCTTAAGCGTGTCACTGACATTTGATACTTTGGGCTCTTTTGCGCAGAAATTTTTGGTGGGAACAGTCTCCTCCTTGGCTGCTGAAAAAGCGAGAAGAGGGTTTGATGTCTCCTCTCTGTCGTCTTCAAGGATAATCGAAAGGTATTCAGCTGGAAGGTCCAGCTGGATCATCATTCCCACCATATCTTGGAACATGAGCGCCATTTATTTTATATTAGCCGCTTGTTCCGCGGCCTATTTGTCTTTCTTCTCAAGCATTCTTCAGAGGAATTCGGCATCGGTTTCCTGCTCCTGGTGTTGCTCGGACGATGTCTCCGGGTCCTTTGGCCCAGTGAGTGCGGCCATCTTCATCAGCATTTCCTGGAGCTTTTGATGTTGTTGCTCCTGATCCTTAATTATTGATCGCGTAAGTGGTCGATGACCTGTGGAGATACGGCTATCCTCTTTTCCAGATGCCATGTAAATGGTGTGTACCACCATGCCCCCGGACTTGGGGCGTTTGGATTCAGTGCCCTTGAGATTTGTCGCAGACACCGGGATCTTCTCCGGCCTTCTTCTTTTATGGGCGGTCGAAGTTGAGGGGGCTGTTGCAGCCGATGCTTTCCGTGGTACGACGGCGGTGAGATGGTCCTCCTCTTGCCGAACCTTCATTTTCTTCTGTCGGCGGGAGTAGTCTTTATTGATCACAGAGTCCTGGACTCTTCGCCAGACCCTGTGGATTTTGGAGGACAGCCGCTGAGGAAGCAGCTCCGTCTTCGCCTTAATAACATTTTCAGCGGGTGGAGGAGATTTTTTCAACACGGCTGTTGGAGAGTTCTTGCGCACCCTCCTGAGCGGCTCAAAGATGTTCCCAGTTGGAACAACGGCGTCAATTTACACCATCGGAGCTGGTGGAGTCAGTCCAAAGGGAGAGCTGCCCCCAGTTTTCCTCACTCGGCACCAGTGGCGACGTCGAGCGTGTCTTGCAGATGGTATTGGCTCAGTTACGGGGGTGGCTTCATCATGCCCCCTGTTCTAGTGAAGAGCTGTCGTTGGTGCCAGCCTATTGAAAACTGACGTCCACCGAGAAGAAACGTCCAACCTGTCGAAGACTGACTTTCGGATGGGGGAAGCACTTGTAACGACTTCACCCGCAGTAGGAGTTGGAACGGCCAGCCTTGCGAAGACCGACCCCTTAGCAGGAGAAAACCCTCTGATGACTTCGTTTGCTGGAGCTGGAATGGCTATCCACTTCGGGATAACTCCTTCGGGTATTGCAGGCTTCTTGACGGGCCCACTTGAGCTTTGGCCTAATCTGTTAAAGACCGAGGCGTTGGACTTGGATGACCCGTTGAGAGGGCCGCGGTAGTTGCAAGCCGATCAAAGACCGACTTCTTTAGAGCCTCTGGTGATGGCACTGGAGCGTTGAAGCTCATTGGCGGGAGCATGGTCCTAAAGAACAACCCAGTGGTGGCCTGTGTTACCTGGTCCACCGGCATTGCGAAAATGTAGGCCGCTTGGGGCCTATAGGTCACCCCTCCAGCGAGGACGGAGTGGGAGTTGCTGTTACAGTTAGTGCAGTTGGAGGCCATTGCTCTTCTTTTATCTGCACGGGAGCAAGACACCAAATCATTGTACCTCGAATCCGCAGGCAACCATAGCAAACCACGATTTGTTCGCAAAACACGACACACGAAGTGTGGAGTGGAAAGAGGAAAAGGTCCCACCGGGTGTGCCTGAATCTGTTTACCGCCGAAAACGGGAGACGAACCCGCGTAGGTCGTCTTGCCTGAATTTGGGGGCAAATGCTATTTGGTTTTATCCGTCCACCTCTCCGAAGATGCCAAGTTGATTTATGGCACCGTGGATCGGAGGTTTGGACGGATGCGGCCGTTGTAGCAGACTTCGTCAGATTCCTCCTCATTGTGAGAGGTTTTTGATTGTGGAGACGCTCTTCCCTGCAGGCGCAAGCCTCTGCAGTTAATTACGTTACCGCATCGCGGTAACCACTTTCTCCTGCTCCAGAAGGTCACTTCGTGTCGTATGTGTTTGTTTTATTTTTTGGTTGCTCGTGGTTGTCGCCCGTAGGGCGGGGATTAGTCTAAATCCGTATTTTATTAGATTTGGGTTTAGTTTGATTTTAAGGATCGTTAACCTCGTTTGAGGTTAAGATCAACTTAAATATTTGTTGAGGATACATTAGTCTAATTTTAGACTAAGATCTACTCAACGGGATTTCAGGATCATTTAGATCCAACGAAAGAGTATTTAGGCTTTATCGTCTTAGTTTAGGGACGTTGCGGTCCATTGGGTTTAAGAACATCGTAGTTCATGAGTTTAAGGACCTCATAGTCCGTAAGGTTTAAAGACACCATAATCTGTATGGTTTAAAGACATCATAGTCTGGTTTAAAGACGTCATAGTCTGTAAGGTTTAAAGACATCGTAGTCTATAAGGTTTTGGTTTAACAGTTTGGGGATGCGCCAAAAGTTATTGGTTATTGGGACCCTCCATCTCTCTGAAGACATTGAAGAATTACAACGACATGTATTAGAGATATGAAGAGATGTACCCTTGAACCAATGTGGGTTGGGAGATCGATAGTCAGGTTTGGGACTAGGACCAATTAAAAAGATTGTGAGCACATGGGCTCAGTTAATTTGAATTAGAGATTTGTGGCCAACTTGGGCTCAGCCCACTCAGTTTTGAATAAAATTTTGAACATTTATTTGGGCTCGGTCCCTTTTTATCCAACAATGCTGAGCATTGATTTGGGTTCTGACACCCCTTTTTCTTTTTGTCTTTTACTAAGTGTTGAACACTTTTTTTTATGGCGCTGGGGCCTTATTTACAGAGCACTTTGTAATTCCTTAGCGCCCACGTGAGGAGCACGTGGAGCGCTTGGCGCTGAGCGCCATACTTGGAGCGCTAAGACGCTTCTTATAAAATAGCGCCCACGTGAGGAGCATGTGGAGCGCTTGGCGCTGAGCGCCAGAATTGGAGCGCTAAGGCGCTTCTTATAAAATAGCGCCCACGTGAGGAGCACGTGGAGCGCTTGGCTCTAAGGCGCTTCTTATAAAATTGGCAGTTTTGATCAGTCATGTGCTCTAAGAATTAAATTCTCGGTTTATAAGAGACTTTGTCTCATGGATCTAAGAACTAAGTTTTTCTTTTATGAGGAGATGCTATGATCTCTTTTGTTTTTATTTATGGGAGACTTTGTCTTATGGATCTAAGAACTAAGTTCTTCTCTTTTTTGATGAGATGTTGTGATCTCTTTTACTTTTGTGAAAGACTTTGTCTTATAGATCTGTGATCTGAAAAAGAACTAAGTTCTTCTGATATGAGAGTTAAACTCTCAAATATAGAGGAGATGCCATGATCTATCTTCTTGCTATTTACCTTGAGAAGAAATTTCTCTCGTCTTTGAAGTTTATGGGGGGGTCCTCTCTCTATCTAAGACTTGAAGTCTTGGGTCCTTTATATAGGGGAGGCTGATTTGTTGAATCAGTTAAGGAAATCTCTCATTGAGAGATCTCTGATTGATTTGGGGAATTTATCCACCGTTAGATCTTTGATCCAAGGACTTCTGTTTACAGAAGAGATCTTTCTTGTTTTTAACAAGATTGGGAAAATATTTTCTCATACAGAACTTATTCTGTATCTTAGTGATTTTTAATCACCATTGGATCTTTGATCCAACGATGCTCTGATTTACAGAGCACAATTTTTCTTGTTTGAAAAGATTTGAGGAGTATTTCCTCAACAGAATTTAATTATGTAATTTGATGATTCATCACGTTCGTTGGATCTTTGATCAAAGGGTAGAGAATATTTAGTTCTAGCGCTGGCGCTCTCGTGCTTTGCACGTGAGGCGCTGCCTCAGAGTCTTTTGACTCTTGGTGCTGGCGCTGCTAGCACTCTCATGCTTTGCACGTGAAGCGCTGCCTCAGATTCTTTGACTCTTAGCGCTGGCACTCTTGGCGCCAGCGCTCTCGTGCTTTGCACGTGAGGCGCTGCCTCAGAGTCTTTGACTCTTAACGCTGGCGCGCTCTCGTGCTTTGAACGTGCCTTAGTTCAAATTTTGAAATTTTGAATAGAGCTTTGCTCTCTGATTGGGGGAAACAGTGGCCACTATATTTGCTAAAACATCTAGATTTGCACTAAAATGGTTAGGTGCTGCTTACTAGGTTTTTAGAATAAATAGATTTTAATTAAGTTTGAAGTTTTGATGATCTATAACCTATTTCCTATGATATTTAAAGTGTTGTGAGTGCGCGATTGGTACGATTTGGGTTCTAGGTTAGGGGATTGCTACGCATAGCGACCCCTAGTTGTGGTTTGTGGCATTGTCGCGACCGCGTTTTGGGCACCAAGTGTGTGCGCGTCTAGTTAGTGCGCGTTGGTTGTCTTGTATCGTTGTGTTCGCGACCATTTATATATCTATCCTCTTATTTACTTGTGTGCGATTCTAGGATCGGGTGCATAGGCGTCGGACGTGGCGCGGAAAGACAGGGCTGAGATCGGATCATATTAGCCGAGGTGTCCCGTTGAGTAGATGTACACATCTATAGGGGGATCGTCTGAATAGCGCGAAGCGCCCGATAGTTAGGATTACTAGTAGTGCTTGTATTTATATGTGTAGTCTCCTAGTCATTCATCTTATTGCATTGCATCATCTTAGATATATATGATATTATCTCATAGGACACTTGCACCATTATCATTGGTTCATGCCGCACGTGCACTATTCATGCGAACACACACGCCTTTGGTAATTGCTATGTCACGAACACTATAGAACATGCTTAGAATCGGTATCTGTGCATTGCATCATATATGATCTGTAGACTTGTACTTTATAGTCATTTCATAAGGATGGATACGTAGGATTGTTAGTCATATATACATATCTCATTGCATCATGATTCATGCATAGCTTCTGGCCGTACTTCGCATGGTATATAATATCGATATCATAGACATCCATCATTTCCAACATGTTCATATATTGTGATTCTTCTTGGAGATTTCAGTATTGATGAGATTTCTGGATTTTTGGGGAAAACCGCATGAATTTTATAAACCTATTATCATTTTAAAAATAGAAATTTGCGGTTTTTCTCGTGATATGATGTATGTGTCGTCCACCATGAGTTTTCCTGATTTCTGTTGGTTTTCAAGACCCGATTCGAGGAGTAGGATAAACCGTCTCGGGTACATGGTGGGCCCAGTATGGTACCCCGGGGCAAGAAGCTCGAGTTGTAGACGATGAGCCTGGCAGGGGCAGACTACCTATCGGTGATGTCTGGCACGGCGGATATCCGGAGGAGATCGACCGTAGTCATGAGATTTGATGAGATGGGCCGATCCGAACCGACGGAGCCCGAGATATTGAGATATTGAGACATTGAGATATTGAGATACTGAGATATTGAGATATCGAGATATTGAGACATTGAGATATTGAGATATACTTTTGTCGATGCTTGACACGGATTTTCTGTTGATTTCATTGATGATGCTTCGGTTTATTGCACAGAGGTTTTTCTAAGATAAGAATAAAGATTTTCTCATACCAGACATGTTCAGGTTTCATGTTTGATTATGCATTCATGTTGCATTCATGCTAGTACATCGTATCATATTGATATATGTAGGTTATGACACAATTGCGTGCATGCTTATGATAGCCTTATTAGATATTACTTACTATTCACGAGTTGGCAACTCACCCCCGTTGTGCCACAGTATTTTTTGCAGGTCCGACCCGTTAGCATAATAGTAGCGGGTGTGTTATCTTCCTCTACACCATTTGCATCGACCTGTGGTTTGCTTGTAGGTGGGTTGCGAGGATATTTGGTTCCCACTTTGTGTATTATTATTGTATGTAGTATACTCCATCTACCTTATCTACCGTTTTCTACCAGTTATACAATGGACTTAGATGGTGAGCTTGTGAGATTTATATGTATTCTATTTCTAGTGTCGATGCTCACTTGAGCCAACGAGACATTTTATTTTCCTCGTGCTTTTATATGCTTATTGGCTTTATTATGATATATATTGCGTGTGGTTGTGATTCCGCCTTTGACGAAGAGCTAGCTCCCGCTTGGGATGCCTTTATTCTTTACTTGTATATATTCATGTGTGTACCCGTTTGGGGCCAGTTTTTACAAAGGAAACTCTGCCGAAATTTTCTGGAAAACTCGATATTTTAAAATGTTTTAATGTGACTTTATTTTTCTAAAATCACTTTTAAGTTAAGTTTTTCCTTCACTCTACTCTTTTAAATGGTTTAGATTTCTGGGCTTTGGCTTACTTAGATTACGTTACGCCTTTAGACGTTTCGTAATTTAAGTGCCAGTCACGTTCCGTACCTTCGGGTCGTGACAAAGTTGGTATCAGAGCGTTAGGTTTTACCTTTCTGAGTGTAGGATGACCCATGGTAGATGGAGTAGGTGACTTAAGCAGAGTGACGTAGCGTGTGTATGTTCCGCGGCATACTTACAATACGATACTCCGCCTAAGTGACCTTAGGATATATATTTGCTTGTACAACCTTGCTTGATTCCATATGTCTTTTTGATTCGATCGAAATGTTCCTATCAATCATGTTTCTTGTTCCAGCCACTATGCCACCGAAGACTATGAGGGCCAAAGGGCTGCCGCCAGGGATGAGATTAGAGCAGGCTCATTTAAGACGAGGACCGATCAGGGCGGTACGCCTACCCCTCAGGGACAGAGTGATCCGCCTTCTCCAGGACGGATAGCTAGGCTGGAGTAGAGTATTCAGGACTTGTGACAGATGGTTGGATTGTTAGTTGAGGTTAGCCGAGCTCCGAGAGCCGATGATGTCCCTCCTACTGCGGGGACTGTGATTGTACCTGCTGCTCAGGCAGATGTTTCTGTTGTTACCGAGATTATTTCTGTATCCTTACAGTAGTTTTGAGGCTGAAGCCTCTAGTTTTTACAGGCACAGATGCATCGAAGGATCCGCAGACATTCCTCGACAGGATGGTGAGGATTTGTCGTTCGCTGAGACGTTCTAACGAGAGATAGGTTGAGATTGCGAGTTTTCGTCAAGAGGGTCTTGCTCAGACGTGGTGCGAGTCAGTTGAGAAAGGCCAAGCTGCAGATCTACCTCCTATGACTTAGGATGAGTTCATAGCTGTATTTCTTGCTCGTTTCCTTCCGGAGAGCGTTCGAAATGCCCGAACTCGTAGTTTTGAGTTCTTGTGCAAGACTTCAGGGATGACAGTGTCCGAGTATGATATTCAGTTTACTCAGTTGTCCCGATATGCTACTTACCTGGTGGACTTTGAAGAGAAATGCATAAGGTGGTTCGTGCGGGGACTAGACATGCAGTTATTTCTTATTATTGGCACCCAGCATTTTGACACTTGGAGGATAAGCCCGAGTGTTGCTTTGAAATGGTATCCACAAATGCCTTCACTCTATTCTTTCGGAGTTTTAATCTGACATTTGGAGGAGCGCATTTCTAAGACTTTGGTCATTTCGGGACCGAAGAGGATTCGTACAGATGTATCAACTCCGGTGCGGTTTGGCAGAGGACAGCCAACTATTAGTGGAGGATAAGCCCGAGTGTTGCTTTGACTCCTCTGGATGCGCAGGCATCCAATGTAGTAGTGACATGTATTCTTTCGGTGATTTCTTCCGATGCGTATTTCTTTCTGGTGTTGTTTGAAATGGTATCCACATATTTTGTATCGAGGTTCAGCTGACAATAGTCCTTGCTAAATTAGTTGCTTGTTGTGATTTCTCCTGTAGGCTAGTCTTTTGGTCGCTCGATATGTTTTTCGTTCGTATTTGTTTTGTTCGTATCGGAGATAGGGATTCTTCTATCAATTTGATTCTTCTCGATACGTTTGACTTCGAAATTCTTCTGGGCATGGATTGATTAGCCACGTGTTATGCGTCCGTGGACTGCCGTAAGAAGGCAGTCAGATTTAGTTTTTCGGGTGAGCCAGTTCTTGTTATTTAGGGAGACCTTAGCGCCACTTTTCCCAGCTTGATTTGTTCTCTTCGCGCTGGTCAGTTCTTGAGGGAAGGATGTCAGAGATTCTTAGCGTATGTTTGAGTTGTTGGAGTCGTAGAGGTCCCCTTGGATCAGGTCCCGATGGTGAGAGAGTTTCCCGATGTCTTTCCTGACAAGCTTCCTGGTTTGTCGCCAGAGCGCGATTTTAAGTTTTGCTTTGACTTGATTCCCGGCACGGAGCCTTTTTCTATACCGCCATATCGGATGGACCCGGCGGAGCTTAAGAGCTAAAGGATCAATTGCAAGATTTGTTGGATAAGGGGCTTGTTCGTCTGAGTACGTTACTTTGGGGAGCTCTTGTCCTATTGTCAAGAAGAAAAACGGAAGTTGTGCTGTGCATCAATTATTGTCAGTTGAATCGAGTTACTATGCGGAATAGATATCCCCTAACTCGCATCGACGATTTATTTGATTATCTCCAGGGTGCGGGACATTTCTCGAAGATTGACTTGCGATCAGGCTACCATCAGTTGTGGGTTCGAGAGGATGATCTTCTGAAGACTGCTTTTCGCACACGTTATGGGCATTATGAGTTCTTAGTGATGTTGTTCGGGCTCACCAATGCCCCAGCAGCATTTATGGACTTGATGAACCGTATATTCAGGTCGTTTCTTGATCAGTCTATCATCGTGTTCATTGAGGACATCCTAGTATACATTCGGAGCCGAGTGGAGCCTGGGCGGTAATTGAGGATTTCGTTGCAGAATTTGAGGGAGCGCTAGCTATTCTCTAAATTATCCAAGTGTGTTTTCTGGTTGGATAGTGTTGACTTCTTGGATCACGTAGTTACGAGAGATGGTATACGTATGGAACCAAAGAAGATCGAGGCAGTTCAGCACTGGCCCAGACCTGTATCATTGACGGAGGTTCGTATCTTTTGGGGTTTGGCCGGATACTATTGACATTTCATACAGGATTTTTCCCGTATCACTGCACCGTTGACCGGGTTGACCCGGATGAGAGTTCCTTTTTCTTTGGACCGAGGCATGCGAGCAGAGCTTTCAGCAGTTGAAGACTCGTTTGACTACGGCGCCAGTATTATCTTTGCCTTCAGGATCAGGCGGTATTGTTGGTTATTGCGATGCTTCTCGGCAGTTGAAGAAGCACGAGCAGAACTATCACATGCATGACTTAGAGATGGCTGCGGTGGTTTTTACACTTAAGATCTGGAGATACTACAACTTTCAGCAGCGAGATTTGAATTTGAGACAGCGCCATTGGATGGAGCTAGTGAAAGATTATGACTGCGAGATTCTTTATCGTCCGGGCAAGGCGAATGTTGTGGCAGATGCTTTAAGTCGGAGGCCCGAAGGTAGCTTATCTTATTTGAGCGCAGTTCAGAGGCAGTCGACGGCAGATTGGCATATTTTATGTGACAGCCGAGTACAGTTCGAGTTTACGTCGACCGGGGGATAACTTGCCCGTGTCCGTGCACGTCCACAGTTGTTTGACCGTATCCGCGAGGCATAGCCCGACGATGCCTATTTGTCAGAGATCATGGGGCAGGTTAGACAGGGCAGAGATTCAGAGTCCGTGATCGATGATCAGGGAGTACTACGATTTGGGACTCGACTGTGTGTACCAGATTCTGAGGGACTGAGACGCAAGATTTTTGAGAAAGCGCATCAGTCAGCATATAGTGTTCATCCGGGTTCCACCAAGATGTATTATGATTTGAGAGAAGTCTACTGGTGTGAAGGGATGAAGAGAGACGTCACAGATTTTGTTTCGGGGTGCTGACTTGTCAGTAAGTCAAGGCTAAGCATCAGGGGTCAGCAGGAGAGTTACAACCTTTGCCCATTCCGGAGTGGAAATAGGAGCAGATCTCTATGGATTTTATCGTGGGTCTATCTAGGACCAGTTGAGGGTATGACTCTATTTGGGTGATCGTAGACCGATTAACGAAAGCAGCTCACTTTCTGGCAGTAAAGATCATTTTTGGATTCGTTCAGTATCCTCAGATATATGTTAATGAGATGGTGCGACTACACGGCGTTCCGACTTGTATTGTGTCAGACAGAGGCACCCAGTTCACAAGCCGACTATGGCAGAAATCTTATGTAGACCGACGGTCAGTCAGAGCGGACTATTCAGACTCTTGAGGATATGCTCCGAGCTTGCGTTCTAGATTTTGGTGGCAGTTGGGATTGCTACTTACCCTTGATAGAGTTCTCCAACAATAACAGCTTCCAAGAGAAGATTCAGATGGCACCCTTCGAGGCGTTATATTGGAAGAGATGTCGATCGCCCGTATGTTGGACAAAGCTCAGTGAGAGCGGTACTTTGGGGCCGCAGATTGTACAGGAGACGAACGAAAAGTGTTAGTTATATGTATGCCCTAGAGGCCATTACTGTACATGAGATGTATATTGTAGTGGATGCTTGGACATATATAGGGAGGACTTTCTTGCTCGACATGATAGTATGCTATCCGGTTACTCTTTATCTTAACATGTACACTGATTGTCTCTCTGTTACATGTTGGTAAAGCTCTTAGGATGTGTACTTGACTACCTAGATTATGATGCGGATCATACTAGTGGGACAATGGTAGTCTGAGAGTACATCCTTTAATGTCCCTAGTCGTGGGTGTATTGAGACAGGGCATCGATATACCAGAGTAGACTAGCGTGTAGCTTCTCGACCCATGTAGATGGGCGATGGATGATCTCATCTCCATTGGTGTTTGACATCAGAGATGGTATACGAGTGCTCAGTGGAGACTGGGTACACTGGACGGACTCGCCGAGAACTCCCAGATGGTATTATACCTCACGTCAGATGGCAATTCTCTGGTGACACTGGTACAGGTTAGTCTGTCGACCCGAGATCATCATAGAGTCTTGTGTGATTCCCACTGTGTATTGATTTCCACCTTACCACGTTCAATAGGACGTGCAAAACGGTGGTTTTTGGGTACAGTCCCAAGTCACATGGAGGCAATGAGCGATAGGAGGGGATTTCGTCTCTCCCGGTATTGGGGGTTGATGTTGAGCTGTGCTCGATTGGCTATAACAGGAAGTCCCTGGCCAGTGCTGCTTCAGAGATATACTGGTAAGTGTTATCAGTAGTTTCTCGACCCGTTATGAGCCTCATATCGGCACGACTTATCGAGTTACTGGGGTCTGACGTTTACCACCCCTAGACGAGATATGCGACATATCAGACGAAGAGACCGGGCTGTACGGTAGTGTTACTGATTGGATTCGCAGGAGTATGAGCAGGCTTGCTTGTTGATCTTCTGATCGCTGAATACCCGGGTGGCCGTTACGTTTAGCAGACCGCTTGCGGCTTGTGGGTGTTTGATATGATCATCACCTACTGCCGGCGTATTGACGAGTCTTTAGAGTCCTACACAGAGGTTTCCTGGTTCATGCGAAACAGGGTAGGAGCACATATGTGATATGTGCGGGACCGAGATTGATGCGCGTATGTGATACCGTATTCTATTCTCATGATTTGTGACATCGGTCGGTTATATATGATATAGCCGGATTATCGGATCAAGTGTTGATTCGATAAGTTGTTGCATTTGATATTAGTCGGTTATATATGATATAGCCGGATTATTAAATCAAGTGTTGATTTAATAATTTAATGTATAATTGTATATTAGATATACTAGATTACATTAACTAATATTAGCTCACTTATGATTTCTTTTCTCACATGTGTGCATTAGTGTATATGTGATATATATTAATGTACAACTTTTGTGTCATGGTTGTTGATACACAATACATGAGTGTATGAGACTTACACCATACTAATTATAATGTAGAGTTTAAATATTTAAAGTAAATCCAAATTAGTGGTTAATCGGTCACATGCATGAAGCTTTAAGAAGCTTGTGGATGCATTGACTTGGTCCACTAATTTTGTTTCACTAAACATATTTATTAACCTAACCATTATAATTTAGCCATGGTTTGTTCTCTACATGGGTTAGTGTATGACACTAACTCACCCATGGTTGCTATTCTCACCTCATGAGTTCATTCTCTCATCTTCTTCACTTGAGCTTCTTCTTCCTCATGAGAAAAGCTTACTTGATCATCCTCTACTACTAGCTTTTCCCAAGTTGAGTGTTTCGCCCAATCAGAGCAAAGCTCTGTTTGAATTCAAAATTCAAATTTTGAAGCAACGCTTCAAGTCGCGGGCGCAACGCACCGCGTGTCTGGCGCTAATACGTCAGCGCAGCGCACAAGAAAGCGCACCCAATCAGAGCAAAGCTCTGTTTAAAGGAAGCAACGCTTCAGCTGCGCTGCGCTCTGCGCTGCGCGACACGTGTCAGCGCAGATGCGCTAGCGCACTTGCGCTGCGCTCTGCGCTGCGCGACACGTGTCGCGCGCTGGGGCATCTGCGCCAAACTAAATTAAGATTTTATGAAATCTTTTCTGTTCTTTCCAAAACCAAAAGATTTTCTTCTGCCTTTGGATCAGAGATCCAGCGGTGGAAAATTCCCAAAATCACTTAGAAAAGATCTTGTTAACAAATTCAACAAGTTTGTGAGCACTATAAATAGGACCCCAGACCTCATTCAAGGGGGAGGAGATTTTTCTTGAGAACTCAAGAACTTTAAACAGAGAGAACTCTGAGAAGATTTCAAGAGAAAGGTAAAGAACCTTCATGGATTAGAAGAAATTCCTTCTAATAGACCATTAGTCTAAAAAAATAAGATCAATGATCTTTATATAAAAAAAAAACAGTGCTTTGCACTTCTTGTGAACCTTCGGTTCTTTAAAAACAATAAAAATAATAAAAGAATAAAAGAATAGTGCTTTGCACTTTTATGAACCTCTGGTTCTTCGAATAAAGAAAACTTTATTTTTCTTTGATCTAATTTAGATCAAGAAATTAAACAGTGCTTTGCACTTCCCTTCTTGAATCTAAAAGATTCTTAGTGCTTCGCACTTCCAAACTGCGCTGTTGCTCTCTTAAGAGAGCGCCACGTGTCGGCTATAGAACCACTTGCGCTAAGCGCCCTTAAGATAGAGCTTTGCTCTCTGGAATTGGCGCAACTCGCTGAGAGCGCGCCACGTGTCAGCGGCGCAATAGCGCAGCGCAACAGCGCATCGCACTGCGCCAGTGCGCTTACGCTCACCAGAGCACGACACGTGTCATCACCATATGAGCTTGCGCTCATTACTTAGCGCAAAGCGCATATGCATTATATTGCTTACAGAAAGGGCCAAGCCCAATTAAAAGAAGGCCTAACAGGTTTAATAAAATGCAATGCATTATTTTAAGGGGCAGAGCCCAAACCAAAACAGATGCTCTGCATCATTTATAAACGGGCAGAGCCCAAACAAAATATTCAGAATGCTATGCATTTTAAAAGGGGCAAAGCCCAAACAAGGTAGATACTTTGCATCATCTACAAATGGGCAGAGCCCAAAATAAATTGATACTCTGTATCTTTTGTGGGTAGAGCCTAAATAAAAAAAAATGCAATGCAAAAGCAAATAAAATGTCGAACTGGACTTAGCCCAATCGTGGCCATAAGTCCTTAAATTAAATTGACTGAGCAAAATGGCTCTCCTAAATCAATCTACGTCCAGTTCGAGGGTACATCTCCGAACTCCTTTGACATCCATCGTTGTAATTCCTCAACGACGTCAAAGAGGTGACGGGTCCCAATAACCACACACCCCGATGGACCGAGACGTCCCTAAACTAATAATGGACCGAAACGTCTTTAAACTAATAATGGACCGAGACGTCCTTAAACTAATATTGGACCGAGACGTCCCTAAACTAATAATGGACCGAAACGTCCCTAAACTAATAAGGGACCGAGACGTCCCTAAACTAACATCGGACCGAGACGTCCCTAAACTAATATCGGACCGAGACGTCTTTAAACTAATGATGGACCACCACGTCCCTAAACTGGCGATGGACCACCACGTCCTTAAACTGGCACAATAGAGTCCGAACGCTCTTTTGCCGGATCTAAACGGTCCCGTCTAAGTTGATCTTAGCCCCAAATACGGTTAATGTGTCCTTAGATCTTTAAATAAACAATAAAACTCCAAATCAACTTTGGTTCAAGGGTACATCTCTGAACTCCTCTGACGTCTGTCGTTGTAATCCCTCAACGACGTCAGAGAGGTGACGAGTCCCGACGGCCAGATAATTAAATCAATCACTACGTTAAGTTGATCTTAGTCTAAAACAGGACTAATGTATCCTTAACGAATGTTTAAGTTGATCTTAGCCGCAACGCGACTAATGCATCCTTAAACTAAAAACACCAAACCCAAATCTAAGTAAATACGGATTTGGACTAATCCGCGTCCTACGGGCGACGACATTACTCAGTCTCCGTATACAATCCACGGGCAACCACAAACAAAACAAACATACACGACACGAAGTGAAATTCTGGAGAAGGAGAAAGTTGTTATCGCAATGCGGTAGCGTAATTAACTGCAGGGGCTTGCGCCTGCAGGGAAGAGCGTCCCCACAATCAAAAACCCCTCACCCTGAGGGGGAATCTGACGAAGTCTGCTACATCGGCCGCATCCGTCTAAACCTCCGATACACGGTGTCATAAATCAACTTGGCATCTCCGGAGAGGTGGACGGATAAAACCAAATAGCATCTGCCCCGAACCTCAGGCAACGGACGCGAAGTCCGGGACGCCGTTCGGAGGGGAACAGATTCTGGCACGCCCGGTGGGACCTCTTCCTCTTTCCACTCCACACTTTGTGTGCCATCTTCGCGAACCAATCGCGGTTTGTTAAATGGTTGCCTTCAGATTTCAAGTCGCTAAGATTTGGTCTTTTACCTGGCGCAGAACTCAAGCATCCATGGATTCTAACTGCACCAAATGCGCGAAGCACCACTGCAATGGATGCTCCACCTCACCGAGAGGTGTAACATATGGGCCCCAAGCGGCCTCTTTCCTCGCTCTGCCGGTAGACCAGGTGACCCAAGCCACCACCGGCTTGTTCTTCGGGACCATGGTCCCACCTACAAGCTTCTCTATGCCAACACCTGCACCGGAAGTGAACAAGAAGTCGGTATTCGACCGGCTCACTGCTATCACGACCCCTGTCAACGGGTCGTCTGCTACTAAACCAACAGCCTTCGTTTTCACCAGGCTAGGTCAGAACTATAAAGTGGCCGTCCCAAAGAGGGCAACGGCCGCTGCTTTGGAAGTCGTTAAGGCGGCTTCTCCCATCAGAGAGTCGGTCTTCACAAGATTGACGGTTCCCACTCCTCCCCCAGCTGGTCAAAAGGCATCAGTCTTCGATAGGCTGACATCGGCAGTTACCCCATACTCAAATAGGGGGCAACAAGAAACCATCTCGATTTCCGAGCCAGTCCCAACGGCTCGTCGTGCGCGACGTCGCCATTGGCAACGAGTAAGGAAAGCAGGGGGCAACTCCCCCTCAGGGCTAACCCCACCTGCTCCAGTGGTGGAGGTCAACGCTGCTGTTCCAACCGGGAACAGTTTTGAATTGCTGAGGAAGGTGAGAAAGAACTCCCCAATTGCTGCATTGAAAAGGTCTCCTCCGCCTATGGAAAAAGCTCCGGAAACAAAGCAGGAACAGCCCCCTCAACGGCTGTCGTCAAAAATTTATAAAGTTTGGCGGAGGGTTCAAGACTCCGTGATTGACCCAGACCACTTTCATCACCAGAAAAAGGCAAAGGTGGAAAAGGACAAAAACCGCCCCATTAAACAGCAGGGGGCAACAAATGCTAGGATGCCCGCTTCAACGGCTCCTTCAACCTCAAAGGTCCATAAAAGGAAAAGGCCAGAGAAAGCTCCCGTGACACTGACAAAGTTTAAAAGCGGTGAACCTAAGCACCCCAAGTCAGGGGGCATAACAGTTCATACGGTCTATGTGGCTTCTGGAAAGGAAGAAAGTCGTACTTCTACGGGTCACCGACCGCTCACCCGATCCGTGACGAAAGCCCAGGAGCAGCAACAAAAGCTCCAGGAGATGATGACTACAATGGCTGCACTCACGGGGCCAAAAGAGAATCCTGAGACGTCCTTAGATGAACGTCAAGAGGAAGAGACCGACGCCGAGTTCCTCCGCCGAGTACTGGAAAAGAGAGACAAAGAGGCTGCTGAACAAGCAGCCAATATCCAGCGTATGGGCCTCCTCTTCCAGGACATGATAGGGATGATGATACAACAAGATCCCCCGACTGAAGAACCCCCGATTGTCCTTGGGGATGATAGGGGAGAGACATCAAACCCTCAGCCCGTTCTATCAACGGCTAAAGAGGATACAATCTCTAAAACTGATCTGGACGAATATATAGCCCAGCAAATAAAGGTTCATCACGCGGCCGAAGCAGCCGGCCACGTCGTAAAAACGGGGCGACCGTATCCAGGCTGGTATGACCAAATCAAGTACCCGCCGGGTTACACAATTCCCAAGTTTCATGTCTACAAAGGGACCGGCAATCCCCATCAACATGTTGCCCAGTTCAGGGCGCTTTGCAGTAACACCGGCGGCGACGACAAGCTTTTGCTTCGCCAGTTCGTTGGAAGCCTATCAGATACGGCGTTCGAATGGTATTCTGAGCTTCCCAACGACTCTATTAAAACCTTTGCGGAAATGGAGCTGCTCTTCACCCAACGTTTTGCAAGTGCCAGTGAGCGTACCCCGATGACGGCACTGATTAATGCCAGGGTAAAACCCGGCGAGACATGGGTTCAGTACGCTATACGGTGGCGTAACCTATGGTCTAAGTGTGAACAGCGCATAGAAGAAGCCCCTGCGGTGGGAATGTTTGTTGGAACCCTTGATCCACAAGCAACCATCTCACGGTTTATGATGTTCTTCAAGCCGACTTCCTTCCAGGCTTTGATCGACAAATTGGCGCAGATGGACCAGATGGGCCATAAACCCCCTCTCCCGAAGCCGGACTCCCGAAACGATAAAGGAAAGGGAAAAGCAATCATCGTCGCTAATGCCCAACAACAACCGAACGACTCGAAGCCGGTTGCTCGTCCAAACAATACGCGCCCATACGTACCCCTTGAGGACAGGATGGGACGTGCTTACTCCTTCCCCCGTGATAAAACGAGGAGGCTATTCGAGCTGGCATTGCGCAACAGGCTCATAAATCTGCCAGATCCAAAACGTCCGTCGCAACCAAGTGACGTCAACGAGCCTAATTACTGCCCTTATCATCGAGTGCTAGGACATCCGATCGAAGACTGTTACGTTTTCAAAAATTGGCTTGAAAACCAGCACCGCCAAGGTAAATTTGCGCTATCCGACAAATGGAAGGTGAACCCCCCGCAGCCCCACACCTCTAAAAGGATGAATACACCGGGGGCAACATGCTCCGTCATTGAAGAAGCTCCTTGGGAGGTTGTATTATCAGCCAAAACGAGGAGAATGTTAAATGATCTTCAGACCTGTCCAGCGGTCAAGTGGAAGAACCCCTTAGAACCGCAGGTTATTGAGGAGATGTTGAAGCCACGTCCGACTCCGAGGACCGATGGTGGTAGTTCAAGCGCTCATAGTCAGCCGTCAAAATCTTCAAAAAAGAAGAAGAAGAAATCTAAGAAGCCCGTGAAGCCTGGTGACAAGCGCACGGACTTACAAAAGCAAATCGACGCACTAGATGAGTACAACCAAAAAGCGCGGACTCCCATTACGCTCCAAGATTTCCTTGATCACATCTTCCAAAAAGAAGATGAGGGAGTAAGTTCATCGGATGAATCCGAGGAATATGTGGCGAACTGTCATATGATCTCCCATTCGACCACGGACGATGAAGGGACTTCTGGCACTGAAACGCTGGGGGCAAATGCCGAATCAAGAGCCCCAGGGTTATCAGTTGAAATGATTGGCGCGTTTCTTAATGAAGCTCGATTGAAAAGAAAAGCTGATCGAGAACGCAAGACGGCTATATTCGAAAGGGCCAAGCGCCAGCGACTTGAGGAAAGAGCTGAGATGATCCCGCTGGAACAAAATGCCTCCACCGCTGACAAAAGCCAATTCAAGATAAAAAAGAAGTTGCTAAGGCCATATCGATGGGCATGAAGCTACCACCCTCTGAAGAAAAGTTACTGGCGCGGTAGAAATACACCCCTCTTATTGCTTATATCATCAGAAGGTCTCGCACTCCACCCAAGATTGCAAAGCTTTCAATGGATGGTGGCAAGGATACGTCGCTAATCAACAACGCCTTAAACGGGAAAAGCGTAAGATTCGTCGGGAGCAAAGAAAAACAACCAAAGAGCTTGAAAGAACTGCCGGCAACTGTCACACGGTTAACACTACCGGGTCGCAAGTGCCTACATTTGGGAGCGACTCTGATGAGGAGTTAGAACTTGCCCCTCTCTTTAAAGAGTCAACTTCGGGAAAAGAAGAGGAGCCAGTGGTTTGCGAAAATATCCGGCTGCGGAATCGAACACTGCCTGAAAAGAACCTCGGAACCTCGAATAGAAAAGATAAAGGGAAAGAAAAGGTCTCCGAAGACATCGTCTTAGATGACCAAGTTCTGGAAGAGCTAAACGCCGAAAACCTGCCGAAGAGAAGTAAGGTGGATTACAACGTTCTGGCACATCTGAGGAAACTGCCCTCTCAGCTCAGCGTCCTTGATGCCTTGTTACTATCAAAGGAGGCGAGAGACTCTTTGATTAAGGCGCTACAAGATCCGGACCAGTTCCAAGCCTTCTTAGCCGAAGAAAAGATGAAAGACGAATTAGAAGAAGTGCACACAGCCGACGTTGCTTTTGGTGATGAAGACCTTCTCCTCGGGACGTGTGAACACAATCGCCCCCTTTATGTCTCAGGATACTGCCATGACATAAAAATAGGTAAAATCTTGGTCGATAACGGATCGTCTGTCAATTTACTCAATGTGCGAGTGTTAAAGGAGATTTGCATGAGTGTCCAACACCTCGCCCGAGACAAGATCACTATCTCCGGTTTCGACTCTCAATCCTCAAAGACTCTTGGATCTGTGATATTGACGCTACGCTTCGGGTTGCTCGTCACAGACATCAAATTCCATGTTATAGATGCCAAGACGTGCTACAATGCTCTGCTCGGCCGACCATGGCTACACGAGTACAATATCATCCCTTCTACACAGCATCAGTGCATGAAGTATTCTAGGGATGGCCTCGAGTACACTGTGGCGGGAGAGTTGAATCCATTTTCCGTGAATGAAGTTCGCAAGTATGAAGATGCCAAATACTTTTTACCGAGTTTCAAAGACACGAAAAGGTGTCACAAACCGGAGGACAAGACTAACGCCACCATCCCTGTCTTCGGCAGTGACACCGAGGAAGAGGAGGATATAATTTATTCAGGTCCATCCCAATCCACTAGGCCGGGACCATCTGTTCCTTCATTGATCTTCGGCAGTGATTCAGAAGATGAAGTTCACGCTGTATTCCCCGCTCGGCCTTCAATACGGGTTTCCGCTGATGAAGATCGAAGTCTGCAGATAACCATGGTGCCGCTTGAGCATTACAAAGAACTGGATGCACTCGACACAAACAGCGTAGAAGAATTGCAGACATTCTATATCCCTCCTGGACGAAAAGGAGAGAAGGCAATCCTATTCTACCGTTCTGAAGAAAACAAGGTGGAAAAAGAAATTTGGCATGGCGCGAATCCCATGCTCGACAGGCTTCAGCCTATCCGTCTTCCCAGATATTATACCGAAGGTTTGAAGAAACTGCTGAAACGCCAGGGGATGTCCTTCACACAGACCATTAGGAAAGCCAAATTCTATGACAAGGTCTGGAACATTCCCGGGACTCAATGCAAACTGCCTAACGGGAGAGTAGAAACAAAAGGGCTTGGGTACATCCGGTCAAAGAAACGGGAGCTAGTAAATAGCTGTTATGTTATGTATGACTTTGACGAAAAGGCAGACGCTCAATGGGAGGACGCTAATCCTGAGTCAGCAAAAGTTCCTGATACAAAACCGCCCAGTCTATCATTTGAAGACCAGATGAGCAAACTTATAAGGGATGCGAGTCAAAAAGCCCGAGACGATCATGATCGTGAAATAGCGATCTATGAGAAGGCCAAGACACAGCGCCTCCTTCAACAGGCGGTGAAGGAAGAAAATGCCGCTCCTTGTCAACCTGCTACAAAAAAGGTTCGACGCGAAAACAAAAACAAGTCGAAAGGCAAGAGAGGCGCTCGACAACCACAAAGCAGAGCTAAGAAGCCACGTATCCGAGAGTCGGGCGTTATTGACCTAGCCCTCAGGAAGAAAATGGGTCGAGCATACTCATTTCCTCGGAACAAAACAAGGAAGATATTCGATCTCGCTCTAAAACATCAAATGCTTACGTTGCCAGAGTCTAAGCATCCTGAGCACGCAGGCGAGGTGTTCAACCCAAATTATTGCTTTTACCATAGAGTAATGGGACACCCGCTTGAAGATTGCTTCACCTTCAAGAATTGGGTTGAAGATCAGTATCAACTAGGCAAATTCGCGTTTTCTGACAACTGGAGGGTAGCACCACCACAGAAGCATGAGCCCGAGGCCGCGAGAGAAGAACCAACTCCGCATTGGGATTGGCAGAAAATTTGCACTTGCCATGTGGTAACAATATTAAAAGAAGAGTCCGAGGACATGAACAGCCTTCCTTGGTGCTTTGAAAACGGCAGCGATGAGGTGATCTCAGAATTTCCCCCAGCTCCGAAAGAACTGGAGGACGGAATACATACCACCGCAGACAACCTCAGGAAAATCGAGTTGGGGACGGTAAATGATCCGCGACCGACATTCGTCAGTGAGCTACTGTCTGAAGAGAGGGTGGCTGCGTTAAAAGACGTCCTTGTGCAGCATAAAGATTGCTTCGCATGGAACTATTCCGAGATGCCGGGACTAGATCCAGAAGTTGCTGTACATAAACTAGCAATATCCCCAGACATCAAGCCAGTCAAGCAGGCGCCGAGAAGAATGCGACTCGAGCTTGAAATGAGCATAAATACCGAAGTCAAAAAGTTAATTGACTCTGGCTTTATCCAGGAAGTTCAGTACCCTGAATGGATCGCCAACATTGTCCCAGTGATGAAGAAAAATGGGACAGTGTGCGTATGCGTAGACTTCCGGGATCTTAATAAAGCTTGCCCGAAGGATGATTTCCCAGTACCAGTCACTGAACTGACGATAGACAATACATCCACTCATGAAGTCTTCTCTTTCATGGACGGCTCATCGGGGTATAACCAGATAAAAATGCATCCTGAAGACCAGAAACACACAGCCTTCAGGACTCCTTTTGGTATATTTTGTTATAAAGTGATGCCCTTCGGTTTGAAGAACGCCGGTGCTACTTATCAGAGGGCCATGACAAAGATCTTCGACGACCTTATACACGAAATCGTTGAATGCTATATCGACGACCTCGTGGTAAAAAGCAAATCATACGAGGAACATCTCGAGCATCTGAAGACCGTATTTCAACGCCTTCGGCAATACAACTTGAAGATGAATCCTCTTAAATGTGCGTTCGGGGTTTCCTCGGGCAAATTCCTGGGATTCGTTGTTCGACACCGAGGTATTGAAATAGATCTGTCAAAGATTAAAGCGATCCTGGAAATGCCTCCGCCGAGAACTCTCAAACAGCTGCGGTCTCTCCAAGGGAAACTCGCATACATACGGCGATTTATAGCCAACCTTTCAGGAAAGTGCCGTCCTTATAGTCACCTGATGAAGAAGGGAACCCCATTCGTTTGGGATCAAAAATGCCAAGGCGCACTGGACGAGATCAAGCAATACTTGCAGAACCCGCCGGTGTTGGCTGCTCCGGTTAAGGGGAAGCCTCTCATTCTTTATACAACCGCCATCGAAAGCTCCTTAGGCGCATTATGGGCACAAGAGAACGATCAAGGGAAAGAAAGAGCACTCTACTACTTGAGTCGAGTTCTGCTGGGGGCAGAAAGCAACTACTCTCCCATTGAAAAACACTGTCTGGCGTTGATCTTCGCAATAACAAAGCTTAGGCACTATGCGTTGGCGCACGAGGTCCGTCTTATTTCAAAAGTGGACCCTCTCAAATATCTAATGTCAAAAGCCATATTGACAGGGCGACTCGCTAAATGGGCCCTGCTCTTGATGGAATTTTCGATAACATATCAACCTCTCAGGGCAGTAAAAGGCCAGGCCATCGCCGACTTCCTTGCTGAGCATCCCATACCTGCCGATTCTCCTTTAAATTACGATTTGCCAGACAGACATGCGTTTGACGCAATCGACAGTGGTGATAGCCGGTGGGAGCTTTATTTCGATGGAGCATCTTCCATGAAAAAGCACAAACAAAATACGCCAATGATCAAATCAGGGGTAGGACTCATCTTTGTGACTCCACAAGGAGGAATAATGCGCTTCGCCTTCTCTTTAACAGAGCCGAGAACGAATAATGAAGCTGAATATGAAGCTTTGATAGCAGGCTTGGAGATTGCCATCGATATGGGAATTGAAAGCCTCCTCATATATGGGGACTCCCAACTGGTCGTCAGTCAAGTGAACGGCGATTACCAAACATGCAAGCCGAAATTGGTAAAATACGGTGAAAAAGTGCATCAACTGCTGACCCAAATTCCCTCCTACACGTTGGAAAGTATACTGCGCGCGGAAAACAGCAAAGCAGATGCACTGGCTAAACTTGCTAAAGAATTGGCTGACGAGAACCTCGATGACGTTAGAATCGTGATACAAAGCCGTCGAGTACTCTCCCCAGCAGAAATACCTACAGAATCATATAAAGAAAAGGGAGCAACTGAACAGGCGACCCTACAAATAAAAGACCATGAAAAGACCGAAGACTGGAGAGAAGTTTTCATAGATTACTTCAAGTTCCATCGAATACCCGAAGAAACGTCCATAAGACATCAGCTCGTGAAACGAGCTCTGTCTTTCGCCTTCGTCAACGACACTCTATACAAAAGGTCATTCGATTCTCTGTGGTTGAGATGCCTAGGACCTGACGAAGCGAGAAAGGTCGTCCAAGAAGTTCACGACGGACTCTGCGGTTCCCATCAAGCAGGCCCTAAGATGAAGTTGAAGATAAAACGGATGGGCTACTACTGGCCCACGATGATGCGGGATTGCCTGGAATACGCGAGGCAATGTCATTCATGCCAAATTCATGGGGACTTCATCCATCAGCATCCCAATCCACTGCACCCAACAGTGGCCAGTTGGCCATTCGAAATGTGGGGAACTGACATAGTCGGCCCCATCGAACCAACATCGTCAAAGGGACATCGTTTCATCTTGGCGATGACTGATTACTTCTCCAAATGGGCAGAGGCGGTACCGTTGAGGGAAGTAAAGACGGAGAACATTCTCCATTTCTTCAAAACGCATGTCATATACCGGTTTGGAACCCCAAGAAGGATCATCTCTGATAATGGGCCAGCCTACCGAAGTCATAAAATTAGCCGCTTCGCACAGCAGCACAATATAGACTGGAGATATTCCTCAGTTTATAATCCGTGAGCTAACGGTCTGGCTGAGGCCTTCAACAAGACCTTGACGAAGATCATGAAGAAAACAGTGTCACGAAATAAGAGAGATTGGCATGAAAGACTGCAAGAAGCTCTTTGGGCATATCGAACTACGTTCAAGACGGCCACGAACACAACGCCGTACGCGTTGGTGTTCGGCACCGAAGCAGTACTCCCTCTCGAGATAGAATTACCCTCTCTACGAGTGGCAGTCCACTACGAGCTGACAGACGAAGAAAATGCTCACCTTCGGTTTGAAGAGCTTGACGCCCTTGATGAAATCCGGCTTCTAGCACAGCAAAATCTGGAAGCTTATAAAGCAAAGATGACGCGCTCATACGAAAGATTGACCCGACCGAGGACGTTTTGTCAAGGCGAACTTGTGCTAGTGGTCAAAAGGCCTATGATCCCCAATCGCGCCAAGCGGGGAAAATTCGAGCCAAACTATGAAGGCCCATATATCATAGATAAAGTCTACCAGGGTGGAGCCTATCTACTCATGGACATGCACGGTGAAAGGCCTTTCAGGCCAATAAACGGTCGCTTCCTGAAGAAATACTACGCTTAATGAGCCATAGTTTAGGTCAATGATAGATGACGACGACTATGTCCGCTCGCTATCTTCCTAAGCTTAAGCTTTATAAAGTAGCCGGCCTTTTCCGTGACGGACCGAAACGTCCTTAAACTAGCGACGGACCGAAACGTCTTTAAACCAACGATGGACCGAGATGTCCTTAAACTAATATCAGACCGAAACGTCTTGAAACTAACACCGCAGCATCCTTAGGCTGACGAGATAAAAAAAAACATATAAAAATAAAATAAAATAAACGGTATGTCCATAAGCAAAAAGGGCACGGATGAAAACCCGAAGGGGCTCCGTGAGTAAGAACAGCAGGGCTGCCGGCGAGTGTTCGTGAAAACCCGAAAGGGCGCGACCTCGTAAAAAAAAAGAGAAAGAAAGAGAAAATAAAAGAAAAACGGTATGTCCATAAGCAAAATGGGCACGGATGAAAACCCGAAAAGGCTCCGTGAGTAAAAACAGCAGGACTACCGGCGAATGTTTGTGAAAACCTGAAAGGGCGCAACTTCGTGAAAGAACCCTTATGGAGTCCTCTCGACCTTGTAAGGAGAAACCACCTGCGTGAGATCCTTACGACTCACAAAGGAGCAACACACTTAGGAATCCCCACGATTCCTAAGGAGAAAATACACTTGCGAGATCCTCACGACTCGTAAGGAGAACTCTCTTATGGGACCCTCACGGCTCATAAGATTCGAAAGTCTTAAGTTACAGAGACCTAAACCCGTGCTTAAGCAAACCCCCACAAACTTCCAATATTGCCCTACAAGTGGCTCAGTATTGACCCTGGTATACAATCCACGGGCGCGAATAAACATTTCCCTAGCCAAATTTCATCCGTAATTGGGAATACGTTCGCATGGTGAACAACCCTTATAAATCCCCTCGATTTATGAGGAGAAAACCCTCATGTAGGATCCTTACGACTTACAGAGGAACAAAACACTTAGGAACCCTCACGATTCCTAAGGAGAAAATACACCTACAAGATCCTCACGACTTGTAGGGAGAAATACCTTTATGAGACCCTTATGGCTCATGAAATCGAAAGCCTTAGTCGACAGGTCCCTAACCCTGATCGCTAAGCCTCCTTTGTTCGACAATGACAGAGGCAAATGATGATTCGCTCCTGGCAATATCCCAGTTGCAGCGGTGCTGATGCCAAAACCAGTGTCCAATTTCAGGTTTACGGCGAAAGCCAGTAGGCCGCTCATGCATACGAAATAGCCGAAATGATAGGGCAACTTGCAATAAAAAGCAGCAAGTAAAATGTATGCATGCAAAATAGCCGAAATGATTGGGCAACTCGTAATAAAAAAGCAACGAGTAAAGATAAAATAAATAGCCGAAATGATTGGGCAACTCGTAATAAAAAGCAACGAGTAAAGATAAAATAAATAGCCGAAATGATTGGGCACCGCGAAAAATAGCCGAAATGATTGGGCAATCGCGACCTTCGCGATATAAAAGCTGAAATGATAGAGCATCGCGGAAATAAAATAAAATAAAAAGAAGAAATGATAAAACGTCGGCCCTACAGTTAAGATCACATCGATCCCTGTATACAATCCAAGGGCGTAAACAAAGAAGGGACCATACTTCCCCAGCGGATTCCGTCAAACGACGAATCCAAACCTCAACGGTTCATTTCAACCGAAGAAGCCAGTGACTTCAACAAAAATCCTCGACTCACGGATACAAACACTCCTTGACGAGAGCCTCCTGATCCGCGTCGACTCGCAGAGCCACCAGCGCCTCCGTGGGAACCCTCGACTCGTTTCAAACCCCAAGGAAACAAATAATCCTTGGCGCTTGGGAAACAAATAATCCCAGCAAACTCCTCGACTCACGGATACAAACACTCCTTGACGAGAGCCTTCTGATCCGCATCGACCCGCAGAGCCACCAGTGCCTCCGTAGGAACCCTCGACTCGTTTCAAACCCCAAGGAAACAAATAATCCTTGGCGCTTGGGAAACAAATAATCCCAGCAAACTCCTCAACTCACGGATACAAACACTCCTTGACGAGAGCCTTCTGATCCGCGTCGACCCGCAGAGCCACCAGTGCCTCCGTAGGAACCCTCGACTCGTTTCAAACCCCAAGGAAACAAATAATTCTTGGCGCTTGGGAAACAAATAATCCCAGCAAACTCCTCAACTCACGGATACAAACACTCCTTGACGAGAGCCTTCTGATCCGCGTCGACCCGCAGAGCCACCAGTGCCTCCGTAGGAACCCTCGACTCGTTTCAAACCCCAAGGAAACAAATAATCCTTGGCGCTTGGGAAACAAATAATCCCAGCAAACTCCTCAACTCACGGATACAAACACTCCTTGACGAGAGCCTTCTGATCCGCGTTGACCCGCAGAGCCACCAGTGCCTCCGTAGGAACCCTCGACTCGTTTCAAACCCCAAGGAAACAAATAATCCTTGGCGCTTGGGAAACAAATAATCCCGGCAAACTCCTCAACTCACGGATACAAACACTCCTTGACGAGAGCCTTCTGATCCGCGTCGACCCGCAGAGCCACCAGTGCCTCCGTAGGAACCCTCGACTCGTTTCAAACCCCAAGGAAACAAATAATCCTTGGCGCTTGGGAAACAAATAATCCCGGCAAACTCCTCAACTCACGGATACAAACACTCCTTGACGAGAGCCTTCTGATCCGCGTCGACCCGCAGAGCCACCAGTGCCTCCGTAGGAACCCTCGACTCGTTTCAAACCCCAAGGAAACAAATAATCCTTGGCGCTTGGGAAACAAATAATCCCGGCAAACTCCTCAACTCACGGATACAAACACTCCTTGACGAGAGCCTTCTGATCCGCGTCGACCCGCAGAGCCACCAGTGCCTCCGTAGGAACCCTCGACTCGTTTCAAACCCCAAGGAAACAAATAATCCTTGGCGCTTGGGAAACAAATAATCCCGGCAAACTCCTCAACTCACGGATACAAACACTCCTTGACGAGAGCCTTCTGATCCGCGTCGACCCGCAGAGCCACCAGTGCCTCCGTAGGAACCCTCGACTCGTTTCAAACCCCAAGGAAACAAATAATCCTTGGCGCTTGGGAAACAAATAATCCCGGCAAACTCCTCAACTCACGGATACAAACACTCCTTGACGAGAGCCTTCTGACCCGCGTCGACCCGCAGAGCCACCAGTGCCTCCGTAGGAACCCTCGACTCGTTTCAAACCCCAAGGAAACAAATAATCCTTGGCGCTTGGGAAACAAATAATCCCTCGCAAAACTTCTCAACTCACGGATACAAACACTCCGTGACGAGAGCTTCTTTGACTCACATCTCGGGCAGTAAGGATTCAAAAACTTGCTTCCTGAACAATGGGACCCTGCAAGTCAATCCTAAATGGTCTCTTGCATACTATTCACGGGTCTCACTCTCTGAAGTCGATTCTCGACAAGGAGGGAAACAACCACTTACGAATCCTCTCGACTCGTAAGAGGGAAAATTCTCTTATAGGATCCTTACGACTTATAAGAGAAAACCACACTTAGAAATCCTCACGATTCCTAAGGAGAAAACCCACCTACGAGATCCTCTCGATCCGTAGGGAGAAAAGTCTCCATGAGACCCTCACGGCTCATGGAGTTGAAAAGTCTTAGGCAGCAGATCTGAACTTGCGACCTAAGCCATCGCTGATTCTTAGGAAAGTCAAGATGCGTGCTCTATTATCTGTTAACCATGTTTATCAAGATAGCATGCTGATAGTAAGAGAAAGAAAAAAGCGAAGAAGTGATACAAGACATTACAAAAAGGTGTATCTTTTATTCATAAACTTGATTGAATACAGGATACATTATGTCAAAGGATAAAAAAATATATACATATACATTCTTTACAAAAATGGATAGCTACTGAGGAGGAAGTGTCTTTAGTAAGTTCACAAGCCGCTCTCGCACTTCCTTCAGCGCTTCCTCTCGAGTGACAGCTGCGGCCACCTCCGCCTCCACCTGAATCCGCTGTTGCAAGAAGGATGAAAGTTGCTCCTTTACCGCCTTCTGGGCTACTTCCTGGCTGGCTGCAGCTCGCTCGACAAAGTCAAGTCTTTGCCTCAATGATAACCCTTCGGAGAGGTATTGCAGGAGGCCCTCAAAGATAACCTTCAGCCGTGCGGCATTGGCCTCCACCCGAGCATGCAGTTGAGCGGACTTGCTCGATTCCTCATCACGCTCCTTACGCCTTGAAATGACTTCTTGTTCGAGATGGCGGAAGTAAGGAGCGCTTTGCTCAATCCACGCTGTCTTCTGATTATTGGCAGCCACGGTCTCGGGAGCGGGACGCAGCGACTCCAACTGATATAGGCGACCCTCGATCTCCTTACAATGGTTAACCCAGGATGCAATGATGCCCTCCTCATGAAAGTTCACGAGTATTGCTAGCATCGGGTTAACCACCATAGCGAAGTCTGTGGCAGATGTAGGTGTTTCAACGTCGAGTTCCTCGACATAGTCACTCAGCATGCGCAGACTATTCGCGGCGCCTTTTGAAGACAGACTCCTCAGATAAGGACCCACCGGCATTGTGACGCGAGGTTCGAAGGACGCCGAAGCCAGAACGACAGCTGAAAGAAACAGGATGCGATCAGATAACAGTACAGAAAATAGAGAGAGGAAAGTTACCAATATGATGGTCATTGTACCAGTTGAGACAGGTGGCAAGGTCGGAAGGGCTGGTGGCCCAGCTGATCTTTCATCCCCTCCTTCAATCTGTAGCACTGCAGTTGAGATGAGAAAAAGAGGTTAGAGACAATTCCGTCAAATAAGAAAAAAGAGAGGAAGGATGTCAACGGAAACCATACTCACCAACGCCACCAGAAGAAGAAGCAAGCTCAGATGGGAAGGAAAAGTGTGGGAGCAACATCTGATATACATGATCAAAAAGCACTCCTGAAAACACGACAGTGTCACTTTAGTACGCGAATTATATGTCCGGAAAACAAGATTAACAAATCGTAAACACAGACCTTCCAACATCTTCGAGGGTATTAGAGAAGGTTGAGAGGTGACCACCGCCAAAGCAGTCGTTGAAGGCGCTCCCTCGAGCAGTGGGGCATCGGCGCTAGCCGCACCTGCATTACGAAAAGGTGAACTTGTCAGAAAAGGTTGTAAAGTAAAGAAAAGCAGCCACTTAGGGTTTACCTGAGGAGCTCCCGGCTGAAACGGAGGCGGCTCCCTCCTCTACCGACATGAGACCACCGCCCGTGGCCTCGTCACCCGACTCGATGGGGACCGTCGTCGTGCTAGCCAGACCTGGGGACGGCAGAAGACCATAGACGGGAAGAGCTACGATTGGAGTATTACCGGATTCCAGAGAAGGAGCGGTTGGCTCGTCCTCGGGAATCACGACCACCTCACCCACTACTCTCTCAGGTTCAATAGCTGTGGTCGTATCGTCTATCGTCACCAAGGGACCGCCAACCTCGAGCGCCTCAGCCGCCACCACTCTGGACTCAGTTATAATGGTCATATCATCTGCCACTGCTTCAGGTTCGGCATCAATGACCCTCTCAGCGGCAGGCCCCTCAACCTCCACCTCAGGCTCCAAAGCCATAACGACATCGCCCACCGTCGGCTCGAGTTCGGCAAGTACCGCTTCCTTTATTTCTTTGGGATCAACGGTTTCCGCATCCCCCTTGATCGGACTCGGCCCTGCAAGATGAGGAATATAAGGGCCAATGACATTAAAAACCCTGATAATAGGAACTCTGGGAGAAATATTACCTGAAGCGGATTTACCGTTTGCGCTCCGAACTGCTCGCGCCACCTCCCTCTGGGCAGTGGATAGGGCGACAGGGGCCTCTTCGGAGGGAGTATCAGCTCGAGGGGCGGTGCTGGGGCCCGCTCCCATAGCCAAGGCAGCCCTGTGCGCCTTCGCCTCACGCCTCAACCGCTTTCTCTCCTCCCGAGCGGTTATGAGGGACCTCTGTGACGCCTTCTTCAAGGCATCATCATCTTCATTCAGGGATGCCTCCAGAGCCTTTAAGGCATCTCTCATCGGCTCTTCAAGACGAACCTCCTAGGGTGGCCTAAAAGAAGCGGGAACGTCGGCAGCTGGTAGGACGTCTGCATCGCTGGGAAGGAGCGGCATTGAGGTTCCTGCAATTAAAAGCGAAAGGTTAGATCGACCATAACGCAAGGAAAATGAAAAACTTGATGAGTCGAAACTTACTAAGGCCCATAGATGCTCTGAGACATTCCTCCTCCTGAAAAGTCTTCAGAGAAGCAGCAATGGCTTCTTCATCAGTGATGCCTGTTGAAAGAAAAGAAAGAAAAGCGTTAGTCAAAAATAATGAAGAGGATATGTTACAATAAAGAAAAGGCGACTAGTAGTTACCTGATTGCGCAAGCTTAGCTAACCACGCGTCACGCTTCACCAACCATGCCGAAGCTCTGAGAGCAGCCTCCAAGTCTGTATCGTCCGGCGGTGGCATCACTAATCCTGCGTTAGTCCCATATTCGAGCAGACCCTCGGAGTAGGGAGCATGGGGTTCCTGGCCGAACACAACGTCCGCGGCGAGGAGCGACTTCTTTTTCTTTTGCCCTCCGACCCTAGGCCCGCGAGGGATCGACTTCCGCTTAGCAGCCACTTTGGGACGACGAGTCCCGATGTCCGCACCCACGCCAGACTCCGGCGAGGGTACAACCATTGTTTCCACCTGAGCACGGGGTGCAGGAGGTGCATCCGCTATATCATGAAGTGGTAATTCACGTGGAGGACTTTGCGCACGTGATGGTCTGCCCCCGGCATCTTTTAAAGGAGCGATTACTGGGGTCCTAGGAACCAAAGGAGCGGTGCGATCGGTACCTGGAGGTGCGCCCTTACGATCGACCAACAGTCGCCTTTCCTCCTTTATGACTGCTCCTGTTGCATGATTGTACCAGTCTTTGTACACATTGAGGAGTCTCGGAGCGTAAGCCGGCGCATTGATAAAAAAATGAGAGCTCGTGTTCACGCGCATGAAATGGTGCAATGCGTTCTCCATCCCCTCTTCAGTGGCAGCGGGTTCCACCAAGAAGGCTTCCAAGGGGACCCCTTGATCGTAGCCCAGTTGTTGAGCAAAACGATGTGGGTTATACCTCATAAAAATTGCCACATCATTCTGCCTAAAAACTAAAAAACCCGGTCTAATGGAATATAAGTGGAGGGTCTCCCGAGCCGTTAAAACTGAAGCTCCATCCTTAAAGATATCTTGTAATGGCCGCGTCACAGTGGTAGACACCTTTCCAACGGTCAATACCGTATCGACAAAGGACATCCCGGCTTCGACGGTATGGGGGCGAAGGAGCAACCCCTAGTGTTCCGTGGTGAGGGGTTTACAATTGATGCACCGATCAGCTGTATAATGCGAGGAAAACCGCACTTGTCAAAGAACGAGGGCCTTTTATGCATCCCGAAGACACCCGCTGTGTGTAACTCGAGCCACGATGCGAAGTAATGCATCGGGAAGACCACATGCAACACCCCGGGTTCGCTAGCATCCGCTGCTCGACTGAGGCCGTGGTATAAGTGTGCCAAGCCGGCGATCCCAACAGCCACCTTCACCCCGATGACCATCCGGTGTGCTGGATAAAAGACAGAGGGCCGCATCCGATGAGAGTGCATTGGGATAGCGAACCAACTCAACCATAACCCGAGAAACCCCAAGAAAAAGGCATCCTCATCCATCCCAGGGGCCGCTACTTCTGCAAGAGACATGGTTGGAAAGTTAGGAAGAAAGAAATCCTTTTGGCCTATTTCATTCGCCGGCAGGTTATCCAAACCTAAACCGAAAGGGTCCTCGAGGGTGGCAAACTTGGCAGTGGCCGCAGAGAGGGCGTTAGGGTGAAGGAACCGAGCAATGAAATCCTCAAAATTAACTCCTCGACTCCCATGTTCGACGAAGAGAGACTCATATATGTTCAACACTTTAATTAGGCTTGGGAACTGGTGTTGAACAGCAGTATCCGGCGTGACCCCCTTCACCATTGGCTTAGCTCCGAAGACGTACACGTCTGTTGGGAGCAGCTCCTCATAATGTTCCCCCATCACCGGTAAGCCGGATACCTCCGCAAATTCCTCCAGAGAAATTGACACTTCCCGATCCATGGCAAGGAAAGTGTGGGTGGGAATATTCCATTGCTCCAAGAAAGCTTTAAACCACCAGGTGGGAAGCGTGGGATACTGGAAGAGAGAGACATATACCGCGGTGTACAGTCCTAATCTTATCAACTATGACTTCTTCGTCGACAGGATATACCGGGCCCATGGCAGATAGCCAATCGGGTGGCGGGGAATCAGACCAAGGTTGTACGATTGCCCCTAAGGTCGCGCTTCACCTTGACAGATACGACGTCCTAAGATGTCCAAAACCATAGGACGTTGAACCGGTATCGCATCTATAGCGGGATGTAGAAAACCTTTCGATGTCCAGTCCGCCAACTCCACGGCATACTGCACCGAGGGTGAGGTAGCATAATGAATCGCCGTGATGTGCTCAGATGGCACCGCGCATGTGAAGCTGCGTCGACCCATAATGATCTGATTATACCACGACCCCCAAAGGTGGAGACTCTTGTACTCCGGATCGTATGCCTTGATCATGGCCAGGATCTCACGGTCCAAAGGCGCCTCTGGAAATCCCTCCTCCGAGCGGACGAACGGAAATGAAGTGGCTTCAGACATGAGCGCTGCAAAAGGGCAATGTAGCCGTTTGTGTAGTAATCCCAACGTTTGGCATTAAAAGAAGAAAATGCATTAATTAAATTAAATCAAAATCAAAATTAATTAATTACACCGCACCACAGTGCAGTGAGTAGGAGACCAAAGAGGGACCCATGAAATCTAAATGACAATACGTCAATTAAGGAGACAAACTCATCATTGGATGAGATTGTCAGTTGGCCCCTGGGGGGGAACATTCCCATAATAAAAAGGGGGGGAAAGAATCACTAGAGACAAGGAGAAAATCTCCTCTTTCAGAGCAAAGCTCTGTCACAGAATGACACTTGTCAAGTTCTGGTCTCAAAAGAGTAAAATTCCTTAAAAAAGAGCTTAGCTCTATAATATTCCATCAAAGAGAAAGTTTTGAAAAAGAAATTTAAAATTAGAATTTCTGGAATCCTGAAAAAAGATCCATGAAAGCTTATAGAAAAATTCTTCATCTTTTTTAGGTCTAAAAGATCTACATTTGATTCAAGAGCAAAGCTCTGTTCATGGGTTAGAACTCATGAACAAGATCTCTGTAGATCTATGGATTTGTGAGAGCAAAGCTCTGTTGATGAAACCCCAAAGGGAATTTCTTTAGATCAAAAGATCTATGAGAGCAAAGCTCTGTGGTTTAAAATTGACTTAAATTAATTTAACTTAGTTTTAAATTAAATATTACCTAAAGTTTTCTAAAAACTTTGGGAAATGAGAGCGAAGCTCTAGAGTTCTGAAAGCAAGAGCAAAGCTCTGAAATTCTTAAGCAAGAGCAGAGCTCTGAAAATCTAAATTTAGAAAAATGGTGGAGAGTTTTCTAAGGACCAGAGGCTCTATTTATAGGGCACTTGCGCCTCTTGAGATTCCCCCTTGATCCAACGGTCAGGGGGGGTTGCTACCGTTGCACTCACGTGTACGCCACGTGAGCGCAACGGTGGGGGGGCATTTGTTTCGCCCAATCAGAGCAAAGCTCTGTTTGAATTCAAAATTCAAATTTTGAAGCAACGCTTCAAGTCGCGGGCGCAACGCACCGCGTGTCTGGCGCTAATACGTCAGCGCAGCGTCCAAGAAAGCGCACCCAATCAGAGCAAAGCTCTGTTTAAAGGAAGCAACGCTTCAGCTGCGCTGCGCTCTGCGCTGCGCGACACGTGTCAGCGCAGATGCGCTAGCGCAGATGCGCTAGCGCACTTGCGCTGCGCGACACGCGCTAGCGCAGTTGAGCTAGCGCACTTGCGCTGCGCTCTGCGCTGCGCGACACGTGTCGCGCGCTGGGGCATCTGCGCCAAACTAAATTAAGATTTTATGAAATCTTTTCTGTTCTTTCCAAAACCAGAAGATTTTCTTCTGCCTTTGGATCAGAGATCCAGCGGTGGAAAATTCCCAAAATCACTTAGAAAAGATTTTGTTAACAAATTCAACAAGTTTGTGAGCACTATAAATAGGACCCCAAACCTCATTCAAGGGGGAGAAGATTTTTCTTGAGAACTCAAGAACTTTAAACAGAGAGAACCCTGAGAAGATTTCAAGAGAAAGGTAAAGAACCTTCATGGATTAGAAGAAATTCCTTCTAATAGACCATTAGTCTAAAAAAATAAGATCAATGATCTTTATATAAAAAAAAACAGTGCTTTGCACTTCTTGTGAACCTTCGGTTCTTTAAAAACAATAAAAATAATAAAAGAATAAAAGAATAGTGCTTTGCACTTTTATGAACCTCTGGTTCTTCGAATAAAGAAAACTTTATTTTTCTTTGATCTAATTTAGATCAAGAAATTAAACAGTGCTTTGCACTTCCCTTCTTGAATCTAATAGATTCTTAGTGCTTCGCAATTCCAAACTGCGCTGTTGCGCTCTTAAGAGAGCGCCACGTGTCGGCTATAGAACCACTTGCGCTAAGCGCCCTTAAGATAGAGCTTTGCTCTCTGGAATTGGCGCAACTCGCTGAGAGCGCGCCACGTGTCAGCGGCGCAATAGCGCAGCGCAACAGCGCATCGCACTGCGCCAGTGCGCTTACGCTCACCAGAGCACGACACGTGTCATCACCATATGAGCTTGCGCTCATTACTTAGCGCAAAGCGCAGATGCATTGTATTGCTTACAGAAAGGGCCAAGCCCAATTAAAAGAAGGCCTAACAGGTTTAATAAAATGCAGTGCATTATTTTAAGGGGCAGAGCCCAAACCAAAACAGATGCTCTGCATCATTTATAAACGGGCAGAGCCCAAACAAAATATTCAGAATGCTATGCATTTTAAAAGGGGCAAAGCCCAAACAAGGTAGATACTTTGCATCATCTACAAATGGGCAGAGCCCAAAATAAATTGATACTCTGTATCTTTTGTGGGTAGAGCCTAAATAAAAAAAAATGCAATGCAAAAGCAAATAAAATGTCGAACCGGCTTATGAAGGTTTTACTCTTTGATAAAGACTATTGCACGTTCACAGAGGTGTGTATGAAATGAAAACAAGAAAAAGGTGGAGTGAAAAATACGACTTAGTTTCCTGTTAGGGAAGATAGAAATTCTGAAGTTGAAACCTTACTGGAAAACGAAACTTGAAAAATGCTTAACTCTTTATAAAACTTATGTGATCCTTTTAAAATTGTTATCTGGGCTTTATTGTGCGACATGATGACTTTAATCGACCTTTCGGGAACTTAACGACACTATACGCACTGCACGTAAAGACATATAAAATCTGTAGTTAAATAAGAAGCGAGGTGTGAAAAATAAAGGTTCGATGGTCTAGACTTAGGATTATAGAATTGTTATTTTCTAAAGCAAAACTTTAGGGTTTGAAGCTTAGTTATTTTACAAAACCAACTTGACCGGATTTTGTGGGTAGTATCCGCTGAAAACCCTCAGGAGACAACACTCCTCCTACTAGGGACACCTAGAGGTTTAACGGCTTGTTGCACATGCTCAGTGCAATCGCGTTCCCTGCGAAAGTGAGGTTAGGAAATTTTTTGTGAATAAATGGGCTTTGATCGGGACGAGCAAATGATAAGTTTGGGGGTATTTGTTCATATCAGTTTTTTGCATTTTCATACCGCCCAATTTTTGTCACATTGCATATCGGTAGATACTCTTGAGCCGTGTTTGCTAGTCAATTGCAGGATACAGGTTCTCGGTTCTGAAACGGTGAAATTCATGGAAAACACGACAAAATCCGGGATCCTGCCAACCACTGAGAAAACACGGTCTCCGCTCGTCATCCGTATGTTGCCAGATACCAGTTTAGGAAGACAAAATGTCAAATCAATGTCACTCTCATGCACAAGGCTCAATGGTAGCACAAAATCCAAGAGATCTACGCGGAGCTCGAGGCAATCATGACAAAATCTTGACAAAAAGTCCACCTTTCCCTCAACAGAAATTCTGGAAGAAATATGGAAGTATTTTCAGAAAATATATGAACCAGAATAAAGCACACAGCAGATCAGGCCACCACAAAAAAGCACGAGGCCCAATTCCTCCAATGGGCCGCGGATCCGCGGCCAAAGGGGGGACCAGGCCGCGGATCCGCGGCCGTTCTGGCGCCAACTGTGCAGGGTTTTCAGGGGGGTGTTTGGTCATTTCATATGTGTCTGGTGGTTGCCCTAGATCTCCATTCTCCAGCCTATAAATAGCCCAGAAATTTGAGAAGGAAGGGGTCCAATTCTTGTATTTCTTTTTGCTAGGTTTTAGTTACATGTTCTTCTTCCTCTTCTCACCTCTTCTCCATTAAACTTGTAAGTGAGCTTTTGAGTGAAGAGTGATGAATAAAGAAGACCATTTTATTATCATGCTTGTCTCCTTATCTTTATGCTTGTTGTAACTTTAAATTCGTTAAGTAGTTGTTGTTATTTCCTTGTTGTTTCTTTCTTCTTTCTTTTTCTTTATCCTTACATACGACAATGATACTTACGCTTGATCCTCGCCAAGGTGAGGTCGCAAATAGTTAGTCGTATTCTTCTAGTCTCCTTCTTTCTATCTTCCTCTTTTGTTTGTTTTATTTTTCCGTATTATGAAGTGTGAGTAGTTCTATACTTGTTAGGGTAGGATAAGGGAAGTTTGAGAGAAGGAAATCTCTCTCACTCTTTCCTTGCCCAACAACTTAAATCAACTCCCGTTAATTGAACCACAATCCGCTCCTTACGGCACCCTATCCTACATGATAGCGGTGATTCCGTAGTGAGACCGGTTGTGGTTGAATTAACCGGAGGTTATGGATAAGAGCCAAGAACGGACGGACAAGCACCAAAAGGAAGGACTATGCGTTGGAAAGCCTAGCTTATACTCGCAAGTTCCTTCCTAGTCGTGCTAATCCCCGTTGTTGCCGATTACCGTAACACCGATATTAAGTGGGGCAACGAAAGATGTGGAGACTCCTAACTCAAACTAACCTAATCCTAACCCTAACAAGCTCTCTTTAAATATCAACTCAACACTTAGATAATCCAACAAAATCTGAAAACCGGACTTAACTCGTTAAAACACTTTGAAAAAGACTCCCATCTCCCTGCGGACGACCCGTACTCAACCGGCTAGCTACATGCGAAACCGTCTTGATTACGGTATTTAAACTAGAACTTGAACACGCACGTATCCTAACAATCAAATGGCGCCGTTGCCGGGGAGACGGTAGTTTGTTTCTTTGTGAAATTTCGGGTTAATTTGTAAGTATAACTCTAACCGAAAAACAAAAAAAATATATATATACATTGTAAACAAAACCATCTTGTTATTTTTGATTAGTTTTTGTGCAAGTGTGAAGGAAAATACAAGTTTGAGTTCAGTGGCCAAGACGCTGAAAATACGGAGTTCAAGTACAGTGCCAAAGACGTGGGAAGATAGACCCACAGTTCGCGGCTACAACGCGACGGACAAAAATGAAGCATCCGGTCTACTGTAGAAATCTGGAGCTGGTACAGTGAGCGAGTAAAAAATCAGTACATCAATACAAGCATAGAACATCCAAAGAAGCCCACAGAAGAAAAATGAAGAGCCAACTCTTCATTTCCGCCGCGGAACCGCGGCATTAAGGCCTTATTGCCGCGGAACCGCGGCCTGGTGGTGGGGTCACTCTGCCATTTTCTCTGTAAGTGTTCTTCTGCTCTCTCCCACTCCTCTGAACTCCAATAAATTGTGTTTTCTGCAGTCATCTTTGCGCAAACTCTTCTCCCCCTTCCAATAAACTGTTCTTGTGCAGGATTCTTTGCGCCGCAAATAAAAATTGTTTGCAGTTGATTTGTTACTGTTTTGCATTCTTTAATACGGACTTAAGGGGCTTGAAACCAATCCAGATTGGGTGGGGATTTCATCACCCTTCCCAGGACCCCAAAAATCACTAAAGCATATGCATTGTCCATTGTAAATTAAAAAATACTAGACTTCAGCCCTAAGGACTTCGCGCTCATTAGGAGAAGATAAACCGTGTTTAGAACCTCGCTTAACCGTATATTGATTACGGGGTGTCTAGGAAAGTGTTAAAGGCGCAACCGCCGAAAGAGAAAGGGTTATTTAATTAAGGAACTTCGCGAAAGCGTTGGACAACCTCCCCTTATCTCTGCACTTACCTGGCCCCGTGATCGGTGTATTTTTAAGCCTGTTTCTCGACACTGTTTAACTTCGAAAATCAAGTTCAGGATCAGGTCTAGTAGACCTAGGCGACCGTAGATCTAGGTGTGATTGTGCATATCTTGTTTGTGATTGCTTAAGCCGTATTTCCGTACATATTTCTGTAAATCTCTTTCTAAAAAAAAAAAATCAAAAACTTTTATAAAAACTTGCCCTTTGTCGCCAAATCCATTTTCACCTACCACCCATCGCCTTTCTCCGTTGACGTTTTCTTACCCTCACCTTCTCCGCTTTGACTATACTAAACTCGTTTAGTGTATGTCCGCTTGGACTCGGGACACTAGCGCCCGTCTAGTCCGCGTTACGTTAGTCGCGACCGACTGCGCGATCGACTCCGAAGTCGATACTCCGTCCACTCCTCTTTCATCCCTTCCTTTGCCGGCCAACTCCGACGTTGACCGGAATTCTGTTCATACATCTTCACCTTCACCTTCACCTTCACCAACCTCTTCTTCCGCGATGTCAGGATTTAATCCAAACATCTCTTTGACCACCGCTGGATTGGCTCCACCTCCTACGGAGACCAATATCCCACCACCTCCGCCTGTTGTAGCGCCGCAGCGAATTGCGCTCCAGGATCGTTTCTACCCCACCCGTTCTGCACTTCCTACCTGCCTTTCTCTTCCTCCGGCCAATGGGGACAACTTTGAAATTAAGCCCCATTTCATCAACATGCTTCCACGTTTTCATGGGCTTGAAACTGAAGATGCCTATATCTTCATCAATAAATTTCAAAATGTCTGTGCCATGATGAAAACAACCCAGCTGTCGGACGATGCTATACATCTATGGGTCATTCCGTTCACTTTATGCGATCTCGCTGAAAAATGGCTGTATAGCACCGCTTCCCACTCAATCACCAGCTGGGATGAGTTTGTTAAAGCGTTTCTGAAAAAATTCTATCCAAATCATAAGACCGCAAGAATTCGAAATGAAATCAACCAGTTCTCCCAGCTTCCTTCTGAACCCTTCTGGAAGTGCTTTGACCGATACAAAGACCTTCTTGTTCAGTGTCCTCACCACGGTATAGAGAAATGGCAACTCTGCCAAACCTTATACGAGGGACTGAACCCAGCAACGAAGCAGTTGCTGGAAACCATCTGTCAGGGCCACTTCCTATCGAAATCTGACGAGGAAGCGTGGCAGTTCTTTGACGATCTTGCGGAGCAAACGCTACAGCGGGAAAGCACCAGACCAACTTCTTCTTCTTCTACCTCCACTTCTACCGGTCAGTCTAGGGTAGGAATCCACCAACTCGATGTCTCTATCGCGATGAAAGCTGAAATGGCTGCAATAACACGAAAGCTTGAAGCGATAGAGAGCAAATTTTCTGCTCCTGCTCCTGCCCCTGTTCTCCCCCTTCGTACCATCTGCGCTTGTTGTTCCGATCCTTCCCACTTGACCGAAGAGTGTCCTTACAATCCACCCTCGCAAGGACAGGATCAGGTTAATGCTGCCTTCCAGCAAAGACCGAGGAATGATCCATACTCTTCCACCTACAATCCCGGTTGGAGGAACCACCCCAATTTCGCCTGAAATCAGAATCAGAATCAATTCCAGGGCAACAACTTCCAAAGGGCCCCTCCACCGCAACAACAAGCGCAACAACAAACTCAGTATCAGCAGCCCTTCCAACCCCAGCCTTACCAAAACCAGACGAACAACTTTGCACCCAACAACTCTTTTCCACCAAACAACTTTGTTCCGTCAAACACTGATAAGGTTTCCTCGCTCGAGCGAAGTCTGGAGGCGTTTGTTAAACAATCGACTCAATCCACCGCCAACATCCAGTCTTCGATCCAATCTTTAGTGCAACACACCGCCGCACACGGGCAGAGCATCAAGACCATCGAGGCCCAGATTGCACAGCTGAACGCGGCCTTAAGCGAGCGAGAGAAGGGGAAGCTCCCGTCCCAGCCACTTCCAAATCCCGGTCACCCACATAATGCACATGTTGCTCTTGAACAACAAAACCATAATGTGAGTGCCGTGACTACGCTGAGATCGGGAAGAATGCTGCAAAACAACATTGGCAAGCGAATCAACGATGACACCCCGGCTGCCGCTTCTTCTTCTTCTTCTCCTTCTTCTTCTTCGTCTTCCGAGCCTCTTCTCCGTTCTTCAACAGGCTCTCCTTCCTCTTCTTCTGCTCTGAACGGACCCACTTCTCACTCCACGAAAACACCTATTCTGGGATCCGTTCCAACTCCAAAATCTCCTCCTCCAGCATTAGACTCAACCAATTTTCAAAATGTTCCATTTCCAAACCGGTTGAGGTCTAATAAACAAAATCCTCAAATGGAGAAGATTTTGGAGTTATTCAAGCAAGTTAACATTAACATTCCTCTTTTAGATGCTGTCCAACAAGTCCCATCTTACGCGAAAATCTTAAAGGACTTGTGCACGAAAAAGAGGAAGTCTCAGGTACCCAAGAAAGTTTTCTTGGCTAGTGCTGTGAGTGATGCCCTTACCCAATCTTTACCACAAAAACGGAAGGACCCTGGCTGTCCTACGATTTCAATTACCATTGGGGATAAGAACATCAACCACGCACTATTAGATCTTGGTGCCAGTGTTAACTTGCTTCCGTATTCAGTATACGAGCAATTAGGCGTCGGAGAGTTGAAACCCACACACTGCACTCTCCAAATGGCCGACCGATCGATCACCCACCCTAGGGGTGAGCTAGAGGATGTGTTAATAAAAGTCGGGGACTTCATATTCCCCGTTGACTTCATTGTATTAGATACACAGCCTGTAGCTAACCCCCGGAATCAAATTCCGGTGATACTCGGTCGCCCATTTCTCGCAACCTCAAATGCTGTGATCAATTGTCGCAACGGTTCGATGAACCTCTCTTTTGGAAATATGACGATTGAACTCAACATTTTTAGGTTGGGGAATCAGCCCGCCGAACCTAATGCTCATATACTGGATGTCTGCTCGATCTAGGAGATCACCCCCGAAGAGTGTGAATTCGAGGAGTTTCTGTTTGACCACGATAATCTTGACGCCACTAGTGCGTTTCTCTTCGAATCTGCTGCTGTTTCTGCGCCCGATAACGAATACAAGTGTTTCACGTTCTCGAACGATCTTAGCCGCGCACAACCCGAGTTCGAATCTTTCGACTTTCCGGATGAGTTACCTGAACCATCCGACTCGGTTGCCCACACTCGTTTTGAATCTTTGCTGGAATCCTTTGAGTTCGAGACCTTTGCACCAGTCTTGCCTTCCATTATTTCACCTCCAACGCTCGAACTCAAGCCGTTGCCGTCTCACCTTAAGTATGCTTACTTAGGTGAGAACGAGACCCTCCCTGTCATCATTTCGGCTTCTCTAGCTCCCGAGCAAGAGAAAGCCCTTCTCGCGATCTTGCACAGCAACAGGCAAGCTTTTGGCTGGTCCATGGCGGACATCAAGGGGATTAGTCCCCTGATCGTTGAGCATCACATTCATCTGATGGATGATGCCAAACCAGCCCGGGATCCACAAAGACGTCTTAATCCAGTCATGAAGGAGGCTGTGAAGAAGGAGATCGTCAAATGTCTAGATAGTGGTATCATTTACCCTATCTCTGATAGCCAGTGGGTTAGCCCCATTCATGTTGTCCCCAAGAAGTCGGGCATCACGGTCATAACCAACGAGGCGAATGAGTTAATCCCTACTCGCACCCAAACTGGGTGGCGAGTTTGCATTGATTACAGAAAACTCAACGCCGCAACGCGAAAAGACCACTTTCCGCTACCTTTCATTGACCAGATGCTGGATCGATTGGCCGGACATGAGTACTATTGTTTTCTTAATGGCTACTCTGGCTATAATCAAATTCCCATCACCGAAAAAGACCAGGACAAGACCACTTTCACTTGTCCTTTCGGCACGTTTGTATATCGACGCATGCCCTTTGGGTTATGCAATGCGCCCGCTACCTTCCAGCGGTGTATGATGGGAATTTTCTCAGACATGGTGGAAAAATTTTTGGAGATTTTCATGGATGATTTCTCCATCTTCGGCGACTCCTTCGACGAGTGTTTGCTGCATCTTGACGCTGTCCTTACCCAATGTAAGGACAAGAATCTCACTTAGAACTGGGAGAAATGCCACTTCATGGTGCGCGAAGGTATTGTCCTAGGACATATCATCTCGCAAAACGGCATAGAGGTTGACAAAGCAAAGATTGAGGTCATTTCCAATCTGCCTCCTCCCCGATGCGTCAGAGATATCCGAGCCTTCCTTGGCCATGCCGGTTTCTACAGACGGTTTATCAAGGACTTTAGCAAGATTGCTAGGCCCTTGACGCTTTTGTTGGCCAAGGACACGCCTTTCGACTTCGACTCGAGCTGTGTGACTGCATTCGAGTCACTGAAACGCTCACTCACTTCTGCTCCCGTTCTCTCTTCTCCTGACTGGACGCACCCATTCGAGATTATGTGCGATGCATCCGACTTCGCCATCGGTGCTGTCCTTAGACAGCACATCAACAAGATGCCGCACGTAATCTATTACGCAAGCCGGACCCTGAACGACGCCCAACTTAACTATACAACAACTGAGAAGGAATTCTTGGCTGTTGTATTTGCTTTAGAAAAGTTCAGGCCCTACCTCATCGGCTCTCCAGTCATTGTCTATACGGACCATTCAGCTCTGCGCCATCTTTTTGCGAAGAAAGATGCCAAATCTCGGTTAATACGTTGGATCCTCTTGCTTCAAGAGTTTGACCTTGTCATCAAGGACAAAAGAGGATGTAAAAACGTGGTTGCCGACCATCTCTCACGACTTCCTTCTTCGCCTTCGCTTCCAATTCCTATTAACGACGTTTTCCCGGATGAACAACTCTTGACAGTATCGTGCGAACCCTGGTTCGCAGATATTGTGAACTATTTGGCCACGGGATTGCTACCGACCGAATGGTCGAGTCAGGACAGACTTCGCTTCTTATCCCAAGTAAAACACTTTTACTGGGACGAACCCTACTTGTTCAAGTACTGTCCCGACCAGATTATTCGTCGGTGTGTCCCCGATGAGGAATTCAAGAGTGTGCTGTCATTTTGCCACGATCAAGCGTGTGGCGGGCATTTTGGGCCCAGAAAGACAGCTGAGAAGATCTTGCAATATGGTTTCTACTGGCCACAACTTTTCAAAGACGCTCACGAATATTGCAAGACTTGCTCCCGGTGCCAACACATGGGCCGGATATCCCGGAGAAACGAGATGCCGCTCCAACCGATCTTGGTTGTGGAGATTTTCGATGTTTGGGGGATAGACTTCATGGGGCCGTTCCCCAACTCTTTTGGGAACTTGTACATTCTTCTAGCTGTTGATTACGTCTCTAAATGGGTCGAGGCGGTGCCCAGCCGGACTAATGACAACAAGGTTGTCGTTAGATTCCTTAAAGAAAACATTTTCTCACGGTTTGGGCACCCCCGAGCGATCATTAGCGACAATGGAAGTCATTTCTGCAATAGGACTTTCGAGGCCTTGATGCGGAAATACTCCATTAATCATAAGCTTTCTACGCCCTACCACCCCCAAACCTGCGGGCAGGCCGAAGTTTCAAATCGGCAAATCAAGCAGATACTGGAGAAGACGGTTTCCAAGAACCGTAAGGATTGGTCTCTGAAACTCACTGATGCCCTTTGGGCATTTAGAACCGCTTATAAGACCGACCTTGGCATGTCTCCCTATCGGCTTGTATACGGAAAAGTCTGCCACCTACCTGTCGAAATCGAGCATCGCGCATTTTGGGCGATTAAGGAGCTGAATCTATCTCTTGAGGACGCGGGCAGCCATCGGAAGCTGCAGCTGAACGAACTGAGCGAGCTTAGGTATGAGGCTTACGACAACGCGGTTGTCGTTAAGAATCGAACGAAGGTGTTTCATGATAAACACCTTTTGCGCAAAACCTTCGTACCTGGTCAGCAGGTACTTCTTTACGACACCCGACTTCACTTCCATCGTGGAAAGCTCAGATCTCGCTGGAAAGGGCCGTATTTTGTGCGGAATGTGTATCCGCAGGGCGCTCTGGATTTGGAAAATCCAAAGGACGGTTCACTCTTCAAGGTAAATGGACACCGATGCAAACCGTACCTTAGCGCCGAACCAACAGAGGAGCTCATGTTCTTACAGGAGCCGGTTTACCCTGAATGATCTTCCTCTGCCTACCTCCAAACTTCGGTTATCCAGCCAAGAACAGTGGACACTGTTCCAAATAAGTTTGGGGGTATGTACAAACCATTTTGTATATATTTGTGTATATTCTTTTTCTTTTCTTTAAAAACAAAAACAAATAAAAATTGTATATTGCTAACCGACAATTTTGAACCTTCCAACTACTCTCTTCATGCAACGACAGTGAGGACACTGTCCAGTTTAAGTTTGGGGGTACGCTCGGTACGCATTTCTTCCCTTCGCATTCATATGTATATTTTTGCATCTGCATATTAAAATCCATAAAATCCATAAAAATTTGAAAATTTTCTAAAAAATATAAAAACTTTTTTGTCAAGTTAGCCTGTGGAAGAACTCTGATTCAACATTCGACGGTTTTTGTTTGAAAAAATAGGAATAACTAGATCTTATGTTTAGATTTTGAAAACCTGAAAGATAACTCTCCTTCGAAGTTAACTATAGCTGATATACGTCTTTACATCACACTACACGTGTCGTAAGATTTTGGGAATTAGATGACAAGTCTTTCATAACAGATAAATGATTTTCTGAGGATCAAATAGGTTTGTTCTGAAATAAGTAATGTCAAGAATAGTTTATGAAGTAAAGCGAATATGAAGGAATGTTATTAATGTCGTAATTGGAGCTAAGTCTGAAAAATAACCCATCTAAAACTTAATTGGAATGATTACACACCAAACCCACTAGACACGTCTTTTATCCAAAAAAAATATTTGAACTGCCGGTTATATCTCCGTTCGTATTAAATCATCTGATTTTCACGACAAAACTGTCTTTTGTTTTTGGACCTAGGTAACTTGAGTAATTAAGTCCGCTGGGGTGTTTCTACACCTAATGCCCTAAAACCAACTGGTTTGGGAGCATTGGCCCAAAGCTCGCTAAGAAGCCTAGAAAGTCCAGTTTAAAACAAAGTCAAGCAAGTGTTTTCTCCGAGTTAAAATTCCTAACGGTTCTTTGTGTGAGAATAATCTTGATAAAAGACAGGCTTTTAAAAAAAAATTTTAACGGAGATATGAAGGTTTTACTCTTTGATAAAGACTATTGCACGTTCACAGAGGTGTGTATGAAATGAAAACAAGAAAAAGGTGGAGTGAAAAATACGACTTAGTTTCCTGTTAGGGAAGATAGAAATTCTGAAGTTGAAACCTTACTGGAAAACGAAACTTGAAAAATGCTTAACTCTTTATAAAACTTATGTGATCCTTTTAAAATTGTTATCTGGGCTTTATTGTGCGACATGATGACTTTAATCGACCTTTCGGGAACTTAACGACACTATACGCACTGCACGTAAAGACATATAAAATCTGTAGTTAAATAAGAAGCGAGGTGTGAAAAATAAAGGTTCGATGGTCTAGACTTAGGATTATAGAATTGTTATTTTCTAAAGCAAAACTTTAGGGTTTGAAGCTTAGTTATTTTACAAAACCAACTTGACCGGATTTTGTGGGTAGTATCCGCTGAAAACCCTCAGGAGACAACACTCCTCCTACTAGGGACACCTAGAGGTTTAACGGCTTGTTGCACATGCTCAGTGCAATCGCGTTCCCTGCGAAAGTGAGGTTAGGAAATTTTTTGTGAATAAATGGGCTTTGATCGGGACGAGCAAATGATAAGTTTGGGGGTATTTGTTCATATCAGTTTTTTGCATTTTCATACCGCCCAATTTTTGTCACATTGCATATCGGTAGATACTCTTGAGCCGTGTTTGCTAGTCAATTGCAGGATACAGGTTCTCGGTTCTAAAACGGTGAAATTCATGGAAAACACGACAAAATCCGGGATCCTGCCAACCACTGAGAAAACACGGTCTCCGCTCGTCATCCGTATGTTGCCAGATACCAGTTTAGGAAGACAAAATGTCAAATCAATGTCACTCTCATGCACAAGGCTCAATGGTAGCACAAAATCCAAGAGATCTACGCGGAGCTCGAGGCAATCATGACAAAATCTTGACAAAAAGTCCACCTTTCCCTCAACAGAAATTCTGGAAGAAATATGGAAGTATTTTCAAAAAATATATGAACCAGAATAAAGCACACAGCAGATCAGGCCACCACAAAAAAGCACGAGGCCCAATTCCTCCAATGGGCCGCGGATCCGCGGCCAAAGGGGGGACCAGGCCGCGGATCCGCGGCCGTTCTGGCGCCAACTGTGCAGGGTTTTCAGGGGGGTGTTTGGTCATTTCATATGTGTCTGGTGGTTGCCCTAGATCTCCATTCTCCAGCCTATAAATAGCCCAGAAATTTGAGAAGGAAGGGGTCCAATTCTTGTATTTCTTTTTGCTAGGTTTTAGTTACATGTTCTTCTTCCTCTTCTCACCTCTTCTCCATTAAACTTGTAAGTGAGCTTTTGAGTGAAGAGTGATGAATAAAGAAGACCATTTTATTATCATGCTTGTCTCCTTATCTTTATGCTTGTTGTAACTTTAAATTCGTTAAGTAGTTGTTGTTATTTCCTTGTTGTTTTTTTCTTCTTTCTTTTTCTTTATCCTTACATACGACAATGATACTTACGCTTGATCCTCGCCAAGGTGAGGTCGCAAATAGTTAGTCGTATTCTTCTAGTCTCCTTCTTTCTATCTTCCTCTTTTGTTTGTTTTATTTTTCCGTATTATGAAGTGTGAGTAGTTCTATACTTGTTAGGGTAGGATAAGGGAAGTTTGAGAGAAGGAAATCTCTCTCACTCTTTCCTTGCCCAACAACTTAAATCAACTCCCGTTAATTGAACCACAATCCGCTCCTTACGGCACCCTATCCTACATGATAGCGGTGATTCCGTAGTGAGACCGGTTGTGGTTGAATTAACCGGAGGTTATGGATAAGAGCCAAGAACGGACGGACAAGCACCAAAAGGAAGGACTGTGCGTTGGAAAGCCTAGCTTATACTCGCAAGTTCCTTCCTAGTCGTGCTAATCCTCGTTGTTGCCGATTACCGTAACACCGATATTAAGTGGGGCAACGAAAGATGTGGAGACTCCTAACTCAAACTAACCTAATCCTAACCCTAACAAGCTCTCTTTAAATATCAACTCAACACTTAGATAATCCAACAAAATCTGAAAACCGGACTTAACTCGTTAAAACACTTTGAAAAAGACTCCCATCTCCCTGCGGACGACCCGTACTCAACCGGCTAGCTACATGCGAAACCGTCTTGATTGCGGTATTTAAACTAGAACTTGAACACGCACGTATCCTAACAATCAGTGGTTCACGTATCGATACTCCGCAAGTACCTTCATGACCCCTCTCATACGATTCAGTACCAAACAATTCAGCTGGAGCGTGACCTTTCTTTCACCAAGCAGCCGATAGTCATTCTGGATCGGCAAGTGAAGAAATTGAGATCGAAGGTCATACCGTCCGTAAAGGTTCTTTGGCGTCGCTCGAACGATGAAAAGGTCAGGTGAGAAGCCGAGGACGAGATGCGGAAGAAATTTCCCCATCTCTTCGAGGGTACGCATAGTTAGATTTTAAATTCGGGGACCGAATTTCTTTAAAGGGGGAAGATTGTAACGTTTTTAAAAAAATCGTTTAGATTAATTGTCCGATAATCGGTAATAAAACTCGTGTTTTCCGTAAAACATAATTATAATTATTTTTCTACGTAGACTTAATTATACCTATTTTAGCTATATAATTGCTAGTATTTGGTAATTAATTAGTCACAATTGTTGGTTTACTTAAATAATCCTTAATTAATTGTTTTTAATATTATTTTAAGTTTTCACTTATACATTTAATTAGTGTAAATTACAAATTTGAATGGGTTAAGCACACAATAGTGCACCATGACAACTCAAAACCTAGTTTATAATATGTTCTTTCTTTCTATAATTGTCTTCATGGTTCTAGAGATTTCTAGGGAAAATATTAATTAGGAAAATAAATTAATTATGAAATAAGTTAATAGATGTGATATGGGTTTTTTTTTATTGACTTGACCCCACAACACACTCACTCACCTCTCATTCTCCCCCCCTGGTCGAGCCTCCCTGCAGCAGCTCCCCCATTTTCTCCACCTCATTTCACTTTAAAAATTCTTCATTTTTGCATCAAAAATCCACACAAATTCTCACTAATTCATAGTTAAACCTTCACCCATTATTTCTTGACCTAATCTAGCTTGGATCTTGAAGCAAGATGGCATTTTTGGAGGCAAGTTTGCAAGTTGGATCCCAAAATCTTTGAGGTATAAATCTTAACCCTATGGTTAATTTGTTAGTTAATTACTTTAATCTAACTTAATTAGGTTTAAACATGGTTTTAATTGCAAGATTTAGTTTTTAAAGAGAAGGGTTTGGATTCAAGTTAGGGTTTTTGTCACTTGATTATGGTTGCAATGTGTAGTTTAACATTTTAAGACTTGCAAAATCTAGTCTAGTTGTTAATTTGCTAATCTTTACTTCTAATTGTCCTAATTAAATGTTTTAGAAAACTAATTTCATGATTAATGTGTAAATAGGTGAGTTTAAAATTTAGTTAAGGTTTGTGTGGCTTAATTAAGTTATTAAGTGAACATTGTGGCCACTAGATTTGCACTAAAATGGTTAAGTGTTGCTTACCAGGTTTTTAGAATAAATAGATTTTAATTAAGTTTGAAGTTTTGATGATCTACAACCTACTTCCTATGATATTTAGAGTGTTGTGTGTGCGTGATTGGTACGATTTGGGTTCTAGGTTAGGAGATTGCTACGCATAGCAACCCCTAGTTGTAGTTTGTGGCGTTGTCGCGACCGCGTTTTGTGCACCAAGTGCGTGTGCATCTAGTTAGTGCGCGTTGGTTGTCTTGTATTGTTGTGTCCGCGGCCATTTTTATATCTATCCTCTTATTTACTTGTGTACGATTCTAGGATCAGGTGCATAGGCGTCGGACGTGGCGCGGAAAGACAGGGCTGAGATCGGATCAGATTAGCCGAGGCGTCCCGGTGAGTAGATGTACACATCTATGGGAGGATCGTCTGGATGGCATGAGGCGCCCGATAGTTAGGATTACTAGTAGTGCTTGTATTTATATATGTAGTCTCCTAGTTATTCATCTCATTGCATTGCATCATCTTAGATATATATGATATTATATCATAGGACACTTGCACCATTACCATTGGTTCATGCAGCACGTGCACTAGTCATGCGAACACGCATGCCTTTGGTAATTGCTATGTCACGAACACTATAGAACTTGCTTAGAATCGGTATCTGTGCATTGCATCATATATGATCTGTAGACTTTTACTTGTATAGTTATTTCATCAGGATGCGTACGTAGGATTGTTAGTCATATATACATACCTCATTGCATCATGATTCATGCATAGCTTCTGGCCGTACTTCGCATGGTATATACTATCGATATCATAGACATCCATCATTTCCAACATGTTCATATATTGTGATTCTTCTTAGAGATTTCAGTATTGATGAGATTTCTGGATTTTTGGGGAAAACCGCAAGAATTTTATAAACCTATTATCATTTTAAAAATAGAAATTTGCGGTTTTTCTCGTGATATGGTGTATGTGTCGTCCACCATGAGTTTTCCTGATTTCTGTTGGTTTTCGAAACCCGATTCGAGGAGTAGGATGAACCGTCTCGGGTACATGGTGGGCCCGGTATGGTACCCCGGGGCAAGAAGCTCGAGTTGTAGACGATGAGCCTGGCAGGGGAAGACTACCTACCGGTGATGTCTGGCGCGGCGGATATCCGGAGGATGCTGACCGTAATCGTGAGATTTGATGAGATGGGCAGATCCGGACTGACGGAGCCCGAGACATTGAGACATTGAGATATTGAGACATTGAGATATCGAGATATTAAGACATTGAGATATCAAGATATTGAGACATTGAGATATTGAGATATACATATATTGTGTCGATACTTGACACGGATTTTCTGTTAATTTCATTGATGATACTTCGATTTATTACACAGAGATTTTTATAAGATAAGAATAAAGATTTTCTCATACCAGACATGTTCAGGTTTCGTGTTTGATTATGCATTCATGTTGCATTCATGCTAGTATATCGTATCATATTGATATATGTAGGTTGTGACGCAATTGCGTGAATGCTTACGATAGCCTTATTAGATGCTACTTACTATTCATGAGTTTTCAACTCACCCCCGTTGTGCCACAGTATTTTTTTGCAGGTCCGACCCGTCAGCATAGTAGGGACGGGTGTGTTATCTTCCTCTACTCCATTTGCATTGACCCGCGGTTTGCTTGTAGGTGGGTTGCGAGGATATTTGGTTCCCACTTTGTGTATTATTATTGTGTCTAGTATACTCCATCTACCTTATCTACCGTTTTCCACCAGTTATACATTGGACTTAGATGGTGAGCTTGTGAGATTTGTATGTATTCTATTTCTGGTGTTGATGCTCACTTGAGCCGACGGGACGTTTTATTTTCCTCGTGCTTTTATATGCTTATTGGCTCTATTATGATATATATTGCGTGTGGTTGTGATTCCGCCTTTGGCGAAGAGCTAGCTCCCGCTTGAGGATGCCTTTATTCTTTACTTGTATATATTCATGTGTCGTACCTGTTTGGGGCCAGTTTTTACAAAAGAAACTCTGCTGAAATTTTCGGGAAAACTTGATATTTTAAAATGTTTTAATGTGACTTTATTTTTCTAAAATCACTTTTTAGTTAATTTTTTCCTTCACTCTACTTTTTTAAATGGTTTAGATTTCTGGGCTTTGGCTTACTTAGATTACGTTACGCCTTTAGACGTTTCGTAATTTAAGTGCCAGTCACGTTCCATACTTTCAGGTCGTGACAGCACCCGTATACCATCTTTGATGTCAAACACCAATGGATGTGGGATCATCCATCGCCCATCATATGGGTCAAGAAGCGTATACGCTAGTCTACTCTAGAATATCGATGTCCTGTCTCGATACACCCTCGACTAGGAACAATTAAAGGGTGAACTTGTGGACTACCCTGGCCCCACTAGTATGATCTTCATCATAGTCCTGGTAGTCAAGTACACATCCTAAGGGCTTTATCAACATGTGAGAGCAAGACAATATCACAATACAAGTCTACATGTTAGGACAAAGAGCAACCGAATAGCTTACTATCATATCGAGCAAGAAAGTCCTCTCTATATATGTCCAAGCATCCACTATAATATACATTATATGTACAATAATAGCCTCTAGGGCATACATATAACTGTTAGTGTATATGCCCTAGAGGCCATTACTGTATCATACTAGTTTGTATATTACTTAATGGAAGCTTGGGATATTCACCTTGTATAGACAATCTTGCTCAATATAGTAGTATGCTACTTGGTTTGTTTCTACTTCAATGTGTACATGTGTTTATTTTAGTATATCACCTATACACATTAGTGGAGCCCTTAGGATCTTTGCTTGATTACCAGCGTTGTGATGGCAGTCACACTAGTGGGGGCTGGGTAATCTATAAGCACATCCTTATACAGGTCCCTAGTCGCAGGACTATCGAGACAGGGCATTGATACTCCGGAGTAGACTAGCGTATGCGCTTCTCATCCCAGTGTGGGAGATGGTCTGTCCCACAGCCATCAGTACGTCGTACTGGAGATAGTATACGGGTGCTCGTTAGGTTACGAGTACACTGGACAGGACTCGTCGGGAACTGACCGGTTGGTATTATACCTATCGTCAGTTATCAGTTCCCAGGTGACATGAGTACAGCTTAGTCCGCTGACTTGACACTGTCACTTCGCCTCGAGTGTGTTCCCACTATACTTTGATTACTACCCTACCACGGCTCAAAGGAGTCGTGCAAACAGGTAGTGGTTGGGTACAGTCCCGAAGCACTTGGAGGCAGTGACGGTTAGACAGGATTCGTCTCTCCCGGTATTGGGGGTTGACATCGCGCTGTGTCTAGGAGAGCCATTACACGAGTAGTCCCTGGCCAGGGCAATCGAGATATACTGGTAGGCTTCCAGTGTTATCTCAGGGTGTTTTGGGCTTCACTCCGACACGACTTGTACCGCTATTAGGGGACTGACGTTTACCGCCCCCTAGGCCCGCCATACGATGTATCAGACGAACAGACCGGACTGTACGGAGATTGTCACATTCAGGCTCAGTAGGAGTTCAGATGGGTTTCACCTCGTCAGTCTTCTTGTCGGCTTCTACCTGGGGACCGTTACGCACAGCTAGTGCCGCTTGCGGTCTGTGGTTAAACCCACTGCCAGCGTAGTGTCGAGTCTTTAGAGTCCCACACAGAAAGCTATTCGCCTTTAGGCAAAAGAGTAGAGGTCGCATGGTTTTGCGACAGGTCGCATGGTTTTGCGACAGGGTTCGGTCACATCCGTGCACTTGTGCACGTACAGTGTCCGGACAGTTAACACTAGCGGGCTTTGGTTTAAGCCAGATCCTAGTGTACGTTTTGGGATTGGATTTATCCAGTATGTATTCGTGTTCCTCGGAACGCGGATGCGGGTGTGTATGCACAGTTGACGGAGAGACAGAGGCAGAGGATTCTCATTAGGGTAGTTGACCGTTGACTGTTGACCATTGACTTTTTGCTCAACCCTAATGAGAATATGATATATGATTAACAATAATATTAATTAAGTATTATGGTGACATGGTTGTTGAGGGGTTGACTTTGTTGACTTGTTGACTTTGTTGACCGGTTGACTAGGTTTGACCAGTTGACCATCATGATGACAATGGCTATCATTTCATGGCAAAGACTTTTTACTTGCTTGTTTCTCTTGTGAGAAATGAGTGCATGAAATGATATGGCTATTGTAGCTTAACCATTTACACAATACTTGATTACTATTTTTGTGATGATGGTTTTGGATTATGAGAGCCAAGAGAGAAAAGTTCTCTCTCATTCTATCATTCTCATTCTCTCTCTTGTTCTTGAGCTCTCATCTCCTTCCTCTTGCTCTCCCTCTCTTAGTCTATGGTTCACTTGTCTCATGTGTTGAGAACCAAGAACCATAGAGAAAATCCCAACACACTCTTCTCTACTCACTCTAGTTCACAAGGTTTAGCAAACCAAGTGAACTAGTTTTTTCAAAGATCGAAGAAGAAGCCAAAGGTAGAAGCTTTCTAGGTGGATCTATCTTCGGCGCAAGGAGACGACGGAGTGAAGCCGATCCGGATAACCATCGAGGCTTGAAGACGAAGGAGATCAAGAAAGAAAGGTATAACCCCCTAACCGAGTAGTTAACAACTCCTAGTTAGGTTGTTAGTTAGATGTTTAACAAAGATCCGGTTTTGAGTCCATGTTACCACCTCTTGAAAATTGTTTTTCACCTAATTCCGCATGCCCGAAAGTATCGGGAGAGGTAGCATGGACTTACAGTGGTATCAGAGCCTAGTTAAACTCTATCTAACATGTTAGCAAAGTAGCTAGAAGATCGATCAAAGAAAAGTCGCAAAACGAACCCAAAACTGTCAAGTTTCTGCCGAAATTTTTTCTGTTCAAAAAATGATAAATCTTATCTTAAAAATCGGCTCAGGCTTTTGTGTGAACACCCAAGAAATCTCGTCCCCTGAATCGTTCAATGTGCCGCGGAAACGCGGCGGGAGCATGCTCCCGCCGCGGTTCCGCGGCCGAGTTAACTCGGTTCTTCTTGCAGAGTGCTTATGGGTTGTTTTGGGATTTTTGGAATATGTATTTTCTGTCCAGATTTTCCAGAACGAAAATTTTGTGTTTGGGGCCTATAAATCCGTATTTTTGATTGAACTTCTAAAAGACTTAAGCTGACGGGTTTTTCTGTGATGTGATATTTATATTGAACGTCTACTAATCGCTATACGTCGATTAGTGGGGGTTATACAAATCTGTGATCTGTAATGTCATTGGAATGTGTATATGAATTCATTGGATTGTCGCGGGTGAATAGCCGGGGGTTGTGAGACGAGAGTTTTCTTTTCTTTCAATTCATGTAAATTTGTAAATTGATGTAATAATTATTTGTATGGCCGCACAACCGGGTCAGGGTTGTAGCCGTCATTGTATAATTTCTTTTTACTGTTTTTGCTCCTAGGATAGACCCATGGAGGGGGTGAACAAACTACCGGGTATGCCGAAGTGCCGAGTGGCCTACTCACGGGGATGAGGGAGGTTGCTTCGCTTCGGGTACTTGGCGGGTAGTTTGCCGCATCCGTAGGGGTCTTGGGTGGGGTTTTGGCTATTCACCGCGACCGTGTAATCTGCTTTTCGTTACAGGCTCGTACGAATTGCGGGTTCCTAGTATATCCAATGTGTTCATCTGTGATCTGAAATGTCTATCATTGCAATATATCTATATATGATATTATTTGGGCGTTGCTTATGTTTTACAGCCGCGCTAGCCCAGCCCCCGCTCTGTCGTTAGTTAAGTAACCTAACGGGTAATGACGGGGCCCCGTGGCGAATGCGAATGGCATAAGCGTACGTCATATTTTGGTTGTTTTCTGCAATGGTAGGTTTTAAATGATGGGACGCATTAAAAGAACTAATGCAAGAATATCACGCATTAAAAGAACTAATGCAAGAAAATAAACCATGTAAAAGTCGTTGGAACACTTTCGAAAAACCACTCGGTTCTTTTCAAAACAAACTTTTAAAATGCGGAGTTTGAGCCACTCCATTTAAAAGCTATCTCGTTCCATCGACTAAATCAAGTTCACTACGTTCACGGTTTCGCCAAAACCATTCGTAGCCCTCCGTCGTTTCACATAAATGGTCAATAGTATTCAAGCTATGTATGTTGGCCAAAGTCAAGGCATAGTGATTGGTAGCTATTAGGTATTCATGTGTAGCATAGATAGATACGTTGGTTTGGGACAGTCGTACTGCCATTTTGGCCAAAGTCAAGGGTAGGTATGGGTGGATCCAAATTAACCTGGATAATGGCGGGCAGAACTTGACATGTGACTTATGATATTTTGGCCAAAGTCAAGGTCATAAGAGCATGGGGCAAAAATCCACATCGGGAGTTTCAAAAGAACTGAAACTTGCTAGTATTGCATACCATTTGGAGCGTGATGATTCTGGTAGGATTCCTTCAGTTTTGTCACGCGATGATATTTGGATCCCGATCCTACTGTGAGTATATGCTACTCCTCGGGAAATTTCTCACTTAACGATTAATGCTATAAACCTAGTAGGTGTCTAGAAAGGTGTTAGCGGGGCTACGCCCACAGGGAAAAGAGGTTCTTAAATTAAGGAACTTCGCGAAAGCGTTGGAAAACCTCCCTCGAAGTACCGACACCAGCCTGGCCGAACGGTTAAGCAAGTATTGTACGGTGAGATTGATCCTGACTAATTCTTCCTTTTTGGTTTGAGGAGGGATTCGAGAAACAGTGGGAGCCATCCTGTTTAGACAAACTAAAAACCACTCTAAACTTGCAAGAGCATCATGCTAAGTGTTTCTTCTTCTCTCTCCTAATTGCAGCGACCAATCGACATGACTGGACTTAAGTTACTTCTAGATAAAAACATACTGACAGGGCCAAACTACAAAGATTGGCTCAGGAATGTCAAAATGGCAATCACTTACGACAAGCTGGGGTATCTTCTTACCACCAAAGCTCCCCCTGTCCCAAGTCCCACCTCCAGCGTCGCGGATAAGGAAATCCGTAAGACTTGGGAGATTGATAGCGCGAAGGCCAAGTGCCTCGTACTTGCCTCGATGGACAACGAACATCAGAGGAGGCACGAGAATATGGACCTTGAATCCATATTTCTCCATACAAAAGAACTGTATGGAGAGCAATCTCGTATCGCAAGATACGAAGTGTCGAAGAAGTTATTTTCGGCAAGGTTGGCCATCGGATCATCGGTAGCGGAACACGTGCTTAAGATGATTGGCTTCATTGAGGAGCTCGCGGAACTTGGAACCACGTTAGAGAACGAGCTCTATACGGACTTGATTCTCCAGTCCCTTCCTTCCACTTACGCCCAGTTTATCCTGAACTTCAACTTACAAGAAAAAGAAGTTGAACTTTCAGAACTCCTCAACATGCTGAGGAGTGCAGAGGGCACCCTACAGAAAGGTAGGGAAACATCCACTTTGTTTGTAGGAGGATCTTCCTCTTCTAGGTCCAAGGCGAAAGCCAAGGGAAAGAAGAAGAAAGCCCCCGCCAAACCAAGGGGCGGTGTTAGTAAAGTGGATACGAAGGGAAAAGCAAAGGCAACAAAGAAAGCGGGGCAGCTTGTGGATAAAGAAGAATGCTTCTATTGTCATAAGAAAGGTCACTGGAAGAATGATTGCAGGGCTTGGAAAGCCAGGACACAGGAATTGAAGCAGGTTACGGCTTCAGCTTCAGGTGTGTATGTTATTGAAAATTGTCTTTCAATAAACTCTACTTCCTGGGTATTGGATACCGGATCAGGATCTCATATCTGTAATTCTTTGCAGGCGTTGAGAAACCGTAGGGTTTTGAAGGCAGGTGACATGACCCTCAGAGTTGCAAACGGAGCTAGCATGGATGCTAAGGCCGTGGGGGACTATCACCTGGGAATGTCAGATGGACATGTTTTGGTTTTGCGTAATTGCTTTTTTGTACCCAACGCAACTTGTAATATCATTTCTGTATCTTTAGTTTCTAAAGAAGGTTATGAATTTGCGTTTGTAAGTAATGTTGTAAACATTCACCTTAATCAAGTTTTGATTGGGTCAGGTACATTGAGCAATGGTATATACGTATTAAACCAACCACAGATTTTCAATGTCCAGAATACACACAAAAGAAAGTCTCCGGAAATAAATCAGACTTTCTTATGGCATTGTAGACTGGGTCACATCAATGAGAGAAGGTTGACGAAGTTACATACAGAAGGATATTTGAATCCGTTCGAATATCAATCGTATGCCACTTGTCAATCCTGTCTCAAAGGAAAGATGACAAAGACTCCGTTTACTGGACACGGAGTAAGAGCGAGCGAGCTCTTGGGACTCGTACACAGCGACGTGTGCGGTCCAATGTCTACACATGCGCGAAGAGGTTATTCTTACTTCATTACTTTTACGGATGACTTTTCAAGGTACAGTTATGTCTTCATAATGAAACATAAGTCCGAAGCCTTTGGAAAATTCCAGGAATATAAGAATGAAGTAGAAAAACAAACCGGCAAAAGTATCAAGATTCTAAGATCGGATCGAGGTGGAGAATACTTAAGTGCCGAGTTCCTGGATTATTTAAAAGAGAACGGAATTCTCTCTCAGCTTACTCCTCCATACACTCCGCAACATAACGGTGTATCGGAGAGACGGAACCGAACCCTATTGGATATGGTACGGTCCATGATGAGTAACGCTGAGTTACCGCGATCATTCTGGGGGTATGCGCTAGAATCAGCTGCATACCTTTTGAACCGAGTTCCAACTAAGACTGTGCCTACTACACCATATGAAATGTGGTGTGGGAAGAGACCCTATCTTAAGCACATTAAGACATGGGGAAGTCCAGCTTTTGTTAAAAAGCAGCATGCGGACAAGCTCGAGGCACGCTCAGTACAGTGCAAGTTTGTGGGATATCCAAAGAATTCCAAGGGATATTTCTTCTACTGCGAAGAAGAACAAAAAGTTCTTGTTTCTCGTCATGCCCACTTTCTAGAACACCAGTTCTTAGAAAAGGAAATAAGTGGGAGCGCAGTAGAACTGGAAGAAATTCCAGAACCACAGACTATTACTGAAAGCTTAGTGGAACCAGAGGGTTCAAAAGAACAGGACATTCCTACGCCGCTCCGCAGGAGTAGTAGGCAGTCTCATCCGCCCGAGAGATACTACGGTTTTCTCATAGACGGGGATAGAGAGGATTGCATCATGGATTATGATGAGCCTACTAGCTTCCAGCAAGCCGTTCAGAGCGTTGACTCGGTAAAATAGCTGGATGCAATGAGGACCGAAATGGAGTCCATGTACACCAACAAAGTATGGACGTTGGACATTGCTCCAGACGGGGTAAAACCCGTAGGATGCAAGTGGATCTTCAAAAGGAAGATTGGTGTAGATGGACAGGTTGAGACCTATAAAGCTAGACTGGTAGCAAAGGGTTTTCGTCAAAGACCTGGTTTGGACTATGACGAGACCTTTTCTCCAGTGGCTATGCTGAAATCCATTCGGATCCTTCTTGCCATTGCTGCCTTCCACGATTATGAGATTTGGCAGATGGACGTAAAGACCGCTTTTCTAAATGGAAATTTAGAGGAGTGTGTCTATATGGACCAGCCAGAGGGTTTTATTCAGAGTGGGAGCAGCGGAAAGGTGTGCAAGTTGCTTAAGTCCATTTACGGACTAAAGCAGGCATCGCGGAGTTGGAACATCTGTTTTGATGAGACGGTCAAGGAATTTGGCTTTATCAAAAATCCAGATGAACCATGCATCTATAGTAGATTTGTAGCGAGAACTGTAGTATTCCTCGTTTTATACGTGGATGACATTCTCTTAATAGGAAATGACATTCCTATGCTACAATCTGTCAAGGGGTTCTTGTCACACAAGTTCTCCATGAAAGACCTGGGTGATGCCTCATACATCCTGGGGATCCGGATCCATCGTGATAGATCCAAGAGGATATTAGGACTTTCACAGTCCAGGTACATCGACACCATACTGAAAAGATTCAGTATGGAAGATTCCAAGCGCGGTAACCTACCGGCTTGTCACGGGATCACCCTCTCTAAAGAGATGTCTCCCAAGACTGATTTGGAGAGGGATCGCATGTCTATTATACCCTACGCTTCTGCGGTAAGCTCTATAATGTATGCGATGTTGTGTACCAGACCGGATGTAGCTTATGCACTGAGTGTAGTAAGCCGGTATCAGTCAAACCCTGGGGAGAAACACTGGATAGCGGTAAAGAACATTCTCAAGTACCTGAGAAGGACTAAGGAGATGTTCTTGGTGTATGGCGGAAAAGACCTCCAGATCGAGGCCTTTGCTGACTCCAGCTTCCAGAGTGACAAGGATGATTCCAAGTCCATGTCGGGTTTTGTCTTTACCCTCAATGGAGGGGCGGTGTGTTGGAAGAGTTCCAAACAGGAAACCGTTGCAGACTCGACGATAGAAGCGAAATACATCGCTGCATCTGATGCCGCAAAAGAAGCTGTCTGGATAAGGAAGTTCTTGAAAGAACTTCAGGTGGTTCCGTCCATTGTTGATCCAATACCTCTGTATTGCGACAACAACGGGGCTATAGCTTTAGCGAAGGAACCCAGGTCCCATCAGAGATCCAGACACATCTTGAGGCGGTATCACCTGATCAGGGAGATCATGGATCGCCAGGAGATCGAGGTCCGGAGGGTTGCTTCAGAAGATAACACTGCAGATCCATTCACCAAGGCCTTGCCCCAGACTCAGTTCGAGCGGCTGATCGAGATGATAGGTCTTCGATACGCCAGTACATGGCCTTAGTGCAAGTGGGAGATTGTTAGTGTATATGCCCTAGATGCCATTATTGTATCATACTAGTTTGTATATTACTTAATGGAAGCTTGGGATATTCACCTTGTATAGACAATCTTGCTCAATATAGTAGTATGCTACTTGGTTTGTTTCTACTTCAATGTGTACATGTGTTTATTTAAGTATATCACCTATACACATTAGTGGAGCCCTTAGGATCTTTGCTTGATTACCAGCGTTGTGATGGCAGTCACACTAGTGGGGGCTGGGTAATCTATAAGCACATCCTTATACAGGTCCCTAGTCGCAGGACTATCGAGACAGGGCATCGATACTCCGGAGTAGACTAGCGTATGCGCTTCTCATCCCAGTGTGGGAGATGGTCTGTCCCACAGCCATCAGTACGTCGTACTGGAGATAGTATACGGGTGCTCGTTAGGTTACGAGTACACTGGACAGGACTCGTCGGGAACTGACCGGTTGGTATTATACCTATCATCAGTTATCAGTTCCCAGGTAACATGAGTACAGCTTAGTCCGCTGACTTGACACTGTCACTTCGCCTCGAGTGTGTTCCCACTGTACTTTGATTACTACCCTACCATGGCTCAAAGGAGTCGTGCAAACAGGTAGTGGTTGGGTACAGTCCTGAAGCACTTGGAGGCAGTGACGGTTAGACAGGATTCGTCTCTCCCGGTATTGGGGGTTGACATCGCGCTGTGTCTAGGAGAGCCATTACACGAGTAGTCCCTGGCCAGGGCAATCGAGATATACTGGTAGGCTTCCAGTGTTATCTCAGGGTGTTTTGGGCTTCACTCCGACACGACTTGTACCGCTATTAGGGGACTGACGTTTACCGCCCCCCTAGGCCCGCCATGCGATGTATCAGACGAACAGACCGGACTGTACGGAGATTGTCACATTCAGGCTCAGTAGGAGTTCAGATAGGTTTCACCTCGTCAGTCTTCTTGTCGGCTTCTACCTGGGGACCGTTACGCACAGCTAGTGCCGCTTGCGGTCTGTGGTTAAACCCACTGCCAGCGTAGTGTCGAGTCTTTAGAGTCCCACACAGAAAGCTATTCGCCTTTAGGCAAAAGAGTAGAGGTCGCATGGTTTTGCGACAGGTCGCATGGTTTTGCGACAGGGTTCGGTCACATCCGTGCACTTGTGCACGTACAGTGTCCGGACAGTTAACACTAGCGGGCTTTGGTTTAAGCCAGATCCTAGTGTACGTTTTGGGATTGGATTTATCCAGTATGTATTCGTGTACCTCGGAACGCGGATGCGGGTGTGTATGCACAGTTGACGGAGAGACAGAGGCAGAGGATTCTCATTAGGGTTGTTGACCGTTGACTGTTGACCATTGACTTTTTGCTCAACCCTAATGAGAATATGATATATGATTAACAATAATATTAATTAAGTATTATGGTGACATGGTTGTTGAGGGGTTGACTTTGTTGACTTGTTGACTTTGTTGACCGGTTGACTAGGTTTGACTAGTTGACCATCATGATGACAATGGCTATCATTTCATGGCAAAGACTTTTTACTTGCTTGTTTCTCTTGTGAGAAATGAGTGCATGAAATGATATGGCTATTGTAGCTTAACCATTTACACAATACTTGATTACTATTTTTATGATGATGGTTTTGGATTATGAGAGCCAAGAGAGAAAAGTCCTCTCTCATTCTATCATTCTCATTCTCTCTCTTGTTCTTGAGCTCTCATCTCCTTCCTCTTGCTCTCCCTCTCTTAGTCTATGGTTCACTTGTCTCATGTGTTGAGAACCAAGAACCATAGAGAAAATCCCAACACACTCTTCTCTACTCATTCTAGTTCACAAGGTTTAGCAAACCAAGTGAACAAGTTTCTTCAAAGATCGAAGAAGAAGCCAAAGGTAGAAGCTTTCGAGGTGGATCTATCTTCGGCGCAAGGAGACGACGGAGTGAAGCTGATCCAGACAACCATCGAGGCTTGAAGACGAAGTAGATCAAGAAAGAAAGGTATAACCCCCTAACCGAGTAGTTAACAACTCCTAGTTAGGTTGTTAGTTAGATGTTTAACAAAGATCCGGTTTTGAGTCAATGTTACCACCTCTTGAAAATTGTTTTTCACCTAATTCCGCATGCCCGAAAGTACCGGGAGAGATAGCATGGACTTACAATAACTAACAAAGGACTCCACCTAGAGTACACCGTTACTATACACCAAGAACATTTATTTAGTCCTTCTCAAGTACTTAAGAATATTCTTCACAGCTGTCCAGTGTTTCTCCCTGGATCTAATCGATACCTGCTCAATACACCTAGTGAGTAAGCTACATCCGGTCTGATATATAACATTGCATACATGATAGAGCCTACCGCCAAAGCATAGTGTATCCCTTGCATGCGGGCCCTCTCCAAATCGGTCTTGGAAGACATCTCTTTGGAGAGAGTGATTCCTGATCAAGCGGGTAAATTACCTTGCTTGGAATCTTCTATACTAAACCTCTTTAGTATGGTGTCTATGTACCTGGATTGGGATAATCCCAATATCCGTTTAGATATATCTCTATAGATCTTTATCCCCAGGATATAAGAGGCATCACCTAGATCTTTCATGGAGAACTTTTGTGATAAGAAGAGCTTGACCGAGTGTAGCATAGGAATATCGTTTCCTATCAAGAGTGTGTCATCCACGTACAATACGAGGAAGATCACCTTACTATCTACATCCTTCTTATATATACAAGGTTCATCTACATTTTTGATGAAGTCAAACTCTTTGACAGCTTCATCAAAACATATGTTCCAGCTCCGCGATGCCTGCTTCAATATGTAGATGGATTTAAGCAGCTTGCACGCCTTTCCACTGCTCCTACTGTCTATGAAGCCCTTTGGCTGTATCATGTACACGCTCTCTTCTAAATCACCATTTAGAAAAACGGTCTTGAGATCTATCTGCCAGATTTCGTAGTCATGGTATGCAGCAATGGCAAGTAGGATAATGATGGATTTAAGCATAGCGGCAGAAGAAATTGTTTCATCATAGTCAACGCCAGGTCGTTGACGAAAACCTTTTGCTACAAATCTAGCTTTGAAAGACTCAACTTTTCCATCTACACCAATCTTCTTTTTTATATCCATTTGCTCCCAATGGGTTTTACCCCTTCAGGAGCAACTTCCAAAGTCCATACTTTGTTGGTGTATATGGATTCCATCTCGGATCGCATAACATCCAGCCATTTCACAGAGCCTCCACTTGTAATGGCCTGCTCGAAACTGGTCGGGTCATCATCTTCCATGATGCAATCCTCGCTTCCACCATCTACGAGAAAACCGTAGTATCTCTCAGGTGGATGAGGAACCCTACTAAATCCGCGGAGTGGTTGGGGTTCGTTGGGTACTATTGGATCTTCCGGTTCTACCAAATCGCCAGTTGTAGTTTGAGCTTGCGGAACTTCTTCCAGTTCTACCTCATTGCCACTAATTTCTTTCACAAGAAATTCATTTTCTAAAAAGGTGGCATGTTGAGCAACAAACACCTTTTGTTCCTCACTTTGGTAGAAAAGATATCCATGCGAATTCTTTGGATATCCTACAAACTTACATAGAACCGGCCTTGCCTCGAGTTTGTCCGGATTTTGCCTTTTGACATAGGCCGGACAACCCATATCTTAACTCGTTTAAGATATGGTCTCTTTCCACTCCATATCTCATATGGTGTTTTAGGCACAGATTTTGATGGAACTTGATTCAATAGGTATGCGGGTGTCTCAAGCGCATAACCCAAAAAGAAATAGGCAACTCAGCAGTACTCATCATAGAGCGCACCATATCTAATAGGGTACGATTCCTCCACTCCGATACACCGTTGTGCTGTGGCGTATACGGAAGAGCAAACTGAGAGAGAATCCCATTCTCTTTTAAATAATCACGAAATTCCGTGCTCAAGTATTCTCCTCCCCGATCTGATCGAAGAATTTTAATATTCTTACCCGTCTGGTTTTCAACTTCGCAGTTATATTTCTTGAATTTCTCAAAAGCTTCAGACCTGTGTTTCAACAAGAACATATGTCCGAACCTTGAGAGATCATCGGTGAATGTAATAAAGTACGAGAAACCATTTTTGGCATGTGTAGACATGGGACCGCATACATCACTATGTATCAGCCCCAAGAGTTCAGTAGCTCTTTCTCCGTGTCCAGTAAATGGAGTTTTGGTCATCATACCTTTGAGACATGACTGACAAGTTTCATAAGATGAAAATTCGAACAGATTCAAATATCCATCTTTATGCAACTTAGTCAGTCTTGTCGCATTGATATGACCTAGTCTACAGTGCCACAAGAAGGCTTCGTTCATTTCTGAACTTTTCCTCTTGTTTGTGTTCTGTACGTTAAGAACTGTACTTTGATTAAGAACGTATATACCATTACATAACGTACCAAATCCAATCAACACTTGATTTTGGAAAATGTTCATAACATTATCCTCTAATGTGAGATTACATCCTTCTTTAGTTAGCAAAGAAACCGATATAATGTTGCACATCATCTTTGGTACGCAGTAACAGTCGTTCAGAATCAATGTATTACCAGTTGGTAATACAAGGTGATATCGCCAACTGCCTTGGCTGCAACAATTGCACCATTCCCTACTGTTAGAGATTTATCACCTTTTCCCAGTTCTCTACCTTTCTTTAGCCCATATAACAAATTACATACGTGGGATCCTGATCCGGTATCCAATACCCAGGACGTAGAACAAACTGAGAAACAGTTCTCGGTAACGAACACACCCGAAGAAGATGCATCAACATGCTGTTTCTTCGTACGGGCGGTGCGGGAATCTCGATATTCTCTTATTCCTATGGAACCAACGTTCCCCAGCTTAGTATAATAAGTGGGTTCGGTCAATATATCCATATTATTATCTTGATTAAGGCGTGACATTGATTGCTGTCTGGAGAAAGAGAGAAGAAAACGCATTACCGTGTGCTCTTGGCAAGATTAGATTGGTTATTATCTTATCTAATCAGGATGGCTCCCACTATTTTTATCAAATTTTCCTTCAAATCATAAAAGGTAAGATTAGCCGGGATTAATTACACCTACAGGTTTGCCAATCGTTCGGCCAGGCGGGTATCGGTACTCCGAGGGAGGTTCCCCGTGCTTTCGCACGGACCTAATTAAAATAAACCTCGTTTCCCTAGAGGCATAATCCCGTTGACACCTTTCTTGACACCAACTGGATTAGCTAATTGTAAAGTGCAAAACTCTCCCAGGAGTAACTTTTACTCGCAGTGGGTATCGGGATCCAACTATCATATAGAAGGTATGCAATTTCATTGCAAATTTCAACACCTGAAATTCCCGATAAGGTTTTTTACCCTAGCCACTTATGACCTTGACAAGGTCAACAAATCATAAGCGCTAGTCAAGTTCTACCCGTATTTTCTTGATTGAATTAAACCCACCCGCACGACCCTTAACAAGGTCAACAAGGCCGCACGACTACCCTAACCTAATCGCATCACATACGGGCAGATAAGCACTAATCAGCTACCGCACACTACGTCTTGACAAGGTCAACAAACGAGGCACGAATACTAAATAGTACTTATCTGAAATGATGGAGGGCTACGCAGGTTTTTAAGAAAACCATGAGCATAATGAACTTGATATCGTTGTAGAATCTAATGATTTGGAGTGTTTTAAGCTCTATTTTAAAAATCGAATAGTTTTGTAGCGTTGGCTAGTTTTGTTAAAGAGGTCACTCCCGGTGAAGGGATCTCGGCTTTTTCCTCATCGAATGAGGTGTTGGATATTCATCAAGGAATACCACTATGCAAAACAAGAACTAGTGCAGCTTGCAAAACTAAACGAGTGAGTTGTAGCATTTGCTAGTTTTGCTAAAGAGGTCACTCCCGGTTAAGGGATCTCGGCTCTTTCCTCGTCGAATGAGGTGCTGGATATTCATCAAGGAATACCACTATGCAAAGCAAAAAACTAGAGCTACCCATTTTGAAAAATTTGATTCTACAACATCTTTAGGTTTCTATCTTTTCATTAATCTCATTAATGAAGTCCCGTCATTTAATGTTTCCTAAACATAACAGAAAAATGAAACGAAAATAGAACGTACGCTTATGCCATCCGCATTCACCACTGGGTCCCGTCATGCACTGTTAGGTTACTTAACTACCGGCAGAGCGGGGGCTGGACTGGCGCGGGTGCAAAACATAAGCAACGTTTATTATATATCATATATATAATATAACATTCGTCTCACGCAGTTATATGATCACATTACAGAACCAAGCGGCAGAAGCAATATATGAAATATTGGATATACTAGGATTTCTGTGTTTTAAATTTAGCCAGTAATGTAAAACACGGATTCCACGGTCGTGATGAATAGCCAAACCCACATTCCTAGACCCTTATGAGACAGCTGGTAACCTTACCAATTCTAGAGTTAGGAGACTCGGTCTCAACTCCTTGAGATAGTCTCCCACTGGACTCTAGAACCCGGTTACTTGTGATCCCTGCCTTGGGTCAATCCTAATGCGGAAAAATAAATAATATACATCAATGGTGACATCATCCTCAACTCAGAAATGTCCGAATAATTGAATATTACATACAGATTTTACTTGAATGAAAATAAAAACTCTTATCTCACATAAAAAAATACCGGCTATTCATTCAAGACGATCCAATAAATCATATCACCGGCAACATATAATATCCCATGTCATCAACGTAAGTAAATATGCGTATCCCAGATTTCATTGACATATAGCAACGAGATCGGGATACCCCACATATTACACTTACGGTCGCAGAAAAGAAATGGAAACTATAATAATTAGAATCCGTATATCCTTAGACATCATAAACTCGGAATATCTCATATTCTGGATTTCATGTCTAACCTATAAACCTTGTATTTTATTCTCAAATTGAAAACCCTTTTCAATTAATTTAGTCGGGTAATTCAACAGGATTCCCGACTACATTATCGAATACTCGTCGGAAACTTTAGAAGATAGCCACACCCCCGATACCGTCAACAAAATGCACTAAGGCGGAATACCGTGGCCGCAAGCACCTGAGTGGGTGCTTTTGGCAATGGGGTTCTCCTACAGTCACTTGGTCACGGTTTTAGGGTATGGCTGTCTACTAGAGTTACCCGGCGAGTGTTCGCGTACAATACGCAATTGCGACGAAGTTTTAATCCGAATCAAAACTCCGTGGCAACCGATTAACCGAGACTAAAATATTAGATTTACAATATACTAACTAGTTTTCACAAAACTAATTAATCCGGATTCTAACAATTGTATCACATATCATCAAGATCTATACAACGTTAAACTTTTCGATCGATTTAGCAAACACCCACAAAATCCAAAGAGCTTAACAACTTGAGAATCATTAAAAATACCCAGAGAATGCAAAATATACAAATGGAGCAACACAGAAAAAATCAACCCATGAAACCCCAAATGTGCGGCGGAACCGCGGCCAAATAGGGGTTTGGGCCGCGGTCCCGCGGTCGTTTGAGGGAATTATGGATTCAAATTTTCTGGGACTCCGTAAAAAAAACCCTGCACGATTTTTGGGATATTTTTAATTACCAAAATTCCAACTTTTGAAAAATTCAACAGAAACATCAAAATATTGCGGGTTTTGAAACTGATCGAACACTTTAACGTCGTAACGACCTTCCCTAATATTCTAGCTTGTCTTTGATACCATAAAAGTCTACCCTAGCACCACCATGAGGTTCTAGTAGCATCAAGCATGCCAAACTTTAAATTTTTCTAGGTGCTAAGTTAGACTAACAAGATCTTTACTGGAAGATTAGGGTTTAAAACTATGATGATATGAAAACTAAAGAGAAGGGAAGGAGGTTATACCCTCGTAGATCGAGTCCTTCGCTTCACTGGCTCCAGGTTGTGGTCCACGCGACTCTACTAGGCTCCACTTCGAGTTGAATGAACCTTCTCGTAGATCTTCGTGCCGAAGATGATCCACCCGAAGTCCCTCTGGCTCAAGCTACCTCTTCACTAAACTATCTTTAGTGAAGGCAACACACCCCACCAAATTACCAGTCTAGTGTGGGATGGTGAAGTAGGGGTTTTGAAAGCTCACTAGGATTCTCACAAGCTCAATGATTCACATCACATGTGAGGGTTTTGAGCTTGGAGGTGAGATGAAGAAAGTGTAGAGAGCAAGAGCTCAAGAAGGAAAAATGGCTAAGGCATGAACTCAAGAATGAGCAAGCATAGAATGAAAAATGAATGGCTCCTCGCTTATTCAAGTATGGAATAAATTGCAATTCTAAATTGCAACCATGCTTGAATAGTGAGTCAAGACCAATATAATATGATAAGACTATGCCTTAAACCATACCCAAAATATCTCCACATCTTACACCTCGTTTTTCTATTTTCTTAAAATAGAAAAACATGCTATGCTTCATAATATATATATATATATATATATATATATATATATATATATATATATATATATATATATAAAGCAATTAGTGAGCTAATAATATTAGTTAATATATAATTATATCAAATATAATTTATATCAAATTATTAAATCAACACTTGATTTAATAATCCAGTTATATCACATATGACCGACTAATATCATTTATCTGTGTATCACATTATCAAATCAACACTTGATTCGATAATTTGGTTATATCACATATAACCTAACTTGATAACAGATAACTGCCATAATACAATACGGTATAACATACTCGTATTTAATCCGGCCCTCGCACATATCACCATATATGCCCTGCTCCGTTTCGCTTGAATCAAGAAACTTCTATGTGGGACTCTAAATACCCGTCAATACGCCAGCAGTAAGTGATGATCACATTAGTCACCTACAAGCCGCCAGTGGTACTAGCTAGATGTAACGGCTATCCGGGTATTGAGCGATATGAAGATCAACAAGCAAGCTCGTCCATACTCTCCATGAAGCCTATCAGTAACACTATCGTACAGTCTGGTCTCTTCGTCTGATATGTCGCATATCATGTCTAGAGGTAGTAAACGTCAGACCCCAGTAATGTGATAAGTCATGCCGATGTCTGGCCTATAACGGTTCGAGAAACTACTGATAACTCTTATCAGTAAATCTCAGCAGCAGCCCTGGCCAGAGACTTCCAGTTATAGCCAATCGAGTATAGCGCAACATCAACCCCCAATACCGGGAGAGACGAAACCCCTCCTATCGCTCATTGCCTCCATGTGACTCGGGACTGTACCCAAAATCCATATGTTTGCACGTCTCCTTTGAGCATGGTAGGGAGGAAATCAAAGCACAATGAGAGCCACACAAGACTCTATGACGATCTCGGGTCTACGGACTAACTTGTACCAGTGTCACCAGAGGACTGCGATCTAATGATAGGTATACTACCAACTATGAGTCCTCGGCGAGTCCTGTTTGGTGTACTCATTCTCCAATGAGCACACGTGTACAATCTTTGATGTCACACACCAATGATTGTGGGATCAACCATCACCCTCTAAGGGACAAGAAACGTACACACTAGTCTACACTGGAATATCGATTCCCTAGTTTCGATATCCCCTCGACTAGGAATCGATTAAAGGATGTACTTTTGGACCATCCTGACCCCACTAGTATGATCTCATTATAATCCTGATGGTCAAGTACATATCCTAAGTGCTTTATCAACATGTGAGAGAAAGACATTAAAGAATACCAGTCAGCATGTTAAGATAAAGAGTAGCCAGATAGCATGCTATCATGTCGAGCAAGGAAGTCCTCTATATATATGTCCAAGCATCCACTATAATATATATCAATATACAATAATAGCCTCTATGGCATATATATTCCTAACAGATTTTTCAATATTTTGTACGCTGTACACGAAGATCATGAAAATCTCACAAAAAAAAATCATCTTTTTCGATTTTTAAATATTTTGTATGTTATAGCGCATGGAAATCACAAAACTTTCAAAAATATTAATATTTCCTGTCTGTTCGGTTTTTCAATATTTTCTTGCTATAATAGAAAATAAATATCGCGATATCTTTAAAAATTCTAAATTTTTTTGTTTCTTTCAAATTTTAAATATTTTGCATGCTATAGCAAAGGAAAATCATGAATTTTTTAAAATTCAAAAAATTTATGTTGTCTTTAAATTTTCAATATTTTGTATGCTAGGCGCACGAAAATCGCGAAATTTCCATAAATCTCAATATATTTTAGTTTATTCAATTTTTCATTCTATAATATACGAAGATCACGAACTTTTTAAAAATATCATAATCTTTTGTTATCTTTCGTTTTTCCGTATTTTGCTTCTTATATCACATGAAAATCGCTGAATATTAACAAATTTCATCATATTTCATTTTCTTCGCTTTTACAATTTTTTAAATGTTATATTTACTGCACAAGCAAATCGTGAAATTTTCGGAAATCTTTTTTTTGGTTTTTATTGTTTTGATTGCTATACGTATCATGAAAATTGCATTATTAAAAAAAAACATTTTTTTTTGTTTTCTTCGGTTTTCAACATTTTGCTCACCATAATAAATGAAAATCGTAAAATTTTCTGTTTTTTGTGATTTATCAATTATTTGTATAATATAGAATATAAAAATCGCAAAAATTTCCAAAAAGCTAAAAAAATCCGCTGTCATTCTTTTTTTATTACTTTGCATGCTGCACCGCACATGAAAATCATGCAATTTAAAAAGCTCAGAATTTTTTATTTGGCTTAATTTCTCTAAACTCAATCTTAGTTTACCCAAATTTCGGAATACTCCCTTATAGTTTTAAATAGGCAGGAAAATATCCTATTTGACTATTCTACAGTAACACTGTTAAAAAAATTAGATAAATCCCCAAAATATCCTTCTGTGTCTTTTCCCACCCGCTTGCCGTCCCACGGCTGACAACCCCGCCTCCGACGTAACCGCACAACCATCATCCCACCGCCGATGAACGCCACCATCTTCTTCTTCTTACTCCTCCTTCAAACCACAGTTGTCTTCTTTGTCCTTCAAACCCACATCATCACCACCACCATCCCATCTTCCTCCTTCAAAATCTCACCACCACCACCATCTTCCTCCTCCTTCAAATCCTCCTCCTAAATAACTATCGCTTTCTTTCTCAAGATCACCACCATTACTACCATCATCTTCTTATTCTTCCTCCTTCAAACTACTATCACCACCATCTTCTTCTTTCTCCTTCAAACCACCATCACATCATTCAAATCCTCCAAATCACCACCACCACCATCTTCCTCCTCTAAATCCCCACCATCGTCACCACCTTCTTCCTCCAAATCCTGACCACCACCACCACGACCTTCTTCCTCCTCCGAATCTCCACCACCACCATCTTCCACCACCTTTGAAACCCCACCATCTAGACCTTCTTCCTCCTCCGAATCTCCATCACCATCACCATCCTCCTCCTCCTTTGAATCCTCACCACCACCATCTTCCTCTTCCAAATCCCCACCACCACTACCATCACTTTCTTCCTCCAAATCTACATCAACCACCGCCACCATCTTCCTCGTCCTCCTAATTTCCACCATCACCACCACCAAAGATCCAAATAAGTTAGGGCTAGGATAGAGAGAAAAAATGACTTTTAAAAAAACGGAGAAAGAAAGGGACAGAAGGGCCATTTGGGAATTTTAACCTGTCACTAACGGTATTATTGTAGCACCATTAAACAGTGTGGTTTTCTGCCTATTGTAAGTATTCTGAGATTTGGGCAAGCTAAGATGGAATTTAGCGAAATTAAGCCTTTTTATTTTCTTCGGTGTTATAATATTTAACTTGATAATTTTGGAGAACTTTCAGATATCAAGAAGATAAAAAGTTATGTGGAGTAGAAGAAAAAATGCCGTCGATTGCTGCTAAAAACCCAATAGAACAAAGAAATCGGTCTAAGTCACTGAGACTTCTGATGACTGGAAATCTCTTGCAACACACAAAATTTGTGAAATTTTAAAAAATCCCCAAGCCTTTCATTATCTTCAAATTTGCAATAGTTTGTACACCAGCACACGAAAATTGTGAATTTTTTAAAAATATCAAAGTTTTCTATTTTTTTGGTCTTTTATATTTTAAATCGCAAATTTTTTCGAAAATCTCAAAAAAATTCCCGTTTTCTTTCGATTTTCAATATTTTTTGCTTGCTTTTATATAACACATGAAAATTACGAAATTTTCAAAGTTCTCAATATTTTATGATTTTTTTAATATTTTCCATGCCATACCACAATAAAATCGCAAAATTTTCAAAATTTTCAATGTTCTTCCGTTTTTCTATATTTTACATGCTATAACACAAAAAAAACTGAAATTTTTTCAAAAAATATCATGTTTTCTTCCTTTTTTGGCATTTAACATAGGGTTGCATTCGGGTTCGGATATCCGGATATTTATCCGGATCCGAAACAGGATATTTTCGGATACAAATATGAAATTTCTGATCCTTTCGGATACAGATTTTTTCAAATTTTCGGATACGGGTTCGGATATCCGGAAATCGGAATTTGGATACGGATACGAATTCGAATACGGATATATGCAGACACATTAAGATAAACACATCATTTTAAATTAAATTTCTAATATTTTAATGGTTAATTAATTAATATTTTTTATCCTAGAATTAAAATTAAACCAAGTATAACTAGCATTTTATTAAGACTTTGATGTTGACCTATATATATAAGATATAAACGCCTCATTAGAGAATATTTATCTGGATATTCCTTTAGGTAGTTTGCATTTCGTTGGAAAAAATATTATCCAGCATCGATTTAATTCTCTTATTATATATTTGGGTGGAAGAAATTTTTTATTGACCGCTGCTCAATATTTATCAATTTTTTTTCCATCTCATACAACTATGTTTATATGGTGCAAAAAATTCTGAACGACCCCTTTCTTTAAGATCTTTTTTCCTCTCACTACTTAGAATTTACTCGTAAAATATTTTAAAACTTCGTGATTTTTGTGTTCTATAGCATGCAAAATATTAAAAAAGTTCCTGGAGGATAAAAATATCGTGTCGGTATTTAGAAAAATTAGGAAAACAAAAAAAAATTGATATTTTTTTAAAGAAAAAACGTTATTTTCATGTGCTGTATAGCTTGAAAAATATTAAAATTTTGAAGAAAACAAAATAATTTAGTGTTTTGGAAAATTTCACAATTTCATGTTCTATATATAAAAATTTAGGATTACATTCGGAGCGGATGCGGATCGGATATGAGCATTATCGTATCCATATTCACTTTCTGGTTTTGGATACGTATACGAATACGGATATAGTTCGTTAAAAATTTTTCATATCCATATTTGATAAAAAAGGATACAAATACAGATCGAATATTAGATAAACGGATACGGATATGAATCGGATATTGATAAATAAATATTTAAATTATAAATAAGTGAATGCGATGTGAAAATGTCCATGTAACCAATACATGCTACAAAAAATTGAGTAAAAATTAAATACGAGCGCTTAAGCTATTTGAAAGGAATAGCTATGAAGCCTCAGAGAATATATTAATAAATTATTATATATATATTACTATTTTGTATATTTTAAAATAAAATTAATAAAATAATATGTTAAATAATATTTTTAATGCATAATTTATGATAGAGGAAACGGATTATCAGTTAGCTAGCTGATATTAAACTGTCGGCTAGACTGTTAAATATCCCAATTCGACCATCAAATCGACGATCCATTCCGGCCACCTTGTTCCACACAGGGAGTGATCTATGTGTGCTGAATTGAATTTTGATGGTATCAAGGGATTGTTTTGGTAGTCAACATAAGGAAATCAAAAGGCACATCCTTCCTTGACCGAGTTCATCATCATTTTTTTGGGTGTTAATTTAGCGTCGTAATCATTTCCCTTTCTCATTAAAATATTTTACTTTACCATGATGTCTCTCCTGCAACTTCGCTCTGTATGGATAGCATAGATCAAATTACTAGAACCCCATCCTCACAGTACATGTCAACCGAAGATATCAAGAAGACGTCGGAGAGCATTTTATCTTGCTTTATAGATGCTAGCTTCTTATGTAACATTATCAATCGACCTCACAATCAGATCAAAATGCATTTTAATGTTAATTTTTCACTCGCATGATTTAACATGTGTTCAGCCGAAGACCCCTGCACACACTGTCTTTATCGGATGCCAGTAACTATAAAAACCAAATTAACATGTCAACAAAGTTAGTATCTAATGTTGAGAAGATAGGTTCGTTTTTTAAATTTTCTAATTTAAAGAAGGAATTGGGGGGGGGGGGTGGTAAAGGTGGAAAGAGAATATTTTGATAATAAGTTTGTTCTAACACCTAACAACGTGTGACACAAGCCTAATCACGACCAAACTTAATTAACCGGTGCCAATAAAAGGTCGGCACGAAGCCACAAATTCCATTTTTACCCTTTCCGCCTCATGAAATTACACCCATACCGCACGCATCTCCATAATCACCTCTACCTACCCTCAGGGGTAATACAGGAATCTGGCCTTATCGTCTTCATAGTTACAAGCCCGCTAATTCGGTAATTAGAGAAAGAAAGAGAGTGAGAGAGAGGAGAGAGAAAGCAAGCGCACGCGAGAACTGCTGCTGTAGAATTTAAGCAAAGGGGGCGCTATTTATTATTATAATTATAAACTGCTCATTCTCTTTCTCTCTCATGTTTTTCTCAATTCTTTTTTGCATCTGGATCTTGAAAAAATCTTTTTTGTTTCTTCGTGGAGATTGAGCTTGTTGCAGAGCTGTGTTGATCTGATTGCGGATTTGAGATCCCCTTTTCTGGTGAAAGGTGGAAGCTTGAGATAGAATCGATTCGATTGGATTGGATCCAGTTTTGGCTCGAGATCTGCGATCTAGATCTGAGATATTAGAGGTCAGCTTCGATTTCTTTGTTTTTGTTTATGTGATTGGTGTTTTGATTCCTTCATTCTTTGGATTTGAGTGGCTGTGGTTGTGAAATCGAGCATTCGCTTGTTCATTAGCAAAATCCTCTCTCTCTCTCTCTCTCTTCATTTGGTAAAGAATTGACGAAAAGAGCTCAATTTGTTAGAATTAGGTTTTAATTGTTAAGGTTATTAGGCTAGTTAGTGGGTCTATTATTATCAATTGATTAAAAAGGAACAGTTTTGGTCGAAAGGTGCTCCCTTTTGAGCTGTTTTTATGTTCTTTTTGGGATGTGTAATGTGGGTTTTGAATTAACTGTATTCAATTGTTCAGTATCTTTCCATGCCTTGATTGATGGAGTTACCCAAACTTCAATTTGTGAACCTTTCAGCATTTCGATATATTCCTTCACTTGGCAAAGATCTGCAATTAGGAATGCCTAAAAACGGGATGATAGAATGCAGCGTGTGTCATTCTAAGTTGCTGACTCCAAGCCCCAGGACAGTCTCGAAGGCGTATGACAGGCATATAAGTAAGATATCGAAAAGATACCGAGCTCTCAACATTCTTTTGGTTGTAGGCGACTGCATCTTGGTCGGGCTTCAGGTAATTGAGAATGAAAGAATCAAAATTAATCCATGCCTGTAAATATTGGCCCCTAGGTTGCATGCCCAGCTTACATATGATGTAAAAATCATGCATTTTCCTGCTAAGTTTTAAATTTTGGCTATATTGTCAAATTATACCCCAAGGTTTCACCTACTTCAAGACAAATGCCTTTATTTTTGGCTTATTTACTGAAAAGTCCCAACAGGCTTAGGCCATTTTAACAGAATTCCCATTATCTTTAAAACTATCAAGAAACCACCAAACTTAACGATGCCACATCAGCACCGTCAATGCCACGTTAGCTAAGTTGCCATGTCAGCATAAAAATTAAAAAATCCTCAAATTACCCTTCTTTAATCCTAACCCTAATTTCAAAAAAATAAAATAAATAAATTAAAATAGCTACCCTCTTCCCTCTTCCTCCCCTCGTGCTGGCAATGGCCCCGGCGCCGAGCCACCACATCCGCCGCCGCAACCACCTCTACCGCCGACTCCCATCATCTTCATCTTCATGTCATCTTCATCATCGCCAACACCCATCGTCATCATCCATCTCATCATCATCCTCCTCCCTCTGCTGCTGCAATCACCACCACCAACTCCCGTCATCATCATCATCAAAAACCTCTTCTTCCTCTTCGTCATCACCTCCAATCATCATCAACAACATTATAATCTCATCCACCACCACCTCCTCCCACCTCCACCACTCTCCTCCTTCCGCCGCCGCAACCATCGCCACCGCCATTGGCTCCCATCATCATCATCTAATTTTTCTTCACCACCACCACCATCTCCCTCGACACCCTCTCCCTCCCCTCACTACGGCCCTCTTCCTCCCCTCCTCGGCCCTCCCTCTAGCCCCTCCCCTCCCCCACCCCGCCCCCTCCCTCACGCCCCGACCTCCCCTGTTCCCCAAACAAAAAAGAAAAAAACTAATTTATTTATTTAATACTTAATACTTATTAAAAAAACATTATTAATATGGTTAATAATTATTATTTGTTTTATGAGAAGGGCAAATTGGTCCTTTACTGCAAAATTTAACACCGTTAACTTGAACCGTTAACTCATGATAGTTTCTTGATAGTTTTAAAGGTAATAAGAATTTTGTTAAAATGACCCAAACCTGTTGGGAGTTTTCAGTAAATAAGCCTTTATTTTTTAAACAAATTTTTGGAAATTAGTAAATTGCCCATCCTATTATTTTAGAAGAAAATAGTTAGGACCCCCCCTTTTCGGCGCTCAGAAAAATGAACAGAAAAAATGAGGAAAAAACCCAGCCCCTTTACCTGGTTTATAAATAAGTACAATTTTAATCCGTAGGATATTATTTACGAAAATGGTGTTGGGTGGAGGTAGTAATGATAACGTAAGATGAGGTGGTGGTGATGGTGGAGGACGAGGAGGAAGCAGAGCTTGTTGGGTATGATTTAAGTAAAATAATTTTAATTTTCTATTTTTATTACACTATTTTAATTAAACTTCGTTACTGACCTGATTAAGCCACCTTTACAAGTGTTAGCGTTTCTAAAGTCTAGTTAATCATAATGGGTTGTATTCTCGAGGTTATGATAGAGCCCTGCACTATTAAAAACTGGTGATTACATCATTGGATATTTGAATGATAATGAAAGTGTACATGAATTATTTAGTTGCATTAGGTTCTTATGGATCGTGTTAGATTAAGAATTATGAGCATGTCTTATCTTAGGTTTCTAGAGTAAACATACTATCTTATATTGCATAAAAAATATTATATATAATAAATGTCTTATCCTTTTGAAGTTGCTTCTGTTATTCAAGGTTATTAGCAAGAGGTGTCGAAATTAACTTCTTCCAAAATTTCAACACACCCGTCACGGTGTCTTTATACTAGCTAGGAACCACAGTCCTATGTTGTAATTCAACGGAAATTCCTTGATACCATTTTTTGATGTAGGCTAAAAACTAGTTTAACAAGTAATAAAATGTATCAAAACATCATAAAGGCCTCCAAACCTCTTGCACAATAAAACATATAATGTTACCGACTTACTCCAGAAGCCTTCTTTTTTGTTATTATATTTTCTTATAAGGTAAGATTCAATTAACAATCCTTGCCCTTTTTTGCAGCCTATTTTAGTTTATATGTCTAAGGTCGATGGCAAATTCAATTTTAGTCCCATTAGTGTTAACTTCCTGACTGAAGCTGCGAAGGTTCTTTTTGCTATTGTCATGCTGTTATTCCAGGTTTGTCCAAGTTTCCGATGCTTGCTTCTATCAATTTCACTGCTATTTTCTATGATCGATGCATATTTCAACTGATGCTAATGCAGTGCCGTGATGTTATCTATTTAATTCTCCATTTGCAAATGTTCATCCATAATGTGTTCTTCTTTTGTACTCCCAATTGCATGCTACATTTCTATTCCGAAGATATATTGTAGTATTGTCCTACAGTTGTAATTTTTATACCGTGATCCTCGAAGGAATCACAAACCACACGAGATCGCAGCAGAAACCGAATCAAGATCGCATGCTTCGAGATTGAATGAGAAAGAACTAACCGACGGCTATTAAACAACCATAATACGAAAAGAACACACCAAACAAACAATACAACAAGTTTTACCCAGGTTCGGCACAACTTGTACCTACTCGTGCATTTGCGACGAGAACTTCCAGTATGAGAAAGAATTACACGATATTACTTCCTCACTCCTTTACAAAGAAATACCCTTCATTTAAACCTCTCTACCACCGGCCAAACATGCCGCCTCTCCACCCGAATAAAACCCTAGGTTGCATAAATCCTTATAGAAAACTTCATATTGATAGGGTAGAGAAAGACCTAAAGTGACTTGGTTTAAGAGCCTAAATTGAAGAAAGGAAACAAAATCTTTGCCAAATACTAGCCAAATTTTCCTTAACAAATCATTCTAAACTTGGAATCAAATTCTAAACCAATTAGGACTTGATTGGGCTATTTTGTATAAAAAAATAACACTCCACCTTGATACAAAATTTGTCACAATCTCGACACTTTCTCAAAACCTTGAAGCTCCGTTCTCGTCACCTTTAGCTCTCAACAATCAACTAGGCAGATCAATTCCAAGCATGACTTGAACTCGATATCTGAAACCACCTCCGTAAATGCATCTGTCGGAGTCTCATAGGTACTCCGTAAGAGCCACAACCTTCTCCTCATCCTCCAAAAAAACTCATCTCCTATGGAACACCCAAAACCAACAAGCTCCGCAAATACATGGTCTCCCTTAGCAATTTTGCCTCCATTGTTGATACCGCGATAATAGACTGAAGTATCGATCTCTCTGGCACCGAATCCATGCCCGTTTAACCCGTTCTTGACCTTCATCTATCCCTATCACCAGCTGGCCTTGACATCGTCAAAAAACTGAAGTGCGCCTATAAAGGAGTAGGCACGGGCTCTGCCTTCTCTGTCCCATACCGAGCGGGAACTTGCTCGGCATAATGCTGCAACCAACGCAACCTCTCCTTTACAAAGAAATACCCCCTGCAACCGACGCAATTTTCCTACAGACGAGTGGCATGTCTGTCTGCATCCAATGGATTTGTGTCCATCTGAATTACACTTGATTGGACACCTACCATGCATGCAATTTTATGTGTATAAAGATGTGTAAGATTGAAAAATACAATTCTTAATTGCTTGGTTGTTTACGCATTTCAGATCCTTCTATATTTATAAGCATAGACTTAAAACTTGTACAGATACAATAGCTGTAAAAAGAACCTTCTTTCTTTTGGTTGGCTGTATCAATTTCCATATTAATAGCTCCATTTTATAGAGATCTGTTTAGGTTTAAATATAGATGACTACTGCCTAGTACAATCCTCACCTTCAATAGATTCAAAATTAGCAATGTGAAAATGAGTTTTATAATTGTTAATTGTACAAGCACAGTTTTAAACAAATAGAATGTTTATAATCATTATATGTGATCTGCAAACAAAATCATAAATAGCCATATCATTATCATGTAAGATTTCTGTCTCCTTATTTATGCCAGAGATAATACATGATCTGTGTCCATAATTATCATATTTTACTAGTCAATGAGCAAATCAATATGATAACAGCAACAACCAGTGCTTACTTCACTATAACCATGCTCAACCAATTCTCAACCTCACGTTTTAAACTTGCTGTTAGGGTCATGTTAGTTTCTTTTCAAGTTACTTCAACTTGTCATCATGCTTTTTGTTGTTTCTTGTCAGGCTAGACGGCAAAAGGTTGGAGAGAAATCCCTTCTTTCAGTTTCTACACTTACACAGGTAATACAATATTCCAGTAGCTATAATTATTTTATGGTGAGATAATTTGCATGGACGATTTCTTATTTTCAGTTATATTCTTTGGTTTATTTCTTAGTAATGTAGCCGTAAAGGCTGGATGCACAGTTCCCACATCAACTATGAAGTTTTATTTGCCAAAGAATTCTTCTAAACAGTTCCTAAGAATTTTTCGCTCATGAACTGAAAAAGCTAGCATCTTTTCCTAGAGTCTGTTGATGGGACTACGAAGAAAATTTAGCATAATAGGTTGTGCAAGATGGGGTTTGGGTATTAGCGGGCATTCTCCACCAAATTAACGAGGCAGTAAAGAAATAAATATTTCAACTAAGTTGTCAGGTATCAGCATATTTACTTCGGAGTAGCCATTTATTTTAATGAAGTTCAGACCAAACTTGGTGTGGGGTTTGGAGAGAGAGGGCGAGCCTCAAAATTTAGAAGTCCGCTGAGCCATATGAAGATTGATTTTGGTCTGGAAATATTGAAATATATTGGTAAGATGTGGATACAAAGGCTGATTTGCCATGATTTTGTTACAACTGTTCCAAATGAAGCTATTGAGTGTTCTTCGTCACCCATTGGGATGGATACACTCGCTTGTCAGGCGTGTACAGATTCCCCCTCCTACGGTAGACGAAGGTTTATTGATTATGCGGATTCTAATCTCTGGCAGTCGCGGATAAATCTGCCGTTAATTATCATTCGTTTTGAAGCGAGAGAACCTCTGATTAACGGGTCTTGCAAATCATGCGAACTCAGTATGCAAGGAGTGTGTTTGAAAAGAATGCATGTTTGTTTCATTCATTTTTTAAATTTGTTTTTCATTATTTTTTTATGAGAAGGAAAACCTAGGATTCCCAAAGGGAGACCCGGGCCCCGGGTATCCCCAAAAAGGGGACCCGGGTCCGGGTGTTCCCCTAGGGGACCGGGGTCGGGTGCCCCCTTGGGGGCACTAGGATCTGGGTGCCTCCCTTGGGGGCGCTCGGGCTCAGAGGCCCCCTAGGAGCACCCTGAGTGGTGTTTTAAGGGGGGAATGCCCGGGTCGAGCGTCCCCTGGACGGGTAGTTTTTTATTTTTTATTTATTTTTATTTATTTAGTTTTCCTTTTTCTAATTCTGTTTTAAAATTGACCAAGTGTGAGATTTCGACGAAATTTCGTCGGCATAACCGCTATATTTCGTCGGTTTTCGTTTGATAAAACATAGACCAGAGCCTATGTTTCCGTATGGAGGAAGCACGGATGGAGATCCGCGTTCAAGTGAAGAGTACGGATCAAAATCCGCATCCCCGAGGATTTCCCCGAGGGAGAAACCCAAAGGTCTTCCCTTTCGTGGGATCACCCTCAAGCTTCTCTCTATTTTTGGCAAAAATACTCTCTTGATTCTTGAGGAGTTGAGATTGAGATTTTTGATGAGGGGAAAGGGTCTTCTTTTCCCTCTTTTATGCCTTGGATCTTTAATCAGCGGTGTTTTGGGAGATGGGTTCGTTTTTTGTTCTTTCTCTTTTCTTTGAATTGAAGGAAGAAGATGAAGGAGTTCCAAAAGCTCTCCTTTATGGGATTTGATAGAAGAAAAAAGCTCTCGTTCAATAGATTTATGGGTTTTTATTGTTTATTTTTAGAAAAAGAGGTTTTCCTCTTGATTTATCTGGAGAAGAAGCTTGGAGAGATAAGAGGGAGGCACAAACCCTAATATTTTGTGGGAATGAGAAAAACTTAACTTTTCATCATATGGTTGGGTTTAAATACCCATTACAATTTACAACTTAGTCCTTGAGCTTTACATAATTGCTTTGTGTTTCTCTTATGCCCATGTGCATATCTTTTGCACTAAGCCATGGGCTTTACATGATTTTGGCTTTTTGCCTATTTGTATTGCATTTTCATATTTATTTTCATATATAAAATTTATTTATTACAAATTTCTTTCTCTTTCTTCTTCGATGGTCGGCTGGCTTCGCTTAGGCTTGAGGCAGTTTTGGACGTGGGTCCACTTGCTTGGGTTTGGGCCTGGGTTGGTTGGACTTGAGTCAACTTGTCTGGGCGTTGACTTTGAATTTGACTTTGACTTTTAATTCTTGACAATGAGGTGTAAATTTTAACCCCAACCGAAGCATATATTTTTTTTACTTTTCCCCGTTTTACCCTAACGACATGGAACAAATGGTTTTATTAAGGGTAAATTGTGAAAACCTCCCAAGCAGGTTTTCCCTTTAACAAAAACCCCTGGCTTTGAAGCGGTTGTCAAAAATCCCCTGAAAAAGTTTTCAATTGTAAAAGACCCTTTCCCACGGTATCTGTATAGTTGTCTGCTATTTCTAGTTATTATGCGATATCTATGCACTAGCCTGCGATATCTATGTTGTTACCTACGATATGTATGCAGTTGTCTGCGATATCTATGACCTATTTGGATATAGCAGGCAATTATAGAGATATACTGCATGAAAAATTTCAAGGGGTTTTTGACAACCCCTTCAAGGCCAGTGGGCTTTTGTCAGAGGGAAAACCTGCTCGTTTTTTTTGACAGTTTAGCCTTTTATGTAGCCTACCCCATATGCTTGGGATAAAAGGCTCAGTAGTTGTTGTTGTAGTTGTTGTTGTTGTTAGCCTTTTATTATTAATATCACTAGATTCACATCATATTCTTTTTTCTCTTTCTTGGCTGTAGCCCTTCTTACTTTTCCTCTTTCTTTTACTCCTTATCTGCCTAGATAAAGAAGTATGGCTATTGGTACGGACAATATCTGGTTGACAGCCAGTGGTATTAAATATTTCACAAAGCCTTGTATACGATGATTACAACCATTTTCTTACTTTAATTAGGCTGAAATTACGTAAGGCTTGATAAGGAGAGCTTCTGCATGATGCACCCTGCTTCAATGTAATTGATGATCTGGAGATGCCACACATTTCATTGGCCACTCTAGGATACATTTCAGCTTGTAGTATATATTTCTTTTTTCCCCTTTCAAATTTTAGAATATTTGACACGCTGGAAATTTTATTTAAACTTTATGAGGATGAAAATTGATTCTTTTAAATGCTCAATATGTTTAATATGATGTTTGCTTGTAGGCTGCACGGAACAACACCCTTCTTGCTGTTCCTGCTCTTTTGTATGCTGTCAACAACTACTTAAAGTTTATTATGCAGGTATGAATTTAACCCTGTAAATCAAGCACCACGTCATGCCTTTATTTCCTCTTTATTTTCCTAAGTAATAAAGACAGTTTTCTTTTGTTGATTATAATACAACAGAGTGGTAAATCAGGGTTTATGTTCTTATTATTCATTTTCTCTGCAGTTGTACTTCAATCCTGCGACAGTGAAAATGTTGGGCAACCTAAAGGTATAATTCATATGTTATATTTAATTCCCTGTTACCCAAAAACTGAATGCAGAATTTGCTGCTATGTTTGGGGAATAACCAGTTAGAATTCATAACATTCCGATTGTTGTGAATCTACTAGTTTCATATAGCTCAAAAAACTGGTGCAATAGATGATTTCTTATGTTTGACATCTGAAGGTGGACTAAATCTTAGGATTCATATTATTTCCTCCAATGCTCTTTACCAATCATTTTGGTTGCATTTGGGTACTGCATGTTTCAATCTTAAAATTATTCATTTCCTCGTTTTTTAAGGAAAGTTCAGCTCTTCTAATTTTCTTTTTGTTGGTGTGCAGGTTTTGGTTATTGCTGTCCTTTTAAAGATGATAATGAAAAGGCGCTTTTCCATAATTCAGGCATGTTTAAGCTCTATGATAATTTTTATCCTCATTAATTTGATAATACTAATTGTCAAGCATATCATGTACAATTAGTTATCCCTCAACTTAATTCAATATGAACTCATCTTGAAGAGTAATTTTTGCATAAGTGGCATTGTTCTTTGCTCTATTCCTTGTGATTCAGATATTTAAACTTAGCACATTCTCATTGTCTTAGGAATGTCTTTTGCTTATGCTGTGTCTTATAATGGAGACGAATGCCCTATAAAAAAAATCATCAACTTCTCACTTTCATCTGGATTTCCACTTAATCTGCTTGTTGCTGTAGCCCTGAGTCAATGTTGCAGAATCAGCCTTGTCTTTTTCTCGCCCTTCCCTTCTTCTAGACTTTTTAGTCTAGGAGGATTTGGAGGATGCAGCTGGTCATTTGGAATTAATCATATGCCCCTGTTTTGTCATAGATGTCTAAACCATGAGTTGGCTCTAAGTGAGGGTTGATCTCAAGTAGACAGGATGCCGTATATCTTTGTCATGGAGCTTGCTAACTGGTCATTTAGAATTATGACAAGCTCCTTGCTTGTCATAGACTTCTCAGCTGGGAATTGACACTACTAAATGGAGGGTTTATGACATGATATCCACTCGACAACTTGCAAAACTTTGTCCTCATTCCTTCTAGGTGCTCCTATAATTTTATTTTTTATTTTTCAATTAGCACCACAAATCATAGTTGGCATCAGATTAATGTCCATTACACTCATCAAATCTCCCACACAACTTTCTCCATTAGGGAAAGAAGGCTTAGGTGATGAATACAATATTCTAATTAATAGTGTGTTGCTGTGTTCTCTGACTATCCTTTGTCTTTGTTGCTGATGTGTAGTGGGAAGCTCTCGCACTCTTGCTCATTGGAATCAGTGTCAATCAAATCAGGTCACTGCCCGGGGGTACTACCGCACTTGATCTTCCCATTGCAACCATTGCTTACTTGTATACATTGATTTTTGTAAGTTTGCTACAACATTGTTGCGCTCTTATATTTATATTTTTTGGATTTTTTAAATGGACTGCTCATCTATGTACTTTGTGAAAAATTCTTGCTGCTTACTAACAAAAACTCAGAAAGTGTATAATCTGTATTCTTAACCAACTGTTTTAGAATTTTACATATATTTTATATTTCTTGAGGTAATCTCAATGTTTTAAAAAACGGAAAAGAAAAGCGGAGCGGCCGAGGAGCCAAAGCACTTAAGTAGTCGCTCAGGCCGCTCAGAAATCAGAAAAGTGATGTTTCATCAATTTCCTTCTTTCTTGTCAATAAATATTGATTCTCATTCGGCACTAATTGTTTTTATGTTCCTTTTGTATTAGCAGATGTCTGAGTTCAACCCAAATTTTGATAAATTTGCTCAAACAATATATTATCTGCTAAGAATATGACCCGACAATTTAATGCAAAATCAAAAATTTCTTAGAATTTATTAGTTTATAGTGTTCATAAGCTTTTCAATGCCCATCATCAAGCATTATAGCTCAAATTAGTAAAAAAATCCTTTAAAAAATCATTAAAAAATACCTAGAAGCTTGTAATCCGAAACCAAGTGGAGTCGAAATCGAATTAGAATTTCAAGGTCGAAATTTAAAAACTACTCGAAATCGAAATAGAAAACTCTAGGATCGCTCGAAGTCGATCCGGATCTCGAATTCTTGAAGTTGAGCAACCCAAAATATTAGAGTTTTGAAACCCAAATCATTGAAGTTTCTTGAAGTCAAGCAACTCGAACATCCTAGCCCCTGTTGACTCGAGCACGAATGAGAAAAACATGGAAAAAGTGAAAAAGAAAAGATGAGATTTAGTATTAATTGTTATCTGTGTTATTCTCACTCCAGTAACACTACTTATATACCCATTATAGCACTTATAATATGTAGACACCAATAAAAATAAGTTGTGTAATATCACTGCTTAAGCGGGATAAAGCGAAGTGGCAAAACCCGCTCGGCTGCTTAAGTGAACGCTTTTGAAACACTGGTAAATCTCAGCATGAAAACCACCTTATAGTCCAAGGAGGCAAGTTACATTCAGTGCATCCAAGAGGGCCCAACCCAAAAGTCCAGTCTTCGAACAGGAAGGCCAAAGTAGAGAAGTAGCTTAAGCACTTTAGAAGTTTGCCCTATATTGTGATCCACAGGCCCCATAACTTACAAACCTTAAGAGTTGAGGAAACCAACAAAAGTGAATAATGCCTGGCCCAAAATGAGGAAAAAACCACATTACATCACCTGTTGGGAAAGTTCTAAAATTTTAAAGTCACATTTCAGGATCAACAGCTAGAAAGCACATTAAAATCATCTTGAAATGTGATCCGAACAATTCACACAGAAAGGGTGGCCAATGAGCAACGAGGTGGTCTTCTTGAGAGTGATTGATCAGGAGAACCCTGTATTCATGGTCGATGAGGTTTTAAGAGTATGTTTTGGAAGAAAGTGGGAAAAGATTATGCGAGTTTTAATGATCTTCCAGAAAAGAATATTCAATCCTCTTATTTTCTTTTCATTTCCCCCACTTTCTCTCAGACCAGGCATATCCATAGGCACCTGTTTCTTCTGATACACACAGCAAGGTGGCTTTTTATTTGGGGTGCTGATTGACATAATTAACATTCTTGGTAGGGGACAGTATTTTGGCCAGAACCAGGCAGCCTCCTCAAAAGACTTTTTTCTGAACTGTTGACGATAGGGGGGCTCATTAGACGCCTTTATTATGTCCATTATAACAACATACTAGCCCACTATTATTAAATCCTGGTTAAATATTCACTTTTTCCTACAATTCATGGACTATGTTTTGGTTAGTTGTTAAGTGCTACAAAAGAAGAGCTAATTGCCTAATTTCTATTTGCTTATAACCTAAAATGATACTAAGTAGAATTTCCTTTTATTCTATTGTTCATATGCTGTTTGTAATTTTGTATTCACCTGTTGATATATGATTTGAAGGTAATTGTACCGTCACTGGCCTCAGTCTACAACGAGTACGCTTTGAAAAGCCAGTTTGATACAAGTATTTATCTTCAGGTGACCCTTTGACACTGAATGCAATTGTGTGCTAATTAAGTGTTTACAGAATAGGCCAAATAAGAACATACTCAGCTGCATGAATTTTCCATTACCTGTTAGATGATTAATTTTGGTTTATGGCTGGCTATATACTGAATGCTTCTTATTACTACAACATCCTAATTCTCTCTTTTTTAATATTTGCAGAACATATTCTTATATGGCTATGGTGCCATATTCAATTTTCTCGCTATTGTTGGAATCGCAATATTTAAAGGTATGCCATCTAGACCAGATTCATCATACACAGATATTTTGGTTGCTTGAAACCTATGTTTATAGTGTAATACAAGTGTCCATTGCATTTACAATCATTTCTCATTTGATTTGCAAGCGTTCTGTTCTTTCCATCAAGTTATTTTTTAGAACGGAAAAATGGATAGGGTCAAAAAAGGCCCTAATCATATTCTTTCCATCAAGTTTAAATATCAGATTCTCGGAAAGGCCTCTCTGTGTCTATTCACAGTCAGAATATAATGTAGCAATTACATGTCATGCATGCATTCAAACTGCTACTGGCATGAACACCTCCACATAAAAGTGGATAGGAAGGCTTTATGACAGTCCTAGTCTTGCCAATAGTTGCCTTAATAAGGGCTTTTGTACTAAATGGGAGGTTTGAAATTAGATTGCCAATCTAATGCAAAGTTCATTTCTTAGCCTTCTCGATGTAGAATTCTTCTCCATAACCAACCCCATGTTTATCTGAAGGACACGTTGGCAATATTGATGATCAATTAACCATCAATAATATGGTCAAATCAAATCACGGGGCATAGATAGAAGTTTGTGATGCATATGTTTCTCCTTTAAATACTTAATGGGGCATCTGTATGTCTAACTTGCATTACAGTGACTAATTGATGTTATAAATTTTTACCAGGGCCCAGCAGCTTTGACATCCTTCAAGGCCACTCAAAGGCCACAATGCTACTCATATTGAATAATGCAGCACAAGGCATACTCTCTTCATTCTTTTTCAAATATGCAGGTAAATTATGACTACCATTGTAGGGCGAGTGGTTTGAGCTTGCTAATTTCTTACTCGAAAACATTTTGTATTTGATTGAACTCAATGATGGTCCAGATACAATTTTGAAGAAATATTCGTCAACTGTTGCCACTATCTTTACTGGCATAGCTTCTGCTGTATTATTTGGTCATACTCTGACGATAAACTTTATGCTGGGAATTTCAATAGTGTTTATATCGATGCACCAGGTAAATACTGCAGTATACGAATTCTGAAATTATTAACCGCTTGTCTTCCATAAAGTAATCATTTCAATTCTTTGACAGTTCTTTTCTCCACTTGCCAAAGTCAAGGACGAAACACCAAATGGAACATTAGAACTGTTGGATGCTCAAAATACAAGGTGTGTAATTATTCTAATTAAATTTGCTTTAGAATCAAATTATTTATTTCTGCTACATTGTGTTTTTCCCAAGGTAACCCATGCCAGATTTTTATGATTATCATAATGCCCATTTTCTCAAGGGACGGGAGTGTTGGCAGGGCTTAAGAAGTATTACGATATGGTCACAAGTTCAAGATATGAAACAGATAAAGGAGAGAAGAGACTGACCCCATATAATTAGGGGAGGGGCTAGGTTCCACATGGGTCCAACCTTAACTTCAAAAAACTAAAAACCAAAAGAAAGAAAGGGAGAGAGAAAGAGAAAGAAAAAGAAAAAAAGCTAGTTGTTCCGCTATAAAGGAAATACTAGCAAGTGGCCCTTGCGCCATGCGCGGGTGGTTGTGCAGGAAAAAAAAAACTTTCCATAGATGTTTTGCAACAATCTAGATTGAATAGTAATAACCCATGCAAAAAAATATAGATAATTCGTCTGAAAATATATTGCGCGTATTTGAATTATAACAAAAAGTTACTAAAAACATATGAGGACGACACATATGAACAAAATATGTTGCCTTTTTCTGAGTTAAATTGCATTTCAACTTTATTTTCTGAATAAGGTTTTGTGAGAATTTGGAAATAATGCATCTACTTATTTATGTGGACGTTTTTTAGAGCTTGCTTTTTAGCAAAACAAAGTTCTAAACAAAGCCAATCTTATCTTGTTTTGATTAAATATATATAAGTTAATACGATATCTCTAAACATAACTCAATTTCAATCCAGAAGAAGAAAACATGAAAATTATAACCAAATTAGAAGTCTTAAATAGGGATTTCAAGCCAAAACTAAATAAAGAAATATAACTTAAAGTTTTAAATAAATAGTTTCGCAAAAACATTGAAAGAGAATCATATATTTGTCGAGAGATTTCCAATGTTCCTGATTTTCCTTGGTCAAAATATAGCTCTCAATCACAACATTAATTTTTTATATAGAAAAGAACTATTTTGTAGGAAACAATAAAATAAGTATTTCTTTGCTATTGATGTGTATGAATCAATCCAATTAGATTTTCTTTGTTGAATGAATTTTTTTACAGAAAAATGAGTGATTTTTTGACTTTTTATTGTGGGAAAAAAATTGGCGGTGAGACGGAAAACTATCGAATACCCTTATTAATTAAGTTTCTTTTTAATTATGTTTAGTTAGTAATAATTTTATAAGAATTGGTATGAAGATATGGATATATGACTGAGATCAGATATTTGGAGGCTGCTATCATTAAGACAGGGTGCTTTATATTTTTTTCGAGCCCATCACCAATCATCATTCATCGAAAATGAAGGAGCCAAGTGCAAATTTCATAAAAAAAAGTAAGGGGTGGAGGCTAATTTTTCCATCCTATACAATGCGTATTCATTAGAAGGAAAGGGCCAAATACAAATTACCTTAAAATGGAAAGGGCCGAAGTTAATTTTTCGTGAAAAATGACAAAAAAAGTGCTGGATCCGGGCTCCTGCATACAGCTTTCTTAAGTATATATAATACTGATAACTTTCTTTCTTTTTTCTTTTGGGAATTCAGTATGGTGATGTGCTGTTTGATGCTACTAGACCTACATTCTAATGAAGAACTATTTTGAGAGTCAGAACAAGCTTAATAGCGTCATATTGCATATGACCAAGTCTTAGATCCAAGTCTTCTGTATAGGCTAGACAAACTGCTTACAAGGCAGATTTAAGTGTAAAGAGTTCTGGATCAGGCAAAGACTCAACGTTCTGCAATGATACTTTACAATTCATCTTCTTGCATTATATTATCATCTAATACAATGATAACATGGACTTTTCGTTCTTTCCTTTTCCTTTCAGTTCAAAGGATGCTTCCTTCATCGATATGACTGCTGGTGCAGCTGAGGGTGTAAGTAGCAGTGATTTTCTTCTTCTTTTGAACTGTTTTTATTCAAAAAAAAAAAAGGAAAATAAATCCTTACACTGATTTTATTTTCAGGTTAGCCATCGTGTTGGACATGAGGAGAGGCAACCACTTCTTCCCACTTAATGCAACTCTGAAGGCATGATCCCAATCCATAGTATAATTTCCCTTGAAAATGATTTAATATGAGTTTTCGCCGTAATCTTACGTGTTCTTCAAGCATTGAGTTTATTAGGTTTGACATGAATTAACTTGCGTCTTTTCAGCCCATATATAACCTAGCAAACTTTTAGTAATCATTCTTTGTAGAATGCTAAACCAAAAGTCTGGTCTCTCCTAAAAGGAGAATGCTCAAAAAGTATGCAACCTTTTCGTCTCTTATCCTTCCTAATTCTATTCTTAACCACCTTCGAAGCGCACAACACAATTTGTGGATTTGAGATAACAAAAATGGAACAGAATCAACAGGTATAGGTAATTCAATAATATTTCAAGATTAGGCAGCTATAGCCTTCAGTGTTTTCATATCAACCATCATCGTATAGAAACCATGGGTGCATGAATTGGTAGCTATTTTTGGTGTGGCGGTGGGAAGTGGAAACCCATAAAAATAGTATATGCTAGAAATTGTAGTAAATTTCTAGCAGGATAATTGATGGAGGTCAATTTCTTTCTCGGATGTTGTCTTCCGTTGATCTTGCGGCCAACGATGTCGAACGGTTGAGATTTGAGATGAGAGCTGAGCGTGTGGATCTTAATGGGTTGTTGGTTGTGATGCCGGGCTACCTGCAAGGTAAGCCCCGGGATGGGAAACCACTGTAGGATCCTCCGACGATCAAGTACCGAGGAATAATAGCAGGGCATCGACGTATTGGAATGAGTTCGAGCTACTTGAGTCGTCTGGAGGAGGGATTTATATAGCGATCACATGGAGCGAGCCGATACGAGGTTCTCGCTGTCCGTTATGCATCCGCGTCACGTTCGCGTTGATGGCGGGATACAACAACAACTGAGCCTTTTATCCCAAGCATATGGGATGCAGGATGTGGATCGGCGGAGATCTTGTCGTGGAAAGATACACGGAGCCGTCACTGGGCGCTCGAGTTCTGTGCTCCCGGCCAGCAGGGAAGCTGAGGAAGCTTAGCTCTGTAATAGTTCGGAGATGAGAGGCGAGGCTCAGGACGCTCAGCTCTGTAATAGCTCGGAGACGAGTAGGGAGGCTGAGGAAGCTCAGCTCTGTAATAGCCCAGAGACGAGCTGGGAGGCTGGTTGCTAGACGAATAGGGAATGTACTCCGGGAAGGTCTCCAAAAGGTCAGATGCAACCTAGGAGTTGAGGTGCCGGGGAATGTCCCCAACGCATCATACTTATTCTAACTCCATAGCCCCCAAGAATCTAGCGGGCTTACATGGACGATATGTCACCTGCTACGTGTCGTAATCTGGGGAATTTTCACTTACGGTCATCATCATTAGCCCATCATTCTCGTTCCGACATGTTCATGGATCGGGTCGAGAGTGGTTCGCTCGGTCCTCAACGTTCAGGTTGGAGCCGAGGATTCTTTATAGGGGATGTTTAATGATGACGTGGTTCTTGGCGGCTGCACCCTTTCGGTTCCTGAGTCCACGTGGCGGTTCACGAAGAGCCTTAATTTCTGCGCATATCTTTGGTGATGTCAGCGGACCGGCAAAATGATTGCGCCTTAAAGAAGACGCCGCATCGCTCGCTCAATCGGTTGGCCTTCGTTCCACGTGTCCGCCGTGGGGTGGCGGAGATCTTGTCGTGGCGAGATACACGGAGCCGTCACGGGGAGCTCGGGCTCTGTGCTCCCGGCCAGCAGGGAAGCTAAGAAAGCTCAACTCTGCAATAGCTCGGAAACGAGCGGGGAGGCTGAGGAAGCTCAGCTTTGTAATAGCTCGGAGACGAGCGGGGAGGTTGAGGAAGCTCAGCTCTGTAATAGCCTGGAGACGAGCTGGGAGGCTAGTTGCTAGGCGAATAGGGAATGTACTCCGGGGAGGTCTCTAAAAGGTCGGATGCAACCTCGGAGACGAGGTGCCGGGGAATGTCCCCAACGCATTATACTTATTCCAACTCCGTAGCCCTCAGGAATCTAGCGGGCTTATGTGGACGACACATCACTCGCTACATGTCGTAATCTGGAGAATTCCCACTTACGATCATCATCATTAGCCATCCACTCTTGTTCTGACCTATTCATGGGTCGGGTCGAGAGTGGTTCGTTTGGTCCTCAACGTTCTGTTTGGAGCCGATGATTCTTTATAGGGGCTGTTTGGGGACGGCGTGGTGCTTGGCGGCTGCACCTCTTCGGTTCCTGGGTCCACGTGGCGGTTCACGAAGCGCCTTAATTTCTGCGCATGTCTTTGGTGATATTAGCATATTGGCAAAATGATTGTGCCTTAAAGAAGACGCCGCTTCGCTCGCTCAGTCGGTTGGCCTTCCTGTCACGTGTCCGCCGTGGGGTGGCGAAATGCGAGAGGTCGTATCTGTTGTTGGATCTGCGTGAGGGACGAAGCGCCCAATGATTGCCTGCCACGGGGAGTCCTCGCGGCCGTTGGGTGCGACGCTTCGTCATGGCGGGAATGGATTTGGGCCGTCGGATGGTTTATACCGAGTGTATGAATAGGGGAGGCCATTTCTTGGCAGACATTTTGCCCTAACTGTCTCCTGCCATCTGAAGATTGCCCGATGCACCATTGCTTAGGTCGGACCCTCTGACAAAAACCCTTCTTTGGCCAATCTTTTCTTGAATCGGGTTAGATATTTTCTTCCGAAGTTTCTATCGAGTCGGGCGGTAAGGCTTCAGCTTCTGAAGTCGAGTCCAATGGGTCTTCTTCTTCCTTCTCGGCTTCCAATAGCCGAGGAAATTCTTCTTCCTCTTCGTCTTTTTCCTCTGCGTTGGGCTCATCCCCAAGGGTGGCGACGCCCTTGTACTTCATCGTCGGGTGGCGTAGAGGGCCCCCAAGGTGCGTATCGAAAACACCCGCATTCGCCCTTGATGTTAAATTGCCCGGACGAGCTTTCCGATATCCGGGTTCGTTTCCACATTCCTCCTGGTTATTCGCTTCATCTGGCCAGGGAGGGTGAGCGGGCAGACTAGGTGCAGGGTAATGAGATTGCTCTGTATCTGGAAGTGTTCTTGGTGGGAATGCGTCTGCCTTTTTCATCCGAAGTTTATGCCGTATTCCATTACTTCCGTCTTGCCTTGGGCCAGCCAGCGCCGAACTCGTGGAAAATTCTCGGATTTCTGGTCCGGTTGAAAATTGATCGAATCCCTTTTGACTTGATCGTTTCTTCTTGTGTTATAAAAATCATCCCGGTACTCGTAAGGACAAGCCGAGCTGGGTGTATCTTTCTTTTAAAAAGTATAAGGGTAGGACGGTCGGGTCTGGATAGTGGTCGTCCCTTCTTCCATCCACGAATGGAAGATGTTTGTTTTCATCGGTCCTCCAGAAGGAGAGGACTGGCTCGTGCCCACTAAGTGGCATAGGGCCGATTGCCTTAGGGTTAAGCAGTCATACGCCTCAGAGGCAAGGGTGGTGTCGCAGTGGGAACCGATCCAGTGGACCGATGTCCTGCTTTCCGAGCAGGCTTTTTGAGTAGGGCGGGACTGAGTCTCGCCTGCTTCGGGGGTAAGTTAGAACTTCACCGATTAATTTAGACTTAGCATAATATTGTCGCTTCCGTTGCCGATCTTTTTCTTCTATATTCTTCTGCAGAGCCAATGGATCGTTCGAAGATCATGGCCGCCAAGGCGCAGGGAAAGAAGGGCGGTGGCGCTAGCTCCTTCGGACCCATCCCGAGCGTGGTTCCCCAGCAAGCTCCTTCCGTGAAGATAACTGTTCCCCCCCTCACGCCAGAGGAACGCCGGGGCGGTGGGCAGAAGCATACTCGGGATTAGGCTCCCGGGGCCAGGGCGGAAACTCCGCCTTCTGCTGAGTCTCTGCTTAAGAGGCAAAAGAGGGTGGTTTCCCGGCCTCTCTTGTCTGGGATACAGGTGCAGGAAGGCAACTTCTGCATCGAGATGCCGTCAGGGCTCTCCGTGGTCGACAACTTGCCGGCGGACATGGGGAAGACGGCGGGGGCCAAGATTTCCCGAGGCACCATGAAGGCCCAAGTCGCGGCAATAGCGCAGGAGGCTGTCCAAGTTAGTAACCCCTAAAAAAAATTCCAAGTGTTTTTATCTCGATTTGGTTTCTGATGAAACTTGCTCGTGTTTTTCCCGTAGATCCTTCAGCATTGCGTCCTCGCCGCTATGGAGGCCGAGGAGGTGGCCTCGGCGATGAAAAAGGCCGGAGAGTCTTCCTTGCGTGAGGAAGAGGTTCAGGCCAAGCTGAAGGAAGCGGAGGACAAGGCGGCCTTCCTGGACCTGAGGTTGGTAGCGGAGGGCTTGACGATCACGAAGCTGAAGGAGTCCCACCAGCTTCTGACTGAATCCAACCGGTCTATCCAAACCAAAATCGACAAGGTTAACGGACTCTATGACGCTGTGAGGAGGCAGAATGACTCATTGAGGGGGATGCCTGGACGGCCCGCGAGGCGGCGAAGCGTGCCGAGGTCAGGGCAGAAAAGGCCGTGGAGAAGTACAAAGAATCTGACCAATTTTACATGGACCTTGCCGACTCCGCGACCGTCGGGTGGCACAACGCTCTCGACGCTGTCAAAGAAGCGATGTTCGGGTTCGACGACCGGGAGCTTCGGACGAGGTATCCCCTGGCCGAGGTAGTGCCTCAGGGCGGAAGCATTGAGCCGGTAGGAGGTGAGGCGGTAGGCAGAAGTGCCAAGCTGGAGGCCGCAACCGAAGCTCCTGGCGGAAGCGCCGAATAGGGGGAAGTGGTAGCCGAGAAGGCGACTTGAGGCTGTCATCCTTCCTGTTTTCTGTCCCCTTTTTTGTTATTATATTTTTGTAAGCCTCCGGGTATCTTGTAAGGCTAGAGAGACTATAATACCTTGTATATAAGTCGGAATATCAATAAAGTATTTTTAGCCCGTCCATAATGTGCATGGCGGTAATGTTTTCCCCTTGTCTATTTCATAAGTATGGATAGACCGGTGTCCTTCCTCACCCCGGAGTCGAGATGGTATAGACCGAGCGAACACCAAACACGGATACCAAGTAGAAATAAGCCGGTGTCCCGCCTCATCCCGGAGTCGAGGCGACGTAGACTGAGCGAACACCAAACACGGCCTTAGTAGAGCTTAGCGCGTTAGCTCCTTCGGATCCGAGTGTGGCAGGAGTTGCGCCGGTTATTGACCGAATCCGAACTTTATCTTATTGGGTGAGCTTATCTTCGTGCCCGGGTATTGTTGGCCTACCGACTTTAACGTGTGGCCTCAGGTTCTGCCCGCCGTCGGCCTCGCGATGAGGGCTTTGGATCCATTACGTTGTTGGGCAGGAAGCTATCCATGGTGGATGGGCTAAGCAGGAAGCTATCCGGCCGTCTCATAATAAGGGCTCTGGATCCACAGCGTTATTGGGCAGGAAGCTACCCGCTGCGGATGGACCGGGCAGGAAGCTCCCCGGCCGCCTTACGATGAGGGCTTTGGATCCACGTTTTTGTTGAGCAAAAAGCTACCCACTGTGGATGGGCCGAGCAGGAAGCTATCCGGCCGTCTCGTGATGAAGGCTTTGGATCCACGGCGCGGTTGGGCAGAAAGCTACCCGTGGTGGATGGGACGAACAGGAAGCTACCCGGCCGCCTCGTGATGAGAGCTTTGGATCCATGTCTTCATTGGGCGGGAAGTTATCCACTGTGGATGGGCCAAGCAGGAAGCTGCCAGGCGGCCTCATAATGAGGGTTTTAGATCTACGACGATGTTGGGCAGGAAGCTATCCGGCCGCCTCGCGATGAGAGGGCTTTGGATCCATGTCTTTGTTGGGCAGGAAGCTACCCACTGTGGATGGGCCGAGCAGAAAGCTACCCGGCCGTCGCGTGACGAGGGCTTTGGATCCACAGCGCTGTTGGGCAGGAAGCTACCCGCAGTGGATGGGCCGAGCAGAAAGCTACCCGGCCGCCTCGTGACGAGGGCTTTGGATCCACGTCTTCGTTAGGCAGAAAACTATCCACTGTGGATGGGCCGAGCAGAAAACTACCCAGCCGCCACGTGATGAGGTCTTCGGATCCACGACGCTGTTAGGCAGGAAGCTACCCGTGGTGGATGGGTCGAGCAAGAAGCTACCCGGCTGCCTTGTGATGAGGGCTTTGGATCCACATCTTCGTTGGGCAGGAAGCTATCCACTGTGGATGGTCCGAGCAAGAAACTGCTCGGCGGCCTCTTGATGAGGGCTTTAGATCCATGGCGCTGTTGGGCAAAAAGCTACCCGCAGTGGATGGGCCGAGCAGGAAGCTACCCGGCGGTCTCGTGATGAGGGCTTTAGATCCACGACGTTGTTGGGCAAGAAGCTACCGGCGGTGGATGGGCCGGGCAGGAAGCTATACCCGTCCGTCCCGTGATGAGGGTTTTGGTTAGCTACCTATAGGCTCATATGAGCTTTATTTACTTAAGTGAATGGCTGGTCTTTGCTTCACGGGCAAGAAGCCGCCCGCCGGCCCTGCGGGGTGTTTTAGCATGGAAACAAAACAGTTCAGATTGTAGGAAAGTAAGAATATTTATTATTAAAGAAAATACAGATTGGATGATACAGTTTAAACTCTCCTGTATTAAATGACCGGATTCGATGGGCGTCCTTATTGCTCGGATTCGGGTCAGTCGGTGACGACCATGATTTGCCCGATCGTCAGCTCTCCGGCTTCAATTTGGTCGGTTTGCCCCTATCTGCTTGACGTTTGTCTGGCAGGTATTTTGCTAAGTGATCGGAGCAAATCGGCTCCTCGATGTAATCGCGTAGCTGTTTACAATCCTCGGTCGTGTGTCCTTGCGTCCGATTATATGCACAATACTGGCCGCGGAGTCGTTTGCCCGCCTTTCGTGTCATCGGTGGTAGTTTGAAGAATCTTTCGCTCCTTGCCTCCTCTAGCAGCTCGGTCTACGAGATATTGAGAGGCGTATACTCACGAAACCTCGGGGAATACAGTTTCGTTCAAACGGTCTTTTTCTTCTCCTCCCAGTCACGTTTATTTCGGTCTGTCCGATCCCTGCGGGGTAGGTTGGCGTTCACTTCAGACGCGAGTTGGGTCTCTTGTTCGGTCGAGACTTTTACCTCAGCCATAGTCTTAGGTTGTGCTAATGCAAAACAACGGAGCCACTCTTTGTGTCTAAAACTTGATCTTAAGGCGGTGATGACCGTTTCGTCACGGTGCTCGGGCACTTCCAGAAGGGCATTATAGAATCGGGTGACGTAACCTTTGAAAGATTCCCGGTCCTCACTCTTGATGGTAAACAGATAGTCGACTGTCCTTTTCTGCCGTTGGTTGTCGATGAAATAATCGAGAAATTGAGTAGTCAGCTCATCAAAGGTTGAGATTGAACGTGAAGCAAGGCCACGGAACCAATCTCGCCCGGCCAGGATAAGGATGGTGGAAAAGGCCCGGCATTGAGCTTCGTCTGCGCTGCCCTGGAAGCTCATGCCCGCCGTGAACGCGTCCAGGTGGTTCTTTAGGTCGGACTTCTCGTCGAAGAGGGTCACCTTGGGCGGCTTGTTTCGAGATGAGATGAGCACACGTAGTAACTGCTCTGTGAAGGGTCTCGTGAGAGAATCCGCGGAGTATTTCACCGACCCTCCGGACGAACGGGTGGCGAGCCGCATGTCCTCAATCTTCTTCTCAAGGACCTCGATTCGCTGTTGGTACCTCGAGAACTCTCCATAGTCGGAGTGTTTGCTATCTCTGCTCCGGCCTTGCGCGATGGAGCGATTTCGGTTTCGTTCTATCACGTTCTTCAGATCCTCGGGATGGACCTTTTGAGGCTGGCCCTGACGTTCGCCATGTGCACGGTCTCGATAATTGTGGTGACGTCGGTCTTGCCTAAAATCAGGTGACCTGACCGATGTCTCTTCAGGAGGCGAGAGAGCGCGGCGAGCGTTGAAACGACAGTCTGGTCTCTCATGAGATCTCGATGTCGAATTGTTCGGCGCCCAATGAGTCATGGAATCATTCCTTGTATGGGGGTTGTGACTGCCGGAATCGGCATGCCGGTGTTCCGTGATATCAAGATAGGTGTGAGCGCAGTCGAAGGCCTGAATGCGTCCCTCCGTCGCCCCGCGCACGCCGTCGTTTCGGGGAGTGGGGACAACGGTTTGGCGGGCATGGCCGGTCGTTTGAACACAAGCGAGCGCGTCCACCATCGCCGTGAGCCTGTCGAACCGCGGAGATAAGGCGTCGACGATGTTGGGAGGTGGAGTAGGACCACTCCCGCCTCCGTTGTGGAGGACGGAACGGCTCGTGCTGGGATCTCCATAGTGAGGATCGCTGGTCATTATATCGAGGACGGAAGATCAACTTTCTTGGGTGGAAAAAGAAAGGTTTCAAACAAACGACGCCAACTGATGGAAGTCAATTTCTCTCTCAGATGTCCTCCGTCGATCTTGTGGCCAGTGGTTTCGAACGGTTGAGATTTGAGATTAGCACTGAGCGTGTGGATCTCAATGGGTTGTTGGTTGTTGTGATGCCGGGCTAACTGCAAGGGAAGTCCCGGGATGGAAAACCACTGTAGGACCCTCCGACGATCAAGCAAGTACCAAGAAATAATAGCAGGGTAGCGGCGTATTGGAATGAGTTCGAGATACCGGAGTCATCGGGAGGAGGGGTTTATATAGCGATCGCATGGAGCGAGACGATACGGGTTCTCGCCGTCCGTTACGCCCTCGCGTCACGTTCGCATTGATGGCGGGATCCGCCCATTAACGGTGATATACGCTAGCGCGGGATGCTTGAGGTGAATCGGCAGAGATCTCGTCGTGGCGAGATACACGGAGCTGTCACGGGGCGCTCGGGCTCTGTGCTCCCGGCCAGCAGGGAAGCTGAGGAAGCTCGGCTCTGTAATAACTCGGAGACGAGCGGGGAGGCTGAGAAAGCTCGGCTCTGCAATAGCCCGGAGACGAGCGGGGAGGCTTAGGAAGCTCGGCTCTGCAATAGCCCGGAGACGAGCAGGGAGGCTGGTTGCTAGGCGAATAAGGAATGCACTCCGGGTAGGTCTCCAAAAGGTCGGATGCAACCTCGGAGACGAGGTGCCGGGGAATGTCCCCAACGTATCATACTTATTTCAACTCCGTAGCCCCCAGGAATCTAGCGGGTTTACGTGGACGACACGTCACCCGCTACATATCCTAAACTGAGGAATTCCCACTTACGATCATCATCATTAGTCTCCCACTCTTGTTCCAATCTATTCATGGGTCAGGTCGAGAATGGTTCGCTCGGTCCTCAACGTTCAGCTTGGAGTCGATGATTCTTTGTAGGGGGCTATTTGGGGATAACGTGGTGCTTGGCGGCTGTACCCCTTCAGTTCCTGGGTCCACGTGGTGGTTCACGAAGCGTCTTAATTTTTGCTCATATCTTTGGTGACGTCAGCGAACCGACAAGATGATTGCGCCTTAAAGAAGACGCCGCTTCGCTCAGTCGGTTGGCCTTCGTGCCACGTGTCCGTCATGGGGTGGCGGAGATCTCGTCGTGGCGAGATACACAGAGCCGTCACGGGGCGCTTGGGCTCTGTGCTCCCGGCCTGCAGGGAAGCTGAGCTCAGCTCTGTAATAGCTCGGAGATGAGCAGGGAGGCTGAGGAAGCTCAGCTCTGTAATAGCCCGGAGACGAGTTGGGAGGCTGGTTGCTAGGCGAATAGGGAATGTACTCTGGGGAGGTCTCCAAAAAGTTGGATGCAACCTCGGAGACGAGGTGCCGGGGAATGTCCCCAACGCATCATATTTATTCGAACTCCGTAGCCCCCAGGAATCTAGCGGGCTTACGTGGACGATACGTCACCCGCCACGTGTCGTAATCTGGGGAATTCCTACTTACGATCATCATCAATAATATAAATAGATGGAATGCAAAAATAAGGATTACTAGTAGTATTTTCGAATGCAAAATTAAGCATTACTAGCAGTATACTTTACCAAAATAGGAATATGAACTGACCTTTGGAAGATTGCAAACATGAACTCTTATGCCTTTTAATTGGCTTTTTTTTTTGGCCAAAGCTTTTAATTGGCTTCAGAGTTCATAATTATTCTTCATATTCTGATCTGTATATGTTTAGCATTCACACCAAGTATTGTATTTTAGTATTTTGTCATGCACACACATGTAAAGCATCACTCTCTCTATGTTTGGATATGTAGCAACTCCAGAAGCCCTTGATAAGGCCATTAATTTTCCAAGTCTCCAAGCTCCATGAATACTTGTGTACTTGTACCTATATGTTGAACAATATGTAACTGCATTTTCTAAACCTGATTGCCTGTGTATTAATGCTTAAGAACCATGTTTCTATCACAGGAAATTTCGGAAGATTCTTTGAGAACTGATACAGAGATCTAACCAGTTCTATGTATAATGAATAAGATAAATTTCTATGAAGGGAACACAGATTTATATCCTTTGCGCCAACCTTTCAAGGCAATGCCATTTTAGTGCTCAGGGTGGCTAAAGAGATTGTAATCAGGTGCAAAACTCGAGACCGCTTCACTTGACTTTTTTTTTTTTTTTTGCATTTCTTCCTACCATCATTTTTTTTGACTTGTCAAAATATGTTTGTTAACCATGGGGGTTTTAGATATATTTTTGTGTAATGTTTTAGGCGAATCACATTATTCTTTCAATTGAGTTATAAAAAAACCCTTAAATTCTATATGGCTTGTGGGGACTTATTTGGATGGTATAAGTTTGTTTCTTTCTAACTTGTCGTTGTTCTAGTACTAGTACTATCGGTTTGCATATTTGTAAGGTGAGGAAAAAATGATTATTGATTATTTGTTTGTCAAAGAAATTTTAAACTGAAATTCGGTCCCTCATCTGCGGCATTCACATTTATAGTACCGGCATACAGTTCAACCTTATATGAACTCAACGACATGTTTTTTTTTGCATCGATGTTATTGTAAGATGCAGCTATTTGGTGAAATAATTTGTTTTGTTGGAGCCATATATCGATAACGGGCGCTCCAAGGAGATGTTTTTAAAAATTATAACGTGACACATTTCTGTAATTACCAAGTTTGGACCATTTTTCATTTTTAATGAAAAAGATCATGTTCTGTTATTATCTGCAGTGGTTCCTACAGTATTGTCACTCGAAGGTCTTATCTTTTTATGTAGGCCACCTTTGGATGGTATGGAAAATAATGTTAAGGATTTCATTTGGGATGAAATAAAGTTTCCGATTCCAAGTGTATTTTTTTGGTAGAAAATGTTGAAAATTATAATCGAATTCTTAGATTAAGTTAGGTTTAAATTTAAATGTTTATGTTTGAATTAGATTGGGTTAGTTAGAATTATAAATTAGAGATAAGTTTAAAGTAAAGAAAAAGAAATTTAGCTTTATCATGTATTAGCTATTAAAGAATAAAGAGATTATCTATTAGAGAAAAAAGTTTTTTGAGATTAATAAAGTTTGAGAGTTTCTCCTCCATTATAATAGTTTTGATTTATCTCCTCCATACTGTTTTAGTTATAATTTTTAATTTACAACAATGGTATTTTTTGAAGCCGACGTCAAGAAAAGATGAAGCTTGATGGGATTGTTAGATATCATCTCACCAAAGGTAACTATCAGAGTTTGCTACCATGGCGTTTGGTATATCATAGAAAAATGATACGAAAGGCCATACAAATTGGCCAACCTAATGCCGAAAGAAAAAGAGTATTTTGATGAGTTAATAATACAGAACAATACAGCTAGGTATATAATTGGTCAAGCAATTGATATCGGTACGATCATGTATTTTGGATATAATTTCAAAAATATGAAGGTGGCTAAGGATCTTATGCGGGAGTTTTATGAAGAAACTGAAAAAGAGATGGATCAAGAAATTAAAAAGGAAGTGGAGAAAATTAAAATTAAGAATGTCCATGAAGAGAAGAATTTGGTGGAAGGAGGACAATTACCTAAAGAAACCAAAAGGCTAGAGGAAGAGACCGAGAGAAGTTATGGACTTCAAAGTCTGAGAAGGTTGAGGAGGAAAAAGAGACCGAGAAAGTCAATGTAATTGAAAAGATAATTGAAGATAAGAAAGAGTTTATTTTATTGGAGAAGAAAAATTCAAGTTCACAACATCCAGAAAGAAGAGAAAGATTTCATGGTTCAAGATAGAGTTCATTGAAAAAGAAAAGAACGAGAAGAAAAAGATAAGATATTTCTTAATTATTGCAAAAGAATTTATAAAAAGAAAAAGGTTAGAGAAAGAGGAAGGAAGAAATTGTATATAGAAAATCAAGAAAAGAAAAGGTTCAAAATGTAAAAGATTAAAGCAGAGAAAAGAAAAGGGTCGAGATAAAAAAATTTGTTGATCAATTCAATTAAAGGTGGAAAGCTGGTCGGAATTAAATGGAAGAAGCAAGTGAGATGCCAAGTCAAGAATTTACTGATATAATAAGTTGGTTGTTATTCAAGATTAAAGGAAGCCATTAGAGCAATGCAAACAAGACAATGATTGGGCAAGGCAAAGCAAAAAGGATTTTCAAGGGTTTGCTCAATGTGCTTGCATAAAAGACTTGAATCCTTGGAAATTATAATTAAATTATTAGATTAAGTTAAATTTTAGTTTTCAATTTAAATGTTTGTGTTTGAATTAAATCGAGTTAGTTAATGTTTTAAATTAGAGATAAGTTTAAACTAATTCAAGAAGATTTAAGTTTATCATGTATTAGCTATTTAAAGAGTGCTCGCTCAAAGTTTGTAATTGAGGAAGATTATTTAAGAGAAAGAGATTATCTATTAAAAAGAAGAGTTTTTCGAGATCAATAAAGTTTGAGATATTTACTTTGTCACAACCCAAAATTGGCACATGACCGGCACTTAGATTGTGTGACGTCTAAAGATGTCGACGCAATCCAAATAAGCCAGAAAGCAAGATCTAAATCCTTTTTGAAGAATAAAAGAGGTAAAGTTTTTAAAATAAGTAATTGATATGAAGCCCCATTTTGTATAACAAAGATTGTTTAATTTAAAGCATATCTCAAATGGTTTGAAACAGGGTTAAGAAAATGTTTTCGCCATTTGAAATTTCGGTAGCATCCCCTTTGTAATTTTTGGAGAAAACAAGTATATAATAATAATTATAACGACATCCCCACTTGGAAGCAATATCAACGCCAATTGATGGAAACAAACACATGCAATGCATATACGACGCTCACAAGCGAAGAATCACAAGCATATTATAAGTAAAAATGCACAAAAGATAACTAGCCGATTCTACTCAAGTCTACCAAAATATACATAAGTTTCAACTCGCTCTAAGTCAAACAACACAAATGGTCTGATGGAGTGACGCTAGGCATAAGATATAATATATACATAAGAGGCGGTTGCTATGCATGTAACCCACCTAGCAAAGTCTGCGATAAAAACCCAAGATATAAATCTGCAACGCTGCTATGCGTCCACGCAGTCTATCCTGCAAGGAACTAAGACATAACGAGGATGAGTTGCCAACTCAGTAAATAAAACTAACATAAGGTGGAAATCGTATGCATAACCGAAATGGCGACTAACCCTATGCACAAGTAGTCTTAATGTATAATAGCATGCGTATAATAATTGTGAAACATGAACATGTCACAACAATATCCGTATACAAGAAAAACGGAAATCTATTCAAAATATCCCATTATAATAATTTTGATTTATCTCCTCCTCCATTAGACTGTTTGAGTTATAATTTTTTTTATTTACAACAGAAAACCCTTCCAAAACAGGGCCAGAGTTGTCGAATATAATTTTGTAGATCCCTACTCAATTCATACTAAACTAGGAAACATGGCATGCCGATATCAATCTAAATATAAATCAATTTAACAAAAAGAAAAAGAAAATATCTTTATTGTAGACATGAAGTTTCATCAATTCATATTTTGGAGGAAAAATGTCTTACAAAACTATAAGGAACTTTTCAAATTTATTCAAATCTTTGAAAATATGTTCCAATGGTTTATTAATATCTTTATTATCTTAACTAATATTCTTAGAAAATCTTATTTACATTAACCACCTTCCTACTTGAAATCTTCTCTAACCTTTTGTCAATGACCTCAACATGTACACATGTGGTTCTGATAACCAACAATCAGCATAAAGAATAATCAAATGAGTATAATATAAAAATTGCATCTTAAACAGCAATTTATCAGCAGAAAAGCAAGGGAAAGTTGTACACCCAACATAAAATGGAACATCACTCTAAAACAAACATCAAAATACACATACCTCTCAATTTCTAAACTTAACCTGCCTACAAATTTTCCAACTGCCCAAAGTACTTCCCAGCTATAGCAACAAGAATGCTCAGCATAGCAACCTCATCATCGATTTCCGATTTTAGCGCAAGAAACCCGTAACACTTGCGTAGCAAACATCTCATCGAAGCACAAGTGTCCGCATGAAGAGGAGTGTCAACAGCCACGCATAGTGCAAAAAGCCATAAGCAATCGTCCCTCCAAAGAATAGTAGCGCTCTCAAATAAACTGATGCTGTTTCTTAGAGCCGCGGCTCGAGAAACAGGGTCCATTCCGAGAATTGTGGTTAAGGTTGGTGTGTTCTTCTTTAGGTCTTGAATGCAAATAGATTGTTTGCCAGGGGATTTTGATGTTGTTGTGAGAGATTGTTCGGTGCAGGAGTTTACGAGCACTGAAATTGCCTGAAAATCGAGGACAGAATGATCTATTAGAGGTTTGGTAAAGTTTTACTTGTTTCTAAATTAAGAGGAGATATTCGAATCCTAATTAAACCGACATCCTTCAAATCTCGTGCAATAAAGGGAAAAGTCTCGAAGAGATAAAAAATGAAAGAATTTTTTCATAGGATATATTGTTCAAGTCCGAGGCACAAATGAAGCCAATAGCGCAGCATCCACACAAACTTGTGACATTAGCAATCATATATTTTTGGGTTAATTGCACATAGACCCCCTGAACTATTTGGGGTTGAGCACATATACATATACCCCCTCAACTATAATAATAAGTACTTACAACCCCTATGGTTAATAGATATTTTCCTAATACCCATTTTACCCCTTTCTTCTTCTCTTCTATTCTAAAAAAGCCAACCTCTAATTCTAAAATATCAATATTTTTAGCCCTAATCTAAAAGCTTGATGCTGTATTTTCTTTCATTATACCTCCAAACTTTTTTCCATTATCAAAGGTATTTAAGTTTTTAACCCTACTCTAAAAGCTTGATGTTCAATATGTTCTCTCCATTAATTTCAAGAAGGAAAAGAAATTCAAGATGAGTATTTTTCAATTGTATTTTATTTAGTTGATTTTGCTAAGATTTTCATTTCATTGAACTATTAAGGTTATGAGTTCTTCATGCCTGAGGAGAAAGGAAAAAAGGATATAATGGGAATTAAAAAAACAATTTTCAATCAGAAAGGTAAAAACGCTTATTTTGATGCTTCCGTGGTATAAGTGCTCGATCCCCATAGTACAAGGGGTGTATCCGCAATTAACCCTATATTTTTTTAACTTTTAAAAAGGGTTAATTATATCTCATCAAATACTTGTGACCCCGTGACCCCCTTAACTGGTTAATTAGCACACACCCCTGAGATCAATCACATCCATGAGATCAGTTTCAGTGTTGCTTATAAGCTGTAATCCGACCTGGTAGTTGGCTAACTCAGAGGAGTGATGTACTAATGACTGGTTGAGGGATGATAATAGTCTCGCCATGAGTTAGATGAGGGAAATTGACCTGATTATTGACTTAGTCATGATGGTTGAGGGGTGATAAATGCTACACGAGGTATATAACTTTATAAGAGGTGTTGCATGCAATTAACTCAAAAGAAATACTCGACATATTTTCCTATTTATAGTTGCTTCACAAAGATTCTGGCTGGCATAGATGCACCATATTAAATTTTATTTCATTTTAGTTGTGCTTCAGAGCCAATCCCATTTCAAAAAACACGTTGATAACAATGGTGATAAAAGTATACACAGCACTAAGCAAAAAATGTACGAAGTTACCTGTCTCAGATCTGAAAAATCAGCAAGGAAAGCATTCTCCCAATCTTCTGATGACATTAAGTTTGGTGAACACTTTGGAATCTCTGGGATACTAGGCATGTAAGGTGTCTGTTCATTGCTGAGCTTATCGGAGTTTAGCTTGACCACTCTCACTTTAGGAATTTGTGCAGCCTCCCACCTATATAATTGAAAGTACTAAAAAGAGATATAAGCATCCAACGAATATTGTGTACTAAAAAATCATTCAAGATGTTTTCTTCTTCAGGACAGATGTACACGTATCATGGTCATTCACATGAATTGTGGCTTCAGGTTAATATCAAGTATGCAGATAATCAATGTGATTATAGGCATTGTTCATGTCCCTCAATATTTTAGAATATGAAGGTTAAAGTCAGAAGGTTTTCTTTTTCATGATATAATTGTTGGTAGTCTTATACTAGGCTCGTTACTTTTCATGCATCCTGTTTATTATGGCCAAAGCACCACCCCTTCAAATGCTGAACCTCAAGTTTTGAGTGCTATATGAAGAATCTTTTTTACTGCAGGAAAACATTTTCATTGTATTTGACTGGACAAAGAGCTGCATCAATTCAACTGATAGTAGGATGTCCTCAGTGATACATGCCATTAAAAGGAGAGGAATTCCATAAAGCTTGCAATATTTTCGTAGTTGGAGTTAAAAAGCATTGTTGTTGGTCAATGTCTATGACTAGACTATCGTCCTGTTAACTATGTTTACAGCAAAGGCATGCAACTATCAACATACCGTATATAGAAGGACTTGATCTTGAATAATAACCAAATGTAAAGTAGCAGAGCAAATTGATTGACCTAGTTGTTAAGTTGACTTTTGAAACCTGGACTGTAAAGAGAAGAAGTCCAAATTATTAGAAATTGTTTCTTACAATATGAAAAATGGCAGGCTTAATGGGCACCAGCTCAGGCATTTTTAAGGGTTCAAATGATCAAATAAGTCAGGATAATGATGTGTGTTTCAAGAAAATTCAGGATATACAGGATAAATGTAGTTGTGGAGAGACTCAGGACATCCTTGTTCTTTGAAAATGATCTAATAAAGAAATGGTACACCACTTGCTGAGTTGTGTACTTAATAGATAAGAGTATTTGCTAATTAAAATATTTCTTTCTTTTTATTACTAGTCATTCATGGTCTAATACGAATTGTACAGAAACTAAAATTACAAAATTTTACAGAATTTCAGAAATAGGCTTAATTAAGAGCACACACCTGAAAAATAAATGAAATCCTGAAATTATGATTAACCCAGAATTCCCCAAGAAAGATAACCACCTTATCTAATTCTTATGAATAAATACTTGAACACAACCCACTTTGATCAGAACCAATAAGCCAATAATAATAAAGGCAACAGTTTAATTAAGTTACCTGACACGTCTAAGGTACTCCAAGCCATCAAGAGGAGGCCCCGACTCGAAATCTGGTTCTCCTTCTACGAAAAAGGCAAGCTTCTGAATGCTATCGTATTCATCACTGCTGCTGCCATCTTTAACCCTGATGTCATCATATTCCTCCAATGGCTCTTCAATATCTTTGCTATTTTCATTACAGGTTAGAGTGTCACCACAAGCAAAGCCAGAGAGATTTAGCACATCTGGGCACATTATAGTTTCTATAGAAGAAACTTCACCTGCAACATGATGCAACTCGTTACTCATCAGTATATTATACCTATACTCAGTATAGGACTTGAGGGAAATTGGCAATAAAAATAAATCCTCATCATTCAACTTCATCTACTTGATATCATGGGGGCCTAAATTGTTTATTGTAGTTACCGACTCTTTCCATCATCTCATTCAGTCCTTGAAGCATGGAATACAGAATTGATTTTACATAGAATTCCTATGCTACATAGAATTCCTATGCTTTAAATTTGATCAATTTACCAATTTGGCCTCTGATATTCTGAGATAACTAGAGGAGTCAAGAACGATCACCTATTTAAGTTTGACATTTGAAATTGGACCATATGATAACAGATTGATTCGATCAGGATTCATAGCACTGGTTTAGATATATTACTATTGCAATTAGTTGATTGCATAGCGATTGCATACGCATTTCGAATGATAGCGTCTTTGTACTGCTGATGCATTATCATTTTGGAGTAAGATTAAATGACTTCACAATAACCTAAATATAAAAGAGAAACACCTTTTGACTCTGTTTAGAGTTGAAATCCAAGTAATCCAATAAATTAAGTAAAACTTTAATGAGAATCATCTGACAGTTAGAGCTTGAATCCAAATTTATCTACAAAATCCCATTTTGTGTCAGCCGACATATAAACAATCGGTCTACACTAGAGATGAGCTTGTCTGAAGAGGAGCACTGTGGGTTTGACAGTGAAACAAAACACAAAAAAGAGATGGAGAGATCTTCAAGGAACTCCGACTCCGCATCGGAAGACGACCGCCGCGACGACAAGCGACGGAACCCTCGAGGGAGGAAAGGGAAGGAAGAGGAAAGAAGAGGAAGAAACACCCATCGAGCAAGGTCGAGGTCTCCCCAGGCCAGACTTAGGTCAAGGGAGTCGCATCGACACCATAGCTCCAGGGATTCTGCTAGGAGTAGCAGACGTACCCACCATGAACATCCTCGAGACCAGGCTTGCATGGCACCCGCTGCTGGAGTGACCCAAGTCGGACCTCAAGGGGGTACAGCCGATGGTGGAGGTCGTGGCCCAAGGCTGCAGGTGAACATCAACCCGGCAAGGGCATCTGGGCCGGTTGACAAGCGAAAGGGATTGATGGTTGGAGGGGAAAAGAAGGAAGCATATGTTAGGAGAGAAGGGGTGGCCCCGGTGAGAGAGAGGCTGAACCTTGGTGGTGGTGAGCGTTTGAGTAATGTGGTGGGTTGGACCACTGTTCATTCGAAAGCAGAGATGAAGAAGCAAAGGAGTCAGTTCACAGGAGAGAGCTCGAGAAGAGGTGAAAGCGATAAAAGGAAGAAGTCCCTCTCGGAGCTTTCCTTGCTTCGGTTGCGGGGAGATGAGCCATATCTAGGCCACATGCAAGAAAGGAGAAACTTGTTCCGCTTGCGGAAAAGGCGGCCACCGCTCTTTCCAATGCCCGGACCAAGTGAGCGCTCAACCGCCGAGAACTTTTCATTACCCAGATCGAGTGGGTGCTCCACTGTCTAGATTTGCATGGCATAACTAACTAGCAGCTATCACTATGACTCAAAAGATGAGGAGAAGAGAAAGGCAGCTAGCGGAGGAATGGGTGGTGGTGCAAGTACTTTACGGAAACCCCTCTAAAGATGACCTACTTGACGCCATGGTGACAAAATTTGAGGACTTGGATACGGCGAGATGGTCGGTTTGGGATGAAAATACCTTAGAGGGGGGATGAATAAGGTAATTATATTAACCTATGGCAATTTAAGAACTTAAATAATATTTCTAAAGTGATTATCGAGTTTTTGCGGAAAATATTTTAAACAAGTTTTAAACAAGAAACTTTATATGATAATCAATACAAATTCAGAAAAGTAAAAAAAGTTAGAACAATACAAACACAGCGATATGTTGACTAGGGTTCACCATCTCCTGTGGCTAGTCCCCTCCTGAGTCTCTTACTCAGAATTCTTCCACTATATTTATGAAGTATACAAATCCCACTTCACAGGGATGTGAAGAAACAAGATATCTCTCTTCACAAGGATCAATCACTTAAACTGCAATTCCATAAGAAACAAGCCTTCTTCCTCTCTAGATCGTGATTTTCTAGAAAAGCCGCACTTTCCTCTCTAATCCACGTCTCTCTAGGAAGATCTCTTTTTCCACCCCGAATCTGCAATTCAAGTGAAAGGAGAAACACCCTTTCTCTTGGGTTACAAATCGTTTTTATTACAAACGATTTCACTCGCTCACAATCCTATGGATCTCAAAGATTATTTCAAGTTAGGCATAAGGATTGTTTCAAGGGATTTGGACAAGTTTAAGGCTCTTGCGAAATGAAAAATGTGAACAAGTTAAAGCGCAAAGAACACGAAGAATTTCAGATTTTCAATGAATTTCGGTGTTATGAATTGTGAGATCTCAAAGGTATTTATAGAGAATTGAATGGGAAGTTATTGTAACTGCCAAAAACTGCCATAAAACAGTTAATGGCCGTTTAGAGGAAGTTAGGAGCAAATTTGGTGCAAGTGTCCATTCATTTCGAAATTGGAAGTTCAAATTTTTGATTCAAACTGCCCGTGATGACGTCAGGGACAGACGTCACCTCTAAACAATTTGTAGTGACGTCAGGGTAACCGTCACCGAGAACTTTAACAGAAAGATGAAAATCAGATATTTGTTTTAGTGACGTCTGGACTGATGTCGATAGTTCAAACTTTTCTTATACTGACGTCAAGGGCTGACGTCAGTGTTCAAACTTTTTGGGTACTGAAGTCACGGGACGATGTCAGTGTTCTGACATGAATGATACATTTGGTTTGAATTTTGACATATTTGAATTCCAACGGATAGGTATAACGTCTCTAAAATAGATGAAGACGTCATGAACATTAAGAATGAGTTGGAATGTGATTTTTAACCTTATGAGATCATTTCTAATTACATATATATCACTCATATCTTCGATCTTAGTCTTGATTCTTCACTTGGCTTCATTTCTCTTGACTTCTTACATTTGACGTGGATGGATCTTGAATTTTCTTGCTTCACGTTGTCGATGGCAACGAGTCGTCATGCCATACTGCCGGTTTGAGTGCATATCATATTGTATGCAATTTTACTTGATATTGGATATGTTGTTACTGTACTTCAAGAAAAACTTAAAAACGTTGTTAGTAACATATGAATTCGTTAAATAATGTTTTGAACTAAATCATCAAAATTGAGAATCATGTGACATAGATGTCAACAAGGGAAGGGGAGGAGGGATTCCTTAAAAGATTTAAGAACCCGGCTTCTCTAGATTCAATCTCAAAGATTGAGGTGATCCCCCTTAATTCTTTTGGTATAAAGATTAAACGTTGGAGAAAAGATGAGAATGTAGAGAGAAGGGTATGCCAATAGGAGGGGTGGATACTTTTACGGGGGGCTACCTTTTAAGTCTGGGACGAGAGGTCGTTCTGGGAGATGCTTAATGAGTTTGGCTTCGTTCTTGACATCAACGAGCGAATTATACAAAGAGAAGGGGAGAGAGCAAGGGTTGGACTCAGTTGCGGATCTCGAGGGGGCATACCTAACATTCTACGCACTTTAGTCGATTTCATTTGGTTCGACGTCGAAATCAAAGTTGAGATCGAAGAGAAGCCGCATAAAGGAAAGGAGGTACAGTTCGTCGGTTTCGATGAAACGACGAAAAGAGAAAAAACCCAAGGAATCATGAAAAACAAAAATTTAGGTTTCGAAGGCTCACGGAGCTTAATGGCATAATTCATCTATGCTGAAGTCACACACAAAACGGAGCATGTGAGCCTCGAGCGGGAAGCAATGGCCAGGGGTCGTACGCGGGTAAGTTTACCTTATATCTAGCTGGGACGCGTCAGGGGCTTGATAGGACACATCAAACACCAAGTACGGGGTTTAGTACATTGGTTGGAGGGCCCACCGAAATTGCTACGACTCTACCTCTCATGGTACAACTAGAGAGAAAGTCAAAGGGAAAGAAGTGGCTAGGTCAGAGAGCCTTGGGCACTCAAAAAGTGGGTGATTCTTCGGTGCTTTCATCTTTCAAAAATATGTACAGTATATGCTAAATCTGATAATCGGAATACCGGTAACATAAATCCTAGACATAGCCTCACATGGGCCACATCAAATCAAACTATCAATGAGGTACCTTTCTTCTGCTTCTTAATTATGGTGTTTCCATCTTCATATTTTCTCTTTCTATTCTTCTCTTCATCCCCGTAAAATCATAAAATTTTAACAAAACTAAATAGAGTTAACATGCCTATGTCTTTTCACATGCCGCTGGGTAATGGTTTATTCTTACTGCTACCTAGACAACGATAACATCATTCTTATTGATCGGTGATTGAAATGGATCCATCTCGAGCAAAGGAAGCTCTGGTAGCGAACAACGATGTAGATGAACACTAAAGACAACGATGACATGCAAGGATTGTGCGCGCCGTCGATAGGAAGTAAAATTTTTGAAGGTGGAGAAGCAGAGGATGGACCGAATTGATTGAGATTGGAAAGTTGGTGTAGGAATTGTGTTTGTTTGGAATAGGTTTGGTTTCAAGGTTTTAACGAAGTCAAGTTCTCGATCGAATTCGTTTGTTTAGATTTTCCTTGCTACCATATTGGATGATCGTTGATCGGAGAAATTAAAAATATTGACGATGAGGAGCAGAACAGACATGTTTTGTTGATATTTCATAACCTTAATTAATTAGACATCTCACAATATTACCAGGTAGTTTAAGCATAAAATTAGTATGAAAATCATTGTTGAAAACTATATGGAAACGAAGGAGATCTGATTATTTATGCAATGATAAAGAAAAGATTAAGAGTGCTTGCCTCTGTTTCTATTTGAGGCAACAAGAGAGGCCAATGGAGTAAGAAATGTAAGATAATTTTGGGTATGATTTTACTGGCTAGTTTTTCTTTTCAGGAGTTGATTTGTTATTTATAAGAATCTAATAATTCACCAGATGAAGCTCCCATGGTATACGCACTGTGGAGTACATAGCGTAGGAAAGATAGACGGAGAAAGATAAATCCTTATGCTAGGAATAACTTGATGAAGGAGAATGGGTACAAGATTTTGAGGGTTGGGGACTATGCTGCCCAAAGAAAGCTAGAAAGAGAGAAGAAAGATTTAAATAAGAATATGTTGCCGAGTAGACACATGATTGGAGAAAATTTGGGGTGATTGATAGATGGCAATGTATAGTTGGGTGGACTGGTAAATGCCATACTTATCTTTATGCACGAATTACGAAAAAAGAATCGGAAGCACCGAAGTAAAATCCTCAAAAAGTAATACTTTACATGAAGAAGGAAATAGCAACTCGGGGGAGTCTTCTTATGAGGAAAGACAAGGAGTACATGATGGAGGGAGAGTTGATTTAGAGAATAGGGTCTCGTTGGGACTAAAAAAATACCTCGATCTTTGGCTGGAGCAAAATTTTGGGGCGAGCCAGTAATTAAATGGGCCTGAGCAAAATGGGCCTCCACCTGGGTCGGGCCGAGTTATGCTATCCCAAGAAGAGGTGGAGGCTAACATGTTAAAAGAGGCAAATTTAAAAGAAAAGGAGGGTGATGGGCTTGTGAAGAAAGCAACTACACCGAGTTTAGATGAGATAGTGCCAAGTGAGGTGTTTGGTCAAAGTATTGATAAGTAGAAGCAACAGAGAAAGAAAAAGAAAATGAAGGGGTCCAGGAGGAACCCATCATCATTGGGGAGATCCAGTTAGATGAGATGCCTCTTGGTGCAGAGGCTAGGAGGAACAACATCCCATTCGATGCGAGGGACCCAAGGTGCTTAGCGAGGAGGAAGACGAGGAACCCAAGGTGTTGCGAGGGAGCAAACAAAACGGAGGAGAAATCTTTAACCTTTGATCGGTTAATGGAATCGGCAAGCGAGAGAATGGATTACAAAAGGAAGCCAGGTAATCGGTCTACCTCCATTTCCTTTTATGGTACTATTCTTGATGAATCTCTCTTGCTTCTCTTAGATATGTTAAGTACTTACCTCGTACGAGATAATGAGGTACTTTGTAGTGACATTGATTTTAATAAGTCACTTGAGGAAAGTGGAAGGATTTTAGATTTACTAGGACTCAGTTTTGTTGAGAGGGGGAGGGTAAAAATAGTTGTTAATGAAATACATCTTTTGGAATGTGAGAGGTTGGGTTTACCCGAAAAGCGTTGAATGATTAAAGAGGTGTTGGGCAATAATAGGTCTGACGCGGCCTGCCTATCTGAAACTAAATTACATAACCATGACATTAAAATCATAGAAAACGTGGGAGGGGCTTGGGGCTTGGGACCTTGCATGGAGGTACAAGTGCTCGGAGGGTGCATCGGGAGGCATATCGGCAGGGATCAACCATCGTGTCTTCTCGATTGTGGACGAGTGGATTAGTGAATTCACCGTCGCTTTAGTCCTTAATAGGACAAACACGGGGGGATAAGATGGTTATGGCCATTTACAGCCCTCACAGATGAGAATAGAAGAGATTTCTTTGATGAGCTTAGAACAATTGAAAATAGGCGGAGTCATCCCTGGATAGTGGGAGGGGTTCTTAACGTCACTAGGTTCCTGGAGGACCAGAAGGGAAGGGGACGGAATTGATAGTAGGTTTTTTAATGAACTTATTAGGGATTTGGAGTTGGTGAACATGGCAAATAATGATAGATTATTCACCTGGTCTAACAGACAAAGTAACCCTTGTCTGGCTAGGCTGGACAAGATCTTTGTCTTGACGTCTTGGGAATCGAAACTTCTCTTGACAAAAACGTCCTCCCTTAAAAGCTCTACGCCTGACCATGTTCTACTTAATCTAAATATGGGTGAGACTTGTGCCGTTTTCAAGGTGTTTAGGTTTGAAAAGATGGTTGGAGAACCCATCTTGCAATAACGTGGTCAAGACCTGTTGGGATAGTCACCGTTGTTTCCATAAAACAACGGCGAGGGACCCTAGTGGCTAAACTGGCACATCTTAGAAAATGTCTGTCTAAATGGGCTAAAGAGAAGTTTGGGAGCGTAATAACACAAAAGGAGCACTTACTCTCCGAACTTGATGACCTTGAAAAGAGGGAGGGATCAATGGGTCTGTCTTTAGAGGAGTGGGAAGAGATGACTACCTTGCCAAAGAACCTAAGTGCAATTTACAAGAAGGAAGAACTTATGTGGTGACAAAGATCACGAGTGCAATGGCTAAAGGAGGGGGACTTGAATACAACTTCTTTTCCATAAAGTAGCAAACGGCAGGCGTAGAATAAATCATATTAATAAAATGGAAATTAATGGGGAGGAGGTGATAGACGAGGACAGAATTAGAGGACATGTTCAAAATCACTTCAAAATCTTTTTTCTACATCTAGGAGGATGTGAAGGAGAGAATATAGAAATTTGGGAAAATGATGAGTTATCGGATGACCAGTGAAGAGAGTTGGAGAGACCTTTCTCACTTGTCGAAATGAAGCAACCCGTGTTCGGTTTAGGTTCAGATAAGGCGGCTGGCCCTGACGGCTTTCCAATATTTTTCTTTCAATTTTTCTAGGAACTTATCCATGTTGAGCTAGCTAACCTAATTGGGCAATGGTATGAAAGGAAAGGAGAACTCGATACACTACGGTAATGTGGTTCTGGTGCCCAAGAAAGATGGAGCTTTAATTGTAGGACTATAAACCAATTAGTTTGATTAATGGTATATTGAAGATTATCACGTAAATGATGGCTACCAGGCTAAGGACTTTGATAAACGTGCTGATTAAGGATTATCAAACTGGGTTCATACCTGGGAGATCCATACTTGATGGCATAGTAGTGTCTCAAGAAATCATTCAGTCTTGCAAAAGGAGGAGAAAGAAAGGCTTTATGCTTAAACTCGATTTTGAAAAGGCATACGATGTGGTCGATTGAAACTGCATCCTGCTGACCCTAAAGAAAAGAAAGTTCGAAGATAGGTGGATACGATGGGTCAGGGAATAGCTTGTGACTGCAAAAATTGTGATAACAGTCAATGGGAAGCAAACTGCTCATTTCAAGTGTAAACGAGGTCTTATACAGGAGATCCTTTCTCCCCTTTAATGTTCCATGCTAGTAGCCGATGGTCCTCACAAAATGATTAAGCTAGCTCAGAGGACCAATTTGGTCATAGGACCAGGGAACAAGAATATTGCTTTGGTCAACTTACAATATGCTGATGACACCTTGCTTTTTGACGAAAGGGATCGTATTCAAGCTAGGAGATTGAAAGGGTTGTTATGCATGTTTGAAGATTGGTCGGGACTTCAGATAAATTATCATAAGAGCTCACTAGTTTTGATTGGAGACTCAGAAAGTGTGGATGACAACGATTATTCTGAAATTTTTGGTTGTGGTAAAGTTTCTCTCCCCATTAATTACCTAGGCCTTCCACTTAGGCCGGGTAAACTTAAAGCTGTTGATTGGAGAACGGTCACTGATAAGATGGAGAGAAGATTGGAAGGGTGGAAAGGCAAACTACTTTCTATCGGAGGAAGAGCAACTCTTAAATGTCGTGTTATCGGCCATTCCTATGTACTATTTAGCCTTCTACGAGATGCTTAGGAGGATACAAAAGTGAATTGTCAGATTAAGACATAGGTTCTTGTGGAAAGGAGGGAGGAAAGAGAAGGGTGATGCTCTAATAAAATGGTCAACAATGTATTTGCCAAAGGACAAAGGGGGGCTGAGATTTTTAGATCTAAGAGACATGAATAAGGCTTTGCTGGCTAAATGGTGATGGAAAATGTACGATGAAAGTGAGAAAAATTGGAAGCGATTAGTTGAGAGTAGCTATATGAAACAAGGCCAAATTAGGGGAGAGAAGAAAAATGAGGGAAACTACTTCTGGTTTTTTGGGAGGGCTAAACAAGGTGAAAGGCATCTTCTTCACTGGGACTACCTTTACAATTGGAGACGGAAAGAAAATTAGCTTCGGGAAAGACTGATGGTGTGGCGAAGTCGCACTTCCGATCAAGTTCCGCAGTTTGTATGACATTATTGGGGTTAAGAACGAGCACGTGGCTGGAGTATAGAACGGAAGAGAATGGAGACTAAGATTTATGCGATCGTTAACAATGACCAAGAGAGATGAGCTACTCAAAATGAAGGAATCCTTGATGCTTGGAAACCTAAGATTCAGGCCAAAAGACAAAATCAGGTGGTGATGGAATTATGAGGAATTCACCGTTCGATCCCTATATACGATCATTAATGGAGGAGGGAAGACTGGAGGACCGATGAACACGATTTGGAAGGTGAAAGCACCACACAAGATAAAGGTTTTCAGCTGGTTGGCGGCTAAGAAGGCGATTCTCACAAAGGGCAACCTAATCAAAAGAAAGTGGCAAGGAACACCGCTTTGTGATTTTTGCAAGAACGAGGCTGAAACCGGCGATCACTTGATGTTTTCTTGTTGTTTAGCTATGGAGGCGCTAGAAATAACGTATCTTCACTATCCATATCTATGTTTGATCTTTGGGAAACTTGGCGAAAACGAGTGGGTACTGGGGCTGATAGGAAAAACTGGGATATTATTGCCATGGGTATTCCGTGGGGGCTTTGGGTGGAACGAAATGGGAGAATTTTTTGAGGAAACCATAATAGTTCAAATGTGATTACATGCCATATATCTGCCATGCTTCATAATTTGTCTATATTCTTTTCAGATCGGGCGAGGCTCAAGATGAGAAAGATGATTCCTCAAGGCGGACAGTATGATACAAGGACAAGGATGGATGATGAGGATGGCGATGGGGGCAGTGACGATGGAGTTGGTGGCGATGATGACATAGAGGGGAGTTTCTGATGCATGGCCACGATGGTTGTTGGGTGGGGGAATGTTTTCCCGTTTTATTTTGATGTATCTGTATTTGGAAGCTTGGTCTGTAGAACTTTATTAAGATTTCTGTAGTAAACTATGATGTATGATGCTCACGTATGTGGGATTGCTTTCAGCGATCATTAAGATCTCTTTAATGATATTATGGGTGGCTTAATTATCCACCTCTTTTCCTCAAAAAAACAATCAGCCTACACCATTTGTTCAAAATTGTTTTTTAAACCAAACTTGAAGCAAAAATTATTCTTTTAGCATTTATTCAAACATACTGAAATCAATAAACACAATGACAAATAAATTGTAAAAAAATTTAGAAAAGTTTAGGAAATAACAAACTCATGATATCAAAGAAACCATCTTTCTTCTGCTGCTGCTTCTTCTTCTTCTTCTTGCTCTGCTGCTGATTCGAAGCCAAAAGCCCATCATACTCTTTAGCCACATACGATTCGAGGCTCTGATGCATCTCCCTCCATCTCCTCTTCTGCTCGTTGAGATCCACATACCTCAACGCTTCCAATTTATCGATCGAGTAGGCGTAAGTTCGCAATTTACAAGGAATCGCCCCCAATTCCTCTTGATTTCCATCGATGATGTCTATAGAATCACTTGCAGATTTGGCGATGATAAGATTTTGTTGGGGCTCCATTTTTGCTTGATATTTTTGAGCGAGCATAAACCGGACAAAATTTGGACTTAGCACTGATTATAAACTAATTAGGTATTTAGACTAGTTTTAAAACTATTTGATTTTGCACATTTGGATCGCATAGTTGACACGTCGGATGACGGTTTGAAGCCGGGCGTAAATCCTATTCCACACTTTGCAAGTGCGGAATTAGTCTTGGCCTAAGAAGCCAAGTTTGCACACTTGAGTCAAGTTTAATCCGCACTTGCAAAGTACGGATTAAACTTGTCCAGCCTTAAAGTGGTCGGCCCCACCCCTGTTCCTCTTATATTATATCGGTGTCTTTCTCTCTCCTCTCTAACCTCTCTCCTCTTGCACCTCAGATCTCTCTCTCGCTCTGTCTCCTTCATCGAAGCCCCCTCGATCTCCAACACCCCTTTTTCTCATTTTTTGAAACCCCCTTTCAGGATCGATCTCCAGCCCCTCCTCCTCCTTCTTCGACCTCTTAGTGTTGTCGATCCCCTTAAATAATTTTTTTTTGAAATTATTGTTATTTTTGTTTATAAATTGGTTTGTTTTGGGTTATGGCATTTTATTGCTAGGGTTAGGGTAATTTAGGATAATTTAGTGTTAGGGGTAGGGTATTTTGTAGGGTTAGGGTTATGGTATTTTGGGGTTAGGTTTAGGGTATTTTGGGGTTTAGGGTAGTTTAGTGTCATGGTTAGGGTATTTTGGTGTTAGGGATAGGGTATTTTAGTGTTACATGTAGGTTATTTTGGGGTTAGGGTTAGTGTAATTGGCAGGTTAGGGTTAGTAAAATTTTGGGGTTAGGGTGTCAATGTATTCTAGTGTTAGGGTATTTTGGGGATTATAGTTATGGTATCTTTGGGGGTTAGGATGTTAGTGTTATGAAATTGATTGTTAGTGTGAATGTTGTAGAGTGTATTAGTTTGTTTCTTGAGTTTTCAATAATTTCACGATTATTATTAATATTAGGTGTGATGGCAAATGGGCATGCTATGTTGATTTGTCATTATAACGGCACCTTAATATTGAAGCGAATGGAAGGCCGAACTACGTTGGTGGGAAAAATAAAATGATGAGAGTTAATAAATCGTGCTCATAAAATGAGTTGAAGCGAAAGATTTATGCAATCACGCGGATAAATCCAAGAGATTATAAGATTGAATCGGTATGCAAGGTTCCGATCACAAGTCTGGATTACACAAGCATTGAAGTAGCCGATGATGAGGATACAAGCATGATGCTTAGTTTGTATCCTGAAAATCTATCAATACAGGTGTTGGTGGTGAAAGAAACTGTACAATCGTCTCAAAAAGCAGCACAATCACATCAAACTTATGAACCACAAGGAGAATTTACACGTATGCTCAATACGGCTATGTGCGGTCCTGGAGAGTCGAGCGTGCATAATGACGCATTCAATTCCATGCAAGTTCCATTCCATAGCACGCGGGTTGACATGGATATGTATAACTGTGATTGGAATTTGTATGATCAAACAACGTCAAATCCGTACAACACGGTTTTCACAGTAGGGATGGCTGGAGCGAATAGGCAACATACTATCTTAAATAAAACTGACGATACTCATCGTATATCGAATCATGGTTAATTGATAATTGATATTTATATCCTTATATGTCGCGTAGGTTTTCATTTTTTGCACCGGAGCATATGCGAACACAAAGTTCAATGCAAGGAGAGTTTGGTACCGGTGCATCTTTAGGATTTGGAACACTTTACGCGGGACCATCTTCCTCACATCATGTTGAAGAACGAGATGACCCCGAAAACGAGAGAGATGGTGATGATGTAGATACCGATCGTGAAGGAGATGGTGGCATGCAAGAAGACAGTATGCTGTACGCAGACCAAGATGAAATGGACGATCAGTAGGTGCATCAATCATATACTAACAATGAATATGTTGAGTTCGAAGAGCCACATCTTGATGAGGCGATTGATGATTCCATGGTAGAAGCATATGCTACCGAGGATATGATCATCGATGACACTCATTGGGCGATACGAACGGACGATAATATCGGATTTCAGACCGGACAGATGTTTGGGATGATGAAAAAATTGATTGAAGAGGTCAGTGCATGGTCCATTAAGAGGTGTGTCATTCAAAATGGTCAGAAGTACTAAAACAAAGTACATTGTGGTGTATGATAACAATCCAGTTACGGGCCCTGAACAATGCCCTTAGAAACTTCATGCGATAATATCAAAACGGTGGGTGCATTCGACACACTTCACTATAAAGTAATATAATCCGGAGTATCGGTGCCGAAACACTATAGGGGTTATGGGGCACAAACATGCCACATCAATATTTATATGCCAGTGCATCTTGCCTTTACTGAAGAGGTGGCTTGATATAACACCGGCTGCCATCCAAGATCAAATGGAAGGGGCATATCAGATTAATATTTCTTATTTCAAAGCGTGGGAGGCGAGAAGGAAGGTTTTATGCATGATATTTGGGGATTGGGAGAAATCATATCAAACTCTGCCGCGGTATCTCAAGACAATCACGAAGAGCAATCCCGGCACAGTCTACAAGATCACCTACGAAAACCTGGTTCCAACAGTAGTCCAGTTTACCGGCGTGTTCTAGGTATTTGGACAATCAATTAAGGGATTTGAATACTTTCTTCCAGTTCTGAGCATTGATGGCACACACTTATATTGTAAATATAAGGGGACTTTGCTTGTTGCTACCAGGGTGGATGCAGATGGAGGGTTGTATCATTCGGCGTTTGTGGTTGTCGGTGGTGAAATTGAAGCAAATCGGGAACAGTTCTTTGCATGTATTCGTATGTATATCCCCAGTGTAAGCCGTCGCCAAATTACATGGTGGGCTGATCGGATGAAGGGTCTTCCAAAGGCATAGCTCAAGGCTAGCGTATGCCCCATTTTCATCGCTACTGTTTGCAGCATATCAGAGCTAATTTCTTGAAAAAAAATCAAAGACGAATCATTACAGTTTTTGTTGTATGAAGCCGACCGTGGTCCGGATCCTCTAGTTTATGCGCAAAAAAGAGCTCGTATCAGAGAATTAAATCCGGAAGCAGATACTTGGATTAACAAAAGTCTAGGGGGATACGAAGATCGTTGGGTGTTATGTATGGACGGCGGTGTAAGGTATTGTATTATGATTACGAATTTCTCTGAGAGATTTAATGGTGTTCTTAAAGGAGCTCATGCATTACCGATACATGTATTGATTGCTAGAACTTTCTACCGCCTCAACATGTACTTCGTCACTCGTCGAGAAGCAGAGACTAAATAGGACGCGTTGTTTACTCCAAAAAACGAAAGTATATTGGCTAAAAGAAATGCGGATGTGAAACATTACCAACTTCGTCGATTCTCTAAGTATCGTTGGTAAGTGGGAGATAAAGATAGAATTACGTATGATGTCGGTATAGACGATAATAGATGTCGTTGTAGTTGTAATATACCTTTACTACAAATGCTTCCATGAAAACATGTGATGTTAGCTTGTTCATGAGCTTCAGGGGGATCAAACATATCATACGAGAACGGTCAGTCATTTTTCCAACGACATCGACTAGTGGGATCGAGGCCATTCGAAGATCAGTCGGTCATTTTTTCCAACACCGTCCGATACGACGTCTGGATCCTCCTCCTCCTCCACCCCCTAGAGCACCAGTGACCGTGACTTATCAACGTCAACATCACCGACACAGAGGGGAAGCTGATCCTTCTAGAGCTACGGACCAACATGTACCCTCACAGCTAGTCACACAACCGGAGGATATACCAGGTCCATCTCAGCACCGTCGCGGACGATCTAGGATTCCACTGGCTTTGTCGCACTTGATTTGACGCCTTCTTTTGTATTTGTTTTTTTATTGAATTTCATGAGATGTATGTATTTATTTATATATACTGTTTATTGCGTTCCGCTTGTTGTTCTTCGTCTTTAGGCGTCGTATATTTTGCGTGGATTGTGTCTCCGCCGTATTTGGCGTCGAGTTAGCTCCCTTGTTGGGTAGCATTTATTTTATTGATGTTGTATATGAATTTATTCAAAACTTACAAAGGGGGTGTTGCCCGCTTTTTGTTTGAACTTTTAGACCGTGGGTTTTTGATTTAATGTGCAAAAATTGAAGTCCAATTCAGCTTGTCTGGTTGCAAAAGTTTACAAATTCAGCATTGGATTCAAGGAGAAAGCGGATTTACAAATTGAGCGTTGGAATCAAGGAGAAAGCGAAGACTTTCAGTTCTGGTGGCTGGAAGAGGTGCCGGTCTATTCCGCACTCTGCAAGTGCGGAATAAGACTTGGCTCCCAAACCAGATAGCCAAGTCTGATGTCTTGGATCTCTGGATGAATTGGGTAGTCTATTCCGTACTTTCATAGGGTGAAATATGACTTGGCCCCCATCTAGAGATCCAAGACTTGGCTCTCTGGCTGGGGCCAAGTCTCCGGAATGGGAGGATTTATTCCGCATTTTGAAAGTGCAGAATAATCCCTTATGGTTATCTTGGGTTTCTATGAGACACCCAAGTCTAATCGACACTTGCAAAGTACGGATTAATACTTAGGCTTCCCCAGAGACCCACGTATAAGCCGTACTTTGCAAGTACGGCTTAAAACTCGCCACAAGTGTCAACTGTCAATCCGACGTGATGCCTACGTGCCATTGATTTGACCCAAGTGTGCTAAATTCCTAAATAGTTTTAAAACTATCCTAAATCCCTAATTAGCTTATAATTGGGGCTAAATCCTAAATTTTGTCCAGCATAAACCCTAGCAGTTTAATCCCAAAACCTTGGACTTTGCAGTTAGACCCCTGGTTTGGTTCGTATTTTTAGAACAGTCCGTAACAATATTTTAAAGGGTAAATTGTCGAAACCCAGCAGGTTTTCCCATTGACAAAAGTCGCCTAGCCTCGAAACGCTTGTCAGTAACCCCTTGAAAAAAGGTTTCAGTTGTAAGAAAAAGCCCTGTCTGTGGCATCTGTATATTTACTTGCTGTATCTAGTTATTATGCGATATCTATGCAGTTGCCCACGATATGTATGTCCTATTTAGATATAGCAAGCAACTATAATATATACCAAATGAAAAAATTTCATGAGGTTTTTGACGACCATTTCGTGGTTAAGGGTTTTTTGTCAGTGGAAAAGCCTGCTTTGGGGTTTTGACAATTTGCCCTATTTCTAATGGTTAAGACAAAATCATAAGAAACTAACCTCAACTTTCATACATCTATGAGAAACTACCATGTACTTTCCAGATTAAAACAGACAATATTGAAATATTAGAAATATTATCATCTTTCCAATTTAGATATTACCGAGCGACCAGTTTAGATATCTAGATTCCATCATCCAAAAGAATGGGGAGATCGATAGTGATGTTAATCAAATGATCCAAGCTGGTTGGTTGAAATGGAGGAGTGCAACAGGGATTTTGTGTGATCGTAACTTTCCGTTAAAATTGAAAGGGAAGTTTTATCGGAGCGCTATTCGGCCTGCCTTATTATATGGTACAGAATGCTGGGCTCCTAAGAAGCATCATACACAGAAGATGCACGTAGCGGAGATGCGCATGCTTCATTAGATCTGCGGTAACACTAGAAAATATAAGCTGCGAAATGAGGATATTCGTGTAAAAGTTGGTGTAGCACATATGGAATAGAAGATGCGGGAAAACCGGCTAAGATGGTTTGGTCATGTGCGACGCAGACCTATGGAAGCACCGGTTCGACGAATAGATACTCTCGATATGGGCAATGGCAAAAGGGCAAAAGGGAGACCGAAGAAAACATGGATGGAGGTGATATGAAACAATATGGTTGCCAAAGGACTCAATGAAAGTATATTGTTCGATAGGAGTGAGTGGAGGCGAAGAATTCATGTGCTGGACCCGGCGTGATTCTCATGTTGGTTCATGTAGCCTATCCCATATGCTTGGGATAAAAGGCATAGTTGTTGTTGTTGTATCATCTTTCCAATATGACCTTTTATTGACTTTTAACATTCTATAGTGGAATCCTTATACCACAACATAATAAGATGATTATATTCATATATGCCAAATTGCATCTCAATTTATCTTTAAATAAAAAGGATTTCAAAGCTACTCATAAATAGTAAAATGAGGTTCTTCTCCCTAGAGGAGATCATATCTAGTGGGTTGAGGTGATTTGGGAATACTCCTAGATGAAGAGGGTTTATCATTTCATAAAAGATATGGTTTTATATTAGAAAAGGATAAGAGTATTATGGTCAATAATGAAAACCCCAGTGAGATCGTTCCATAGTTTAGAAAAGTTTTGAGTAGTTTGTTGATATTTAGAAAGTACGGGGAAATGTTTGAAAGTTTAGCGTAGTTATAATAATTTAACCTTACACTAAATACCCTTTACCTATTATGTGTTTTCATTAAACTATCTTAGGAGTAGCACTTTGTAATAAAATAACTTAAAAGGGAGTTTTTTGAAAACAGCTATCGTTAAGAGAATTTTAGTGTAATTCACCCTTCCCTTAGCCGTCAAAATATGAATTTGATATCAAATTCAGGGGTCACTAACAAGGTCTCCCATGCGATGTGCGGGTATGAAGTCTAAAGTCAATAAAAAACATATTAGTTTAAAATTTTATTGTTATATGATTTGCAAGTTTTAAAATCTCATATTTATGAACTTCACATGTATATTATATGAAGGTTTGACTTGTATATACTTCAGCATTTGTCTCCAGCTTTTAATATTTTTCTAGCTATAGCATACGAAAATTGTGAAATTTTTAAACATCTCAAAAATTTCTTTTTCATCGGTTGTTTTGTATCAAAAAGGTAGCTAGAGATCTACTTGGTGAGTCGAGAGGTGGTGCTCCACCATCTAAAGACACATCATGATGAGGCAAGTTTACCTTGCTACATGCTACATTACATTTTGTTCTGAGGCAAGTTTACCTTGCTACATGCTACATTACATTTTGTGCATCTATTTTAATAAGTATAATTATTGAATCGATAACCGTACATCTATATCGTTTATTCTGTACTTACTTGCATATCATACTACATGTTCCAGTTTATTGTTCTGTTAGTATCCATGATTGTTTATTTATACCCATACTTATGCTAGTTGATTATGAGCACCCATATGATATCTTGTACACCCTGACGTGACTTGCTACACATATTACTTGACCCGACCTGGTACCGTACAACTCTTGACATAACGTGACACCTTTATATTACCTGGCTTGACCTGATGTACCATGGCCTTACCTGTTACCTGATCTTGTGTTTAATGCCAACAGACCTGACCTGTTGTCCTCACGGACCGTTCCTGTTGTCTATCCAGACAAATCTGTACCTGCTTGATCATGTGTTGGCATTAGCTCCAGATTATTTGAATACATGACTTAAACACTTATAACTTGGGGGTATGGGGAAATCAATGATGAAATCTTGACTTGTAACTCGACAGTTGCTTGCTTAAACCGATCAGTTTTAGAGGCTAGGCCCGCCTCGGGATGATGCTGCTGACATCATTCGTCTTTATATATTCCCTGTTTTTAGTGCCTAGCGGCACGTCTCGGTTTCAGCCCGAGAGTTTTAGACCGTGGTCCCGGGCATGCACGGGATACTATTGAGTTACATCGATGATTCATCAAATTGATTTCAAAGACTTGAGAGTAGTTAAACCAATAGACTAGTTTAGAATACTCACTGCACATTACCCTTCACTGCCCTGATTTATATTGCTGTTACACCTGCTTTACCATGTATGATCATACTTGCATGTCCTGTTACCCTGTTTATATATTATGGCTTGATGTTATGACGCGCTGACGTCTGGGTTTTGCATGGCCCAGATCCTTCTACCTTTGTTACAGACTGATCAGGAGTATTGTCGTTGCTAGACCGAGCGGTGAAGATCCTGTTGGTATGCAGTATTACTTTCCATGCGTTTCATTTATTGTACCTTTTGCTTCCGCATATTATCATTATTTCTTGACTCATTCATTCTAGCTCATAGACATGTACTAGATAGTTTAGTTTACTTTCATGTTCTTGATATCTCTACAGCCGTAATGTGACCGTGGAGGGATTTTTCCTATCTACAGGTAGCATGGTTGGCTATGTCACGTGCACATCTTAGCGTACTCTGGGAAGCGGGGCGTGACATGGTTCTTTTGGTATCAGAGCCATAGGATATAGGTTAATCGGGTTTGATTCTTTTGTAGTTGGGTATTGGACCCAATACACGAATCAAAATACTCGTGATTAGGAACATGTCCTGCCACCGTGTTATCGTGATTCTTGAATCATATCTTTCTTTTATCCTGTGCCTTGACGATATGCAAACAACCTTGCATCTCGGCTTGAAACTTTTTTGGATTCACCATTGTTTCTCCCTGTTTCTTGATTCTGATACTAGGATTTGGGCGACTTGAGTGGAGTTATGTAATTGTACCCATGAACTGCAACATGGTTACAATGCGGTACTCTATTTGAGTAACTTGGAGTCCTGGTCTTGATTCACTTCCCTATTCCATGATCATTATATTACCTTATTTCTCTCGGTTTCATTGCTTACCAGTTATTGTTCCACCGCCAACTTGAATCATGTTTACCGTGCTTAATCCTTTTCAGTATCTTGACTTCGGATGAAGTCATCTCGATATCTTATTTGTTCTTGTTTTTCCCGCATTAGGATTATTCAATCCTGGTGTATCCCTTTGTTTGTTGTTGTCTTGGGAATGGATTTTCGCGACACTTTCCACGCTCATATTGATTGTAAGGAAAGGAAAGGGATTCTCCAGATTCCCGGACATCCGGAGCTTGTTTTGCTGGAGGAAGCAGTTCTGTCGGGCCAGTCGAGTTTAGGGCTAAGCCGACAAACAGTGTTCTTTCTGTTAGTGTATATGCCCTAGAGGCCATTACTGTATCATACTAGTTTGTATATTACTTAATGGAAGCTTGGGATATTCACAGTTGTATATACAATCTTGCTCGAAATGGTAGTATGCTACTTGGTTTGTCTCTGCTTTAATATGTGCATGTGTTTCTTTTAGCATATTGCTGGTATACATATTAGTAGAGCCCTTAGGATCTTTGCTTGATTACTAGCGTTGTGATGGCGCTCGCACTCGTGGGAGCTGGGTAATCTATAAGCACATCCTTATACAGGTCCCTGGTCGTTGGACTATCGAGACAGGGCATCGATACTCCGGAGTAGACTAGCGTATGCGCTTCTCATCCCAGTGTGGGAGACGGTCTGTCCCACAGCCGTTAGTACGTCGTACTTGGGATAGTATGCGGGTGCTCGTTAGGTTACGAGTACACTGGACAGGACTCGTCGGGAACTGTTGGTTGGTAATATACCTATCGTCAGTTATCAGTTCCCAGGTGACATGAGTACAGCTTAGTCCGCTGACTTGACACTGTCACTTCGCCTCGAGTGTGTTCCCACTGCACTTTGATTACTACCCTACCACGGCTCAGAGGAGTCGTGCAAACAGGTAGTTTTTGGGTGCAGTCCCGAAGCACTTGGAGGCAGTGACGGTTAGACAGGATTCGTCTCTCCCGGTATTGGGGGTTGACATCGCGCTGTGTCCAGGAGAGCCATTACACGAGTAGTCCCTGGCCAGGGCAAGCGAGATATACTGGTAGGCTTCTAGTGTTATCTCAGGGTGTTCTGGGCTACACTCCGACACGACTTGTACTGCTATTAGGGGACTGACGTTCACCGCCCCCTAGGCCCGCCATGCGATGTATCAGACGAACAGACCGGACTGTACGGAGACTGTCACATACAGGCTCAGTAGGAGTGCAGATGGGGTTCACCTCGTCAGTCTTCTTATCGACATCTACCTGGGGACCGTTACGTACAGCTAGTGCCGCTTGCGGTCTGTGGTTAAACCCACTGCCAGCGTAGTGTCGAGTCTTTAGAGTCCCACACAGAGAGCTATTCGTCTTTAGGCAAAATGAGTAGAGGTCGCATGGTTTTTGCGACAGGGTTCGTTCGCATCCGCGCACTTGTGCACGTTTTGCTGTCCGGACAGTTTATACTAGCGGGCTTTGGTTTAAGCCGGATCCAAGTATATGATTTGAGATTGGTTTTTCTCAGAGTATTCGTGTTCCTCGGATCACGAATGCGGGTGCGTATGCACAGTTGCTTGAGATTGAGGGAGAGGACCTTGTTTAGGGTTAATGACTATTGTCATTTTATTAACCCTATTGCTTTTGTGTGTATTATTGTTAATTAATAATTAGCTTAATTATTGTGCATGGTTGTTGTTGTTGACCTTTTGACTTCATTGACTTGTTGACCAAGTTGACAATTTGACCATGATCATTTCATTTGGAAGATGCTCTTTGATCCTTGCAATTTGCATTAATAGTGAAATGATAATGGTCACCTCTTGATTAAACCATGACAATTTTCTAGCTAATTAATTAATTAAAATATCACACACATATTAGTGAGAATGGCTCACTAATAATTCATTCTATAATATCTTTTCTCTCTCTTGCTCATCCTCTCCCTCAAGCTCTCTCCCTCTCATGTGTTGAGAAACAAAAAGCTTGAGAAAAACCTTCACTTGATCTTCTCTACTCTCTTCTAGGGTTCAAGTCTTAGCATTTCTTGCACTCTAGTTACTCCTAGCTTGGAGTTGAAGCTAAAGGTCGAGGCTTTCGGGTGGATCCTTCTTTGACGGAAGAAGACAAGCAAGGTGAGGCCTTTCTACCATTCCGACGAGCAAGGAGAGAAGGAGTTCGAGCTCAAGGTATAACCTTTCTACAACTTAGCTAGTTGTTAGTTTGCTTTAGCTAGTTTTCGTTTAGTAAAGATCCTCACAAGCAAGGTCCATGTTGCCTAAGTCATTAAAAATCCATTTTTTTATTATGTTTTCCGCCTCCCCGTAAGCATCGGGGTGGGCAACGTGGACGTACAGTGGTATCAGAGCCTAACTAAACTCAAACTAGCTAGGTAGTGAAGTGTAACGAAGTTTCGAAACCGGAAAATCCAAAAACCAAACTTTTGCAAAACCCTAGTTTCTGTTAAAATTTTTTCTGCTCTAAATGAAAAACTTTATACTTGTAAATTCGGCTCAGGGTTTTTTATGAACACCCATGAAAAACGGTACAGTGTTTCGTTCAAACCGCCGCCCTTCCGCGGCACGAGGTAGGCATGTGCCGCGGAAGCGCCGCCGTTTGTCGTCTTCTCTGCATCGTTTTTCGTGCAGTGTGTGTCTGTGTTGGTTTTGGGATTTTTAAAATATATTATATGTGCCCAGATTTTCCAGAACTAAAATTTACTTTTGGGGGCCTATAAATCCGTATTTTTCGGAACTTCACTACACTTTAACTACATCGGTTATATCTGTAATGCTTGCATGTATTGAACGTCGGCTAATCGCTATAAGACGATTAGTCGGGGTTATACATGATCTGTGATTGTTATTGGTTTGTGGATATGAATGGATTGGATTGTCGCGGGTGAATGGCCGGGGTGGATGTGAGATGAGCGTTGTTTTTCTTTCATTCATTTGTAACATGTAAATTGATGTAATAATATTATTTGTATGGCCGCACAACCGGGTCGGGGTTATAGCCGTCATTGTATAATTCTTTTTACTGTTTTTGCTCCTAGGATAGACCCATGGAGGGGGTGCACAAACTACCGGGTATCTCGAAGCGCCGAGTGGCCTACTCACGGTGGTGAGGGAGGTTGCTTCGCTTCGGGTGCTTGGCGGGTAGTTTGCCGCACCCGTAGGGGTCTTGGGTGGGGTATTGGCTATTCACCGCGACCGTGTAATCCGCTTTGCGTTGCAGGCTCGAACGCATTGCGGATTCCTAGTATATCCAATGTATTCATCTGTGATCTGTAATGTCTATCATTGCTATATATTTATATATATAATAACTATTTAGGCGTTGCTTATATTTTACAGCCGCGCTAGCCCAGCCCCCGCTCTGTCGTTAGTTAAGTAACCTAACGGGTGATGACGGGGCCCCGTGGCGAATGCGAATGGCATAAGCGTACGTCATATTTTGGTTGTTTTCTGCAATGGTAGGATTAAATGATGGGACGCATTAAAAGAACTAATGCAAGAAATAAACCAAGTAAAAGTCGAATGGAACACTTTGAAAACCACTCGGTTCTTTTCAAAACTAAACTTTTAAACGCGGAGCTTGAACCACTCCTTTTAAAAGCTATCTCGTTCCATCGATTATATCAAGTTCACTACGTTCACGGTTTCGCCAAAACCATCCGTAGCCCTCCATCATTTCGGTTAAATATTCGGTAGTATTCAAGCTATGTATTTTGACCTCACGCCAAGGCATAGTGATTGGTAGCTGCCGGATATTTATCCGTTGCATAGATAGAATGCGTTGATTTGAGACAGTCGTACTGCCGTTTTGGCCTACGTCAAGGGTAGGTACGGGTGGGTTCAAATTAACCAGGATAATGATGGGAAGAACTTGACATGTGACTTATGACATTTTGACCTCACGCCAAGGTCATAAGAGCATGGGGCAAAAATCCACATCGGGAGTTTCATAAGTACTGAAACTTGCTAGCGTTGCATACCATTTAGAGTGTGATGATTCTGGTAGGATTCCTTCGGTTTTATCACACGATGATATTTGGATCCCGATCCTACTGTGAGTATATGCTACTCCTCGGGAAAACTCTCACTTAACGATCAATGCTATAAACCTAGTAGGTGCCTAGAAAGGTGTTAGCGGGGCTACGCCCACAGGGAAAAGAGGTTACTTAATTAAGGAACTTCGCGAAAGCGTTGGAAAACCTCCCTCGAAGTACCGACACTGGCCTGGCTGAACGGTTAAGCAAGTATTGTACGGTGAGAATAATCCCGGCTAATCCTTTTCTTTATGGTTTGAGAAGGGATTCGAGAAACAGTGGGAGCCATCCAGTTTAGACAAACTAAAAACCACTCTAAACTTGCAAGAGCATCATGCTAAAGTGTTTCTTTTCTCTCTCCTAATTGCAGCGACCATTCAACATGACCGGACTTAAGTTACTGTTAGATAAAAATATATTGACAGGGCCAAACTACAAAGATTGGCTCAGGAATGTCAAGATGGCGATCACTTATGACAAGCTGGGGTATATACTTACCACCAAAGCTCCCCCTGTCCCAGGTCCCACCTCCAGCGTCGCGGATGTAGAAATCCGTAAGACATGGGAGATAGATTGCGCGAGGGCCAGATGCCTCGTACTAGCCTCGATGGACAACGAACATCAGAGGAGGCACGAGAATATGGACCTAGAGTCCATATTTCTCCATACAAAAGAACTGTATGGAGAGCAGTCTCGTATCGCTAGATACGAAGTGTCGAAGAAGCTTTTTTCGGCAAGGTTGGCCGTCGGATCATCGGTAGCGGACCACGTGCTTAAGATGATCGGCTACATAGAGGAGCTCGCGGACCTTGGGACCACGTTAGAGAATGAACTCTATACCGATTTGATTCTCCAGTCCCTTCCTTCCACTTACGCCCAGTTCGTTCTTAACTTCAACATGCAAGGAAAGGAGGTTGAACTTGCCGAACTTCTGAACATGTTGAGGACTGCTGAGGGCACCCTACAGAAGGGTAGGGAGACATCCACTTTGTTTGTAGGAGGATCTTCCTCTTCTAGGTCCAGGGCGAAAGCCAAGGGCAAGAAGAAGAAAGCCCCCGCCAAACCAAGAGGCGGTGTCGGTAAAGTGGATACGAAGGGAAAGGGTAAAGCAACAAAAGTAGCGGGGAAGATGGTGGGGAAGGAAGAATGCTTCTATTGTCACAAAAGTGGTCACTGGAAATAGGATTGCAAGGCTTGGAAAGCCAGAACACAGGATTTGAAGCGAGTTGCAGCTTCAGCTTCAGGTGTGTATGTTATTGAAAACTGTCTATCAATAAACTCTACATCCTGGGTATTGGATACCGGATCAGGATCTCATATCTGTAAATCTTTGCAGGCGTTGAGAAAGCGTAGAGTTTTGAAGGCAGGTGACATGACCCTCAGAGTTGCGAACGGTGCTAGCATGGATGCTGAGGCCGTGGGGGACTATCACCTGGGATTATCAGATGGACACTTTTTGGTTTTGCGTAGTTGTTATTATGTACCAAATGCAACCTGTAATATCATTTCTGTATCTTTATTATCTAAAGAAGGTTATGAATTTGCATTTGTAAGTAATGTAGTGAACATTCACCTTAATCAAGTTTTGATTGGGTCAGGTACATTGAACAACGGTATATACGTTTTAAACCAACCACAAGTTTTCAATATCCAGAATACACACAAAAGAAAGTCTCCAGAAATTAACAAAACTTTCTTATGGCATTGTAGACTGGGTCACATCAATGAGAGAAGATTGACTAAGTTACATACTGAAGGATATTTAGATCCGTTCGAATATCAATCGTATGCAACTTGTCAATCCTGTCTCAAAGGAAAGATGACAAAGGCTCCGTTTTCTGGACACGGAGAAAGAGCGAGCGAGCTCTTGGGACTCGTACACAGCGACGTGTGCGGTCCAATGTCTACACATGCGCGAAGCGGTTTTTCTTACTTCATTACTTTTACGGATGATTTCTCAAGATTCGGACACATCTTCTTAATGAAGCATAAATCCGAAGCTTTTGATAAGTTCCAGGAATATAAGAATGAAGTAGAAAAACAAACCGGCAAAAGTATCAAGATCCTAAGATCGGATCGAGGAGGAGAATACTTAAGTGCCGAATTCCTGAATTACTTAAAAGAGAATGGAATTCTCTCTCAGCTTACTCCTCCATACACTCCGCAACATAACGGTGTATCGGAGAGACGGAACCGGACCCTATTGGATATGGTACGGTCCATGATGAGTAACGCTGAGTTACCGCGATCGTTCTGGGGATATGCACTAGAAACAGCTGCATATCTTTTGAACCGTGTTCCCACTAAGACTGTGCCTACCACACCATATGAGTTATGGAGTGAGAAGAAACCCTATCTTCAATACTTGAAGATTTGGGGATGTCCAGCTTATGTCAAAAAGCAGCATACGGACAAGCTCGAGGCACGCTCAGTACTGTGCAAGTTTGTGGGATACCCAAAGAACTCCAGGGGGTATCTTTTCTATTACGCAGAGGAACAAAAAGTCCTTGTTTCTCGTAATGCCCATTTTCTGGAACATCAGTTTTTAGAAAAAGAAATAAGTGGGAGCGCAATAGAACTGGAAGAAATTCCAGAACCACAAACTATTACTGAAAGCTTAGAGGAACCAGAAGGTTCGAAAGAACAGGACATTCCTATGCCACTCCGCAGGAGTAGTAGGCAGTCTCATCCGCCTGAGAGATACTACGGTTTTCTCATTGACGGGGATAGAGAGGACTGCATCATAGATTGTGATGAGCCTACTAGCTTCCAGTAAGCCATTCAGAGCGTCGACTCGGTAAAATGGCTGGATGCAATGCGGACCGAGATGGAGTCCATGTACACCAACAAAGTATGGACGTTGGACATTGCTCCAGACGGGGTAAAACCCGTAGGATGCAAGTGGATCTTCAAAAGGAAGATTGGTGTAGATGGATAGGTTGAGACCTATAAAGCTAGACTGGTAGCAAAGGGTTTTCGTCAGCGACCTGGTTTGGACTATGACGAAACCTTTTCTCCAGTAGCTATGCTGAAGTCCATTCGGATCCTTCTTGCCATCGCTGCTTTCCACGATTATGAGATTTGGCAGATGGACGTAAAGACAGCTTTTCTAAATGGTCATTTAGAGGAGTGTGTCTATATGGACCAGCCAGAGGGTTTCATTCAGGGTGGGAGCAGCGGAAAGGTGTGCAAGTTGCTCAAGTCCATTTATGGACTCAAGCAGGCATCGCGGAGTTGGAACATCTGTTTTGATGAGACGGTCAAAGAATTTGGCTTTATCAAAAATCCAGATGAACCATGCATCTATTGTAGATTTGTAGCGAGAACTGTAGTATTCCTCGTTTTATACGTGGATGACATTCTCTTAATAGGAAATGACATTCCTATGCTACAATCTGTCAAGGGGTTCTTGTCACACAGGTTCTCCATGAAAGACCTGGGTGATGCCTCATACATTCTGGGTATCCGGATCTACCGTGACAGATCCAAGAGGATATTAGGACTTTCTCAGTCCAGGTACATCGAGACCATAGTGAAGAGATTCAGTATGGAAGATTCCAAGCGCGGTAACCTACCGGCTTGTCACGGGATCACCCTCTCCAAAGAGATGTCTCCCAAGACTGATTTGGAGAGGGATCGCATGTCTATTATACCCTACACTTCTGCGGTAGGCTCTATAATGTATGCGATGTTGTGTACCAGACCGGATGTGGCTTATGCACTGAGTGTGGTAAGCAGGTATCAGTCAAACCCTGGGGAGAAACATTGGATAGCAGTAAAGAACATTCTCAAGTACCTGAGAAGGACTAAGGAGATGTTCTTGGTGTATGGCGGAAAAGACCTGCAGATTGAGGCCTTTGCTGACTCCAGCTTCCAGAGTGACAAGGATGATTCCAAGTCCATGTCGGGTTTTGTCTTTACCCTCAATGGAGGGGCGGTGTGTTGGAAGAGCTCCAAACAGGAAACCATTGCTGACTCGACTATGGAAGCGGAATACATCGCTGCATCTGATGCCGCAAAAGAAGCTGTCTGGATGAGGAAGTTCTTGAAAGAACTTCAGGTGGTTCCGTCCATTGTTGACCCAATACCTCTGTATTGCGACAACAACGGGGCTATAGCTTTAGCGAAGGAACCCAGGTCCCATCAGAAATCCAGACACATCTTAAGGCGGTATCACCTGATCAGGGAGATTGTGGATCGCCAGGAGATCGAGGTCCGGAGAGTTGCATCAGAGGATAACACAGCAGATCCATTCACCAAGGCCTTGCCCCAGACTCAGTTCGAGCGGCTGATCGAGATGATAGGTCTTCGATACGCCAGTACATGGCCTTAGTGCAAGTGGGAGATTGTTAGTGTATATGCCCTAGAGGCCATTACTGTATCATACTAGTTTGTATATTACTTAATGGAAGCTTGGGATATTCACAGTTGTATATACAATCTTGCTCGAAATGGTAGTATGCTACTTGGTTTGTCTCTGCTTTAATATGTGCATGTGTTTCTTTTAGCATATTGCTGGTATACATATTAGTAGAGCCCTTAGGATCTTTGCTTGATTACCAGCGTTGTGATGGCGCTCGCACTCGTGGGAGCTGGGTAATCTATAAGCACATCCTTATACAGGTCCCTGGTCGTTGGACTATCGAGACAGGGCATCGATACTCCGGAGTAGACTAGCGTATGCGCTTCTCATCCCAGTGTGGGAGACGGTCTGTCCCACAGCCGTTAGTACGTCGTACTTGGGATAGTATGCGGGTGCTCGTTAGGTTACGAGTACACTGGACAGGACTCGTCGGGAACTGTTGGTTGGTAATATACCTATCGTCAGTTATCAGTTCCCAGGTGACATGAGTACAGCTTAGTCCGCTGACTTGACACTGTCACTTCGCCTCGAGTGTGTTCCCACTGCACTTTGATTACTACCCTACCACGGCTCAGAGGAGTCGTGCAAACAGGTAGTTTTTGGGTGCAGTCCCGAAGCACTTGGAGGCAGTGACGGTTAGACAGGATTCGTCTCTCCCGGTATTGGGGGTTGACATCGCGCTGTGTCCAGGAGAGCCATTACACGAGTAGTCCCTGGCCAGGGCAAGCGAGATATACTGGTAGGCTTCTAGTGTTATCTCAGGGTGTTCTGGGCTACACTCCGACACGACTTGTACCGCTATTAGGGGACTGACGTTCACCGCCCCCCTAGGCCCGCCATGCGATGTATCAGACGAACAGACCGGACTGTACGGAGACTGTCACATACAGGCTCAGTAGGAGTGCAGATGGGGTTCACCTCGTCAGTCTTCTTATCGACATCTACCTGGGGACCGTTACGTACAGCTAGTGCCGCTTGCGGTCTGTGGTTAAACCCACTGCCAGCGTAGTGTCGAGTCTTTAGAGTCCCACACAGAGAGCTATTCGCCTTTAGGCAAAATGAGTAGAGGTCGCATGGTTTTTGCGACAGGGTTCGTTCGCATCCGCGCACTTGTGCACGTTTTGCTGTCCGGACAGTTTATACTAGCGGGCTTTGGTTTAAGCCGGATCCTAGTATATGATTTGAGATTGGTTTTTCTCAGAGTATTCGTGTTCCTCGGATCACGAATGCGGGTGCGTATGCACAGTTGCTTGAGATTGAGGGAGAGGACCTTGTTTAGGGTTAATGACTATTGTCATTTTATTAACCCTATTGCTTTTGTGTGTATTATTGTTAATTAATAATTAGCTTAATTATTGTGCATGGTTGTTGTTGTTGACCTTTTGACTTCATTGACTTGTTGACCAAGTTGACAATTTGACCATGATCATTTCATTTGGAAGATGCTCTTTGATCCTTACAATTTGCATTAATAGTGAAATGATAATGGTCACCTCTTGATTAAACCATGACAATTTTCTTGCTAATTAATTAATTAAAATATCACACACATATTAGTGAGAATGGCTCACTAATAATTCATTCTATAATATCTTTTCTCTCTCTTGCTCATCCTCTCCCTCAAGCTCTCTCCCTCTCATGTGTTGAGAAACAAAAAGCTTGAGAAAAACCTTCACTTGATCTTCTCTACTCTCTTCTAGGGTTCAAGTCTTAGCATTTCTTGCACTCTAGTTACTCCTAGCTTGGAGTTGAAGCTAAAGGTCGAGGCTTTCGGGTGGATCCTTCTTTGACGGAAGAAGACAAGCAAGGTGAGGCCTTTCTACCATTCCGACGAGCAAGGAGAGAAGGAGTTCGAGCTCAAGGTATAACCTTTCTACAACTTAGCTAGTTGTTAGTTTGCTTTAGCTAGTTTTCGTTTAGTAAAGATCCTCACAAGCAAGGTCCATGTTGCCTAAGTCATTAAAAATACATTTTTTTATTATGTTTTCCGCCTCCCCGTAAGCACCGGGGTGGGCAACGTGGACTTACACTTTCGTCGATGAAAGTTGATAAGAATGAAGCGCCGGCTATAGTTCAAGAATTCATGGACGTGTTCGAGGACATCTCGGGTTTACCGCAAAACGAGATATGGAGTTGGTGATTGATCTTGTTCCTGGTGCAGCGCCAATCTCAAAGGCGTATTACCCGATGGCACCAGTAGAGTTGGAAGAAAGTCAAGAAGCAAGTTACCGAATTTCTAGAGAAGGAGTGGATTCGCAGCAGCAACTCACTTTGGAGAGCTCCAGTTCTTCTAGTAAAGAAAAAAGATGGCACAAGGAGGATGTGCATCGATTATCGAAAATTTTGACTGGGTGACTATTAAGAACAGTACCCGATCTCTCGCATTGACGAATTGTTTGAGCAGCTTAGTGGCGCAAGGGTATTCTCGAAACTTGATCTGCGATCCGGATATCATCAGGTCCGAGTTAAATCAGAAAATAATTGCAAGACTGCGTTCCGAACTCGGTATGAACATTACGAGTATTTAGTGATGCCATTCGGAGTCACGTACGCACCGGCGATATTTATGGACTTGATGAACCGAATCTTTTCACTATTCTTGGACCAGTTTATAGTGGTGTTCGCTGAGGATATTCTGGTCTACTCAAAGGAGTATTGAAGAGCATGCAAAACATTTGAGGATCGCACTGCATGTAGGGTTCCTAGGCACACCCATGAGGTTCTACAACTGATCAACCATGCCAAAATTTCATGTGCCAAAGAAACCCTAACGCTAGATCGTTAACTAGAGGTAAGGCGATACTATAACAAGTTAACAACTTTAACTAAAAGGAAAGTGACTACAACCTTTGTAGATCTGGTCCTCCACTTCCTTGGCTCCGTGATGACGTCCCTACGTTGCAACCATCGGAATTCTAGACTCTCACGGTGGTTTCATCGGAGAAAAGATCGGTCTAGGTCGTCGACTTCGATGCCGAAGATGATCTACGTCGAGGCAACTCAAGATCAAGCTCCAACTTCACCAATTCATGAACTTGTGAAGAAAACACCCTATACTACATGGCAAGTGGTAGAGGATGAAGAAATAGGAAGTGAGTTCACTTTTGATTTGGATTTCTCACTTGGAATCATCACTTAGAAATTTCAAGCAAAGGTTCTCTTTTTCTCTTCATGAAGAAGATGAAGAAGAAGAATGAAAAAGAATTATCAATAATAGAAAAAAACAAGTGATGGTTATCATAATGCAACCATGGTTAAGTGTAGAGAATAAACTAGGGTTAGGTGAATGGTTAGGTTAGGCAAAAGAAATAAAAATGGTTGAACTTTTCAAAGCTTCATGAAGCTTCAAAGTAAATCCAAAAGAAGCAACCATTTCTTTTCTTGCTAAAAGAATAAATAAATAAAATAAATAATCAAGAGAAGATAATAAAACCCTAACCATTCACTTAAACATGGTTTAAAGTAAACACAAACCCAAGTTTGCATGTATCATCAAACATGATACAAACAAGTGCACAAAAAATATATCACATATACAACTTGTGCATTTCAAGTGAGAAAATCAATCTTGAGTGAACCAATACTAGTTAATGCAAAGTAATATATCAAATATATAATTATACATTAAATCATTAAATCAACACTTGATTTAATGATCCGGTCATACTGCATATAACCGACTAATATCATGTGTATCAACGTATCGAATCAACATTTGATTCGGTAACCCGGCTATATCATATATAACCGTCCAATGATACAAATCGCGAGGATAGAATACGGTATCACATATACGCATTATTCTCGGTCCCGCACATATCTCATATGCGCTCCTATTTCGTTTCGCTTGAGCTAGGAAACCTCTGTGTAGGACTCTAAAGACTCGTCAATACGCCGGCAGCAGGTGATGATCATATCAAACACCCACAAGCCGCAAGCGGTCTGCTAAACATAACGGCCACCCGGGTATTGAGCGATCAGAAGATCAACGAGCAAGCCCGCTCACACTCCTGTGAATCCAACCAGCAACACTTACCATACAGTCCGGTCTGTTCGTCTGATATGTCGCATATCTCGCCTAGGGGTGGTAAACGTCAGACCCCAGTAGCTTGATAAGTCATGCCGACGTAAGGTCCATAACAATCGTGAAACTACTGATAACTCTTACCAGTATATCTCTGCAACCCTGGCCAGGGATTTCCAGTTATGGCCAGTCAAGCATAGTGCAACATCAACCCCCAATACCGGGAGAGACGAATCCCCTCCTATCGCTCATTGCCTCCATGTGAATCGGGGCTGTACCCCAAAACCACCTGTTTGCACGACTCAGTAGAGCCGTGGTAGGGTGGAAATCAAAGCACAGTGGGAGACCCACAAGACTCTATAACGATCTCGGGTCAACAGACTAAGCTGTACCAGTGTCACCTGAGAACTGCCATCTGACGTGAGGTATAATACCATCTGGGAGTTCTCGGCGAGTTCGTTCAGTATACCCAGTCTCCACTGAGCACCCGCATACCATCTCTGATGTCAAACACCAATGGATATGGGATCATCGATCGCCTATCACATGGGTCGAGAAGATATACGCTAGTCTACTCTGGAATATCGATGCCCCGTCTCGATATTCCCATGACTAGGAACATTGAAGGATGTACTCATGGACTATCCAGGCCCCACTAGTATGATCTGCATCATAGTCCTGGAAGTCGAGTACACATCCTAAGGGCTTTATTAACATGTAACAGAGAGACAGAAAGTATACATGTTAAGATAAAGAGCAACCAGATAGCGTACTATCATGTCGAGCAAGAAAGTCCTACCTATATATGTCCCAGCATCCACTACAATATACATCCAATGTACAGTAATGGCCTCTAGGTTATACATATAACTAACAATCTCCCACTTGTACTAGGGCCATCTGTAGCAGTAGTTGTAGTATCTAATACTCAACCATCCCCAAAAAGTCTCTCTTTAGGAAAAGGCCTTCGTGAGTGGATCCGCCGTGTTGTCCTCTGAGTCTACTCGCCCAACCTCGATCACCTTGGAGATCAACTATCTCCATGATCAGGTGATGCTTCCTCAGAATATGTCTGGGTCACTGATGGGACCAGGGTTCCTGGGCCAAAGCCACACTTCCATTGTCACACAATGGTGGGAACCTAGTTCATCTTATGAACCAATATACACCCAAACTGCCTCTTTGGTAGCATCTTTAATAGTGATGTTACCAGCCTTTATCGTCTAGTTTGCCACGGTATCTAGCTTGGAACTCTTCCAACATACCGTCCCTCCACTGAGGGTAAAGACAATGCCTGCGACTGACATTCAGTCGTCCTTATCACCCTGGAACCTTTTTAGTGATTCTCCCCAGGATCAACTGATACCATCTCACTACAACTAGTGAGAATCCTAACATCCATTTATATCTATTTCATAGATCCAAAACCCAGGATTTAGGAGGTATCACTTTGATCCTATATGGAGAATCTATGTGATAAGAGGAGATCGACCGACCGTAGCATAGGAAACTCTTTTCCTATCAAGAGTATGTTGTCCATGTACAATATGGGGATGACCACCTTACTCTCTACTACCTTTTTGTACATACAGGGTTCATCTACCATTTTGATGAAGTCAAACACTTTGACTACCACATCAAAATAGACGTTCCAACTCTGTGATGCCTGCTTTATCTTGTAAAGCAACTTGCACACGTTTCCGCTGCTCCCACTGTTTACGAAGCCCTCTGGCTGTGGACTTATAGACGTTCTCTTCTAAAACATCATTTAGAAAAGCAGTCATGGCACCCAACCACCAGATATCGTAGTTATGGTATGTAGCAATGGCAAGTAGGATCTGGATGGACTTAAAGCATCGTCCCTAGAAAAGGTTTCATCATTATCCACGCTTGGTTGATGACGAAAACCTTTAACAAGTCTAGCTTTGAAAGTCTCAATTTTTCCATCTACACCAAGTAATCTTCTCAAGATATACTTGCTCCTGATGGGGATTTAACCCTTCAGATATCGCAACCAAAGTCCATACTTTGTTGGTGTATATGGATTCCATCTCAGATCGCTAAGCATCCAGCCATTCTTACAGAGTCCCTACTCTCGATGACCTGCTCGAAACTAGTTGGGTCATCATCTCATGATGCAATCCTCGCTCCCACTGTCATCGAGAAACCGAAGTATCCCTCAAGCAGGTGAGGAACCCTACCAGATCGGCGGAGAGGCTGAGGTTCGTCGGGGACTATTGAATCCTTTGGTTCTGTCAAATCATCAGCTGCAGTTTTGTATAGCTGGAATCTTTCCAGTTCTACAGAACTGACCTTGCCTCGATCTTGTCCGGATTTTGCTTTTGACATAGGTCAGACAATCCCAAATCTTAACTTACTTAAGAGATAGGCTCTTCCTATATCATATCTTATATGGAGTGGTAGGCACTGATTTGATTCGAACCCAATTCAATAGGTATGCAGCTTCTCAAGTGCACAACCCCAAAAGGAAATAGGTAACTCAGTAGTACTCATCATAGAGCACACCATATCTAATACGGTGCGATTGCTCCACCCTGATACACCGTTGTGCTGTGGTGTATTCAGAGGAGTAATACTGAGAGAGAATCTCATTCTCCTTTAGAATACTCCAGGCATTCCGTGCTTAAGTATTCTCCTCCTTAATCTCATCAAAGGACATAATACTTATACCCGTATTTTGGTTCTCTACTTCTAAATCATATTTTGTGAATATCTCAAAAGGTTCGGACTTATGTTTCAACAGGAACATATGTCTGAATCTTGAGAGATCATCAGAGAATGTAATGAAGTACAGAGAACCGGTCTTGGCATGTGTAGACAGAGGATCTACATACATCAACATGTATCATCCCAAGAGTTTACTAACTCTTTCTCTGTTTGTAATAAACAGAGATATGGTCATCTTATCTCTGTGACATGACTGACAAGTTTCACAAGATGTAAATTCAAACTGATTTAAATATGCATCTAAAATGTAACTTCAGCCAGTCGGGTCGCATTGATATGACCTAGTCTACAATGCCTTAAGAAGGATCCGTCCATTTCTGAACTCTTCCTCTTGAGTGTGTTCTGTATACTAGGAACTGTAGTTTGATTTAGAACATCAATGCTTTTAGATAACGTGCCTGAACCGATCAACTTTTGATATAGGAAACGTTCAAAACATTATCCAACAATACAAAATTTTATCATTTCTTTACTTGTAAAGAGACTGATATGATTTTGTATATTAGGTTCGGTATCTAATAACATTCGTTCAGAATCAATGTACTGGTAATACAGGGTGACAGTGACCAACAGACTTGGCTGCAACACTTTCCCCGTTTTCTGTCTCATGAAACTTATCACCCGTTCTTAGTTCTCTACCTTTCTGTAACCCTATGTAACTGATTACATATCTGGGATCCTGATCCGGCATCAAATACCCAGGACGTAGAGAATACTGAGAAACAGTTCTTTGTAATGAACACACCCGAAGGAGATGCATCATACTCACTTTCTTCGTTTGGGCGGCACAAGAATTCTGGTGTTCCCCTATTTCCTGCTCTGTCTTATAACAATTATAAGTTGGAGCAGGACCAACGTTCCCCAGCTCAGTATAACAAGCGGGTTCGGTCAATACATCCATATTATTATCTTGATTAAGGCGTGATATGGTCGCTACCTGGAGAGAGAGAGAAGAAAAACACTCTGCGTGCGCTCTTGCAAGATTAGATTGGTTATTTATTTTATCTAATCAGGATGGCTCCCACTGTTTTTATCAAATCTTCCTTCAAACTCTAAAAGGAAAGACTAGCCGGGATTAATTACACTCTACAAGTTCGCCAATTTTTCAGCCAGGCCAGTGTCGGTACTTTGAGGGAGGTTCCCCGTGCTTTCACACGGACCTAATTACAGTAAACCTCGTTTTCCCAGAGGCGTAACCCCGTTGACACCTTTCTAGACAACTACTTGATCGGCTAATTGCAAAGTGCAAAACTTTCCCAGGAGTAACAATTACTCGCAATGGGTATCGGGATCCAACTATCATATAGGAGGTATGCAATCTCATTGCAAATTTCAACACTTGAAACTCCCGATAAAGGTTTTTACCCCTAGCACCTATGACCTTAACTATGGTCAACAAATCATAAGCACTAGTCAAGTTCTACCCGTCATTTCGTAATTAATTAGACTCACCCACATGACCCTTAACTAAAGTCAATAAAGTCACGCGACTGTCCTAACTAATCGCATCATATGCGGTGTAGAAAAACATCACTTAGCTACCGTACACTGTGCCTTGACTATGGTCAACAAACACAGCACGAATACTAAGTACTCTACTTCCTAAAATGACGGAGGGTTGCGGCTGGTTTTTAAGAAAACCTTTAACGCTTTGAACTTGATCTCGTTGCGGAATCAAATGGTTTTTAAATGGAGTGTTTTTGAGGCTTTTTCTAGTTTTGCTAAAGGGGTCACTCCCGGTGAAGGGATCGTCGGCCCTTTCCTCATCGAATAAAATGCATGATATATCATATATACCGCTGTGCAAAGCAGAAACTATAGAAGCAATCAAAAGACAAACCGAGAGTTGTAGCATCTGCCAGTTATTGCTAAAGGAGTCACTCCCGGTGAAGGGATCTCGGTCCTTTCCTTATCGAATAAGGTGTAGGATGTTCTACAAGGAACACCGCGATGCAAAGCAAGAACTGTAGCTACCTGTTTTATTTTTGAAATTCTATTCCACAACATCTTTTAGGTTTATTTTCTTTCATTAATCTCATTAATGAATGCCCCATCATTTAAGTCCACTTAAACATCACAGATAAATATAACGTACGCTTATGCCATCCGCATTCGCCTCGATGTCCCGTCTGCACCGTTAGGTTAGGTAACTAACGCCAGAACGAGGCAGGGCTAGCGCGGGTGTAAAACATAAGCAACGTCTATATAATATATCATATATACTATATACAATATCTATCTGAACATATCACATGATCACATCGCAGATAACGCAGCAGAAAATATCATATGAAATATTGGATATACTAGGACGTCCGTGTTTTTAATACGAGCCAGTATAAAACACGGATTCCACGGTCGCGATGAATAGCCAATTCCACACCCCTAGACCCCTATGAGAGCGGCAAGCAACCCTACCAATTCGAGGGTTAGGAGACCCGAACTCGACTCCTCGAGATGGTCTCCCACTGGACCCTAGAACACGGTTACTTGTGCTCCCCTCCTTGGGTCTATCCTAATACGGAAAAGTAAATAATATACAAAAGGTGACATCTTCCGCAACCTGGAAGTGCCCCAATAAAAGAATATTACATACAAGGTTCTTACATGAATGAAAATGAAAAACACCCATCTCACATAAAAACCCCCCGGCTATTCAAACACGACGATCCAATATAACATATCCAGCAACACATAACATCACATGTTATCAACGTAAGTAAATATGCGCATCCCAATTGTCGTTGACATATAGCAACGAAACCGGCGATATCACATATTACACTTACGGTCACAGAAAAGAAAGTGTAAAACTACAACAGTTGGAATCCGCAACCTCTTTAGACATCGCATGCCTAATCAAATGAATTCCTTAGACATCGCATGCCTAACAATTATAAACCCCGCATTTTAGTCTCATTATCGAAAACACTTTTCAATAACAAGTCGGGTAATTCAACAAGATTCCCGACATCCTGATCGAATGCTCGTCGCAAACTTTAGTAGACGGCCGCACCCCCGATACCGTCGACGAAGTGCACCAAGACGGAACACCGCTGCCGCGAGCACCCGAACGGATGCTTTCGGCGACGGGGTTCTCCTACAGTCACTTGGTCGGGGCTATGGGGTGAGGCTGTCTATTAAGTTTACTCGGCGAGTATCCGCGTATGCTACGTGATTGCGACGGACTTTTGATCACATCAAAATTCCGTGGCAACCGATCAAGTGAGACTAAAGTGCTATGTTTATAACATCCAAATCAGTTATCTCATAACTACATGTAGATTCCAAATATTGTATTACATTCCAGATAAATAGAAAATGTTAAACTTTCCGATCGAACAGTCGAACACCCAGGTTTTCCCGAAACAGCTCAACACATGAAATAAGTTTAAAAACATTCACTTCATGCCTCAGTACCAACGGTGCAGCCATAGAAGGGTCAAGCCAACGCCTCACATGTGGCACGCCGTACTGCCCCAAACCCTAAGGTTCAAAGGGCAGTTCAAGACGGTCACATAATCGAGTTAAGGTTTGTTGTCTTCTAGAGGGACCATCGCGTTACTTGCACTACTTAGAACGTCGTTTAACTACGGAAAAATCCAACAATTGGAAATTTCCCGGCAGGGGAAAAGTGGGTATTTATATCCGGTCGAACTTTTTAACATATTCTAAAATTATCCGGAAAAACACAGACAAAGTTTGATAATCCGATCGAATCTTCGAGTCCCAATACAACCCCAGAACACTCAACTCTTGAGTCATAAAAAAATACCCATAAAATATAAATCACAGAAATATGAATTATGGTGGAAAAACGATGGCCTAACTCTGTACGGCCGCGGAACCGCGGCCTAAGCAGGCTATTGCCGCGGTTCCTTGGTGGAATGTACGATTTAGGGGGTCGTTTTTCACCACAATTCTTATATTTCCCTGCTGAATTTTTCAGGTATTTTTAATTCAGAAAAATCCACAATTTTCAAAAATGTACAGAGAGGGGTCATAGATTAGGGTTTCGGGTTCGATCGGGTTTCTAACTCCGTCTACGCATCGCCTAAGGCTCTAGCTAGGCTCTGATACCACTGTACGGTTCCTAGGCACACCCATGAGGTTCTACAACTGATCAACCATGCCAAAATCAAAATTTTCATGTGCCAAAGAAACCCTAACGCTAGATCGTTAACTAGAGGTAAGGCGATACTATAACAAGTTAATAACCTTAACTAAAAGGAAAGTGACTACAACCTTTGTAGATCTGGTCCTCCACTTCCTTGGCTCCGTGATGACGTCCCTCCGCTGCAACCATCGGAATTCTAGACTCTCGCGGTGGTTTCATCGGAGAAAAGATCGGTCTAGGTCGTCGACTTTGATGCCGAAGATGATCTACATCGAGGCAACTCAAGATCAAGCTCCAACTTCACCAATTCATGAAACTTGTGAAGAAAACACCCTATACTACATGGCAAGTGGTAGAGGATGAAGAAATAGGAAGTGGGTTCACTTTTGATTTGGATTTCTCACTTGGAATCATCACTTAGAAATTTCAAGCAAAGGTTCTCTTTTTCTCTTCATGAAGAAGATGAAGAAGAAGAATGAAAAAGAATTATCAATAATAGAAAAAACAAGTGATGGTTATCATAATGCAACCATGGTTAAGTGTAGAGAATAAACTAGGGTTAGGTGAATGGTTAGGTTAGGCAAAAGAAACAAAAATGGTTGAACTTTTCAAAGCTTCATGAAGCTTCAAAGTAAATCCAAAAGAAGCAACCATTTCTTTTCTTGCTAAAAGAATAAATAAATAAAATAAATAATCAAGAGAAGATAATAAAACCCTAACCATTCACTTAAACATGGTTTAAAGTAAACACAAACCCAAGTTTGCATGTATCATCAAACATGATACAAACAAGTGCACAAAAAATATATCACATATACAATGTGTGCATTTCAAGTGAGAAAATCAATCTTGAGTGAACCAATACTAGTTAATGCAAAGTAATATATCAAATATATAATTATACATTAAATCATTAAATCAACACTTGATTTAATGATCCGGTCATACTGCATATAACCGACTAATATCATGTGTATCAATGTATCAAATCAACATTTGATTCGGTAACTCGGCTATATCATATATAACCGTCCAATGATACAAATCGCGAGAATAGAATATGGTATCACATACATGCATTATTCTCGGTCCCGCACATATCTCATATGCGCTCTTATTTCGTTTCGCTTGAGCTAGGAAATCTCTGTGTAGGACTCTAAAGACTCGTCAATACGCCGGTAGCAGGTGATGATCATATCAAACACCCACAAGCCGCAAGCGGTCTGCTAAACGTAACGGCCACCCGGGTATTGAGCGATCAGAAGATCAACGAGCAAGCCCGCTCACACTCCTGTGAATCCAAGCAGCAACACTTACCGTACAGTCCGGTCTGTTCGTCTGATATGTCGCATATCTCGCCTAGGGGTGGTAAACGTCAGACCCCAGTAGCTTGATAAGTCATGCCGACGTAAGGTCCATAACAATCGTGAAACTACTGATAACTCTTACCAGTATATCACTGCAACCCTGGCCAGGGATTTCCAGTTATGGCCAGTCGAGCATAGCGCAACATCAACCCCCAATACCGGGCGAGACGAATCCCCTCCTATCGCTCATTGCCTCCATGTGAATCGGGACTGTACCCCAAAACCACATGTTTGCACGACTCAGTAGAACCGTGGTAGGGTGGAAATCAAAGCACAGTGGGAGACACACAAGACTCTATGACGATCTCGGGTCAATAGACTAAGCTGTACCAGTGTCACCTGAGAACTGCCATCTGACGTGAGGTATAATACCATCTGGGAGTTCTCGGCGAGTCTGTTCAGTGTACCCAGTCTCCACTGAGCACCCGCATACCATCTATGATGTCAAACACCAATGGATATGGGATCATCCATCGCCCATCACATGGGTCGAGAAGATATACGCTAGTCTACTCTGGAATATCGATGCCCCGTCTCGATATTCCCACGACTAGGAACATTGAAGGATGTACTCATGGACTATCCAGGCCCCACTAGTATGATCTGCATCATAGTCCTGGAAGTCGAGTACACATCCTAAGGGCTTTATCAACATGTAACAGAGAGACAGAAAGTATACATGTTAAGATAAAGAGCAACCAGATAGCGTACTATCATGTCGAGCAAGAAAGTCCTACATATATATGTCCCAGCATCCACTACAATATACATCCAATGTACAGTAATAGCCTCTAGGGCATACATATAACTAACAATGCAGACATTGAGGCAAGAAAATTATATGCAAAGATGAGCAAGTGCGAGTTTTGGCTTGAAGAAGTGAAGTTTTGGGGCACGTGTGGCTGGAGATGGAATCGCCGTTGATCCCGAAGGACTACAGTAGTTTCTGATTGGTCAATTCCGAAGAATGTTGCGGAGATAAGAAGCTCTCTCTTGGACTAGCTGGGAATTACAGAAGATTCGAGGAGAACTTTGCTCGTCTGGCGGAGCCGTTGACCAAGCTTACACGCAAGGAGGTACCATTTGTGTGGACGGATAATTGTGCGTCAGCTTTTGAGGCGTTGAAGCAAAGATTGATAACCGCTCTTATTTTAACCGTGCCAGACAGTTCCGGAGGATTGTTGTTTCGCAGCAACACATCGGAGAAAGTATTGGGATATGTTTTGGTGCAGCATGGGAAGGTTATAACTTACGCATCAAGACGGTTGAAGACCCATGAGAAAAATTACTCAACTCATGACTTGGAGTTAGCGGCTGGGATGTTCGTTTTGAAGATTTGGAGACACTACCTTTTAGGCGAAAGGATCGAGGTTTTCACTGATCATAAAAGCTTGAAGTATGTGTTCACGTAGAAGGAGCTTAATATGAGGCAGCGCAGATGGTTGGAGCTGATGGCTGACTACGATCTTGATCTTAATTACCATCCGGGGAAGGTTAATGTCGTGCCGGATGCGCTCAGTCGGTTACCAGCAATTCAGACGTTGACTGCACAGAAGGAACTCATTGAAGACTTTCGAAGATTTGATTTGGAGGTTGTGCTACCGCATTCTTCGGGACAGTTGATGCAGCTGCAGGTACATTCATCGTTGATCGAGAATATTAAAGCAGCGTAACCGCAGGACCCTAGATTGCAAAAGTTTCGAGAACAGGTTGAAGCTGGACTTCGAACTGACTTACTGATCCATAAAGATGGTTCGTTGAGATATGGTAGCCGTTTGTGTGCGCCAAAGGGAGATATTCGCGAAGAACTTATGAAGGAGACGCACAGTTCAGCATATTCCATACATTCAGGAGGCACGAAGATGTACCGAGATATACGAGAACATTTCTGGTGGGAAGGCATGAAACGAGAGATTGCCCGCTTTGTGGCAAAGTGCTTGGTGTGTTAGCAAGTTAAGGCTGAACATCAAAGGTTGTTGGTTTATTGCAACCACTTCCGATTCCTCAGTGGAAGTGGGAACATATAACCATGGATTTCGTAACAGCTCTACCGCGGAGTCCAAAGGGCAACAATGCAGTATGGGTGTTTGTTGATCAGTTGACCAAGGCAGCTCATTTCATTCCTTTTCGGATTGGTCAATCAACAGAAACTTTGGCAGAATGGTACATGCAGGAGATTGTAAGATTGCATGGAGTACCGGTGAGCATCGTGTCCGACCGTGACACTCGGTTCTTATCACACTTCTGGAGGAGCTTACAGGAAAGTTTGGGGACTCGATTGAAGTTTAGCACAACTTATCATCCTCAAACAGATGGCCAGTCGGAGAGAACAATCCAAACTCTTGAAGATATGTTGAGAGCTTGCATGTTGGACTTCAAGGGTTCATGGGAGGATCATCTAAATTTAGTGGAGTTTTCTTACAACAACAGTTTCCAGACAACTATTCAGATGGCTCCATTCGAAGCTTTGTATGGTCGCAAGTGTCGTTCACCTATTTGTTGGGACGATATCGGTGAACGAAGATTGTTGGGACCAGATTTGGTTGTACAGACAGTTGAGAAGGTTAGTACTATCCGGAATAATATGAAAGCAGCACAAGACCGACAGAAGAGTTGGGCAGATACATCAAGAAGACCTCTAGAGTTCGTCGTTGGTGATTTGGTATTCTTGCCGATATCACCGACTAGAGGGGTGATCCGTTTCGGAAGTCGAGGAAAGCTTAGTCCTCGATTCGTTGGACCTTTTGAGATCTTGGAACGTGTTGGAAAAGTGGCTGATCGTGTGGCGTTACCGCAATTCTTGGCGAATGGTCATGACGTGTTTCTCGTACCTCAACCTCGTAAGTATGTTCGAGATGAAACACATGTGTTGGATCATTCGGAGCTGACCGTACGAGAAGATTTGACTTTTGAAGAGCGACCGGTGTCGATCGTGGATCGAAGAGAAAAGGTTCTTAAGAACAAGGTTATCCCTCTTGTACTTGTTTCTTGGAGTAATCACTCGCATGGAGAACCAACTTGGGAACGAGAAGATGAAATCCGGCAGAAGTGTCCACATCTATTCTTGAAATTTCTTGTTTGTTTATCCTATCTTGTTCTTGGAATTTCGAGGACGAAATTCCTTTGTAGTTGGGTATAATGTAACACCCGAGTTCACTTATACCAATTCCAGTTTCTGTATTTACCTATCCATGGTCTTTTCTTGATTTAGCGTGTTTGGGTGCGAATGGTATTTTACATATTACTTTGCATTCGAACCGATCCGCTTGCTTGAACTTGTTTGATTTATATTTATAGGTTATCCTGACTTGTTGCATTGACACGTGCATCTAGTATAAACTGCATATTGGCATTTCATCTGATATCGCATGTTTTATCATATAACTTTTAGATCACAGAAAATATTTTAAAATTACATTTCATAGCCTGCATGATACCCCTAACCCCGTGGTAGCGTCCGCGCATCTTGTTCTCGTCCCGTTCAGTGAAACGGACGTGTTTGGATGGCTACGCGCACGTACGTGCATCCGTTCTTGGGGGTATGCATTTTCTTTGACTGAGCATTCATTTTGAAATTTGGAAGTTGCATATATTTTTCATATTTTTAATCTGAATTTTTAGACCCGACCCGGGCTTGTTTTGGAGTAAATTTGTATTTGCTAAAATCTCAAACGGACTAGTATTATAATATTATATTCGATATAATTAAATCTTAAATATCTATATATATACGTTTATATATATATTTTCTTAAACTAAAAATATCTTTTAAAATATTTAAATCCTATTCTAACTGCTGTATCTTTCTCTCTCTCTCTCTCTGAATCCCCCCTCTCTCTCTTCTCTCTGTATACAATATTTTATATATATTATTTTAAAATTTAAACTTCATTCATACGTCTCTCTCTCTCTTCCCCATCTTCTTCTTCTTCCCACCTCGCGATCGTCGAACCCACGCCGAGCCCTCGCTTGCCTCGCGCGCCGCCGCCGACCCCCATCATCTTCGACCTCGCCTTCCTCACCTCTCATCTCTCTCCTCCTTCTCCTCACCTATCTAACCCCGACACCCTTGCACCGAAGCACCGTCACCTCCTCGCCGGTGAACTTGCCTCCCTCGCCGCCGTCGTCCCATCACCCTCGTCTTCCTCTCCGACAACACCACCTCTTCCTCACCTCCACTTTCTTCTCTCCTTCCTCGTCCCGACTGCACACCCTTGGAAAACGGCGCAGGAACCCGCTGCAGCCCTCTCCTGCACACCCGCTCCACCGCCGGCAACCCCTCACCTCCTCTTCACTTCATCTCCTCCATGACCTCAACTCCGCTTCTTCTTTTCCCCGAAACTTGCACCCTCTCTCCTGTGACCACTAAACCCACTGCGACCATCACCCAACCCCAGCACATCTCGCCGCCGGAACTCCAACCACTTCTCCGTCGGCTTTCCCCCATCACCACCATTTCCATCTTCTCTTTTGCACCAAGCTTCGACACACCCTTTCCCTGCTCTTCCCTGCACAGAACCTGACATTGCAAGAACTTGCACCCCACGGCCACTGTCATCGCCGTGGATCTCGCCGTCGATGGCCCATCGTCGTCATCGCATCCTTTGCCTCGCCTCTGGATCCAGAACTCAGCCCAGACCATGTACCAGATCGCGTCCAGATCGCGCCCAGACCATGCACATATCGCGTCCAGATCGCGCCCAGACCATGCACCAGATCACGCCCAGACCATGCACCAGATCGTGTCCAGATCGCGTCCATACCATGCACCGGATCGCGACTAGACCCAGTACCGTGTCGCGCCGTTTCACATACCGTATCGTGTCATGTCGCACCAGGCCGCCTGCATATCGTCCTTTATTCTGAGGCAAGTTTACCTTGCTACATGCTACATTACATTTTGTGCATCTATTTTAATAAATATAATTATTAAATCGATAACCATACATCTATATAGTTTATTCTGTACTTACTTGCATATCATACTACATGTTCCAGTTTATTGTTCTGTTAGTATCCATGCTTGTTTATTTATACCCATGCTTATGCTAGTTGATTATGAGCACCCACATGATATCTTGTACACCCTGACGTGACTTGCTACACATATTACTTGACCCGACCTGGTACCGTACAACTCTTGACATAACATGACACCTTTATATTACCTGGCTTGATCTGATGACCATGGTCTTACCTGTTACCTGATCTTGGGTCTAATGCCAACAGACCTGACTTGTTGTCCTCACGGACCGTTTCTGTTGTCTATCCAGACAAACTTGTACCTGCTTGATCCTGTGTTGGCATTAGCTCCAGATTATTTGAATACATGACTTGAACACTTATAACTTGGGGGTATGGGGAAATCAATGATGAAATCCTGACTTGTAACTCGACAGTTGTTTACTTATACTGATCAGTTTTAGAGGCTAGGCCCGCCTCGGGCTGCTGCTGCTGACATCATTCGTCTTTATATATTTCCTGGTTTTAGTGCCTAGCGGCACGTCTCGGTTTCAGCCCGAAAGTCTTAGACCATGGTCCCGGGCATGCACGGGATACTATTGAGTTACATCGATGATTCATCAAATTGATTTCAAAGACTTGAGAGTAGTTAAACCAATAGACTAGTTTAGAATACTCACTGCACATTACCCTTCACTGTCCTGATTTATATTGCTGTTACACCTGCTTTACCATGTACGATCATACTTGCATGTCCTGTTACCCTGTTTATATATTATGGCTTGATGTTATGACGCGCTGACGTCTGGGTTTTGCATGGCCCAGATCCTCTACCTTTGTTGCAGACTGATCAAGAGTATTGCCGCTGCTAGACCGAGCGGTGAAGATCCTGTTGGTATGCAGTATTACTTTCCATGCGTTTCATTTATTGTACCCTTTGCTTCCACATATTATCATTATTTCTTGACTCATTCATTCTGGCTCATGGACATGTACTAGATAGTTTAGTTTACTTTCCTGTTCTTGATATCTCTACAGCCGTAATGTGACTGTGGAGGGATTTTTCCTATCCGCAGGTAGCATGGTTGGCTATGTCACATGCCCATCTTAGCGTACTCTAGGAAGCGGGGCGTGACAAGTAGTGAAAAATGTCAAAACCTGCGGCGGCTTAACGAGTGATTTTCCGATTACAATTGGTTTACATCAAGGATCTGCATTAAGTCCATTCCTGTTTACCATCGTAATGGATGAACTTACTAGAACTATCCAAGATGAGGTACCTTGGAGTATGCTTTTCGCTGATGATATTGTTCTAGTAAATGAGATGAAAGCAGGGGTTAATGCCAAATTGGAATTATGGAGGCAAATATTGGAATCTCGGGGATTCAGATTGAGCAGGTCCAAGACAGCTGATTAATTGTCAAAAGCATGAGTTTACCGCAATCAGAAACGGCGTCGCTTCGCAGCTAGCCGGTGAGTACGGGTCGATCCACAGAGACGGGTAAATTTCTTTTATGTGTTTTAACGAGTTGATTCAAGATGTCGTTTTGGTTGGTTTATAAAAATCTATGAAAACTGGATCTATCACTAAACTTAATTAATCTAATTTAAAATCTTGCTAGGGTTAGGCTTAGAGGAAGTTTTGGAGATTAACGTTTTTCCTCACCGCTTTCAATGCCTTCTTTTTTTTTTAGATCTATTAGATGTTAAGTTAATTATTAATAAAGTGGATACGGATCTTTTGGGAAGATATTTCTTCCTCTAGATTTGTATCCTTCCTTTGTTGATAATTACCTAACCCCCACGGAAAACGCGCGCAACCGGCCCTTTATACTACGGTTCATCGTTACCTCGAGGGGTAGGATGCCGCAGGGAGCGGTTGTGCACGTATGCGTGGAGTTCTAACTCTTAAGTGAAGGTGGCATTGAAAGGGGTGAGAGATCTCATCTCTCAACCCTTTCCCTAAGGCTAACCCTAACAAGCGAGGAGACTACTCGCTCATTAGGGGATGATAAATTATACTAGAAAATAAAAGCAAGGAAATAAATTACCTACTGATTTGATGGCTCCCTCCAAGTAGAAGACAGAATAGATCTGAAAGTCATTCCCAGAAATTCTGAATTTTATTTATTGAAAAAAGGCATAAGGTTTTTACAATTTTAGATTACAATTTATAAGAAAATAGGAAACCTAGGGTTACAGACTCTCGCACATGCAAAATTACTGATTTGCCCCCTAAAAATCCTAACATCTGCACCGACGCACCGACGCACCAAATTTCCACTGACAAGCTCTCTATAAGGCAGCGGAACCGCGGCACCAGGCTAGGTTTGTCCGCGGTTCCGCGGCCAAACTGTGGATTTGGGTTGTCAAAGTTTGGGGTTATTTTCTTGGCTTCTTGGGCTTTGTCTTTTTATATTTCTTTCCTCAGTTGGACTTCTGAATCTTCTCCAGATTTTCAGTGAAGATTTGTATTGGTCTTTTAATCGTTTCACCTTGACTTGCGTTGTCTTGCACTTATATGAACTGGGCTTGACTGAGATCCGTCTAATTGTTGGTCAAAAGTCCCTTTTTCTGTTGTTTTGTGTCTTTTTCACTGTATTTGCTCCAGAAACCTGTATCCAGTAATATGCAACAAACGTGCGTCAAGAGTACCTGTTTATTTATAAAAAGGATAAGAATAGGGGAATGATAAATGCAATATTATGGTCTGAACAAATACCCCCAAACTTACCTTTTGCTCGTCCTCGAGCAAACTTATTATTTATTCACTAAAATCCTAACCGCACTTTCGCAGGGAAACGCGATTGCACTGAGCACGTGCAACAAGCCGTTAAATCTCTAGGTGTCCCTAGTAGGAGGAGTGTTGTCTCCTGAGGGTTTTCAGCGGATTACACCCACAAAATCCTATCAACTCTGCCCATTGACTTTTGTTCTCCAATTAGGTTTTCTAACAAGGAATTCTATTATCTTATACTTGTAAATTATCCACCCATATTTTTCACGCTTTCTTATCATTTAACTTAAGATTATATATATCCTGCAGACTTACTTAGCTTTCGGCATCTCTTAAGTTTTCATTCTAGGATTCTATCTCGACTTAGGAATTTCTATCAACTCTACTAAAGATACAAGTTCTATTCTTCATTCCTCTCTCTTATCTAAATTCCAATCACATATCCCCACGTGTGTGTATAAATCACCTCTACACTTGGAAATTCAAATCAAGCAATCGTACTCTCGTCCATTGTCCAAAGCACTTATTAATTGGTGAATTTTTAATTGAATTTTGCTTACACATCCTTCATGCGACTGTTAATACTTCTTGAGGTACCAACGACCGATTACAAAATGTGTTTGCACATTTAAGCGTACTTCCTAGTCTTGTAACACCCAAGGCTTTAGCAGTGACTCCCAAACCAGTTGGTCTAAGGCACTAGGTGATGAAGCACCCTCGCTAAATATTTTTCTATTTTTGCAGCCTTAAGTAATCACAAAAACCAGTGTCCATTTTTTTATATTCTTTATTCACACTTTTTCTTTTATTTTCTTCATACTAAGGACTTTAGACAAGAGCATTTCAAAGTCTCTTCTACTATTCCAAGTTTCAAGGTGTGTGATTGTGCAAATTGTAGGGTATACATTTTCAGAATCTAGACTTAAACTAGGAACTATTTTTCAAACTTATACTCTAATAAGAACATCAATACTCTTCCCTTGTTTCGACTTAGCCCAAGAAGTCAACCCAAAATTTGCCTATTTCTAAATAAATTACAAGGCATATACTTTCTACCGTTAAACTTTAAGGAAGGTTATTTTTAGGGTTTTTAATTCAGTAAGTCTAAGATCTAGTTGTTCCTAGCTAGTTAACCTATTTGTCAAACTCAAGTCAATTAGCCAAAATTGAATACAATAATTTTTATAATTTTTGAATTTTTTCAATTTTTATGGTTTTTCAAATGAGTATGCAAATGCAAAAGTATGTACAAATGAATGCAAAAGAAGAAGACGTACCGAGCGTACCCCCAAACTTGAACTTGACAGTGTCCTCACTGTCATGCTAAACCAAGAGGGTCAAAATACCGATACTCCCCTGTTTATTTATTTATAGTTTTTTTTTATTGTTAAGAAAAACAAAAATATATACAAAAAGACCCTCCCCCAAACTTCATTTAAACTATGTTAGACATTACTGCCAAACTTTGCATCGACCAAAAGTCAACACCAACCATTTGAAAAATTTATCAGTAAAGCGTATTGGTTGGTGGAAGAATAAGTTGTGGTGGTCCGCAAGGAATTGGGGAAGATAGAAGTAGTGGTATGGGAGGTGTGGAAGTAAATATACAGGTGATGGTGATGCATCGAAACGAGAATGTAAATGATCAGAAATCAGTGGAGTGTTGGCATTCTCGTAGCTTCTCAAAAGAAATGGGGGTGGTTCAACTTCTAAGGGAGGAGGTTGACTCACCACAATACCCCCAAGATGTTTCTGTGGGTCCTCTAATGACATGGCATCATCCATCAATTGTGTATGATATTCACTTATGAGGGAACTTATCTCCTCGATGTCCGCCATAGTCCAACCGAAAACTTGCCGCCTATCTTGTAAGACTTTTAAAATAGCGTTCTCTTGCTCGAAGGCTAGAGAGGCTGATATGATAATGGGAAAAGTCTCATTCTCACCTATGTAGGCATATCTAAGGTGAGACGGCAAGGGCGTGAGTTTGAATTTCTGAGGCGAAAGAATCATTGTGGAATCTACCTCGAACTCAAAGGACTCTAACACAGGTTCGAAATCACTGCAAACAACCGATTCGGATGGTTCGACTGACTCATCCAAAAATTCAAACGACTCATATTCGGGCTGTGAGCCGTCATCATCCAAAAAAGTGAAACATTCATAATCAACATCGGTTGTGTCAACGGTAGTAGGCTCAAGGAGGGACGCACTAGTGGCGTCAAAACTGTTTTCATCAAATAGAAATCTTTCAAGCTCGCAGTCCTCCTGCGTGATTTCGTGAATAGAGCAAACTTCTCGTGTACTAGTTTTAGGCACGGGGGGCAGACTTCCCATCTTATAAATATTGAACTCACTAGACCTCTTTCCGAAGGATAGAGTCATGGAGCCATTGCGACAATTTATTACGGCATTGGAAGTGGCCAAAAATGGTCGACCAAGAATCACCGGAATTTGGTTTCTTGGGTTAGCAACAGGTTGTGTATCCATAACGATAAAATCAACGGGGAATATGAATTCCCCGACTTTGATCAACACATCCTCTAGTTGACCCCTTGGATAGGTGATTGATCGATCAGCCATTTGGAGAGTGCAACGAGTGGGTTTCAACTCTCCAACCCCTAATTGTTCGTACACGGAGTAAGGAATCAGGTTAACACTAGACCCAAGATCTAAAAGTGCTCGATTAATTTTCTTATCCCCAATCGTGATTAAAATCGTAGGACAGCCGGGGTCCTTTCGTTTTTGGGGTAAGGTTTGATGGTGGTTAATAGCATTGCTCACTGCACTAGCCACTAGCACTTTCTTGGGTACTTGAGATGCCTTTCTCTTCGAGGTGCATAAGCCCTTTAAGATTTTCGCGTATGAAGGGACTTGTTGGATAGCATCCAAGAGAGGTATATTTATGCTAACCTGCGTAAATATCTCCACAATCTTCTCCACTTGTGTATTTGGTTTATTAGGACTCAACCTGTTTGGGAATGGAGCGTTCTGAAAATTTGTTGAGTCAAAAGTCTGTGGAGTAGAATGTGGAGTAGGAACGGATCCCAGTGTGGATGTGTTCGTGTTGTGAGAAATGGATCCGTTCGAGTCAGGAGAAGTAGAGCCGTGTGAAGGGTGGAGAATAGGCTTTAAAGAAAAAGGTGAAGAAGGAAGTGAAGAAAATGAAGAAGGGGAAGAAGAACCACCGGCGGGGATGTCATCACTAGTTCCCACATTATTTTGCAACTCTCTTCCGGATCTCAACGTGGTCACCGCATTTATATTGTGATTGTGATATGCGTTTTGTGTGTGACCGGGATTGGGCATTGGTTGAGATGGAAGCTTTCCCTTTTCTCTCTCGCTCAACGCAGCAGTTAATTGTGCGATTTGTGCCTCAATAGATTTGATACTTTGATCGTGTGAGGCATTGTTATTCATTAAAGATTGAACATAACTTTCAAATCTTGCTGCGGATTCTGTAGATTGCTTCAGAAATGCATCTAGACTTTTTTCGAGCGAGGTAACCTTATCATCATTTGGTTGAACCAAATTGTTCGTTTGATTTGTATAAGGTTGTTGTTGGAAAGGTTGCTGGTTTTGAGTTTGTAAGGGTGCTTGTTGTTGTTGTGGAGGAGCTCTTTGAAAATTGTTATTCTCTTGGAACTGTTGATTTGGGTGACTCCTCCACCCTTGATTGTATGCCGAAGAGTACTGATCGTTTCTTTGTCGTTGCTGAAATGCAGCATTGACTTGATCCTGTCCTTGAATAGGTGCATTATAAGGACACTCTTCGGTTAAATGCGATGGGTTCGAACAACAAGCACAAACAGTTCGTGTGGGTAGAGTAGGGGCAGGAGAAGTCGATGAGATTTTTGTCTCAATGGCTTCTAGCTTTTTCATAGTGAGGCCATCTCGGCCTTCATGGCTATCGACATATCTATTTGATGTATGCCTGCCCTAGATTGACCAACTGAAGAAGATGATGTGGTCTTGGTACTCTCCCACTGAATTGTTTGCTCACTTAGGTCCTCAAGAAACTGCCAAGCTTCGTCGCTAGACTTGGAGAGAAAATGACCTTGACATATTGTTTCTAGCAACTGCTTCGTTGCTGCGTTCAATCCCTCGTATAATGTTTGGCAAAGTTGCCAATTTTCTATCCCATGATGAGGGCATTGAACAAGTAGGTCTTTAAATCTCTCGAAGCACTTCCAGAATGGTTCGGACGGAAGCTGTGAAAATTGTATAATCTCGTTTCGGATTCTAGCAGTTTTATGATGAGGATAGAACTTTTTCAGAAAAGCTCTCACAAACTCGTCCCAATTTCTAATGGAATGTGATGCGGTGCTGTATAGCCACTTCTCGGCTAGGTCACATAAGGTAAAAGGAATGACCCTTAGCCTTATTGCGTCATCACTTAATTGGGTTGTCTTCATCATGGCGCAAACGTTTTGGAATTTATTAATGAAAATATACTCATCTTCGGATTCTAAACCATGAAACTTAGGCAGCATATTGATGAAGTGTGGTTTTATTTCAAAATTATCCCCATTCGCCGGTGGGGGTGAAAGACATGTAGGTAGAGAAGTGCGGACGGGGTAGAAGAGATCCTGGAGCGCGACTCGTGCGGGCGCTACAACAGGCGGAAGATTCGGGTTATTCGCACCTGGCGGAGGTGGAATCATTCCCGTCGGTAAGGTATAGTTGGGGTCGTGTCCCGACATACCTTCGAAAGAATTTGAGGGTGGAGGTAAGGAAATGGACGGAAGGTCGACAAAGGGTTCGTCGAAGGGTTCGTTGGTCGGTACCAACGAAACACGGACTAATCGGGCGTTAGTATCCCTAGTCCAAGATGACATACACTAAAGGGTAGTGCAGTCAGAAAAAAATAGAAAAACAGAATGTGGGGGTAAGATAACGTCAATGGAAAGAAGTGATGGAAGTGAGTTGCAAGTTCTTTTAGCGACAAGTTGCATGTTTTGAAAAGATTTTCCTCCTTTTTTTATGTGAGAGTTTTGCAAGACGGTTTTTGAAAAATGGACTCGTGACACAAAAGTATCAACCACACATGCACAATCAGGCCTAGATCTAGGGTCGCCTAGGTCTGCTAGACAGCTCCTAACTAGGGCTAGAGATAGGACCTCAAACCGCCTCTTCACGGACAAGTACGGCCAGGTAAGTGGGAAGGAACCACCACTACAGTGGGCCTAATTAATAACCACTAGCCTAGACACCGCAATGTCGGTTAGGATAAACGGATGATGCCTACCCTAGTCCTTTTCCTATTGAGCTCGCTGTCCTTAGGTCTGAGTCTAATCTTTTTTTTAATTAATTGTGGTCGATGCAAAATGCTTTAGGTGTTTTCTGGGGTCCTGGGAAGGGTGATGAAATCCCCACCCAATCTGAGATTGGTCAATTAGCCCCTTAGAGTCCGGTTAAATTATGCAAAACAAATAAAATTTCACTTGCAATCAGAATTTTTTTAGCGCGGCGCAAAGAAACCTGCAGAAAATCTGTTATTGAGAAGGGGGAGAAAGACTCTTTACGCAAAGAATTCCTGCAGAAAATTTTTACAGTGGAGATATGGAGGTTACAGAGGAGAGGGAGAGAAAACAAACCACACAAATTTTTAGGGTTGACGTGGCAATGCAAGCGCGGAACCGCGGGCTGGGGGAGTTATTGCGGCGGAAGCGCGGCAAGGGGATGGGTTCAGCCTCTGGAAAAATTTTCACTGCTCTTGACTTGCAATTCCTCTCTGTTCTTATATACCAATTTATGTTTTGGTCTCTGTAAAATTCCAGATCCGCGATTCGACGCTGTTCTTGCAAGATTCAAAAATATACACCCTTCAAACAGATCAAATTTGATAATTTTTGTATTTTTTATATTTTCAGATTTTTATAATTTTTAAAATTTATATCAACCCGAAAATTCACAAAAAGAAAGATTACGTCGTCCCCGGCAACGGCGCCATTTGATTAATTGTCAAAAACATGAGTTTACCGCAATCAGAAACGGCGTCGCTTCGCAGCTAGCCGGTGAGTACGGGTCGATCCACAGAGACGGGTAAATTTCTTTTATGTGTTTTAACGAGTTGATTCAAGATGTCGTTTTGGTTGGTTTATAAAAATCTATGAAAACTGGATCTATCACTAAACTTAATTAATCTAATTTAAAATCTTGCTAGGGTTAGGCTTAGGGGAAGTTTTGGAGATTAACGTTTTTCCTCACCGCTTTCAATGCCTTCTTTTTTTTTAGATCTATTAGATGTTAAGTTAATTATTAATAAAGTGGATACGGATCTTTTGGGAAGATGTTTCTTCCTCTAGATTTGTATCCTTCCTTTGTTGATAATTACCTAACCCCCACGGAAAACGCGCGCAACCGGCCCTTTATACTACGGTTCATCGTTACCTCGAGGGGTAGGATGCCGCAGGGAGCGGTTGTGCGCGTATCGTGGAGTTCTAACTCTTAAGTGAAGGTGGCATTGAAAGGGGTGAGAGATCTCATCTCTCAACCCTTTCCCTAAGGCTAACCCTAACAAGCGAGGAGACTACTCGCTCATTAGGGGATGATAAATTATACTAGAAAATAAAAGCAAGGAAATAAATTACCTACTGATTTGATGGCTCCCTCCAAGTAGAAGACAGAATAGATCTGAAAGTCATTCCCAGAAATTCTGAATTTTATTTATTGAAAAGAGGCATAAGGTTTTTACAATTTTAGATTACAATTTATAAGAAAATAGGAAACCTAGGGTTACAGACTCTCGCACATGCAAAATTACTGATTTGCCCCCTAAAAATCCTAACATCTGCACCGACGCACCGACGCACCAAAATTCCACCGACAAGCTCTCTGTAAGGCCGCGGAACCGCGGCACCAGGCTAGGTTTGTCCGCGGTTCCGCGGCCAAACTGTGGATTTGGGTTGTCAAAGTTTGGGGTTATTTTCTTGGCTTCTTGGGCTTTGTCTTTTTATATTTCTTTCCTCAGTTGGACTTCTGAATCTTCTCCAGATTTTCAGTGAAGATTTGTATTGGTCTTTTAACCGTTTCACCTTGACTTGCGTTGTCTTGCACTTATATGAACTGGGCTTGACTGAGATCCGTCTAATTGTTTGTCAAAAGTCCCTTTTTCTGTTGTTTTGTGTCTTTTTCACTGTATTTGCTCCAGAAACCTGTATCCTGTAATATGCAACAAACGTGCGTCAAGAGTACCTGTTTATTTATAAAAAGGATAAGAATAGGGGAATGATAAATGCAATATTATGGTCTGAACAACAGCATATATGCATTGCAAATTTAGTAACCAGAGAAGTCAAAACCATATTGGTATAACATTGGAAGGGCAAGAGATATCACCGAGCGACCAGTTTAGATATCTAGGTTCCATCATCCAAAAGAATGGGGAGATCGATAGTGATGTTAATCAAAGGATCCAAACTGGTTGGTTGAAATGGAGGAGTGCAACATGGATTTTGTGTGATCGTAACTTTCCGTTAAAATTGAAAGGGAAGTTTTATCGGAGCGCTATTCAGCCTGCCTTATTATACGGTACAGAATGCTGGGCTCCTAAGAAGCATCATACACAGAAGATGCACGTAGCGGAGATGCGCATGCTTCATTTGATGTGCGGTAACACTAGAAAAGATAAGGTGCGAAATGAGGATATTCGTGCAAAAGCTGGTGTAGCACCTGTGGAGGAGAAGATGTGGGAAAACCGGCTAAGATGGTTTGGTCATGTGCGACGCAGACCTATGGAAGCACCGGTTCGACGAATAGATACTCTAGATATGGGCAATGGCAAAAAGGCAAAAGGAAGACCGAAGAAAACATAGATGGAGGTGATACGAAACGATATGGGTGCCAAAGGACTCGATGAAAGTATATTGTTCGATATGAGTGAGTGGAGGCGGAGGATTCATGTGCTGGACCCGGCGTGATTCTCATGTTGGTTCATGTAGCCTACCCCATATGCTTGGGATAAAAGGCTCAGTTGTTGTTGTTATCGGTTGTTTTGTAAATCGCTTAATAATACCTTAATGTTTCACCATTATTGCATTTTAATATCTTATGGTTTTCTTCAACAATTTAATACCCTAATGTATTTCGTTTTTAGTACTTTACTACCTCATGCTTCTAACACCGTATCTATTTTACATTAGCAAAATTTTTTGAAAATGGTTCGCTATGAATAAACAAACGAAAAATAGACATGGCGGTAAAAACAAATTACAGTAAAATTCTAATGGCAAAATATATTAGAGAGCTAAAGTGTCGAGAAGAATACTATAATGTATTAAAATACAAAAAAGTTGAGACATTGAGGCATTATTAAGCAATCTACCCTTGGATTTTTAATAACTTGTATGCGAGAATCACAAAATGTATGAAAATCCCAAAATTTTTTGTTTTCTTCGAATTTTCAACTTTTTGTGTGTTATAACACACGAATATAACGACGTTCTAAAAAAATCTCAAAGTTTGTGTATTCTTCGGTTTTTCAGTATTTTACTTGCTATATCATAAGATAATCATGAAATTTTAAAAAAAATTGTTTTTTGGTTTTTCAATATTCTACATGATATAGCATATGAAAATCACAAAATTGTTAAAAAAATCTAAATCTTTTCTATTTTCTATTTTCTTCCTTTTTCTCAAAATTATGCATGCTACAGCACACGAAAATCATGAAATTTCTAAAAGTCTAAATTTTTTTGTTTCCTTCGGTTGTTTAATATTTTGCATGTTGCACATGACAATCCTCAAATTTACAAAATTTTGCACGTTAATTGCGTAATTTTCAAAAATCTCAAACTTTTCTGGTTTCTTCGATTTTTCAATATTTTGCTTCTTGAAAATCGTGAAGTTTTCTGTAACACCCTAGTTTAGATACAGTACTTCTAGATTTATTGAGATGTTTTTTAATAAAAATTTTCCTATAATTTTAGAACTTATTTTATGGTTGGTTGCTAGTATATTTATTTTAACTCTTGCCGTATACAATTTTGATATGAAAATTTTCAGTCTTTAGATAATATACGTTAGTTTTTTAGTGGCAACAAAACAATATTTTCATATCTTAAAATTCTTAAACTAATTTATTAATATTTGGTTTGCATATATATGTTTCTTTGGCTAACTCCTTTTGCTGTTATGAGAGGAAGTAAAATCCGTACCAAATCTCTAAACACACTCATACACACACACACACACTCACCTCTCTCTCTCTCTCGTACACGCAACTCTCTCTCCTCCTTCTATTTCTTCTTTTCCCCGATGCCTCCTCCATCCCTCGTCGCCACCATCACCACCGAGCAACACTGACTCCCCCTCCTCTCACACAAGCACCATTGCCCTTGTCTCCTTCTTCTTCGCACCACCATCCCCGCCTCCACTACGACCCCGAGAACCATCATCGCCCCAGCCACTTGCGTCAGCCCTCGCAACTGAACCCATCAACTCCCTCCGTAACCACCGCTTCTTTCTCTTTCCTCTGCTGGCGACTCTCGTCACCATTGTAAGTCCACGGTAGCGCCCCGGCCGTCTAACAGATGCCAAATGCGGAACAAAAAACTTTTTACAACTGGCGCTATCGCGTACTATAACCCGGATCTGCCATTAAAGCTAAACTAAAAAATTACAAAGTGGGTAGAAATGTTATACCGAACGATCCGAGTCCTTCGGTCTTCAACCATCATCCCACGCTTTGTTGCGGCTGCTCCGATCTCCTCGATCTCCAGTCTTGTCGTCCAGGTGGCACCACGTTGACGGATCTTTAAACGGGCTCCCGCCTCTGAACCGAGGCAACTCGATCGTCAAGTTTGCCAAAAGAGACGACCAAGATGTTGTAGAGAATGAGTAGAACACTTTGTCTCGTTACGTCCAAGGCTGTGGACGAACGGTTAATGAAGTTGCCTTTTGGAATCGGGTGAAATAAGAAATGAGGCTTATCTAATTTCCATGAGTCCAAAATAATGTCAATCTTTTTCTAGCAACCATGATTCCTTCACCAAGGAGGCCGGCCACTTATAAAGGGGAGGGAGGTGAGTGTAGGAGGGGGAAGGTGACCACAAAGGAAAAGATCAACAACAAATATCTTAGCATCAAGTATGAAAGCATTTAAAGCAAATCAATCACAATTAACCTAGTCACCTTATCATTAAATGCACCATTAATGACCTAATGACTCACAAGCCTTGTCACCCTCTCTAGAACCTTCTAGAACACTGACTCACCTCATCAAGAAAAGATAAATCCGCATTTAACCGAATATTAAATACGGCTGATAGAAAACTGAAAACTGGCAACTTCCAAAAGTGATCCTGAAACGAATTTCAGGATAACCCCGTATCAGTATAAACATATCCGCATTTGTATTACGACCGAATACAAATACAACTGAGACAAAGATATTATATCTACACAGTATAATACTGGGTTCCGGCTTAAACCAAAGCCTACCAGTATTATCTGCCCGAAAAACGACACGTGCGAAAACGCACGTGCTTTTTCCGAACCTTGCCATATCACCATACGGCCTCTACAACGTTTCGCCCGAACTTGGGAAAGTGTCTATGGGGAACTCTAATGACTCATCAACACACTGGCACTGGGTATAACCACTAGTACGTCAGAGGTACAAGCTGCACGTAACGTTTTGCCTATGTATTGATTGGAAGGGAAGCTGACGAGCGAACTCATCCATAAACCCTACTGAGCCTGACAGTGACAATGTATATACAGTCCGGTCCGTTCGTCTAAAGAGTATCGCATATCGAGTCTAGGGGGGTGGATAAAGTCAGACCCCTAATAACGCGATAAATCGTGTCGGCATGAAGCCCATTACCACCTGAGAAACTACTGATCCAAATCAGTAATTCTCCACTACCTCGGCCGAGAATTCCTAGTGATGGCCACCCGTGCACTGCGCGACATCAACCCCCAATACCGGGAGAGACGAATCCCCGATGATCCGCTCACTTGCCTCCAATATGGCTCGGGACTGTACCCAACTAAAACCTGTTTGCACAACTCCTTTGAGCATGGTAGGGTAGTAATCTAAGCACAGTGGGAACTCACACGAGACAAATGACGATCTCAGGTCGATGAACTAACCTGTACACATGTCACCAGGGAATTGCTATCTGACGATATGTATAATACCAACTAGCAGATTCCCAGCGAGTCCTGTCCGGTATACTCATAACCCAATGAGCACCTGTATACATCTTAGGTGATCCAACTGACACCAGTGGCTTGTGAGACCGGCCACCGCCCCTCGTCGGGGTCTCGACTGTATACACTAGTCTACTCTGGAGTATCGATGCCCTATCTCGAAACTCCCACGACTAGGGACACATTTAAGGATATGCTTACAGACCTCAGCTCCCACGTATATGATCGCCATCATACTGCTGGTGGTCAAGCAAGAATCCTATGGGCTCTATCATCATGCAATAGTGAACTAAATCATATATACGATGATAAAGATAAACCAGATAGCATACTATCATCTTGAGCAAGACTGTTATATCGATATAGGTCCTGCCTCAATCATTGCAATCACGTACCTGCGATCCAATAATTGACTTTGAGGGCACCATCTCCAACAATCTCCCACTTGCACTCAAGGCTAATTATTGCGATGTCGCATACTCACAGCCCGTGTAATACCGAACATCCAACTCCTCTACTAATCAGTTTCACAAACCTAGTTTGTAAAACTCTTGTGTTCGAGAAATGGCCTCAGTGAGTGGATCCGCCCTGATGTTTCTTTCTATATCTCTCTAAATTTCAAATTCGCGGAGAAAACCATCTCCCAAATCGAGTAATACCTGTCTTAGAATATGTCTGGATATCTGATGGGACCTAGTTCATAAATGAACTCCAAATCCAAACTTCTTAGACTGTATCGATAACTGAACCTAATCAGTATCCAGCACCATGCCTCCCACAGTATCCTCTTGGACTACCTGTCCATAATACTGTCCCTCGTCAGAGGGAAAACTATAACTCTGACAATCACTCTGTCATCCAGGTCACCTTGGAAGCCTGGAATGATAACCGTCTCCCGAAGGAGGCTGCCGTCATCAAATCCGTAGAACATGCATCTTATGTTCTAAAACTGCTTCCTTATGTTTCTTCAGGATTGGATTAATATAAACTTATCGAATCAAGTGCAAAAAATACATCTTGTGTGGTACTTGACATCTCATGATTGACTCAATTGCCTAAGCAAGTGATCTGCCAATCATGCACATCCCTCTCTCCTTTAGTCTTTAAGACACCTTTAGAGAGGGTGACTCCATCACCTGCAGGTACACTACCATGCCAGGAGTCATCTATTCTAAAATACTATTAGAATACTGTCAAAGTACCCACATTGGGAAACTACCCAAATCTAGATCTAATAACCATAGATCTAGTAACCAGAATGTCAGATATTATATCCATATCCTTTGTGGAGAAACAACTGTGTGACGACCAAAGTACAACTGATCGTAGTATAGGAATTTTACTTCCTACTCAGTGTATGCCATCCAAATACCAGGACATCACACCCTACTACCTTCTTAACAGATCCATCCCCTATTCTGATAAAGTCAAAGCCATGACTGTCATATCAAAAATAGATAATCTAATCTCCGCTATATCTGCTCAAGCCTATAAATAGACATAAGCAACTTGACCACTATGCTTCCGCTGCTCCCACTGACTACGACAACTCTCTGGCAGAATAATATATACGTCTACTTCTAAAACTAGTTTAGAACGACGCTATACATATCCTCCTGCCGGGTCTCATAGTCTGGAATAACAGTAGTGTCAAGTCTGGGTAAACAAGAACCTCACTGTTACCGTCCTTGAGGGTACTGGAGTACCTCTCGGGTGTCTGAGGTTACCCACCATATCTGCGGAGTGGGTATTGGAATGTCAAACCTGATTGAATATATAGGTCCTATTAAATCTTCCGTAATCGTTTGCGGTTCTGGAATTACTTCTAGTTCTACCATACTCCCACTACTGTTTTCTGAAAAAATCCATTTTACTAAAACTATGACGAGTCAAGAACAATATCACTATTGATCTTCCAGATGGTAGAAATGTCATCCCTCGTCAAAGCCAGGGTCAACCCATAAATAGCCATTACAGAAACGTGCCTTGAGTTATCCAGTGTCTGGTTTTAAGCATAAGCTGGATATCTCCCCGTACCTTAACATCGTTAAGATATGAACCATTCTATATACAATATAGAAATAGAGGCACTAATTTAATTGGAACCAGATTCAAATCATGCAGCTGTCTCCAGTGCATATCAACTTAATGGAGAGAGGCTAATCAACATTACTCAACTTAGGAATCCATCCAATTATGAATAACCTGAAAGAGAAACAAGTTTCTCAAAATCATTACTCGAATACCAATCACAAGAATCTACATCTTCGATTTCTTTGAAGAATCCTGATACTTGCGATACTTGGTTCTCTACTTTATTCTTATACCCACAACTTCTCAAAACTTAGACATTGTATTTCTAGGAAACACTTGTCTAAAAACTAGAGAAGCCACAAGTAAACAGAACATAGTACGAGGACCTACCCCTTTGTCCTGACGGACACTGGACAACATACAATACTCTGTATAAGTCCTCTGAGTTGAATAACTCAAAACCTGTGCATCGCAGGTTGAAAACTGTACCCAGATGATTTCCTCAAATATCACCAATTACAACGAATTCCGATATAATGAGGATGATCACCTGATTCCTAATAACTTACTCCCACTCATCATCTGTAAAACCATATAGATGTGAGAATCATACCTGGTAAATACATACCCTGGAGTAAGTATCTAATCGGGAAATCGGTTTTTCCTTTAACAATGTACTGAAACATGAAAATGTTTCGTAGGGGTATCAGGTATTCCTAGTAGTTCCTCTTCCATAATCCAATTCATGACTTTAACCGCATATTTCATTGCTATCTCTCCAAATACCTTTATTTGTCTTTAGTCGTTACCTTCTGTACACCTTTGTTAGGCTAAATGGTTTTCTTCTTTCCCTACCGTTCGGCACCAGCCTATGGTTTGGAAGAAGACTATCCAGTAAGCATAATAGGTGTACCCTCCTAAACCAAGGAGTACTCACAACTTGAGAGAATGTGATGATGAAAGACAACTGAATAATACCTTATTCTATTAAAGGTGAAATAGGAGTGGCGATGAAATACGCGGTTTGGTCGTGAATGATAACAGTCGCAATTTACTTTGCCCTCTTTCTAATCCCTTTATCTTGTCTTTACATATTACCTTCTGCACACCATACTTAGGATAATTGGTTTTCTTCATTCCTTATCTTTCGGCACCTGCCTATGATTTGGAAGAAGACTATCCAATAAGCGTAATAGGTGTACTCTCCTAAATCAAGGAGCCCTCGCAACCTGAGAGAAGGTGATAATAAAAGACAATTGAATAAACCAATTCTATTTCTCCTGAACCTGGATCCATCCTCGAAGTAGTACCTTCGAGTTCGTATATAACCATACGATGGATCTATCCAATGGAAGTGGATGTCCATAGTAATACGGGGTGTTCTGAGAAATACAAAGGGTAAAAGAAGGATCGGCAATGACTTATGCAACTTTAGACAATCCAAAAGCCAGTATTTTAAGAAGCTTCGGTCAACTTGGTCACCGAGTCATAGTCTAGAGTCGGTCAAAGGTCGCTGCCAAAGAGAGAGAGAGAGAAAAGAAACACTCTGCGTGCACTCTAACCTAGATTAGAATGGTTATCACTTTATCTAATCAGGAAACCTCCCACTGTAATCTCAAATTCTCCTCCAAACCTGAAAGATGAATTAGTCGGGATCACCCGAAGAGTAAACTAACTCATCAGTGAGAATCGGGATCCAACTATCATCGCATGATAACTTGATGGAAGCCACTCAAGTTATCACACTCCAGAAGGTATGCGCATGCCTGGCAAGTTTCTTGTTTGTTTGAAACTCCCGATGTAATTTTTACCTCATGCTCTTATGACCTTGACTTTGGCCAACAAATCATAAGTCACATGTCAAGTTCTACCCGTCATTGTCCAGGTTAATTTGAACCCACCCGCACATGCCCTTGATTTTGGCCAACAAGGCAGAACGACTGTCCCAAACCAACGCATCTATCTATGCAACAAATGCATAATCAGCAGCTACCAAACACTATGCCTTGACTTTGGCCAACAAACATAGCTTGAATACTACTAACTATCCATAAGAAATGACGGAGGGCTACGACTGGTTTTTGGCGAAAAACCTTTAACGTAATGAACTTGATCTCGTTGAAGGAACCTGATAGCTTTTTATAAAAATATAGTGACAAAAACCTTTTGCTAAAGAGGTCACTCCCGGTGAAGGGATCTCGGCTCTTTCCTCGTGGAATGAGGTGCAGGATATTCCAACTGAATACCACGATGCAAAGCAACTTGTAATCGACTATATTAAAGTTACTACCCTGACGTAAACTTCTGCCCAAGGGGTTTTTCCCGGTGAAGGGATATCAGCCCCTGCCTCGTCGAATGAGGTGCAGGATATTCTAACTGAATATCACTATGCAAAACAAAAGGAAATGTCTTTGTAATAACAATTTTTAAAATTGGTTCCAACAACATCAAATATAGGTTTGTTTTATCCTTGCATTAATAAGAATCAATGCAGTCCCATCAATCAATCACACCAGAAAAGAACGAAAAATATAATGTACGTATATGCCATCCGCATTCGCCACTGGGTCCCGTCATCACCCGTTAGGTTACTTAACTAACGACAGAGCGGGGGCTGGACTAGCACGGGTGTAAAACATATACAACATCTAATAGTATATATAACAATATACAATAATCGCTCTAGGCGTGATAATATGCAACATTACAGAAAAGTAATAAGTATCACAGAACAATACAGATAATCTGGGATCCCCGGGTTTCACAGAGCCGCTACTGAAACCCGACGTTCCCTTGGTCGTGTGGATAGCCTGTGCAATGAAACCTAGACCCCTACGGGTGCGGCAAGTTACCCGCCAAAACCTGAAGCGAGGTAGTCCCCACAACACAGTGAATGGAACACCCGGCACTTCACGGAATCCGGTAAATTGAGCACCCCTCCTTGGGTCAACCTGTAACCCCTACGGGTGCGGCAAGTTACCCGCCAAAACCTGAAGCGAGGTAGTCCCCACAACATAGTGAATGGAACACCCGGCACTTCACGGAATCCGGTAAATTGAGCACGGGTGCGGCGAATAGTCTGCCAATTCTAGAGTGAGGTCCCTTTGCCTCTCAAAGCCATGAGATACGGACCCGTTGCCCTCCAGAACCCGGCTATCCGTGCACTCTTTCGCGGGATAAACCTAGTACAGAAATAAAAATATGTACAACGGGCACATCGACCTCGACCCGGTCGTGCCCCAAAAGAATATTATACAAACAGACAGTGACGGCAGTCCACATGTTGGACGTTCGCCCCGCAATATCAAATGTACAAATAAATCCAAACTGCACTATCATTGCACCCTGCTATCCACCACGACATATCCGCAACATCACAGCACAACACAGAACATCAATGCGAATGTCACGTTCGCAAACCTGTCTAAAAGAACTATAGCAATTAGACGCGGTTTACCGCTCAAATGACATTCCCGGTCGGAGATATAAAGTAAGTACTGTATACTAACAAGTTTAAAATTTCGATCAACAAAATTTCCCGAAGTGGGCCCCACGAACTTCTGCTGTACAGTAAGAAAATATGGGCCCAAAAGAAACATTCCAGAAACCACAATTCACTGTGTAGAAGCTACTGTAGAAAATTGGAGTACCAATCTCACAAAACAGCGGCGGATCCTCGGCCAAACCCATGTTTGGGCCGTGGATCCGCGGCGTTACTGTTGAGTTGGGCCACCAAATTTCACCAGTATTCTAATAAAAGCCTGCATGTTTTTCTGTGATGATCAAAATAATTTTTAGACCCTTTTAAAAATCGACAGAAACTTTAATGCAGAAAATTGTTGTTTCGGAAATTCCGTTCGATCGATCTTTTAAACGCGTTAGCACAAGTTAGTATAGCTTAATGGTGAGGCTCTGATACCACTGTAAGTCCACGGTAGCGCCCCGGCCGTCTAACAGATACCAAATACGGAACAAAAAACCTTTTACAACTGGCGCTGGCGCGTACTATAACCCGGATCTGCCATTAAAGCCAAACTAACAAATTACAAAGTGGGTAGAAATGTTATACCGAACGATCCGAGTCCTTTGGTCTTCAACCATCATCCCACGATTTGTTGCGGCTGCTCCGATCTCCTCGATCTCCAGTCTTTTCGTCCAGGTGGCACCACGTCGACGGATCTTTAAACGGGCTCCCGCCTCTGAACCGAGGCAACTCGATCGTCAAGTTTGACAAAAGAGATGACCAAGATGTTGTAGAGAATGAGTAGAACATTTTGTCTCGTTACGTCTAAGGCTATGGACGAACGGTTAATAAAGTTGCCTTTTGGAATCGGGTGAAATGAGAAATGAGGCTTATCTAATTTCCATAAGTCCAAAACAATGTCAATCTTTTTCTAGCAACCATGATTCCTTCACCGAGGGGGCCGGCCACTTATAAAGGGGAGGGAGGTGAGTGTAAGAGGGGGAAGGTGACCACAAAGGAAAAGATCAACAACAAATATCTTAGCATCAAGTATGAAAGCATTTAAAGCAAACCAATCACAATTAACCTAGTCACCTTGTCATTAAATGCACCATTAATGACCTAATGACTCACAAGCCTTGTCACCCTCTCTAGAACCTTCTAGAACACTGACTCACCTCATCAAGAAAAGATAAATCCGCATTTAACCGAATGTTAAATACAGCTGATAGAAAACTGGAAACTGGCAACTTCCAAAAGTGATCCTGAAACGAATTTCAGGATAACCCCGTATCAGTATAAACATACCCGCATTTGTATTACGACCGAATACAAATGCAACTGAGACAAAGATATTATATCTACACAGTATAATACTGGGTTCCGGCTTAAACCAAAGTCTACCAGTATTATTTGCCCGAAAAACGACACGTGCGAAAACGCACGTGCTTTTTCCGAACCTTGCCATATCACCATACGGCCTCTACAACGTTTCGCCCGAACTTGGGAAAGTGTATATGGGGAACTCTAATGACTCATCAACACACTGGCACTGGGTATAACCACTAGCACGCCAGAGGTACAAGCTGCACGTAACGTTTTGCCTATGTATTGATTGGAAGGGAAGCTGACGAGCGAACTCATCCATAAACCCTACTGAGCCTGACAGTGACAATGTATATACAGTCCGGTCCATTCGTCTAAAGAGTATCGCATATCGAGTCTAGGGGGGTGGATAAAGTCAGATCCCTAATAACGCGATAAATCGTGTCGGCATGAAGCCCATCACCACCTGAGAAACTACTGATCCAAATCAGTAATTCTCCACTACCTCGGCCGAGGATTCCTAGTGATGGCCACCCGTGCACTGCGCGACATCAACCCCCAATACCGGGAGAGACGAATCCCCGACGATCCGCTCACTTGCCTCCAATGTGGCTCGGGACTGTACCCAACTAAAACCTGTTTGCACAACTCCTTTGAGCGTGGTAGGGTAGTAATCTAAGCATAGTGGGAACTCACACGAGACAAATGCCGATCTCAGGTCGATGAACTAACCTGTACACATATCACCAGGGAATTGCTATCTGACGATATGTATAATACCAACTAGCAGATTCCCGGCGAGTCCTGTCCGGTGTACTCATAACCCAATGAGTACCTGTATACATCTTAGGTGATCCAACTGACACCAGTGGCTTGTGAGACCGGCCACCGCCCCTCGTCGGGGTCTCGACTGTATACACTAGTTTACCTGGAGTATCGATGCCCTATCTCGAAACTCCCACGACTAGGGACACATTTAAGGATATGCTTACAGACCCCGGCTCCCACGTATATGATCGCCATCATACTGCTGGTGGTCAAGCAAGAATCCTATGGGCTCTATCATCATGCAATAGTGAACTAAAGCATATATACGATGATAAAGACAAACCAGATAGCATACTATCATCTTGAGCAAGACTGTCATATCGGTATAGGTCCTGCCTCAATCATTGCAATCACGTACCTGCGATCCAATAATTGACTTTGAGGGCACCATCTCCAACAACCATTGTCTTCACCCTCACCTCGCACCTCCTCATCGCCTCCGACCATCATCCCCACCACCTTTACCTCCTAAACCCGAGCACCTATCCTCCAACGCTAGCATCACCCCAAAATCGAAACCCCTATCTTCGTAGTCGTGTCTCCACTGTAGGGTTGCTATGCACGCGTACAAGGGTCTACAAGGCATCAACCATGCCCGATTGAAAATTTAGCCGTGCCGAACAACCCGAATACGGATCTTTAAACTAGAGATTAGGCGAAAACTAGCATGTTAACAACTTTAACACTAAGTGAGAGAGATTACAACCTTTGTAGATCCGGTCCTTCACTTCATATGCTCCGTGTTGTGGTCCCTTCGCTGCGATCATCGGGATCCGGACTCTCGAGAGGTTCCATGAAGAGAAAGATGCAACCTTTGCTTCCGATCTTCGATACTAAGATGATCTACCTTGAAGTTCCGTTAACATAAGCTAACACTCATGAAATGATGTGAACACCCTCATCTAAATGGTAAGGAAAGATGAGGATGATGAAGTAGGATTTTTGCTCTCTTTATTTATCTTTTTCTCATATTTATTCATCACATTGAAAAAAGCTAGCAAGCTTTTTCCATGAAGAAAGATGAAGGAAGAAGATGAAGAAGAATGATGAATATCCTTTTGTGATGAATAGTAATCAAGAATATATGATTGATTATCAAACCATGGTCAAGGATGAGAGGTTAAACCAATGTAGAGAATACACTAGAGTTAGGGTTTGGTTAGGTCAAAGCATGAGTCATAACAAAATATCTTTATCATGACAAAATAGAATCCTTCTAGAATGAACAAGAAGGTGCTAACCCTAATCAAACCCTAATCCCTTATTATCATCCTTAAACATGTTTTATAATAAATCATGTCATGTCACAATAATATATATCACATATATATATTATATATTTGCAACAAAAGAAAATAATACAATTAACATATATCGTATATATATCAATGTATTAATCCGGTGAGAAAAAGAATCTTTTAGTGAGCAAATATTGGTTAATGTAATTTAATATATCATATATATTATTATTCATTAAATTATCGAATCAACACTTGATTCGACAATCCGGCTATATCGCATATAACCGACTAATATTTATCCGTACCGATTCATCGAATCAACACTTGATCCGATAACCCGGCTGATATCAAATATCGCGAGAATACAATACGGTATCTCATATCGCATTATCCTCGGTCCCGCACATATCACATATGTGCTCCTACTCCGTTTTGCCTGAGCCAAGAAACCTCTGTATAGGACTCTAAAGAATCGTCAATACGTCGGCAGTAGGTGATGATCATATCAAACACCCACAAGCTGCAAGCGGTCAGCTAAACGTAACAGCTACCCAGGTATTGAGCGCTCAGAAGATCAACAAGCAAGCCTGTACATTCTCCTGTGAATCCAAACAGTAACACTCCCGTACAGTCCGGTCTCGTCGTCTGATATGTTGCATATCTCGCCTAGGGGTGGTAAACGTCAGACCCCAGTAGCTTGATAAGTCGTGTCGATATGAGGTCTATAACAGTTCAAGAAACTACTGATAACACTTACCAGTAAATCTCAGCAACCCTGGCCAGAGATTTCCGGTTATAGCCAATCGAACACAGCACAACATCAACTCCCTATACCGGGAGAGACGAATCCCCTCCTATCGCTCATTGCCTCCATGTGATTCGGGACTGTACCCAAAAGCCACCTTTTTGCATGCCCTCTTGGATGTGGTATGATGGAAATCAAAGCATAGTGGGAATCACACAAGACTCTATGACGATCTCGGGTCGACAGACTACTCTGTACCAGTGTCACCGGAGAACTGCCATCTGACGTATGGTATAATACCATCTGGGAGTTCTCGGCGAGTCCGTCCAGTGTACCCAGTCTCCACTGAGCACCCGTACACCATCCTTGATGTCAAACACCGATGGATATGGGATCATCCATCGCCCATCATATGGGTCAAGATGCGTATACGCTAGTCTACTCTGGTGTATCGATGCCCTGTCTCGATACACCCTCGACTAGGAACAGTTATAGGATGTACTCGTCGACTACCGTGGCCCCACTAGTATGATCTCATCATAGTCCCAGTAGTCGAGTACATATCCTAAGGGCTTTATCAACATGTAATATAGAGACAATCAGAGTACATGTTAAGACAAAGTACAACCAGATAGCATACTATCATGTCGAGCGAGAAAGTCCTCCCTATATATGTCCAAGCATCCATTACAATATACATCGTATGTACAGTAATGGCCTCTAGGGCATACATATAACTAACAATCTCCCACTTGCACTAGGGCCATCTGTTATGGTATCGCATACCCAACAATTAGCTGCGGTTGAAGTATCTCATACTCAACCATCCCATAAAAGTCTCTACTGGGAAAAAGGCCTTTGTGAATGGATCCGCGCTGCCGTCCTCTGTGTCTGCTCTCCTAACCTCGATCTCCCTGGAGATCAACCATCTCCATGATCAGGTGATACTGCCTAAGAATTATATCTGGATTTCTGATGGGACGGTAGTTTCTTGGCTAAAGCCACAACTCCATTGTCACACAATGGTAGGAACGAAGTTCATCTCATGAACTTATATGTATCCAGACTGCCTCTTTGGTAGCATCCTTGGTAACGATGTATCTTTCCTTTAATCGTCTAGTATGTCACGGTATCTAGTTTGGAACTCTTCCAACATACCGTCCCTCCACTGAGGGTATAGACAATGCCTGCGACTGACATTCAGTCGTCCTTATCACCCTGGAACCTTTCCAGTGATTCTCCCCAGGATCGATTAATACCATCTCACTACAATTAGTGAGAATCCTAACATCCAATCAGATCTATCTCATAGATCCAAAACCCAGGATTTAGGAGGTATTATTTCGATCCTATATAGAGAATCCTTATGATAAGCGGAGAATGACCGAGCGTAGCATAGGAAACTCCTTCCCTATCAAGAGTTTGTCATCCACGTACTCTACGAGGATCATCACCATACTCTCTACTATCTTTTTGTATATACAAGGTTCATCTACCATTTTGATGAAGTCAAACTCTTTGACTACTACATCAAAACAGATGTTCCAACTCCGCGATGCCTGTTTTATTATATAAAACATCTTTCATACGTTTCCGCTGCTCCTACTGTCTACGAAGCCCTCTGGCTGTGTACTTATAGACGCTCTTTTCTAAAACATCATTTAGAAAAGCAGTCATGACACCCAACCACCAGATGTCGTAGTCATGGTATGTAGCCGTGGCAAGTAGGATCTGGATGGACTTAAGCATAGCTTTGAAAGTCTCAACTTTTCTATGTACACCAAGTAATCTTCTCAAGATATACTCGCTCCTGATGGGGATTTAACCCTTCAGATAAAGCAACCAAAGTCCATACTTTGTTGGTGTATAAGGATTCCATCTCAGATCGATAAGCATCCAGCCATTCTTACAGAGTCCCACTCCTGATGGCCAGCTCGAAACTAGTTGGGTCATCATCTCATGATGCAATTCTCGCTCCCACTGTCATAGAGAAACCGAAGTATCTCTCAGGTGGGTGAGAAACCCTACTAGATCGGCGGAGAGGCTGAGATACGTTGGAAACTATTGAATCCTTTGGTTCTACCAAATTATCAGCTGCAGTTTGTATGGCTGGAACCATTCCAGTTCTACATAACAGACCTTGCCTCGAGCTTGTCCGGATTTTGCTTTTAGACATAGGCCGGACAACCCCAAATCTTAACAAACTTAAGATATAGGCTCTTCCCTTTCCATATCATATATGAAGTGGTAGGCAACTGATTTGATTTGAACCCTATTCAATAGGTATGCAACTTCACAAGTGCATAACTCCCTAAAGGAAATAGGAAACTCAGTAGTACTCATCATAGAGCACACCATATCACATAGGGTGCTATGGCTCCACCCCGATATACCATCGTGCTATGGTGTATAGGAGGAGTAATGCTGAGAGAGAATCTCATTCTCCTTTAGAATGGTCCAGGAATCCCGTGCTTAAGTATTCTCCTCCTTGATCACATCATAGGACATAATACTTTTACCCGTATTTTGGTTCTCTACTTCTAATTTATATTCTGTGAATATCTCAAAAGGTTCGGACCTGTGTTTCAACAGAAACATATGTCTGAATCTTGAGAGATTATCAGAGAATGTAATGAAGTAGAAAGAACCGATCTTGGCATGTGTAGACATGGGACCTTACATACATCAACATGTATCAATCCCAAGAGTTCACTAACTCTTTCTCTGTTTCCAATAAACAGAGCTGTGGTCATCTTATCTTTGTGACATGACCGGCAAGTTTCACATGATGTAAATTCAAACTAATTTAAATATGCATCTATATGTAACTTAGCTAGTCGGGTCGCATTGATATGACCTAGTCTACAATACCTCAAGAAGGATTCGTTCATTTCTGAACTCTTCCTCTTGTGTGTGTTCCGTATACTAAGAACTGTAGTTTGATTTAGAACGACAATGCTTTTAGATGACGTGCCTGAACCGATCAACTCTTAATATAGGAAATGTTCAAAACATTATCCAACAATACAAAATTATATCCTTTCTTTACTAATAAAGAGACTGATATGATTTTGTATATCAGGTTCGGTATCTAATAACATTTGTTCAGAATCAATGTATTCTGGTAATACAGGGTGACAGTGACCAACAGACTTGGCTGCAACACTTGCACCGTTTTCTATCTCATGAAACTTATCACCCGTTCTCAGTTCTCTACCTATCTGTAGCCCATGTAACATATTACATATGCGGGATCCTGATCCGGTATCACATACCCAGGACGTAAAGGATACTGAGAAACAGTTCTGTGTAATGAACACACCCGAAGATGATGCATCAACATGCACTTTCTTCGTTTGGGTGGCACGGGAATTCTGGTAATCCCCAATTTCCTACTCTGTCCTATAACAATTATAAGTTGGAGCGGGACCAACGTTCCCCAGCTCAGTATAACAAGCGGGTTCGGTCAATATATCCGTTTTATTATCTTGATTAAGGCGTGATATGGTCGCTACCTGGAGAGAGAGAAGAAAACACTCAGCGTATGCTCTTGCAAGATTAGATTTGATTATATAATATATCTAATCAGGATGTCTCCCACTGTTTTAATCAAATTTTCCTTCAAACCCTAAAAGGAAAGACTAGCCGGGATTAATTACACGCTATAAGTTCGCCAATCTTTCAGCCAGGCCAGTGTCGGTACTTTGAGGGAGGTCCCCCATGCTTTCGCACGAACCTAATTAAAGTAAACCTCATTTTCCCAGAGGCGTAACCCCGTTAACACCTTTCTAGACACCTACTTGATCGGCTAATTGTAATGTGTAAAACTCTCCCAGGAGTAACTCTTACTCGCAGCGGGTATCGGGATCCAACTATCTCATAGAAGGTATGCAATCTCATTGCAAATTTCAACACTTGAAATTCCCAATAATATTTTGCCCCTAGCAGCTATATGACCTTAACATGGTCAATAAATCATAAGTGCTAGTCAAGTTCAACCCGTCATTTCCCGATTGAATTAAACCCACCCGCACGACCCTTAACATGGTCAACAAAGTCGCACGACTACCCTAATCCAATCGCATCATATGCTTATACAGATAAGCACTAATCAGCTACCGCACACTACGCCTTAACATGGTCAACAAACGTAGCACGAATACTAACTAGTACTTATCTGAAATGACGGAGGGCTACGACGGGTTTTTCAGAAAACCCTTTGCGTAATGAACTTGATATCGTTGTAGAATCGAGTGATTTTAAATGGAGTGTTTTTGAGGCTTTTCTAATTTTGCTAAAGGGGTCACTCCAGGTGAAGGGATCGTCGGCCCTTTCCTCATCGAATAAGGTGCAGGATATATCATATATACCGCTGTGCAAAGCAAGAACTATAAAAGCAATCAAAAGACAAACCGAGTTTGTAGCATCTGCCAGTTATTGCTAAAGGAGTCACTCCCGATGAAGGGATCTCGGTCCTTTCCTTATCGAATAAGGTGCTGGATGTTCTACAAGGAACACCGCTATGCAAAGCAACAACTAAAGCTACCAGTTTTTAAACAAGTTTCTACAACATCTTAGGTTTCTTTTATTTCATTAATCTTATTAATGAAGTCCCATTTTATTATACTTCACAAGCATCTCTTTTGAAACGAAATCTGCAATATAACATATATCTCATATATATAATATAAACATTCGTCTCAGACAGTAATATGATATCATCACAGAACATTGCAGCAGAAGAACATATATGAAATATTGGATATACTAGGACGTCCGTGTTTTCAATACGAGCCTGTATAAAACACGGATTCCACGGTCGCGACGAATAGCCAAACCCACATCCTTAGACCCCTACGAGAGCGGCAAGTAACACTGCCAATTCTAGGGTTAGGAGACCCGGTCTCGACTCCTCGAGATGGTCTCCCACTGGACCCTAGAACCCGGTTACTTGTGCTCCCTGCCTTGGGTCTACCTAATGCGGAAAAGTAAATAATATACAACGGTGACATCTTCCGCTATCTGGAAGTGCCCCAATAAAAGAATATTACATACAAATGAATTTTACATGAATGAAAAAGAAAACTCTCATCTCACATAAAACCCCCGGCTATTCAGAACGCGACGATCCAATATAACATATCACAGCAACACATAATATCTCATATCATCAACGTAAACAAGTATGCGTATCCCGATTGTCGTTGATGTATAGCAACGAAGCCGGCGATACACCACATACTACGCTTACGGTCACAGAAAAGAAAGTGTAAAACTACAACAGTTGGAATCCGCAATCTCTTTAGACATCGCATGCCTAACCAAATGAATTCCTTAGACATCTCATGCCTAACAATTATAAACCCCGCATTTTAATCTCATTATCGAAAACTCTTTTCAATATCAAGTCGGGCAATTCAACAAGATTCCCGACGTCCTGACCGAATGCTCGTCGCAAACTTTAGTAGACGGCCGCACCCCCAGATGCCGTCGACGAAGTGCACTAAGGCGGAACACCGCTGCCGCGAGCACCCGAACAGATGCTTTCGGCGACGGGGTTCTCCTACAGTCACTTGGTCGGGGCTATGGGGCGTGGCTGTCTATTAAGTTTACCTGGCGAGTATCCGCGTACACTACGTGATTGCGACGGACTTTTGATCACATCAAAATTTCGTGGCAACCGATCATTTGAGACTAAACTGCTATGTTTATAATATTCAAATTAGTTATCTCATAACTACATGTGGATTCCAAATATTGTATCACATTCCAGATAAATAGACAAAGTTAAACTTTCCGATCGAATCATCAAACACCCAAGATTTCCCCAATATATCTCAACACTTGAAATCAGTTTAAAAACATCCATCACATGCCACAGTACCAATGGTCCAGCCGTAGAAGGGTCAAGCCAACGCCTCACATGTGGCACGCCGTACTGCCCCAAACCCTAAGGTTCAAAAGGCAGTTCAAGACGGTCACATAATCGAGTTAAGGTTTGTTGTCTTCTAGAGGGTCCACCGAGTTACTTGCACGACTTAGAACATTCTTAAACACGAGAAAAAAATCCAACTTTTGAAAAATTTTCCGATAGGGGAAAAAGTGAGTTATTGATATCCGTTCGAACTTTTTAACAGTTTCTAAAAGTTATCCGGACAAAACACAAAGACGCAGTTAAAGTTCCCGATCGAATCATCGAATCCCCAATACAACCCAGAAAATTCAACAGTTGAATAAATATTAAAAATTCCCAGAAAATACAGCACTAACAGACAAGAATTACTGTGCAAATTTCAAACAGTGAAGCAACAAAAGGGCCGCGGAACCGCCGCACATGCCATGCATGTGCCGCGGTTCCGCCGCGCTTTGGTGGAATTAGGCGCACGTGCTTCACAGTAACTCTTGTATTTCCCTGCTGATTTTTTTGGGCATTTTTAATTTGGAAAAAATCACAGTTTTAAAAAATTTCCAGAAACTAGGGTATATCGGGTTTTCCGGGTTCGATCGGACTTAAACTTCGTCTAGACTTCGCCTAAAGCTCTAGCTTGGCTCTGATACCACTGTAGGGTTGCTATGCACGCGCACAAGGGTCTACGAGGCATCAACCATGCCCGATTGAAAATTTAGCCGTGTCGAACAACCCGAATACGGATCTTTAAACTAGAGATTAGGCGAAAACTAGCATGTTAACAACTTTAACACTAAGTGAGAGGGATTACAACCTTTGTAGATCCGGTCCTTCACTTCATATGCTCCGTGTTGTGGTCCCTTCGCTGCGATTATCGGGATCCGGACTCTCGAGAGGTTCCACGAAGAGAAAGATGCAACCTTTGCTTCCGATCTTCGATACTAAGATGATCTACCTTGAAGTTCCGTTAACACAAGCTAACACTCATGAAATGATGTGAACGCCCTCATCTAAATGGCAGGGAAAGATGAGGATGATGAAGTAGGATTTTTGCTCTCTTTATTTATCTTTTTCTCATATTTATTCATCACATTGAAAAAAGCTAGCAAGCTTTTTCCATGAAGAAAGTGAAGGAAGAAGATGAAGAAGAATGATGAATATCCTTTTGTGATGAATAGTAATCAAGAATATATGATTGATTATCAAACCATGGTCAAGGATGAGAGGTTAAACCAATGTAGAGAATACACTAGAGTTAGGGTTTGGTTAGGTCAAAGCATGAGTCATAACAAAATATCTTTATCATGACAAAATAGAATCCTTCTAGAATGAACAAGAAGGTGCTAACCCTAATCAAACCCTAATCCCTTATTATCATCCTTAAACATGTTTTATAATAAATCATGTCATGTCACAATAATATATATCACATATATATATTATATATTTGCAACAAAAGAAAATAATACAATTAACATATATCGTATATATATCAATGTATTAATCCGGTGAGAAAAAGAATCTTTTAGTGAGCAAATATTGGTTAATGTAATTTAATATATCATATATATTATTATTCATTAAATTATCGAATCAACACTTGATTCGACAATCCGGCTATATCGCATATAACCGAGGTAACTCGATCGTCAAGTTTGACAAAAGAGATGACCAAGATGTTGTAGAGAATGAGTAGAACATTTTGTCTCGTTACGTCTAAGGCTATGGACGAACGGTTAATAAAGTTGCCTTTTGGAATCGGGTGAAATGAGAAATGAGGCTTATCTAATTTCCATGAGTCCAAAACAATGTCAATCTTTTTCTAGCAACCATGATTCCTTCACCGAGGGGGCCGGCCACTTATAAAGGGGAGGGAGGTGAGTGTAAGAGGGGGAAGGTGACCACAAAGGAAAAGATCAACAACAAATATCTTAGCATCAAGTATGAAAGCATTTAAAGCAAACCAATCACAATTAACCTAGTCACCTTGTCATTAAATGCACCATTAATGACCTAATGACTCACAAGCCTTGTCACCCTCTCTAGAACCTTCTAGAACACTGACTCACCTCATCAAGAAAAGATAAATCCGCATTTAACCGAATGTTAAATACAGCTGATAGAAAACTGGAAACTGGCAACTTCCAAAAGTGATCCTGAAACGAATTTCAGGATAACCCCGTATCAGTATAAACATACCCGCATTTGTATTACGACCGAATACAAATGCAACTGAGACAAAGATATTATATCTACACAGTATAATACTGGGTTCCGGCTTAAACCAAAGTCTACCAGTATTATTTGCCCGAAAAACGACACGTGCGAAAACGCACGTGCTTTTTCCGAACCTTGCCATATCACCATACGGCCTCTACAACGTTTCGCCCGAACTTGGGAAAGTGTATATGGGGAACTCTAATGACTCATCAACACACTGGCACTGGGTATAACCACTAGCACGCCAGAGGTACAAGCTGCACGTAACGTTTTGCCTATGTATTGATTGGAAGGGAAGCTGACGAGCGAACTCATCCATAAACCCTACTGAGCCTGACAGTGACAATGTATATACAGTCCGGTCCATTCGTCTAAAGAGTATCGCATATCGAGTCTAGGGGGGTGGATAAAGTCAGATCCCTAATAACGCGATAAATCGTGTCGGCATGAAGCCCATCACCACCTGAGAAACTACTGATCCAAATCAGTAATTCTCCACTACCTCGGCCGAGGATTCCTAGTGATGGCCACCCGTGCACTGCGCGACATCAACCCCCAATACCGGGAGAGACGAATCCCCGACGATCCGCTCACTTGCCTCCAATGTGGCTCGGGACTGTACCCAACTAAAACCTGTTTGCACAACTCCTTTGAGCGTGGTAGGGTAGTAATCTAAGCATAGTGGGAACTCATACGAGACAAATGCCGATCTCAGGTCGATGAACTAACCTGTACACATATCACCAGGGAATTGCTATCTGACGATATGTATAATACCAACTAGCAGATTCCCGGCGAGTCCTGTCCGGTGTACTCATAACCCAATGAGCACCTGTATACATCTTAGGTGATCCAACTGACACCAGTGGCTTGTGAGACCGGCCACCGCCCCTCGTCGGGGTCTCGACTGTATACACTAGTTTACCTGGAGTATCGATGCCCTATCTCGAAACTCCCACGACTAGGGACACATTTAAGGATATGCTTACAGACCCCGGCTCCCACGTATATGATCGCCATCATACTGCTGGTGGTCAAGCAAGAATCCTATGGGCTCTATCATCATGCAATAGTGAACTAAAGCATATATACGATGATAAAGACAAACCAGATAGCATACTATCATCTTGAGCAAGACTGTCATATCGGTATAGGTCCTGCCTCAATCATTGCAATCACGTACCTGCGATCCAATAATTGACTTTGAGGGCACCATCTCCAACAACCATTGTCTTCACCCTCACCTCGCACCTCCTCATCGCCTCCGACCATCATCCCCACCACCTTTACCTCCTAAACCCGAGCACCTATCCTCCAACGCTAGCATCACCCCAAAATCGAAACCCCTATCCTCGTAGTCGTGTCTCCACTGTAGGGTTGCTATGCACGCGTACAAGGGTCTACGAGGCATCAACCATGCCCGATTGAAAATTTAGCCGTGCCGAACAACCCGAATACGGATCTTTAAACTAGAGATTAGGCGAAAACTAGCATGTTAACAACTTTAACACTAAGTGAGAGAGATTACAACCTTTGTAGATCCGGTCCTTCACTTCATATGCTCCGTGTTGTGGTCCCTTCGCTGCGATCATCAGGATCCGGACTCTCGAGAGGTTCCATGAAGAGAAAGATGCAACCTTTGCTTCCGATCTTCGATACTAAGATGATCTACCTTGAAGTTCCGTTAACATAAGCTAACACTCATGAAATGATGTGAACACCCTCATCTAAATGGTAAGGAAAGATGAGGATGATGAAGTAGGATTTTTGCTCTCTTTATTTATCTTTTTCTCATATTTATTCATCACATTGAAAAAAGCTAGCAAGCTTTTTCCATGAAGAAAGATGAAGGAAGAAGATGAAGAAGAATGATGAATATCCTTTTGTGATGAATAGTAATCAAGAATATATGATTGATTATCAAACCATGGTCAAGGATGAGAGGTTAAACCAATGTAGAGAATACACTAGAGTTAGGGTTTGGTTAGGTCAAAGCATGAGTCATAACAAAATATCTTTATCATGACAAAATAGAATCCTTCTAGAATGAACAAGAAGGTGCTACCCTAATCAAACCCTAATCCCTTATTATCATCCTTAAACATGTTTTATAATAAATCATGTCATGTCACAATAATATATATCACATATATATATTATATATTTGCAACAAAAGAAAATAATACAATTAACATATATCGTATATATATCAATGTATTAATCCGGTGAGAAAAAGAATCTTTTAGTGAGCAAATATTGGTTAATGTAATTTAATATATCATATATATTATTATTCATTAAATTATCGAATCAACACTTGATTCGACAATCCGGCTATATCGCATATAACCGACTAATATTTATCCGTACCGATTCATCGAATCAACACTTGATCCGATAACCCGGCTGATATCAAATATCGCGAGAATACAATACGGTATCTCATATCGCATTATCCTCGGTCCCGCACATATCACATATGTGCTCCTACTCCGTTTTGCCTGAGCCAAGAAACCTCTGTATAGGACTCTAAAGAATCGTCAATATGTCGGCAGTAGGTGATGATCATATCAAACACCCACAAGCTGCAAGCGGTCAGCTAAACGTAACAGCTACCCAGGTATTGAGCGCTCAGAAGATCAACAAGCAAGCCTGTACATTCTCCTGTGAATCCAAACAGTAACACTCCCGTACAGTCCGGTCTCGTCGTCTGATATGTTGCATATCTCGCCTAGGGGTGGTAAACGTCAGACCCCAGTAGCTTGATAAGTCGTGTCGATATGAGGTCTATAACAGTTCGAGAAACTACTGATAACACTTACCAGTAAATCTCAACAACCCTGGCCAGGGATTTCCGGTTATAGCCAATCGAATACAGCACAACATCAACTCCCTATACCGGGAGAGACGAATCCCCTCCTATCGCTCATTGCCTCCATGTGATTCGGGACTGTACCCAAAAGCCACCTTTTTGCACGCCCTCTTGGACGTGGTATGATGGAAATCAAAGCACAGTGGGAATCACACAAGACACTATGACGATCTCGGGTCGACAGACTACTCTGTACCAGTGTCACCGGAGAACTGCCATCTGACGTATGGTATAATACCATCTGGGAGTTCTTGGCGAGTCCGTCCAGTGTACCCAGTCTCTACTGAGCACCCGTACACCATCCTTGATGTCAAACACCGATGGATATGGGATCATCCATCGCCCATCATATGGGTCAAGATGCGTATACGCTAGTCTACTCTGGTGTATCGATGCCCTGTCTCGATACACCCTCGACTAGGAACAGTTATAGGATGTACTCGTCGACTACCGTGGCCCCACTAGTATGATCTCATCATAGTTCCAGTAGTCGAGTACATATCCTAAGGGCTTTATCAACATGTAATATAGAGACAATCAGAGTACATGTTAAGATAAAGTACAACCAGATAGCATACTATCATGTCGAGCGAGAAAGTCCTCCCTATATATGTCCAAGCATCCATTACAATATACATCGTATGTACAGTAATGGCCTCTAGGGCATACATATAACTAACATCCACCAACCACCGGTGTCATCCCCTTCAGCCGCCGCAACCAACCCAAAGCCCGAACCCCTTCGCTTCACCATCGCTTTCTTCATCCCCTTCGATCATGAACCAATCGCCGCCGCCACACCGGGATCGTTTAGATCCGACAAAAGAGCATTTGGGCTCTATTGTTCCAGTTTAGGGACATAGTGGTCCATTGAATGTATGGCCGTCGGGGCCCGTCACCTCTCTGACGACGTTGAAGGATTACAACGACAGATATCAGAGGAGTTCAGAGATGTACCCTTGAACCAAAGTTGGTTGGGAGACCTATAGTCCAATTTGGGACTAAAGTTTGTTTGAGGGTTTAAAGATACGTTAGCCCTATTTGAGGCTAAGATCAACTTAAACATTTGTTAAGGGTACGTTAGTCTAATTTGAGACTAAGATCAACTTAACGGGGTCGTTTAGATCCGATAAAAGAGCATTTGGGCTCTATTGTTCCAGTTTAGGGACGTAGTGGTCCATGTTCCAGTTTAGGGACATGGGGGTCCATGTTCCAGTTTAGGGACATGGGGGTCCATTGTATGTATGGCCGCCGGGACCCATCACCTCTCTGACGACGTTGAAGGATTACAACGGCAGGTGTCAGAGGAGTTCAGAGATGTACCCTTGAACCGGGTGTAAATTGATTTAAGAGAGCAGCCATGCTCAGTCAATTTAATTTGAGGACTTACGTCCAGAATTGGGCTAAGTCCAATTGAAAATGTGCAACATTTTATTTGCATTTGGCCTATTAGGCCTTAATTAGGGCTCTGCCCCTGCACTGTATTTTATTCTGGCCTGTTAGGCCTTTTAAGTTGGGCTCTGTTCCCTTTTTTTTATAATGCAGAGCATTTGTTTTAGTCCATTGGGCCTCTTAATTAGGTTTTGCCCCTTAATAATGCGTTGCATTAATTAGTCTGACAGAGCGCCACGTGGCTTGTCAGGCGCTTTACGCAAGGCGCAAACTCATAGGAAGGTGACACGTGTCACGCTCTGGTGAGCGCAAGCGCAGTGCGCTGCGCTGTTGCGCTGCTGACACGTGGCGCGCTCTGGTGAGCTCAAGCGCTGCGCTGTTGCGCTACTGACACGTGGCGTGCACTGGTGAGTTGCGCCAATTTCAGAGAGCAATGTTCTATTTTAAAAGCGCATAGCGCAGACCATTATGGGGCTGACACGTGGCGCTCTCTGGTGGCTTGCGCCAACCCGAGAGCACAACAGTGCAGATTTTGCAAGTGCAGGGCACTGTTTTATTATTTTTATCAATTTTAGATCAAAAAAACAAATTTTCTTGTTTTCAAAGAACCAGCGGTTCATCAAAAGGCAATGCCTTTATTGTTATTATATTTTTATTGAAGATCTTTGATCTTGTTCTTAGATCAATAATCTTTTCAGAAGAAATTCTTCTTTATTCAGAGATTTTTACCTTTTCTTTTTCTGAGCTCTTCTCAAAATTTTCTTTAGAGGAGTTCTCTGTTTTTCTCTTTATGTTGATATCTTCATGTGTTGGGGTCCGGGGGCCTTTTTATAGTGCCAATGATTTGTTGGATTTGTTAGAGAGATCTTTCTCTGAGTGATTTGGGGATTTTTCCCCACCGTTGGATCGTTGATCCAAGGGCTTCTGTTTTATAGAAGACAATCTTCTTGTTTTAACAAGAACAGAAAGATCTTACTGGAATTTTAATTCTGTTTGGCGCAAACGCACCAGCGCTGGACACATGTCGCACAGCGCAACTGCGCTGCCACGTGTCGCGCAGCGCAGAGCGCAACGCAACTGCGCTGCCACGTGTCGTGCAGCGCAGAGCGCAGCGCAACTGCGCTACCACGTGGCGCGCAGCGCAGAGCGCAAGTCAGCTGAAGTGTTGCTTCTTTAATTTTTTAATTTTTAATTTTTTATTTTAATTTTCAGAATAGAGCCTTGCTCTGATTGGGAGAAACAGAAGCGTTGCTTCATTTCCCGCCTTAGAATTTGAACAGAGTTTTGCTCTGATTGGGGTAAACAAATGCCCCCCACCGTTGCGCTTACGTGGCCCTCCAAACGTGAGCGCAGCGGTGGCAGAATTCCAACCGTCGCGGCAACTCTTGGAAGTTGAAAGGGCATTTGATGCCTATAAATAGGACCTTTGGTCCTCCACAGATGATCATCATCTTTTAAGATTTTTACTTTCAAAACTTCAGAGCCTTGCTCTTGCCTTCAAGCACCCCAAGAGATAGAATTTCTTTTAGAAAACACTTTTTAGGTAAATTTTTTAATTAAATTAAATTAATTTTCATTGACAGAGCCTTGCTCTCAATAAATCCCTGATCTAAAGAAAACCCATTTAGGGTTTCACTTAGCAGAGCTTTGCTCTAAAAGGGTCTAAAGAGAACCAAAGAGAACCTTGTTAGGATTCCATCAATAGAGTTCTGCTCTCTGAAAGATTTCATTTATAATTTCTTGATTCATTAATGGAGCTTTGCTCCTTTTAAATCATATAGCAGAATTCTTAAGAGTTGCTGATTTTTGTCGATCTTCTTTTATAGGAGTGATGGACGCCCACATGTACGACCTCGACGAGATTATCTCCTACGGGGACATCCGCCGACTCGGCCATTCCCAAAATCGAGAATTTACTAATGCCGAGTGCGCCGAGATCACGATTCGCTTCGACGCATACAACGGTCAATTGCTTCCCCGACGTTCCTCTCTCTTGAAGCTTATCGTGGGAGCCATCTGGAAAGCGCTTCCCTTATTCTGTACTGGTGTGCCGCTTGGGGCATTGGATGCCGCCGAGGATAAGGTGCATTCGGTGTATCTGATGAGCCTAATCTCAAAGAGGAGGAGAGATAACCTTATCGATCTTCTGCACCAAGGTTTTCAACAGTCTGCAATACTTGCTGCCTATCGGAGGGAGGAGGACATCAGTGGGGATCCCGACGCTCGTGCTCGCGAAAGGAAGCACACTAGGATGGTTCGCCAGGCTTGGAAAGTTTTAGATAAGGTTACTTTCGAATTCCTCAACCCATGTCCTGGGTCCGAGGTTATACTGTTGTAAACATTTCAATAATGTTGTTGTTTATTTCTTTATTGATGTAAAAACTTTCCAAGTATGAATGACAACTCTTTTGCCTCCTTCCTTTTATTTTCTGCTTTGTTACTGGCACATTCTTTAAATAAGCATAGCCTGTAAGCGATATATAACATTCTGTCTTGAACATCTTGGGGAATAGTGATGGCTTAGAAAGCAGGTTCAGGCCTGCTACCTAAGGCTTTTCAACTTCATGAGCCATGAGGGTCTCATAAAGACTTTTCTCCCTACGAGTCGAGAGGATCTCGTAGGTGTATTTTCTCCTTAGGAATCGTAAGGATTCCTAAGTGCGTTTTCTCTTATAAGTCGTAAGGATCTTATAAAAGAATTTTCCCTTTTATGAGTCGAGAGGACCCGTAAGCGGTTGTTTCCCTCCTTGTCGAGATTCGACTTCGGAGAGTGAGACTCGTGGATAGTATGCAAGAGACCATTTTGGGCCGACTTGCAGGATCCTAGTGCTTAGGAAACAGGTTTTTTTAATCCCCGCTGCCTAAGGCTTTTCCTCACGAGTCGAGACGAATCGAGCAGTTCTCGCAAAGACATCAACTTCCTCACGAGTCAAGATGAATCGAGCATTTCTCGCAAGAATATCCTAACGTCACAGTTAACCTCTTCTCTTTACGACAGAGGTCCGTTAGGGTCTGTGGTACTTAGGGTTTTGTCCGTCGTACCGTCGCATCAGCTGATATATTCCTCGATAGGCAATCGTGCTGTTCGAGTAGCCCTGCGACTGCCGTGTCTCTGATCCCTTCGGGGGATGGACAAGACGTCTTCAAGCAATCCTCCTTGGCAGTTTGACCGTCGGAAGAGCAAGCATTAGGAATTTTGCCATGCCGCTTTTTACTTGAGGTTAGGCTCATTTTGGTGAGCCCTGATGAGTCATAACCACTCCGCGCTGGTGTGGGATGATCTCCGATAGTCTTTCAGGTTTTATGTGAGTTGCCGTCAAGACCCTGAAGCTAGGAATTTGTCTTTTGCTTCGTTTGCTGACATTACGTCCTCTATATTGAGACGAATGTCGCGGTTATCTCTAAGTTGTTGGTGAACCGTCGAGGTTTAGAACTAGGGACTTTGCCATGGCTTCACTGTTTGATGATGTTGCGTCTGCTGTGTCGAGACGAACGTCGAGGTGGTGACCATTCCGCACTGGTGTGAGACGATCTCCGGTTGTCCTTCAGGCTTTATATGACTTGCCGTTAAGACCTTGAAGCTCGGAATTTGGCCTTTGCTTCGTTTGTTGGCATTGCGTCCTCTATATCGAGATGAATATCATGGTTGTCTCTAGGTTGTGTAAGTCGATGTACAACACCCCAATACTTGTGGGGAGGCGGAAATATGAAAAACGATCTTGTTCTATGGTTAAACATCGACTAACCGCATGAATCGTTTGCTAAACAATACTTAACAAAACCTATAGAGTTCTAAACTACTATGTTAAGAGATTATACCAAACGGTTCTATTCCTTCATCTTTACGTTATCTACGGCCTCTTTGGATCTCCACGTCCTCCTCGGCTTCCTTCCGTGATAGACGATCCACCCGAGAACCCTAATCCAAGCTATAACCTCTAAACTTGAGGTTACTTAGTTTCTCTAGTTGCTAAATAGAGTAGCTAAGGTGATGTAGAGATAGGTTATGGAATAATTAGTCTTTCCTAATCCTTGTTCTCAACTCATGAGTGGTAGGATTAGGGTTTGGTGAAGGAGAGAGCTTGAAGAGAGAGAATGAGAAGATGATAATGATAATTATTATAATAATGAAATAGCTTCTCACTTGATATATGAAACATAATGAATTAAAAGAAATGAATAATATGAGATTATTCATCATGTTTCATTAATGCAAGTGGGTGATTCATTATGTGAGTCATTAAGCATTTAATAATGCATTAATGAAATGATGAATCACTCACAATGAGTCACTAAATCATTAAATGAAAATGCCACCTCTCCCTCCAAGTCACATCCTTCTAGAAGCTTCTCCGAAAATTACGAGAACGCCCCTCTCATCCGTGAAAACACGGAAAAACTTTAGACTGTATAAATCCAATAACCTGATACTAGAATCTGGCTTAAACCAAAGCCGGCTAGTAAAAACTGTCCGAATGTCGTACGTGCTTTCAAACACGTATGCGTCCGAACCTTTGTCGTAAAACCATACGACCTCTATATCTTTTCGCCTGGGTTTGGGAAATCTCTGTGTGGGACTCTAAAGACTCAACTACTACGCTGGCAGTGGGTTTAACCACAGACCGCAAGCGGCACTAGCTGTACGTAACGGTCCCCAGGTAGTTGTCGATAAGAAAGCCGATGAGGTAACCCATCTGAAATCCTACTGAGCCTGTCCGTGACAATAGCCGCGCAGTCCGGTCTGTTCATCTAAGAGTATCGCATGTATGGTCTAGGGAGGTGGTGGACGTCAGACCCCTAATAACCGTACAAGTCATGTCGGTATGGCTTAAGACCATCCGAGAATCTACTGATCAGTCCATCAGTAATTCTCAATCAGCCCTGGCCAGGGACTTATGGTAATGACCAACCGACCACAGTGCGATATCAACTCCCTATACCGGGAGAGATAAATCCCTAACAGTCGCTCACTGCCTCCACGTGGCTCGGGACTGTGCCCAACTAAAACCTGTTTGCACGACTCCTTTGAGCCGTGGTAGGGTAATAATTAAAGTACAGTGGGAACTCACACAAGACAAATGATGACTTTAAGTCAACAGACTATCTGCACACATGTCACCTGAGAACTGCTATCTGACGTTAGGTATAATACCATCCAGTCAGTTCTCGGCGAGTCCTGTCCGGTGTACTCACACCCAGTGAGCATCTGTATACAATCTTAGGTGCACACCACCAATGGCTGCGGGACTAATCCATCGCCCTTCGTCAGGGTCTAGATATGTATACACTAGTCTACTCCGGAATATCGATGCCCAGTCTCGATACTCCTACGACTAGGGACATCTAAGGATGTGCCTATTGACTATCCAGCTCCCACTAGTATGACTGTCATCACAACGCCGGTAGTCAGGCAAACACCCTATGGGCTTTATCAACATGAATATATAAATGAATACAACACAAAATATATCATATGTTAAGATAAAGATAAACCAAATAGCGCACTATCATATTAAGCAAGACTGTCATGTACATACATATCCCAAGCTTCCTATACAATGTAGGCCTATAGGGCATATATATCCAACAGGTTGTTGGTGAACCGTCGAAATTTAGAACTAGGGATTTTGCCGTGGCTCCGCTGTTTGATTGTCGTGTCTAAATCCTATTGGAGGAAGAACGCTGGGGGTGACATCTCGTCTGCTGTATCGAGACGAACGTCGAGGTGGTGACCATTCCGCACTGGTGCAAGATGATCTCCAATCGTCTTTCAGGCTTTATATGACTTGCCGTTAAGACCCTGAAGCTAGGGATTTGGCCTTCGCTTTGTCACGTCCGAGTCCTGTTGGAGGAAGAACGCTGGGGTGACATCTCGTCTGCTGTATCGAGACGAACGTCGAGGCGGTGACCATTCCGTGCTGGTGCGAGATGATCTTCGATCGTCTTTCAGGTTTTATATGAGTTACCGTCAAGACTTGGCTCCGTTTTCTGATGGAGCATTAGGAGGGAAGATATGTTTCCTTCTTTGTTTGCGCCCCTGCATTGCATACAGGGATTGCTATGATATCGCCCGTAGGGCATGAATTTCGTTATATATATTTTTCATTTTATTTCTTTCCGCGATGCTCTATCATTTCAGCTTTATATCGCGAATGTCGCGATTGCTCAATTATTTCGGCTATTTTTCGCGGTGCCCAATCATTTCGGCTATTTATTTTATTTTCAGTCGCTGCTTTTTATTGCGAGTTGCCCAATCGTTTCGGCTATTTTGCATGCATACATTTTTACTTGCTGATTTTTATTGCAAGTTGCCCCATCATTTCGGCTATTTCGTATGCATGTATGGCTCGCTGATTCTTTTTATCGTGAATGTGGAACTTGGAATCTGACGCCAATCTTAGCATCAGCATCGCTATAACTGGAATATTGCCAGGAGCGAATCATCATTTGCCATGAAAGGGCTTGGAATTTGATACCGGTTTAGGCATCAGCATCGCTACAACTGGGATATTGCCAGGAGCGAATCATCATTTGCCTCTGTCGATGTTGAACAAAGGTGGCTTAGTGAACATGGTTAGGATCCCGTCGACTAAGGCTTTTGACTTCATGATCCGTAAGGGTCTCATAAAGGTATTTCTCCCTACAAGTCGTGAGGATCTCGTAGGTGTGTTTTCTCCTTGGGAATCGTGAGGATTCCTAAGTGCGTGTTCCCCTGTAAGTCGTAAGGATCTTACAAAAGGATTTTCCCCTATAAGTCGAGAGGACTCGTAAGGGTTGTTCGCCGTGCGAACATATTCCTAGTCACGGATGGGACTTGGTTAGGAAAATTTTTATTCGTGCCCGTGGATTGTATACAAGGTTCAGCATTGAGCCGCTTGTAGGGCCATATCGAAGGTTGTGGGAGTTGCTTAAGAACAGGTTAAGGTCTCTGTAACTTAAGACTTTCAAATCTTATGAGTCGTGAGGGTCCCATAAGAGAGTTCTCCTTACGAGTCGTGAGGATCTCGCAAGTGTAGTTTCTCCTTAGGAATCGTGAGGATCCCTAAGTGTGTTGCTCCCTTGTGAGTCGTAAGGATCTCACGCGGGTGGTTTCTCCTTACAAGGTCGAGAGGACCCTGTAAGTGTCTTTTAACGAGGTTGCGCCCTTTCGGGTTTTCACAAACACTCGCCGGTAGCCCTGCTGTTTTTACTTACGGAGCCCTTTCGGGTTTTCATCCGTGCCCATTTTGCTTATGGACATACCGTTTATTATTTATTTTTCCTTTTATTCTCTTTTTTTTACGAGGTTGCGCCCTTTCAGGTTTTCACGAACACTCGCCGGCAGCCCTGCTGTTTTTACTCACGGAGCCCTTTCAAGTTTTCATCCGTGCCCATTTTGCTTATGGACATACCGTTTATTATTTATTTTTCCTTTTATTCTCTTTTTTTTAGGAGGTCGCGCCCTTTCGGGTTTTCACGAACACTCGCCGGCAGCCCTGCTGTTTTTACTCACGGAGCCCTTTCGGGTTTTCATCCGTGCCCATTTTGCTTATGGACATACCGTTTATTTTTTTATCTTTTTTTTATATCGTCTTTGTGATGTTTCAATCCACCGTAGTTTATCGACATCTCGGTCAACAGCTAGTTTTAGGACGTAGTAGTCCGTCATTAGTTTAAGGACATTTCGGTCCGTCGTTAGTGTAAGGACGTTTCGGTCCGTCGTTAGTTTAAACACGTTTCGGTTCGTCGTTAGTTTAAGGACGTTTCAGTCCGTCGTCGCCGTATTCAAGGCGAATCTCTAGTTTACTGACTTTTCGGTCTATGAGGCTTTTTCTATGACTAAGCATGATGCCCCCGGCGTATCCATCTTTCTCGGAGCGTGCGGTTGTGGCGGGCTCACCTTCCAGTTTTCGGAGATGACGAACTTGCCCTGTTGATATTGGTCTTCAACCCAGTTTTTGAAGACGTAGCAATCCTCGATCAGGTGACTTACCGTTTGGTGGTAAGGGCAATAATTGAGATCGTTAACATCGCCTGGTCGCAACGGATGTTTTGGACTCGGCAGATTGATGAGTCTGTCGCGCACTGCAAGCTCGAACAGTCTCCTTGTTTTATCTTGAGGAAACGAGTAAGGACGTTTCAACTTTTCATGGAGGGTTTGCCGCTTGTTGTTTCGGCAAACAACCGGTCCAGGGCCACTCGATTGCTGTTGAGTGTTGGCTACGAGGGCTGTTTTTCCCTTCCCTTTATCCTTTCTGCTCGATCCTTTGTTTGCGGGGCCGAGATTTTTTTGAGTAGCGTGCGATTGCACGGCTGAACATTCTCGCAACTCCTCAATTCTTTCATTTTTGAAATGGATTCCTTGAGGAGAGGGTTGAGGGCAGCTTCTTCGTCAGAGTCGCTTCCAAAGGTGATAACTTGCAATCCCTTGGTGTCGGCTATGTGACAGTCGTCGGCCGCTCTTTTGCGCTCATCTACCGCATTTTTCTGATGTCTACGAGCTTCACGCTTTGTCCTGTTGAAGTGTTGCTTTTGAGCGACATACCCTTGCCACCAACACTTAAAGGAGTCACAGTCTTCGGTAGGATGTATGATCTTATGATGATATAAGCAGAAGTTAGGATGCATCTCTACTCTACCGAGAGTATTTTCTTCAGAGGGTGGTAGCTTCATTCCCACTGATAGGGCTTTAGCAAACCTTTTCCTCATCTTGAATTTATTTTTATCCGCAGGGGATGACTTTTGATTTGACGAAAGTGCCTCGACTCTTTGGTCTAGTTGGCGGTGTTTGGCTCCTTCCAGTATGGCCATCTCATGTTCTTGATTGGCTTCAACTTTCAGACGAATCTCATTCAGGAAGGTATCGATCATCTCGTCTGACGGCCACAGAAAATCTGGTTGAGGGTCTGCCCTCAGTTTCTCGGCGCAAGGAGCCTCCTCCTCATCCGCTAATGAGTGAGAGATCACATGACAACTCGCTACGTAGTCTTCGGATTCATCTGATGAGTCTTCTCCATCGTTTTCGTCCTCAACAAAAGAACAAGCTGCCTCCGGCGTGTCCGTCTTCTTTGGAGTGTGCGGCTGTGGTGGGTTTACTTTCCACTTTTTAGACAGCGCGAACTTGCCTTGTAGGTATTGATCCTCGATCCATCCCTTAAAGACGAAACAGTCCTCGATCGGGTGACTTACCGTGTGGTGGTAAGGGCAATAATCAGGATTATTGAGATCGCTTGGCTGCAACAGACGTTTTGGACTCAGCAGATTGATGAGTCCGTTGCGTGTGGCCAGCTCGAACAGTTTCCTTGTTTTATTCCAAGGAAACGAGTAAGGACGTCCTAGTCTCTCCTCGAGGGATGGGCGTGGACGCACATTGTTTTGGCGAGCAACCGGCTTTGATTTGCTCGGCTGCTGTTGAGTATTGGCAACAACGATCGCTTTTCCTTTCTTCTCATTTCGAGAGTCCAGTTTTGGAGGAGACGGTCCATGGCCCATCTGGTCCATTTAGGCTAATTTGTCGATCAAGGCCTGGAAAGTGGTCGGCCTGAAGAACATCATGAATTGCGAGATGGTTGCTTGCGGATCAAGAGTACCCACGAACATGCCTACCGCAGATGCTTCTTTGATGCGTTGTTCGCATTTCGACCATAGGTTCCACCATCGTGTTGCATATTGGACCCACGTTTTGCCTGGCCTTATCCTGGCATTGATCAGCGCTGTTATCGGGGTGCGTTCACTAGCACTCGCGAATCGCTGAGTAAACAACAACTCCATTTCAGCGAAGGTCTTGACGGAGTCATTTGGGAGTTCGGAGTACCTCTCAAATGCCGTCTCCGATAAGCTACCGACGAACTGGCGAAGCAACAATTTATCATCACCGCCGGTATTGCCACAAAGAGCCCTGAACTGGGCAACATGTTGATGTGGATTCCCCGTCCCTTTATATACATGGAACTTAGGGTTCGTATATCCCGGCGGGTAACTGATTTGGTCATACCAGCCCGGGTAGGGTCGTCCGGTTCTAGCAAATTGCCCAGCCGCCTCATTCGCCTGATGAGCTCGTATTTGCTGAGCTATATAGTCATCCAGTGCGGCCTTGGAAATGGTTTCTTCCTTGGCTGCTGAAAGAGTCGGAGAAGAATTCGATGTCTCTCCTTTGTTATCTTCAACAATGATTGGATGGTCATCGGTTGGAGAATCCGGCTGTAACATCATCCCTACCATATCTTGGAAGAGGAGTGCCATTTGTTTTATGTTAGCCGCCTGCTCTGCGGCTTCTTTGTCCTTCTTTTCGAGAACTCTGCGTAAGAAGTCAGCGTCAGTTTCTTGTTCGTGGCGCTGTTTTGATGATGCCTCCGATCTTTCTTTTGGCCCGGTAAGTGCGGCCATAGCAGTCATCATCTCTTGAAGCTTCTGTTGCTGCTCCTGAGCTTTTGTCATGGATCGGATGAGTGGTCGGTGACCCATCGAAGTGCGGCTATCCTCCTTTCCGGAAGCCATATAAACGGTGTGCACCACTATGCCCCCAGACTTGGGGCGTTTGTGCTCAGCGCTTTTACGGTTCACCATGTTCACAGGGGCTTTTTGCAGCCTCCTTTTCTTTTGAGTGATTGACGTTGAGGGAGACGTTGTAGTGGGCACCCAAGTAACTGTTGCTTTTTGTGGCTTGACGGAGTAATCCTTCTCCTGCCGAACCTTCATCTTTTTCTGTCGGCGGTGATAGTCTTGATCCATTACGGAGTCTTGGACTTGACGCCAGACCTTGTAAATTTTAGAAGACAGTCGTTGAGGGGGCTGCTCCAGCTTCTTCTCTGGAGTATTCTCCACAGGTGAAGGAGTTCGCTTCAGCACTGCAGTAGGAGAGTTTCTGCGCACCTTGTTGAGCAGTTCAAAGATGTTCTCGGTTGGAACAGCAGCATCGATCCCCACCATCGGAGCTGGCGGAGTTATCCCAGAGGGAGAGTTGCCCCCAACCTTCCTCACTCGGCGCCAATGGCGACGTCGAGCATGTCGAGCCGATGGTGTTGGTTTGGTGATGGGGATTGCTTTGTCTTGCCCCCTATCCAGGTGAGGGACTGTTGCTGGCGTCAGCCTGTTGAAGACTGATGTCCGTTGAGAAGCGGTATCCAACTGGTCAAAAACAGACTTCTGGGCAAGGGAAGCAGCTTTGAGGACCTCGCCTGGAGCAGCAACCGGAATGGCCAGCCTTGTAAAAACTGACTTCTTGGAAGGAGGAGCCTTTCCAATGATTTCGTCCGCTTGAGCCGGGATGGCTATCCGCTTTGGGATGGCAGCTTCGGGTATCGCGGGCTTGTAGACGTTCTGGCCCAGTCTGTTGAAAACTGAGGTATTAAAGTTGGGCGACCCGTTGAGAGGGGTCGCGGCAATGGTAAGCCGATCAAAGACCGACTTCTTTGGGGCTTCTCGCAACGTCATTGTGGCATTGAAGTTCATCGGTGAGAGCATGGTCCCGAAGAATAGTCCAGCGGTGGCTTAAGTTACCTGCTCCACTGGCATCTTGAAAAGGGAGGCCGCTTGGGGCCTATAAGTCACTCCTCCAGCAAGGACCGAGTGAGAGTTGCAGTTGCAGGAAGTGCAGTTTGAAGCCATTGATCTTCTGTTTTCTGCACGGATCAAGACACCAAATCTTAGTACCTCGAATCCACAGGCAACCACAGCAAACTGTGATTCGTTCGCGAACACAACACACGAAGTGTGGAGTGGAAAGAGGAAGAGGTCCCATCGGGCGTGCCAGAATCTGTTCCCCTCCGAACACAGAGACGCGACCGCGTAGGCTCATCTTGCCTGAGATTCGGGGCAGATGCTATTCGGTTTTATCCGTCCACCTCTCCGAAGACGCCAAGTTGATTTATGGCAACGTGTATCGGAGGTTTAGACGGATGCGGCCGATGTAGCAGACTTCGTCAGATTCCTCCTCGTTAGAGGGGTTTTTGATTGTGGGGACGCTCTTCCCTACAGGCGCAAGCCCCTGCAGTTAATTACGCCACCACATCGCGGTAACAACTTTCTCCTTCTCCAGAATTTCACTTCGTGTCGTGTGTGTTTGTTTTGTTTGTGGTTGCCCGTGGATTGTATACGGAGACTAATTTATGTCGTCGCCCGTAGGACGTGGATTAGTCCAAATCCGTATTTACTTAGATTTGGATTTGGTGTTTTAGTTTAAGGATACGTTAGCCATATTTGAGGCTAAGATCGACTTAAACGTTTGTTAAGGATACATTAGTCCAGTTTGAGACTAAGATCAACTAAACGGGATCGTTTAGATCCGACAAAAGAGCATTTGGGCTCTATTGTTCCAGTTTAGGGACATAGTGGTCCATTGAATGTATGGCCGTCGGGAAGCGTCACCTCTCTGACGACGTTGAAGGATTACAACGACATATATCAGAGGAGTTCAGAGATGTACCCTTGAACCAAAGTTGGTTGGGAGACCTATAGTCTGTTCCCCTCCGAATGGCGGCGTCGACTGGGCGTCTCGCCTGAGATTCGGGGAAGATGCTAATTGGTGCTATCCGTCCACCTCTCCGAGGATGCCAAGTTGATTTATGGCACATGTATCGAAGGTTTGAACGGATGCGTCCGATGTAGCAGACTTCGTCAGATTCCCTCTCGCTTGAGGGGTTTTTTATTGTGGGGACGCTCTTCCCTGCAGGCGCAAGCCCCTGCAGTTAATTACGCTACCGCGTCGCGGTAACAACTTTCTCCTTCTCCAGATGGTCACTTCATGTCGTGTGTGTTTATTTTATGTTTTGTTGCCCGTGGATTGTTTACGGAGACCGAGTTATGTCGTCGCCCGTAGGGCATGGACTAGTCCAAATCCGTATTATCTTAGATTTGGGTTTGGGGGTTTGGTTTGAGGATACGTTAGCCATATTTGAGGCTAAGATCAACTCAAACGTTTGTTAAGGATACGTTAGTCTAACTTGAGACTAAGATCAACTTAACGGGATCGTTTAGATCCGACAAAAAAGCATTTGGGCTCCATTGTTCCAGTTTAGGGACATAGTGGTCCATTGCATGTATGGCCGTCGGGACCCGTTACCTCTCTGACGGCGTTGAAGGATTACAACGACAGGTGTCAAAGGAGTTCCGAGATGTACCCTTGAACTAAAGTTGGTTGGATGGATTCATAGTCCAGTCTGTTTGAAGGTTTAAGGATACGTTAGCCATATTTGAGGCTAAGATCAACTTAAACGGGATCGTTTAGATCCGGCAAAAGAGCATTTGTGGCTCTATTGTTCCAGTTTAGGGACATGGTAGTCCCTCTCCAGTTTAGGGACATTGCGGTCCATGGGTAGTTTAAGGACATTGCGGTCCATGGGTAGTTTAAGGACATTGCGGTCCAATGTTAGTTTTAAGACATCTCGGTCAAGGTTAAGGACGTCGTAGTCCATGGGTTTAAGGACCCCACAGTCCATTGTTAGTTTTAAGACATCTCGGTCAAGGTTAAGGACGTCGTAGTCCATGGGTTTAAGGACCCCACAGTCCATTGTTAGTTTTAAGACATCTCGGTCAAGGTTAAGGACGTCGTAGTCCATGGGTTTAAGGACCCCACAGTCCATTGTTAGTTTTAAGACATCTCGGTCAAGGTTAAGGACGTCGTAGTCCATGGGTTTAAGGACCCCACAGTCCATTGTTAGTTTTAAGACATCTCGGTCAAGGTTAAGGACGTCGTAATCCATGGGTTTAAGGATCCCACAGTTCGTTGTTAGGTTTAAGACATATCGGTCAAGGTTAAGGACGTCGTAGTCCATGGGTTTAAGGACCCCACAGTCCATATCAATGTGTGGTCATCGGGACCCGTCACCTCTTTGAAGACGTTGAGGGATTACAACGCCAAGTATTAAAGGAGTGAAGAGATGTACCCTGGAACCGGAGTGGATTAAATAGTCTTTGGCCCAATTTGGGATCAAGACCAATTAATTATGTTATGAGCCCATTAGCCCAGTTAATTACGAATTGAGGACTTATGGCCAGCTTGGGCTAAGTCCAATCATGTCTGGGACATCGGCCCTCCTATTGGTCCCTTGAAGGAGAGGCTTTGCCTCTGGCCATTTAGCCAATTGGGCCAATGCCTAGTGTTAAACACTAAAGACCAATCAGTGTTGAACACTGGGAATGAGATTGATAAGTCAGTGTTTAACACTAAAAGATAGTTGGTGTTAAACACCAGCAACAAGGCATTCAAATTAGTGTTAAACACTAAAACAGATCAGTGTTAAACACTGGAAACAGAAATATAAAATTAGTGTTGAACATTAAGGTAATCAGTGTTGAACACTGCAAATAAAGTTCTTTGATTAGTGTTGAACACTAAGACCAAACAGTGTTTTAACACTGGATTCAGGGGTTCCAATTTAGCGTTAGACGCTAAGGCAAGAGGGGTCACGTGGTAGCACGTGAGGGCGCCCTCCCTTCGTTTATTCTGCTGAGATTATCGTATCTTTTGGGGCATCACGTGCCATCACGTGACGGGTGTTTAAATGGAGTATGTTAAAGCCTCTGCCAAGGGTCACGTGGGTCATGTGAGGCACTGCCTCAAAGGGGCTTTTCTGTAGATCTTTTTGGGGGTCACGTGGTGACACGTGACCCTGCCTCTATGTATGTTTTTTAGAAGATCTGTTAATCCCTTTCAGGAATTAAATTCCTCGTAGGATTGGACCCTGACAATAATTTCAGAGAAATCAAATTCCTACTTCCTTTTGAAGATTTATATTCTGGAATAGAGTTGAACTCTGAATTTTCTGTAGGAATTAAATTCCTTATATATATGTGAAGAACTGAATAGGGTTAAACCCTAATAAAAGCTTTAAGGAATTAAACCCCCACTCTCTGTTAAAGAATTATTCTGGGGAATGAGATTAAGGGAATTAAATTCCTGTTGTTTTAACAGAACTATGTTCTTAACTAGGGTTAAACCCTGATTCTTTTCATTCTGAAGGAATTAAATTCCCATAACACAGGGTCAAACCCTAATTTTATTTTAAAGGAATTAAATTCCTATAGTTCTGTGAGAATTAAATTCTCGTGCTTCCATTCCCTTTCTATGCTTTGGATCTGCATGGCAGGATCTCAACCCATTGAGAATTAAATTCTCAACTCAAGGGGAGATGTGCACTTTACAGATCCTCCACCAAAGAGAGAACTATGTTCTTCTGTTTTATATCAGAGTTAAACTCTGTTGAGAATTAAATTCTCTTTTCTTTCAAAAAAACCTTCCCTTTCTTACCTAGGGTTTTCTTTTGCAGAAGATCCAAATTCCTCCCAAGTATCAAGGCTCTCTCTCTTTTTTTTCCCTCTGCATATATATCTCTTTTTTGTGCGTCTCTTGGCTCCTATTTATAGGAGAAACAGCCGAATCAATTAGTTTTGGTGAATCTTCATTGGGAGATTTGATTTGTATTCACCATTCGTTTTGGACCTTTGGATTATTAGGTGAATTTTATTCACCATTGGATTTTAAATCCAGAGATTCTCCTTTGTTATTTTGGTTAGATTTTACGGGAAAATCTTTCCAAATTTGAGATTTTCCCATAGATAGATGATATTTAATCACCTTTAAATCTTTAATTCAATCGGTTGCTTTGGAAAGATTTAAGAGGTCTTTTCTCAGAATTTAATTCTGTTAACAGATAGGCTTTGAAAGCTGGTCACATGTGGCCACGTGACCCTTGGTCACGTGTGGGCACGTGACCTTCTTGTAACGAGCCCTCTTCTTTCTTTCTGCGCTCTGCTTTCTGGTCGCTGCTTAGCTGTCACGTGCCACCACGTGACCCCTGGTCACGTGTGAGCACGCGACCCTCGTCTGGAGCCTTTTTCTTGATTCAATCAGGGAATTGAGTCTGCCGCTTTTGAGTGTCACGTGCCAACACGTGACCCTAGTCACGTGGGAGCACGTGACCCTTTCTGAAGCCCTTTTCTTCGATGTAGTTGGGAAACTGAATTTGCCTTGCCGATGCTTTTAGATGTCACGTGCCAACACGTGACTGCTGGTCACGTGTAAGCACGTGACCCTTTTCTGAAGCCTTTTCCGTAAGCTTTCCTGATTTTAAATCAGGAAACAAATGCCCCCACAGCGTTGTTCTCACGTGTCCGCACGTGAGTGCAACGCTGTCACCTTTTGTGACCGTTGGTTTTCTCTAGGGATCTGGAGAGATGAAACGTTTCCATGACCTCCTATAAATACCCATGTCTCTTCAGAAGAACCTTCACTTTGCTCATCTTCTTCCCTTGAGAATTTAATTCTTGTTTCCAGAGCTTAATTCTCTGTCTCAGACATTTTCCAGAGTTTAACTCTGTTGAAGGATCCCTTTTCCTCAGGTAATAATGTTGAACGGTCGAAGCACCTTTGTTTTTTTTTTTAAGAACTCTCTGGATTTTAAATCCACATTAAGGGTTTCACAAAGAACCCATTTTTTCTTCAATTTCTTTAACCAAATATGAGACCACTTAACCTCCGACAGTAGATCTCTTAGGGCCGGATGATCCCTTGGGAGATGATGATGGCGGTTCAACTCCACGGAATTTAATTCCATCCAAAAATATTTCTGGGAATTTAATTCCCTTCTCTCAATAAGGAATTTAATTCCTATGAAGAACTCAGTTTCTTCACACGGAGGCTTCTTGGGGTCTCTTGACCCGAGGTTGTCCTTCTGCAATTAATGAAACAGGAGCTTTCTAATGATTCTCATGACTTTTATTTCAGGTATCATGGATACCCATCTGTATGGTCTTGACGAGATCATTTCCTATGGGAATATTCGTGCACTGGGCCACAGTCAGAACCAGGAGTTCACCGATGCTCAGTGTGCCGAGATCATGAGCCGCTTTGATGAGTACAACCATCGGCTACTCCCCCGTCGCTCTTCTCTTCTGAGGCTGATCGTGCTGGCGATCCGGGAGGCACTTCCTCTCTTTTGCACTGGCATACCGCTCAGGGCCTTGGACACTGCTGAGGATAAGGTACATTCAGTGTACCTGATGGGCTTGATCTCAAAGAGGAGGCGAGATCACCTCATTGATCTCTTGCACCAAGCCTTTCAGCAGTCAGCCATACTTGCCGCCTATCGGAGGGTGGAGGATATTCGTGAGGATCTCGACGCTTGCGACCGCGAGAGGAAGCATACTCGGGAGGTTCAAAATGCTTGGAGAATCTTGGACAAAGTTAATCTTGAGTTTCTCAACCCATGCCCCGCGTCTGAAGTCTTACCATTGTAAATGTGTCCTCTTTATTTTGTATGAACTTCTCGAAGTATGAGTGACAAGTTTTATTATGTCTTTCCATGTTTGCATGCCTTTCTCTGGGATTTTATCATTTTGCTACTGTTGTTGTTGGTGCTTTTAATATGCAGGGTGCTACTCCATTTTTTTTATGTACATCAGAATTAGGCCTCGCGTGTTCTGCACGTGGGGTCCCTTGATGGGGCTGTTAACAAAATTTTCCCATGCCATATTTTCAGTGCACAATATCAGATGCAGAAAAAGGGTCTTGGAAATAGTCCCATCTCCTTGATTTTCGATGCCTTTCCTTTTTTTTGGCCTTGGAAATAGCTTCACCATGCAAGATTTTCCGCGCACAGCATTTAATGCACTTCTTTATATATGAGGCTATAGCTTTCTTTTCCCTTCACAGAGAGATTTATATTATATATTTTTTTATTTTGGTGTAACTTGTCTTGAGGAACAAACGAGCGCCATGGCCTGCAATCGCCCTCATGCTCGTCGACAGCCATGGGAAGTTCCTATTGAGGAGATGATCCCCCGCTTTGCTGCTCGGTTGGTGGATCCCCTCCTTACCGACGACGAATGCGACTCAGCCATGTATGAACTCTCGATCCGTAGGGGGTCCCTCCTCCCGATGGGTTCCCTCTGGCTCCGGATGATTCTCACGGCCGTGCTTGCCGACATCCCTCCTCACCCGGCGGAGATGACCCTGGCGATGCTTGACGTGGCGGAAGAAATGCTCGAGGGCTTTCATGAAGCGTGCCTTATTACTCAGGCTTTGAAGGATTGCTCAATTCATCTGCTGAGCCAGATAAAGGCCCGGCGAGCTATTATGTTTGCTTTCGCGGACGAACATGGCACCAATCGATGGGGAGCGACTCCTCGCGAGAACCGTCGCTTTGACGTGCTGGAGAGAGCGGAGAGAGAGATGGAGAACTTTGTTCTTTGTTTTGTTAACCCTTATGCCATTGATCCCGTGTTTGGTGACCTTTTTCCATTAGCGTAGCATTTTTAAATTAGTCCCTCCTTTTCCTTATGTTTTATGCCGAACTTCCATGTAGGCTTGGTACTAGTATGTATGTTTCCGCTTGCATAAATAAACTTTGTATTCTTCTCATGAGAACTTTCTTTAATTGCAAATGCTATCATCACTTTCCTGTGTATCAGACCTTTTTGGGTGTTATGAATGTTCATACGATTGCAAATGCTATTATTATTTTTTGAATGCTCATATGATTGCGAATGCATGCTTGAAATATGTCGGAAATCTTTCTTGTTACCTTTCACGTCATGTGATGTGAGCGCGTTTTAGATCGATTATTCCTGTCGACCGGAAGCTCATTTATACGGTCTTGTAAATGTCTTATTTCCAAGGTTGCGGTCGCGAGAGTGAGCCTACATGGCCTGATAGGGCAACGCGCGGCAAACATATTGTCGTGCGAGAAAAGGGGTTCGGCCATAAATTCTCGGACAGGGAGCTGGTTTCTAAGGCGCTGGGCGAGCTTCAGGCTAGCTTCACAGCCAAAGCCAACAAAGCATACGAACTCTGGCGGGTGCTTCAGGAGTCCATAAAAGAGGTAGTGGCTCTCGATAAAGCTGCCACGTTCACTCGTGAGAGGGTCGAGGCTCATAAAGCCACCGAGAAAGAGCTCGAAGCTCGTCTTGCTTCGTATCAGGCTCAGCAAGCTCAGGCGGAGGCTCGTCTTCTGGAGATCTTGCGTCATGAAGCCGTGGCTCAGCAACAGAACGATGAGCTGGTAAAATTACTGCACCGCCCGCTGGCTTGAGGACTTGTATCTTTTCCTTTTTTTTGTACATACTCATGAATGAGAGTATCTTTTTTGTTTCTTTCATGAATTGTACTTTGTATCCATTTTGGTTTATGAATAAAAAAATACATTTTCCTTCTCAATGGTGTGTCCCCTTTTTATTGAATGTATTCTGCGGATATTCTATCTTGATCTCCTTACAGGACAGTGATGGCTTAGGATTCAGGGTTAAGATCTGCTTCCTAAGACTTTTGCATTTTATGAGCCACGAGGGTCTCATAAAGGGTTTTTCTCCCTACAGGTCGAGAGGATCCCATAGGTGTAAGTTCTTCCTAAGAATCGTGAGGATTCTTAAGCGGGTTTTCCCTTGAGAGTCGTAAGGATCTCACAGGAGAGTTTTTCTTCCTTACAGGTCGTGAGGACCTGCAAGTGTTGGATGTGGTTACCCTTATCCGCGTTTCATGGAGTCAGGGGTTTCTCAAGGCATCGTAGTTTAAAGACGTTGCAGTCAAGATTAAGGACCTCATAGTCCGTGGATTTAAGGACTCCACAGTCCGATGTTAGTTTTAAGACATCACGGTCAAGGTTAAGGACCTCATAGTCCGTGGATTTAGGGACTCCACAGTCCGATGTTAGTTTTAAGACATCACGGTCAAGGTTAAGGACCTCATAGTCCGTGGATTTAGGGACTCCACAGTCCGATGTTTGGTTGTAGGGACCCGTCACCTCTTTTGAAGACGTTGAGGAATTACAACGCCAGGTATCAAAGGAGTGAAGAGATGTACCCTTAAACCAAGGCAGAATCCGTAGGGAATCGGGGTGGTTGATCGTTAGTTTTAAGACATCACGGTCGAGGTTAAGGACATCATAGTCCGTGGATTTTAAGGACTCCATAGTCCGGTATTTACTCTGGATGCTTCACACGGGTTCACTGCCATGCTTGGCGAGGACCAGGCTCCGCTCTGGGCGTTTTCCGCGGGGTCAAAGAGTGACGTTATCCGCGTTCCACGTAACCAGGAATTTTGCACTAGATGCTTCACACGGGTTCACTGCCGTGCTCGGCGAGGACTAGGCTCCGCTCTGGATGCTTCACACGGGTTCACTGCCGTGCTCTGTGAGGACCAGGATCCGCTCTGGACGTTTTCCACGGGGTCAAAGAGTGACGTTATCCGCGTTCCACGTAACCAGGAATTTTGCACTAGATGCTTCACACGGGTTCACTGCCGTGCTCGGCGAGGACTAGGCTCCGCTCTGGATGCTTCACACGGGTTAACTGCCGTGCTCTGCGAGGACCAGGATCCGCTCTGGACGTTTTCCACGGAGTCAAAGAGTGACGTTATCCGCGTTCCACGTAACCAGGAATTTTGCACTAGATGCTTCACACGGGTTCACTGCCGTGCTCGGCGAGGACTAGGCTCCGCTCTGGATGCTTCACACGGGTTCACTGCCGTGCTCTGCGAGGACCAGGATCCGCTCTGGACGTTTTCCACGGGGTCAAAGAGTGACGTTATCCGCGTTCCACGTAACCAGGAATTTTGCACTAGATGCTTCACACGGGTTCACTGTCGTGCTCGGCGAGGACTAGGCTCCGCTCTGGATGTTTTCCATGGGGTCAAAGAGTGACGTTATCCGCGTTCCACCTAACCAGGAATTTTGCTGATTGTATCCGCATTTCACGGGATGACGGTTTGACTGTTGGCGATATGTATACCATCGAGCCATGGAACTGGGAGTTGCCGCTGTTCCGCTTAGCTTGAAGTTGTGTCCGTCGTTACGAGATGAGTGTTGGGATGATCTCTAGGTCGCTTGTGACCCGTCGAGATTTAGCTTCTTTCTTTGGTGAAACCTGGGGGGGGGAGGTATGTTCCCTTTTTGTTTACGCCCTTGGATTGTGTACAGGGTGTGATGAAACATCACCTGTAGGGCATAAATTTTATTTTTATTTCATTTCTTTTTCGCGATGCTCTATCGTTTCAGCTTTTATATCGCGAAGGTCGCGATTGCCCCATCATTTCGGCTATTTTTCGCGGTGCCCAATCATTTCAGCTATTTATTTATTTTCTACTCGCTGCTTTTTATTGCGAGTTCCCCCATCATTTCGGCTATTTTTCATGCATACATTTTTTCTTGCTGCTTTTTTATTGCAAGTTGCCCCATCATTTCGGCTATTTCGTATGCATGCGTGGCTTGCTAGCTTTTTCGCCGCAAGCTTGGATTTTAGACACCGATTTCGACATCAGCGCCGCTGCAACTGGGATGTTGCCAGGAGCGAATCATCATTTGCCTCTGTTGTTGAACAAAGGTGGCTTAGCAAACAGGGTTAAGGGTCCTGTTGACCAAGGCTTTTGACTTCATGAGCCGTAAGGGTCTTACAAAGGTATTTCTCCCTACAAGTCGTGAGGATCTTGTAGGTGTATTTTCTCCCTAGGGATCATGAGGATTCCTAAGTGTATGTTCCTCCGTAAGTCGTAAGGATCCTACAGGAGGGTTTTCTCCTTATAAGTCGAGAGGAATTATAAGGGTTGTTCACCATATGGACATATCCCTAGTCACGGGTGTGACTTTGCTGGGGAAATGTTTATTCGTGCCCGTGGATTGTATACAAGGGTCAGTATTGAGCCACTTGTAGGGCAGTATCGAAGGTTGTGGGGGATTTTCTTAAGAACAGGTTTAGGTTTCTGTAACTTAAGACTTTCAAATCTCATGAGCCGTGAGGGTCCCATAAGAGAATTCTCCTTACGAGTCGTGAGGATCTCGCAAGTGTATTTTCTCCTTAGGAATCGTGGGGATCCCTAAGTGTGTTGCTCCTTTGTGAGTCGTAAGGATCTCACGCGGGTGGTTTCTCCTTACAAGGCCGAGAGGACCCTATAAGTGTCTTTTAACGAGGTTGCGCCCTTTCGGGTTTTCACAAACACTCGCCGGTAGTCCTGCTGTTTTTACTCACGGAGCCCTTTCGGGTTTTCATCCGTGCCCATTTTGCTTATGGACATACCGTTTTTTAATCATTTTATATATATATATATATTTTTCTTTTTCTCCTTTTTTTTTATTCATCTCGTCGGCCTAAGGATGCTGCGGTAGTAGTTTAGGGACGTTTCGGTCCGTCATTAGTTTAAGAACATTTTGGTCCGTCGTTAGTTTAAGGACGTTTCGGTCCATCGTTAGTTTAAGGACGTATCAGTCCGTCGATAGTTTAAGGACGTTTCGGTCCGTTTTTAGTTTAAGGACATTTCGGTCCGTCGTTAGTTTAAGGACGTATCGGTCCGTTATTAGTTTAAGGACATTTCGGTCCGTCGTTAAGGGGAAGACCGGCTACTGCTTATAAGGTCTGAGCTTAGGAAGATAGCGAGCGGATATAGTCATCGTCATCTATCATTGACCCAGGCTGTGGCTCATTAAGCATAGTATTTCTTTAAGAAGCGGCCGTTTATTGGCCTGAAAGGCCTCCCACCGTGCATGTCCATGAGTAGATATGCTCCACCCTGGTAGACCTTGTCTATAATGTACGGGCCTTCATAGTTCGGCTCAAATTTTCCCCGCTGGGCACGATTGGGGATCATAGGTCTTTTGACTACTAGTACGAGTTCACCTTGGCGGAATGTCCTCGGTCTGGTCAATCTTTCGTATGAGCGCGTCATCTTTGCTTTGTAGGCCTCTAGATTTTGTTGCGCTATGAGCCGGGTTTCATCGAGGGCATCAAGCTCCTCGAGCCAAAGGTGAGCATTTTCTTCATCTGTCAGCTCGTAGTGGACCGCCACTCGTAGAGAGGGTAACTCTATCTCGAGGGAGAGCACTGCTTCCGTCCCAAATACCAACGCATACGGCGTTGTGTTCGTGGCCGTCTTGAACGTAGTTCGATAGGCCCAAAGGGCCTCTTGCAGCCTCTCGTGCCAGTCTTTCTTATTTCGGGACACCGTCTTTTTTATGATCTTTGTTAAGGTTTTATTGAAGGCCTCGGCCAGACCGTTAGCTCGTGGATTGTAAACTGAAGAATATCTCCAGTCTATATTGTGCTGCTGCGCGAAGCGGCTAATCTTATGGCTTCTGTAGGCTGGCCCGTTATCGGAGATAATCCGCTGCGGGGTTCCAAACCGATAGATGACGTGCGTTTTGAAGAAGTGGAGGATATTCTCCGTCTTCACTTCCCTCAGCGGTACCGCTTCTGCCCATTTGGAGAAGTAATCGGTTGTCGCCAGGATAAAACGATGTCCCCGGGACGATGCTGGCTCGATGGGGCCAACTATGTCAGTCCCCCACATTTCGAATGGCCAGCTAGCCACCGTTGGGTGTAGTGGATTCGGATGTTGGTGGATAAAGTCTCTAAGAATCTGGCACGAGTGGCATTGCTTCGCATACTCGAGGCAGTCTTGGACCATCGTGGGCCAATAATAACCCATTCGTTTGATCTTCAATTTCATCTTCGGGCCTGCTTGGTGTGAACCGCAGAGTCTGTCGTGAACTTCCTGAACGAATCTTTCTGCTTCGCCAGGTCCTAAGCATCTCAGCCACAGAGAATCAAACGATCTCTTGTATAGAGTGTCGTTGACAAAAGAGAAAAATAGAGCTCGTTTCATGAGCTGATGTCTTGAGGACGCTTCTTCGGGCATTCGGTGGGAATTAAACTAGTCTATGAAGACTTCCCTCCAGTCCTCGGCCTTCTCATGGTCTTTTATTTGTAGGGTCGTCTGCTCAGTCGCCCCCTTTTCTTCGTATAATTCCGGAGATATCTCCGTTAGGGCAAGCACCCGACGGCTTTGTACCACGATTCTTACATCATCGAGGTTTTCGTCAGCGAGCTCTTTAGCAAGTTTGGCCAACGCGTCTGCTTTGCTGTTTTCCGCACGCGGTATGTTCTCCAAAGTATAGGAGGGAATTTGAGTCAACAGTTGTTGCACCTTTTCGCCGTACTTCACCAGCTCTGGTTTACACGTTTGGTAGTCACCATTTACTTGACTAACGACCAGTTGAGAATCCCCGTATATAGAGAGGTCTTCAATTCCCATGTCAATGGCGATCTCGAGGCCCACTATCAAAGCTTCGTATTCGGCTTCATTGTTCGTCCTCGATTCCGTTAAGGAGAAAGCAAAGCGCATTATCCCTCCTTGTGGGGTTACGAAGATGAGGCCTACTCCCGATTTGATTATGGGGGTACATTGTTTGCGCTTCTTCATGGAAGATGCCCCGTCAAAATAGAGTTCCCATCGGGTATCACCGCCGCCGATCGCATCGAATGCATGTTCAACCGGCAAATCGCAGTTCATAGGAGAACCGGCAGGTACTGGATGCTTAGCGAGGAAGTCGGCAATGGCCTGGCCTTTCACTGCCTTAAGAGGCTGATATGTTATTGAAAACTCCATCAGGAGCAGGGCTCATTTAGCGAGTCTCCCTGTCAATATGGCCTTTGACATTAGAAATTTTATAGGGTCCACCTTTGATATAAGACGGACTTCATGTGCCAACACATAGTGCCGGAGTTTTGTTATCACGAAGATTAACGCTAAGCAGTGTTTTTCAATGGGAGAGTAGTTGCTTTCTGCCCCCAGCAGAACTCGACTTAAGTAGTAGAGTGCTCTCTCTTTTCCTTGATCGTTCTCTTATGCCCATAATGCGTCTAAGGAACCTTCGAGGGCGGTTGTATAAAGAATGAGGGGTTTTCCCTTGACCGGCGCAGCCAACACCGAAGGTTCTGCAGGTACTGCTTGATCTCGTCTAGTGCACCTTGGCATTTGTGATCCCAAACGAATGGAGTTCCCTTCTTCATCAGGTGGCTGTAAGGACGGCATTTGCCTGAAAGATTGGCGATAAACCGCCGGATGTATGCGAGCTTCCCTTGGAGAGACCACAACTGTTTGAAGGTTCTTGGCGGAGGCATTTCCATGATCGCCTTGATCTTAGATGGATCTATTTCGATACCTCGGTGTCGGATGATGAATCCCAGGAATTTACCCGAGGAGACTCCAAACGCGTATTTGAGGGGATTCATCTTCAAATTATATTGCCGAAGGCGTTGAAATACAGTCTCCAGATGCTTTAAATGCTCTTCATATGACATGCTCTTTACTACAAGGTCATCGATATAGCACTCGATGATGTCATGTATGAGGTCGTCGAAGATCTTTGTCATGGCCCTTTGATAGGTAGCGCCGGCGTTCTTTAGACCAAAGGGCATAACCCTGTAGCAGAATATACCCAAAGGGGTCCGGAAAGCGGTGTGCTTCTGGTCTTCGGGATGCATTTTTATCTGATTGTATCCTGATGAACCGTCCATAAAGGAGAAAACCTCGTGAGTGGACGTGTTATCTATCATTAGCTCGGTTACTGGTACTGGGAAATCGTCCTTTGGACAGGCCTTATTGAGATCCCTGAAATCCACGCATATGCGTACCGTCCCATTTTTCTTCATTACCGGGACGATATTGGCGATCCAGTCGGGATATTGGACTTCTTGGATAAATCCAGAGTCGATCAGATTCTTAACTTCGGCGTTGATGCTCATCTCAAGCTCGAGCCGCATACTTCTCGGCGCCTGCTTGACTGGCTTGATATCTGGGGATATTGCTAATTTATGCACGGCAATCTCCGGATCTAATCCTGGCATCTCGGAGTAGTTCCACGCGAAGCAGTCTTTATGTCGTAGAAGCACGTTCTTCAACGCAGCCACCCTTTCTTCAGATAGCAGCTCGCTGAAAAATGTCGGTCGCGGGTCATCTGCCGATCCCAACTCAATCTTCTTGAGGTTATCTGCAGTAGTATGTATGCCGTCTTCCAGTTCTTTCAGAGCTGGCGGAAATTCTGAGATCACCTCATCATCACTGTTCTCAAAGCACCAGGGAAGGTTATCCATGTTCTTGGGCTCTTCTTTTAATATCGTAACCGTGTAACAGGTGCGAATCCGCTTCCAGGGCTGAGGTGGATCCGGTTCTGCTTTTGCGGCTTTGGGTTCATGCTTTTGTGGCGGCGTTACCCTCCAGCCGTCGGATAAAGCGAATCTGCCCTGTTGGTACTGGTCCTCGACCCAGTTCTTGAAGGTGAAGCAGTCTTCGGTAGGATGTCCTATGGCTCGGTGATAAGAGCAATAGCTCAGATGAGAAGCCTTGTTAGCTTGCTCAGGGTATCTAGACTCTGGAAGCGCGATCATTTGATGTTTTATAGCGAGCTTGAGTAACCTCTCCATCTTGTCTCGGGGGAAGGAGTACGCTCGACTCATCTTCTTCATGAGGGACAAATCCGAGCCGCGCAATACCCGATCACGTAACTCTCTAATCCTGCGTCGTTGTTGTCGGCTCCTCTTTTCGCTTCTTGATTTATTTCTGCCTCTGCGTCGGGCCTTTCGTACAACGGGTTGACAGGGATGAGCATCTTTGTCTTTTACAGCCTGTTGAAACAGACGTTGCGTCCTGGCCTTCTCGTAGATGGCCATCTCGCGGTTGTGGTCTTCCCGAGCTTTTTGACCCACTTTCCTGATAAGCTTGTCCATTCGTTCTTCAAACGATGGACTCGGCACTTCAATCGCGGGATCCAGTTTTGATGAGGGGTTGGCATTTCCTGACATGGCGTCCTCTTCTTCATCAAAGGTATATATAGCGTAGCTACTGTGGGCCCGTTCCCGTTTTCCGGCTCTCACGTATCCAAGCCCAAGTGTTTCCATTTTCCCGTTGGGCAATTTGCGTTGAGTCCCAGGGACATCCCAAATCCTGTTGTAGAACCGAGCTTATCGAACAGTCTGTTTTAAGGGTACTCCTTGGCGCTTTAATAGCCTCTTTAATCCATTCGTATAGTATCTGGGCAGACGGATGGGTTGGAGCCTGTCGAGTGTAGCATCTGCGCCATACCAAATCTCTTTCTCTACTTTCGACTCCGAGGATCGGTAGAATAGGATTACCTTCTCACCCCTTTGCCTGGGAGGGACGTAAAATGTTTGCAGGTCCTGCACATCGTAAGCTTGAAGTGTGTCGAGATCCTTGTAGTGTTCTCGCGGCACCATGGTGATTTGCAAACTCTGATTATCGCTAGGGGGTGCTTGTATTGACGGCCGATTGGAGAATACGGCATTAACCTCATCTTCCGAGTCACTTCCGAAGACCAACATGGGGGCGGGCGTCCCCGGGTTGTTGCGTTGAGATGGCCCAGCATAACTATCTCTTCCTCTTCTTCGGTATCGCTCCCGAAAACAAGGATGGTGGCGGCGGCTTTGTTCTCCGACTTGCGACACCTTTCTGTATCCTCGAAATCTGGCAAAAAGTACTTCGCATCTTCGTATTTGCGGACTTCTTTCACGGAAAATGGGTTCAGCTCACTTGTTACGGTATACTCGAAACCATCCTTAAAGTACTTCATACACTGATGTTGTGTAGAAGGGATGATGTTGTACTTGTGTAACCAAGGACGACCGAGCAAGGCGTTGTAGCAGGTCGTGGCGTCAACGACATGGAATTTGATGTCCGTGACGAGCAGTCCGAAGCGTAAGGTCAATATTACGGATCCGAGAGTCCGTGACGATTGGGAGTCGAAACCAGAGATGGTAATTTTGTCACGAGCGAGGTGTTGCACACTCATGCAGATTTCCTTTAACACCCGAACGTTAAGGAGATTGACGGAGGATCCATTATCCACTAGGATCTTGCCTATCTTGATATCATGACAGTATCCAGAGACATATAGGGGACGGTTGTGGTCGCACGTCCCGAGAAGGAGGTCTTCGTCACCGAAAGTGATGTCGGCCGTATGCACTTCCTCTAGTTCATCCTTCATCCTTTCAGTGGCGAGGAAGGCTTGGAATTGCTCAGGTTCTTATAGCGCCTTAATTAGTGAATCTCGCGCTTCTTTTGATAATAGGAGGGCATCGAGAATGGTAAGCTGAGAAGGTAGCTTCCTTAGGTGCGCTAGGATGTTATAATCCACCTTACCCTTCCTGGGAGGGTCTTTGGCAATCAGTTCTTTCATGACTTGTTCATCTAAAGTGATATCCTCAGTGACCTTTTCCTTTCCCTTATCTTTTCTATTTGCGGGCCCGAGATTCTTTTCCGGGAGCGTACGATTGCGCAGCTGAATGTTTTCGCAGGCTTCTGGTTCCTTCTCTTTCCCTAAAACGGATTCTTTAAAGAGAGGGCCCAGAGCCATTTCTTCATCAGAGTCGCTCCCAAAGGTGAGAACTTGTAACCTTCCGGCGTTAACCATGTAACAGTTGCCAGTAGTTCTATTGTGCCCGTCGGCAGTACTTCTTCGTTCCCGACGAGTCTTGCATTTCATGCGCTTAAAATGTTGTCGATGAGCAACATATCCTTGCCAATATATCCTAAAGGCGTCGCACTCCTCCGTGGGGTGTGAAATTTTCCGATGATATGCGCAATAATCAGGGTGCCTCTCCACCCTATTGAGCGTGTTTTCTTCCGAGGGTGGTAGCTTCATTCCCATTGACATGGCTTTGGCAAACCTTTTCCTCCTCTTGAATATCTTCTTGTTTGCCTCGGATGCCTTTCGATCTGGCGGGGGTACTTCAACTCTTTCGTTCAGTCGCCTGCATTTGGCTCCTTCCGATGCGGCCATCTCACGCTCCTGATCCGCTTTACTCTTTAAACGAATCTCGTCTAGAAAGGCGTTGATCATTTCATCTGTTGGCCACACACGCTCTCGTTCAGGCTAAGTCCCTAGTTTCTTAGTGCCAGGAGTTTTCTCATTATCGGTAAACGAGTGGGAGATTACGTTACAACTCGCCACATATCCCTCGGATTCATCCGACGAGCTCTCTCCATCATCGTCCTTTTGAAAGATGTGGCTGAGGAACTCTTGCAGTGTGACAGGAGTTCGCGCCTTTTGATTGTACTCTTCCAGTGCGTCGATTTGCTTCTGCAAGTTCGTGTGCTCGTCTCCAGGCTTCACGGGCTTCTTGGATTTCTTCTTCTTTTTCTTCGAAGATTTTGACGGTTGGGCGTGAGTATTTGGGCCATCACCATGAGTCTTCATAGTTGGGCGCGGCTTCAACATCCCTTCGATAATTTGAGGTTCAAGCGGGTCCTTCCATTCGATCGCAGGGCACGCATGAAGGTCCCTCAGCATTCTTTTGGTTTTAGTTGATAGCACGACCTCCCATGGAGCTTCTTCAATAAAGGAACAGGTTGCCCCCGGTGTATCTGCTTTCTTAAGAGTATGCGGCTATGGTGGGTTCACCTTCCACTTTTCGGACAGTGCAAACTTCCCCTGGAGGTATTGATCTTCAATCCATCCTTTAAAGACGAAGCAGTTGTAACAACTCCAATTTTGTATACCAAAAATTTGCTTTAAAAATAGTGTACAATTGGAGTATTGTTGTTGCTGGAAACAACTTAAATAGTTAATTCCTTACAATAATTACAAGAAGGAGCTTGTAGCTCATTGGTAATACCTTGCATTGCTGAACCAAGCCACCAGAGTTCGAATCCCATACCCCACATTATTTTTAATATGGTTTTTTTAAAAAACCTTTAGAATACCAAGAGTTTACACGTGCATATCTCACAAAAACCCCACTACACCCAAAGATGTAACACTTGCAGAGGGTAAATGAACCGTCGAGGGAGATCCAGGTCACCGGAATCGGTCGGGAATCGGCCAACTCGGCCTTGACTCGGCCGACTCAGTGATCCGACCAAGTCACGGCCGAGTCACCCCCGATTCGGCCGATTCCGGCGAGGGTCACAACATGAAAGTTGTGTCTTTTGGTATTCCCTACGCACCTACAAAGTTTCAGCCTCATACCACTTCCAGAGCTCTTTAAAACCCCCAATTACTCCACTTTTAATACATTTTTATTACATTTTATCATATTTTTATTTTTAACTTTTCATCTACCCTAACCCTAGCCTAACCCTATAAATACCAACCCTACACACTACCCTCTCACCCCCCAAAATCTTGAGCCACTCTCTCAAAAGTTTCCACAAGAAGTGTGCTTCGAAATCGAGGTCCCGGCGAAGCTCTGACGGAATTCCGACAACGCGTTTTGGAGCAACCGGCGACGTAATCACCCCTCGGCCTTCCTCCCTAGTTCTCTTTACTCTTTAGAAGAGTTTAAACCCGTAAGTCCCACCTCTTCTACCTTCTTTTTCTTTAATGTAAAAATACGAATTTCTGGAACCCGACGGAAATCGGACAAACCGATTTCCGATTCGATTTTTCTTTAAAATTCCACTTGTCACCTAATACATATTATCTACCCATATGCATGTTGACTATTAATCACCCTTAAACCAATTTAATCACACTTTTCCACATGAAATGATAAGTTCTTTACAAAACCGTATTTCTTTCATTAAAATACCATGAAGTTCATTTTTCTTAATGTAATCAAGTACCTCACTCCTAAACATGTTTATTGTGATAACTAAACTTGTTTCAATCAATTTGAATGAAATTTCACACATGAAATGATAACGTTTACGAATACCGTATTCTTGCACTTTAATACCTTTAGGTTTAACATAGCTTATTTCACCTTTAAACTTCACCAAAACCTAATATAAGTCACGGGGTAATGACCTACCCTTACACACACTCAATATAACCCTAAATGATAAATATAAAAAATACAGAATACGAAATTACAGGACTTTTCACTAAAATACCATAACCTTTATAACCTTTAGTTAAATCTTTAAATTGTAAACTTTTCTAAATAAAATCTTATATAAAATGAAAGCACGATTGGTCATGGACATCGATCGTTTATCTAAACTGTCTTGTGGGTCTAGGCAAGTGTGTCTAAGGCTAGTGGTTTTTAATTAGGCCCACGACTGTGGTTCCTTCCCACTTACCTGGCACTTATCTGGCCGCAATTGACGGTGAAGAGGCGATTTGAGGCTTCTAATGACTCATCGTTTAGACCATAGAAATAGGCTAGTTGGCTTAGGAAACCCTAATAACTAAAATACGGAAACTATACTCTTTTGCAAATAAACACCCTATATTTATAAAACCGTTTTTCCTAAATGAAAAGTATTTATAAAACCTAAGCAAAGTGCCGCTACAACCCATCTTTGGGGAACCTGTTAGGGATAGTACGGTTCATCGTGCACCCGCAGGCTAGTAGTGCGAGATTCAGACCTCCGCAAGGAGCATTCGGTCTCGAAAGGTTTAAAATACGATATTTAAGGAACGTGAGACTTTTTGTAAATAAAATATTCATGTAAAAGAAAATTATTTATGTGTTTAACTATATATAATTATCATTTAAACACCTATTTTGTTATAATATAAAGTTTCCACTTTTTCCTAAAATTCAAGATTAAAAGTTATATTAAAATACCACGAATTTCAAATAAACAATTAATTCTTCTATTAGGATATATTCACTAGAATAACACAAATAAAATTCACATTCATTATAATAATAAAGATGATTATTAAATACTTGAGATATATTTTGAAAACTATACAAAAGTATTTTTTACATAAAACCCCCTCAAGTTTCACAAATTACAATAAGGCCCCTAACTAATATTGAACTTCAAATTATCATTCTTTTAGTCTGACTCGGGTTGGAGTCTGACTAATTCTGACTTGAATATAATTCAAGTCAACCTATATTCAATCATATTCCAATACAAATTTGAATACAAGAATCCCTGAATCCAGTTAACAATATATTCATTTTGACTGAATCAAACCATGGATATTCATCCATTATCCTGATATTCCATTTTCCTGATTATACAGTTACAGCATGTTTACTGATATCATGGTTTTGGTCAGTCGTCCAGTTTACATATTCCAATACTACAACACTGTTAAAACACTACGGGGTTTAAAGGGGTAGATTGGTACGGAAGGTGTTAAAGGTGGCACGAGGTGGTCAGATTAAGACACCTAACATGAATACTGTTGCTGTTGTACCGTGGCATAACGGTTCCTTGTACTCTCCATTTGCCCTGATCTCTAGCATATAGAGATCCCCCTCGTATACACTGGCATCCTTCTGTACCAAGCTACAAACAACGGCGTTAAACAATATTCCATAATATTCAACAACATAATACTTTAGAAAATATTGCTACTCTGCCATTCTCATTCTTCTTTTCTTTGGGACTTACCGAGCGACCTGTTCGCTGACGACATTCTATTTCTTTCTTCTTTGAATGTCGTCAGGTGCGTTGGACCAAGTTGAGACCGAGCCCACAAGTGAAGATTTGGAGCAGTTCCAAGAAGACCCAGAGCTCTAGATAATTGTACTTTGTTCTTTCCAGTATTTCCTTTTATTATTATGCCACTGTTTAGGCATTGCTTTTCCATTCCAGTTGCATTTTCATTTCATGCATTGTACAAAGAATGATATTAATAAAAGTTGCTGTTATTTCAATATCATTTGTCTCTTGTGATTATTTTATATTGCTTAGTTACGCTTAGTGTATGTACTTCTGAGTACATACGTAGCGGGCCTCGTCACGTCCACTTCGCCGTACACTGGGAAGCGGGGCGTGACAGCAGTCCTCAATCGGATGACTTACCGTTTGATGATAAGGGCAATAGTTAGGGTTATTCACCTCAGTGGGTTGTGGCGGTCGCCATGGATTTGGTAGGTTTATAAGTCTGTTGCGCACTGCTAGCTCGAATAACCGTTTCATCTTGTCTCGTGGGAACGAGTAGGGACGCTTCATCTTCTCATTATAATACCGGCGTCTTTCTTCCAATTGATCCGCCAGCTTCGGGGCATTGGGTTGCTGCTGGGCATTCGCGACGAAGGTTGCCCTTCCTTTACCCTTGTCATTCCGAGGTTTCGACTTCGGGGGAGGTGGTCTATGACCCATCTGGTCCATCTGAGCCAACTTGTCGATTAAAGCCTGGAACGTGGTTGGCTTAAAGAACATCATAAACTGGGAGATAGCTGCGTGAGGGTCTAGGGTTCTCACGAACATGCCCACTGCGGGTGCTTCCTCAATGCGTTGCTCGCATTTCGACCACAAATTCCGCCAGCGTATAGTATACTGGACCCAGGTTTCGCCTGGTTTTACCCTGGCGTTAATCAATGCCATTATTGGAGTGCGTTCGCTGGCGCTTGCGAATCGCTGAGTGAATAGCAGCTCCATTTTAGCGAACGTCTTGATAGAATCGTTCGGGAGTTCCGAATACCATTCGAACGCTGTTTCTGATAAGCTGCCCACGAACTGGCGAAGCAACAGTTTATCATCACCGCCGGTGTTACCGCAAAGGGCCCTGAACTGGGCAACATGTTGATGGGGATTGCCGGTCCCCTTATACACGTGGAATTTTGGTATTGTATAACCCGGCGGGTATTTGATTTGGTCGTACCAGCTTGGATACGGCCGGCCCGTTTTTACGACTTAACCAGCTGCCTCAGTCGCATGATGAACCCGGATTTGCTGGGCTATATAGTCGACTAAATCAGCCTTAGAGATTGTCTCCTCCTTGGCCGTTGAGAGGGCCGGTGGTGGATTTGACATTTCTCCTCGGTCGTCTTCAAGAACGATTGGGGGATCCTCGGCGGGTGGGTCCTGTTGGATCATCATTCCTATCATATCTTGGAAGAGAAGGCCCATACGCTGTATGTTGGTTGCTTGTTCAGCAGTCTCTTTGTCCTTCTTCTCCAGTGTTCGGCGAAGGAATTCGGCGTCGGTTTCTTCCTTATGGCGTTCGTCCGAGGACGTTTCTGGGTTTTCTTTTGGCTCGGTAAGTGCAGCCATAGCATTCATCATTTCCTGGAGCTTTTGCTGTTGCTCCTGAGCTTTGGTCACCGACCGTGTAAGCGGTCTATGACCTGTAGACGCCCGGCTGTCTTCTTTTCCCGACGCCATGTATACGGTATGGACCATCATGCCCCCAGACTTAGGGCGTCTGTGTTGGAGATAGTGCCCTCAGAGTCAATTATTGGATCACAGGCACGTGATTGCAATGATTGAGGGAGGACCTATCCCGGTAGGACAGTCTTACTCGAGATGATAGTATGCTATCTGGTTTACCTTTATCATCGTGTACTGCTTCAGGCGACCTTACAGGTCGCTATTACACGCTGATTGAGCCCCTAGGATTCTTGCTTGACTGCCAACAATATGAGGGCGATCATATACGTGAGAGCTGGTGGTCTATAAGCACATCCTTAAAAGGTCCCTAGTCGTGGGAGTTTCGAGACAGGGCATCGATTCTCCAGAGTAGACTAGTGTATACAGTCGAGACCCCGATGAGGGGCGGTGGCCGGTCTCACAAGCCACTGGTGTCAGTTGGTTCACCTAAGATGTATACAGGTGCTCATTGGGTTATGAGTACACCGGACAGGACTCGCCGGGAACATGCTGGTTGGTCTTATACTTGACGTCAGATAGCAGTTCCCTGGTGACATGTGTACAGGTTCGTTCATCGACCTGGGGATCGTCATTTGTCTCGTGTGAGTTCCCACTGTACTTTGATTACTACCCTACCACGGCTCAAAGGAGTCGTACAAACAGGTTTTAGTTGGGTACAGTCCCGAGCCACATGGAGGCAGTGAGCGGATCTTCAGGGGTTCGTCTCTCCCGGTATTGGGGGTGAGGTCGCGCTGTGTCTAGGAGAGCCATTACACAAAGCCCTCGGCCGAGGCAGGAGATTTACTGGTAGGTATTCCAGTAGTATCTCAGGGTGTTCTGGGCTACACTCCGACACGACTTGTACCGCTTTTGGGGGTCTGACTTTTACCAACCCCCTAGGCCCGCCATGCGATACTCATAGACGAACGGACCGGACTGTACGGATATTGTCACTGACAGGCTCAGTAGGGTGTCAGGATGAGTTCGCTCATCGACGTCCCTTTTGGTCAATAGCTGGTGGCCCGTCACGTATGGCTAATACCTCTGACGTGCTAGTGGTTAAATCCACAGCCATAGTATTGACGAGTCTTTAGAGTCCACCACACAGACAGTTACTCAAGTTTCGGGCGAAACGCTGTAGAGGCCGTATGGAGATATGGCAGGGTCCGATCAGATACGTGCGATATTGCACGGATCAGGATCGGACGGTTTGTACTAGAGGCCGTATAGATATATGGCAAGGTTCGATCAGATACGTGCGGCATTGCACGGATCAGGATCGAACGGATATTACTAGCCGGCTTTGGTTTAAGCCGGATCCTAGTTTAGTACAGTGTAGATTTTGTCTCATTGCATTTGTATCCGGTCGGAATACAGGTGCGGGTGTGTATGCACAGTATCGGGGTTTTCCTGTAATTTATTACGGGACCAGTTTTCTGAAGTTGCCAGTTTGCATTCCGTTCTGGCCGGTTTTCCTTTGTTCCTTCCCGGCCGGACTTTTCCGATGCAGGGGGTTATTTGCAAGTTTGCAAATAACATTTATGGAGGGGGTTTCTTGCACTTGTGGCATTATGATAAGTTAAGCATCTTTGCTTTTTCATGATGGTTTTTGGTTTTGATGAGATTAGAAATTGATTTGAGAGTTATCATTACCTTTTGATGTGAAGCTTGCTTTAGGATGTGGTCACCCCTTTTCTTTTCCTACACTCACCTTCCTTCTTGTGTTGGTTTTATCCCTCCACCATTTTTCCAATAAGGGGGGGCCGGCCACTTCTTTAGAGAGAGAGAGAGAGGTTCATTTGGATAAGGAAAATTATTCATCTCTCAATTTCTCTTGCTACAAAAATTCTAGCTCTCTCCAAAGTTCTTCATACCTCCATCATATTATGGCAACTACACTAAACCCCAACGAGACACAGCCTCTACACTACATTCTACAGCAAATCTTGGACGCGTCGGCTAGCCAACTTCGCGCCCGAGTTGCCTCGGTATTGAGGTGGGAGCCCGTAAAAGATGCAGACGATGTGGTGCCCTTTCGGCAAGGAGGCGACGACCGGAGTTTCCACGGGAGATCGGGACGACGACGAGAAGACCGGAGGACTCGGATCAGTCGGTATACTTCTTTACCCTTCTCTTGTTTGCTAGTATAGGTTAATGGTTACGATCCGGGTTTATTGTCCGCGGTAGCGCCAGTTTGAAAGTTTAGAAAATTTTGATTCCGCACTTTGGCCTCGGATAGACGGCCGGGGCGCTGCCGTGGCGCAACATGGTATCAGAGCCACGCCATTAACCTAGTCTAGCTTTGTCTAATGTGTTTTACATTTCCGATCGAACAAAAAATTCCAAAACCGCGTTTTTCTTTGCATCAGTTTTCTGTTGAAATTTTTTGGAGTCGAAAATTTTTTCAGGTTACAGAAAAGTGATGTACTGGAAAATATAAGGCTACTGTAGAAATTCGACAGAGTAATTCCATAGTGGGAGCGCGGAACCGCGGCCAAACCCCCCTTTGGGCCGCGGTTCCGCTGCACTATGATCAGATCACTGTGTCATTTTTCTTCAGTTGCTTTCTGGGCTGATTTTCGGGGTTTTGGAATATTAATATTGGGCCCAGAATTTCTTGATGTGCTACAGTAGTACTTGGGGGGGCCCACTTGTTAAAATTTGATCGATCGGATATTTTAAACACATTGGTTCACAGTATTTACATTATATCTGCGACCGTGAATGTCACTTGATCGGTAAATCCTGTCTAACTGCTATAGCCCGGTTGGACGGATTTGCGAACGTGACATTCACGTTGATGTCTTGTGTTTTTGCTGTGATATTGCGGATCGGTCGTGGGGGATAGCATGGATGCAATGTTAGTACAGTTTTGTTTTATATGTACATTTGATATTGCGGGGCGAGCGTCCGACATGTGGACTGCCGTCACTGCCTGTTTGTATTATTCTTTTGGGGCACGACCTGGTTGCGGTCGATGTACCCGTTGTATGTATATTTTACTTTCTGTACTAGGATTACCCCGCGGAGGGGTGCACAGATAGCCGGGTTCTAGAGGGCAACGGGCCCGCATCTCATGGCATTGAGACGGAGGGGGCTTCACTCTAGGATTGGCGGGCTATTCGCCGCACTCGTAGGGGGTACAGGTTGACCCAGGAGGGGTGCCCAAGTTACCGGATTCCATGAAGTGCTGGGTGGTCCATTCACGGTGCTGAAGGGGGGTGCCTCGCTTCAGGTTTTGGCGGGTGACTTGCCGCGCCTGTAGGGGTCTAGGATTTCATTGCACAGGCTATCCACACGACCAGGGGAACGTCGGGTTTCAGCAGCGGCTCTGTGAAACCCGAGGCTTCCAGATATCTGTATTGTTCTGTGATGCTGTATATTTCTGTGATGTTGCATTTTATCACGCCTTAAGCGAAATATAATATATATTGGTATATATATTAGTAGATGTTGTATATGTTTTGCATCCGCGCTAGTCTAGTCCCCGCTCTGTCGTTAGTTAGCTAACCTAACGGGTAATGACGGGACCCAGTGGCGAATGCGGATGGCATATACGTACATCAGTATATTTTCGTTCTTTGTGGTGTGATCAATTGATGGGACTGCGTTGATTCGGATCAATGCAAGTTAAAAACAAACCTATTCTGATGTTGTTGGAACACTTTTCAAAAAGCTGTTATTGCAAGGACGTTCACTTTTGTTTTGCATCGTGGTATTCATTTGGAATATCCTGCTCCTCAGTCGACGAGGCAAGGGCCGAGATCCCTTCACCGGGAGTGACCCCTTGGACAGAAGTTTGCGTCAGGGCATTAACTTCACTATAGCCGATTACTTTTGCTTTGCATCGTGGTATTCAGTTGGAATATCCTGCACCTCATTCTACGGGGAAAGAGCCGAGATCCCTTCACCGGGAGTGACCTCTTTAGCAAAGGTTTTCGTCACTATATTTTTATAAAAAGTTATGCAGTTCCTTCAACGATATCAAGTTCATTACGTTAAAGGTTTTTCGCCAAAAACCAGTCGTAGCCCTCCGTCATTTCAGATTAGTATTGCTTAGTATTCGCGCTACGTTTGTCGTTGCTATTCGCCGAGGCGTAGTGTGCGGTAGCTTTGTTGTGCTATTCTGTCGCATGGATATGTGGATTGGTTAGGACAGTCGTACGACTTTGTTGATTATTCGTCAAGGGTCGTGCGAGTGGGTTTAACGCAATCAAGATAATGACGGGTTGAACTTGACTAGGACCTTTTGATTTGTTGATTATTCGTCAAGGTCACTTGGGTCCTAGGGGTAAAAATCACATCGGGAGTTTCAAAAGAACTGAAACTTGCCAAGCATGCGCATACCTTCTGGAGTGTGGTGACTTGAGTGGATTCCATCAAGTTATCATGCGATAATAGTTGGATCCCGATTCCCACTGATGAGTTGGTTTACTCCTCGGGTGATCCAGACTAATTCTTCTTTAAGGTTTGGGGAAGAATTTGAGGTTACAGTGGGAGGTTTCCATATTAGATAAAGTGATAACCATTCTGATCTAGGTTAGAGTGCACGCTGAGTGTTTCTTTTCTCTCTCTCTTTGGCAGCGACCATTGACCCGACCCTAGACTATGACTCAGTGACCAAGTTGACCGAACCTTCTTAACACCGGCTTTTGGATTGTCAGAGTTGCAAACCTCATTGCCACTCCTACTTTTACTCTTTTCTCCAGGACACCCCGTATTACTACGAACGTCCACTTCCATTGGACAAAATCATCGTATGGTTATATACGAACTCGAAGGAATTCGAGGATGGTTTCCGGTTCTGGAGAAAACGAATAGGGCTATTCAGTTGTCTTTTCCTTTTACCTTTTCTCAGGTTGCGAGTACTCCTTGGTTTAGGAGATAGTACACCTATTATGAAAATTGGGTAGTCTTCTTCCAAACCTTAGGCTGGTGCCGAACGGCGGGGAATGAAGAAAACCAATTAGCATAACGATGGTGTACAGAAGGTATTAAGTTAAGACAAAGTAAGGGATTAGTAAGAGGGCAAAGTAAATTGCGACTGCTATTCACGACCAAACCAAGTATTTCTTCGTCAATCCTAAATCACCTTTGTATTTCTCCAGGACACTCCGTATCACTACGAAGATCCACAGTTTATTGGATACTCCATCGTATGGTTATATACGAACTCGAAAGGAACTTGTTCCAGTTCGGGGATGGATTCTGGTTCAGGAGAAATAGGAATAAGGTTTATTCGGTTGTCTTTTATCTTCACCTTCTCTCGCATTCCGAGTGCTCCTAGGATTAGGACAGTACACCCATTATGCTTATTGGATAGTCTTCTTCCAAACCATAGGCTGGTGCCGAACGGTAGGGAAGGAAGAAAACCATTTGGTCTAAAGGGGTGTGCAGAAGGTAATGACTAAAGACATATAAAGGGATTTGGAGAGATGGCAAAGAGATATAAGGTTACAAATGTGAATCTGGATAATGGAAGAGGCATTACTAGGAATACCAGGATACCCCATCGAAACATTTCAATGTTTCAAGTTTCACTGTGTACTGTTAAAAGAAAACTGATTTCCTGATTAGACACTTGCTCCAGGGTATGTATTTACCAGGTTGGATTCTCACATCTGTATGGTTTTACAGATGACGAGTGGGAGTAAGTTATTGGGAATTAGGTGACCATCCTCATTATATCGGGATTCGTTGTAATTGGTGATATTTGAGGAAGCCACCTGGGTTGTTTGCCGGTCGGCGAATATTTGGTTTTGAATATCCGTTGCTATGCACCAATTTCAAATTGATATATCTGTACGTCTATTTTTATAGAGTGAGATGTACCTTTTTGAAATTATGTCTATGACATTTACCTATATCAGTGGATGGTTAGGTAAGGAGCATTGAACAGAGGTGTAATTCTTCTTAACCATAAGTACAGTTTTCAACCTACGACATACAGTGAATGAGTTATCAGACTCAAGGGACTTGTACAGAGTATTGTATGTTGTCCAGCGTCCATCAGGACAGAGGTGTAACCCTTCGAAAATCGTTTAGGCAGTTTTTCGGTAATCGGCAAAATTTTCGGCTTTTTCCGTAAAAAGTCAAAATAGGTATTTTTCTTTGTAGACCTAATTATACAAAATTTAGATAAGATATTACTATAATTTTGTCACTAAAATGTCATTTATAATTTTCTAGTTAAATAAAATTTTTTTCGTAATTAATTATTATTTTTTATTATTTTAAGCCTTTTTAAATACATTTAATTAGGGATAAATACAAATTTAATTAGGTAAATTTCTTAATTAGGAGTCTTTATAAGCTAAAATATGGTGTTAAAAAAAAATTATAACATGTCTTGCAAACTTTTAGATTTTTAGTGGGAAAATTATGAAAAAAATGGCTTAAAAAGGGGTTTTTTTGTAAAAAGTTGATTTGATATGCATTAAATGAGAACATGGGGGTGTTTTAGGCCTAGAAACTTCTCCAAATTTTCCAAAAATCCCTTCCTCACCTGCTGGCCGACCCATTCTGCAGCTGAAACCCTCATTTCCCACTTCTTCTTGCTTCATTTCCTTGCAAAAAAATCAATAAAAATCCACAATTTCTTCTCCATTCAAAGCCTAACCCTAATCCCTTCTCTCTTCAACCCAAATTAGTTTAAAAAGTTGATGAAAGGAGGCTTCTTGGAGACTTGGGCATGTTAGGATTCAACTTGTGAGGTGAAAATTCTACTCTCTTTGTCAAATTGTAGTTTAAAGGTGCTAAAATAGAATTTTGAAGTATCAATTTAATAGAAATTGTTTGTTCATGAAATTCAAGAAAGGGATTTGATTTTGGATTAGGGTTTGAAGCATGGTTGATGTATTAAAGTTAGGGTTCAAGATTGAGAGGTGAAAAATCCTAAACTAGTTGCTTACTTGAGGTTTAATTGTGCTAGAATTTCTATTCTAAATATTAGTTTAGTAGTAAATGTTTGATTTGGAAAAATCAAGTGAAGGTTTTGATTTTAGAAATTAGGGCTTGTAGCATGATGCTTGGATTATGTTAGGGATGGTTGTTTAGGTGATTGGAGTGGTAAATTGTGTATTGGTATGCTCGCTAAAACGACAAATTTCAACGTTTATATCGATTTGGTTTGAAAATCGCTTACTAGATTTTTAAGAAAAATAGTATGCGTTCAAATTGTGCTAGGTTAGCAATATTACTAGCTTCGTATAGGATTATTAGAGTGCACGAACGCGGGGTTTCGTCTAGTCGGGTTGTAGTTTTGTCGATTTCCCCGAAATGACGATTTTAGCTAAAAATTAGCGATTTTCGTGTATTTTCCGCGTACCGAGTGCACGTTGTGATTAATCCGAGAGCGTCGATATTTGTATAATGTGACTTGCATCGTTTAGGGTTATGTAATCTTATACTTGGTGTTGTGCAAATTTAGGATCGATCGGGGAAACTTCGGATACGGCGCGAAAAGGCAAAGCGGTGGCTGGATCAGATTAGCGGGGATTTCTGGTGAGTAGATATATTCATCTATGGGGGAATCGTTTGGATGGCGCGAGGCACTCCTCCTCCCTAGTTAGGATTACTCTACTTTATGCAATAATTATATTGTTAGCTAGCTTATCCATTTACGCACATTGCATACCCTTACAGCTAACCCTATACTAGATTGCATGGACATTCATATGACATTCATATATACATATGCGATATCATTTCGTAGGACACGAACACCTTACCATTGGCATCTATTGCACGCGCACTATTCATGTGACACACACGCCTTTGGTATTTGCCATGCCACGTGCACTATAAAAACCTGTTTAGCTAGTAACGCCATTGCATTCATGCATGATATTTGAGATTGTATCGTACGCATATACCTCGCATTACTATCATATTTACATAGATTTCTAGCCAAACTCTCACATCATATACATTGATATCATAGACACTTATCATACATAACATGTGGACATTATGATTTCTTGAGGATTTCAGTTTGCTGCGATTTCTGGATTTTGGGGGAAAACCGCAAGAATTTAACAAAACCTTATATTTATCTTTTTCAAAACAAAGTTGCGGTTTTCTCGTGATGTATGTGTCGTCCACCATGAGTTTTCATGTTTTCTGTTGGATTTCGAGACCCGATTCGAGGAGTGGATGAACCGTCTCGGGTACATGGTGGGCCCGGTATGGTACCCCGGGGCAAGAAGATCGAGTTGTAGACGATGAGCCTGGCAGGGGAAGACTACCTACCGGTGATGTCTGGCGCGGCGGATATCCGGAGGATACCGACCGTTGTCGTGAGATTTATGATATGGGCCGATCCGGACTGACGGAGCCCGATATTGAGACATATATGATTTCTATTTGGTGTCGATGCTTGACACGGGTTTTCAGATGATTTCTTGATAGTATTTAGCTATTATACAGATATTCATGTTCTAAAGTTAAGAATTCAATACCCTTAGCATTTAAACACTTAAAGACTTAATAATGACATTGCATACCTATGCATGCATACTAGAGATATTATATCACATATGGACATGCATGTTGTGGTGCATTGCGTGCATTCTTACGATTGCCTTATTAGATGTTATATTTACTCACGAGCTGGCAACTCACCCCCGTTGTGCCACAGTGTCTTGCAGGTCGGACCCGTCAGTCTTGTAGCGGTGGGCTATCTTATCATCAGTTCCTTTTGGTCAGACTCGCGACATCGCCCGTAGGTGGGTTGCGAGTATACTTTATTTCTTTTTGCTTATCATTGTATCTAGTATTCTCCATCTACCACTTGTATTGTATATGCGACCTAGTGATGAGACTGAGAGATGTGTATATTTGTGGTTTCTTTTGGGTCGAGCTCACTTGAGCCGGCGTTGCGTTTTCTGATATTTTGGGTTTCTTCTATGCTCTTTTCTTGGTATTGCTTATATATTGCATGTGGTTGTGATCCGCCTTGGGCGAAGAGCTAGCTCCCGCTTGGGGATGCCATTTTTATGATTTCAAATGTATTATCTTGTTGTACCCATTTTGGGGGATAGAAAATACAGGGGAGACTCTGCCGAAATTTTTGAGAATTTTTGATGTTTTTAAAAAAGGGATTCTTTGCAACTTAATTGATTTGAAATTAGTTTTCATTAAAGGTTTTCCTTCACTCTCTTTTGACTTTAGGTTAGATTTCTGGGCTTTGGCTGACTTAGGTTACGGTACGCCTTTAGACGTCTCGTAATCTAAGTGCCAGTCACGTTCCGTACTTTCGGGTCGTGACAAAGTTGGTATCAGAGCGTAGGTTTTACCTTTCTGAGTGTAGGACGACCTTGGTAGATGGAGTAGGTGACTTAAGCAGAGTGGCGTAGCGTGGGTATGGTCCGCGGCATACTTACGATACGGTACTCCGCCTAAGTGACCTTAGGACATAATTGCTTGTATTTCCTTTCTTGATTCCTTGCATTCCTTGATTCAATTGCAATGATCTTATCAGTCCTTTTTCTTATTCTAGCTTCGATGCCGCCAAAGACTACGAGAGCTCGGCGGGCTGCCGCTAGGGATGAGATTCGAGCGGGCTTGTCTGAGGCGAGGATCGAGCGGGAGGATACGCCTACCCCTCAGGGTCCTACTGATCCGCCTTATCCTGACCGTATTGCCAGATTAGAGGCCGGCATGCAAGAGTTGCGGCAGATGATGGGATCTTTAGTTGAGTCCAGCCGGGCACAGAGATCCGAGGACGTTCCTTCCACCGCACAGACCACGATCGTACCTGCTGCACAGATGGTCACTCCTGCTGCTACTACGGAGACTATCCCTGTTTCACTACAGGAGTTCATGAGATTGAGACCTCCAGCTTTTACCGGCACAGATGCGACAGAGGACCCACAGACATTTCTCGATAGGATGGCACGGATTGGCCGTTCGTTGAGGTGTTCTGAGGATAGATTGGTGGAGTTTGCGAGTTTTCGTCTGGAGCGTCTTGCCCAGACATGGTACGACTCAGTAGAGAGAGGCCGAGCTGCAGGTCTGCCTTCTATGACCTGGGATGAGTTTACATCTGCATTTCTTGCCCGTTTTCTTCCGGATAGTGTCCGAGATGCTCGAGCCCGTAGTTTTGAGTCTTTGCGCAAGACTCCGGGGATGACAGTGTCGGAGTATGATATACAGTTTACCCAGTTGTCTCGATATGCTCCGTACCTAGTCGACACGGAAGAGAAGAGAATAAAGAGGTTTGTGCGAGGGCTTGATACACAGCTATTCCTTGCCATCGGCACCCAGCATTTTGACACATACGCAGCCGCGATGGATGCAGCCTTACTATTGGAGGAGCGTATTGCTGAGACTCCGGTCGTTTCTGGGCCGAAGAGGATCCGTACTGATACGCCAGCTCAGCGGCAGATGGGCAGACACCGCGATAGATTATTTCCGGGAGATGGCGGAGGCAGAGGATTGAGACGAGGTCAGTTATTTGGCTCATATCCACAGACCCAGCAGTCGTCTCCAGGATGTTTTCGGTGTGGGAGTCAGTACCACCGTGTCAGAGACTGTACCATGGGACGTCCGGGCGCGGCGACAGTCCCGCATGTGACCTTACCACCCTCACCACCTTCTCAGAGAGCTTTACTTCCTACGCCTGATGATGCTTCACGCCAGACAGATGCTTCTAGAGGCCGTGGGCGAGGTGGTCCGGTTCAGAGAGGACGAGGCGACAGAGGCAGAGGCAGAGGCCGAGGTAGAGGCAGAGGACAGCCAGCTATCAGTGGTGGACAGGCCCGAGTGTTCGCATTGACTCCTCAGGATGCACAGGCATCCAATGCCGTCGTGACAGGTACTCTGCCAGTATGTTCTTTTGATGCACGGGTATTATTTGATCCAGGCTCCACACACTCCTATGTTTCCACGTATTTTGCACCGAGGTTGGGCCGAGAGTCTTCTCCGTTAGATCAGCCGCTTGTCGTTATTACCCCGGTAGGCGAGTCTTTTGTTGCCCGTTTTGTGTACCGATCTTGTTCCGTTCGTATCGGGGAGAGAGATTCTTCAGTAGATTTGATTCTCCTCGATATGCTCGACTTTGACATTCTTCTTGGTATGGACTGGCTAGCCACCTGTTATGCATCCGTGGACTGCCGTGAAAAAGCAGTCAGATTCAGTTTTCCTGGTGAGCCGGTTCTTGTTATTCAGGGAGATCGTAGTGCTACCCTTCCCAGCTTGATCTCTTCTCTTCGCGCTGGTCAGCTCTTAAGGAAAGGGTGTCAGGGATTCTTAGCCTATGTTTGTGATACTAGCTCCACAGAGGTTCCGTTGGACCAGGTCCCTGTTGTGAGAGAGTTCCCTGATGTATTCCCTGACGAGCTGCCTGGTCTGCCACCAGAGCGCGAGATTGAGTTCTGTATTGACTTGATCTCTGGCACGGGGCCTATTTCTATACCTCCTTATCGGATGGCCCCCGCAGAGCTGAGAGAGCTAAAGGATCAGTTACAGGACTTGCTGGACAAAGGGCTTATCCGACCGAGTGTGTCACCTTGGGGTGCTCCCGTCCTGTTTGTTAAGAAGAAGGACGGAAGTATGCGTTTATGCATTGATTATCGTCAGCTGAACCGGGTTACTGTGCGGAACAGGTATCCCCTACCCCGCATTGATGACTTATTTGATCAGCTCCAGGGTGCAGGGTTCTTCTCGAAGGTTGATTTACGGTCAGGTTATCACCAGTTGCGGGTTCGGAAGGAGGATATTCCGAAGACCGCCTTCCGTACTCGTTATGGTCATTATGAGTTCTTGGTGATGTCGTTCGGGCTCACCAATGCCCCGGCAGCTTTTATGGATTTGATGAACCGCGTATTCAGGCCGTATCTTGATCAGTTCATCATTGTGTTCATTGACGACATCTTGGTTTATTCTCGGAGCCGGGAGGAGCATGAGCAGCACTTACGTATCACATTGCAGACTTTGAGGGAGCATCAGCTGTTCGCCAAATTCTCCAAGTGCGCATTCTGGCTAGACAGTGTCGATTTCTTGGGTCATGTGGTGACGAGAGATGGTATTTGCGTGGACCCGAAGAAGATCGAGGCAGTTCAGCGTTGGCCTAGACCAGTATCAGTTACAGAGGTTCGCAGCTTTCTAGGTCTGGCCGGCTATTATCGACGTTTCGTCCAGGATTTCTCCCGCATTGCTGCACCGTTGACCGGGTTGACCCGGAAAGGGGTTCCTTTTGATTGGACCCAGGCATGTGAGGATAGCTTCCAGCAGTTGAAGACTCGTCTGACTACTGCTCCAGTGTTAGCATTGCCTTCAGGATCAGGCGGGTTCGTGGTATATTGTGATGCTTCTAGAGTGGGGCTGGGATGTGTATTGATGCAGCACAACAGAGTTATCGCATATGCTTCTCGACAGCTGAGGAAACACGAGCAGAACTACCCCACCCATGATTTAGAGATGGCTGCAGTGGTATTTGCACTCAAGATCTGGAGACATTACCTATACGGTGAGTCGTGCCAGATATTCACTGACCACAAGAGTTTGAAGTATATTTTCCAGCAGCGAGACCTGAACCTGAGACAGCGCCGTTGGATGGAGTTGGTGAAAGATTATGACTGCGAGATTCTATACCATCCGGGCAAGGCGAATGTGGTGGCAGATGCTTTGAGTAGGAGGCCCGGAGGTAGCTTATCTTGTTTGAGCGCAGTACAGATGCAGTCGACGGCGGATTGGCAGGTTTTATGTGATAGCAGAGTGCAGTTCGAGTTTACTCCTACAGGGGGACAGCTGGCCCATTTCAGAGCACGCCCACAGTTACTTGACCGTATCCGTGAGGCACAGTCCGGCGACGCCCGTATCTTAGAGATTATTGAGCAGATTCGACAGGGCAGAGTTTCGGAGTTCGTGATTGATGATCAGGGGATACTTCGATTTGGGACTCGACTGTGTGTGCCAGATTCAGAGGGACTGAGGCATGATATTCTCGAGGAGGCACATAGATCCGTATACAGTGTGCATCCAGGTTCCACCAAGATGTACCGTGATTTGAGAGAGGTTTACTGGTGGGACGGGATGAAGAAGGATGTTACAGATTTTGTGTCCAGATGCCTGACTTGTCAGCAAGTCAAGGCTGAGCACCAGAGGCCAGCCGGCGAGTTACAGCCTTTGCCCATCCCTGAGTGGAAGTGGGAGCAGGTCTCCATGGACTTCGTAGTGGGTCTACCCAGGACCAGTCGAGGGTACGACTCTATCTGGGTGATTGTTGATCGACTGACGAAAGCGGCTCACTTTCTGCCAGTGAAGACCACTTTTGGATTTTCTCAGTACGCCCAGGTTTATATTGATGAGATAGTGCGACTGCATGGTGTTCCGACTTGCATCGTGTCCGACCGTGGCACCCAGTTTACCAGCCGATTGTGGCAGAAACTCCAGGAAGCTTTGGGCACCCGATTGAGTTTTAGCACAGCCTTTCATCCTCAGACTGACGGTCAGTCGGAGCGTACGATTCAGACTCTTGAGGACATGCTCAGAGCTTGTGTTTTAGATTTTGGTGGTAGCTGGGATCGTCATTTGCCTTTGATCGAGTTTTCCTACAATAATAGCTTTCAGGAGACGATTCAGATGGCACCTTTCGAGGCTTTATATGGGAGGAGATGTCGATCGCCGGTATGTTGGACAGAGCTCAGGGAGAGCAGTATTTTGGGGCCGCAGATCGTACAGGAGACGACCGAGAAGATACAGCTGATTCAGGACAGGATGAGAGCGGCACAGAGCAGGCAGAAATCTTATGCTGACAGGCGTCGTCGCCGACTCGAGTTCGCTGCTGGCGATCATGTTTTCCTGAAGGTATCTCCGATGAAGGGTGTGATGAGATTTGGGCGGAAAGGAAAACTGAGTCCTAGATATGTTGGTCCTTTCGAGATCCTAGAGCGCGTTGGTCCAGTCGCTTATCGGTTAGCCCTTCCGCCCAGCTTCCCCGATGTTCACCCCGTATTCCATGTCTCGATGCTCCGCAAGTACCTTCATGATCCTTCCCAGGCGATTCAGCACCAGACGATCCAGTTAGAGCGTGATCTTTCTTTCACCGAGCAGCCGGTGGTCATCTTGGATCGGCAGGTGAAGAAATTGAGGTCGAAGGTCATACCGTCTGTCAAAGTCCTTTGGCGTGGCCCGAACAGCGAGGAGGTCACCTGGGAGACCGAGGTCGAGATGAGGAAGAGATATCCCCATCTTTTTGAAGGTACGCGTAGTTAAATTCTAAATTCGGGGACCGAATTTCTTTAAGGGGGGAAAATTGTAACCCTTCGAAAATCGTTTAGGCAGTTTTTCGGTAATCGGCAAAATTTTCGGCTTTTTCCGTAAAAAGTCAAAATAGGTATTTTTCTTTGTAGACCTAATTATACAAAATTTAGATAAGATATTACTATAATTTTGTCACTAAAATGTCATTTATAATTTTCTAGTTAAATAAATTTTTTTTCGTAATTAATTATTTTTTTTATTATTTTAAGCCTTTTTAAATACATTTAATTAGGGATAAATACAAATTTAATTAGGTAAATTTCTTAATTAGGAGTCTTTATAAGCTAAAATATGGTGTTAAAAAAAAATTATAACATGTCTTGCAAACTTTTAGATTTTTAGTGGGAAAATTATGAAAAAAATGGCTTAAAAAGGGGTTTTTTTGTAAAAAGTTGATTTGATATGCATTAAATGAGAACATGGGGGTGTTTTAGGCCTAGAAACTTCTCCAAATTTTCCACAAATCCCTTCCTCACCTGCTGGCCGACCCATTCTGCAGCTGAAACCCTCATTTCCCACTTCTTCTTGCTTCATTTCCTTGCAAAAAAATCAATAAAAATCCACAATTTCTTCTCCATTCAAAGCCTAACCCTAATCCCTTCTCTCTTCAACCCAAATTAGTTTAAAAAGTTGATGAAAGGAGGCTTCTTGGAGACTTGGGCATGTTAGGATTCAACTTGTGAGGTGAAAATTCTACTCTCTTTGTCAAATTGTAGTTTAAAGGTGCTAAAATAGAATTTTGAAGTATCAATTTAATAGAAATTGTTTGTTCATGAAATTCAAGAAAGGGATTTGATTTTGGATTAGGGTTTGAAGCATGGTTGATGTATTAAAGTTAGGGTTCAAGATTGAGAGGTGAAAAATCCTAAACTAGTTGCTTACTTGAGGTTTAATTGTGCTAGAATTTCTATTCTAAATATTAGTTTAGTAGTAAATGTTTGATTTGGAAAAATCAAGTGAAGGTTTTGATTTTAGAAATTAGGGCTTGTAGCATGATGCTTGGATTATGTTAGGGATGGTTGTTTAGGTGATTGGAGTGGTAAATTGTGTATTGGTATGCTCGCTAAAACGACAAATTTCAACGTTTATATCGATTTGGTTTGAAAATCGCTTACTAGATTTTTAAGAAAAATAGTATGCGTTCAAATTGTGCTAGGTTAGCAATATTACTAGCTTCGTATAGGATTATTAGAGTGCACGAACGCGGGGTTTCGTCTAGTCGGGTTGTAGTTTTGTCGATTTCCCCGAAATGACGATTTTAGCTAAAAATTAGCGATTTTCGTGTATTTTCCGCGTACCGAGTGCACGTTGTGATTAATCCGAGAGCGTCGATATTTGTATAATGTGACTTGCATCGTTTAGGGTTATGTAATCTTATACTTGGTGTTGTGCAAATTTAGGATCGATCGGGGAAACTTCGGATACGGCGCGAAAAGGCAAAGCGGTGGCTGGATCAGATTAGCGGGGATTTCTGGTGAGTAGATATATTCATCTATGGGGGAATCGTTTGGATGGCGCGAGGCACTCCTCCTCCCTAGTTAGGATTACTCTACTTTATGCAATAATTATATTGTTAGCTAGCTTATCCATTTACGCACATTGCATACCCTTACAGCTAACCCTATACTAGATTGCATGGACATTCATATGACATTCATATATACATATGCGATATCATTTCGTAGGACACGAACACCTTACCATTGGCATCTATTGCACGCGCACTATTCATGTGACACACACGCCTTTGGTATTTGCCATGCCACGTGCACTATAAAAACCTGTTTAGCTAGTAACGCCATTGCATTCATGCATGATATTTGAGATTGTATCGTACGCATATACCTCGCATTACTATCATATTTACATAGATTTCTAGCCAAACTCTCACATCATATACATTGATATCATAGACACTTATCATACATAACATGTGGACATTATGATTTCTTGAGGATTTCAGTTTGCTGCGATTTCTGGATTTTGGGGGAAAACCGCAAGAATTTAACAAAACCTTATATTTATCTTTTTCAAAACAAAGTTGCGGTTTTCTCGTGATGTATGTGTCGTCCACCATGAGTTTTCATGTTTTCTGTTGGATTTCGAGACCCGATTCGAGGAGTGGATGAACCGTCTCGGGTACATGGTGGGCCCGGTATGGTACCCCGGGGCAAGAAGATCGAGTTGTAGACGATGAGCCTGGCAGGGGAAGACTACCTACCGGTGATGTCTGGCGCGGCGGATATCCGGAGGATACCGACCGTTGTCGTGAGATTTATGATATGGGCCGATCCGGACTGACGGAGCCCGATATTGAGACATATATGATTTCTATTTGGTGTCGATGCTTGACACGGGTTTTCAGATGATTTCTTGATGGTATTTAGCTATTATACAGATATTCATGTTCTAAAGTTAAGAATTCAATACCCTTAGCATTTAAACACTTAAAGACTTAATAATGACATTGCATACCTATGCATGCATACTAGAGATATTATATCACATATGGACATGCATGTTGTGGTGCATTGCGTGCATTCTTACGATTGCCTTATTAGATGTTATATTTACTCACGAGCTGGCAACTCACCCCCGTTGTGCCACAGTGTCTTGCAGGTCGGACCCGTCAGTCTTGTAGCGGTGGGCTATCTTATCATCAGTTCCTTTTGGTCAGACTCGCGACATCGCCCGTAGGTGGGTTGCGAGTATACTTTATTTCTTTTTGCTTATCATTGTATCTAGTATTCTCCATCTACCACTTGTATTGTATATGCGACCTAGTGATGAGACTGAGAGATGTGTATATTTGTGGTTTCTTTTGGGTCGAGCTCACTTGAGCCGGCGTTGCGTTTTCTGATATTTTGGGTTTCTTCTATGCTCTTTTCTTGGTATTGCTTATATATTGCATGTGGTTGTGATCCGCCTTGGGCGAAGAGCTAGCTCCCGCTTGGGGATGCCATTTTTATGATTTCATATGTATTATCTTGTTGTACCCATTTTGGGGGATAGAAAATACAGGGGAGACTCTGCCGAAATTTTTGAGAATTTTTGATGTTTTTAAAAAAGGGATTCTTTGCAACTTAATTGATTTGAAATTAGTTTTCATTAAAGGTTTTCCTTCACTCTCTTTTGACTTTAGGTTAGATTTCTGGGCTTTGGCTGACTTAGGTTACGGTACGCCTTTAGACGTCTCGTAATCTAAGTGCCAGTCACGTTCCGTACTTTCGGGTCGTGACAAGAGGGATTGGTCCTCGTACTATATTCGGTTTACTTATGACTTCTCTAGTTTTTAGACAGCTGTTTCGTGGAAACACAGGGTCCGAATTTTGAGAAGTTATAGGTATTTGAATAAAGTAGAGAACCAAGTATTGCAAGTATCGGGATTCTTCAAGGTGATCGAAGATGTAGATACTTGTGTATGGTGTTCAGTTGATAGTAATGATTAAGAGAACTAGCTTCTCTTTCAGGTTGCTCATAATTGGAAGTATTCCTAAGTTGAGTGACGCTGATCGGCCTTTTTCCATTTTAATTGACATGCACTGGAGACAGCTGCATGATTTGAATCTGGTTCCAATTAAATCAGTGCCTCTGTTTCTATATTGGATATAGAACAGTTCATATCTTGACATTGTTAAGGTACGGGGAGTTGTCCGGCTTATGCTTAAAACCAGACTCTGGATAACTCAAGGCACGTTTCTGTAATGGCTGTTTGTGGGTTGACCCAGGTTATGACGAGGGTTGACTTTCTACCATCTGGAAGATCAATAGTGATATTGTTCTTGACTCGCCACAATTTTAAAAGAAATGGATTTTTTCAGAAAACAATAGTGGGAGTATGATAGAACTGGAAGTGATTCCAGAACCGCAAACGATTACTGAAAATTTGACAGGAACCTAAAGATTCAATCTGGCTTGACATTCCATTAGCCACTCCGCAGATATGGTGGGTAAGCTCAGGCACTCGAGAGGTACTTCGGTATGCTTAAGGACGGTGACAGGGAGGTTCTTGTTTACCCAAACTTGCCATTGCTGTTGTTCCAGACTGTGAGACCCGGCAGGAGGATGAGTATAGCGTCATTCTAAACTGGCTTTAGAAGTGTACGTCTATATGACTCTGCCAGAGGGTTGTCATAGTCAGTGGGAGCAGCGGAAGCATTGGTGGACAGATGGCTTATGTCTATTCATAGACTAAAGCAGATATAGCGGAGATAGATCATCTATTTCTGATGTGAAGTCATAGGTTTGATTTCATCAGAATAGGGGATGGATCTGTTGAGAAGGTAGTAGGGTGTGATGTCCTGGTTCTGGATGACATACACAGAGTAGGAAAGGAAACTCCTATACTACGATCAGTTATACTTTGGTTGTCACACAGTGTTTTCTCCACATAGGACTTGGATATTATATCAGATATTCTGGTTACTAGATCTATAGATCTAGATTTGGGTGGTTTTCCAATCTGGGTACTTAGACAGCATTCGATGAGTATTTAGAATGGACGACTCCTGACACGGTAGTATACCTGCAGGTAATGGAGTCACCCTCTCTAAAGGTGTCTTACAGACTAAAGGGGAGAGGGATACGCATGATTGACAGATCACTTGCTTAGGCAATTGAGTCAATCATGAGATGTCAAGTACCACACCAGATGTTGTTCTTGCAGTAGGTGCAATAAGTTGATATTGATCCAATCCTGGAGAAACAGTCGGAAGTAGTTTTAGAACATAAGTTGATGTTCTAGGGATATGATAGCGGCTTTCTCCTTCGGCAGACAGTTATCATTCCAGGCTTCCAAGGTGACATGGATGGCAGAGTGGCTGTCAGAGTTATAGTTTCTCCTTCTGATGAGGGGCAGTATTTTGGACAGGTGGTCCAAGGCAATACTGAGGGAGGCATGGCGCTGGGTACTGATTAAGTTCAGTTATCGATACAGTCTAAGAAGTTTGGATTTGGAGTTCATTTATGAGCTAGGTCCCATCAGATATCCAGACATACTCTAAGACAGGTATTGCTCATTTCGGGAGATGGTTTTCTCTGCGAACTTGAGATATAGAGAGACATAGAAAGAAACATCACAGCGGATCCACTCACTGAGGCTATTCCTCGAACGCAATAGTTTCGCAAACGAGCTTTGTGAGACTGACTAGTAGAGGAGTTGGGTGTTCGGTATCACACGGGCTGTGAGTATGCGACATCGCAATAATTAGCCTTGAGTGCAAGTGGGAGATTGTTGGAGATAGTGCCCTCAGAGTCAATTATTGGATCACAGGCACGTGATTGCAATGATTGAGGGAGGACCTATCCCGGTAGGACAGTCTTACTCGAGATGATAGTATGCTATCTGGTTTACCTTTATCATCGTGTACTGCTTCAGGCGACCTTATAGGTCGCTATTACACGCTGATAGAGCCCCTAGGATTTTTGCTTGACTGCCAGCAATATGAGGGCGATCATATACGTGAGAGCTGGTGGTCTATAAGCACATCCTTAAAAGGTCCCTAGTCGTGGGAGTTTCGAGACAGGGCATCGATTCTCCAGAGTAGACTAGTGTATACAGTCGAGACCCCGACGAGGGGCGGTGGCCGGTCTCACAAGCCACTGGTGTCAGTTGGTTCACCTAAGATGTATACAGGTGCTCATTGGGTTATGAGTACACCGGACAGGACTCACCGGGAACATGCTGGTTGGTCTTATACCTGACGTCAGATAGCAGTTCCCTGGTGACATGTGTACAGGTTAGTTCATCGACCTGGGGATCGTCATTTGTCTCGTGTGAGTTCCCACTGTACTTTGATTACTACCCTACCACGGCTCAAAGGAGTCGTGCAAACAGGTTTTAGTTGGGTACAGTCCCGAGCCATATGGAGGCAGTGAGCGGATCTTCAGGGGTTCGTCTCTCCCGGTATTGGGGGTGAGGTCGCGCTGTGTCTAGGAGAGCCATTACACAAAGCCCTCGGCCGAGGCAGGAGATTTACTGGTAGGTATTCCAGTAGTATCTCAGGGTGTTCTGGGCTACACTCCGACACGACTTGTACCGCTTTTGGGGGTCTGACTTTTACCAACCCCCTAGGCCCGCCATGCGATACTTATAGACGAACGGACCGGACTGTACGGATATTGTCACTGACAGGCTCAGTAGGGTGTCAGGATGAGTTCGCTCATCGACGTCCCTTTTGGTCAATAGCTGGTGGCCCGTCACGTATGGCTAATACCTCTGACGTGCTAGTGGTTAAATCCACAGCCATAGTATTGTCAAGTCTAGAGTCCACCACACAGACAGTTACTCAAGTTTCGGGCGAAACGCTGTAGAGGCCGTATGGAGATATGGCAGGGTCCGATCAGATACGTGCGGTATTGCACGGATCAAGATCGGACGGTTTGTACTAGAGGCCGTATAGATATATGGCAAGGTTCGATCAGATACGTGCGGCATTGCACGGATCAGGATCGAACGGATATTACTAGCCGGCTTTGGTTTAAGCCGGATCCTAGTTTAGTACAGTGTAGATTTTGTCTCATTGCATTTGTATCCGGTCGGAATACAGGTGCGGGTGTGTATGCACAGTATCGGGGTTTTCCTGTAATTTATTACGGGACCAGTTTTCTGGAGTTGCCAGTTTGCATTCCGTTCTGGCCGGTTTTCCTTTGTTCCTTCCCGGTCGGACTTTTCCGATGGAGGGGGTTATTTGCAAGTTTGCAAATAACATTTGTGGAGGGGGTTTCTTGCACTTGTGGCATTATGATAAGTTAAGCATCTTTGCTTTTTCATGATGGTTTTTGGTTTTGATGAGATTAGAAATTGATTTGAGAGTTATCATTACCTTTTGATGTGAAGCTTGCTTTAGGATGTGGTCACCCCTTCTCTTTTCCTACACTCACCTTCCTTCTTGTGTTGGTTTTATCCCTCCACCATTTTTCCAATAAGGGGGGGCAGGCCACTTCTTTAGAGAGAGAGAGAGGTTCATTTGGATAAGGGAAATTATTCATCTCTCAATTTCTCTTGCTACACAAATTCTAGCTCTCTCCAAAGTTCTTCATACCTCCATCATATTATGGCAACTACACTAAACCCCAACGAGACACAACCTCTACACTACATTCTACAGCAAATCTTGGATGCGTCGGCTAGCCAACCTCGCGCCCGAGTTGCCTCGGTATTGAGGTGGGAGCCCGTAAAAGATGCAGACGATGTGGTGCCCTTTCGGCAAGGAGGCGACGACCGGAGTTTCCGCGGGAGATCGGAACGACGACGAGAAGACCGGAGGACTCGGATCAGTCGGTATACTTCTCTACCCTTCTCTTGTTTGCTAGTATAGGTTAATGGTTACGATCCGGGTTTATTGTCCGCGGTAGCGCCAGTTTGAAAGTTAAGAAAATTTTGATTCCGCATTTTGGCCTCGGATAGACGGCCGGGGCGCTGCCGTGGCGCAACAGTCTGGGCTTAGTGCTTTTAGCTATCGTTGCAGGCTGGGGGATCTTCTCTGGCTTCCTCCTTTTATGAGCAGTAGAGGTTGAGGGGGCCGTTGAGGTGGGCACCCAGACAGCCTTTCGTGGTTTAACCTGGTGACTGGCTTCCGGTTGGATTTTCAGCTTCTTGTGCTGGCGGGAGAAGTTTGGATTGATCATTGTTTCGCCTAATCAGAGCAAAGCTCTGTTTGAATTCAAAATTCAAATTTTGAAGCAACGCTTCAGATCCTCTGCGCTGGGCGCAACTTGCCACGTGTCTGGCGCAACGCGCCGAGCGCAGCGCCCAGAAAGCGCACCCAATCAGAGCAAAGCTCTGTTTAAACGAAGCAACGCTTCAACTGCACTGCACACTGCGCTGCATGACACGTTCAGCGCAGATGCGCTAGCGCAGTTGCGCTGCGCTCTGCGCTGCGCGACACGTGTCAGCGCAGATGCGCTAGCGCACTTGCGCTGCGCTCTGCGCTGCGCGACACGTGTCATGCGCTGGGGCATCTGCGCCAAACTAAATTAAGATTTTTATGAAATCTTTTCTGTTCTGTCCAGAACTAAAAGATTTTCTTCTGTCTTTGGATCAAAGATCCAGCGGTGGGAAAATTCCCAAAATCACTCAGGAAAGATCTTGTTAACAAATTTAACAAATTTATGGGCACTATAAATAGGACCCCAGACCTCATTCAAAGAAAGAGGAAGAATTTTCTCGAAAAAAAAATCAAGAAACTCTAAGCAGAGAAAACTCTGAGAAGATCTCAAGAAAAAGGTAAAGAACCTTTATGAAGTAGAAAAAGGCCTTCTAATAGATCATCGATCTAAAAATAAAATGAATGATCTTTATATAAAAAAGAAAACAGTGCTTTGCACTTCTGGTGAACCTTCGGTTCTCTAAAAAACAATAAAAAAAATAATAATAAAATAATAAAAGAATAGTGCTTTGCACTTTTAAGAACCTCTGGTTCTTCGAGTAAAGAAAAAATTTATTTTTCTTTGATCTAATTTAGATCAAGAACTTAAACAGTGCTTTGCACTTCCCTTCTTGAATCTAAAAGATTCTTAGTGCTTTGCACTTCCAAGTTGCGCCGCTGCGCTCTTAAGAGAGCGCCACGTGTCGGCCATAAAACCACTTGCGCTAAGCGCCCTTAAGATAGAGCTTTGCTCTCTGGAATTGGCGCAACTCGCTGAGAGAGCGCCACGTGTCAGCAGCGCAATAGCGCAGCGCACTAGCGCAGCGCACTGCGCTGTTGCGCTCGCGCTCATCAAGGCACGACACGTGTCATCACCATAAGAACTTGCGCTCATTACTTAGCGCAAAGCGCAGATGCATTAAAAAGGGCCAAGCCCAATTAAGAGAAGGCCTAACAGGATCAATAAAGCGCAAACGCATTATTTTAAGGGGCAGAGCCCAAACAAGAACAGATGCTTCGCATCATTTATAAATGGGCAGGGCCCAAACGAAATATTCAGAATGCTATGCATTTTAAAAGGGGCAAAGCCCAAACCAGGTAGATACTCTGCGCCACTTACAAAGGGACAGAGCCCAAAATAAATTGATACTCTGTAGAGCCTAAATAAAAAAAAATACAAGGCAAAAGCAAATAAAAGGCTGAACTGGACTTAGCCCAATCGTGGCCATAAGTCCTTAAACTAAATCGACTGAGCAAAATGGCTCTCCTAAGTCAATCTACGTCCGGTTCGAGGGTACATCTCTGAACTCCTTTGACATCCATCGTTGTAATTCCTCAACGACGTCAAAGAGGTGACGGGTCCCAAAGACCACACATCCATATGGACTGCGGGGTCCTTAAACTCGTGGACCGAGACGTCCTTAAAACTAATATTGGACGGGAACGTCCTTAAACTAATATCGGACCGAAACGTCCCTAAACTAATAGTGGACCACCACGTCCCTAAAACTGGCGACGGACCACTACGTCCTTAAACTGGTGACGGACCGAAACGTTCTTAAACTAATAATGGACCACTACGTCCTTAAACTGGCGACGGACCGAAACGTCCCTAAACTAATAATGGACCACCACGTCCCTAAAACTGGCGATGGACCGCCATGTCCCTAAACTGGTACAATAGGGCCCAAACGCTCTTTTGCCGGATCTAAACGATCCCGTCTAAGTTGATCTTAACCCCAAATACGGTTAATGCGTCCTTAGATCTTTAAATGAACAATAAAACTCCAAATCAACTTTGGTTCAAGGGTACATCTCTGAACTCCTCTGACATCCGTCGTTGTAATCTCTCAGCAACGTCAGAGAGGTGACGAGTCCCGACAGCCAGGCAATTAAATCAATCATTACGTCAAGTCGATCTTAGTCCAAAACAGGACTAACGTATCCTTGACGAACGTTTAAGTTGATCTTAGCCGCAACGCGACTAATGTATCCTTAAACCAAAAAACACCAAACCCAAATCTAACTGAATATGGATTTGGACTAATCCACGTCCTACGGGTGACGGCTTCACTCAGTCTCCGTATACAATCCACGGGCAATCATAAACAAAACAAACACACACGACACGAAGTGAAATTCTGGAGAAGGAGAAAGTTGTTACCGCGACGCGGTAGCGTAATTAACTGCATGGGCTTGCGCCTGCAGGGAAGAGCGTCCCCACAATCAAAAACCCCTCACCCTGAGGGGGAATCTGACGAAGTCTGCTACATCGGCCGCATCCGTCTAAACCTCCGATACAAGGTGCCATAAATCAACATTGGCATCTTCAGAGAGATGGACGGATAAAACCAAATAGCATCTGCCCCGAACCCCAGGCAACGGATGCGAAGTCCGGGCCGCCGTTCGGAGGGGAACAGATTCTGGCACGCCCGGTGGGACCTCTTCATCTTTCCACTCCACACTTCGTGTGTCGTCTCCGCGAACCAATCGAGGTTTGTTAAATGATTGCCTTCGGATTTCAAGTTGCTAAGATTTGGTCTTTTGTCTGGTACAGAACTCAAGCATTCAATGGCCACCAATTGCACCAACTGCTCGAAATGCCACTGCAACGGACATTCCACCTCACCGAGAGGTGTAGCATATGGTCCCCAGGCGGCTTCCTTCCTGACTCTGCCGGTAAACCAGGTGACTCAGGCCACCACCGGCTTGTTCTTCGGGACCATGGTTCCACCTACAAGCTTCTCTGCGCCGATATCCGCACCAGAAGCGAACAAGAAGTCGGTGTTCGACCGGCTCACTGCTATCACGACCCCTATCAACGGGTCGCCTGCTACTGAACCAACAGCCTCCGTTTTCGCCAGGCTAGGTCAGAATTACAAAATGGCTGTCCCAAAGAGGGCAACGGCCGCTGCTTTGGAAGTCGTTAAAGCGGCTTCTCCCATCAGAGAGTCGGTCTTCACAAGATTGACGGTTCCCACTCCTCCCCCAGCTGGTCAAAAGGCATCAGTCTTTGATAGGCTGACATCAGCAGTTACCCCACACTCAAACAGGGGGCAACAAGAAATCATCTCGACCTCCGAGCCAGTTCCGACCGCCCGTCGTGCGCGACGTCGCCATTGGCAACGAGTAAGGAAAGCAGGGGGCAACTCCCCCTCAGGGCTAACCCCACCTGCTCCAGTGGTGGAGGTCAATGCTGCTGTTCCAACTGGGAACAGTTTTGAATTGCTGAGGAAGGTGAGAAAGAACTCCCCAATTGCTGCATTGAAAAGATCTCCTCCGCCTACGGGAAGAGCTCCGGAGACGAAGCAGGAACAGCCCCCTCAGTGGCTGTCGTCAAAGATTTATAAAGTTTGGCGGAAGGTTCAAGACTCCGTGATTGATTCAGACCGCTTTTGTCGCCAGAAAAGGGCAAAAGTGGAAAAGGACAAAAACCGCCCCGTTAAACAGCAGGGGGCAACAAATGCTAGGATGCCCACTTCAACGGCTCCTGCAACCTCAAAGGTCCATAAAAGGAAGAGGCCAGAAAAAGCTCCCGTAACACTGACAAAGTTTAAAAGCGATGAACCTAAACGCCCCAAGTCAGGGGGCATAACAGTTCATACGGTCTATATGGCTTCGGGGAAGGAAGAAAGTCGTACTTCTACAGGACACCGACCGCTTACTCGGTCAGTGACCAAGTCTCAGGAGCAGCAACAAAAGCTCCAGGAGATGATGACTACAATGGCTGCACTCACGGGGCCAAAAGAGAATCCTGAGACGTCCTTAGATGAACGCCAAGAGGAAGAGACCGACGCTGAGTTCCTCCGCCGAGTACTGGAAAAGAGAGACAAAGAGGCTGCTGAACAAGCAGCCAATATACAGCGTATGGGCCTCCTCTTCCAGGACATGATAGGGATGATGATACAACCAGAGCCCCCGACTGAAGAACCCCCGATCGTCCTTGGGGATGATAGGGGAGAAACATCAAACCCTCAGCCCGTTCTATCGACGGCTAAAGAAGACACAATCTCTAAAACTGATCTGGATGAATACATAGCCCAGCAAATAAAGGTTCATCACGCGGCCGAAGCAGCCGGCCACGTGGTAAAAACGGGGCGACCGTATCCGGGCTGGTATGACCAAATCAAGTACCCGCCGGGTTATACAATTCCCAAATTTCATGTCTACAAAGGGACCGGCAATCCCCATCAACATGTCGCCCAGTTCAGGGCACTTTGCGGTAACACCGGCGGCGACGACAAGCTTCTGCTTCGCCAGTTCGTTGGAAGCCTGTCAGATACGGCGTTCGAGTGGTATTCCGAGCTCCCCAACGACTCTATTAAAACCTTTGCGGAGATGGAGCTGCTCTTCACCCAACGCTTTGCAAGTGCCAGTGAGCGTACTCCGATGACGGCGCTGATTAACGCCAGGGTAAAGCCCGGCGAGACGTGGGTCCAGTATGCTATACGGTGGCGTAATCTATGGTCTAAGTGTGAACAGCGCATAGAAGAAGCCCCTGTGGTGGGAATGTTTGTTGGAACCCTTGATCCACAAGCAACCATTTCACAGTTTATGATGTTCTTCAAGCCGACTTCCTTTCAGGCTTTGATCGACAAATTGGCGCAGATGGACCAGATGGGCCATAAACCCCCTCTCTCGAAGCCGGACTCCCGAAACGATAAAGGAAAGGGAAAAGCGATCATAGTCGCTAATGCCCAACAACAACCGAACGACTCGAAGCCGGTCGCTCGTCCAAACAATACGTGCCCATACGTACCCCTGGAGGACAGGATGGGACGTGCTTACTCCTTTCCCCGTGATAAGACGAGGAGACTATTTGAGCTGGCATTGCGCAACAGGCTCATAAATCTGCCAGACCCAAAATGTCCGTCGCAACCGAGTGACGTCAACGAGCCTAATTACTGCCCTTATCATCGAGTGCTGGGACATCCGATCGAAGACTGTTACGTTTTCAAAAATTGGCTTGAAAATCAGTACCGCCAAGGCAAATTTGCGCTATCCGACAAATGGAAGGTAAATCCCCCGCAGCCCCACACCTCTAAGGGGACGAATACGCCGGGGCCAACATGCTCCGTCGTTGAAGAAACTCCCTGGGAAGTCGTATTATCGGCCCAAACGAGGAGAATGCTAAATGATCTTCAGACCTGTCCAGCGGTCAAGTGGAAGAACCCCTTGGAGCCGCAGGTTATTGAAGGGATGTTGAAGCCGCGTCCGACTCCGAAGGCCGATGGTGATAGTTCAAGCGTTCATAACCAGCCGTCAAAATCTTCGAAAAAGAAAAAGAAGAAATCTAAGAAGCCCGTGAAGCCTGGCAACGAGCGCACGGACTTACAAAGGCAAATCGACGCGCTGGATGAATATAACCAAAAGGCGCGGACTCCCATTACGCTCCAAGAGTTCCTTGATCACGTCTTTCAAAAAGAAGATGAGGGAGAAACTTCATCGGATGAATCCGACGAATATGTGGCAAGCTGTCATATGATCTCCCATGTGACCATGAACGATGAAGGGACTTCTGGCACTGAAACGCCGGGGGCAAATACTGAGTCAAGGGTTCCGGAGTTATCAGTTGAAATGATTGGCGCGTTTCTTAATGAAGCTCGATTGAAAAGCAAAGCTGATCAAGAACGCGAGATGGCTATATTCGAAAGGGCCAAGCGCCAGCGACTTGAGGAAAGAGCTGAGATGATCCCTCTCAAGCAAAATACCTCCATCGCTGACAAAAGCCAATTCAAGATAAAAAAGAAGTTTGCTAAGGCCATATCGATGGGCATGAAGCTACCACCCTTTGAAGAAAAAGTTACTGGCGTGGTAGAAATGCACCCCTCTTATTGCTTATATCATCAGAAGGTCTCGCATTCCACCCAGGATTGCAAAGCTTTCGATGGATGGTGGCGAGGATACGTCGCTAATCAACAACGCTTTAAACGGGAAAAGCGTAAGATTCGTCGGGAGCAAAGAAACACGACCAAAGAGCTTGAAAGAACTGCCGGCCATTGTTGCATGGTTAACACTGGCGGGTCGCAAGTGCCTACATTTGGGAGCGACTCTGATGAGGAACTAGAACTTGGCCCCCTCTTCAAAGAATCCACTTCGGGAAAAGAAGAAGAACCGAAGTCTTGCGAAAATATACAGCTGCGGAATCGAACACTGCCTGAAAAGAACCTCGGACCTTCGAATGGAAAAGATAAAGGGAAAGAAAAGGTCTCTGAAGACATCGTTTTAGATGACCAAGTTCTGGAAGAGCTAAACGCCAAAAATCCGCCGAAGAGAAGTAAGGTGGATTACAATGTCTTGGCGCATCTGAGGAAGCTGCCCTCACAACTCAGCATTCTTGATGCCTTGCTACTGTCAAAGGAGGCCAGAGACTCTTTGATTAAGACGCTACAAGATCCGGACCAGTTCCAAGCCTTCTTAGCCGAAGAAAAGATGAAAGACGAATTAGAAGAAGTGCACACAGCCGACATTGCTTTTGGTGATGAAGACCTTCTCCTCGGGACGTGTGAACACAATCGTCCCCTTTATGTCTCAGGATACTGCCATGACATAAAGATAGGTAAAATCCTGGTCGATAACGGATCGTCTGTTAATTTACTCAATGTGCGGGTTTTAAAAGAAATTTGCATGAGCATACAACACCTCGCCCGAGACAAGATCACTATCTCCGGTTTCGATTCCCAACCCTCGAAGACTCTGGGATCTGTGATATTGACGCTGCGCTTCGGGTTGCTCGTCACGGATATCAAATTCCATGTTATAGACGCCAAGACATGCTACAATGCTCTACTCGGCCGACCATGGCTACACGAGTACAATATCATCCCTTCCACACAGCATCAGTGCATGAAGTATTGTAGGGATGGCCTCGAGTACACTGTGGCAGGAGAATTGAATCCGTTTTCCGTGAATGAAGTTCGCAAGTATGAAGATGCCAAATACTTCTTACCGGATTTCGAAGACACGGAGAAGTGTCATGAGCCGGAGAACAAGACTAGCGCCACCATCCCTATCTTCGGCAGTGACACCGAGGACGAAGAGGATATAATTTATGCGGGTCCATCCCAGTCCACCAGGCCAGGACCATCCATTCCTTCATTGATCTTTGGCAGTGATTCCGAAGATGAAGTTCACGCTGTATTCCCTGTCCGGCCTTCAATACGGGTTTCCACTGATGAAGAGCGAAGTCTGCAGGTAACCATGGTGTCGCTTGAACATTACAAAGAACTGGATGCACTCGACACCAACAGCGTAGAAGAACTGCAGACATTCTATATCCCTCCCGGACGAAAAGGCGAGAAGGCAATCCTATTCTACCGTTCTGAAGAAAACAAGGTGGAAAAAGAAACTTGGCATGGCGCGGATCCCACGCTCGACAGGCTTCGGCCTATCCGTCTTCCCAGATATTATACCGAGGGTTTGAAGAAACTGTTGAAACGCCAAGGGATGTCTTTCACACAGACCGCTAGAAAAGCGAAATTCTATGACAAGGTCTGGAACATTCCCGGGACCCAATGCAAACTGCCTAACGGGAGAGTAGAAACCAAAGGGCTTGGGTACATCCGGCCAAGGAAGCGGGAGCTAGTAAACAGCTGTTATGCCATGTATGACTTCGATGAAGAGGCGGACGCTCAATGGGAGGATGCTAATCCTGAACCAGCAAAAGTTCCTGATACAAAACCGCCCAGTCCATCGTCCGAAGACCAGATGAGCAAACTTATAAGGGATGCAAGTCAAAAAGCCCGAGATGATCACGATCGTGAAATGGCAATCTATGAGAGAGCTAAGACACAACGCCTCCTCCAACAGGCAGTAAAAAACGAAGATGCCGCTCCTTGTCAACCTGCTACAAAAAAGGTTCGACGCGAAAACAAAAACAAGTCGAAAGGCAAGAGAGGCGCTCGACAACCACAAAGCAGAGCTAAGAAGCCACGCATCCGAGAGTCGAGCGTTATTGACTTAGCCCTCAGTAAGAAAATGGGTCGAGCATACTCATTTCCTCGGAACAAAACAAGGAAGATATTCGATCTCGCTCTAAAACATCAAATGCTTACATTGCCAGAGTCCAAGCACCCCGAGCACGCAGGCGAGGTGTTCAACTCAAATTATTGCTCTTACCATCGAGCAATGGGACACCCTCTTGAAGATTGCTTCACCTTCAAGAATTGGGTTGAAGATCAATATCAGCTTGGCAAATTCGCATTGTCTGATAACTGGAGGGTAGCGCCACCACAGAAGCACGAGCCCGAAGCTGCGAGAGAAAAACCAGTTCCACATTGGGGTTGGCAGAAAATTCACACCTGTCGTATGATAACGACATTGAGAGAAGAGTCTGAGAACCTGGACAGCCTCCCTTGGTGCCTCGAAAACAGCAGTGATGAGGTAATCTCAGAATTTCCCCCAGCGCCGAAAGAGCTGGAAGATGGAATACATACCACTGTAGATAATCTCAAGAAAATTGAGTTGGGGACGGAGAATGACCCGCGACCGACATTCATCAGTGAACTGCTATCTGAAGAAAGGGTGGCTGCGTTAAAGGATGTACTCCTACATCACAAAGATTGCTTCGCATGGAACTATTCCGAAATGCCGGGACTAGATCCAGAAATTGCTGTACACAAGTTGGCGATATCCCCGGACATCAAGCCAGTCAAACAAGCGCCGAGAAGAATGCGACTCGAGCTTGAGATGAGCATCAACGCCGAAGTCAAAAAGCTGATAGACTCTGGCTTCATCCAGGAAGTCCAATACCCTGAATGGATCGCCAACATCGTCCCAGTGATGAAGAAAAATGGGACAGTGCGCATATGCGTAGACTTTCGGGATCTTAATAAAGCTTGCCCGAAGGATGATTTCCCAGTGCCAGTCACTGAACTGATGATAGACAATACATCCACTCATGAGGTTTTCTCCTTCATGGACGGCTCGTCAGGGTATAATCAAATAAAAATGCATCCAGAAGACCAGAAGCATACAGCCTTCAGGACTCCTCTTGGTATATTTTGTTATAAAGTGATGCCCTTCGGTTTGAAGAACGCCGGTGCCACCTATCAAAGGGCCATGACAAAGATCTTCGACGACCTTATACACGAAATCGTTGAATGCTATATCGACGATCTCGTGGTTAAAAGCAAATCATACGAGGAACATCTCAAACATCTGAAGACTGTATTTCAACGCCTTCGGCAATACAATTTGAAGATGAACCCTCTTAAATGTGCGTTCGGGGTTTCCTCGGGCAAATTCCTGGGATTCGTTGTCCGACACCGAGGTATTGAAATAGATCCGTCAAAGATTAAAGCGATCATGGAGATGCCTCCGCCAAGAACCCTCAAATAGTTGCGGTCCCTCCAAGGGAAGCTCGCGTACATCCGGCGATTTATCGCCAACCTTTCAGGCAAATGCCGCCCCTACAGTCACCTGATGAAGAAGGGAACCCCATTCGTCTGGGATCAAAAATGCCAAGGTGCACTAGACGAGACCAAGCAGTACCAGCAGAACCCGCCGGTATTGGCTGCGCCGGTCAAGGGAAAACCCCTCATTCTGTATACAACCGCCCTCGAAGGTTCCTTGGGCGCATTATGGGCGCAAGAGAACGATCAGGGGAAAGAGAGAGCACTCTACTACTTAAGTCGAGTTCTACTGGGGGCAGAAAGCAATTACTCTCCCATTGAAAAACATTGCTTGGCATTAATCTTCGCGATAACAAAGCTCAGGCACTATGCGTTGGCACACGAAGTCTGCCTCATCTCAAAAGTGGACCCTCTTAAATACTTGATGTCAAAAGCCATATTGACAGGACGACTCGCTAAATGGGCCCTGCTCTTGATGGAATTTTCGATAACGTATCAACCTCTCAAGGCAGTAAAAGGCCAGGTCATCGCCGACTTCCTTGCTGAGCATCCCATACCTGCCGATTCTCCTTTAAATTGCGATTTGCCAGACAGACATGCGTTTGACGCAATCGACAATGGTGATGCCCGTTGGGAGCTTTATTTCGATGGAGCATCTTCTATGAAAAAGCACAAACAAAGTATGCCAACGATCAAATCGGGGGTGGGACTCATCTTTGTAACTCCACAAGGAGGGATAGTGCGCTACGCGTTCTCCCTGACGGAGCCGAGAACAAACAATGAAGCCGAATACGAAGCTCTGATAGCAGGCCTCGAGATCGCCATTGACATGGGAATTGAAGATCTCCTCATATATGGGGACTCCCAACTGGTCGTCAGTCAAGTGAACGGCGATTACCAAACATGCAAACCGGAATTGGTAAAATACGGTGAAAAAGTACAGCAACTGCTAACCCAAATTCCCTCCTACACGTTGGAAAGCATACCGCGCGCGGAAAACAGCAAAGCAGACGCACTGGCCAAACTTGCTAAAGAATTGGCTGACGAGAACCTCGATGACGTTAGAATCGTGGTACAAAGCCGTCGAGTGCTCTCCCCAGCAGAAATACCTCCAGAATCATATAAAGAAAAGAGAGCAACTGAGCAGGCAATCCTACAAATAAAAGACCATGAGAAGACCGAAGACTGGAGAGAAGCCTTCATAGATTACTTCAAGTTCCACCGAATGCCTGAAGAAGCGTCCATAAGACATCAGCTCGTGAAACGAGCTCTGTCTTTCGCTTTCGTCAACGATACTCTATACAAGAGGTCATTCGATTCTCTGTGGCTGAGATGCTTAGGACCTGACGAAGCGAAAAGGGTTGTCCAAGAAGTTCACGACGGACTCTGCGGTTCTCACCAAGCAGGCCCAAAGATGAAATTGAAAATAAAACGGATGGGCTACTACTGGCCCACGATGATGCAGGATTGCCTGGAATACGCGAGGCAATGTCATTCATGCCAAATTCATGGGGACTTCATCCATCAGCATCCCAATCCACTGCATCCAACAGTGGCTAGTTGGCCATTCGAAATGTGGGGAACTGACATAGTCGGCCCCATCGAACCAGCGTCGTCAAAGGGACATCGTTTCATATTGGCGACGACAGATTACTTCTCCAAATGGGCAGAGGCGGTACCGTTGAGGGAGGTAAAAACGGAGAACATCCTCCATTTCTTCAGAATGCATGTCATATACCGGTTTGGAACCCCGAGAAGAATCATCTCTGATAATGAGCCAGCCTACCGAAGTCATAAAATTAGCCGCTTCGCACAGCAGCACAATATAGACTGGAGATATTCCTCAGTTTATAATCCGCGAGCTAACGGTCTGGCTGAGGCCTTCAATAAGACCTTGACGAAGATCATGAAGAAAACAGTGTCACGAAATAAGAAAGATTGGCACGAAAGATTGCAAGAGGCTCTTTGGGCGTATCGGACTACGTTCAAGACGGCCACGAACACAACGCCGTATGCGTTGGTGTTCGGGACGGAAGCAGTACTCCCTCTCGAGATAGAATTACCCTCTCTACGAGTGGCAGTCCACTACGAGATGACAGACGAAGAAAATGCTCACCTTCGGTTTGAAGAGCTTGACGCCCTTGATGAAATTCGGCTTTTAGCACAACAAAATCTGGAAGCCTATAAAGCAAAGATGACGCGCTCATATGAGAGATTGAGCCGCCCGAGGACATTCCACCAAGGCGAACTCGTGCTAGTGGTCAAAAGGCCCATGATCCCCAATCGCGCCAAGCGGGGAAAATTCGAGCCAAACTATGAAGGCCCGTACATCATAGATAAAGTTTACCAGGGTGGGGCCTATCTACTCATCGACATTCACGGTGAAAGGCCTTTCAGGCCAATAAATGGTCGCTTCCTAAAAAGATACTATGCTTAATAAGCCACGGCCTAGGTCAATGATAGATGACGACGACTATGTCCGCTCGCTATCTTCCTAAGCTCAAGCTTTATAAGCAGTAGCCAGCCTCTCAACGACGGACCGAAATGTCCTTAAACTAACGACGGACCGAAACGTCCTTAAACTAACAGTGGACCGAAATGTCCTTAAACTAATAGCAGACCGAAACGTCTTTAAACTAATACCGCAGCATCCTTAGGCTGACGAGATATAAAAAAAAAACATATAAAAATAAAATAAAATAAAAGGTATGTCCATAAGCAAAATGGGCACGGATGAAAACCTGAAAGGGCTCCGTGAGTAAAAACAGCAGGACTACTGGCGAGTGTTTGTGAAAACCCGAAAGGGCGCAACCTCGTTAAAAGACACTTATAGGGTCCTCTCGACCTTGTAAGGAGGAACCACCTGCGTGAGATCCTTACAACTCACAAGGGAACAACACACTTAGGTATCCCCACGATTCCTAAGGAGAAAATACACTTGCGAGATCCTCACGACTCGTGAGGAGAACTCTCTTATGAGACCCTCACGGCTCATAAGATTTGAAAGTCTTAAGTCACAGAGACCTAAACCTGTGCTTAAGCAACCCCCACAACATCCGATACGGCCCTACAAGTGGCTCAATATTGACCCTTGTATACAATCCACGGGCGCGAATAAACATTTCCCTAACCAAGTCCCGTCCGTGGCTGGGGATATGTTCACAAGTTCCTTGTAGGTCCTCTCGATTTACAAGGAGAAAACCCTCCTGTAGGATCCTTACGACTTACAGAGGAACATGCACTTAGGAATCCTCACGATTCCTAAGGAGAAAATACGCCTACAAGATCCTCACGACTTGTGGGGAGAAATACCTTCACGAGACCCTTACGGCTCATGAAGTCAAAAGCCTTAGCCGACAGGACCCTAACCCTGGTCGCTAAGCCTCCTTTGTTCGACAACGACAGAGGCAAATGATGATTCGCTCCTGGTAATATCCCAGTTGCAGCGGTGCTGATGCCGAAACCGGTGTCCGATTTCAGGTTTACAGCGAAAAGCCAATAGGCCGCTCATGCATACGAAATAGCCGAAATGATAGGGCAACTTGCAATGAAAAGCAGCAAGTAAAATGTATGCATGCAAAATAGCCGAAATGATTGGGCAACTCGTAATAAAAAGCAACGAGTAAAAATAAAATAAATAGCCGAAATGATTGGGCACCGCGAAAAATAGCCGAAATGATTGGGCAATCGCGACCTTCGCGATATAAAAGCTGAAATGATAGAGCATCGCGGAAATAAAATAAAATAAAAAGAAGAAATGATAAAATTTTGGCCCTACAATTAAGATCACATCGATCCCTGTATACAATCCAAGGGTGAAACAAAGGAGGAACCATACTTTCCCAGCGGATTCCGTCAAACGACGAAGCCAAACCTCAACGGTTCATTTCAACCGAAGAAGCCAGTGACTTCAACAAAAATCCTCAACTCACGGATACAAACACTCCTTGACGAGAGCCTTCTGATCCGCGTCGACTCGCAGAGCCACCAGCGCCTCCGTGGGAATCATCGACTCGTTTCAAACCCCAAGGACACAAATAATCCTTGGCGCTTGGGAAACAAATAATCCCTCGCAAAACTTCTCAACTCACGGATACAAACACTCCTTGACGAGAGCCTTCTGATCCGCGTCGACTCGCAGAGCCACCAGCGCCTCCGTGGGAACCATCGACTCGTTTCAAACCCCAAGGACACAAATAATCCTTGGCGCTTGGAAAACAAATAATCCCTCGCAAAACTTCTCAACTCACGGATACAAACACTCCTTGACGAGAGCCTTCTGATCCGCGTCGACTCGCAGAGCCACCAGCACCTCCGTGGGAACCATCGACTCGTTTCAAACCCCAAGGACACAAATAATCCTTGGCGCTTGGGAAACAAATAATCCCTCGCAAAACTTCTCAACTCACGGATACAAACACTCCTTGACGAGAGCCTTCTGATCCGCGTCGACTCGCAGAGCCACCAGCGCCTCCGTGGGAACCATCGACTCGTTTCAAACCCCAAGGACACAAATAATCCTTGGCGCTTGGGAAACAAATAATCCCTCGCAAAACTTCTCAACTCACGGATACAAACACTCCTTGACGAGAGCCTTCTGATCCGCGTCGACTCGCAGAGCCACCAGCGCCTCCGTGGGAACCATCGACTCGTTTCAAACCCCAAGGACACAAATAATCCTTGGCGCTTGGGAAACAAATAATCCCTCGCAAAACTTCTCAACTCACGGATACAAACACTCCTTGACGAGAGCCTTCTGATCCGCGTCGACTCGCAGAGCCACCAGCGCCTCCGTGGGAACCATCGACTCGTTTCAAACCCCAAGGACACAAATAATCCTTGGCGCTTGGGAGACAAATAATCCCAGCAAACTCCTCGACTCACGGATACAAACACTCCTTGACGAGAGCTTTCTGATCCGCGTCGACTCGCAGAGCCACCAGCGCCTCCGTGGGAATCATCGACTCGTTTCAAACCCCAAGGACACAAATAATCCTTGGCGCTTGGGAAACAAATAATCCCTCGCAAAACTTCTCAACTCACGGATACAAACACTCCGTGACGAGAGCTTCTTTGACTCACATCTCGGGCAGTAAGGATTCAAAAACTTACTTCCTGAACAATGGGACCCTGCAAGTCAATCCTAAATGGTCTCTTGCATACTATTCACGGGTCTCACTCTCTGAAGTCGATTCCCGACAAAGAGGGAAACAACCGCTTACGAGCCCTCTCGACTCGTAAGAGGGCAATGGGACCCTGCAAGTCAATCCTAAATGGTCTCTTGCATACTATTCACGGGTCTCACTCTTCGAACTCGATTCTCGACAAGGAGGGAAACAACCACTTACGAATCCTCTCGACTCGTAAGAGGGAAAATTCTCTTATAAGATCCTTACGACTTATAAGAGAAAACCACACTTAGAAATCCTCACGATTCCTAAGAAGAAAACTCACCTACGGGATCCTCTCGATCCGTAGGGAGAAAAGTCTCCATAAGACCCTCACGGCTCATGGAGTTGAAAAGTCTTAGGCAGCAGATCTGAACCTGCCACCTAAGCCGTCGCTGATTCTTAGGGAAGTCAAGATGCATGCCCTACTATCCGTCAACCATGTTCGCTAAGGTGATATGCTGATAAAAAAAAGGCGAAGAAATGATACAAGACATTACAAAATGGCGTATCTTTTATTCATAAACTTGATTGAATACATGATACATCATGTCAAAGGATAAAAAAATACACACATATATATATATACATTCTTTACAAAAATGGATAGCTACTGATGAGGAAGTGTCTTTAGTAAGTTCACAAGCCGCTCTCGCACTTCCTTCAGCGCTTCCTCTCGAGTGACAGCTGCGGCCACCTCTACCTCCACCTGAGCCCGCTGCTGCAAGAAAGATGAAAGTTGCTCCTCTACCGCCTTCTGGGCTGCTTCCTGGCTGGCTGCAGCTCGCTCGACAAAGTCAAGTCTCTGCCTCAATGATAACCCTTCGGAGAGGCATTGCAGGAGACCCTCAAAGATAACTTTCAGCCGTGCGGCATTGGCCTCCACCCGAGCATGCAGTTGAGCAGACTTGCTTGAAGCCTCACCACGCTCCTTACGCCTTGAAATGGCTTCTTGTTCGAGATGGTGGAAGTAAGGAGCGCTTTGCTCAATCCACGCTGTCCTCTGATTATTGGCAGCCACGATCTCGGGAGCGGGACGCAACGACTCCAACTGGTATAGGCGACCCTCGATCTCTTTGCAATGGTTAACCCAGGATGCAATGATGCCCTCATCATGAAAGTTCATGAGTATTGCTAGCATCGGGTTAACCACCATAGCGAAGTCTGCGGTAGAGGTAGGAGTTTCAACGTCGAGTTCCTCGACATAGTCACTCAACATGCGCAGACTATTCGCGGCGCCTTTTAAAGACAAACTCCTCAGATAAGGACCCGCTGGCATTGTGACGCGAGGTTCGAAGGACGCCGAAGCCAGAACGACAGCTGAAAGAGATAGGATGCAATCAGATAACAGTACAGAAAATAGAGGGAGGAAAGCTACCAATATGACGGTCATTGTACCAGTTGGGACAGGTGGCAAGGTCGGAAGGGCTGGTGGCGCAGCTGATCTTTCATCCCCTCCTTCAATCTGTAGCACTGCAGTTGAGATGAGAAAAAGAGGTTAGAGACAACGCCGTCAATAAGAAAAAAGAAAGGAAGGATGTCAACGAAAATCATACTCACCAACGCCACTAGAAGAAGAAGCAAGCTCAGATGGGAAGGAAAAGTGTGGGAGCAACATCTGATATACGTGATCAAAAAGCACTCCTGAAAACACGACAGTGTCACTTTAGTACGCGGATTATATATCTGGAAAACAAGATTAATAATCCGTAAACATATACCTTCCAACATCTTCGAGGGTATGAGAGAAGGCTGAGTGGTGACCACCGCCAAAGCAGTCATCGAAGGCGCTCCCTCGAGCGGTGGGGCATCAGCACTAGCTGCACCTGCATCACGAAAAGGTGAACTTGTCAGAAATGGTTGTAAAGTAAAGAAAAGCAGCCACTTAGGGTTTACCTGAGGAGCTCCCGGCTGAAACGGAGGCGGCTTCCTCCTCTATTGACATAAGACCACCGCCTGTAGCCTCATCGCCCGACTCGATGGGGACCGTTATCGTGCTCGCGAGACCTGGAGACGGCGGAGGACCACAGGTAGGGAGGGCAATGACTGGAGTATTGCCAGATTCCAGAGAAGGAGCGGTTGGTTCGTCTTCGGGAATCATGGCCTCCTCACCCACTACTCTCTCAGGCTCAATAGTGGCGGTCGTATCGTCCACCATCGCCAGGGGGTCGCCGGCCTCGGGCGCTTCATTCACCACCACCCTGGACTCAGCTATAATGATCATATCATCTGCCCCCGCTTCAGGTTCGGCATCAATGACCTTCTCAGCGGTAGGCCCCTCGACCTCCACTCCAGGCTCCATGGCCTCAACGATATTACCTACTGTCGGCTCGAGTTCGGCAGGTACGCCTCCTCCGTCCCCCTAGGATCGGCGGCTTCCGCCTCTCCCTCGATCAGACTTGACCCTGCAAAGATAAGAGATATAAGGACCAATGACATTAAAATCCTTATAACAAAAACTCTGAGAGAAATATTACCTGAAGCGGATTTGCCATTTGCGCTCCGAACTGCTCGCGCCACCTCTCTGCGGGCAGTAGATAGGGCGACAAGGGCCTCTTCGGAGGGAGTATCAGCTCGAGGGGCGGTGCTGGGTCCCGCTCCTATGGCCAAGGCAGCCCTGCGCGCCTTCGCCTCACGCCTCAACCGCTTTCTCTCCTCCCGAGCGGTTATGAGGGACCTCTGTGACGCCTCCCTCAAGGCATCATCATCTTCATTCAGGGAGGCCTCCAGAGCCTTTAAAGCATCTCTCATCGGCTTTTCAAGATGAGCCTCCTGCGGTGTCCCAGAGGAAACAGGAACATCGGCCGCTGGTAGAACATCTGCGTCGCTAGGAGGGAGCGGCATTGAGGTCCCTGCAATTAAAATGGAAAGGTTAGATCGACCATAACGCAAGGAAAATGAAAAATTCGATGAGTCGAAACTTACTAAGGCCCACAGATGCCCTGGCACGTTCCTCCTCCTGAAAGGTCTTCAGAGAAGCGGCAATGGCTTCTTCATCGGTGATGCCTGTTGAAAGAAAAGAAAGAAAAGCGTTAGTCAAAAATAATGAAATAAGGAAGAAAATACGTTACAGTAAAGAAAAAGTGACTAGTAGTTACCTGATTGCGCAAGCTTAGCCAGCCACGCATCACGCTTCACCAGCCATGCTGAAGCTCTGAGAGCAGCTTCCAAGTCTGTATCGTCCGGCGGCGGCATCACTAATCCCGCGTTAGTCCCATATTCGAGCAGACCCTCGGAATAAAAAGCGTGGGGTTCCTGGCCGAACGCAACGTCCGCGGCGAAGAGCGACTTCTTTTTCTTTTGCCCTCCAGCCCTAGGCACACGGGTAAGCGACTTACACTTGGCAGCCTCTTTGGGACGACGGGTCCCGATGTCCGAGCCCACGCCAGACTCCGGCGAGGGTACAACCACTGTTTCCGCCTGAGCGCGGGGTGCAGGAGGTGCATCCGCGATATCAGGGAGCGGCAATTCATATGGAGGACTTTGCGCACGTGATGGTCTGCTCCCAGCATCTTTTAAGGGAGCGACTATTGGAGTCCTTGGCACCAGAGGAGCGTTGCGACCGCTACCTGGAAGTGCACCCTTACGGTCGATCAGCAACCGCCTTTCCTCCTTTATGACCGCTCCTGTCGAATGACTATACCATTCAGTATATACCCTAAGGAGACGGGGAGCACAAGCTGGCTCACTGATAAAGAAGTAAGAGCCCGTGTTTAGACGCATGAAGTGATGCAGCGCCCTCTCCATCCCTTCTTCGTTCGCGGCAGGTTCCGATAAAAAGGCCTCCAGCGGTACCCCTTGGTTATAGCTCAGCTGTTGGGCGAAACGATGCGGGTTATATCTCATGAAGATCGCTCCCCCATCCTGCCTAAACACCAAAAAACCCGGTCTGATAGAGTATAAGTGAAGGGTCTCCCGGGCCGTTAAAATCGAAGCTCCATCCTTGAAAGTGTCTTGCAATGGCCGTACTGCAGTAGTGGACGTTTTTCCAATGGTCAACACCTTGTCAATAAAAGACACACCAGCTCCAACGGTGTGGGAACGAAGGAGTAAACTCCTGGCATCTCGCGGCGATGGATTTACAATTGATGCGCCGATCAACTGTAAAAGGCGAGGAAAAATGCACCTTTCGTAGAATGAGGGCCTTTTATGCATGCCGAAAACACCCGCTGTATGTAGTTCGAGCCACGACATGAAGTAGTGCATTGGGAAAACCACATGCAACGCCCCAGGCTCATTAGCATCTGCCGCTCGGCTAAGGCCGTGATATAAATGCGCCAAGCCGGCGATCCCAACGGCCACCTTTACCCCAATAATCATTCGGTGGGCCGGGTAAAAAACAGAGGGTCGCATGCGGTGAGAATGCATTGGAAGTGCAAACCAACTCAGCCAAAGCCCAAGAAATCCCAAAAAGAAGGCCTCCTCGTCCATCTCGGGAGCTGCGACTTCTGCAAAAGACATGGTTGAGGAGTTGGGAAGAAAAAAGTTCTTTTGATCTATGTCTCTCGCTGGCAGGTTATCCAAACCTAAGCCGAAAGGATCCTCAAGGTTGGCAAACTTGGCAGTCTTCGCCGAGAGGACGTTTGGATGAAGGAACCTAGCAATAAAATCCTCAAAATTAACTCCACGGCTCCCATGCTCAACGAAAAGGGCCTCATAGATGTTCAACACCTTGATCAGACTTGGAAACTGATGTTGAACAGCGTTCTCCGGCGTGAGCTCCCTTACCATCGGCTTAGCCCCATAGATGTACTCATCCGGCGGGAGCAACTCTTCATAATGTTCCCCCATAGCCGGTAGGCCAGACACCTCCGTAAACTCTTCCAGCGAGATGGACACTTCCCGATCCATGGCAAGGAAAGTGTGAGTAGGAATGTTCCACTGCTCCAGGAAGGCCTTGAACCACCAAGTGGGAAGCGTAGGATACTGGAAGAGAGAGACGTAGACTGCGGTGTACAGTCCTAGTCTTATCAACTGCGACTTCCTCGTCGACAGGATATACCGGGCCCACGGCAGATAGCCAACCGGGTGGCGGGGGATCAGACCAATGTTATATGATTGCCCCCAAGGTCTCGCCTCGCCCTGACAGATACGGCGTCCTAGGATGTCCAAAACCATCGGACGCTGGACCGGGATGACATCTATGGCCGGGTGAAGAAAACCCTTCGATGTCCAATCCGTCATCTCCGCGGCATACTGCACCGGGGGTGGGCTGGCGTAATGAATCGCCGTTATGGGCTCCGACGGCACCGCACATGTAAAGCTGCGTCGACCCATAATAATTTGATTGTACCACGACCCCCAAAGGTGGAGACTCTTATACTCCGGGTCGTACGCCTTGATCATGGCCAGGACCTCGCGATCCAAAGGCGCCTCTGGAAACCCCTCCTCTGAGCGGACAAACGGGAATGAAGTGTCTTCAGACATGATCGCTGCAAAAGAGCAATGTAGCTGTCAGTGTTGAATCCCAACGTTCGGCATTGAAAGAAGAAAATGCATTAATTAAAATTAAAATCAAGATTAATTAATTACACCGCACCATAGTGCAGTGAGTAGGAGACCAAAGAGGGACCCATGAAATCTAAATGAGAATACGTCAATCAATAATCAATAAGACAAACTCATCATTGGATGAGATTGTCAGTTGGTCCCTAGGGGGAACATTCCCATAATAAAAAAGGGGGGAAAGAATCCCTAGAGACAAGGAAGAAATCTCCTCTTTCAGAGCAAAGCTCTGTCACAGAATGACACTTGTCAAATCCTGGTCTCAAAAGAGTAAAATTCTTTAAAAAGGAGCTTAGCTCTGTAATATTCCAAAAAAAATGTGTTGAAAATAATTTTAAAATTAAAATTTCTAGAATCTTGAAAAATCCATGAAAACTTACGAAAAAGTTCTTTGCCTTTCAGATCTAAAAGATCTACATTTGATCCAAGAGCAAAGCTCTGTTCATGGGTTAGAACCCATGAAAGATCTCTGTGGATCTGTAAGTTCTTTTAGAGCAAAGCTCTGTTTATGAAACCCCAAGGGGGACCTCTTTAGATCGAAGGATCTGTAAGAGCCAAGCTCTATTAATTAATTAAAAAAATTTTATCTGAGATTAAGTTTACCTAAAATTTTCTAACTTAGAAAATAAGAGCAAAGCTCTAAAGTTCTGGAAACGAGAGCAAAGCTCTGAAATCTTAAACGAGAGCAAAGCTCTGGAAAATCAAAACCTAATGGTGAGATTTTCTAAGGGTCAAACGCCCTATTTATAAGGCGCTTGCGCCTCTTGAGATTCCCCCTTGATCTAACGGTCAGGGGGGGTTGCCACCGTTGCACTCACGTGTGCGCCACGTGAGCGCAACGGTGGGGGGGCATTTGTTTCGCCCAATCAGAGCAAAGCTCTGTTTGAATTCAAAATTCAAATTTTGAAGCAACGCTTCAGATCCTCTGCGCTGGGCGCAACTTGCCACGTGTCTGGCGCAACGCGCCGAGCGCAGCGCCCAGAAAGCGCACCCAATCAGAGCAAAGCTCTGTTTAAACGAAGCAACGCTTCAACTGCACTGCACACTACGCTGCGTGACACGTGTCAGCGCAGATGCGCTAGCGCAGTTGCGCTGCGCTCTGCGCTGCGCGACACGTGTCAGCGCAGATGCGCTAGCGCACTTGCGCTGCGCTTTGCGCTGCGCGACACGTGTCATGCGCTGGGGCATCTGCGCCAAACTAAATTAATATTTTTATGAAATCTTTTCTGTTCTGTCCAGAACTAAAAGATTTTCTTCTGTCTTTGGATCAAAGATCCAGCGGTGGGAAAATTCCCAAAATCACTCAGGAAAGATCTTGTTAACAAATTTAACAAATTTATGGGCACTATAAATAGGACCCCAGACCTCATTCAAAGAAAGAGGAAGAATTTTCTCGAAAAAAAAATCAAGAAACTCTAAGCAGAGAAAACTCTGAGAAGATCTCAAGAAAAAGGTAAAGAACCTTTATGAAGTAGAAGAAAGGCCTTCTAATAGATCATCGATCTAAAAATAAAATGAATGATCTTTATATAAAAAAGAAAACAGTGCTTTGCACTTCTGGTGAACCTTCGGTTCTCTAAAAAACAATAAAAAAAAAATAATAATAAAATAATAAAAGAATAGTGCTTTGCACTTTTAAGAACCTCTGGTTCTTCGAGTAAAGAAAAAATTTATTTTTCTTTGATCTAATTTAGATCAAGAACTTAAACAGTGCTTTGCACTTCCCTTCTTGAATCTAAAAGATTCTTAGTGCTTTGCACTTCCAAGTTGCGCCGCTGCGCTCTTAAGAGAGCGCCACGTGTCGGCCATAAAACCACTTGCGCTAAGCGCCCTTAAGATAGAGCTTTGCTCTCTGGAATTGGCGCAACTCGCTGAGAGAGCGCCACGTGTCAGCAGCGCAATAGCACAGCGCAATAGCGCAGCGCACTGCGCTGTTGCGCTCGCGCTCATCAAGGCACGACACGTGTCATCACCATATGAACTTGCGCTCATTACTTAGCGCAAAGCGCAGATGCATTAAAAAGGGCCAAGCCCAATTAAGAGAAGGCCTAACAGGCTCAATAAAGCGCAAACGCATTATTTTAAGGGGCAGAGCCCAAACAAGAACAGATGCTTCGCATCATTTATAAATGGGCAGGGCCCAAACGAAATATTCAGAATGCTATGCATTTTAAAAGGGGCAAAGCCCAAACCAGGTAGATACTCTGCGCCACTTACAAAGGGACAGAGCCCAAAATAAATTGATACTCTGTAGAGCCTAAATAAAAAAAAATGCAAGGCAAAAGCAAATAAAAGGCTGAACTGGACTTAGCCCAATCGTGGCCATAAGTCCTTAAATTAAATCGACTGAGCAAAATGGCTCTCCTAAGTCAATCTACGTCCGGTTCGAGGGTACATCTCTGAACTCCTTTGACATCCATCGTTGTAATTCCTCAACGACGTCAAAGAGGTGACGGGTCCCAAAGACCACACATCCATATGGACTGCGGGGTCCTTAAACTCGTGGACCGAGACGTCCTTAAAACTAATATTGGACCGGAACGTCCTTAAACTAATATCGGACCGAAACGTCCCTAAACTAATAGTGGACCACCACGTCCCTAAAACTGGCGACGGACCACTACGTCCTTAAACTGGTGACGGACCGAAACGTCCTTAAACTAATAATGGACCACTACGTCCTTAAACTGGCGACGGACCGAAACGTCCCTAAACTAATAATGGACCACCACGTCCCTAAAACTGGCGATGGACCGCCATGTCCCTAAACTGGCACAATAGGGTCCAAACGCTCTTTTGCCGGATCTAAACGATTCCGTCTAAGTTGATCTTAACCCCAAATACGGTTAATGCGTCCTTAGATCTTTAAATGAACAATAAAACTCCAAATCAACTTTGGTTCAAGGGTACATCTCTGAACTCCTCTGACATCCGTCGTTGTAATCTCTCAGCGACGTCAGAGAGGTGACGAGTCCCGACAGCCAGACAATTAAATCAATCATTACGTCAAGTCGATCTTAGTCCAAAACAGGACTAACGTATCCTTGACGAACGTTTAAGTTGATCTTAGCCGCAACGCGACTAATGTATCCTTAAACCAAAAAACACCAAACCCAAATCTAACTGAATATGGATTTGGACTAATCCACGTCCTACGGGTGACGGCATCACTCAGTCTCCGTATACAATCCACGGGCAATCATAAACAAAACAAACACACACGACACGAAGTGAAATTCTGGAGAAGGAGAAAGTTGTTACCGCGACGCGGTAGCGTAATTAACTGCAGGGGCTTGCGCCTGCAGGGAAGAGCGTCCCCACAATCAAAAACCCCTCACCCTGAGGGGGAATCTGACGAAGTCTGCTACATCGGCCGCATCCGTCTAAACCTCCGATACAAGGTGCCATAAATCAACATTGGCATCTTCGGAGAGATGGACGGATAAAACCAAATAGCATCTGCCCCGAACCCCAGGCAACGGACGCGAAGTCCGGGCCGCCGTTCGGAGGGGAACAATCATCGAATCTCGGGCCTGCCGCCAAACCTTATAGATTTTGGAAGAGAGCCGTTGAGGGGATCGGGGTTGTTCTGACTTTATTTCCGCAATCTTTTTTAGTGGGGGAGGAGACCTCTTTAGCACCGCAGTAGGGGAATTCCTTCGCACCTTATTTAGCATCTCGAAGTTGTTCCCAGTTGGAACAGCAGCATTAACTTCTGCCGTCGGGGCTGATGGAGTTAGCCCAGAGGGGGAGTTGACCCCAGCCTTCCTTACTCGGCGCCAATGGCGACGTCGAGCGTGTCGAGCGGACGACACTGGTTCAGCGGTGAGAATGGCTTCGTCTTGCCCTCTGTGTTGGTGGGGGGTCGCTGCTGGTGTTAGCCTATCAAAGACCGATGTCCTTTGGGTGGCAGAAGCGGGAGCTGGAGCCGTCAATCTTGTAAAGACCGACTTTTTGGCAGGGGAAGCCGCTTTGATGACTTCAGGAGCAGGACCAGTCACTTTCTTAGAAGCAGCCTTCTCTGGGATTGTAGGCCCCATTGTGGGTCCATAGGAGTTCTGGCCCAATCTAGAGAAGACCGAGGCGCTGATGTTGGGCGACTCGTCGAGAAGGGCCGCGTCAGGGGTAATACGATCAAAGACCGACTTCTTGGGAGCTTCCGTTGTCAGCACTGGAGCGGTAAAGCTTGTCGGCGGGAGAATGGTCCCAAAGAACAATCCTGTGGTGGCTCGAGTGACCTGTTCCACGGGCATTGTGAATAGCGAAGCAGCTTAGGGTCCGTAGGCTATACCTCCTGGCGAGGCAGAGCGTTGGTTGCAATCGTAGTCCGAGAAGTTGGAGCATTTCGCAGAAGCCATCGATTCTTTGCTTTCTGCAATAAGCAAGACGCCAAGTCTTAGTATCTTGAAACCCAAGGGCAACCATTAGTGAACCGCGATTGGCTCGCGAATCACGACACACGTAGTATGGAGTGGAAAGAGGAAAAGGTCCCACCGGGCGTGCCAGAATCTGTTCCCCTCCGAATGGCGGCGTCGACTGGGCGTCTCGCCTGAGATTCGGGGCAGATGCTAATTGGCACTATCCGTCCACCTCTCCGAGGATACCAAGTTGATTTATAGCACCATGTATCAAAGGTTTGAACGGATGCGTCCGATGTAGCAGACTTCGTCAGATTCCCCCTCGCTTGAGGGGTTTTCTGATTGTGGGGATGCTCTTCCCTGTAGGCGTAAGCCCCTGCAGTTAATTACGCTACCGCGTCGCTGTAACAACTTTCTCCTTCTCCAGATGGTCACTTCGTGTCGTGTGTGTTTATTTTATGTTTTGTTGCCCGTGGATTGTTTACGGAGACCGAGTTATGTCGTCGCCCGTAGGGCGTGGACTAGTCCAAATCCGTATTATCTTAGATTTGGGTTTGGGGGTTTGGTTTGAGGATACGTTAGCCATATTTGAGGCTAAGATCAACTCAAACGTTTGTTAAGGATACGTTAGTCTAACTTGAGACTAAGATCAACTTAACGGGATCGTTTAGATCCGACAAAAGAGCATTTGGGCTCCATTGTTCCAGTTTAGGGACATAGTGGTCCATTGCATGTATGGCCGTCGGGACCCGTTACCTCTCTGACGGCGTTGAAGGATTACAACGACAGTTGTCAAAGGAGTTCCGAGATGTACCCTTGAACCAAAGTTGGTTGGAGGGATTCATAGTCCAGTCTGTTTGAAGGTTTAAGGATACGTTAGCCATATTTGAGGCTAAGATCAACTTAAACGGGATCGTTTAGATCCGGCAAAAGAGCATTTGTGGCTCTATTGTTCCAGTTTAGGGACATGGTGGTCCCTCTCAAGTTTAGGGACATTGCGGTCCATGGGTAGTTTAAGGACATTGCGGTCCATGGGTAGTTTAAGGACATTGCGGTCCAATGTTAGTTTTAAGACATCTCGGTCAAGGTTAAGGACGTCGTAGTCCATGGGTTTAAGGACCCCACAGTCCATTATTAGTTTTAAGACATCTCGGTCAAGGTTAAGGACGTCGTAGTCCATGGGTTTAAGGACCCCACAGTCCATTGTTAGTTTTAAGACATCTCGGTCAAGGTTAAGTACGTCGTAGTCCATGGGTTTAAGGACCCCACAGTCCATTGTTAGTTTTAAGACATCTCGGTCAAGGTTAAGGACGTTGTAGTCCATGGGTTTAAGGACCCCACAGTCCATTGTTAGTTTTAAGACATCTCGGTCAAGGTTAAGGACGTCGTAGTCCATGGGTTTAAGGATCCTACAGTCCGTTGTTAGTTTTAAGACATCTCGGTCAAGGTTAAGGACGTCGTAGTCCATGGGTTTAAGGACCCCACAGTCCATATCAATGTGTGGTCATCGGGACCCGTCACCTCTTTGAAGACGTTGAGAGTTTACAACGCCAAGTATCAAAGGAGTGAAGAGATGTACCCTGGAACCGGAGTGGATTAAATAGTCTTTGGCCTAATTTGGGATCAAGACCAATTAATTATGTTATGATCCCATTAGCCCAGTTAATTACGAATTGAGGACTTATGGCCAGCTTGGGCTAAGTCCAATCATGTCTGGGACATCGGCCCTCCTGTTGGTCCCTTGAAGGAGAGGCTTTGCCTCTGGCCATTTAGCCAATTGGGCCAATGCCTAGTGTTAAACACTAAAGACCAATCAGTGTTGAACACTGGGAATGAGATTGATAAGTCAGTGTTTAACACTAAAAGATAGTTGGTGTTAAACACCAGCAACAAGGTTTTCAAATTAGTGTTAAACACTAAAATAGATCAGTGTTAAACACTGGCAACAGAAATCTCAAATTAGTGTTGAACACTAAGGTAATCAGTGTTGAACACTGCAAATAAAGTTCTTTGATTAGTGTTGAACACTAAGGCCAAACAGTGTTTTAATACTGGATTCAGGGGTTCCAATTTAGCGTTAGACGCTAAGGCAAGAGGGGTCACATGGTAGCACGTGAGGGCGCCCTCCCTTCGTTTGTTCTGCTGAGAATATCGCATCTTTTGGGGCATCACGTGCCATCACGTAACGGGTGTTTAAATGGAATATGTTAAAGCCTCTGCCAAGGGTCACGTGGGTCACGTGAGGCACTGCCTCAAAGGGGCTTTTCTGTAGATCTTTTTGGGGGTCACGTGACCCTGCCTCTATGTATGTTTTTTAGAAGATCTGTTAATCCCTTTCAGGAATTAAATTCCTCGTAGGGTTGAACCCTGACAATAATTTCAGAGAAATCAAATTCCTACTTCCTTTTGAAGATTTATATTTTGGAATAGAGTTGAACTCTGAATTTTCTGTAGGAATTAAATTCCTCATATATATGTGAAGAACTGAATAGGGTTAAACCCTAATAAAAGCTTTAAGGAATTAAACCCCCACTCTCTGTTAAAGAAATATTCTGGGGAATGAGATTAAGGGAATTAAATTCCTGTTGTTTTAACAGAACTAAGTTCTTAACTTGGGTTAAACCCTGATTCTTTTCATTCTGAAGGAATTAAATTCCCATAACACAGGGTCAAACCCTAATTTTATTTTAAAGGAATTAAATTCCTATAGTTCTGTGAGAATTAAATTCTCGTGCTTCCATTCCCTCTCTATGCTTTGGATCTGCATGGCAGGATCTCAACCCATTGAGACTTAAATTCTCAACTCAAGGGGAGATGTGCACTTTACAGATCCTCCACCAAAGAGAGAACTATGTTCTTCTGTTTTATATCAGAGTTAAACTCTGTTGAGAATTAAATTCTCTTTTCTTTCAAAAAAAACCTTCCCTTTCTTACCTAGGGTTTTCTTTTGCAGAAGATCCAAATTCCTCCCAAGTATCAAGGCTCTCTCTCTCTTTTTTCCCTCTGCATATATATCTCTTTTTTGTGTGTCTCTTGGCTCCTATTTATAGGAGAAGCAGCCGAATCAATTAGTTTTGGTGAATCTTTCATTGGGAGATTTGATTTGTATTCACCATTCGTTTTGGACCTTTGGATTATTAGGTGAATTTTATTCACCATTGGATTTTAAATCCAGAGATTCTCCTTTGTTATTTTGGTTAGATTTTACGGGGAAATCTTTCCAAATTCGAGATTTTCTCATAGATAGATGATATTTAATCACCTTTAAATCTTTAATTCAATCGGTTGCTTTGGAAAGATTTAAGAGGTCTTTTCTCAGAATTTAATTCTGTTAACATATAGGCTTTGAAAGCTGGTCACGTATGGCCACGTGACCCTTGGTCACGTGTGGGCACGTGACCCCCTTGTAACGAGCCCTCTTCTTTCTTTCTGCGCTCTGCTTTCTGGTCGCTGCTTAGCTGTCACGTGCCACCACGTGACCCCTGGTCACGTATGAGCACGTGACCTTCGTCTGGAGCCTTTTTCTTGATTCAATCAGGGAATTGAGTCTGCTGCTTTTGAGTGTCACGTGCCAACACGTGACCCTTTATGAAGCCCTTTTCTTCGATGTAGTTGGGAAACTGAATTTGCCTTGCTGATGATTTTAGATGTCACGTGCCAACACGTGACTGCTGGTCACGTGTAAGCACGTGACCCTTTTCTGAAGCCTTTTTCGTATGCTTTCCTGATTTTAAATCAGGAAACATAGTCCAATTTGGGACTAAAGTCTGTTTGAGGGTTTAAAGATACGTTAGCCCTATTTGAGGCTAAGATCAACTTAAACATTTGTTAAGGGTACGTTAGTCTAATTTGAGACTAAGATCAACTTAACGGGATCGTTTAGATCCGACAAAAGAGCATTTGGGCTATATTGTTCCAGTTTAGGGACGTAGTGGTCCATGTTCCAGTTTAGGGACATGGGGGTCCATTGTATGTATGGCCGCCGGGACCCATCACCTCTCTGACGACGTTGAAGGATTACAACGGCAGGTGTCAGAGGAGTTCAGAGATGTACCCTTGGACCAGGTGTAAATTGATTTAAGAGAGCAGCCATGCTCAGTCAATTTAATTTGAGGACTTACGTTCAGAATTAGGCTAAGTCCAATTGAAAATGTGCAACATTTTATTTGCATTTGGCCTATTAGGCCTTAATTAGGGCTCTGCTCCTGCACTGTATTTTATTCTGGCCTGTTAGGCCTGTTAAGTTGGGCTCTGTCCCCTTTTTTTATAATGCAAAGCATTTGTTTTGGTCCATTAGGCCTCTTAATTGGGCTTTTCCCCTTAATAATGCGTTGCATTAATTAGTCTGACAGAGCGCCACGTGGCTTGTCAGGCACTTTGCGCAAGGCGCAAACTCATGGGAAGGCGACACGTGTCACGCTATAGTGAGCGCAAGCGCAGTGCGCTGCGCTGTTGCGCTGCTTACACGTGGCGCGCTCTGGTGAGTTCAAGCGCAGTACGCTGCGCTGTTGCGCTGCTGACACGTGGCGCGCACTGGTGAGTTGCGCCAATTTCAGAGAGCAATGCTCTATTTTAAAAGCGCATAGCGCAGACCATTATGGGGTTGACACGTGGCGCTCTCTGGTGGCTTGCGCCAACCCGAGAGCGCAACAGTGCAGATTTTGCAAGTGCAGGGCACTCTTTTATTATTTTGATCAATTTTAGATCAAAGAAAACAGATTTTCTTGTTTTCAAAGAACCAGTGGTTCATCAAAAGGCAATTCCTTTATTGTTATTATATTTTTATTGAAGATCTTTGATCTTTTTCTTAGATCAATGATCTTTTTAGAAGAAATTCTTCTTTATTCAGAGATTTTTACCTTTTCTTTTTCTTAGCACTTCTCAAAATTTTCTTTAGAGGAGTTCTCTGTTTTTCTCTCTGTGTTGATATCTTCATGTGTTGGGGTCTGGGGGCCTTTTTATAGTGCCAATGATTTGTTGAATTTGTTAGAGAGATCTTTCTCTGAGTGATTTGGGGATTTTCCCCCACCGTTGGATCTTTGATCCAAGGGCTTCTGTTTTACAGAAGACAATCTTCTTGTTTTAACAAGAACAGAAAGATCTTACTGGAATTTTAATTCTGTTTGGCTCAAACGCGTCAGCGCTTGACACATGTCGTGCAGCGCAGAGCGCAGCGCAACTGCGCTGCCACGTGTCGCGCAGCGCACTGCGCTGCCACGTGTCGCGCAGCGCAGAACGCAGCGCAACTGCGCTGCCACGTGGCGCGCAGCGCAACTGAAGCGTTGCTTCTTTAATTTTTTAATTTTTAATTTTTAATTTTAATTTTCAGAATAGAGCCTTGCTTTGATTGGGGGGAAACAGAAGCGTTGCTTCGTTTCCCGCCTTGGAATTTGAAGAGAGCTTTGCTCTGATTGGGGTAAACAATATATTTCTACTTGCACACACGGGCTTCACTACACTCATATATTTATGTTATCATACCACATGCACACACCTTATACATTGAGTACTTGCTGGGATGTTCTGACATTCCTGAGATTTGCCATCTTAGGTTTAAAAGCGGATTTTCAGGCTGAGCAGGATTAGAGCGACCATCGGGACCTTACCGAAGATCAGTAACCCGTAGATTTATTTCTTTTTAGTTAGTATTTAGCTTATGCGCTCTTGCGGGACATTAGGGCTTATGTCTGTTGGATATGTATGCCCTAGAGGCCATTATTGTATATGTATACATGTGGATGCTGGAGATATGTATGTACATGACAATCTTGCTCAGTTATATAGTATATTATTTGAGTTGTCTTTATCTTGATATGTGTTTTTTCTATTGATACTTTATACAGCTTGCACATATTGATAAAGACTTGATACAGTAGTATACTATTATGGTTTGATTTTATCTTAACATGTGCATATGATATACTTGATATTATATATGGCGGTTACATGTTGATAAAGCCTGTAGGATATTGCTTGACTACCTGTGTTGTGATGGCGATCATACTTGTGGGAGCAAGGTAGTCCATAAGCACATCCTTGAGAGGTCTCTAGTCGCATGAGTATCGAGACTGGGCATTGATACTATCGAGACTGGGCATTGATACTCCATAGTAGACTAGTGTATACGTTTCTAGACCCCGACGAGGGGCGATGGTTGATCCCGCAGCCATTGATCTAATGCACCTAAGGTCGTATACAAGTGCTCACTAGGTGTGAGTACACTGGACGGATTCGCCGAGAACTTCCAGATGGTACTATACCTACCGTCAGATGGAAGTTCTCAGGTGACATATGTACAAGTTAGTCTTCGGACCTGAGATCGTCATTTGTCTCGTGTGAGTTCCCACTGTGCTTTGATCACTACCCTACCACGGCTCTACTGAGCCGTACAAACAGGTTTTGGTTGGGTACAGTCCCAATCCATATAGAGGCAGTGAACAATTGTTGGGGATTCGTTTCTCCCGGTATTGGGAGTCGATATCGCACTGTGTTCGATTGGTCAGGACCATAAGACCTTGGCCAAGGCAGTTGGGATTTACTGATAGGTTGATCAGTAGTTTCTCGGATTGGTCCTGAACCGCATCAGCATGAATTATCGGGTTATTAGGGTCTGACGTTTACCGTCCGCTAGACCCGATATGCGATACTCTCAAACGAAGAGACCGGACTGTACGAAGATTGTCAAAGATAGGCTCAGTAGGAGTTCGGACGAGTTTGCTCGTCGGCCTTCCTTTTTGTCAGGCACCTAGGTAGCCGATACGTGCAGCTAGTATCGCTGACGTGTTTGTAGTTAAACCCACTGCCATCATACTTGTAACACCCTAGTTCATTTATACCAATTCTTTTGGGTATTTCTTTATTTATGGCTATTTTTTGATTTATTGTGTTTTGGATGCAAATAGTATAATTGGTATCCGTGTTTGCATTCGACCCGACCCGCTTGCTGGAAACCCATCTTGATTTCTATTTATGATCTATCCCTGCTACTTATGAGGATCCGTGCACTTTCATGTTGTATATCCTGTTCACCTGCATTATATCTGGCATTTGCATTTTTTAATAGTACAAATATAATCAAATAAAATATTTAAATAAATAAATAAATAATATCTTGTATGGCCTGCATCATACTCCTAACCCTTTGGTAGCATCCGTGTATCTTGTTCTCGTTCCGTTCAGTGAAACGGACCTGTTTGGATCGCTACGCACACGCTACGTGTATCCGTTCTTGGGGGTATGCTTTTTCGTTACCCGGTTATCCTATTTTGTTTTTGGTTGATACGTATATTATCAATATTTTCAAATCGTAATTTTAGACCCAACTCGGGCGTATTTTGAAACAATTTTATACTAGCCAAAAACTCAATTTTACCTAATATTATATTCTTTCTATATCTTCGGTTTATTATATACGAATATAAAAATTCTTTTAACTAAAAATATTTTATTTCCAAATCTTAACTAACCCCCAGATCAGTCTCTCTCTCTCACTACATTTTTTTATTAATTAATTATATTCTTAATTTTTATAAACCCATACCTCACACGTCTTCTCTCTCCCTCCTCGTTCTCGTTTTCCCGCCGCTCGCGAACCCTAACCCTAGCATTCACCCTCGAACTCGCCTCGCAGTCGCCGCTCCACACTCGACCTCGCCTCCACCTTCTCCATCTTCTCTCCTTCCTCCTATCTCTTCTTTTCCGCGAGCCCCAAGACCCCGACAAAGAACCCAACAACCCACAACCCTCGCTTCGCCCCTGCACCTCACCGTCACCATCTCGCCGTCGTCGACTCCACCTTGTCGACCACCTTCACTTCTCCCTCTCCCCTTCTTTCCCCCGACGAACCCTGAGTCTGCAACCTCACGCCAACCTCTCCTGCCACCCGACCCTGCACACCCTCCTCACCGGAGCTCGTCTCGCCATCGACCTCAACCCTCGCCGCCACTTTCTCCCCCTCTCTCTTGTCTCTTACTTCCCAGAACCTGAGCAAGAACCCTGCACTGAGCCAATCCCCGGCATCAAGAACCCGCAGCCACCTCGCCGTGAAACCTCGCCGGAAACCCACGACCCATCGTCGACATTCCCCTAGCCTCGCCTCTGTCCCCGAGCACCAAACCCCATACCACAGCACCTTCATCTTCTTCTCTTTCTTCTTCTTCTTCTTCTCTTTTTCGTCTTTATTAGTTTCTGTTTTCCAGTAACCGCCGGATCCGTGTCGTCGCCGACGATCCGAGCGACCCAGTGGATATCCCCAGCCAACGTGGTCACATTCTTGCTTTGCTTGGTTCAGTTCTATACGCTCCACTTGTGCGTCGCTACATTTACCGATATCGTACGGGGCGTACGCACCTCGTCATGAGATCTGATCAGGCAAGTTTCTCTTGCTACATGCTATATTATTATATTTTGCATCCATATGAATAAAAATATCACATGTTTACTGCATTGTATATCCATGTTACTGTTTTACTGTTTTCGGATAGACGTTCGTATCCGTATCATTTATTACATATATAGCTGCATGTAAGTTGATCTTGCTACATGCTATGATACATATTTTGCATCCATATTAATAATAATATTACATGTTCATTGCATTGTGCATCCTATGTTACCGTTTTACAATTTTACAATATCCGTTCGCATCCGTACAATTTATTATATATCTAGTTGCATGCCATGTCATATTATATAATGTTACCGTTATATTAGTACCCCATGCTTGATAATGTGCATCATGCGTAGTCATGGAGTTATAGATGTGATCCCTGATAGACATTGTGCATCCGTGTTTTACCGTGCTTCGATACCTGTTACAGTTTTACATTGAGCATCCATTTGATACATTTGCACTAACTGACATGACCTGATACACCCCTGCTTGACTTGATACCTGATCCTGTTACTAATGCCGACAATCCTGACTTATCGTCCCGACGGACGTATCATGTTGTCTATTCAGACAAAACTTGTACCTGCTTGATCCTGTGTTGGCATTAGCTCCAGATTTATCAATACCTGATTTGAACATATAACTTTGGGGGTAAGGGAAAATCAAGAATGTAACCGAACGTAACTCAAAGGGCTATTATATTGTTTGTCGTATTTTCGGGCGTTACGGAAAAATCCTTTTAACGTGGTCCCGTGGGGAATGAACGGGGCATATACTGAATAATCATGTTACCGTGGTCCCGTGGGGAATGAACGGGGTATAGTCTGATGGGTTACGATGAGGATTACATTAATTGATTTCGAAGACTTTAGATTAGATAACCTAGAATCCAGATATAGGCTGCACACCACATGTACATACCCTCACCGTTTCATTTCCGTGTTTACTTTCTATATTCATGTCATCATTTATATTCATGCATGCATATCTCATGTATCCTGTTCATTTATTATTGTTGATATTATGACGCGCTGACGTCTGGGTTTTGCATGGCCCAGATCCTCTATCTTTGTCACAGGTTGACCAGGAGTATTTTAGCCGACATGCCGAGTAGTGAGGATCCTGTTAGTATCTAGTTAGTTTAGTTTTATTTCCGTACTTTCATTTCCTGATGTGAGCCCGTATTTGGGACGTACTTTCCAGATGTTATTGCTTATTAGATTTATTGCTTCCGCACATTTATATTTCTTGACTCGTTTATTCTGGCATATGGACATGTACTAGATAGTTTATTTTATTTTACAGTTCTTGATATCTTATAGACAGCCATAATGTGACTGTGGATGGATGTTTCCTAACCACAGGTAGCATGGTTGGCTCTGTCACGTGCTGATCTTAGCGCACTCTAGGAAGCGGGGCGTGACAGGGTTTGTTTGGTATCCGAGCCATAGGAGTTAGGTTAATCGGGTTTGATTCTTTTGTAGTTGGGTATTGGACCCAATACATGAATCAGAAAACCCGTAATTAGGAACACGTCCTGCCACATTGTTGTCGTGATCCTTGAATCTTATTTTTCTCTTGACCCTTGTCTTGACGATATGCAAATGACCTTGCATCTCGGCTTGAAATCCTTTTAGTTCCTTATTGTTTCTCTCGTCCAATTCTTTTGATTCTGATACTAGGATTTGGGCGACTTGAACGGAGTTATGTGATTGTAACTATGAACTGAAGCATGGTTACAATACGGTACTCTATTTAAGTAACTTGGAGTCGTGGTCTTAATTCATTTCCTTATTTCATGGTCGTTATATTACCTTGGTTCTCTCAATTTCATTGCTTACCAGTTCATGTTTTATCACAAGCTTGAATTTTATTTACCGTGCTTATCTTCTTCAGTGTCTTTGTTTTAGATGAAGTTGTTTCCGGTATCCTACTTGTTCATGATTTTCCCGCATTAGCATTATTTAATTCTGGTGCATCCCATTGTTTTATGTCGTCCAAGTTTATTGCCGCACATTCGATTTATTGCATGACCCTGTCTAGTTGTTGGGACATACACACTAGGAACGAGAAGATCATATCTAGTAGTGAGTGTAAGGATTGTTCTGTTGTTTTTTGCAGACGTGAGTTATTCACGGATTTCTTAGTGATCGATACTGGGAGTTACGATGTTGTCTTGGGAATGGATCTTCATCGGCACTTTCTACGCTCACATTGATTGTAGGGCAAAGAAAGTGATTTTCCAGATTCCCGGACATCCGGAGTTTGTATTTGCTGGAGGTAGCAGTTCTGTCGGGCCAGTCGAGTTTAGGGCTAGGCCGACAAACAGTGTTCTTTCGTCGATGGAAGTTGATAAGGAGGAAGCGCCAGCTGTAGTTCGAGAGTTCATGGACGTGTTCGAGGACATCTCGGGTTTACCGCCAAAACGAGATGTGGAGTTCGCGATCGATCTTGTTCCTGGAGCAGCGCCAATCTCAAAGGCATACTATCCGATGGCACCAGTAGAGTTGGAAGAGCTAAAGAAGCAGGTTACCGAATTGCTTGAGAAGGGTTGGATTCGCAGCAGCAATTCACCTTGGGGAGCTCCAGTTCTTCTAGTTAAGAAGAAAGATGGCACGCAGAGGATGTGCATCGATTATCGAGAATTGAACCGGATGACTATTAAGAACAAGTACCCGATCCCTCGCATTGGCGAATTATTCGAGCAACTTTGTGGCGCGAGGGTATTCTCGAAGCTAGATTTGCGATCCGGATACCATCAAGTTCGGGTTAAATCGGAGGATATTTGCAAGACTGCGTTCCGAACTCGATTTGGACATTACGAGTATTTAGTGATGCCACTCGGAGTCACGAATGCACCAGCGATATTTATGAACTTAATGAATCGAATCTTTTCACCGTTCTTGGACCAGTTTATAGTGGTGTTCATCGATGATATTCTGGTCTACTCGAGGAGCCTACAAGATCATGCAGAACACTTGAAGATCGCACTGCAGATGTTGAGGCAAGAAAGATTATATGCAAAGATGAGCAAGTGCGAGTTTGGATTGAAGAAGTGAAGTTTTTGGGGCACGTCATATCCGGAGATGGAATTGCCGTTGATCCCGAAAAGATTGCAGCAGTTCAAGATTGGCCGATTCCGAAGAACGTAGCAGAGATCAGAAGTTTTCTTGGACTTGCCGGATATTACAGAAGGTTCGTGGAGAATTTTGCTCGCTTAGCTGAGCCTTTGACCAAGCTTACGCGAAAGGAAGTACCGTTCGTTTGGATGGATAGTTGTGCGTCAGCTTTTGAGGCGTTGAAGCAAAGATTGATAACTCCTCCTATTTTGACCGTACCAGACAGTTCCGGAGGATTGGTGATTCATAATGACGCATCTGGGAAAGGTTTGGGATGTGTTTTGATGCAGCATGGGAAGGTTATAGCCTACGCGTCGAGACAGTTGAAGACCCATCAGAAGAATTACCCAACTCATAAGTTGGAGCTTGCAGCAGTGATTTTCGCTTTGAAGATTTGGAGACACTACTTACTGGGCGAAAGGGTCGAAGTATTCATCGATCACAAAAGCCTAAAGTATGTGTTCACGCAGAAAGAGCTCAACATGAGGCAGCGTAGATGGTTGGAGCTGATGGCTGACTATGATCTTGATCTTAAGTACCATCCGGGGAAAGTTAATGTAGTGTCGAATGTGCTTAGTCGGTTGCCAGCAATTCGGATGTTGACTGCACAGAAGGAGCTTATCGAAGATTTTTGGATATTCGAGTTGGAGATTTTGTTACCGCATTCTTCAGGATAGTTGATGCAGCTGCAAGTACAGTCGTCGTTGATCGAGGGAATTAAAGCAGCGCAGTCACAGGATCCAAGATTGCAGAAGTTTCAAGAACAGGTAGAAGCGGGACTTCGAACAGACTTGTTGATTCATGAAGATGGTTCGTTGCGTTGTGGTAGCCGTTTGTGTGTGCCGAAAGGAGACATTCATGAAGAAATTATGAAGGAGGCGCACAATTCCGCATATTCTGTACATCCAGGAGGCACGAAGATATACCGTGATCTACGACAGCATTTCTGGTGGGAAGGTATGAAAAGGGAGATCGCCCGCTTTGTAGCGAAGTGCTTGGTGTGTCAGCAAGTTAAGACTAAATATCAAAGGGTAGCTGGTTTATTACAACCACTTTCAATTCTTCAATGGAAGTGGGAACATATAACCATGGATTTCGTGACAGCTTGACCGCGGAGTCCAAAGGGAAACAATGCAGTTTGGGTGATTGTTGATCGATTGACCAAGGCAGCTCATTTCATACCGTTTCGAGTTGGTCAGTCGACGGAAGCGTTAGCAGAACGGTACATGTAGGAGATTATGAGATTGCAAGGAGTACCTGTGAGCATCGTTTCCGATCGTGATACCCGATTCTTATCACACTTCTGGAGGAGTTTACAGGAAAGTTTAGCGACGCGATTGAAGTTTAGCACCGCTTATCATTCTCAGACAGATGGTCAGTTGGAGAGAACGATCCAAAATCTTGAAGACATATTGAGAGCTTGCATGTTAGACTTCAAGGGCTCGTGGGAGGATCATTTACATCTGGTGGAGTTTTCTTACAATAACAGCTTTCAGACGACTATTCAGATGGCTCCATTCGAAGCATTGTATGATCGCAAGTATCGCTCACCCGTTTGTTGGGACAATGTTGGAGAACGAAAATTGTTGGGACCGGATTTGATCGTGCAAACCGTAGAGAAGGTTCATACCATCCGTAATCACATGAAGGCAACACAAGATCGGCAGAAGAGTTGGGCCGATACATCTAGAAGACCTCTAGAGTTCGCTGTTAGTGATCCTGTATTCTTGAAGATATCACCGGCTAGAGGAGTGATTCGTTTTGGGAGTCGAGACAAGCTTAGTCCTCGATTCGTGAGGCCTTTCGAGATTATTGAGCGTGTTGGAGAAGTGGCTTATCGATTGGTTTTACCACCATCTTTGGCGAGTGTTCATGACGTGTTTCATGTATCTCAACTCCGTAAGTATGTTTGAGATGAAACACATGTGCTAGATCATTCGGAGCTGACTGTAAGGGAGGATTTGATCTATGAAGAACGACCGATATCGATTGTTGATCAAAGAGAAAAGGTCCTCAAGAACAAGGTTATCCCGCTCCTACTTGTTTCATGAGGGAATCGCTCGCATGGAGAATCGACTTGGGAACAAGAAGACGAAATTCGACAGAAGTTTCCACACCTTTTCTCGTAGTTTCATGTTTGTTTGTCTTTTCTTGTTTTGGGAATTTCGAGGATGAAATTCTTTTGTAGTTGTGTCACGCCCCGCTCCCAGAGTACGCTAAGATAGGCATGTGACAGAGCCAACCATGCTACCTGGGATAGGAAAAATCCCTCCACAGTCACATTACGGCTGTAGAGATATCAAGAACAATAATAAACTATCTAACACATGTCCATAAGCCAGAATAAACGAGTTAAGAATAAAATAATGCGGAAGCAAAAGATCCAATACAATGATAAACTGGAATGTACGTCCCATAATGCGGGCTCACATTGGGAAATAAAATAATGCTGAAAGGAAACCAAACTTGAATACCAACAAGTCTTCAATGCTCGGCCTGTTGACTGGGATTCTCCTGAACGGCTTGTGACAGAGAAAGAGGATCTGGGCCATGAAAAACCCAGACGCCAGTGCGTCATAATATCAACAATAATATAGTTAGGAGGTAACAGGATATGCAGGCATGAATATAAACAGTAACAAGAGTATAACAAGAATATATAACAGTAAGTATGTCAGTACATGTGACGTGCAGTGATATCTAAACTGTGTTACGGGGTTATCTATTCTAAAGTCTTCGAAACCAATTAATGTAATCCTCATCGTAACCCATCGGTGATTATTTCATAACGCCCGGAAAAACGGCAAACAATAGGTATTCCGTAACGCCCGGAAAAACGGCAAACAATAAGATGGCCCTTTGAGTTACGTTCGGTTACATTCTTGATTTCCCCATACCTCCAAGTTATGTGTTTAAGTCGGGTATTTATAAATATGGAACTAGTGCCACCACATGATCAAGCAAGTACAGCTTTGTCTGAATAGATAACAGGAAATGTCCGTAGGGACAACATGTCAAGATTGTTGGCACTAGTAACAAGATCAGGTAACAGGTCAAGTTGTGGTATATCAGGTCATGTCAGGTAGTGTACATGGATCCAATTAGGTCAAGTAGTGCATAAGTATCAAGTCGTGTCAAGCAGTAGTATATCAAGTCATGTCAGGGGGTGCACAAGTATCGCGTGGGTGCTCAAAATTAAAATATAACAAGCATGGGTACACAAAAACAAGTATGAGGTACCAATGTAACAATAAAATGGAATAATGTGATATGGTATGCAAATAAATATAAATTCAAAGATATGGGTGCACAATTATCGGTTAGGATTACGATTATAGTTCCAATACTAATTAGGATGCAATTTATTAAATATGGAATATTAATTTCACAGTATATGTATTAATGTGATCTATGGATGCAATTGTATATATATTAGACAAGATGGATGCAAATAGGTATCCGAAAGGTTATAAACTATAAAATGGTACTATGGGATGTACAAATAAGCACTATGTGATATAAATATTGATATGGATGCAGTATAATGTAATCTAGTATGCAACAAGATAAGTTTTCATGATCTAGATCTAAAATGATGTAAACGGATGCAAACGGAATATCGAAACTTTTTAAAATGAAATGTGGGGTACTAGATTTAAACTACAGGTATGATATATATTTAAATAGGTATATAATAATTTAAATAGCATGTAGCAAGATTAACTTGCCTAGACGGATCAAGAAACGGACGCATACGGTACGTCCGACGTCAGTGAAATGTCGCAACGCACGTACGGCACACGCAACGGGTCCAAGAAGCGTACAAGGATGACCACACGAGTCAGGTACGACGTCTGGATCATCGGGATCGTTGACGTCACGTCTGGCTCCGGCGAACTACTGTAGACAGAGAACCATTTTGATTACAGAGAAGAAAGGAAAGAAAAGAAAGAAAGAAGGGGAAGAAGAAGGAGTGCTAGGCTCACTGGGTTGCACCGGATTTAGGGGACGAGGGGCGACGACGAAATCAACTCCGGCGAACCTCGTCGGCGGTGTAGTGGTGTGCAGGGGGCTCAGGTCTGTTTCTGGGTGTGCTGGGCTCGGGGAAAGAGAGAGGATGTGGAGGTAATGATGAGGGTGAGGAGGCGGCGACGAAACGTCGACGATGACGGCGACGAGGTAGGCGAGGGGGCGACGGCTAGGATTCGCGGGTTCGTGGGTTAAAAGAAAATGAGGAGAGGAAGAAAGAAAGGATATATAATAAAGGGGGGAGAGAGATAATCTGGGGGAGAGAGAGAGGAGAGAGAGAGAAGATCGAGAGGAGAGAGAGAGAGGAGATCGAGAGGAGAGAGAGAGTGGGATGAACAGTTAGGAGATATAAGGTTGTTTGTATATGGGGAGAGAAAGAAAGGAAGAGGGGAGGAGAGAGGCTGAGAGAGGGAGAGAAAGGAGTGGGGCCGGGGTCAACGAGAGAGAGAGAAAGTTTGTTAAAAGATTTTAATATTTATTATAAAGAGAGAGAGAGAGAGAGAGAGAACAGGTACTGTTAGTTAGGATTTAAAAAAAATATAAATATAAATATATACTGCAGAGAGAGAGAGAGTGTCTGTGATTGATTAGTTAAAAGAATATATAATTTAGTTATAAAATTAATTATGTATAATAGTTTAATAGTTTAGTTAAGGAATATAATATTTATCCGTTTTGAGATTTTGGCAAAAACAAACTTACTCCAAAACACGCCCAGATCGGGTCTAAAATTCAGATTTAAAATATGAAAAATATATGTGACGTCCAAATTTCAAAATGAATGCTCAGGTAACAAAAATGCATACCCCCAAAAACGGATGCACGTACATGCGCGTAGCCATCCAAACACGTCCGTTTCACTGAACGGGACGAGAACAAGATGCGCAGATGTTACCACGGGGTTAGGGGTATCATGCAGACCATGCAATGTATTTTAAAAATATTCTATGTGACTTAAAATGTTATCTTGTAAAAATGCAAATGCCAGATATAATGCCAGTATGCAGTATACATGAGATGCATGTGTCTATGTAACAAGTCGAAGTAATTCATAAATATGAATCAAACAGGTTCAAGCAAGCGGGTCGGGTCTAATGCAAAGTAAAATGTAAAATACCATTTGAACCCAAACACGATAAATCAAGAAAAATACCACAGATAAGTAAATACGGGAACTGGAATCGGTATAAATGAACTAGGTTGTTACAAGTTGGGTATAATGTAACACCCTAGTTCATTTATACCAATTCTTTTGGGTATTTCTTTATTTATAGCTATTTCTTGATTTATTGTGTTTTGGATACGGATAGTATAATTGGTATCTGTGACACCCTAGTTCATTTATACCAGTTCTATTTCGTGTATTTCTTTATTTATGGTATTTTCCCGATTTACTGTGTTTTGGGTGCGAATAGTATTTTGACATTTGTATTTGCATCCGACTCGAGCCGCTTACTTGAAACCAGTCTTGATTCATGTTTGTGATTTATCCTGGCTTGTTACGTGGATCCGTGCACTTTCATATTATATATACTATATACTGGCATTATATCTGGCATCTGCATATTTTAATATAACATTTAAAGTTGCATAAAATATTTTTAAAATATATTGCATGGCCTGCATGATACTCCTAACCCTGTGGTAGCGTCCGCGTATTTTGTTCTCGTCCCGTTCAGTGAAACGGACTTGTTTGGATGGCTACGTGCACGTACGTGCATCCGTTCTTAGGGGTATGCATTTTTCAACAGACATCATGAAAGCCTGGCGCTTCGGCACATTCCTCCTGGCCTGAGGAGCAATCCTCGGAACGTTCCTTTGAGCTTGATGGAACTGTCGAGGAGGTGGTGCAGCTTGTGGTCCCATGGGTGGTGCAGGCAGTGCAAGTCTGGGAGCAGGTGCCTGAAAAGCTGGTTGCTGCTGATAAGTATTTGCTGGCCTGGGTGCAGCAACTGGGTTCTGTCTTTGGGGACAAGATCCAATATCATGAGTGGCTAAACCGCAGACTAAGCAGAGGCGGTTGGCTCGACGGCAGTCCTTCATCATATGTCCAGTCCTCTTGCAGTATGTACAAAAGGCTGGGCTAGGACGATGAGTTGGTACTCCGGGTCGCCTCGGCACGAAAGATGGTCTGGACGTGGCTCCACCAGCCATCTGATTGGCAGGGTGTTTTACTCCTGCAGACTGAGGTCTGCCCCTCTCTTTTATCACTGCCTCATAACTGCGGGCAGCTTCTAGGGTTTCCTCATGAGTCAAAAACTTTCCTGTGGCTAGAGCAGCCTTGATCTCTGTGTCCAAACCTTGCTGAAAACGACGGGCTCTGATCTCGTCTGTCGGTATCAGGTGTGCCGCGAATCTGTTTAAAGATTGTGTTAGCTGTGTAGTATGTGATATTTTAAAAATTGAACTATTATGACATATCTTACCGGCTCAACATAGTGAACTCAGCATCGTATTCATCTACCGATTTCTCCCACATTGATCCTTGCTGTAGATGAATAAACTGCTGCTCCATAGAGAACCTGGCAGTCACAGGGAAATATTTCGCGTCAAACTTCTCGCGAAATGTCTTCCATTCAATCGGCTGTACCAGACGGGTTTCTTCCGCCTTCCACCAATTACGAGCATTATCCGTGAGCTGTAGCTTCGCTACACGGACCCAAGCGTTATCTGGCACTTGAGCTGCTGCCAGATCGTCTTCGATGCTTTGTGCCCATTCTTCTGCTTCGAGAGGGCTTCCTTTACCCGAAAATTGCTTTGGGTGCAAAGCTCTGAATTGCTTTATTCCCGGTGCATCTGTCTCAGGACGACTCAGAAGTTGTTGCTGTCTCTCGAGAAGACTGCGGATCGCATCGAATAGCATCGTTTGCTCAGTGGGTGGTGCCGGAACAACTGGTGTGAGAGGTAGTGCTGGAGGGGTGTTGTTAACGTTGGTGCTGGTGTTGTTCGGGGAATCCATAACCCTGAAGAAAAATTTGGATTAGGACAGATTCAAATACATGAAATGATAAGATTCAAGGAATAGAGATTTGCAAGATTCAAAGAACATGAATTGTAAAGAATGTTTTAGTTGCTGGTTCTTGTGTTATATTGCTTAGGTTGTTCACGCAGACCAGAACTGCATGACAGGGATTCATACAGCTCGGACCTGCACGGGCCACCAACAAAACCTATCACGCCCCGCTTCCCAGTGTACGGCGAAGTGGACGCGATGAGGCCCGCTACGTATATACTCAGAAGTACATACGCTAAGCGTAACTAAGCAATATAAAGTAAATCACAAGAGACGAATAATATAGAAATAACAGCAACTTTTATTAATAACATTCTTTGTACAATGCATGAAAAGAAAATACAACTGGAATGAAAAGCAATGCCTAAACAGTGGCATAACTGAAAATGAAAATACTAGAAAGAACAAGGTACAATTATCTAGAGCTCTGGGTCTTCTTGGAACTGCTCCAAATCTTCACCGGTGGGCTCGATCTCAGCTTGGTCCAACGCACCTGACGACATTCAAAGAAGAAACAAATAGAATGTCGTCAGCGAACAGATCGCTCGGTAAGTCCCAAAAATAAGGAAGAATGAGAATGAAAGAGTAACAGTATTTTCTAAATTATTATATTGTTGAATATTATGGAACATTGTTTAACGCTGTTGTTTGTAGCATGGTATAGAAGGATGCCAGTGTATACGGGGGGGATCTCTATATGGTAGAGATCAGGGCAAAAGGAAAGTACAAGGAACCGTTATGCCATGGTACAACGGCAATAGGATTCAGGTTAGGTGTCTTAATCTGACCACCTCGTGCCACCTTTAACACCTTCCGTACCAATCTACCCCTTAAACCCCGTAGTGTTTTAACAGTATTGTAGTGTTGGAATATGTAAGTTGGGTGACTGACCAAAACCATGATATCAGTAAACATGTTGTAACTGTATAATCAGGTAAATGGAATATCAGGATAATGGATGAATATCCATGGTTTGATTCAGTCAAAATGAATATATTGTTAACTGGATTCAGGGATTCATGTAATTAAATTGTGTTGTAATATAAAAGAATATAGATTGACTTGAATCATATTCAAGTCAGAAATATTCAGACTCTAACCCGAGTCAGACTAAAAGAAAGGTAATTTGAAGTTCAATATTAGTTAGGGGCCTTATTGTAATTTGTAAAACTTGAGGAGGTTTTCTGTAAAAAGTACTTTTGTATATTTTTCAAAATACACCTCAAGTATTTAATATTCATCTTTAAAGTTATAATGAGTGTGAATTTTATTTGTTTTATTCTAGTGAATATATCCTAATAAAAGTATTAATCGATTTATTTGAAACTCATGGTATTTTAATGTAAATTTTAATCTTGTAAATTTTTAGGAAAATGTGGAAACTTTATATTATAATAAAATAGGTGTCTAAATGATAATTAAATACATATTAATACAAGAATAATATTTTATTTTCCAAAACTCACATTTTTCTTAAATGCCGTATTTTTTTTTAACCCTTCGAGACCGAATGCTCCTTGCGGAGGTCTGAATCTCGCACTACTAACCTGCGGATGCACGATGAACCGTACTATCCCTAACAGGTTCCCCAAAAGTGGGTTGTAGCGGCGCTTTGCTTAGGTTTAACAAATACTTTTCATTTAGGAAAACGGTTTTATAAATATAGGGTATCTATTTGTAAAAAAGTATAGTTTTCCGTATTTTAGTTGTTAGGGTTTCCTAAGACAACTAGCCTATTTCTAAGGTCTAAATGATGAGTCATTAGAAGCCTCAAATCGCCTCTTCACCGTCAATTGCGGCCAGGTAAGTACCAGGTAAGTGGGAAGGAACCACAGTCGTGGGCCTAATTAAAAACCACTAGCCTAGACACACTTGCCTAGACACCACAAGACAGTTTAGATAAACGATCGATGTCCATGACCAATCGTGTTTTCATTTTATTAAAAGATTTTATTTAGAAATGTTTAAAGCTTTCAATAAAGGTTATAAAGATTAGGGTATTTTAGTGAAACGTCCTGTAATTTCGTATTCTGTGTTTTGATATTTATCAACTAGGATTATATTGAGTGTGTGTAGAGGTAGGTCATTACCTCGTGACTTATTTTAAGTTTTGATGTCGTTTAGAGGTAAAACATGACATGTTAAAGTTGAAGGTATTAAAGCGCAAGAATACGGTATTTGAAAACGTTATCATTTCATGTGTGAAAATTCATTCAAATTGGTTTCTACAAGTTTAGTGATCAAGATAAACATATTTAAAAGTGAGGGAATTAATTAGAACAAGAAAAATAAACTTCGTGGTATTTTTATGAAAAGAATACGGTTTTGCAAAGAACTTATCATTTCATGTGAGAAAGTTTGTTTAAATTAGTTTATGGGTGATTAACAGTCAACATGAGTATGGGTAGGTATTATGTATTAGGTGACAAGTGGAAATTTGTAGAAAAAAACGAATCGGAAATCGATTTGTCCGATTTCCGTCGGGTCCAAAAAGTCGTATTTTTTACATTAAGGAAAAGAGAGATAGAAGAGATGGGATTTACGGGTTTGGACAAGCTAAGGGGCCTAAAGAAGGTGGTGGTTGTCGATGCGTCGAAAACGTCGCGAAGGTTCTGATCCGGTCGCCGGAATCCATCATCGGTTTCGGCAGCGCTTCGCTTCTCACTCTTTGCACCGAGTTCCCGAGAATTTGGGAGAGTGGAGTTAGAGTGGTGAGGTGAAATGGTCGAGGGTAGGGGTCTTTATAAAGGGCTAGGCTAGGGTTAGGGTTTGGAATAAAAAATATTTTTTAAAAATGTAAAAATCATTAAAAATTCATTAATTTTGGTCTTAAAAGAGGATTAATGGAATATTTGTAACAGTACAGGGAATTTAGACTATGCAGGGGAAAAGACTAAGTCAACACGAAACTTTTTCGTGTTGACGACTCGGCCGAGTCGCCGGCCGACTCGGCCGAGTCAGGGCCGAGTCGGGTGCCGCCGGGTGGGGTTTGGTCTGGGGGAGGTTTTGGTGTAGTTTATTTTTTATAAATTGTAATAAATTATGAGTTATGGCTGTTTGACCGTTTGACTTCCCAAAAAAATTAAAACAAAATGATATAAAAAATATGTAGGGGATGGGATTCGAACTCTGGTGGCTTGGTTCAGCAGTGCAAGCTATTACCAATTAGCTACAAGCTCCTTCTTGTAATTATTGTAAGGAATTAGATACTTAAATTGTTTCCAGCAACATCAATACTCCAAGTATACACTATATTTAAAGCAAATTTTTGGTATAAAAAATTGGAGTTGTTACAATCTACCCTCCTTACAAAAATTTCGTTCTCGACATTTACAACTTTTATTTGAGGACTAGTTTACAAAAAGGTGTGGATATCTTGCACGCATTTCATCCTCCTTTTCCCACGTGGATTCTCCTGGAGTGTCTTTCCTCCACATTACCCGGACCAAATTAGCTTCCTTGTTCCGAAGTGTCTTCACTTTCCTGTCCAGGATCTCCACAGGTTGTTGCTCACAAGACAAATCGGGCTGTATCGTGTGCTCGGAATGATCAAGTACATGGCTGGGATCACTCACATACCTTCTGAGTTGAGATATGTAGAACACATTATGAACTCCTTCCAATGAAGGTGGAAGCGCTAAACGATATGCCACTTCACCGACTCGTTCGAGTATATCGAACGGTCCAATGTATCTCGGACTCAACTTTCCCCGTCTTCCAAATCTGATCACTCCGCGGTTCGGAAAGATTTTCAGGAATACATGATCTCCTGGCTGGAACTCCAAGTGTCGTCTCTTCGCATCAGCCCAGTGTTTCTGTCTATCTTGGGCTGTGCGCATTCTTTTCCTGATAGTACGAACCACATCAACGGTCACTACTATCATCTCTGGTCCAAGGAGTTCCCTATCTCCGATATCGTCCCAACTTAATGGTGATCGACACTTCCTTCTATATAAAGCTGAAAAAGATTCCATACCTATACTTACTTGGTAGCTGTTGTTGTACGCAGACTCCACAAGATGCAGGTGATCTTCCCACAATCCTTTGAAGTCGAGCATACATGCTCTGAGCATATCTTCCAAGATCTGAATAGTTCGTTCCGACTGACCATCTGTTTGTGGATGATAAGCCGTGCTGAAGTTCAGACTTGTTCCCAAGCTTGCTTGCAGACTTTGCCAAAATTGCGATCGGAACCTGGTGTCACGATCGGAGACAATGCAGACCGGTACTCCATGAAGTCTCACAATTTCCTGTATGAGTTCATGGGTATCAGAGATAGTACAGTATGAAGAGTTTAAATATTAAATTAGATTATTACCTCCATGTACTTCTTCGCTAATGTCTCAGTTGATTGGCCAACTCGAAATGGGATGAAGTGAGCCGACTTTGTGAGTCGATCCACAATGACCCAAATCGCATCGTTACCCTTTGTGCTGCGAGGAAGAGCAGTTACAAAATCCATCGTGATGTGCTGCCACTTCCATTCTGGAATTGGTAACGGTTGAAGTAATCCAGCAGTCCTGTGATGTTCAGCCTTTACTTGCTGACACACCAAGCATTTAGCGACGCTTCTGGCTACTTCACGCTTCATTCCATGCCACCAATAATTCTGACGTAGATCCTTGTACATTTTGGTACCTCCAGGATGTACTGAATAGGGAGAGCTGTGAGCTTCTTTCATTAACTCTTCCCGAACAGAACCCTTTGGTACACACAATCTGTGGCCGTATCTCAAAGATCAGTCTTCATGAATGATGAAATCTGTTCTGAGTCCATTCTCCACTTGTTCTCTGATCTTTTGCAACTTAGCATCGCTGGCTTGAGCTGCCTTGATCTGGTTGACAATAGTTGATTGGACTTGTAGATTCATCAAATTTGAAACATCACCTAGCATGACTAGTTCAATCTCCATTTGATGTAGGTCCTGCTGAAGCTTCCACTAGGCGGTGAGATTCATTGCTAATGGTTGGCGACTAAGAGCATCAGGTACTACGTTCACCTTTCCTGGATGATATTGCAAGTTGATGTCAAAGTCCACCATAAGTTCTAACCATCTTCTCTGCCGCATATTCAACTCCTTCTGAGTAAACACGTACTTCAGACTTTTATGATCTGTGTAGATGTTCACTCGTTCACCAAGTAAGTAGTGGCGCCAAATTTTGAGAGCAAAGATGACGGCTGCCAACTCCAGATCATGCGTCGGATAATTGAGCTCATGAGTCTTTAGTTGTCTTGAAGCATAAGCCACAACCTTACCGTGCTGATGTAGAACACACCCTAATCCCTTACCGGATGCATCACAATGTACTTCGAATCCTCCGGATTGATCCGGTATGACGAGAATAGGTGCAGATGTCAATCTTGACTTGAGTTCTACGAAAGCTTGCTCGCATGCTTCTGACCACACAAATTCTTCATCTTTTCTTGTGAGCTTGGTCAGGGGTGTTGCTATCTTCGAAAAGCCTTTAATGAATCTACTGTAATATCCAGCTAAGCCCAAGAAACTCCGTATATCCTTCACTGATTTTGGTGTAGGCCATTCGCTGACTGCTGAAACTTTTGCTGGATCCACAGAAATTCCCACTCCTGATACGATGTGTCCAAGAAAACCAACTTATTTTAGCCAAAACTCGCACTTGCTGTATTTGGCATAAAGCTTATGTTGTCGAAGAGTTTCCAGGACAATTCGTAAGTGCTCCGCATGTTCTTTCCGGTTCTTAGAATATACCAGGATGTCGTCGATGAATATGACAACGAACCTGTCTAAATACTCCCGGAAAACTTGGTTCATAAGGTTCATGAAGATTACCGGTGCATTGGTCACTCCAAATGGCATTACTAAAAATTCATAATGCCCATAACGAGTTCTGAAAGCTGTTTTGTGAATATCAGCTTTCTTGACCTTCACTTGATGATAACCTGAACGAAGATCTAGTTTAGAGAAGACACAAGATCCACTTAGCTGATCGAATAAATCGTCGATGCGCGGGAGTGGATACTTGTTCTTTATAGTAACTTCGTTCAAGGCCCTATAGTCGATGCACATTCTGTATGAACCTTCCTTCTTCTTCACCAACAGTACAGGTGCTCCCCAACTTGAAGTGCTGGGACGAATCCATCCTTTCGCCAGTAATTCGTCCAACTGTGTTCGAACTTCCTTCAATCCTTCCGGACTTAGTCTATACGGTGCTTTGATCACTGGTTGTGCTCCTGGTACTAAGTCAATACTGAATTCAAGAGCTCGATCAGGAGGCAAACCTGATATATCGTCAGGGAATACATCGTCGAACTCTCGAACTACCTCCGGTCTTGATTCTTCCTCTGCCTGAGCTGCTGCAACTACTGCTTCCCTTGGCTTCGCTTTGTAGGTACTTGGTTCCAGTGTACGATCTCCGCTCTTGAAATAGAAGACCGGATGATCTGGAATCTCAAATACTACCCTCCTTTGACGACAGTCGATGGTAGAATAAAAGGTTCCAAGCCAGTCCATTCCTAGAACCACATCGAAATTTGGTATGTCCAGTACCTTGAAGTCAGCATAAAATTCTCGACTGCAGACGATGACTGCACACATGGTGTATCCCATAGTTGCCTTTAGAACACCATTTCCGGAACTGACGTTCCAGCTGGATACAAGCGGTGAGACTGGAATCGCATGGGTTCGGACAAACCGTTGCGACATAAAGCAGTGGGATGCTCCAGTATCAAACAGTGCAAGTGCAGGTAGTGAAGCTACTAGGATTGTACCTAAGGTATAAGGGATAGGTTTCAGGTATAAGGAAAGTGTGTAGGTAAACAAGACTAAAGATAAATTTGAGAAAGAAAATTTACCAGTAATGACTTGGCCAGTGGCCTCAGCTTCTTCAACAGACATCATGAAAGCCTGGCGCTTCGGCACATTCCTCCTGGCCTGAGGAGCATTCCTCGGAACGTTCCTTTGAGCTTGATGGAACTGTCGAGGAGGTGGTGCAGCTTGTGGTCCCCTGGGTGGTGCAGGCCGTGCAAGTCTGGGAGCAGGTGCCTGAAGAGCTGGTTGCTGCTGATAAGTATTTGCTGGCCTGGGTGCAGCAACTGGGTTCTGTCTTTGGGGACAAGATCTAATATCATGAGTGGCTGAACCGCAGACTAAGCAGAGGCGGTTGACTCGACGGCAGTCCTTCATCATATGTCCAGTTCTCTTGCAGTATGTACAAAAGGCTGGGCTAGGACGATGAGTTGGTACTCCGGGTCGCCTCGGCACGAAAGATGGTCTGGACGTGGCTCCACCTGCCATCTGATTGGCAGGGTGCTTGACTCCTGCAGACTGAGGTCTGCCCCTCTCTTTTATCACTGCCTCATAACTGCGGGCAGCTTCTAGGGCTTCCTCATGAGTCAAAAACTTTCTTATGGCTAGAGCAGCCTTGATCTCTGTGTCCAAACCTTGCTGAAAACGACGGGCTCTGATCTCGTCCGTCGGTATCAGGTGTGCCGCGAATCTGTTTAAAGATTGTGTTAGATGTGTAGTATGTGATATTTTAAAAATTGAACTATTATGACATATCTTACCGGCTCAACATAGTGAACTCAGCATCGTATTCATCTACCGATTTCTCCCACATTGATCCTTGCTGTAGATGAATAAACTGCTGCTCCATAGCGAACCTGGAAGTCACAGGGAAATATTTCGCGTCAAACTTCTCGCGAAATGTCTTCCATTCAATTGGCTGTACCAGACGGGTTTCTTCCGCCTTCCACCAATTACGAGCATTATCCGTGAGCTGTAGCTTCGCTACACGGACCCAAGCGTTATCTGGCACTTGAGCTGCTGCCAGATCGTCTTCGATGCTTTGTGCCCATTCTTCTGCTTCGAGAGGGCTTCCTTTATCCGAAAATTGCTTTGGGTGCAAAGCTCTGAATTGCTTTATTCCCGGTGCATCTGTCTCAGGACGACTCAGAAGTTGTTGCTTTCTCTCGAGAATACTGCGGATCGCATCGAATAGCATCGTTTGCTCAGTGGGTGGTGCCGGAACAACTGGTGTGAGAGGTAGTGCTGGAGGGGTGTTGTTAACGTTGGTGTTGGTGTTGTTCGGGGAATCCATAACCCTGAAGAAAAATTTGGATTATGACAGATTCAAATACATGAAATGATAAGATTCATGGAATAGAGATTTGTAAGATTCAAAGGACATGAATTGTAAAGAATGTTTTAGTTGCTGGTTCTTGTGTTATATTGCTTAGGTTGTTCACTCAGACCAGAACTGCATGACAGGGATTCATACAGCTCGGACCTGCATGGGCCACCAATAAAACCTATCACGCCCCGCTTCCCAGTGTACTGCAAAGTGGACGCGACGAGGCCCGCTACGTATATACTCAGAAGTACATACGCTAAGCATAACTAAGCAATATAAAGTAAATCACAAGAGACGAATAATATAGAAATAACAGCAACTTTTATTAATAACATTCTTTGTACAATGCATGAAAAGAAAATACAACTGGAATGAAAAGCAATGCCTAAACAGTGGCATAACAGAAAATAAAAATACTGGAAAGAACAAGGTACAATTATCTAGAGCTCTGGGTCTTCTTGGAACTGCTCCAAATCTTCACCGGTGGGCTCGATCTCAGCTTGGTCCAACGCACCTGACGACATTCAAAGAAGAAACAAATAGAATGTCGTCAGCGAACAGATCGCTCGGTAAGTCCCAAAAATAAGGAAGAATGAGAATGACAGTGTAACAGTATTTTCTAAATTATTATATTGTTGAATATTATGGAACATTGTTTAACGCTGTTGTTTGTAGCTTGGTACAGAAGGATGCCAGTGTATACGAGGGGGATCTCTATATGCTAGAGATCAGGGCAAAAGGAAAGTACAAGGAACCGTTATGCCACGGTACAACAGCAATAGGATTCAGGTTAGGTGTCTTAATCTGACCACCTCGTGCCACCTTTAACACCTTCCGTACCAATCTACCTCTTAAACCCAGTAGTGTTTTAACAGTATTGTAGTGTTGGAATATGTAAGTTGGGTGACTGACCAAAAATCATGATATCAGTAAACATGTTGTAACTGTATAATCAGGTAAATGGAATATCAGGATAATGGATGAATATCCATGGTTTGATTCAGTCAAAATGAATATATTGTTAACTGGATTCAGGGATTCATGTAATTAAATTGTGTTGTAATATAAAAGAATATAGATTGACTTGAATCATATTCAAGTCAGAAATAGTCAGACTCTTACCCGAGTCAGACTAAAAGAAAGGTAATTTGAAGTTCAATATTAGTTAGGGGCCTTATTGTAATTTGTAAAACTTGAGGGGGGTTTCTGTAAAAAGTACTTTTGTATATTTTTCAAAATACACCTCAAGTATTTAATATTCATCTTTAAAGTTATAATGAGTGTGAATTTTATTTGTGTTATTCTAGTGAATATATCCTAATAAAAGTATTAATCGATTTATTTGAAACCCATGGTATTTTAATGTAAATTTTAATCTTGTAAATTTTTAGGAAAATGTGGAAACTTTATATTATAATAAAATAGGTGTCTAAATGATAATTAAATACATATTAATACAAGAATAATATTTTATTTTCCAAAACTCACATTTTTCTTAAATGTCGTATTTTTTTTTAACCCTTCGAGACCGAATGCTCCTTGCGGAGGTCTGAATCTCGCACTACTAGCCTGCGGATGCACGATGAACCGTACTATCTCTAACAGGTTCCCCAAAAATGGGTTGTAGCGGCGCTTTGCTTAGGTTTAACAAATACTTTTTATTTAGGAAAACGGTTTTATAAATATAGGGTATCTATTTGTAAAAGAGTATAGTTTTTTAGGGTTTCCTAAGCCAACTAGCCTATTTCTAAGGTCTAAATGATGAGTCATTAGAAGCCTCAAATCGCCTCTTCACCGTCAATTGCGGCCAGGTAAGTGCCAGGTAAGTGGGAAGGAAGCACAGTCGTGGGCCTAATTAAAAACCACTAGCCTAGACACACTTGCCTAGACACCACAAGACAGTTTAGATAAACGATCGATGTCCATGACCAATCGTGTTTTAATTTTATTAAAAGATTTTATTTAGAAATGTTTAAAGCTTTCAATAAAGGTTATAAAGATTAGGGTATTTTAGTGAAACGTCCTGTAATTTCGTATTCTGTGTTTTGATATTTATCAACTAGGGTTATATTGAGTGTGTGTAGAGGTAGGTCATTACCTCGTGACTTATTTTAAGTTTTGATGTCGTTTAGAGGTAAAACATGACATGTTAAAGTTGAAGGTATTAAAGCGCAAGAATACGGTATTTGAAAACGTTATCATTTCATATGTGAAAATTCATTCAAATTGGTTTCTACAAGTTTAGTGATCAAGATAAACATATTTAAGAGTGAGGGAATTAATTAGAACAAGAAAAATAAACTTCGTGGTATTTTTATGAAAAGAATACGGTTTTGCAAAGAACTTATCATTTCATGTGAGAAAGTTTGTTTAAATTAGTTTATGGGTGATTAATAGTCAACATGAGTATGGGTAGGTATTATGTATTAGGTGACAAGTGGAAATTTGTAGAAAAAACGAATCGGAAATCGATTTGTCCGATTTCCGTCGGGTTCCAAAAAGTCGTATTTTTTACATTAAGGAAAAGAGAGATAGAAAAGATGGGACTTACGGGTTTGGACAAGCTAAGGGGCCTAAAGAAGGTGGTGGTTTTCGATGCGTCGAAAACGTCGCGAAAGTTCTGATCCGGTCGCCGGAATCCATCGTCGGTTTCGGCAGCGCTTCGCTTCTCGCTCTTTGCACCGAGTTCTCGAGAATTTGGGAGAGTGGAGTTAGAGTGGTGAGGTGAAATGGTCGAGGGTAGGGGTCTTTATATAAGGCTAGGCTAGGGTTAGGGTTTGGATTAAAAAAAAAATTTAAAAATGTAAAAATCATTAAAAAATTCATTAATTTTGGTCTTAAAAGAGGATTAATGGAATATTTGTAACAGTACAAGGAATTTAGACTATGCAGAGGAAAAGACCAAGTCAACACGAAACTTTTTCGTGTTGACGACTCGGCCGAGTCGCCGGCCGACTCGGCCGAGTCAGGGCCGAGTCGGGTGCCGCCGGGTGGGGTTTGGTCTGGGGGAGGTTTTGGTGAAGTTTATTTTTTATAAATTGTAATAAATTATGAGTTATGGCTGTTTGGCCGTTTGACTTCCCAAAAAAATTAAAACAAAATGATATAAAAAATATGTAGGGCATGAGATTCGAACTCTGGTGGCTTGGTTCAGCAGTGCAAGCTATTACCAATGAGCTACAAGCTCCTTCTTGTAATTATTGTAAGGAATTAGATACTTAAATTGTTTTCAGCAACATCAATACTCCAAGTATACACTATATTTAAAGCAAATTTTTGGTATACAAAATTGGAGTTGTTACAATCTACCCTCCTTACAAAAATTTCGTCGTCGAAATTTACAACTTTTATTTGAGGACTAGTTTACAAAAAGGTGCGGATATCTTGCACGCATTTCATCCTCCCTTTCCCACGTGGATTCTCCTGGAGTGTCTTTCCTCCACATTACTCGGACCAAATTAACTTCCTTGTTCCGAAGTGTCTTCACTTTCCTGTCCAGGATCTCCACAGGTTGTTGCTCACAAGACAAATCGGGCGGTATCGTGAGCTCGGAATGATCAAGTACATGGTTGGGGTCACTCACATACCTTCTGAGTTGATATATGTGGAACACATTATGCACTCCTTCCAATGAGGGCGGAAGCGCTAAACGATATGCCACTTCACCGACTCGTTCGAGTATATCGAACGGTCCAATGTATCTCGGACTCAACTTTCCCCGTCTTCCAAATCTGATCACTCCGCGGTTCGGAGAGATTTTCAGGAATACATGATCTCCTGGCTGGAACTCCAAGTGTCGTCTCTTCGCATCAGCCCAGTGTTTCTGTCTATCTTGGGCTATGCGCATTCTTTCCCTGATAGTACGAACCACATCAACGGTCGCTACTATCATCTCTGGTCCAAGGAGTTCCCTATCTCCGATATCGTCCCAACTTAATGGTGATCGACACTTCCTTCTATATAAAGATGCAAAAGATGACATTCCTATACTTGCTTGGTAGCTGTTGTTGTACGCAAACTCCACAAGATGCAGGTGATCTTCCCACGATCCTTTGAAGTCGAGCATACATGCTCTGAGCATATCTTCCAAGATCTGAATAGTTCGTTCCGACTGACCATCTGCTTGTGGATGATAAGCCATGCAGAAGTTCAGACTTGTTCCCAAGCTTGCTTGCAGACTTTGCCAAAATTGCGATCGGAACCTGGTGTCACGATCGGAGACAATGCAGACCGGTACTTCATGAAGTCTCACAATTTCCTGTATGAGTTCATGGGTATCAGAGATAGTACAGTATGAAGAGTTTAAATCTTAAATTAGATTATTACCTCCATGTACTTCTTCGCTAATGTCTCAGTTGATTGGCCAACTCGAAATGGGATGAAGTGAGCCGACTTTGTGAGTCGATCCACAATGATCCAAATCGCATCGTTACCCTTTGTGCTGCGAGGAAGAGCAGTTACAAAATCCATCGTGATGTGCTGCCACTTCCATTCTGGAATTGGTAACGGTTGAAGTAATCAGCAGTCCTGTGATGTTCAGCCTTTACTTGCTGACACACCAAACATTTAGCGACGCTTCTGGCTACTTCACGCTTCATTCCATGCCACCAATAATTCTGGCGTAGATCCTTGTACATTTTGGTACCTCCAGGATGTACTGAATAGGGAGAGCTGTGAGCTTCTTTCATTAACTCTTCCCGAACAGAACCCTTTGGTACACACAATCTGCTGCCGTATCTCAAAGATCCGTCTTCATGAATGATGAAATCTGTTCTGAGTCCATTCTCCACTTGTTCTCTGATCTTTTGCAACTTTGCATCGCTGGCTTGAGCTGTCTTGATCTGGTTGACAATAGTTGATTGGACTTGTAGATTCATCAAATTTGGAACATCACCTGGCATGACTAGTTCAATCTCCATTTGATGTAGGTCCTGCTGAAGCTTCCACTGGGCGGTGAGATTCATTGCTAATGGTTGGCGACTAAGAACATCAGGTACTACGTTCATCTTTCCTGGATGATATTGCAAGTTGATGTCAAAGTCCACCATAAGTTCTAATCATCATCTCTGCCGCATATTCAACTCCTTCTGAGTAAACACGTACTTCAGACTTTTATGATCTATGTAGATGTTCACTCGTTCACCAAGTAAGTAGTGGCGCCAAATTTTGAGAGCAAAGATGACGGCTGCCAACTCCAGATCATGCGTCGGATAATTGCGCTCATGAGTCTTTAGTTGTCTTGAAGCATAAGCCACAACCTTACCGTGCTGATGTAGAACACACCCTAATCCCTTACCGGATGCATCACAATGTACTTCGAATCCTCCGGATTGATCCGGTATGACTAGAATAGGTGCAGATGTCAATCTTGACTTGAGTTCTACGAAAGCTTGCTCGCATGCTTCTGACCACACAAATTCTTCATCTTTTCTTGTGAGCTTGGTCAGGGGTGTTGCTATCTTCGAAAAGCCTTTAATGAATCTACTGTAATATCCAGCTAAGCCCAAGAAACTCCGTATATCCTTCACTGATTTTGGTGTAGGCCATTCGCTGACTGCTGAAACTTTTGCTGGATCCACAGAAATTCCCTCTCCTGATACGATGTGTCCAAGAAAACCAACTTGTTTTAGCCAAAACTCGCACTTGCTGTATTTGGCATAAAGCTTATGTTGTCGAAGAGTTTCCAGGACAATTCGTAAGTGCTCCGCATGTTCTTTCCGGTTCTTAGAATATACCAGGATGTCGTCGATGAATATGACAACGAACCTGTCTAAATACTCCCGGAAAACTTGGTTCATAAGGTTCATGAAGATTGCTGGTGCATTGGTCACTCCAAATGGCATTACTAAAAATTCATAATGCCCATAGTGAGTTCTGAAAGCTGTTTTGTGAATATCAGCTTTCTTGACCTTCACTTGATGATAACCTGAACGAAGATCTAGTTTAGAGAAGACACAAGATCCACTTAGCTGATCGAATAAATCGTCGATGCGCGGGAGTGGATACTTGTTCTTTATAGTAACTTCGTTCAAGGCCCTATAGTCGATGTACATTCTGTATGAACCTTCCTTCTTCTTCACCAATAGTACAAGTGCTCCCCAACTTGAAGTGCTGGGACGAATCCATCCTTTCGCCAGTAATTCGTCTAACTGTGTTCGAACTTCCTTCAATCCTTCCGGACTTAGTCTATACGGTGTTTTGATCACTGGTTGTGCTCCTAGTACTAAGTCAATACTGAATTCAAGAGCTCGATCAGGAGGCAAACCTGATATATCGTCAGGGATTACATCGTCGAACTCTCGAACTACCTCCGGTCTTGATTCTTCCTCTGCCTGAGCTGCTGCAACTACTGCTACCCTTGGCTTCGCTTTGTAGGTACTTGGTTCCAGTGTACGATCTCCGCTCTTGAAATAGAAGACCGGATGATCTGGAATCTCAAATACTACCCTCCTTTGACGACAGTCGATGGTGGCATAAAAGGTTCCAAGCCAGTCCATTCCTAGAACCACATCGAAATTTGGTATGTCCAGTACCTTGAAGTCAGCATAAAATTCTCGACTGCAGACGATGACTGCACACATGTTGTATCCCATAATTGCCTTTAGAACACCATTTCCGGAACTGACGTTCCAGCTGGATACAAGCGGTGAGACTGGAATCGCATGGGTTCGGACAAACCGTTGCGACATAAAGCAGTGGGATGCTCCAGTATCAAACAGTGCAAGTGCAGGTAGTGAAGCTACTAGGATTGTACTTAAGGTATAAGGGATATGTTTCAGGTATAAGGAAAGTGTGTAGGTAAACAAGACTAAAGATAAATTTGAGAAAGAAAGTTAACCAGTAATGACTTGGCCAGTGGCCTCAGCTTCTTCAACAGACATCATGAAAGCCTGGCGCTTCGGCACATTCCTCCTGGCCTGAGGAGCATTCCTCGGAACGTTCCTTTGAGCTTTATGGAACTGTCGAGGAAGTGGTGCAGCTTGTGGTCCCCTGGGTGGTGCAGGCAGTGAAAGTCTGGGAGAAGGTGCCTGAAGAGCTGGTTGCTGCTGATAAGTATTTGCTGGCCTGGGTACAGCAACTGGGTTCTGTCTTTGGGGACAAGATTCAATATCATGAGTGGCTAAACCGCAGACTAAGTAGAGGCGGTTGGCTTGACGGCAGTCCTTCATCATATGTCCAGTTCTCTTGCAGTATGTATAAAAGGCTGGGCTAGGACGATGAGTTGGTACTCCGGGTCGCCTCGGCACGAAAGATGGTCTGGACGTGGCTCCACCTGCCATCTAATTGGCAGGGTGCTTGACTCCTGCAGACTGAGGTCTGCCCCTCTCTTTTATCACTGCCTCTTAACTGCGGGCAGCTTCTAGGGCTTCCTCATGAGTCAAAAACTTTCCTGTGGCTAGAGCAGCCTTGATCTCTGTGCCCAAACCTTGCTGAAAACGACGGGCACTGATCTCGTCCGCCAGTATCAGGTGTGCCGCGAATCTATTTAAAGATTGTGTTAGATGTGTAGTATGTGATATTTTAAAAATTGAACTATTATAACATATCTTACCGGCTCAACATAGTGAACTCAGCATCGTATTCATCTACCGATTTCTCCCACATTGATCCTTGCTGTAGATGAATAAACTGCTGCTCCATAGCGAACCTGGCAGTCACAAGGAAATATTTCGCGTCAAACTTCTCGCGAAATGTCTTCCATTCAATCGGCTGTACCAGACGGGTTTCTTCCGCCTTCCACCAATTACGAGCATTATCCGTGAGCTGTAGCTTCGCTACACGAACCCAAGCGTTATCTGGCACTTGAGCTGCTGCCAGATCGTCTTCGATGCTTTGTGCCCATTCTTATGCTTCGAGAGGGCTTCCTTTACCCGAAAATTGCTTTGGGTGCAAAGCTCTGAATTGCTTTATTCCCGGTGCATCTGTCTCAGGACGACTCAGAAATTGTTGATGTCTCTCGAGAAGACTGCGGATCGCATCGAATAGCATCGTTTGTCCAGTGGGTGGTGCCGGAACAACTGGTGTGAGAGGTAGTGCTGGAGGGGTGTTGTTAACGTTGGTGCTGGTGTTGTTCGGGGAATCCATAACCCTGAAGAAAAATTTGGATTAGGACAGATTCAAATACATGAAATGATAAGATTCAAGGAATAGAGATTTGCAAGATTCAAAGAACATGAATTGTAAAGAATGTTTTAGTTGCTGGTTCTTGTGTTATATTGCTTAGGTTGTTCACGCAGACCAGAACTGCATGACAGGGATTCATACAGCTCGGACCTGCATGGGCCACCAACAAAACCTATCACGCCCCACTTCCCAGTGTACTGCGAAGTGGACGCGACGAGGCCCTCTACGTATATACTCAGAAGTACATACGCTAAGCGTAACTAAGCAATATAAAGTAAATCACAAGAGACGAATAATATAAAAATAACAGCAACTTTTATTAATAACATTCTTTGTACAATGCATGAAAAGAAAATACAACTGGAATGAAAAGCAATGCCTAAACAGTGGCATAACAGAAAATGATAATACTGGAAAGAACAAGGTACAATTATCTAGAGCTCTGGGTCTTCTTGGAACTGCTCCAAATCTTCACCTGTGGGCTCGATCTCAGCTTGGTCCAACGCACCTGACGACATTCAAAGAAGAAACAAATAGAATGTCGTCAGCGAACAGATCGCTCGGTAAGTCCCAAAAATAAGGAAGAATGAGAATGACAGAGTAACAGTATTTTCTAAATTATTATATTGTTGAATATTATGGAACATTGTTTAACGCTGTTGTTTGTAGCTTGGTACAGAAGGATACCAGTGTATACGAGGGGGATCTCTATATGCTAGAGATCAGGGCAAAAGGAAAGTACAAGGAACCGTTATGCCACGGTACAACAGCAATAGGATTCAGGTTAGGTGTCTTAATCTGACCACCTCGTGCCACCTTTAACACCTTCCATACCAATCTACCCCTTAAACCCCGTAGTGTTTTAACTGTATTGTAGTGTTGGAATATGTAAGTTGGGTGACTGACCAAAACCATGATATCAGTAAACATGTTGTAACTGTATAATCAGGTAAATGGAATATCAGGATAATGGATGAATATCCATGGTTTGATTCAGTCAAAATGAATATATTGTTAACTGGATTCAGGGATTCATGTAATTAAATTGTGTTGTAATATAAAAGAATATAGATTGACTTGAATCATATTCAAATTAGAAATAGTCAGACTCTAACCCGAGTCAGACTAAAAGAAAGGTAATTTGAAGTTCAATATTAGTTAGGGGCCTTATTGTAATTTGTAAAACTTGAGGGGGTTTTCTGTAAAAAGTACTTTTGTATATTTTTCAAAATAAACCTCAAGTATTTAATATTCATCTTTAAAGTTATAATGATTGTGAATTTTATTTGTGTTATTCTAGTGAATATATCCTAATAAAAGTATTAATCGATTTATTTGAAACTCATGGTATTTTAATGTAAATTTTAATCTTGTAAATTTTTAGGAAAATGTGGAAACTTTATATCATAATAAAATAGGTGTCTAAATGATAATTAAATACATATTAATACAAGAATAATATTTTATTTTCCAAAAATCACATTTTTCTTAAATGCCGTATTTTTTTAACCCTTCGAGACCGAATGCTCCTTGCGGAGGTCTGAATCTCGCGCTACTAGCCTGCGGGTGCACGATGAACCGTACTATCCCTAACAGGTTCTCCAAAAGTAGGTTGTAGCGGCGCTTTGTTTAGGTTTAACAAATACTTTTCATTTAGGAAAATGGTTTTATAAATATAGGGTATCTATTTGTAAAAGAGTATAGTTTTCCGTATTTTAGTTGTTAGGGTTTCCTAAGCCAACTAGCCTATTTCTAAGGTCTAAACGATGGGTCATTAGAAGCCTCAAATCGCCTCTTCACCGTCAATTGCGGCCAGGTAAGTGCCAGGTAAGTGGGAAGGAACCACAGTCGTGGGCCTAATTAAAAACCACTAGCCTAGACACACTTGCCTAGACACCACAAGACAGTTTAGATAAACGATCGATGTCCATGACCAATCGTGTTTTCATTTTATTAAAAGATTTTATTTAGAAATGTTTAAAGCTTTCAATAAAGGTTATAAAGATTAGGGTATTTTAGTGAAACGTCCTGTAATTTCGTATTCTGTGTTTTGATATTTATCAACTAGGGTTATATTGAGTGTGTGTAGAGGTAGGTCATTACCTCGTGACTTATTTTAAGTTTTGATGTCGTTTAGAGGTAAAACATAACATGTTAAAATTGAAGGTATTAAAGCGCAAGAATACGGTATTTGAAAACGTTATCATTGCATGTGTGAAAATTCATTCAAATTGGTTTCTACAAGTTTAGTGATCAAGATAAATATATTTAAGAGTGAGGGAATTAATTAGAACAAGAAAAATAAACTTCGTGGTATTTTTATGAAAAGAATACGGTTTTGCAAAGAACTTATCATTTCATGTGAGAAAGTTTGTTTAAATTAGTTTATGTGTGATTAATAGTCAACATGAGTATGGGTAGGTATTATGTATTAGGTGACAAGTGGAAATTTGTATAAAAAAAACGAATCGGAAATCGATTTGTCCGATTTCCGTCGGGTTCTAAAAAGTCATATTTTTTACATTAAGGAAAAGAGAGATAGAAGAGATGGGACTTACGGGTTGGGACAAGCTAAGGGGCCTAAAGAAGGTGGTGGTTGTCGATGCGTCGAAAACGTCGCGAAGGTTCTAATTCGGTCGCCGGAATCCGTCGTCGGTTTCGGCAGCGCTTCGCTTCTCGCTCTTTGCACCGAGTTCTCGAGAATTTGGGAGAGTGGACTTAGAGTGGTGAGGTGAAATGGTAGAGGGTATGGGTCTTTATATAGGGCTAGGCTAGGGTTAGGGTTTGGATTAAAAAATATTTGAAAAAATGTAAAAATCATTAAAAATTCATTAATTTTGGTCTTAAAAAAGGATTAATGGAATATTTGTAACTGTACAGGGAATTTAGACTATGCAGAGGAAAAGACCAAGTCGGCACGAAACTTTTTCGTGTTGACGACTCGGCCGACCGGCGGCGCCGGCCGATTCGGCCGAGTCGCCGGCCGACTCGGCCGAGTCAGGGCCGAGTCGGGTGCCGCCGGGTGGGGTTTGGTCTGGGGGAGGTTTTGGTGTAGTTTATTTTTTATAAATTGTGAGTTATGGTTGTTTGACCGTTTGACTTCCCAAAAAAATTAAAACAAAATGATATAAAAAAATATGTGGGGCATGGGATTCGAACTCTGGTGGCTTGGTTCAGCAGTGCAAGGTATTACCAATGAGCTACAAGCTCTTTCTTATAATTATTGTAAGGAATTAGATACTTAAATTGTTTCCAGCAACATCAATACTCCAAGTATACACTATATTTAAAGCAAATTTTTGGTATACAAAATTGGAGTTGTTACACCATCGCCACCTTCATATTTTATCCTCATCGACAGCACTTCGATCAACTGAGAAACCTAACCTAGCCCCGTGCCTCCTCCGAGCCTGCACAGAACCCACAACCCACCCGAACCCATCACCTTCGTCGATGTCGTCACCACTGACCCCTTCGCCTCCTCCTCTCCACATCCACCTCCTCACCTTCCTCTTTCCTTCTCCCCAAGATTCCGAGCCCCAAACCCAAGAACCTGATCTCCGAACCCGACCTCGCCTGCAACCCATCATTCGATCCCCAGCACACCTCGCCGTCGGAGCTCCGACCACCTCTCCGTCGGCATTCCCCATCACCACCACTTATATCCTCTCTCCTGCACCAAGCTTCGACAGAACCATGCAACCTTCAACCCTAGCAGCCCCGGCCTCACCTGCACACCCACTGCCTCGCCGGCAAACCCCATCGCCGGTGACCCACTACCTCATCTTCTCTCCTCACTGCCTTCTCTGATCCATGAACCCAAACCCAGAGCCATACCAGAGACCCCAGTTCCCTTTTCTTTCTTCTTGCTCTTCTTCTTCTTTCTTCTTCTTCTTTACATTTCATTTCTTGATCTGTATTTTCCGGTGATCGCCGGAGCCGTGCCGCTGCCGACGATCCGAGCAACCCTGTGGACGTCCTCTACCTGCGTGGTTATCCTCTTGCCTTGCCTGGACCCGTCCCGTGCGCGCGTGTGGTTTTTGCGACGTTTACCCGACGTCGTACTGTACGCACCCGTCGTGTGTTCCGCTCAGGAAAGTTAATCTTGCTACATGCTATACTACAATATATTGCACCCATTTGAATTATAACATTACATATTGTTTAAGTTATACATCCCACATTACCATTTTATCATTTTATTGTTATATGACGCCCGTGTGCATCCATATCATTATTTACACATCTAGTCGCATGCTAATTCATCTTGCTACATGCTAGGTATAGTATTATGCATCCATATGAGTAAAATGTTACCCGTTTATCACATTATACATCCATACTAAAGTTTTACCGTTTTCGGATACCCATTTGAATCCATATCATTTAATATACATATAGCTGCATCTACAGATCACATTATTACATATTATTGTTATATTGACACCCCATGCTTGATAATATGCATCCTACATAGTCATGATGCAACCCCTGATCGATATTTGTGCATCCATGCTTTTATTGTACATCCGTACTTTCACCCTGATTCAATACTTGCTACAGTTTCATTATGAGCACCCGCTTGATACCTGTGCACTACTTGACATGACCTGATACACCACTACTTGACATGACTTGATACATGTACACTACCTGACATGACCTGATATATCACTACTTGACATATTACCTGATCCTGTTTCTAATGCCGACAATCCTGACATGTTGTCCCGATGGACATATCCTGTTGTCTGTATAGACAAACCTGTTCCTGCTTGATCCTGTGTTGGCATTAGTCTTAGATTTATCAATACCCGACTTGAACACATAACTTGGGGGTATGGGAAAATCAATGATGAAACCTGACTTGTAACTCGATAGCTCGATGCTTATACTGATCAGTTTTACAGGCTAGGCCAACCCCGGGATGATGATGCTGACATCATTCGTCTGTACATGTTTGTTGGGGTCAAAATTTACACCCCTGTTGACCGAGTCAAAGTCAAGGTCAACCCTCAAGCTAGGTGGGCCCAAGCCCAGGTCAAGCGGGCCCATGCCCAAGTCGAGCCCGCGGCCAGCCTCCCCATGCCAACAACAAAATTATGTAATAAATAATTTTCATGTAATTTTTTATACATGAATGTACGCAAAATTGGCATAAAGCCAATATTTTGTAAGCCCATGGCTTATTTGCAAAAATGAAATGGCACATAAGCCATGCGATTGGAAAAACGCCATTTTTGTAAAGCCCAAGGGGCTATATGTAAATATGTAAGCCTATAAAAGGCACCATGATGATGAATAAAAAAAACACTTTTCATTCTCTCAAAAAACCTAGGGTTTGTATTTCTTTCCTTTTTCTGAAGGTCTCAAACCTTCTTCTTTCTTCTGAATTAAATCAAGAGTTTTACTCTTCCTTTTCAAAAACAAAATAGTTTTTCACCACCAAACCCACAAAGGGGAACTTGGATCTGTCTTTAGATCCCAAAAAGGAGAGATTTTGAGATCTCACATCTCTTGATCTTTAAGATCCAGCTAACAAAGGAGGAGGAAGAAGAACCCCTTTCACTAAACCCAAAAAAAAAACACTCAGGAGTCCAACTCCTCTCTGATTTCTCTTCCGAGAAATTTTTTAGGCTAAAAGCCTCTTTTTCTCGCTGGCGCTCAAGCGCAGAGCGCCCGCATGCCGACACGTGGCACGCTTGCGCTCAAGCGCTCGGCGTTCGAGCGCAAAGCGCCCACGTGCCGACACGTGGCGCGCTTGCGCTCGAGCGCAAGTCGCCCCGGTGCCGACACGTGGCGCGCTTGCGCTCGAGCGCAAGTCGCCCCGGTGCCGACACGTGGCGCGCTTGCGCTCGAGCGCAAGTCGTCCCGGTGTCGACATGTGGCGCGCTTACGCTCGAGCGCCCAGCGCTCAAGCGCAAGTCTCCCCCATGCCGACACGTGGCGCACTTGCGCTCGAGCGTCAGGGGCTGAAGCGCGAAGCACCCACGTGCCGACACGTGGCGCGCTTGCGCTCAAGTGCCCAGCGCTCAAGCGCAGAGCGCCCACGTGCCGACACGTGGCACTCTAGCGCCTGAGCGCACAACACCTAGGCGCACAGCGCCCAAGGTGCTGCCCCCATGCATCCTTTGGATGCCTTTTCCCCCTCTTTTTATGTACATACATATATAAATACATATGTATACATATTTACACACACACATACTCCACGACATTGTCCCTGTTAGAAAAAAATTTCTAACGGGACGCTGCCCCGCACCCCGCAAGGGGGCTGCTAGCCCTCTTGACCCCCAGCCCGCTATCCGGGTAGCGGGACCCCCATAAAACTTTGCGTGGCTCCCGATATATCCAAAACCCCCCTTTCAAAACACAACACACGTACACCGCATATTGAGTTCGCATGGCCAATTTAACCCGTCAATCGGAGGTTCCCTCGCTCCAAAGGCGAGGGGTAATTAACGGCAGCTTAGTCCGCGGCTGCCGGAGATTCGGATCCCCACAATTAATAAACCCCGGCCTACCCTAGGCAGGGAAAATCTGTAGTACGCCTGACAAGCGCGCGCGTATTCCCATCTCAATGGGGTGACGAAAAACACCCTACAATGTTACCTGTTTACTGCCTAGCGGCACGTCTCGGATTCAGCCCGAGAGTCTTGACCATGGTCCCGGGCATGCACGGGATACTATTGAGTTACATCGACGATTCATTAAATTGATTTCAAAGACTTGAGAGTAGTTAACCCAGTAGCTTGGTTTAGATTACTCACTGTACATCACATGTGCTTATACCCTTCACTGTTCCTTATTCGTGTTACTGTTATACTTTTATTACTGTTCCTACTCATGCATGCATGTCTTGTTACCTCCTGATTATATTATTGTTTGATATTATGACGCACTGACGTCTGGGTTTTGCATGGCCCAGATCCTCTACCTTTGTCGCAGGCTGATCAGGAGTACTTCTGCCGTCAGGCCGAGCAGTGAGGATCCAATTAGTACCCAGTTTAGTTACGTTTTACTTTCCAGATTGTTATTGTTACTTGGACCTATTGCTTCCGCATATTATTTCTTGACTCGTTTATTCTGGCATATGGACATGTACTAGATAGTTATTTTATTTTTACTGTTCTTGATATCTCCAGACAGCCTTAATGCGACTGTGGAGGGATGTTTCCTAGCCACAGGTAGCATGGTTGGCTCTGTCACGTGCCGATCTTAGTGCACTCTGGGAAGCGGGGCGTGACAGTATCCGTGTTTGCATTCGACCCGACCCGCTTGCTGGAAACCCGTCTTGATTTCTGTATATCATCTATCCCTGCTAGTTATGAGGATCCGTGCACTTTCATGTTCTATATCCTGTTCACCGGTATTATATCTGGCATTTGCATTTTTTTAATAGTACAAATATAATCAAATAAAATATTTTAAAAAAATAAAATAAATAATATCTTGTATGTCCTGCATCATACCCCTAACCCTTTGGTAGCATCCGTGTATCTTGTTCTCGTTCCGTTCAGTGAAACGGACCCGTTTGGATCGCTACGTATACGCTACGTGTATCTGTTCTTAGGGGTATGCTTTTTCGTTACCCGGTTATCCTATTTTGGTTTTGGTTGATACGTATATTATCAGTATTTTCAAATCGTAATTTTAGACCCAACTCGGACGTATTTTGGAACAATTTTGTACTAGCTAAAAACTCAATTTTACCTAATATTATATTCTTCATATATATTCAGTTTATTATATACGAATATAAAAATTCTTTTAACTAAAAATATTTTATTTCCAAATCTTAAGTTACCCCTAGATCAGCCTCTCTCTCTTACTATATTCTTTTATTAATTAATTATATTCTTAATTTTTATAAACCCATACCTCACATGTCTTCTCTCTCCCACCCCGTTCTCGTTTTCCCGCCGCTCGCGAACCCTAACCCTAGCGTTCACCCTCGAACTCTCCTCGTGGTCGCCGCTCCACACTCGACCTTGCCTCCACCTCCTCCATCTTCTCTCCTTCCTCCTATCTCTTCTTTTCCCCGAGCCCAAGACCCCGACGAAGAACCCAACAACCCACAGCCCTCGCCTTGCCCCTGCACCTCGCCGTCACCATCTCGCCGTCGTCGACTCCACTTTGTCGACCACCTTCACTTCTCCCGCTCCCCTTCTTTCCCCCGACGAACCCCAAGCCTTCAACCTCATGCCAACCTCGCTTGCGACCCAACCCTGCACACCCTCCTCACCGAAGCTCGTCTCGCCATCGACCTCAACCCTCGCCACCACTTTCTCCCCCTCTCTCCTACTTCCTAAAACCTGAGCAAGAACCTTGCACTGAGCCAATCCCCGACTTCAAGAACCCGCAGCCACCTCGCCGTGAAACCTCACCGGAAACCCACGGCCCATCGTCGACATTCCCTTAGCCTCGCCTCTGTCCCCGAGCACCAAACCCCAGACCACATCACCTTCATCTTCTTCTCTTTCTTCTTCTTCTTCTTCTTCTCTTTTTCTTCTTTCTTGGTTTCTGTTTTCCGGTCACCGCCGGAGCCGTGTCGTCGCCGACGATCCGGGCGACCCAGTGGACATCCCCAGCAAGCGTGGTCACATTCTTGCTTTGCTTGGTTCAGTTCTGTACGCCCCACGTATGCGTCGCGCATTTACCAATATCGTACGCGGCGTACGCACCCCGTCGTGAGATCCGATCAGGCAAGTTTATCTTGCTATATGCTATATTATTATATTTTGCATCCATATGAATAAAAATATCACATGTTTACTGCATTGTATATCCATGTTACTGTTTTACTATTTTCGGATAGCCGTTCGTATCCGTATCATTTATTACATATATAGTTGCATGCAAGTTTATCTTGCTACATGCTATGATACATATTTTGCATCCATATTAATAATAATATTACATGTTCATTGCATTGTGCATCCTATGTTACGTTTTACAATTTTACAATATCTGTTCGCATCTGTACAATTTATTATATATCTAGTTGCATGTCATGTCACATTATATCATGCTACCGTTATATTAGTACCCCATGCTTGATAATGTGTATCATGCGTAGTCATGGAGTTATAGATGTGATCCCTGATAGACATTGTGCATCCGTGTTTTACCGTGCTTCGATACCTGTTACAGTTTTACGTTGAGCATCCATTTGATACATGTGCACTACCTGACATGACCTGATACACCCCTGCTTGACTTGATACCTGATCCTGTTACTAATGCCGACAATCCTGACTTGTCGTCCTAACGGACGTATCCTGTTGTCTATTCAGACAAAACTTATACCTGCTTGATCCTGTGTTGGCATTAGCTCCAGATTTATCAATACCTGATTTGAACACATAACCTTGGGAGTAAGGAGAAATCAAGAATAAAACCGAACGTAACTCAAAGGGCTATTATATTGTTTGCCGTATTTTCGGGCGTTACAGAAAAATCCTGTTACCGTGGTCCCGTGGGGAATGAACGGGGCATATACTGAATAATCATGTTACCGTGGTCCCGTGGGGAATGAACGGGGCATAGTCTGATGGGTTACGATGAGGATTACATTAATTGATTTCGAAGACTTTAGATTAGATAACCTAGAATCCAGATATAGGCTGCACACCACATGTACATACCCTCACCATTTCATTTCCGTGTTTACTTTCTATATTCATGTCATCGTTTATATCCATGCCTGCATATCTCATGTATCCTGTTCATTTATTATTGTTGATATTATGACGCGCTGACGTCTGGGTTTTGCATGGCCCAGATCCTCTGTCTTTGTCACAGGTTGACCAGGAGTATTTTAGCCGACAGGCCGAGCAGTGAGGATCCTGTTAGTATATAGTTAGTTTAGTTTTATTTCCGTACTTTCATTTCCTTGATGTGAGCCCGTATTTGGGACGTACTTTCCATATGTTATTGCTTATTGGATTTATTGCTTCCGCACATTTATATTTCTTAACTCGTTTATTCTGGCATATGGACATGTACTAGATAGTTTATTTTATTTTACTGTTCTTGATATCTTATAGACAGCCGTAATGTGACTGTGGATGGATATTTCCTAACCACAGGTAACATGGTTGGCTCTGTCACGTGCCGATCTTAGCGCACTCTGGGAAGCGGGGCATGACAATACTGTTGAGTCTTTAGAGTCCCACACAGAGGGTTTCCCTGCTTCGGGCGAAACGATGTAGAGACCGTATTGTTTTACGGTAGGGTTCGATCATATACGTGTACTAGATACACGGATCATGATTCAGACGGATAATACTAGTGGGCTTTGGTTTAAACCGGATCCTAGTATTATATTCTTGGATTATTTTCATCTCTTTGTATTCGTATTTTTCGGAATACAGATACGGACATGTATATATGGTGAAGGGTATTCTTGTAATTGTGCAAGATGCTTCTAGAAGAAGACACCTCATTTTAGTTTTTTTATCATTTTGATTAAATGATTAATGAGGTGGAGGTTTGAGGTGTTCTTTTGCATTAAATGAAGCATGGCTACTTGGTGACTCATGTAGTGACTCATGGTTTACTATTTGGGTATGCTTAATATTTTGGGTTGTGAGTTATTGTATCCATTATTAGTTCACAACACTTAGCCATTCTTCATTTATGCTCTCTACTACACTCTCATCTCTTCCAAGCTTCATCTTCTTCTACCTCAAAACTCTAAAAGTCTCATGTGTTGAGAAATCTAGGTTAGTGAGACAAATCAATCCATCATTATTCTCTACGTCATCTAGGATACTTAGATTAGCATACTAAGTAACCTAGTTACCTCGGTTTAGAGGTAGGAGCTCAAAGTAGTCACTCTCGGGTGGATTATCATTGACGCGAGGAGGCCGTCGATCAAGCGCGATCCGTACATCCTTTGAGGAGCTAAAGGAGAGGAGTGAAGACTCGAAGGAATTCATTCTTTAGGTATAAACTTTGATCATAGTAGATAGCTTCTCTAGTTTCTAATTAGGTTTATGGCAGATTCGGCATACGGGTTATTCTAGCGCCAGTTTAAATCGTTGTAAAATTTTTGTTCCGCAATCGGCCACGGATGATGGCCAGGGCGTTAGTGCAATCCAACAGTATCTCTTTTGGATCTTGTTTTTATTTCGAATCTATTGTATTGGATATTTATTTGCATCAATTATCTGGTGGACCTATTTTTAATATTCCTTGTGGTTTCGTTGCAACATGACTATCAGTATTATCTCTTTTGTTATTGGATTTTATTTTTGACAGGTTTATCTAGACAACCTTTATGTGACTATAGAAGGATTTTTCCTTACCGTAGGTAGCACGGTTGGCCTTTGTTGCTCTCCGTATTCCGTATTTTGGGAAGCGGGATGTGATAAGCTTTTGTTGGTATCAAAGCCAGACTGATGTCGAAATTAGTCTTGGTTCTATCGACCTTTAGTGTTAGAATCATATGTCTAGGTTCTCCCCAGTATGTCATGCTGCATATTCTTTTGACTCTGATTGTAGGATTCGGGCGACTTACATGGAGTTACGATATTATGCCCATGTACCGCGGCATGGATACAATACGGTATTCTGTATGAGTAACTTATAGTTCTACCCTTAATTCGTATCCATTGATTTGATTATATTGTATTATCTATTTTTCGCCCAATTGTTTTAATACTCTGAATTTGAATCTTATTTTAGCTGCTAAACCTCGTTGTTCATTTTGACTTCAGAATCATGGCAGAAGAAAATTTGCAGGTATATGGAAGGCGCGACAACAATGCCGCACTACTTGGAGTTATATGTGGTATGGTAGAGAGCCAACAGCAGTAGACTGACTTACTGTAGGAGGGTCTACTTGCTTCTCAACAGATCACTACTGCAACCTTGAATAAGGTGGCTGAGGTTCGTGAGGGTAGACGTCCGGGCAGCGTCGCTGATTTTAGGAGACTACAGCAGGCAGTTTTCACTGGCTCGGGCAGTCCACTTGATGCCGAGTAGTGGATAGTTGACATGGAGAATCTGCTGCCATCCGCCTGAGTTCCAGAAGAGGACAGAGTAGATATAGTCAAGATTCAGCTGCAAGATGTAGCTAGAATTCGGTGGCTCACAGAAGAGAACAGGTTGAAGAAACTGATTGCATGGACTAATTTCTTTACAGCTTTTCTTGAGAAATTCTTTCCTAAGTCGACCGGGATCGAAATGGAGCAGCAGTTTATCAGCCTTTGTCAGAGAGATCGCATAGTGGACGAAGTGATGGCTGAGTTTATCCGACTCAGTCGTTTCGCTCCTTCGATGGTAGCTCAGGAAGAGGACAGGGCCAGGAGACTTTTACAATGCTTTACTCTGGGGATACAGGAGAAACTGGCTTCACATGATCTGGGGACTTATTTGGAGGTATTAAATGCAGCCCGCAGGATTGAGGCAGTTATGGATAAGAGGAAGAAACTACAGGGTGGAGGATTTAAACGCCCGTTGAATCAAACATCAGGAAGGATTCCAATTAAAAAGCATATAGGAGTTCAGATGAACCGTACCGCAACCCCACCACAACGAGAACCTCTGGTTTGTGGATACTTTCAGATACCGAGACACATTAAGAGGAATTGCCGCCGGGCCAAGGGTCTATGTCTGATATGTGGTGCCAGTGACCACCAGATTGGGAGTTGTCGTAGGAGAGTAGAGCGCAACCAGCCTCAACATAAAGGACTTATCCCTCAGAAATAACTTTTTGATCTAAGGCGAGGCAACACAGGTTGTGGACAGGGCGAGCCTTTACCTTGACGGTTGAGTAGGTAGAGGCATCAGAGGATGTCGTTTCAGGCACCATTCTATTTTGTTCTATTCCTGCTAGAGCACTTTTCGATTCCAGGGGTTCGCATTGTTTATGTCTTTGGCTTTTACCACAACACATTCTATTACTCACGAAACACTGACTCGAGGTTGGGACATTCACACTGGAAATGGAGTAGTTGCCACCAACCTAGAGTGCAAGCTTTGTCCAGTAGTGATTTGCAGTAGGGAGCTTTTCACAGATTTCCTGTTGATTGGGACCGATAGTTATGATGTCGTCTTAGGAATGGATTGGTTGGGCACTTTTCACGCACATATTGATTGTCGGGCCAAGACCGTAATCTTTCGCATTCCTAACCACCCAGAGTTCATGTTTACTGGGGGCAGCAAATCTCTTGGACCCATAAAGTTTAGAGCAGAGCCGACGAGCAGCATACTAGCGTCAATGGAGATTAATAAGAGTTCGACACCGGTCGTAGTTCGAGAATTCTTGGACGTCTTTCCCTAGGACTTACCCAGCCTACCCCCGCCTCGTGCTTTAGGATTTTTGATAGAATTATTACCAGGAACGACACTGATTTCTAAGGCACCTTACAGGATGGCACCAGTTGAGTTAGCAAAATTGAAAAATCGGATAGAAGACCTCCTCAGTAAAGGTTTCATTCGCCCAAGTACTTCTCCGTGGGGCGCTCCAGTTTTACTAGTGAAGAAGAAGGACAATTCGTTACGCATGTGCATTGACTACCGGGAGTTGAACTGGGTTATGATTAAAAACAAGTATCCTATACCTCGGATTGATGACTTGTTCAATCAGTTATGTGGTGCTTGAGTGTTCTCTAAGTTGGATCTTCGGTCGAGATACCATCAAGTTCGGGTTAAAGTGGATGATGTATGCAAGACAGCTTTCAGAACTCGATACGGTCATTATGAGTTTTTAGTGATGCCATTCGGTGTTACTAATGCCCCAGCCGTGTTCATGGATTTAATGAACCGAGTTTTCTCACAGTACCTTGATCAGTTTGTCGTAGTTTTCATCGACGACATTCTTGTGTACTCCAAAAGTAAGGAGGAGCATGCCGGGCATCTGAGGATCATGTTACAGATACTGAGACATGAGAGGTTATACGCCAAACTTAGTAAATGCATATTTTGGCTTGAACGAGTCCAATTTCTGGGCCACATCATTTCCGGAGATGGTATCTCAGTAGACCGGGCAAAAATTGAAGCAGTGAAAGATTGGCCAGCCCCAAAGTCAGTAGCAGAGATTAGAAGTTTCTTAGGGCTCGCAGGTTACTACCGGAGATTTGTTTAGGATTTTGCGTGAGCGGATATCTATTGACAAGACTTACTCGGAAGGGGGTACCGTTCGTATGGGCTGAAGAATGCAACCGAGTGTTCGAGTTATTGAAGGAAAACCTCACAACTGCACCCATAGTAATTGTACCAGATGGGATAGGATGACTAGTGATTCATAGTGATGCTTTTGGTAAGGGGCTAGGCCGCGTCTTGATACAGCGTGAGAGTGTTGTAGCTTATGCCTCGCACCAATTGAGGACGCATGAGAAGAATTACCCAACCCACGATTTAGAATTAGTCGAAGTAATATTTGCTTTGAAGATTTGGAGGCATTATCTCTTGGGAGAACGAGTGGAAGTCTATACGGACCACAAGAGCCTGAAGTATGTATTCACACAAAAGGAGCTAAATATGAGACATCGCAGATGGTTGGAGTTCATGGCTGATTATAATCTTGATTTGCAATATTATCCCGGGAAGGTAAATGTGATACCGGATGCTCTCAGCCGGAGACCAACAACGATGTTGTTGACTAGCTAGAAGGAACTCCTTGATGAGTTTCGGAGACTCGATTTGGAAGTGGTGGAACAGGGGACACACAAACAGTATTGGCAACTACAAGTGCAGTCTTCGTTAGTATATCGTATTAAAGCTACACAGGCTGGGGACCCGCAATTGCAGAAGTTCCGTGGGTTAGTAGAGGCCGGATTGAGAACAGATTTATTAATACACGAAGATGGTTCTTTAAGATTCGGCAGTCGACTATGCGTGCCAAAGGGCGAGGTTCGAGAAGAAGTATTAAAGGAAGTGCACAGTTCAGCCTATTCAATGCATCCGGGTGGTACCAAGATGTATAGGGATGTTAAAAAATACTTTTAGTGGAACGGCATGAAGAGGGAGATTGCCCGCTATGTGTCAAAACTCTTAGTGTGCAAGTAGGTAAAGGCCGAACATCAGCGAGTGGTCGGCTTTCCATTTCCCATTCGTCAGTGGAAATGGGAACACATCACTATGGACTTCGTGACGGCTTTACCGCGAAGTCCTAAGGGCAATAACGTTATTTGGGTCATTGTCGACCGTCTCACAAAAGCGGCCCATTTCCTACCCTTTCGAGTGGGACAATTGACGGAGACATTTGCAGAGAAATATATGCAAGATACCGTTAAGTTACATGGGGTGCCAATCAGCATAGTATCAGGCAGGGATACGAGATTCTTCTCACATTTTTGGAGAAGCTTGCAAGAGAGCTTGGGCACTCGTCTCAGTTACAGTACAGCTTACCACCGCCAGACTGACGGACAGTCTGAACGTACGATACATATATTAGAAGACATGTTAAGAGATGCTAGATTTCAAGGGATCGTGGGAGGATCACCTACACTTGGTGGAATTCTCTTATAATAACAGCCACCAGGCGAGTATTCAGATGGCCCCATTCGAGGCACTTTACGGGTGTAAGTGTCGTTTCCAACTTTGCTGGGATGATGTGGGAAAGCGAAAATTGTTAGGACCGGAGCTCGTAACCCAAACCGTTGATAAGATCCAATCAATCAGAAACCGTATCAAGGCAGCACAAGATCGTCAGAAGAGTTGGGCAGATGCTAGTCGAATATCTCTTGAGTTCGGTGTAAGAGATCATGCTTTCCTTAAGATTTCGCCGACTCGAGGAGTGATTAGATTCGGCAATCGTGGGAAACTCAATCCCTGATTCATCAGACCATTCGAGATTGTGGAGCGCGTTGGAGTAGTGGCATACAAATTGGCTTTACCACCCTCTTTGGCTGGTGTATACGATGTATTTCTTGTATCACAGTTATGTCGGTACGTTCATGATGACAGTCGTGTTCTCGATCACTCTGAATTAACCTTGAACTTTGGTCTCTCGTATGAAGAGCAACCTACAGCCATTGTCGACCGCAGAGAGAAAGTGTTGAGGAACAAGATCATCCCTTTGGTTCTTGTGTCTTGGGGAAGACGTTCACGCAGGGAATCCACTTAGGAGCGTGAGGACGAGATTCGTCAAAAGTACCCACACCTGTTTTCTTAATCTTGTAGTCGTCCTTCCAATTTCGAGGATGAAATTTTCTGTAAGGTGGGTAGGATGTAACACCCTAGTTTGGATACAGTACTTCTAGATTTATCGAGATGATTTTTTTAATAAAAATTTTCCTATAATTTTAGAACTTATTTTATGGTTGGTTGCTAGTATATTTATTTTAACTTTTGCCGTATACAATTTTTATATGAAAATCTTCAGTCTTTAGATAATATACGTCAGTTCTTTAGTGGCAACAAAACAATATTTTTATATCTTAAAATTCTTAAACTAATATATTAATATTTGGTTTGCATATATATATTTCTTTGGCTAACTCCTTTTGCTGTTATGAGAGGAAGTTAAATCCGTACCAAATCTTTAATACACTGTTATATATATATATATATATATATATATATATATATATATATATTATACAACAATCTCTCTCTCTCTCTCTCAAATCATATATACTCACCTCTCTCTCTCTCCTTCTTCTATTTCTTCTTTTCCCCGACGCCGCCTCCATCCCTCGTCGCCGCCATCACCACTGAGCAACACTGACTCCCCCTCCTCTCACCCAAGCACCATCGCCCTCATCTCCTTCTTCTTTGAACCACCATCCCCGCTTCCACCACGACCCCGAGCAACCATCATCGCCCCAGCCACTTGCGCCAGCCCTCGCAACCGAACCCATCAACTCCCCCTGTAACCACCGCTTACTTCTCTCTCATCCGTCGGCGACTCTTGTCACCATCGTTTGCACCCTCACCTCGCACCTCCTCATTTCTTCTGACCATCATCTCCTCTACTCTCACCTCCTAAACCCGAGCACCCATCCTCCAACGCCAACATCACTCCACAATCAGAACCCCTATCCTCGTAGCCGCGCCTTCACCAACCACCAGCGTCATCCCCTTCAGCCGCCGCAATCAACCTAGAGCCCGATCCCCTTCGCTTCACCATAGCCTATGTCATCCCCTTCGATCAAGAACCAATCGCCACCGTCGCACCGGATCCATACCCGAACCCAACAACGGCGTAGCCGTCTCCTTCTCCTCTTCTTACTGTAAGTTCCTCTCTTGATCTTCACTTCAGTGCCTCTCCTTCTCCTCTTCTTATTGAAGCATGAGAAAAACAATAATAGTTGAATTCTAATATGTTGTGCATAAAAAAAAGTGAAGCATGCTTGGATATTTATGCAATTAAATGCTAAGTGTGTTGTACTGTTGACTTATGGCTAAATCAATCTAGGCAGAGCGTATAACTCAGATCCCAAGTCGAACTTTAGCTGAGATCGTGCCTCACATCTTCGTACATCATTTTCCCGTGATCATTATGTACAAAGCAAGTATTCTTGCTTTACTTTTGGCCAATGCAACATCGGCAACCCCTCGTATATATATGTATATATTTTTCTGCATTGTTAAAATAGAAAGAAAAGTGTTAGTATTCAATTATTTTAAACTGTTAGAAAAATATTAACTTTTATGCAACTAAGTGATAAAAGAAAATGAGATTAAGTGTGGATCTGCAATGAGATTTATTTAACCACAAATAAAGTTCGAAAGTTGTTAACATATCTCACATATATATACTTCTAACCAGCTTGTGATTAGTATATCCATATTGAGGTTAATGTTAAGTACAACAGTTGTGACTCATACCAGCTTGTACATCGCCTTCATGCAGTTACTATTATCAGATAACAATTACACTTGACATGTCATGACTATTCTATACTCTAGTCTTTTATGAACGAGATCTCCAGGATGCTGAACTACATGCCATAACACACTACTATTTACCAGTTTCATTTCTATACAATTACCATATCACAAGTTCTAGTTATTTCAGCATTCTTAAGTAGTGATCTAGTCATTACCATAGTAGAAACGAATACGCGGGGTGTAGCGGTTGTTTGAGTGTGCGTATGTACAACAGGATCTCAGGAGTCTCATCCGGCAGCTCGTACCGGGCTATATCGGTCGCATGTTATTACAGCTCGTACCGGGCTATATCGGTCGTATGTTCATCCCACAGTTGGGCCCGTGTTTCCTAGCTCTTGAGACCCTACCCTTTGGTTAGGAATACTCCTGCAGAGGTTGACACACACACTCGAACTCACGATAGGATGGATTACCTTTTAGTGACCAATTAGGTTATGACTTGATCTGTTCACATGTCTGTTTCATAGTATTAATGTGTGTATTTGTGTGTGTGTGTGTGTGTGTGTGTGTGTGTGTATTTGTTTCTACTTACGCACACGGGCTTCACTACACTCATATATTCATGTTATCATACCATACACACACATCTTATACGTTGAGTACTTGCTAGTATGTTCTGACATTCCTGAGATTTGTCATCTCAGGTTTAGAAATGGATTTTCAGGCTAATCAGGATCGGAGCGACTATCGGGACCTTGCCGAAGATCAGTAGCCCATAGGTTTATTTCTTTTCAGTTAGTATTTAGCTTGTGCGCCCTTACAGGACATTAGGGCTTATATATCTCTTTTGGATCTTTTTTTTATTTCGAACCTATTGTATTGGAATTTTATTTGCATCAATTATCTAGTGGACCTATTTTTAATATTCCTTATGGTTTCGTTGCAGTATGACTATCAGTATTATCTCTTTTGTTATTGGATTTTATTTTTGACAGGTTCAGCTAAAGAGCCTTTATGTGACTATGGAAAGATTTTTCCTTACCGTAGGTGGCACGAGTGGCCTTCGTTGCTTTCCGTATTCCGTATTTTGGGAAGCGGGGCGTGACATTTTCAAAAATCTCAAAATTTTATCCGCTCTTTAGTTTTTCAATATTTTGTTTGTATAGCACACAAATATTGTTATATCTTCAAAAATCCCAAAATTTTCTTTTTCCTGTCAAATTTTCAATATTTTGCATTCTAATAGCACATGAAAATCATGTCTTATTAAAAATTCAAAAAAAAATCTATTTTATTCAAGTTTTCAGTATTTTGCATGCTGCAGCACACACGAAAATTACGAAATTTCAAAACTTTTAATATAAGCTGTTTTATTTAGTTTTTCAATATTTTGATTACTATAGCATAGAAAAATCGTGAAACTATAAAAAAAATGTCAAAATTTTATGTTGCCTTCCGTTTTTCAATATTTTGCTTAGCACACAGAAATCGTTAAATTTTTTGTTTCTTTGATTTTACATTTTTTATCTGTAATTTTCAAAAATCTCAAAATTCTTTGGTTTTTTATTATTTTGCTTGATATAGAGCATGAAAATTGCATATTTTCAAAAGTCTCAAAATTTTCTGTTTTTTTCGATTTTTCAAAGTTTGCTTGACAAAATCGTAAAATTTTCATAAATCTAAAAAAAATCGTTTCTTCCGTATTTTGCATAATACAACACATGGAAATTGCAAAATTTTCAAAAATCTATATAAAAAAAATTTCTTTCTTTTTTCATTATTTTGAATGCTATACAGCAGATGAAAATCACAAAATTTCAAAAATCTCAAAGTTTCTATTTTTCGGCTTTTTAATATTTTACTTGCTCATAATTATGATTTCCGGGTATCAAGAAGACGAAAGTCTATGTGAAGTAGAAAAAGAGAAGGTCAATTTACATTAAAAACTTAATAGAACAAAGAAATATGCTCTTAGTGACCGAGACTCCGAATGACTGGGGAACAGAGAAATCCGCTCAACACACGAAAATTACGAAATTTTTAAAAATCCTATAATTTTTTGTTTTCTTTGAATTTCCAATATTTCACAGGAACACTTCCAATATTTCACAGGAACACTAAAATCGCGACTTTTATTTCAAAAATCTCAAATTTTTTATTTTCATTGTTTTCTCAATATTTTGATAGTTGGTAGGCCAAAATAGCAAAGTATTCAATAGTCTCAAGATATTCTTTTTTTTTCCTTAGAATTTTCAATATTTTTTTGGCTATAGGACATGAAAACCGTGAAATTTTCAAATGTGTCAAAAGTCTCAAGATTTTTCTTTTTCTTCGAAAATCTCAAGGATTTCTATTTCTTTCATTTGTTTATATTTTACATGTTACAGGACAAGAAAATCAAATCTCAAAATTTTCTGGTTTCTTTCTTTTCTCAATATTTTTTATGTTTTTTGGCACCGATCTTTTCTCAATATCATGCATTCTATATAGCACACGAAAATTGCAAAATGTTCAAAAATTTCAAAATTTCCGTTTCCTTCAAAACTTTAATATTTTACATTTATACAGTATATGAAATAGAAAATAAAAATGTCTTTCTTTAGTTTTTCTATATTTTTTTCTTACAATACCAAACAAAATTCGCAAAATTTTTAACTCTATTTTTTTTTTTTGTTTTTTAAATATTTTTCATACTATAGCACACAATCGGGGATTTTTTAATACTTTGCCAATAAAACCTATGTATTGAGAGAAAACATAGTAAAAGATTTTAAATAAGAGGGCTGATCAAATTTTTTTCTCTATATAAGTCTATCTGTATGGAATAAATTAAAGAGTGATAAATATTAAGCTGGGAGACAATAAAAATCCCAAATGTTATACAGAGAACACAATCTTGAGACATAAGGATGAGAATCCAAAAGCTTAGACTACCAAAATTAAAACCAAAGGATTTCATTCAGCATCTTGTTAAATTCTTGAACACGCCGAGTAAATCATAGAAACAGTAATTTCAGAAACGCAGCAACATTGCAAATCAAATATCAGAGTATATATAAATGAGTAAAAATTCAGATAGCACTCAAACTTATGGATTTACTCCTATTTCTTTTTTTCAAAAATTAACGCAATAGGCTCTTTTACATAAACAGATTAAACCCATAACAATATTCACAATACAAATTGTTTTCTACAAAACAATGGAAGTTTCTTTGCCATAATTTTGCTTTGAATTTATTTTCCCTCGATAGAGGGAACGTTTTCGGCATAACATACTTGATGTGAGTTTTTATTATTTGATTTATTGATGAGAAATAGAAGGTGGAACCACTGATGCAGCAAACTTTTCAAGATTCTTGACAACAGTACTCATTGTTGGCCGGAACTCCGAATCGTATTGCAAACATAGCGCTATCAGCGCTGCAAACTGCAAGGTGAAAAAGAAAAAGAATGATGCATAGTTAAGGTTCAGTAAAAACAATGAAATTTCCCCTTTTTACCATTAATACCGTTATTATCAAAGAAAAAGAAGAAGAAAAAGAACCACTTTACCCAAAAGCTTAAGCTATTGAGTTGTGTGGTAACTACGCATCAAATTAACGGAACACATTCTTCCTTTTATGGCCTTTTGGGACATGTGGAAAGTTCTTCAGCAGAAACACCCGGCTTGTAAGCAAAATAAATTGGGTAAATCATTCTTCTTCTTTTTTAAATCGACAATGATAAAGTTTGGATCCCGGATCTCTTGAAACCTAGTGCTCTGATAACATTGTAATGAAGCTTAAACATTACAGTGAAGTAGTGCTTAATGATGTAAAAATGTTAAACGTTCATAGTATATTAGTAAACTTAACCCTTGGCTATAGAGTATGGAAAAATCATAGTTTAATAGAGGATATCATAGCTGCAGTACCTTAGTCGCTTCCCTCTCTGGATATTTTCCAACCAACCTTGTGTCCACACAGTTGCGCACTTGATTCTCGGCCAATTTTGGAGTCGCCTAATCAGAAGCAAAAAGAGAATAACGCCTTGTGTATGATAACAGTATATAGTATCAAATTATCTCTAAGAATAAAGATACATGGAAAGGCTCCGACTTGAGTTAATGAAAGTTCATTTTCCTTCCTAAATATCACAAAAGAGCGGTATCAGGTAACTCTATTACAGCTGAAAACCTTTGTTTTCAAAGAGTGTTTTCACTAGAGTACCCTAAAATGCAATTCATAATATAAAAAAATACCCTTAAGCATAGTACTTTAAGAAGTTTAATGTGATTAAAAAACTTTATGGTAGTTAACTGAATAACACATAATTTAGAGTAGTTTATGAGATTTAGCCTGACATATAGGGACTATTCGTCAACTTCTCCAAACTTCTCAAAAATGGTTTTTTTTATAGAGTTATAGAATGAGGTATATATGTGTTTTCGCAATCGCAAATATAATGATACGATTCCAATTGTAAATGCTAATTTTTGCATTCTGTGAGTTGCATTCCATCGCATTATATTCTTTAATTTTACAATGGAATAATGTTCTAATAAGCAGTTTGATGTCTAATGGGGCCAACATAGATCATTACCCATGGCCAACCTACACAAAGTGTAAAGAGATTTCACAATGGAATAATGTTCTAAACTGCATTTGCTCTTCTTTCTTCCATAATTTGATCTGAAATAGATTTTCTTCCTACTAATTTTTCTTTTCGTTTCGCAAAACCCTATATTTTTGTCCATTGAGTACATGGATCCATTTGTTATTGTAAGTGTATTTAATAAATTAAATGTATATCCTTTTTTTTTGAGGGGTGAATTTTTATTTTTCAGTTTTGGTGAGAAGATGCTTAATTATTGTATATCCTTTAGAGCCGTTTCATAATTCCTCATTTTCATATAATCAATGAGAAGTTTTATCTGATTAGAGTCATGTTGTCTCTGTTGATATACATCAGGAAAAAAATATTGCGAAAATATGCAAATGTACAGGAAGCTCACCCAATTAACTAAACTGTGTTGCCCTTTAGGCCTTGTTCGGTCCAGTGGTTTTCTGCCAGTTAAAATCTCCAAAAGAACGACACCAAAGCTATATATGTCACTTTTCTTATTTAAAACACCTGTGACACTATACCTGAAATTTATTTTCACAAATTATATTACAAGAGGATAATTAAAAATTTAAATTCAAAGAAGGAAGTATATAAGTGAACGGTAACTGTAGTAAATAAACAAGCAAAAAAGGTTGTATCCATGTTCAAAAACAGAACGGAGATAAAAACAGATAAGAAAAAGGAAATTGGATTAGAGCACTTTGTCTGATATGAACAGTAGATTTCAACAAAAGCAGAAAAGGAAGAAATATATAAAAGCAGCATATAAACCAATTGAGATCTGCTGAAGGTGACTCAACGAGTGAGCAAGTTTCAGCACAAGTCGAGATTTCCGTCTTTTATATTCTTCAAAGGGTGAATTATTAAGTTCATAATATTATATGTAATGCTGGAGATAAAATTCGTTGAAATTGACGTGTCCAATAGAAATCTAAACTGACTATATGAAAACCTTGTATGATTTTCTGTCTATTCCTTAATTTCATATTTTGTATTTCTCAAATTACACTAGCAGCGTGCTATTATTTGATATATTTTCTGTTTGAATTTGAATATAGAACTTGTAAGTCATAACTGTAAGGAAACAAATTTAGTGTAAATGAACTTCCAAATTTGTATACGGATAGCTAGAATTTCATATTTAAAAGCCTATGTACATGCTAGAGTTTCATATTTGGAGGGGTATATATGAACGACTTTTTCATCTGTCGACAATATTAGATAGGAAAATGAAAAGCTGTCATATTAGATGGGGTTGTGTAATCAGATGATATAAACGAAATGAATTAGCTTCGTAGACCCGAGTCACCGATACCATTAAGTTAACAAAATTATCAGCGTTGCAAAATATGTATTCATATTCTATTTGTTTGGCCAGCACATAATGCATAAACGGATTACACGAGGTATGGTTGGATATTGTGAAATTACACAGTAATATATTGTAATAACTAATATGTATACGAGCATAGAAAAACTGAAAAATGAAAGAAGAGAGGGAAAGTATGGCGATGGCGAGAAAGACAAAACTTGGTTTTTATCTCTGGGATATTGAGTTTGTACATTGTGTTTTGGATATTTGACAGGTTATGCGCATCATATATGTGCCGATTAAATGGTCTTTCGTCAGCAATTTTTTTGTGCATATGATAAATTGTGAGGATACTCAACCATTTAATACTATTTGCCACAGTTGCAAGCTGAAAACATTTACGTCCTGATTAATCAGCCTTTTTAAACCTTGTTTTACGACACTGGACATCATGTCATTTGTATTAGTGCTATGAAAATAAGGCATGCCTAGAATACAGGATGCCTAAGGTGCCAGCTACATTTATTTAAAATATTAAGAAGATAAATGAAACATAATCTATTTCTGAGCAAAAGGGGATTCACTTAATGATATATAAACGGAAAACACACTCCAATTGAATGAAAGTGCTGGGTTGTAGTCTCATTACTCTGGCGCATGATAGCCAAAGGTTCCCAGGATTCTCAGAGAATTAAGATGAGTAGCCGTATCAGGAGAACTGTTGCCAATGTTTAAGTCAATTTTTGCTTTAAATCCCTCACATAAAAGAATATTGCCAGATTTGATGTTCTCGTGAACAATATTCTCCTGGTGAAGGAAGTTTAAGCCCTTGGCTGCATCATATGCTATCCTCATTCGCCAAGGCCAAGCAAGAAAAGGACCGCCTTCTGAAGATCGGAAGAATATTTTAGATATTTGGTTATATGACCAACAACGAAGATCAATGCACACTTGTATACAAGGCTAGATTACTCTATAATACCCTTTAGCTCGTACTGTTTTTCACTAGACTACCTTAAAATATTTTTAACATAGTTAATTCCCATAAACTTTGGTTTCAAGGGAATTTTTACAGTAATATACTTTTCAATGTAGCATTCTAGGAAGCTTACTGCGAGAGAGAAAAAAGTGATAAGCCGAAAACAGCAGTAGTTAAGGGTACGTATAGTGTAATTTAACATATATGCAATACGACATACCATGCAAATAAGTGCTCAATGAACACAAGCCGTACTCATATGACAATAAACGCATGTCATTCCCTACATAGTACCCGAGCAATTTAACTATATTTTCATGCTTCAACCATGCAACCTTCGAAAGCTGATGTCAAAAATCCAACATTGTCATCACTAGAGAACCAAACAAGACAAAAATACAGAAGCAGTTATAGGTGTCTTTAATGGTTAACTGCACACAAAAAAACATAATCCATTCCATTATATCACTTACAACCCATCTAGTGATTAATTAGCATCAGCGACCCCTTTGTTTCGATTAAACCCTAAAACACTCAAATTTTACTGAAAACAACAAAAAAACAGGTTCGAGACTAAAAATAAACAATTATTCAAGTTGTTTAGAGCTATTCAAAGGTTTGGTTCGGTGAACATAGGGGGTATTTGTTGCTAATAAATCACTCTAGGGGGTATTAGTGTTATTCAGGGTAAATTACAGGGGTGATGTGTGCAATTATCCCTTTTTAATACGCTTCTGACGATCGAAATAAAATACCCAAGCAAGAAAATCTTCATTTGATTTGACACCGAACCCTGTCTCTGATGGTAAATTAAGCTTCTTTATTGCTACATGGTTTCCATCTTTCAGTACTGCTGCATATACTTTCCCATGTTGCCCTTCTCCGATCAAATTCTTCTGCGCAAAATCTTCAGTTATCTCATTTACTTCATCTATAGAAAGTTTGGGAACATTAAGTGATTGTTCTTTTAGTTCGCCGGTTTTCTCATTAGTAGCTGCAGGGGAAGAGGTGAAACATTTTCCAAGTCCTGCATATAATAAAAAAAAAAAGATAGTAATTTAGTGACACGCCTACAGGAGTATGACAGCAAAAATAAAGATTTCTTTTTTTTTAAAGAAAATATTTTACAAAAGCACGAGAGTTTGCATTATCATTTTGTGAATACGAATTTCAAATGACTGTTCAAACACTCAGCTTACCCCTTATTGGTAAATGAACCTAATGCAATGAATCAGAACCCCTTTACTTCGACACACACACACACACACACACACAACACACACACACACACACACACGAAAAGATGCATTTTGTTGTACCAAACTAAAAGTTTCATTGCATGTCCTTAAGTACCAAACTGAACAAGATTTTGTCAACAATCAACAACATCAAAATAAAATAAAATGCTTCCAAAATAAACAAACAAACAAATAAATACGGTCTTTATCCCAATTTTAAAATTCGGCTACATAAATCATTTTGTACTACTCAGCTTTGTTAAAGATCATCTTCTCAAATGAATAAAAAATTATCCATTTTAATTGATTACATCCATATTTGTATAGGCCCGCTCTACCTCTTATTGATCCATTAGCTTCAACTCTATCACTCTTATGTTAACACAAATTTTAATCACTAACTAGATAAGCTTTCTAAGGAGACCTACAACATAAAATAAAATCAAGATCAAGAAGAAAGAAAAACATACCTGGCCCCTTTGATCTCTTCTTTGAGCCAGTCTCTTCGAATTGTGAAGCATCGTTCACCTCAGAGGTCTCGCATGGAGACTTTGCTTTAGCAAATATTCTCCGAAATCCACCCAAAAAAACAAACAAAGCTCGAAACGGCGTATGTCCCTAAAAAGGATTCCAACAACAAAAATGGGCGCACAAAAAAAAAATCTATACAGCAAAACTGGGATCTTGTCACATTAATTCTACTCCATTGAAAAAAATTCCTTAAAAGTAATAACAAAGAATAGAACTAACATAATAAAGGTGTACAAATTTGTAATTTTATTTGTTAAACAAATCACTGCAGCTATCAAATGAACATAGAATCAATTAATTGATATTTTTCTAGGAATCTCACCGATGGATTCTTTTTCTTAGGATCATCCATGATTGGGGGGGGATCCAAGTTTTTGAAACTGAAATGCAAAATTAGTTCTGCGATTTGAAAGAGAGATTACCTGAGATTACATTATCTCAAATGTAACAAACTTTAGATTTTGGAACTAATTTTTGAAGTTTGGTGAGATACTCTCACAGTTATCAAACTGAATATATTTTCGAAATTATAGCGCAAAAAATATAAGAAAAATATTGCTGGTGGAGATTAGGAGATTTAGACGAGTCCTGAGACACGATCCACTTTGGACGACCCGACCCTAGCTCTTGGATGCAAGTAGCTTGGGTAGGGATGTAAACAGATACAAATAATCCGAGCCGACTTTGTATCCATATCTGTTTTCATTGGATACGAATAGTTATTTTCATTCCGATGACTAATTGTATTCGTATCTTGCATCCGCCAATGGCCACGGGATAAGATATGGTAGCACCTATATCCGTTCCATATACGTTTCCGATACCCAAAATAGTAATTTTTGGTTTTATTGAGTATATTTTTTTCCAATAATCATTTCGTATCCGTATCCGTATCCGTATCCAACTTTTACCAAATATGGATTGTAGTTTCAATTCCAATAACTATATATATCTGCATTCGAATTCGTCTACGATTTCCGGATACGGATATGATAACACTTATATATACATTTGCATCCCTTATGTATTCAATAAATTAGACATGTCCCTGAGTTTGGGCCTCCCAGTTAAGTAAGGCCCAAGATGGAGTTGGCCCAATAACAAAGCCTATCTACCCTGCACCATCATGTTGGAATGATAAAGCCACTTCCAACAGAATTAATTGCTTATTTTCTTCAACAAGCATTATTATTCACTGCATTCCAAGATTGAGACAAGCTCTTAAAACAAGCCTACCAAACAAAATTATAAAAATGAAAAGTAAAAATTAAACGAGCATCACAAAATTCCTCCTAACCCATATAAAAAAGCTCAATCCAAAAGCAAGAGAAAGATCAAAATCAAGGAATAACTTAAGAACCAACACTCGCCTTAATTATAATGCCTCTAATAGTCAATTCCAATTTAAAATTAAGTTAACCTTTATTCTAAAATGCACAAATTGATAATTTAACTACAAGCTTCCCTTAATATATTCTCACCCTTTTCCCACATGAATTTATTTGACAAACTTTCCACATTGTACAACAAAGAATTTGTGTCTAGTTACATGCATGCTAACCTTTTAACCCCTTTGCTCTAAAATATAGTCGAAAGTCGATACATGATTTTCTTACCAAAATCATGGAAATCAGTAAACAATGACCACATTCCTTCTAAAAGTAGAATTTTCCAAGTTTTCTTAGTTTTCAGAATCTAATCATGACCTTCAAGTTCTAGGGATTTATCTAGAAGCGAAAATGTAGCATATTTAGATCAAGACTAATCAGTTTTATCCCTTCTCTTTAATTATTGCTTAACAATTGAAGAAGAAAGGAATCAAGGGTCTTTAGAGGTGACAGAGAAGCGTAAGATTATAAGAAGCAAGAACATTGCACATACGGAATCAAATATAATCTAACAGGTCACTCGAATCGAGTCAAATATGTGGATTCTATTTGTACAGCGGCCGCTAGAGGCAACGATGAAAGGTTCGATGAAACTATGGATTTTATCATGTGATAGAAAGGAATTTAAGGAAAAGAGTTTGGAGAATATCCATCAACACTACAACAATGAGAAAGCAAAACAAAACAGCTCTCAGTGAGTTATATTGTTATAAAATAGTCAAGTTGTCCACATGCACAAATTCACTGCACCGACTTTAGGCAAGTGGAGTATAAGATCTCAGAAATTCAAGATGCCATACTCTTTCTTTATACTTTAGGTTTGGCTTCTTATATATGTATCTATTTGTGCACCATTCTAAAGTCTAAAATGAAAATGCCTGCAGTTTTCCTTCACTTATATATTAATATGACACTTTTATTTATCTTGTTTTTGCTTGTAGGGCTTCTGCAAAAGAATCAACCCATGCTGGTTGAAACTTGAAAATTTCTCTCTAGCGAATCATTGATCAATACATCCTCTGACACAATAGTCATGAGGCTAAGCCCATTTCTATAGGTATATAACTGGAGAGAGAGAGAGAGAGTGTGTGTGTGTGTAATCATAGTTATAATTGTATTGCAATTCGTAGATGCCTAATCTGGGCTGTATTCAAAACCGCAAAATCCTAACTACTATATGGTGGTTTAGCTTGGCAACTAAAAAAAACCGAATATATAAAGTGCATCTAATACAAAAAGGTGTTTTCTAGGTGTTATTTGATCAATGCATACTTAGTTAACATCAAATTTGACATTGCTGACCGATGATTAGACACGTGATGATAAATCGTTCAAGATATTAGAAAATGCATGTAGATATGCGGAAAAGATGCTGTAACTACATTAATATTATAACTAGGAATAAAAGGTATGTGGAAAATTTTTAAACTACGGAAGGTATAGGATTCAGCACTAATGAATGACAATGATGCCATACAGATCTATTAAGGATGATGCGAGCGTGCATGAAATTGAATTTATAGAGAAACAGAGGACATAATGAAAATGAAAATAAAGCCAATAATTATTGTGATGGCGAATTTACGGTTGAACATGAGAACTTGGAGCACGATTGGTAAGTTGATGGTAGTCATCATTTGCTAATAGCTTTCTTAGAGCCTATTAATGCTGAATATGTTATTTAAGCTCATTTGGCTCATGATAATAAAAACCAGGTTTCATGAAGAAACCAGTGGAAACTTGCATGAAAACAAACAGGACATGAGTTTCAATTCAACATTTTGTAGTGACTCTCCTAAACTTAAAACTAGGAATACTAAGTGTACAGCTGAGCAGAGTATTATAATCTTGAGTAAAGTCAATAATAGACAGCCAAATATAAGTGTAACTTGGTTGAAATTGTTTCTTACAAGGCATGCATATCAATAAAAAAAATAGCCACATTGCCTATATTCTCTCTAAAAGTAGACTTCCTTTTAAGTTTCAGAATCTAATCATCATTTTCTAGGAGTGCTTCAAAACTCTACGTTATAATGAGGCTCTACTTGGCTTTTATGACCTTCTTTTAAAATAATAGGCCGTAACTTGATGCAGGCATTATCTGAACCTTAGAAACTCTTGCTTTGATGCAAGAAGCTTTAGCATACTCCGACCTACCTTTTTGTTTTTTTAATAAATGCATAAAAATTGAAGAAGAAAGGAATCTAGGGCCTTTAGAGGTTATAGAGACATGCAAGTTATATGGAACATTGTGGATAAGGAATCAAATAAAATACATTGGTCATTCAAACTGAGACAAATATACTACCTCAATTTGTACGGCGGGCAAGGCGACTATGACATTAGAAGCCAGTTGCAGCAAATCCAAGAGATGACCGGTTCAATCATACCTGCGAAATTCCAACATGTATATATGTGATAAGTCCAAGTATTGGGAGAATATCCATCAAAATGGAAACTTGTGGGCAGTGAGTGACATATGCGTAAAGCACTCAAGTTGTGCAATGCAACATGCACAAAATCACTGCGCTACACAAACATGAAGGCGTAGTTATACAAGTGGGTTATTGGCTTATTGCTGCATGGAAAATCAATGGCACAATATACATACAATTCACTCTACGAGGCGGGTATATAAAAATCCCACTTCTTGTTCAATTCCATGTGTCACAATACTGGTGGAGAATTGATCAGAAAATCTGACCATTTTCAAATTTTGAAAAAATAAAATACAGTTGTAGGCCTAAAATATGGGATCCAATAGATTGCATTCTAATGCATTAAGTACCAAAAAGAGGAGAAGCAAACTTGGGTGTGAACTGAATAATTCCAGGAAGTTCGGTTTTGGTTCTTAAGAAAACAAAATTATCAGTTCCAAAACCGATGGAAAGAAAGGAATTGAGAGGAAAACCCTAATTTCCCAAAACCTAACCCTACTTTCCCTAGCCGCCGCTGTTGAAAATTGATGCAAATTAAAGTCTAGGTTAGGTGCCACCTTTTGACATGCATGACATTGTCAGGTGGTAATAATGTTAAGTGATGACTTTGTTAGGTGCTACTTTGACATGCATGATATTGTTAGGTGGTGACAATAATAGGTGGTGACTTTATTAGGTGCTACTTTTGACATGCATGACATTGTTAGGTGGTGACAATGAAAGGTGGTGACTTTGTTAGGTGCTATTTTTGACATGCATGACATTGTTAGATGGTGATAATGAAAGGTGGTGATTTTGTTAGATAGTGACATTGTCCTAAATACTATAAAAGCACATCTTATGAGTGAGGCATTTTGCATCCATCACAAGCATCATCACAAGAGGCAAAGGCCAAGAGAGAGTTGTATAGAGAGATTTGAGAGAAATCTCCTAGGGTTGTTCTTATTTGCAAACTTGATTCAAGTATAGTAGACGTTTGCAGATTCCGCTCTACCGGGGACTAGCCATACGGTGGGTGAACCTCGTTGACAAATCTATCTTGTTTGTGATTGATTACTTTCTTATTCCTGCATTTTTAATTGATATTGTCTTTCGTCGTTTAATTGCGTGATTGTATTTTTGCGTGATCTGGGTTTTGTCGCGAGCATTGTTCCGTGGATCGACTCTCCCTTCTAACAACTGGTATCAGAGCAAGATTAAAAGAACCTAGGGTTTTTCGATTCTATAATCTAGGTAACGGTAGGTAACGCCGCTTGTGTCCTCTTCCCCACTTTCTTAGATTGTTATTTTGAAGGCGTTGGTTCAGATCTAGGAGGAAGTCAGGTTTGCTGCGATACAGACGAAAGATGGCAGATGATAAGATAAGAATCGAGAAATTTAATGGTCACAATTTTGGTTGGTGGCGCATGCAGTTAGAAGACTATCTATACCAAAAAGATCTATATCTTCCGTTGCTAGGAGAAAAGCCCGAGAAGATGACTGATGAGGAGTGGAACCTTTTGGATAGGAAAGCCTTGGCGACGGTCAAATTGTCGTTGACTCCGCAGGTGGCCTTTAATATCTCAAAGGAGAAAATAACTAAGGCGCTAATGACGACGTTAGCGAAGTTGTATGAGAAGCCATCGACATCAAATAAAATATTTTTGATGAAGAAGCTTTTCAGCATGAAGATGGTAGAGAATGGTTCGGTGATAGAGCACCTGAACGAGTTCAACAGCGTGACAAGCTAACTTGAGTCCGTTTCAATCATCTTTGAAGATGAGATTCGAGCCCTATTGTTCCTATGTTTGTTGCCAGAGAGTTTGTTGCCAGAGAGTTGGGAAAACCTAGTGATGGCGGTTAGCAACTCTATCTCGGGAATTCTCATGTTTAATGATGCGGTAAGCTGCATATTAAACGATGAGATGCGGAGAAAGTCCGTGAGTGGGAGTTCTGGAACTTTTGCACTTTCGGTGGAGAATCGTGGCAGAACAATGGAAAGGGGAAAGTGGAAAAAGGGAAAGTTTAAAAGCCGGGGTAAATCTCAAGGAAAAATCCAGGGCGCTTGTTGGAATTGCGGAAAGAAGGGCTACAGAAGAAGTGAATGCAGGCTTCCGAAGAAAGGCTCAGATGAGAAGACGGATGAAAAGGAAGCGAATGTAGTGTCTATACAAGAACAAAGAGAACAAGGTCTTTGAATATCGGCGAGCGAGAACACAAGGCGGATACTTGGTTCCTAGATTCAGGGGCTTTTTTTCATTGCACTTCAGGCAGACATCACTTTAGCGAGTATGTTCAGGGCGATCTTGGACATGTGACGGTGGGAAACGGTCAATTGTGTAAGATCGTTGGAAAGGGTACGATCATCTTACAACCGTTAGGAGGTGGTCAAATCAAATTGAAGAATGCTCGTCACATTCCGGATTTGAAGAAAAGCTTGATTTCCACAAGTCAGCTAGACAACGAAGGGTTTACTACAACGTTTGAGAATTCTCAATGGAACATTTCCAAAAGGATGTTGGTGGTCGCAAGGGACAAGCTGAGCGGTTCGTTGTACTCATTCAATGGGAGCAGCGAAGGCTCAGTTGCATTGACGACAAGTTCGGAGAAAGATTCGGAGACTTCGTTGTGGTATAAAAGATTGGGACACCTCAGCGAGAAGAACATGAAAATTCTTCAAGCTAAGGGGGTTCTTTCGGGGCTGAAAAATGTGGAGTTGGGGTTTTGCGAGAGCTGCATTTGTGGGAAGCAAAGCGCGCTCAGATTTCAAATTAGAGGCGTAGCGAAAAAGACCAAGAAACTGGAGATGGTGTATACGGACGTGTGGGGTCCGGCCTCGGTGGAGTCTTATGGAGGAAATCGGTACTTCGTGACGTTCATCGATGATACAAGTCGAAAGATATGGGTATACGTGATGAAGAAAAAGTCCGATGTGTTTAGCATCTTCAAACACTGGATTGTGCAGGTGGAGAACCAAACGGGGATGAAGGCTAAACACCTAAAGTCCGATAATGGCGGGGAATACTGCACCCAAGAGTTCGAGGAGTTTTGCTCGCAAAAGGGTATTCGTTGGTTGAAAACGGTACCTGCGACGCCGCAGCAAAATGGTATCGCTGAAAAGATGAACAGAACGATCCTAGAGCGAGTGTGAAGCATGACCTTGGATGCGAATCTGCCAAAATTCTTATGGGCAGCAGCGGTCAATGCTGCTGTGTATCTGATCAACAGAAACCCGGCGAGTGCGCTTGATGGAGGCATTCCAGAAGAAATTTGGTCGGGTAAACCGGTCAACTATTCACATCTTAAAGTATTTGACTGTATTGCATATTCTTTGATTGATAAGGCAGAAAGGAGTACGCTTGACTCTAAATCTAAGAAGTGTGCTTTCATCGGGTATGGTGGAAACGAGTTCGGATATCGGCTGTGGGATTACACAAGTAAGAAAGTAATACGAAGTCGGAACGTTATATTTGATGAGCAGCACTTATATAGAGAAGAAAAGCAAGCCAAAGATGGTGTTGTATCTGAGTTCGTGGAGTTAGACGGAACTCAAGAGAACAATCAGGTGCCCAAAAGTGGGGATCAAAACATGGAAGAAGCTGCAGTGCAGGATCAGACTCAAGAACATGATGGTGACCATGTTCAGCAACCAGATGTGCAAATTCTGAGGAGATCTACGAGAGAAAGGAGGCTACCTGAAAGACTTGTGACCGACTTCATTTTGTACACGAATTCGGGAGAGCCTGAATCCTTTGAAGAGGCGATACAAGACGGTGCTAGTAAGCAGTGGGAGCGAGTTATGGACGAGGAGATGGATTCTTTGAAGAAGAACCGCACGTGGGACCTAGTGAAGCTACCCAAGGGTCGAAAAGTGTTGCTGAATAGATGGGTGTATAGGATAAAAGATAAGGCCGATGGTGTGAAGCGGTACAAGGCTTGCTTGGTAGTCAGAGGATATGCGTAAAAACAAAGAATTGACTATCAAGAGATATTTTCCCCTGTGGTGAAAATGACATCAATTCGGGTGATCCTTAGAATTGTGGCGGTGGAGGATCTGCATTTGGAGCAGCTTGATGTAAAGACTACGTTCCTTCATGGAGATTTGGTGGAGGAGATCTATATGATGTAGCCACCGGGATATGAGATGAAAGGAAAAGAAACTATGGTATGTAGACTGCGAAAGAGCTTGTACGGCCTTAAGCAAGCTCCAAGACAGTGGTATCTCAAATTCGATCAGTTCATGTTAGAGACGGGATTTGTGCGTGGTGAGTTAGATCACTGTGTCTATATTAAGACTTTTGAGGATGGAGACTATATCATTATATCACTCTATATAGATGATATGTTGGTAGCGGGTCCGAACTTCAAGAAAATTCAAAGTCTGAAGAAGATGATGGCTGAAAAGTTCTCCATGAAAGATTTGGGAGCGGCCAAACAAATTTTGGGCATGAAGATCGTTCGAGATAGGAAGCAGCGGAAGTTGTGGTTATCGCAAAGCGACTATATCGAGAAGGTTTTGAAGCGGTTCAATATAGACAAGTCAAAACCGGTGAGTATGCCTTTAGCAAAACATTTTAAACTCATGAAGGAGTTTTGCCCGATAACTCAAGAGCAGACAGACGAGATGGCAAGAGTGCCTTATGCTTCTGCGATGGGGAGTTTAATGTATGCAATGGTGAGTACGAGACCAGATATTGCACATGCAGTGGGAGTTGTAAGCCGGTATATGCAAAACCCGGGGAAGGAGCATTGGAATGCGGTGAAGTGGATTTTGAGGTATCTTAAGGGTACGTCTAGTCACTGCTTATGTTTCCGGGACGACTCTCTAAAGGTGCAAGGTTACGTTGATGCGGACTACTCTGGTGATCGAGATAGTGGGAAGAGCACAACAGGATACGTATTTACAGTTGGCGGAACAGCGGTGAGTTGGGTATCTCAACTGCAAAAAATGGTAGCATTGTCAACTACGGAGGCCGAGTACGTGGCGATCACAGAAGCCAGCAAAGAGATGATATGGTTACAAGGGTTACTCGAAGAGTTGAGTAAGAAGCAAGACTGCAATATCTTGTGGAGCGACAGCTAAAATGCAATACATTTGGCGAAGAATGCAACATATCATTCTCGAACGAAGCATATCAAGGTGTGATACCATTTCATACACATAGCGTTGGAAGATGGTGAGTTGACACTACAGAAGATCGCAGGAGAAAAGAATCCGGCGGATATGTTCATCAAAATTGTAGACAGAGATAAGCTGAATCTCTGTTGCAGAACGGTGAATCTCTCCATGAAAATTTGATGAGGAGAGAGCAACAGCGGAATCGTGTGAAGTTTACTAGTGTTGAGAATCAAGCCAAAAAAATACTCCACGTGGGACAATGTCGAGATTGTGATGAATTTGCATCAAGGTGGAGTTTGTTGAAAATTGATGCAAATTAAAATCTAGGGTTAGGTGCCACCTTTTGACATGCATGACATTGTTAGGTGGTAATAATATTAAGTGATGACTTTGTTAGGTGCTACTTTGACATACATGATATTGTTAGGTGGTGACAATGATAGGTGGTGATTTTATTAGGTGCTACTTTTGACATACATGACATTGTTAGGTGGTGACAATGAAAGGTGCTGACTTTGTTAGGTGCTACTTTTGACATGCATGACATTGTTAGGTGGTGACAATGAAAGGTGGTGACTTTATTAGATAGTGACATTGTCCTAGATACTATAAAAGCACATCTTACGAGTGAGGCATTTTGCATCCATCACAAGCATCATCATAAGAGACAAAGGCCAAGTGAGATTTGTATAGAGAGATTTGAAAGAAATCTCCTAGGGTTGTTCTTGTTTGCAAACTTGATTCAAGTATAGTAGACGTTTGTAGATTCCGCTCTGCCGGGGACTAGCCATACGGTGGGCGAACCTCGTTAACAAATCTATCTTGTTTGTGATTGATTACTTTCTTATTCTTGCATTTTTAATTAATATTGTCTTTCGTCGTTTAATTGCGTTATTGTATTTTTACGTGATTTGGGTTTTGTCGCGAGCACTGTTCCATGGATCGACTCTTCCTCCCAACCGCCGCCCCCTCCTCTGCCCTAACCGTCGCCCCTCTTGTTGCCCCTCCCTCTACAGCCCTTCGCACCAGCACCACGTCATAACAGCACCAGCACCACGTTACACCAGATCCGCACCAGCACCAGCACTACATCGCACCAGATCCTCACCAGCATCACATCGTACCGGGTCCGCACCAGCACTAGCATCCATACCACCAGTAGCAGCACGCACCACACACAACAGCCCTCACCGCATTAAACCGAATAGACTCCTCGCACCCAGCAGCAGCCCTTGCAGCCACAGCCTTTATGGACGCTGCCCTCTGCTTGTAGACTGCCTCCTCCAATGATGTCGCCTCCTCCATGCCAATCGTAGCCCTCTCGAACCCTAGTCCAAGCTCTCGCCAACAGCCGCATAGCAACATTCGTCTCTGCTTCTCTTGGTTAATGATGATGACCTATTCGATCGTCTTGCTCTTACTTTTTTACACTTGTACTCACTTGGGTGTTGGACAACCTTATTCTTGCTCTCTCGTGATTTACTTCTGCGCCATTCATCATGAATTCTGATTTGGTCTCAATTACTGCTTATGGTTGTCCCCCTATTACTGCTCATGGTCGTGGTTCCTGTGGACATGACTGTAGCTGTGCCGGTCTTTATTATGCTTATTGCGGAGGCACTAATCATCACGAAGACTGTTGTTAGAAGAAACATGGCTACCCTGATGATACACCTACAGTGTCACGACCCGGAAATGACACATGACTGGCATTTGGATTACGTGAAGTCTATAGGACTCCACATTAAAGTAGGCTGAAAACCCAGAAATCTAAACATTTTTAGGAAAATAATAGAGGTGAAATTTAAAAAGAAGGGTATAAAAGTGCTTCTTTTAAAGTATAAGTAAACTTTTATAGAAATGCAAGTGGATGTATAGTAAAGTTTGAAAACGTTTCCGTCATTTAAAATTTGGACAGCACCTCTGTAAATTTTAATCCAAATCCAGTACATAGCAAGAATAATATAGACATCCCCAAGTGGGAGCTAGATCTTCGCCAATTAGCGGAAACGCAACCACGCAAGTAAAATATACGACGCTCAGGGCGAAAATTCATCACAGAAAGAAAGCAAATAAAACCAAAACATCATCAAATCCAATATAAGAATAATATACACATCTCGCTCTAAGTCTGAAAGAATATACAAGTCTCTGATTTCTAAGTCTACCAAATATACATAGTCTGGTTGTCATGCCCTACCCCCAATACAGAGAGTATTGTCCGCTCTGGCCAAAGCCGCACGGTTTTGTCCTTCGAGACGAACCGGACCCGACCAGGGGCCACTTCCCAGGAGGTCACCCATCCCAGAACTTCCCTGGCTCGACACGCTTAACTACGGAGTTCTCAAGCTCCTGTAGTGCCGGTTCACTTAAAAGCCGCCTCTGTATTAAAGAGTGGAAATCATTCCATTTATAATACAGATCTGCTCTCTTTCGGAATGTACTCCGAAGAGTTCCCATTGTTCTACAGTGGGTCCCACGGACTCAACAGGTGGCCCCCACGGATTCAAGAGGTGGCCCCCGCCCACTTAACACGACACTTGGCATGGCACTTTGTTCCGTGTGGCACTTTGCTCCGTGAGCAAGAACCGGGTCCCGACATTCTCCCCATCTTTGAACTATGGTTCGTCCTCGAACCACAGACCTACTATTGAGGGACCGGCTCTGATACCATTCTGTCACGCCCCACCCCCACTACAGAGAGTATTGTCTGCTCTGGCCAAAGCCGCACGGTTTTGTCCTTCGAGGCGAACCGGACCCGACCAGGGGCCACTTCCCAGGAGGTCACCCATCCCAGAACTTCCCTGGCTCGAGCACGCTTAACTACGGAGTTCTCAAGCTCCTGTAGTGCCGGTTCACTTAAAAGGCGCCTCTGTATTGAAGAGTGGTAATCATTCCATTTATAGTACAGATCTGCTCTCTTTCGGAATGTATTCCGAAGAGTTTCCATTGTTCTACAGTGGGTCCCACGGACTCAAGAGGTGGTCCCCACGGATTCAAGAGGTGGCCCCCGCCCATTTAACACGACACTTGGTGTGGCACTTTGTTCCGTGTGGCACTTTGCTCCGTGAGCAAGAACCGGGTCCCGACACTGGTTGATGGGATTTTTAACTAGATACAATGAATATAAAAGTAAACAATGGTGGTGACGCTATGAACTGTAACCCATCTACCAATGCAAATCATGCAGAAATGTGCAATATACTAGCAAGCCGCTACTGAATCCAAATAGTCGATCCTGCAAGAAAATTATGGCACAACAAAGGTGGGTTCCCAACTCGTAAGCAGAAGGAATCATCAGGTAGAAATCGAATGTATAACGATCTCCTAGATCATACTGTAATATAATATCATATCGTATGGAAAAGAAGGTGATTGTGTATACACATGCGTATAAATATATAATATCGTGCCTGTATCAATGTGTGGTACCATATCATTTGAGTTATATATATATATATGTATATGTCATCCAATATGTGTCCACAATGACACATCAAAATTATCGTAAAATCCTGAGTGTCCAGCATCAACACTCGAAATCATCATAAAACCTGTATCCAACATCGACATGTAAATCCTCATTCTTAAGCGCCGTCTCATCGGATCAACCCTCATATCTCAAGCACCGTCTCATCAGATCGATTCTCATATCTATCTGTATCATATCACTCCGGTCGGTATACTCCGGATATCCGCCGAGTCCAACACTGTCACCGATAGGTAGTGTTCTCCCGTTAGGCTCAACGTTTTTCTATATGATCTTCTTGTCCTGGGATACCGTACCGGGTCCACCATGTACCCGCAGACGGTGACTCCTCACTTCTCAAATCGGGTAATCATTATAGCTCAGCACCGAGAAATCTCATGGTAGACGTCGAATATCATATTAAGAAAAACCGCGTTTTTAAAACAATCATAAGTTTTTAAATAATATTTGCGGTTTCTCAAATCCAGAAATCTCATGAAAATATGGCAGTAATAAAATAATATGTATAGGTACAGAACAACACTATAATGCATAGTAAGTGTGTTCACATGAGTGTGTCGTGTAGTAAGGTAAAGAAAGTGCATTATCTACAATAATATAGGATACTGTGTGCTAATCAATAAATAAAATGCAAACAGGTTATAAAGTGATACGGTGACATAGCAATTTCTAATGTGTACATGACATGGCAATTACCGATGATGTGTGTGTGAGTAGGCAAGTATGTGTACGCACAACATATGCATCATCGGTAATGGTGTGTCACGCCCCGCTTCCCAAAATACGGAAAACGAAGGATGACTAGGCCAGCCATGCTCCTACGGTCAAGGAATAATCCCGCCGTAGTCATACTTCGGCTTCTAGCATTACATGGTAATCAGTAAATAAAGCACGGTAGTAAAGGAATTATATCACTAAATTATTACATTAAAATCCATTGTTCACAAATTACAAATAAACATGAAGAGTTACTAACCAAGTTCAATTACACGATCACTTTTATGGAAAGCAGTAAAGAAATAAAAGTACTCCAGACTAGATCTCCGTGAGCTCGAAAGATAAATCCGTCTCCTGCGCTGGTTCTTCCACGGGATCTGAGCATGCATACTCAGGTCGTCAGAGCGACGTAATAGCAATATTATTATAATGAGGCGAAACAGGTAAATGAGGTAATAACAGTGAAAGTACAATGCGAGTAATTACTATGTCACTGTATGATGCAAAGTATGATCTGTGTCCCTATCAGTCTCTAGCTCATGTTTGAAATCGTATAGTGGAAAGGAGGATCATATTTAACAGGAGTCTCGTACATACCCGAGACAACGGCCCACATGCCCGGGACATAACCCTGTCAGCCGGATCGCTAGATCCTACCTAATATATATATCACTGCTCGAATGATCATCCTCTAAAACACGGTCCCGCTAAATACGATTCTCTTTCCACTTCGATTTCCCTTTTATCCCCAGGTTTACACTATTTATGATTTTGATTTAGTCGGGTACAAGTATACCAATGGCACGGTTTAATCACTGTTCACTGTATCAATCACTGTCACGAATCATTCACTTTCCATTGGTGTACTCGACACTCCTAAACCAATATCATTCATGTACGATAATGCAATGTCCACTAAACACTAACACGCACTAACACTATGTATATGGTAAATAGGGTAAGATGTGTGTATGTATGCCATTAACAAGCCAAGTATGCTATGAACCACTATGCACGTCATCAACTTACAAAATTTGTATAAAATCATATGTTCGGAATTCAATGAGATGATACAAATACGATAAATAGCAAACTCTGTCAGCAGTTCATCAAACTTAGTTTCAGTTCGATCGGACTTCTGGTATTCAAGTTACAGCCGTTTCATTTTAAGTGCTCGTGACAGGAAATTCAGTTTCTGAACTGAACGTCTGTTTCGCGACACGAATTTCACCCAGTTGGGTTCAGAATTTAGCGACGCTACAGTTGAATAAAATCTAGGGTTTTCAATAGGGTATTCAACGCAACGGACGGATTCTCAATCGCGTTTGTACGTCGAAAGTTACACACTGTTTAACACTAGTTAGTCACTTCTGAATCTGTTCTGGACTGTTATACGTCCTGCCCTTTTAATTTACAAATTAAATAGTAAACGACGATGAAACGGGATGAAACCACTTGTGTTATTTAGCTAACAAATTCACCTTTAATAAACTGCAGAGTTCCGCAACATACGAATTCAGGAAACAAGGTGGCACGCATTACGGAACAGTATACAGTAACCAGAACCGCACTCCGATCCAAATATCGTCACAATTTTAGTACAGAAACCATTAGAAACTTGCATGGGGTTATAGCTCGTCAAGTCGGCTTCGATTTAAGCCCTTGAACGCATCATTCCGGTATGAATCATAATTTATGGTGATTTTAACGACTTTCAGATACGTGAAATTTCTAGTTTTACGGGTATATTTGGGGGTATTCATTTTAGCCATTAACAGTCGTATTTTCCAGTGAAATTTATACACAGTATTCATCACTACATGGGCCAACATAGACAATCCAATTCCGTCAAATTAGATGAATATTTTCATTGAGATCATACATCGAACAGGTATATCATATAAGCTATCATGAATTGTAAATTTGCAATTTATACGATTTGAGTTTGTAATATGAATAGATTAGCATGTAGCAAGTAAAAATACTTTCCTGGAAACGCTTCGGGGATGCACGGCAGAAACAGCGTCACGAACGCACGACGAACGACGCGCTTTGGATGCACGGCCTCGGCTCGCGATTCGGGTTTGGCGTCGGAGTTGCCCGGAGACGTTTCGCGGTCACTGGAAGCGGAGGGGGTACTCAGTGGTTCTCTGCGAGTGCGCTGGGGTCGACGACGGTCTGCGGCAGCGCTCCGGCCATGGGCAACAGTGGGGGTGCGCGGATATGTTGTGGGTTTTGTGGCTTTGGAGAGAGAGAGGGTGTCGGGCTTGGGGCTGGTCGTGAAGGTGATGATACTGAGGAGAAGAGGGTGTAGAGGTCGACGACGTGATGGGAAGATCACCGGCGTGAAGGTGTAGGGTGGTGGTCGAGCTCGGGTGCAGTGGGTTGGGTGTGCAGGGTTCTAGGTGGCGGCTCTGGGTTTAGAGTGGAGTGGTGAGGGGTTCTGTTGGTGGAGAAAGAGGAAGGGAAGAGGTTTGTCGTCGTCATCGTCGTCGTCGTGGGCAGCGGTTGAGTGATGAAGGCAGTGGCTGCGGGAGTGGGTTTTCGAGAGAGAGGTGAGGAGTTTTAAGAGTGAGAGTGATAAGGGGGAAAGAGGAGTTGGAGTCGAGAAGTTTGAGGGGCTCGCAAGGGGTGCGCGACGTGGGGCAAGGGCGTGGGCGCGAGGTGAGGCGAAGAAAGCGGATCGAGCGAGCGGGGGAAAAAGAAAGAGTCGTTGGGAGAAGAAGAGTAAGGGTGTGGGCCGGGTCGGGTTTGCTGGGCGGGCGTGGGCTTTGGACCAGGGAAAGGGTTTAATTAATTTATTAGGGGAAAAGGAATTGGCCGAGGATTAATGTTTAGGAAATATAATTTGTGTTGGGCTGAAGGAAAAAATAGGGGTTTTATGGGTTTAATTTTAATAAAAAGGGAAACGGGCTGAGGAAGGGAGTGGGCCGAGGAAAATTAATGTTAAATTAATTTAATTTGATTTGTGTTGGGCTGGGTTGATTTAAAAGGGAATTTAATTTAATTGGTTTTAGTTTTGATTAAAGGTTGGAGAAATCTTAAGCAACCAATTATCTATAAAATTCACGAGGGAAAATCGAGAAGCAATCGGGGACTAGGAAAAATACAGGAAAATTTTATTGATGGGAACGGGGATTTACATCATACCCCCCTTACAAAAAATTTCGTCCTCGAAATTTAACAAGAATACAAGGAAACAAGGTACTAAACAAAGAGATGTGGATAACGAAGCATGGATATCTTCCTCCCGCTCCCAGGTGGATTCCCCTGGGGAACGACCGCCCCAAGACACTCGGACTAACGGAATGAGCTTGTTCTTCAGCACTTTCTCTCTGCGGTCGAGGATGGTAGTGGGCTGCTCCTCGTATGACAGATCGGTACCCAAAACTAGCTCCGAATAGTCCAGGACATGGCTCTCATCCCGAACATAACGCCGCAACTGTGGCACGTGGAAGGTATTGTGCACACCAGCTAGTGATGGAGGCAAGGCAAGTCGGTAGGCCACCTCTCCTACTCGCTCTAGCACCTCAAAAGGTCCGATAAAATGGGGACTGAACTTTCCCCGACCTCCGAACCTGATAATTCCACGGGTAGGGGAAATCTTCAAGAACACGTGATCTCCGACTTCGAATTCTAGTGCCCTCCTGCTGGTATCTGCCCAACTCTTCTGTTGATCCTGAGCCGTCTTAATACGCTGCCTGATCATTTGGACCTTGTCGACTGTCTGAACAATGAGTTCGGGGCCCAGTAATCTTCGTTCTCCCACATCATCCCAACACACTGGGGATCGACACTTCCACCCGTAAAGTGCTTCAAAAGGAGCCATCTGAATGCTAGTCTGATAACTATTGTTATAAGAAAACTCGACTAGATGCAGATGGTCCTCCCATGAACCCTGAAAGTCCAACATACAGGCTCTCAACATATCCTCGAGCGTCTGAATTGTACGCTCGGATTGTCCATCCGTCTGCGGGTGATAAGCTGTGCTGAATTTGAGGCGGGTACCCAAACTCTCCTGCAAACTCCTCCAAAAGTGCGACACGAATTTGGTGTCCCGATCTGACACAATGCTGACTGGAACACCATGAAGTCACACTATCTTCTACATATATCTCTCTGCCAGTGACTCTGTCGACTGTCCCACTCAGAATGGTATGAAGTGTGCAGCTTTCGTGAGGCGATCGACGATAACCCAAATGGCGTTATTGCCCCTAGGGCTCCGTGGTAAGGCCGTCACGAAATCCATGGTAATGTGCTCCCACTTCCATTCTGGTGTTGGCAGTGGTTGTAACAATCCCGCTGTCCTCTGATGCTCCGCCTTCACCTGCTGGCATACCAGGCACCTGGATACGAACCTCGCAATTTCCCGCTTCATTCCGTTCCACCAAAAGTGCTGTTTTAGATCCCGATACATCTTTGTACCTCCCGGATGCACAAAATAAGCCAAACTATGTGCCTCAGCCAGTACTTCTTCTCGAACATCTCCCTTGGGTACGCAGAGTCTACTACCGAATCTCAGAGAGCCATCTTCATGTATGATCAAGTCTGTTCTCAGCCCGGCTTCCACTTGTGCTCTGAACTTTTGCAATCGGGGATCATCCGCTTGTGCAGCCTTGATGCGATCCACCAGAGAAGACTGCACCTGTAGTTGCCAAAGTTGACTGAGTGCGCCCGGTGTAACAACTTCAAGCTCGAGTCTCTGGAAGTCCTCAATAATGCTCCTCTGACCGGTCAACATCATGACCGCTGGCTTGCGACTGAGCGTATCTGGTACAACATTCACCTTCCCCGGGTGATACTGAAGGTCCAAGTTATAATCTGCCATCAGCTCTAACCATCGGCGCTGCCTCATGTTTAGTTCCTTCTGAGTGAAGACGTACTTCAAACTTTTATGTTCTGTGTACACCTCCACTTTCTCGCCCAATAGGTAGTGCCTCCAAATCTTCAACGCAAAGACTACTGCAGCTAACTCCAAGTCATGCGTAGGATAGTTCTTCTCGTGATTTCTCAGTTGTCGAGAGGCGTAAGCAACCACTCGGCCGTGCTGCATCAGAACACAGCCTAATCCCTTCCCTGAAGCATCACTGTGTATCACCAAACCGCCGGAATCATCTGGTACTGTAAGAATAGGTGCCGTGGTTAACTTCTGCTTCAGCGTATCAAATGCCAGAGTGCACTCCTCTGTCCACGCAAACGGTACATCCTTTCATGTCAGCCTCGTCAATAGTTCAGCGATTCTTGAGAAGTCTTGGACGAATCTCCGATAATAACCTGCCAATCCCAGAAAACTCCTAATCTCGGCCACTGACTTCGGCGTTGGCCAATCTCGGATAGATTCTATCTTTGCCGGGTCCACTGAGATGCCTTCGCCCGAAACAATGTGTCCCAAAAACTGAACCTTGTCGAGCCAGAATTCACACTTGCCTAGCTTCGCATACAGCTTCTCTTCCCGAAGAATTTGTAGAACCGTGCGCAAATGTTCAGCATGCTCCTCCCGGGTCTTCGAGTAGACAAGTATGTCGTCGATAAACACAACGACAAACGTGTCCAAGTGCTTTGCAAACACCCTGTTCATCAAGTCCATGAATATTGCTGGGGCATTGGTAACACCGAACGGCATCACAAGGAACTCGTAATGTCCGTATCGGGTTCTGAAAGCCGTCTTGCATACATCCTCAGCTGCTACTCTGATTTGATGATATCCAGAACGTAGATCCAACTTCGAGAATACCTCGGCCCCACTTAGCTGATCGAATAAGTCGTTGATGCACGGGATTGGGTACTTGTTCTTTATTGTGACCTTGTTCAGCTCCCGATAATCTATACACATTCGTAGCGATCCATCCTTCTTCTTTACAAACAGAACCGGTGCACCCCACGGTGAAGCGCTCGGCCGAATAAATCCCTTCTCCAATAGCTCTTCAATTTGCTTCTTCAACTCCGCCAACTCAACTGGTGCCATTTTGTATGGGGCCTTAGATACTGGGGCCGTACCTGGAGTCAAATCGATCGAGAACTCCAAGATGCGAGGAGGTGGTAGACCTGGTAGATCTTCAGGAAATACGTCCAGAAAGTCCCGAACAATATCTGGGGCTGGGCTCTCATCAATCTCCATAGCTGTCAGCTCCTTGGGCTTGGCTCTGTACTTGGCTGGCTCCAAAGATTCACTTCCGCCCTAAAAAATAAACTCCTGGTGATTAGGAATGCGGAAGATCACATTCCTTGCACGACAATCGATAACTGCATGGAAGGTACTCATCCAATCCATCCCGAGAATTGCGTCGTAACTGCCTATCTCAATCAGAAGGAAATTCGCATAGAATTCTCTGCCACGCACTACAACCGGACATGACCTACATTCTCGACTAGATATTATAATACCATTACCCGTATGTATCTCCCAGCCCTTGGTTAGTGGTTCATGTAGTATGGAGTGTGTATCAGTGAAATGCTCAAACAAGAAACAGTGCGATGCTCCAGAATCAAATAGTACTCTAGCTGGCAAGGAATGTACGAGTAGAGTACCTGTAACAACGTCTCCTGACGCCTCTGCCTGCTCGGCAGTCAAGGTGAAAGCCCGTCCCTGACCGCGTCCTGTAAAGGGTTGCCTCTGCTCCTGTGGCATCTGCTGCGGCGGTCCAGAACCTCCCTGTATCTCTGCTCCCTGTATCCCTGTGCTGACTGGATCCGTAAATCAAGCACTGTCCCTTGGCACGGCGACAGTCCTTCTGGGTATGCCCATCTCTACCGCAGTAGCCGCAAACTACATTCTGTCTCTGAGGGCGATGCTGTGGCACGAACGGGCGCTTCATTTGTGTCGTTCCAGGCCTGTGAACCGGTATGGCTCCTCGAGAAGGTGCAGGGATACGTGCTGGAACGACTGGGGGTTTTCTGAACTTGTTGATCAATTGCTCCTGAACCCTCGCCGCGTTTAGTACCTGTGCGAAAGTCTGCAACTCCAGTGATGCAATCAACTGCTGCAACTCGAAATCAAGCCCCTACAAGAAGCGTCTGGCCCTGGTGGCCTCTGAGGCGACCATGTATGGAGCAAAGCGGCTCAGACGGTTGAACTCTGCTGCATATACTTCCACTGGACGTCCATTCTGCTTCAATAGAATAAATCTTTCCTCCATCTCTGCCTTGGCAGTGGAAGGAAAATAATGGTCTAGGAAACACTCTTTGAATTTGCCCCATTCAATCGGCCTGTCCAGCCTACTTTCTTCCACTGACCACCATGTACGGGCTTCATCTTCTAATTGGATTTTTATCACGTCCACCATATCTTCATCTGGAACCCTGGCGGCTGTCAGTAAGTTCTCCATGTTCACTAACCATTGCTCGGCCTCAAGAGGTTCAGCTAGCCCTGTGAATGCAGCTGGATGCAACCGTCGGAAGTCTGATACGGTACCAGCCTTAGCATGATAAGCTAGTGGGGTAGCGCCCTCGGGGGCGGTAATGAGTGCGGAGGGTCCTCCTGCAGCGGTAATCGTCCTGAGTCCCTCAGCGAGTAAGTCTGTCTTCCTCTCCTGAGCTTCCGCGAGAGACGTCAATGCACCAAGTATTTTTTCCGTGCGGTCCTGAGAACTGGAGTCCGAGGAGGGGTCGTTCGGGGACGTCATATTGCTGGAAGATTCAAAATGATAAGATCAGATTCAAGGATGAAAATCAGGAATAGTGAAACGAAAATAATGTAATACTGTATAGTTAATGTTATCCCTTGCTACTAAACCTATCTCTGATACCAACTAAACCATGTCACGCCCCGCTTCCCAAAATACGGAAAACGAGGGATGACTAGGCCAGCCATGCTCCTACGGTCAAGGAATAATCCCGCCGTAGTCACACTTCAGTTTCTAGCATTACATGGTAATCAGTAAATAAAGCACGGTAGTAAAGGAATTACATCACTAAATTATTACATTAAAATCCATTGTTCATAAATTACAAATAAACATTAAGAGTTACTAACCAAGTTCAATTACGCGATCACTTTTATAGAAAGCAGTAAAGAAATAAAAGTACTCCAGACTAGATCTTCGTGAGTTCGAAAGATAAATCCGTCTCATGCGCTGGTTCTTCCACGGGATCTGAGCATGCATACTCAGGTCGTCAGAGCGACGTAATAGCAATATTATTATAATGAGGTGAAACAGGTAAATGAGGTAATAACAGTGAAAATACAATGCGAGTAATTACTATGTCACTGTATGATGCAAAGCATGATCTGTGTCCCTATCAGTCTCTAGGTCATGTTTGAAATCGTATAGTGGAAAGGAGGATCATGTTTAACAGGAGTCTCGTATATACCTGAGACAACGGCCCACATGCCCGGGACATAACCCTGTCAGCCGGATCGCTAGATCCTACCTAATATATATATCACTGCTCGAATGATCATCCTCTAAAACACGGTCCCGCTAAATACGATTCTCTTTCCACTTCGATTTCCCCTTTATCTCCAGGTTTACACTATTTATGATTTTGATTTAGTCGGGTACAAGTATACCAATGGCACGGTTTAATCACTGTTCACTGTATCAATCACTGTCACGAATCATTCACTTTCCATTGGTGTACTCGACACTCCAAAACCAATATCATTCACGCACGATAATGCAATGTCCACTGAACACTAACACGCACTAACACTATTTTATGATAAATGGGGTAAGATGTGTGTATGTATGCCATTAACAAGCCAAGTATATTATGAACCACTATGCACGTCATCAACTTACAAAATTTGCATAAAATCATATGTTTGGAATTCAACGAGATGATACAAATACGATAAATAGCACACTCTGTCAGCAGTTCATCAAAATTAGTTTCAGTTCGATCGGACTTCTGGTATTCAAGTTACAACAGTTTCATTTTAAGTGCTCGCGACAGGAAATTCAGTTTCTGAACTGAACATCTGTTTCGCGACACGAATTTCACCCAGTTGGGTTCAGAATTTAGTGACGCTACAGTTGAATAAAATCTAGGGTTTTCAATAGGGTATTCAACGCAACAGACGGATTCTCAATCGCGTCTGTACGTCGAAAGTTACACACTGTTTAACACTAGTTAGTCACTTCTGAATCTGTTCTGGACTGTTATACGTCCTGCCCTTTTAATTTACAAATTAAATAGCAAACGACGATGAAACGGGATGAAACCACTTATGTTATTTAGCTAACAAATTCACCTTTAATAAACTGCAAAGTTCCGCAACATACGAATTCAGGAAACAAGGTGGCACGCATTACGGAACAGTATACAGTAACCAGAGTCGCTCTGGACTGCAGTCCAGAGCAGCACTCCAATCCAAATATCGTCACAATTTCAGTACAGAAACCATTAGAAACTTGCATGGGGTTATAGCTCGTCGAGTCGGCTTCGATTTAAGCCCTCGAACGCATCATTCCGGTATGAATCATAATTTATGGTGATTTTAACGACTTTCAGATACGTGAAATTTCTAGTTTTACGGGTATATTTGAGGGTATTCATTTTAGCCATTAACAGTCGTATTTTCCAGTGAAATTTATACACAGTATTCATCACTACATGGGCCAGCATAGACAATCCAATTCCGTCAAATTAGATGAATATTTTTATTAAGATCATACATCGAACAGGTATATCATATAAGTTATCATGAATTGTAAATTTGCAATTTATACGATTTGAGTTTGTAACATGAATAGATTAGCATGTAGCAAGTAAAAACACTTGCCTAGAAACGCTTCGGGGATGCACGGCAGCAGCAGCGTCACGAACGCGCGACGAACGGCGCGTTGGATGCACGACCTCGGCTCGCGATTCGGGTTTGGCGTCGGAGTTGCCCGGAGACGTTTCGCGGTCACCGGAAGCGGAGGGGGTGCTCAGTGGTTCTCTGCGAGTGCACTGGGGTCGACGACGGTCGGCGGCGGCGCTCCGGCGATGGGCAACAGTTGGGGTGCGCGGATATGTTATGGGTTTTGTGGCTTTGGAGAGAAAGAGGGTGTCGGGCTTGGGGCTGGTCGTGAAGGTGATGATACTGAGGAGAAGAGAGTGTAGAGGTTGACGACGTGATGGGGAGATCGCCGGCGTGAAGGTGTAGGGTGGTGGTCGAGCTCGGGTGCAGTGGGTTGGGTGTGCAGGGTTCTAGGTGGCGGCGCTGGGTTTAGAGTAGAGTGGTGAGGGGTTCTGTTGGTGGAGGAGGAGGAAGGGAAGAGGTTCGTCGTCGTCGTCGTCGTGGGCAGCGGTTGAGTGATGAAAGCAGTGGCTGCGAGAGTGGGTCTTTGAGAGAGAGGTGAGGAGTTTTGAGAGTGAGAGTGATAAGGGGGAAAGAGGAGTTGGAGTCGAGAAGTTTGAGGGGCTCGCGAGGGGTGCGCGACGTGGGGCAAGGGCGCGGGCGTGGGCGTGGGCGTGGGCGCGAGGTGAGGCGAAGAAAACGGATCGAGCGAGCGGGGGAAAAGGAAAGAGCCGTTGGGAGAAGAAGAGTAAGGGCGTGGGCCGGGTCGGGTTTGCTGGGCGGGCGTGGGCTTTGGGTCAGGGAAAGGGTTTAATTAATTTATTAGGGGAAAAGAAATGGGCCGAGGATTAATATTTAGGAAATATAATTTGTGTTGGGCTGAAGGAAAAAATAGGGGTCTTATGGGTTTAATTTTAATAAAAAGGGAAACGGGCTGAGGAAGGGAGTGGGCCGAGGAAAATTAATGTTAAATTAATTTAATTTGATTTGTGTTGGGCTGGGTTGATTTAAAATGGAATTTAATTTAATTGGTTTTGGTTTTGATTAAAGGTTGGAGAAATCTTAAGCAACCAATTACCTACAAAATTCACGAGGGAAAATCAAGAAGCAATCGGGGACTAGGAAAAATACTGGAAAATTTTATTGATGGGAACGGGGATTTACATGGTACGTTGATCAGTCGAAAATATTGCATTCTTAACACATCAATTTCCCTACTCTTTCTAATCATCAAAAAGTGTTTGGTATAAATATAGCACATATTAGCAATTCGTCTGCAAAATATCAAATAACATGTGTTATACATTATAACTGGCATTATGAGGGAAATTGTGTGTTTATTACTACACGCATGATTTTGTATATCTCAACACTTTCATCAAGATTGTGTGTAGGAAATTCTTCAGGTCAAAGAACCGAAATCACAAAAGTACCGATAAAATACAACAAGTCAATGAATTCAAATCTGGCAGCATCCAAGAAAGAATTATAAGATTCCAGACATCAGAAGGAAACCCAAAAGCCTACATCAGAATACCCCAGAAAAATGAGCCAGTAATATCACTAATTGGCCGCGGAACCGCGGCCGAGTTCGCCGAGTTGCCGTAGTTCCGCGGCCGAGTTAGGGCATCAAGTGACGTCGGTTTTCCAGAAGTTTCGTCTCAACAACCTTGCCTCCTCAAGATGCTTAATTACCACGTGGCTCATTCTGGAAGGCTCTGCATAACAACCTTCTTTTAGAAGGCTCCTTGTAACAAGCTCATTCTAGAAAGCTCTCCCTAACAACCTACCTCATTCTAGAAGGCTTTCTCTAACAACCTAGTTTTGGAGGGAAGATTCATTTGAAACTATAAAAGGGGATCTAGATCAAAATTTTGGGGGTTGTTCAAGGGTTGTTCATTAGTTGGTTGTTCAATAATTTCACACATAAGTTGAATGACACAACTTGTGATCCAATGCAAACCCTAACCCAAATTCAATTCCAAAGCCAAATCAAGATCCATTGAGAAGCAAATCAAGCGAACAATCAACGATCCTTCATCGCAACGCCGATCATCATCCGAGCAAGAGATCCACGACGATCCGCGACTCACGGCGATCGAGATTTGCAAATATCGACGAAAAATTCACCTCCTCAAAGGAGTGATCGAGAGCTTAATCTTGTACCTCGAATTGAGGAGTTGTGTAAATTTGAAGAAGGTTTAATAAAGGTGATAAATTGTTAATACTCGTTTTCATTACATTCTTGCATTATGAAATTTCTTGATTCTTGATTCATTAATTTCATGATGTGTGAGTGAATTCTCCACTTGTAACTGAATCGAGAGAATCGGTAGATCTAATGATGATAAAATCATTTTGCCAATCTTAAGTCTTATGAGAATCGTAAACTCTAGAAAAAAGAATTGTCAATGACCTAGTTTGGATCGAAATTAATGTTCTTGATTATTTCGTTGCAAATTAGGGATCAAATGATTGATGATTCTCTTTGCTAGAGGTTAGAATTGAATGATGATCAATGAAAAGACAAGGGATAGTGAAGGAAAAACCCTAGTTTCTTCAATAAATCCCTAATTTTCATTCATTCATCATCGATCTAGCTACAATCCATCAATAGATAAGATTCGTCATAATTAGTATTCATCATAGCTACTAATTCGATCGATTCCTACAAGCTATTCTACAAATCTTGATAACTAAATTGATTGGACATCTTGTTGATTCTTGATCTATTTCTTTATATTTCTTAAAATCAATTCTCATAAATCTTGAATCATTTTCTTTACTATTTTCTTTCAATTCATCTAAAACAAGATCGATCAAAACACGAATCTCAGTGGACGATCCGTATTCATTAACGAGCTACATCGACACCGTTAATTGATTGCGATATAAATTTCTTTGGTTGTGATAAAACTTTTCCTTACGCACAGAAGATGATCAATCAAATGGCGCCGTTGCCGGGGATGCGTGCGTAATTTGTTCGTCTTTGCAATTTGAGTTGAAAATTTATTATTCCATCAAATTTTAATTCAAGAATCGTTTCAAGTGCTTAACGGTTAGTGTTTGAAATGAATTTTTGCGAGGGAATCTGGAATCATTTTAGCAGCGCGATCAAGATTTAGAGAAGATCTACAGTTTCCAAGGAATACAAGCAGCTACAGAAAAAAATTGATCTCCTATCTCCCCCATAGGACCACGGATCCACGGCCATAGTGTGGTTTTTGCGGCGGTTCCGCCGCCGTTTAGGTGAATCAGTGCATAAAATCTCTGTGGTATACTCTCTGTTCTCTGATCTTGTCCAATAATCAATTTCTTGCAGGATTCTTTGCAAAAATTCAGAACCGATAAAAAATTAAATTTGTTGCAATTCTTGAAATTGGTTGTTTTGCATATTTTAATACGGAAATTAAGGGGCAAAGACCAAATCACATTAGGTAGGGATTTCATTACCCTTTCTAAGCCCCAAAAATCACAAAACTTGCATTTGCATCACCCTCATTAATTAAAAAAAGATCTAGACAAGACTCTAAGAACCGTCGCGCTCATTTAGGACAGAAGGAGGTCGTGGATAATCTATTGCTTATCCGTGTTTCTTTTGTGGTGTCTAAAGCAAGTGTGTCTAACGCAAGTGGTTACTTAATTAGTCTCACTACTTACGTAGCGGAGAACCTTCCACTTACCTGGACACAGGAGAGATAAAAAGGCAGTAGAGGATTTATCCTGCGATTTGTCTTCTGGAAGTCTAGGAGCGGTCTAGAGACTTGACCTAGGTGACCATTAGATTTAGGGTTGCTTGTGCATCGTTTGTGTGAATTTTTCAAAATCCGTCTTTTTTTTCAAAACAAACCAATTATTCTCTCTCTTTTTACCCTTTTCCCCTCTTATCTTCTTATAATGGGTGACCCAAACAGACGAACTCTTGCCGAGCTTTGCTGTCCACAACCAGATATTTCTTGTTTTCGTAATCGCTTCGGTATACCATCCGACTCTCCCATGTCTTTAAGAGATCGGATAGCGCAAGCAGATAGAAGCAGTTGGCCACCTCAGTTCGGGTCTTATCAACCGTATCCTAATTCTACATCTGTTTCAATTAATACTCCGAGTGAGGATGCCCCTAGACGCATGTCCATTGCTGAGCATATAGTTAGGGCTAAAGGACAAAGTTTCAATCCGGACCAATATCAACCATCACCTCCACTTTTTAAAGAAGAATTTCATAATCGGTTTGTGGAATGTATGATGTCCATTAGCTAACCAACCAACCAATATCAATATTCTTCTTATCACAATGTTGACCCTACTCCAGCCTAATTTTCACAACCATTCTGTTCCTATCAATCCAATCCGACTTTTCCACCTCTAAATGGTCCTTCTAATTAGTCATTTGGGAGTTTTAATCGTCAACAAGAATTTCAATCTTATACTGAAACCCATTATCGACCCAAGTCTAGTCTTAAGCAGACATTAGAAAAATATTTGGAAATGTCGAACCAAATTAGGAACGAACTAGCAGAGTGGAGGCAAGAAACAAATGTCGAACCTGCCCAAAATTCTTTAGTGTATAATTCGGGTATAGGACAGTGAGAATTTAGGTAGTGAGACAGGACTGTACACATTTCCTAATCAAACCTTCCCTTTCCAAACTAAAATCCATAACTCCAGTTTCGCAGATTCATCGAGTACACCAAATGATCCACCAATTGATAAGTTGTGTGACTTTGAAGTGTTTGATTTACCCGACTGTGAAGGGTCCATTTCGAGTGAAACCATGCCAAATCCTTGTGATTTCTACATCTCCACCCTTGAACCAAAATTGATTGAAATCTATACTTTTGATGAGGTGTTTGAGAATTTTAACCTTCACTTGAATGAGGTGATTGACGTTGGGGATATATCGATTGATGAACCCGAAATTTTGGATGAGTTTGTCTCATCAATTCATCAGGTCCTTTCACTTTCTTGTGGTCATCATCATGAGCCTTTAATTCTTCTCGAACCCCAAGTGCGTCTTGAAGTTGATGTTAATTATATAACCGAAGATCAGACCGAAATTCAGCCTCCATCTCACACATTTGGTTCAGCAATACTCGACACACCAATTTGTTTACCCATTTCATCTTCTATTTACTCCGGTTCTTCTTCTATTGTTCCTGTAATGTTAGTGAGTGTTGATAAATCACAATCCGGTAATTCAAGTTCAATAATACCAGAAAGTCAACTTGATTTGGATACTTTTGAAAATGAGGTAGATGAGTTTTTCGAGTCTCCTATCTCCATAATTTTTGAAAAATCAAGTATGAAAAATTCTGGCACAAAACTTTTTGACAGCAAAATGTTTGATCACACCATTGATGAAAGTTTTGAAGAACATTTTGCTGACGAACTTGCATTCCTAAACAACACGGATTTTATGATTAATCAACCTCCACCTATAGAAGTTGAACCGCCACCATTCCTTCTTCTATGATACAAGAATGCAAATGCTCCACTCATTCCTAATCATTCCCATTCTCGCTGTCATTCATCTTCATTCTTTCATTTCTACAATTTAAGACTCAAACCCTTTCCAGACCACCACTTATCTCTTCCCCACTTCCTCCTGACTCTATATAACATGTTCTTCCACCGACCTATACAGTACACTGATAAAATCTTTGAATGGTTGGTATTAATTTTTGGTCTTTGCAAAGCCTTATATTGACCAAATTACTTCACCCCCTCCTAAAATGCTTAATATTGTTTAACTCAAGTTTCGGGGTTATATTTTTGGCTCTTGAAAATAAAAGTTGTCCTCAAAATTGTGAGCCAAAAATAAGTTTGGGGGGGGGATTTTCACGTTCACTTATTCTTGTCCCCGCTAATAAATTTTCCTTCCAAACCTACAGGTTTCTGAGATTTAACAGATGGCAACAACGAGAACACTGTTATAAACAAGTTTGGGGGGATTTTTGTGCTTATTTACGCATCATTTTGCATCATGCCTTGCATAAGCACAAAACATATAATAAAAAATAAAAAAAAATTGTGTACATAAATAAGATAATAAAAGATTAGAAAGTGAAAATATACATTTAAAATATTGGAAAAATTTAAGAAAACTAAGGAAGTTAGAAGTTTTCTTAACCGAAACTAGTAATAAAGTAGTTATGAGCCGTTGTCCCAAGGATTAGTAAGATGAAAGAAGTCACTAATCTGAGGATAAAAATAAGTCTGAAAAATAGTTCCTATTCTGGAAGCCAAACATTTGAATGCGGATACCCTACTATACGCACTTACACATGTCGTGAAACTCGAGATAGTAGAGAATACCTTGAAATGCTCTCGTCTAAAAGCCAGAGTACGAAGAAAATAATAAATGAAGCATAAAAAGATAACATGATGAAGAAAAATGAACACTGGTTTTGTAGTCACCAAGGTAGCATAAAAAAATATAGCGAGGGTGCTTCATCACCTAGTGCCTTAGACTAACTGGTTTGGGAGTCACTGCTAAGCCTTAGGTATTGCAAGACGGGAAAAATACTAATACACCTAATAAGCAAGCACATGAGTAATCGGTCAGTTAGTACCTCGAGAAGTATTAACGGTCGCATGAAAAATATGTGAGCTAATCAATTAAAAAGTACCGAGGTAGATGGATAAGAGTATGATAGCTTGAATTGAATTCTCCGAGTGTAGGAATGTTCTTTACACACACGTAGGGGTATATAATCAATGTTTGGAATAAAGGTAGGGCTGAAGAATAAAGGCGATGTTTTACTGAGGGATGATGTGATTTCTAACATCTTTTCATGACTATTAAGATAGGGCTCATGACAACCGAAAAGATAGTGTAGTTAGAAACACTAATTTTCAAAGTCTTTCTTTTATAATTCTGATCTTTATATGTAAATTTCACAGTCTTTCTTTTATTATAGGATTTTATGGGTGCAATCCGCTGAAAACTCTTAGAAGACAACACTCCTCCTACTAGGGACACCTAAAGATTTAAAGGCTTGTTGCACGTGCTTAGTGCTCAGTGCAATCGTGTTGCCTACGAAAGTGTGCTAGTTAGTTTTTCTTTTTCTTATATTTTCTCCTTCTCTTGAATAAAAGATGTTTGCTCGAGATGATCAAAATTAAGTTTGGGGGAATTTGATCAGTCGAAAATATTGCATTCTTAACAAATCAATTTCCCTACTCTTTCTAATCATCTAAAAATGTTTGGTATAAATATAGCACATATTAGCAATTCGTTTGCAAAATATCAAATAACATGCATTATACATTATAACTGGCATTATGAGGAAAATTATATGTTTATTACTACACGCATGATTTTGTATATCTCAACACTTTCATCAAGATTGTGTGCAGGAAATTCTTCAGGTCAAAGAACCGGAATCACAAAAGTACCGATAAAATACAGTAAGTCAAAGAATTCAAATCTGGCAGCATCCAAGAAAGAATTATAAGATTTCAGACATCAGAAGGAAACCCAAAAGCCTACATAAGAATACCCCAGAAAAATGAGCCAGTAATCTCACTAATTGGCCGCGGAACCGCGGCCGAGTTGGCCGAGTTGCCGCAGTTCCGCGGCCGAGTTAAGGCATCAAGTGATGTCGGTTTTCCAGAAGTTTCGTCTCAACAACCTTGTCTCCTCAAGATGCTTAATTACCACGTGGCTCATTCTGAAAGGCTCTGCATAACAACCTTTTTCTAGAAGGCTCCTTATAACAACCTCATTCTAGAAAGTTCTTCCTAACAACCTACCTCATTCTAGAAGGCTCTCTCTAACAACCTAGCTTTGGAGGGAAGATTCATTTGAAATTATAAAAGGGGATCTAGATCAAAATTTGGGGGGTTGTTCAAGGGTTATTCATTAGTTGGTTGTTCAATAATTTCACAAACAAGTTGAGTGACACAACTTGTGATCCAATCCAAACCCTAACCCAATTCAATTCCAAAGCCAAATCAAGATCCATTGAAAAGCAAATCAAGCGAGCAATCAACGATCCTTCATCGCAACGCCGATCATCATCCGAGCAAGAGATCCACGACGGTCCGCGACTTACGGTGATTGAGCTTCGCAAAGATCGACGACAAATTCACCTCTTCAAAGGAGCAATCGAGAGCTTAATCTTGTATCTCGAATTGAGGAGTTGTGTAAATTTGAAGAAGGTTTAATGAAGGTGATAAATTGTTAATTCTCGTTTTCATTACATTCTTGCATTATGAAATTTCTTGATTCTTGATTCATTAATTTTCATGATGTGTGAGTGAATTCTCCGCTTGTAACGGAATCGAGGGAATCGGTAGATCTAATGATGATGAAATCATTTTACAAATCTTAAGTCTTATAAGAATTGTAAACTTTAGGAAAAAGAATTGTCAATGACCTAATTTGGATCGAAATCAATGTTCTTGATTATTTCGTTGCAAATTAGGGATCAAATGATTGATGATCCTCTTTGCTAGAGGCTAGAATTGAATGATGATCAATGAAAAGACAAGCGATAGTGAAGGAGAAACTCTAGTTTCTTCAATAAATCCCTAATCTTCATTCATTCATCATCGATCTAGCTACAATCCATCAATAGATAAGATTCGTCATAATTAATATTCATCATAGCTACTAATTCGATCGATTCCTACAAGCTATTCTACAAATTTTGATAACTAAATTGATTTAGACATCTTGTTGATTCTTGATCTATTTCTTTATGTTTCTTAAAATTAATTCTCATAAATCTTGAATCATTTTCTTTACTATTTTCTTTCAATTCATCTAAAACAAGGTCTATCAAAACACGAATCTCAGTGGACGATCCGTATTCATTAACGAGCTATATCGACACCGTTAATTGATTGCGGTATAAATTTCTTTAGTTATGATAAAACTTTTCCTTACACACAGAACATGAGCAATCATGCGTGTATCCTAACAAACGAAGTCATATGAAGATAAGGATATGAAATGTAGTATATATATCATAAATAAAATAAATGCGAACGTATGCATAAATAAGAAATCGTAACGTGAACAGTATAACAATATGCAACTACGTATGAGCCATACAGTTATAGTTTAAAATAGTACAAAACATCGTTTTTGAAAATAGGGGGCTACGATGTTTTTGAAAAAAAGATACCATTTGAAAAGTCACATAGTACCTTGAAGTTATCATTTAAAAGTGCGTGATGATTCGCTAATTTTGAAAATAGGTATGGCTCTAAACATATCATAATATATATTTAAGTGATTTAAAAATAATATTTCTCGAGTCGATATATAAGTCAGCGATCCATCCTCATCATATAACGTACGGAATATCCATCGTACGATATCATCAATCAAAAAGTACGGATATATAGTCACGTACATCATCCCATACCATCTCATCAAATCATCTCATTTCATATCGTATCATGCCATGTCATACCATATCATATATACATCGCCTCGTATCATCATATCAAATCATACCGACTCATATTATCATCATGTCATATCGACTCGTAACCTCATCATAATTATCCTCATATCATATATAGGTGTGTGTGTGTGTGTGTATAGTCTAATGGTAAGAAAATAGAACTAGGGAATATCTTCTATTAAGTATACTACTATGGTATGGTATTCTAGACATCTTACTAACTAAGTATAGATATCTATCTATATAAATATACACATCCTAATTCTACGGTTGCGGGGGTGCTATACGTCATCCATCCGACTTCTCTCGTAGATATACATCTACTCACCTACAACGCCTCGCTCTAGTCGATCCCGACGGATGCATTTCCCACCTTCGTCGTCCCGGAAGTCCACGTGCTTGTACCTATAATTAAGGCATATCGTATCGCATAAAAGTTTAGATAAAAAATCGATACGACAAGCGAAGGACACATAGGTTGGAACCTATAGTCCACGCGTACTAGAACAACAAAACAACCCCCGACGTCGACGTACAAACATCAAATGACCGAGTCAAAACACAAATATCCAAAAATTAAGTTTCAAAAGTCGCAAAATATTGACAGAAAACAAGTAAAACAACTCCAGATTTTACTTAAGGTGATATCAGACTTTTTTGCATATAGGGTAGTCTTAGTTATCCAATGAGTGAGTTACAGACCAAGTTTTAGAGCCAAATTCCAAAATCGACCCGATAATTGCGGTAAAAATGAATAAAATTGCGGCCAAAACTTGGGGGATTGGGCTCGGCCTTCTAGGGTGGCTTTTTATAGGTCTGCACATCTCACTATATCCGCTATTTAATTTTCAGAGTCCTCGAGTTATCCCAGATTCTATTTGATCACCACAAGTTCAACAAAACCGATATCGAAAAATTCTAAACTCATATTTGAAACTTCTAAACTCATCTAGATATATGGATTCTATCACTAATAGGGTAGTAAACACTCACTACACTTCTACTACAAGTTTTATTTCCCAAAACTCACCCTAGAATTTTCCAAGTTCACTGAATATAAACTTTTTAACTCTAAACATGTATAGGAGGTTAGGAAACTTAACAGCTTGATGAAAGGTGAGAGTTTTATCTTAAAGGGGCAACTCAAGGAAATTCCTAGATGGCTAAAACTCCCCAATACGAAATCTTAAACAAGCCATGAGATGAAGGATGAGGTGAGGAATATTTTTTGTGAAGGCTTATGATGGTTTTGAGTGGATTTAGGTGATGATTTGGTAGTTGTAGAGAAGGTAGAGGAGGTGGAGAAAATGAAGGAGGACGAGACGAAGAAAGAGGAAGAACAAATGAAGAAGAAGAAAGAGAGGAAGAGGAGATGAATGGCTTGATGTTAGTCATCCATCAATTATCCTTCTTATTTATTTCCCTCATTTAATGCACCATCCTATCATGTCCTCCCATGATTATTTTCTCTTCTTTTCTCTTCTTATCTTATCTTATCTTTTTTTTAAAAATAAAACATAAAACCATAATACAATTCATAAATAAAATTTTACATGTCATGCACAAAAAACATGTTTAACAAAATAAATTTGGTTTAATGCATAATTAGCGAAATACTAATCAAGTTTAACATTAAACTAGTATGTAAATGATTATATATTAATTATAAAAAGCCCATATTAAATAAATGTTTTCATAAATAATAATTCATTTTAATTTTTAATTATTTTCCAAAATATAGGTATATAATTATACCATTCTTCTAAAACTCAAATCTATATTCGTATAATATCCGTGAAATTATTATTTTATTATTTAAATTCCAAAAATAATATTTTCTATTTTCTGAAATGTTACATACAGCTCGCCAGACATTCACATTGATTGCTATTGACCGACATTCCTCTTCTGCCGGCCATTTACCTTTATCTAGTGCTAAGTGGAGCCAGTTACGTCGGCTTCTCTTTTCTGTAGCTCCTGCCAACATTTCTACTCCGTCAGGTATATTGTTCCTTTCTCATTCTAATTCGTGGATCGCTGATTCCGGCGCCTCACATCACATGTCTCGTGATGGACCATCCGATCTTGCTTCTAGTTCTTATAAGTTTATTTCCATGACTGATGGTAATACCAAACCTGTCTCTGACTCTGCTGATTTATCACTTACTTCATCTTTACACCTGAAATTTTTTTAATTGCGCCAACTATAAAACAAAATCTGCTTTCTATTCGTCATTTTACAAATGATTTTAACTGCTCCGTAACATTTTATCCATCTCATTTTGAGATACATGACCTTCTGACAAAGCAACAGATTGGTGGGAGCATGAACAGAATGGACAGTACTACATTGATCACATTCCCAGTATGTCTGCAACTGTCTATACTATTCAGTGGTATCGGAGACTTGGACACCTTCCTTTCTTTTCTTTATGTACTGTACTGCCTTCTTTTACTTTATCAGAATTCAGGTATGAATCTGTAACACCCGAGCCCAGTAATACTATTTATATTACTAGTTGAGGGTTATTTATTGCTCATTCCAATTTTCCTGATTGTTTGGTGCTTTTTGCTAAATTTTAACCGGTTAAGTCATTTTGGCACATAACAAATTTTAACTCCTAAAATGAAATTAAAAGTATCCATGTTGGCCTACTCGTCGCCACTAGTCGCGTGGTAGCGTCCGCGTGTCGAGATTTCGTCCCGTTCGGCTAAACGGGCAAGTTTGGACGACTACGCGCGCGTGCAAGTGTCCGACTTGGGGGCATGCATTTTAATCATTAAACACCTCTTTTCAAAATTTGGAACCCGCTTAAAATCCTATAATTTGAATTTGGAACATTTGGGCGCAACCCGGGCGCGATTTGGAAATGTTTCATTTCGCGCCAAAAAGGCCCATTTAAATTTAATATCTTAAACTATTTTTATACAAGTGTATATTTTCCTTAACTGTAAATCATTCAAAATCCTCTTAAATCCCTTCTTAAAATCTCGTGATCAGCCAATCAGCGCGAGGACTGTTCACTCGTGGGCCCCGTCTCCCCTTTCTCTCTCTCTCTCTTCCCTCATTCTTTCTCTCCCTCTAACAACTCTCTCTCTCCTCTATTTATATCTCGCATGCAGCCGCCTCCCCCACTCATCTTCTCCATCACGAGAACCATCAGAGCCCAAACCCTAGCCCTCGTACTCGCGCCGCCGACCTCCCCGCGACCTCGTCGTCGCCGCCCTCGCCACCGCGAGCCCAACCGCACCCACTTACCTCCCTCCTTCGCCTCTTCCCGTGCCTGCACCCAACCCCCGACGCCTCCACTCGGCCGCAGAGCTCGACGTCGACGCCGCCTCCCGTCGCCGACGACTCCCGCGACTCCTCCTCCTCGTCACAACCTCGTCGTCGCCTTCCCTCTCCCCTCGCCGGACCACCAACCCGAGACCATAACCCCATCACCTACCCTCTGCAGTTCGCCGGAGAACGCGCCGTCGACCCTCGTCGACGTCACCCGCGCCACCTCCTTTTCCCCTCGACCACCAGAGCCGACCACCACCCTTCTCTACTCGTCGCAACACCTTCTCCAGCGAACCCCGAGGCTGTTCAGGCCTTCGCAGCCGCCGTCGCTGCCTCGCCGGCGTTCCAGCGCCGTCGAGCTCGCCGGGGGTACCCTGGTATCTCTCTGTAAGCTTCCTCATCTTTCCTTTTGTGCATTAACCCCCGCTGATCGTATTAAGTTTATCTTTGTTGCTAACTTCGTTGCCGTTGTTTTTGTCGGAATCCGACCGTGCCGTCTTGGTGAACCCGACGCTCCAGCGAAGTACCCTGGTCCGTGTGATCCCGTTGTTCTCTGTTGGGACTCGATCCGTGGCCCGTGCTACAATATCGTGTTTTCTGCCGACTTTGCATCCGTGTTCCGGTTTGCAAAACCGTCGAGGCAAGTATCTGAATACTTGCTTTAACATGCTAGCATACGAGATCTAGTCTTGCTATGCAGTTGAATATCATACTATATAATACAACAACTTAATGATGGTAATTGATATTATATTATAAGTTAGAATTGACAGTTGCAGTTATCTTTAACATGGATTCGTTATAATAGTTCTCGTAATTAATCGACCCACTATCAATCCATATTTCAACTAAATAAAACAATTGGATCGTATCTGCCTTATTTGTTAAATCATTCATGAGACAAGTATTATACTTAGTTTAAATTCATGTAGCTTCATTACTTTATGATTGTGGATATTGCTTCACCTTGTGGCTATTGCACCCCAAAGGTGCGTGAACCTGTTAATAAGAGAATACAAAACATCACTGTGTTTACATGGAATAATATGGTTATTTACTGTTTCCTGCTGCTGTTCATTATTTGATTGTATACCTGTTGTGAGCACATACTCGGTTGCACTACATATTGGCCTGACCCTGCTACACATGACATATACATACATACCGACTCATCCCGTTGTACCATGACATGACTTGTTTCATGATCTCATGCCTAATGCCGACAAACCCGACTATCCCTGCTGTCTATCCAGACAGACCTACTCTTACCGGATTTTGTGTTGGCATTAGTCCTTGACTACTGAATACCTGACCTGACATACATAGCTTGGGGGTATGGGGAAATCAAAGGTGAAACCGACTTGTAACTCAACAGTTCGATACATATTCTGATCAGTCTTACGGGCTTGGCCAGCCCCGGAGTGTTGATGCTGACATCACTCGCCCATCCTACTACCTTTTACTGCTTAGCGGCACGTCTCGGATTCAGCCCCGAGGATCTTGACCGTGGTCCCGGGCACGCACGGGATACTATTGAGTTACATCGACGATTCATCAATTGATTTCAAAGACTATAGAGTAGAAACCTGATAGGACAGTTCAGTCACCATTGCACATTACCCTGCTCTGTTATTTCCTAGTACTGCTTTATTCATGTTCATATTTGCATTGCTTATCACCATGTTTACATTATATACTTGATGTCATGACGCGCTGACGTCTGGGTTTTGCATGGCCCAGATTCCGTACCACTGTCGACGACCGAGCAGGAGTACTTCAGCCAGCAGGCTGAACTGTGAGTTCCTTAGGGTTTAGTTTATTTATTTCATTTCATTTCCAGATGTGAGCCCGCAGTATGGGACGTACTGTTTATTCATTGTATTGGATCATTAGCTTCCGCACTTATTGTTTATTGATTCTTGTTATTATGGATTTGAACATGTATTAGATTAGCTTATTATCTTGTTCTTGATATCCTTACAACCGTAATGTGACTGTGGATGGATGCTTCCTACCCACAGGTAGCATGGTTGGCTATGTCACGTGCCCAATCTTGCGTACTCTGGGAAGCGGGACGTGACATGGTTCTTTTGGTATCAGAGCCATAGGTTAGTCGGGTTGATTCTTTTGTAGTTGGGTATTGTACCCAATACACGAATCAGAATACCCGTGTTTAGGAAACATGTCCAGCCATATTGACCGTTTTACCATTCTTGAATCACATTCTTCCTGATTATATCTTTTACGACGTGCAAACTTACTTTGCATGTCGACTCGGAAACCTGATTTCTTGTTATCCCTAGGACTTGGGTGACTTGGGTGGAGTTAAGTAATTGCGGCTATGATACCGCGGCATAGCTACAATGCAGCACTCTATTTAAGTATCTTGGAGTTCTAGCCTTGATCTATATTCAGAATCTATCATCATGCTAATGTTGGGTGTTTTGAGTTCAGGATTACGACAGGTAAGAAGTTGAAGACGTACCGGAGGTGTGTGAGCGAAGCCGCCATGCTTGGAGTGATAAGAGAAATGCTGGAAATCAAAGAGACAGACTGAGCTGAATCAGCAATAGCAGATTTGTTTCAGGAAGGTTTGCAGATCGTTCAGCAGTCTGTAAACAACGATGGAACTAGACCAGTCGAATGAGTAAGGACCGTAGCAGATTTCAGACGTTGGGTCCGTCTACATTTACTGGTTTAAAGGAGCTGTTACCAGCCGAGCAGAGGCTAGTGACACGGAGGATTTACTGATGGCGGCACAGATCCCAGAGGACAAGAGAGTTGTTGTGGTGCGCTTCAGCTAGTGGTTTACGCCGAGAGTGATGGCCTGTGGAGGAGACCCGCTTGCCCAAGCCAATCAGTTGAGCGGATTTCTCTAAGAGTTTCCTGGAGAAATTCTTCCCGCGGACTGCACGGGAGGAAATGGAAGAGAAGTTCATCGGACTAAGACAGAATGGAGCAACCGTGAACGTGCATGCAGCAGAATGGACGAGACTCAGTAGTCTCGCTGGACCTTTCACGGCCAATGATGCAGACAGCAGTTGCGGTAAAAAAGCAGTCCTGTCGGGCCAGTCGAGTTTAGGGCTAGACCGACAAACAGTGTTCTCGCAGCTATGGAAGTTGATAGTAATGAAGAGCCGGCAGTTGTTCGCGATTTTATGGATGTATTTGAAGATATATCGGGCTTACCGCCGAAGCGAGATGTGGAGTTTGAGATTGACCTTATTCCTGGTGCAGCGCCAGTATCAAAATCTTATTATCCGATGGCACCGGTGGAATTGGAAGAAGTTAAGAAACAAGTTGGTGAATTACTCGAGAAGGGATGGATTCGAAGCAGCAGCTCACCTTGGGGAGCTCCAGTTCTTTTAGTAAAGAAGAAGGATGGCACGAGAAGGATGTGCAGTGATTACCGAGAGTTGAACCGGGTGACTATTAAGAACAAGTACCCGATCCCTCGCATTGGAGAGCTTTTTGAGCAGCTTAGTGGCGCGAGGGTATTCTCGAAACTGGACTTGCGATCAGGATATCATCAAGTCCGAGTGAAAGCAGAAGACATTTGCAAGACGGCGTTTCGAACTCGATATGGACATTTCGAGTATCTAGTGATGCCCTTCGGAGTGACTAATGCGCCAGCAATATTCATGGATTTGATGAACAGGATCCTTTCACCGTTCTTGGACCAGTTGATTGTGGTATTCATTGACGATATTCTGGTGTACTCGAAGAGTCCGGAGGAGCATGCTGAGCACTTAAGGATCGCACTGCAGACGCTGAGACAAGAGAAATTATTAGCGAAGATGAATAAGTGTGAATTCTGGCTGGAAGAAGTGAAGTTTCTGGGGCATGTCGTGTCGGATGACGGAATCGCCGTTGATCCCGAGAAGATTGCAGCAGTTCGAGATTGGCCTATTCCAAAGAATGTTGCGGAGATAAGAAGTTTTCTTGGACTCGCCGGTGACTACAGAAGATTCGTGGAGAACTTCGCTCGCTTAGCTGAGCCGTTAACCAAGCTTACGCGTAAGGAGGTACCGTTTGTTTGGACGGATGGTTGTGCATTGGCCTTCGAGACGTTGAAGCAGAAGTTGATAACCGCCCCTATCCTAACCGTACCGGATGATTCAGGAGGACTGGTGATTCATAGCGACGCATCCGGAAAGGGATTGGGATGTGTTTTAATGCAGAATGGGAAAGTCGTCGCTTACGCATCGAGACAACTGAAGACTCATGAGAAGAACTATCCGACTCATGACTTAGAGCTTGCAGCCGTGATCTTCGCCCTGAAGATTTGGAGACACTACCTTTTGGGCGAGAGAGTCGAAGTCTTTACAGATCACAAGAGTTTAAAGTATGTGTTCACTCAGAAGGAGTTGAACATGAGGCAACGCAGATGGTTGGAGCTGATGGCCGACTACGACCTTGATCTTAAGTACCATCCGGGAAAAGTTAACGTCGTGCCAGATGCGCTAAGTCGGTTACCAGCAATTCAGATATTGACTGCACAGAGAGAGATCATTGCGGATTTTCAGAGATTTGACTTGGAGGTTGTGCTACCACATGCTACAGGACAGTTGATGCAGTTGCAAGTACAATCGTCCTTAGTTGAGAAGATTAAAGCGGCACAATCGCAGGATCCTAGACTGCAAAAGTTTCGAGAGCAGGTTGAAGCCGGATTACGAACCGATTTACTGATCCACGAAGACGGTTCGTTGAGATATGGTAGCCGTGTGTGTGTGCCAAAAGGAGATGTGCGTGAAGAGCTTATGAAGGAGGCACACAGTTCAGCTTACTCTGTACATCCAGGAGGGACAAAGATGTACCGAGATATTCGACAGCACTTCTGGTGGGAAGGTATGAAACGGGAAATTGCTCGCTTCGTGGCTAAGTGCTTGGTGTGTCAGCAAGTCAAGGCTGAACACCAAAGGGTTGCTGGTTTGTTGCAACCACTTCCGATTCCTCAGTGGAAGTGGGAACACATAACCATGGATTTCGTGACGGCTTTACCGCGGAGTCCAAAGGGCAACAATGCTGTATGGGTGATTGTCGATCGTTTGACCAAGGCAGCTCACTTTATTCCTTTTCGGGTTGGTCAATCGACAGAGACTTTGGCAGAGCGGTACGTGCAGGAAATTGTGAGATTGCATGGAGTACCGGTAAGCATCGTGTCCGATCGGGACACTCGGTTCTTGTCGCACTTTTGGAGGAGTTTACAAGAAAGTTTGGGGACTCGATTGAAGTTTAGCACAGCTTATCATCCTCAGACTGATGGACAATCGGAGAGAACGATCCAGACCCTTGAAGATATGTTGAGGGCTTGCATGTTAGACTTCAAAGGTTCATGGGAGGATCATTTACACCTGGTGGAGTTTTCGTACAACAATAGCTTCCAAGCAACTATTCAGATGGCTCCGTTTGAAGCACTGTATGGTCGTAAGTGCCGTTCACCTGTCTGTTGGGATGATGTTGGTGAACGAAGGTTACTAGGACCAGATTTGGTGGTACAGACAGTCGAGAAGGTGAATACAATCAGGAAGCATATGAAGGCAGCTCAGGACAGACAGAAAAGTTGGGCCGACACGTCAAGAAGACCTCTAGAGTTCGCCGTGGGTGATTTGGTATTCCTGAAGATATCACCGACTAGAGGGGTGATTCGCTTTGGAAGTCGGGGAAAGCTCAGTCCTCGATTCGTTGGACCCTTCGAGATATTGGAGCGTGTTGGAGAGATAGCGTACCGGTTGGCGTTGCCGCAGTCATTAGCATGAGTGCACGATGCGTTCCATGTGTCTCAACTACGGAGGTATGTTCGTGATGAGACTCATGTCTTGGATCATTCGGAGTTGACCGTACGGGAGGACCTAACTTTTGAGGAGCGACCAGTTGAAATCAAGGATCGAAGAGAAAAGGTTCTTAAGAACAAGGTTATCCCTCTTGTGCTAGTTTCTTGGGGTAATCGATCGCATGGAGAATCCACTTGGGAGCGAGAAGACGAGATTCGGCAGAAATTCCCTCACCTTTTCCAATAGTTAGCTATCTTGTACTCTTGGAATTTCGAGGACGAAATTCTTTTGTAGTTGGGTATGATATAACACCCGAGCCCAGTAATACTATTTTTATTACTAGTTGAGGGTTATTTATTGCTCATTCCAATTTTCCTGATTGTTTGGTGCTTTTTGCTAAATTTTAACCGGTTAAGTCATTTTGGCACATAACAAATTTTAACTCCTAAAATGAAATTAAAAGTATCCATGTTGGCCTACTCGTCGCCACTAGTCGCGTGGTAGCGTCCGCGTGTCGAGATTTCGTCCCGTTCGGCTAAACGGGCAAGTTTGGACGACTACGCGCGCGTGCAAGTGTCCGACTTGGGGGCATGCATTTTAATCATTAAACACCTCTTTTCAAAATTTGGAACCCGCTTAAAATCCTATAATTTGAATTTGGAACATTTGGGCGCAACCCGGGCGCGATTTGGAAATGTTTCATTTCGCGCCAAAAAGGCCCATTTAAATTTAATATCTTAAACTATTTTTATACAAGTGTATATTTTCCTTAACTGTAAATCATTCAAAATCCTCTTAAATCCCTTCTTAAAATCTCGTGATCAGCCAATCAGCGCGAGGACTGTTCACTCGTGGGCCCCGTCTCCCCTTTCTCTCTCTCTCTCTCTCTTCCCTCATTCTCTCTCTCCCTCTAACAACTCTCTCTCTCCTCTATTTATATCTCGCATGCAGCCGCCACCCCCACTCATCTTCTCCATCACGAGAATCATCAGAGCCCAAACCCTAGCCCTCGTACTCGCGCCGCCGACCTCCCCGCGACCTCGCCGTCGCCGCCCTCGCCACCGCGAGCCCAGCCGCACCCACTTACCTCCCTCCTTCGCCTCTTCCCGTGCCTGCACCCAACCCCCGACGCCTCCACTCGGCCGTAGAGCCCGACGTCGACGCCGCCTCCCGTCGCCGACGACTCCCGCGACTCCCTCTCCTCCTCCTCGTCACAACCTCGTCGTCGCCTTCCCTCTCCCCTCGCCGGACCACCAACCCGAGACCATAACCCCATCACCTACCCTCTGCAGTTCGCCGGAGAACGCGCCGTCGACCCTCGTCGACGTCACCCGCGCCACCTCCTTTTCCCCTCGACCACCAGAGCCGACCACCACCCTTCTCTACTCGTCGCAACACCCTCTCCAGCGAACCCCGAGGCTGTTCAGTCCTTCGCAGCCGCCGTCGCTGCCTCGCCGGCGTTCCAGCGCCGTCGAGCTCGCCGGGGGTACCTGGTATCTCTCTGTAAGCTTCCTCATCTTTCCTTTTGTGCATTAACCCCCGCTGATCGTATTAAGTTTATCTTTGTTGCTAACTTCGTTGCCGTTGTTTTTGTCGGAATCCGACCGTGCCGTCTTGGTGAACCCGACGCTCCAGCGAAGTACCCTGGTCCGTGTGATCCCGTTGTTCTCTGTTGGGACTCGATCCGTGGCCCGTGCTACAATATCGTGTTTTCTGCCGACTTTGCATCCGTGTTCCGGTTTGCAAAACCGTCGAGGCAAGTATCTGAATACTTGCTTTAACATGCTAGCATACGAGATCTAGTCTTGCTATGCAGTTGAATATCATACTATATAATACAACAACTTAATGATGGTAATTGATATTATATTATAAGTTAGAATTGACAGTTGCAGTCATCTTTAACATGGAATCGTTATAATAGTTCTCGTAATTAATCGACCCACTATCAATCCATATTTCAACTAAATAAAACAATTGGATCGTATCTGCCTTATTTGTTAAATCATTCACGAGACAAGTATTATACTTAGTTTAAATTCATGTAGCTTCATTACTTTATGATTGTGGATATTGCTTCACCTTGTGGCTATTGCACCCCAAAGGTGCGTGAACCTGTTAATAAGAGAATACAAAACATCACTGTGTTTACATGGAATAATATGGTTATTTACTGTTTCCTGCTGCTGTTCATTATTTGATTGTATACCTGTTGTGAGCACATACTCGGTTGCACTACATATTGGCCTGACCCTGCTACACATGACATATACATACATACCGACTCATCCCGTTGTACCATGACATGACTTGTTTCATGATCTCATGCCTAATGCCGACAAATCCGACCATCCCTGCTGTCTATCCAGACAGACCTACTCTTACCGGATTTTGTGTTGGCATTAGTCCTTGACTACTGAATACCTGACCTGACATACATAGCTTGGGGGTATGAGGAAATCAAAGGTGAAACCGACTTGTAACTCAACAGTTCGATACATGTTCTGATCAGTCTTACGGGCTTGGCCAGCCCCCGGAGTGTTGATGCTGACATCACTCGCCCATCCTACTACCTTTTACTGCTTAGCGGCACGTCTCGGATTCAGCCCCGAGGATCTTGACCGTGGTCCCGGGCACGCACGGGATACTATTGAGTTACATCGACGATTCATCAATTGATTTCAAAGACTATAGAGTAGAAACCTGATAGGACAGTTCAGTCACCATTGCACATTACCCTGCTCTGTTATTTCCTAGTACTGCTTTATTCATGTTCATATTTGCATTGCTTATCACCATGTTTACATTATATACTTGATGTCATGACGCGCTGACGTCTGGGTTTTGCATGGCCCAGATTCCGTACCACTGTCGACGACCGAGCAGGAGTACTTCAGCCAGCAGGCTGAACTGTGAGTTCCTTAGGGTTTAGTTTATTTATTTCATTTCATTTCCAGATGTGAGCCCGCAGTATGGGACGTACTGTTTATTCATTGTATTGGATCATTAGCTTCCGCACTTATTGTTTATTGGTTCTTGTTATTATGGATTTGGATATGTATTAGATTAGCTTATTATCTTGTTCTTGATATCCTTACAACCGTAATGTGACTGTGGATGGATGCTTCCTACCCACAGGTAGCATGGTTGGCTATGTCACGTGCCCAATCTTGCGTACTCTGGGAAGCGGGGCGTGACAGAATCATGTATTCTTGGTAAACATCATCGCTCCTCTTTTCCTCCAGTTTATAAAAGACATGATTTACCTTTTGCTTTAGTTCATTCCGATATTTTGGGTCCCTTTAAATTTCCTAATGTGTTTGGTTATAAATATTTTATGACCTTTATTGATGATCATCCACATTTGGCTTAGTTGTATGTTCTGCGTAATAGGTCTAAACTTTTGTCCACCTTTAAAATCTTCGTAGCTGAGATTAATAATCAATTTGGTGTTCCGGTAAAAGTTCATCGTTCAGATAATACTAAAGAGCATATTAGCGCGGAGTTTACTGCGTTTTGTTGGACAAATGGTATATTGCGTTAAACTTCATGCTCTTATAATTCTCAGCAAAATGGGATTGTTGAATGAAAGAACATACATTTGCTTGAGATAGTTTGTTCTTTCATTTTGCATATGTATGTCCCTAAACGATTGTGAAATTTTGCGGTCTTAACTTCCTGTTTTTATATCAATCGCATGCCTTCTCCTGTCCTAAACAACCAGTTCTCTTTCTCTATTTTATTTTCACATGGCAAACCGTTTCCTGTTTCTTCTAAGGTGTTTGGTTTTCTATGCTATTCTCATATTCTAGTTTCTCACATTGACAAACTTAATCCTAGAGCTATCCGTATGGTATTTATAGGTTACTCACGATTTCAAAAAGGGTATGTTTGCTTTGATCCTGCCATATCTAAAGTTTGTATCTGTGATGTGACCTTCTTAGAAGATTAAGCCTATTTTTCATCACCTGTTAAGGAACCCACTCCTACTATTCATGTTCATCACCCACCTTCATCAGAGCTTGATTCGTCCATTCAACCTGTGAACCCTAGTTTTCAGCCTGTAACCTCTTATCCACAGGCGTATCTCCGTCGTAAGAAAGTTGTCCCACCCCTTCCCACTAATGCTTCTTTTAACGATTTTTCTGCAGGTACTCATAAACAGCCCAATATTCCTGATACTCCACCACTGCTGCCTTCAGAAATTTCTCTCTTTCTATTGCCTTACATAAGGGTAAGCATTCCTGTACTACCGCACATCCAATTTCTAACTTTGTTTCCTATTATAGACTGATACCATCTGCTAGTTAGTTTGTTTCTTCTTTGTTTGTTATCACCCTTCCTTCCTCTGTTCAGGATGCTCTTCGGTATCTAAGTTGGCATTCAGCTATATTAGAGGAGATTGCCGTACTACGCTCTAATCAGACATGGAAATTGACATCTCCGTCTTTAGATAAAAAGGTTGTTGGCCGTCGATGGGTTTTTGCTGTCAAACATAATCCATATGGGACGATTGACCGTCTCAAAGCTCGATTAGTGGCCAAAGGTTTTACTCAGCGGTATGGTTTGGATTATAATGAATTTTTTCGTCAGTTGCCAAATTGGCCTCGGTTCGTGTTCTTATATCCTTGACTCTTTCTAAGGATTGATCTCTTCATCAGCTTGATGTAAAGAATACATTTCTTAATAGCGATCTTTCAGAGACTATTTATATACAACAACTTCCTGCCTTTTAAGCGACCGAGGAAGTCTATGGTTTTTCTTTTACATAAATCGTTATATGGATTGAAATAGTCACCGTGTGCCTGATTTGAAAAGTTTAGTACAGTTCTACGACAAATTGGCTTCAAACGCAGTCGTACCGACACATCTCTCTTTGCACATAATCGTCCTCAAGGCAGGACAATTGTGTTGGTGTATGTTGATATTATCGTTACTGGAGATGATTCTACTGGCATCTCTCAGGTGAAAAAACATTTGGTTTCACACTTTCATACCAAGGACCTTAGGTTACTTAGATATTTTCTTGGAATTGAAATATCACAGAATTCTGGTAGATTACAACTCTCTCAGTGTAAGTATGCACTTGATCTTTTATCTGAGACATGATTTCTGGGATGTAAACCAGCAAATACCCCTATGGATTCCTCAGTCAATCTATCTCGATTGAGTTCTTTCTCGAATTCTCTATTACCTGACCCAGGATGATATCGACGTCTAGTTGGGAAGCTTATTTATCTCACAGTCATTCGTCCTGACATTGTCTTTGTTGTTAGTATAGTGAGTCAGTATATACAGAATCCTTTAACCTCTCACT